>CM022392.1:166769014-169258471 GCA_011833715.1 Carcinoscorpius rotundicauda | reverse complement strand
ATGCCCTTAGACGTGTATTATAAGGACAATATATTAATAACACCAACTAACTAGTACAAACATGAATGTAGTGCTCACCTGTACCACAACACCTGTATAAAATGAACCAGTATAACCTGAACCAGAACACCAGTATAGCGTGAACCAGTATTGCAAGTACCACAACACCAGTATAAAGTGAGGCAGTACCACAACACCAGTATAGAGTGAACCAGTATTGCAAGTACCACAACACCAGTATAAAGTGAGGCAGTACCACAACACCAGTATATAGTAAAGCAGTACCACAACACCAGTATAAAGTGAAGCAGTACCACAATGCCAGTATAAAATGAAGCAGTAACACAACATCAGTATAAAGTAAAGCAGTACCACAACGCCAGCATAAAGTGAAGCAGTACCACAACACCAGTATAAAGTGAAGCAGTACCACAACACCAGTATAAAGTGAAGCAGTACCACAACACCAGTATAAAGTGAAGCAGTACCACAACACCAGTATAAAGTAAAGCAGTACCACAACACCAGTATAAAGTGAGGCAGTACCACAACACCAGTATAAAGTGAAGCAGTACCACAACACCAGTATAAAGTGAAGCAGTACCACAATGCCAGTATAAAATGAAGCAGTAACACAACACCAGTATAAAGTGAAGCAGTACCACAACGCCAGCATAAAGTGAAGCAGTACCACAACACTAGTATAAAGTGAAGCAGTACCACAACACCAGTATAAAGTGAAGCAGTACCACAACACCAGTATAAATTGAAGCAGTACCACAACACCAGTATAAAGTGAGGCAGTACCACAACACCAGTATAAATTGAAGCAGTACCACAACAGTATGAAGTGAAGCAGTACCACCATGACCACCAGGTCATGCAAAGTTCTGCTTGTTGAGTCTTTATAATATGTTTTCATTAGATTACTCTTACCAGTCAGATCTAATTTAAGAACTCTTCCGAATTTCGTTTGTTTCCCACCTTCATTCGCAAGCAGCTATTTTTTGAGCAACTGTATTTAACACATAACGTTACTGAGTTTTCCAACTTCAGAGATGCCAACTGTTTCAAATGACTGAGCGTAATTAATGTAGACAGAACCCTTTTTCATTTGTGGCTACTAGGCCTGACCAATGTCTATAAGCTGTTTATTATTATATTATTATTATAACTATTATTATTTATCACTGCAATAGATTGCTCATTTATGACTTGTTTTGTGTTATTTAATAAATAAATTTAAATTTTTTCTTTTGAAATTCTTTTTCATATTCTGAATTCTTACTCATAAATGTTGTTATCTACATCGGTTTTGTCTTCGCTTCAGCCTTTTGTTGGTGCGATGCTGATTTTGTATGTCTGTAACAATCGTTTATCCCGCCATGCACCACAGAAAAATCGATGTGACAAACTGTACAAAACGCATGACTGTCACTGATTTGTGATGCAATGACCAGATATTTTGCACTATACTCTTCCCTAAATTTTTGATTCACAGTTTTAGTCCTTTTAGATTTTCCAGAAACAAGACAATTTGGTGAACGAGGGCTCTTTTTTCCATCTCGTGATCGATCGCATTGGTGTTTTTATGCCGCTTAGAAAACGAGAAATACCCATCTACGCTAGCGCTGATTGGCTGACAAGTACTGATGACGTAACTATGGATTCCCCCCACATGCCCAGTATGGAGAAACACCAGACTCAAACTATTGGAAGACGTCGGAGATACAAATATTTTTTTATTATTTCAAGCACAAACATGATTATCGCAAGTAGCCATTTGGTCTATGTCATTTATTTATTATCAAAATGTATTTGTATCTCACTAGAAATTTTCTTTCACTCCTTTCAAGCCCTGGGGGAACAATTTATCACTTTATTGTATAGACCTATATAATATATAATAATTTGGGAGTTGCAACAAGTCATAATATTTGTTTGAATGAGCGTATGGTCGTAATGTATACACCAAAATCGTAGCGGTTGGCATCTCTGTAACTTGTAGTTTTCATTTCATGCTAGAAATAACTAAACAACACTGCTCTACAACCATCTCGCTCTGACTAGTTGCACTTACGTCACTTACATTGGAAACTAAAAAAGGCACAATTGTCATATTTCTTTCACACAACGTGCCAGTCACGGGTACAGTTCCTGTAAAAGATTTTTTAGTAAACCCGGACGTCTATAGGAAAACCTCGCCTAGCCCGCTGGTGAAAACAATACGCCGGGTAACAGCTTACCTTGAATCTTAATCTAGGACAAACTGGTCATGCCAATCAGAACACTGGTTATTCTAACCCCCCCATCTTTGTTTAGGAGTAAATTATGTGGGTTGTTAGGTTGTTCAAGAACCTAGTAATATCTTATGAAAATTATTTTTAAATTCATATTCTTGTGGGCGCCCTTGTAACGTCAAGAACTGGTGTGTTATATGGGAAATACGTAACACCCGTAAAGTCACAACGCCACATATCACGAAAACTACGTAATAACTTCGACAAGAAGATATTCTTGATTAAATTATACAATAATAGAGAGAAAACGAAAATAATTCTACAACTAAAGGAATAAACATATTAATACTTCACGTTCGAAATAAGTAATACTAATCCGGATCACCCGCGAACACGTCTGTCATGTGACATACAATACATTAAACGTGACGTCACACGTCTGTCATGTGACATACAATACATTAAACGTGACGTCACTAGAGTGATAGATGAAAAGACAAACGTGTTTGTAAAATTAAACTATATAGCTCTTAAACTTTCTATTTTGGACAAAATATACAAATTTAAAATTATACAATTATTTTAACATTCTACAGATATGTTGTCAGCATTTCAGGAAACCAACATTCTATTTATTTCATTAATTCGCGTAAGTTACCAACAGTTTTATGAAGAGCTAACGATATTGGTTAACTTCAGTAAATTGTAAGTTTCATTCTCATTCTTAATTTGTTGCGATATAAAACGAGATAATATCTACAACTAATTCGTGTATTTAATCTATAAGTAATTTTGATGGTAATGCTTTAATGTTTAATAAAAACTAGATTTCCGACTACTCTGTATCCTGAATCTCCTAACCCCTCGCAAGTTGCTAAACAAAAATTATGAATTTTGTAGTCGTTACTGTTTGATATTAAGCACAAAGTTACACAAATGGACTTATGTAGTCTTCCCACCACATGTATCGAAACCTAGTTTCTAGCGGTACAAGTCTGCAGACATAACACTGTACCTCTAGAAGGCACGAATCATTTGATATAACAAGTGATTGTTCGAGCTCTAAAAATACACACACGTGTATATATTAATCATATCTGGGTTATATTAACAAGTGATTGTTCGAGCTCTACAAATACACACACGTGTATATATTAATCACATCTGGGTTGTATTAACAAGTGATTGTTCGAGCTCTACAAATACACACACGTGTATATATTAATCATATCTGGGTTACATTAACAAGTGATTGTTCGAGCTCTAAAAATGCACACACGTGTATATATTAATCACATCTGGGTTATATTAACAAGTGATTGTTCGAGCTCTACAAATACACACACGTGTATATATTAATCACATCTGGGTTGTATTAACAAGTGATTGTTCGAGCTCTACAAATACACACACGTGTATATATTAATCATATCTGGGTTACATTAACAAGTGATTGTTCGAGCTCTAAAAATGCACACACGTGTATATATTAATCACATCTGGGTTATATTAACAAGTGATTGTTCGAGCTCTACAAATACACACACGTGTATATATTAATCATATCTGGGTTATATTACAAGTGATTGTTCGAGCTCTAAAAATACACACACGTGTATATATTAATCATATCTGGGTTATATTAACAAGTGATTGTTCGAGCTCTACAAATACACACACGTGTATATATTAATCACATCTGGGTTGTATTAACAAGTGATTGTTCGAGCTCTACAAATACACACACGTGTATATATTAATCATATCTGGGTTACATTAACAAGTGATTGTTCGAGCTCTAAAAATGCACACACGTGTATATATTAATCACATCTGGGTTATATTAACAAGTGATTGTTCGAGCTCTACAAATACACACACGTGTATATATTAATCACATCTGGGTTGTATTAACAAGTGATTGTTCGAGCTCTACAAATACACACACGTGTATATATTAATCATATCTGGGTTACATTAACAAGTGATTGTTCGAGCTCTAAAAATGCACACACGTGTATATATTAATCACATCTGGGTTATATTAACAAGTGATTGTTCGAGCTCTAAAAATGCACACACGTGTATATATTAATCATATCTGGGTTATATTACAAGTGATTGTTCGAGCTCTACAAATGCACACACGTGTATATATTAATCACATCTGGGTTATATTAACAAGTGATTGTTCGAGCTCTACAAATGCACACATGTGTATATATTAATCATATCTGGGTTGTATTAACAAGTGATTGTTCGAGCTCTACAAATGCACACATGTGTATATATTAATCACATCTGGGTTGTATTAACAAGTGATTGTTCGAGCTCTACAAATGCACACATGTGTATATATTAATCACATCTGGGTTATATTAACAAGTGATTGTTCGAGCTCTACAAATACACACACGTGTATACATTAATCATATCTGGGTTATATTAACAAGTGATTGTTCGAGCTCTACAAATACACACACGTGTATACATTTATCATATCTGGGTTACATTAACAAGTGATTGTTCGAGCTCTACAAATACACACACGTGTATATATTAATCACATCTGGGTTGTATTAACAAGTGATTGTTCGAGCTCTACAAATGCACACATGTGTATATATTAATCACATCTGGGTTATATTAACAAGTGATTGTTCGAGCTCTACAAATACACACACGTGTATACATTAATCATATCTGGGTTATATTAACAAGTGATTGTTCGAGCTCTACAAATGCACACATGTGTATATATTAATCACATCTGGGTTATATTAACAAGTGATTGTTCGAGCTCTACAAATACACACACGTGTATACATTAATCATATCTGGGTTATATTAACAAGTGATTGTTCGAGCTCTACAAATGCACACACATGTATATATTAATCACATCTGGGTTATATTAACAAGTGATTGTTCGAGCTCTACAAATGCACACATGTGTATATATTAATCACATCCGGGTTATATTAACAAGTGATTGTTCGAGCTCTACAAATGCACACACGTGTATACATTAATCATATCTGGGTTATATTACAAGTTAGTTTATGAGAACAAGAATATATCGGACTTTCTAAAGGGTGTGATAAATGATGACCGTTTAGAGAAAAGTCGAAAATTAATAGACCAGCTGTACACAAAAATCGTCACTAAAACCTACCAACAGAGAAACGTTAATAAATTCTGTTAACTAAAAACTGAAGAATAAACAAAAAGAAATAAGACTGGTCATAAACAGACGACACACTGACTGTTTTCAGATTAGTCAGTTCTTTCAACGATAGTTACATTTCATCCTTTTTCAACTGCAGAATACAAATTATCTGGTCATCGCTTAAGTTATGTCCGATTTTAGATTCAGACAAAGAGAAACAATTTCAAACGCTTTTAAATGTCTTTTAATCAAAAGTGTATGTTCCATTATTATTAATTACTTCACAAGCTTCTGAATGCCACTTCTATAAAATTATTGAGGTTTGGAGGAAAATAATGTAGAGAGGATAGTTTTGACATTTTTATGTTCCAAGCTCTTTCCATCAAGATAGTCCTGAAAACTTTGGAACAGATGGTTTTCAGATGGAGAAAGGTCTGGAGAATAAGGAGGATGTGGAAGTTTTTCCCAGTCTAGTTCTTCAATCTTACAGATGTGGTCCTTGTTGTATGGGGCCGTGCATTATCCTGGTCTAGTTCTTCAATCTTTACAGATGTGGTCCTTGGTTGTGTGGGGCCGTGCATTATCCTGGTCTAGTCTTCAATCTTTACAGATGTGGTCCTTGTTGTGTGGGCCGTGCATTATCCTGGTCTAGTTCTTCAATCTTTACAGATGTGGTCCTTGTTGTGTGGGGCCGTGCATTATCCTGGTCTAGTTCTTCAATCTTACAGATGCGGTCCTTGTTGTGGGGGGCCGTGCATTATCCTGGTCTAGTTCTTCAATCTTTACAGATGTGGTCCTTGTTGTGTGGGGCCGTGCATTATCCTGGTCTAGTTCTTCAATCTTTACAGATGTGGTCCTTGTTGTGTGGGGCCGTGCATTATCCTGGTGTAACACAACACCTTTAGTACGCCTCTTTACTTTCAATTCAACATCCAAGTTCTCTAACTGTTGACAATAAAAATCTGATGTAATCGTTACATTGAGTGGCAGAAACTCAGAGTGGATCACACCATCAATATCCCACCAAATATTTAACAAGACATTCCAAGGGTGGAGGTCCATTTTGGGCTGTGCTTTAACCAGTTTAGCTGCACCGAGACCATTGTATGCGGCGATTAACATTTTTATAATATATCTATTTTTCATATCCAGTCACTAACCTGTCCAATAAAGGTGAGTTACGTTCACGACAGCGCAGAGAGATGCAAATATATACTCCTGCTCTAAAGTTGGCTTCTGTCAAATCATAGGGGAACCATTTTCCAAGCTGTTGCAGATAACGGTGAACTGCTGAATGGGTTGAATTAATCTTCTGTACTGGTTCTTCAACTGTTACAACACAATCTTCATCAAGTGCAGCCAGCAGCAAGTCATCATTAAACTCAACAGGACGACCTGAACGTGACGCATCACTTAAGCTGTAGTCACGTGATCTGAACTTCTGAAACCACCTTCGACATTTTCTTTCATTGATAGACTCCGCACCATAAACACCTTGAATGTTTTGTGTAGTTTCTGCTACACTGTTTTCTTTTTTAAAACTCATAAAGCGTTATAAGAGTAATGTGTTCCTCAGACACAACCATCTTCATAAGAGTTTAGTTGATTAATAATCTGAAAAAGTAGAGTTGGGTTGGTTTCTTTTATTTGTCTGAACATTTTTATACACGTCCTACTACATATTGTAGTCATTAAAGTCTTTTACAAAGACAGAAATAATGATGCACTTTGTGTATTCAATTTTCGGACATAATTTATGGGATGACTTGATACATTATAAAAACTTTCATATATCTTCCCACAATTAGTTTAAAAATCGCGTACCTCAGAAACAAACCGAAAACCACTGATTCAGTGATGCTTGGACTGCAAAATGTGAGCAACAAATGATCAGGAGTGAATGATGTGATCTGACGAGCTGTAATCTTGTGGCCTCGACACAAACAAAACATTTGATGGAACTTACTCCATGTCACGTCGAGACTGGTATCGTGGTACGAGGAAAGACAGTTCAACCTGGTACTCCACATCTAGTCCAGGCTGGTATCGTGGCATGACGAAAGACAGTTCAACCTAATACTCCACATCTAGTCCAGGCTGGTATCATGGCACGACAAAAGACAGTTCAACCTAATACTCCACATCTAGTCCAGGCTGGTATCATGGCACGATGAAAGACAGTTCAACCTAGTACTTCACGTCTAGTCCAGGCTGGTATCGTGGCACGACGAAAGACAGTTCAACCTAGTACTTCACATCGAGTCCAGGCTGGTATCGTGGCACGACGAAAGACAGTTCAACCTAATACTTCACGTCTAGTCCTGGCTGGTATCATGGCACGACGAAAGACAGTTCGACCTGGTACTCCACATCTAGTCCAGGCTGGTATCATGGCACGACGAAAGACAGTTCAACCTAATACTTCACGTCTAGTCCAGGCTGGTATCATGGCACGACGAAAGACAATTCAACCTAATACTTCACGTCTAGTCCAGGCTGGTATCATGGCACGACGAAAGACAGTTCAAACTAATACTTCATGTCTAGTCCAGGCTGGTATCATGGCACGACGAAAGACAGTTCAACCTAATATTTCACGTCTAGTCCAGGCTGGTATCGTGGCACGACGAAAAATGGTTCAATTAAATATTGGACTTGAGTCCGAATAAAAAGGCCAGTCAGAGTATGATGGAAGACAGAGGATGTGAAACCTTCTACTTGATAAATATTATCGTGAATGCGTGTAGAACATAAATGATTTAAGATATAGAATACTGTTTATATGAAGCTGTAACAAGAATACAATAAGTTTTACGACAATATCAAATGACCAATATCAGAATTTTATACAGAAGCCATTACCTTGTGAGGATAGGCGAGGTACCATGACACGTTTATGGATGCACCTGCAGGTAATGATGTGAAAATGTCACCTGAAAAGAAAAAAAAAACATATCTTTATAGAATGCATTAAAATACTTCAAGTTATAACACAGCCCAATAGAAACAAATTATCGGTTCCACAATTTCAGCCCAAGCAATACTGCCTGTGTAAACCACTCACAGTTCAAGCCCCATTATCGTGTTCCTAAATGTTAACGTAAAAACAGAAAATAACCTGACATTTAGCATTATTCATAAAGAACGAATAATGTTATACCTCAACGAAAAACAACGAAGGTCATATTTCACTGTCGATAATAAAGAAGGACTGTATCATTATCTAGAACAAGGTAATTATTTTGATACCAGGCTGTAATATGACCGCTAGTCCTCGCTCTCGCTATTAAAAACTGGGAACAAGTGATAGTATATGAAGCCAAGAATTATTATGGGTATTATAAATAGCTATATTCCATTAATTTTTAACATTAGTTCATGAACAGAGTTAGCTGAAATGTTAACATATAATATTTATTTTATAATTATATTTACTTACTTTTTATTGTGTCGTGTTATTTTGCATTGATAGTTTAGTATATGGATTTAAGACTAACTTCATTTATTTTAATCATATATTTTCCATTTTTCACAAACTCCTAGGACTATCGATTATAACCAGCTACATTGTTTAACAGTTTAATATTTAGTTCGGATCTACATAGATAACTTATTTCATCACAAATTATTGATAATGTAATACATAATGACGCCGTACAGTTCTACTCCTTTAGTTAATAGTTTGCTTTTAATCTCTACTTTTTAAGTTCAGTTCAGACATATTTGTTTGTTTTCGAATTTCTCTCAAAGCTACACGAGGGATATCTGCGCTAGCCGTCCCTAATTTAGCAATGTAAGACTAGAAGGAAGGCAGGTAGTCATCACCACCCACCACCAACTTCTGGGCTACTCTTTTACCAACGAATATTGGGATTGACCGTCACATTGTAATGCTCCTACGGCTGAAAGGGCGAATATGTTTGGCGCTACCGGGATGCAAACCCGCGATCCTCAGATTACGAGTCGCACGACTTAACACGCTTGGCCATGCCGGGCCGTTTAGACATGAAAAATCGTTCAAGTAAATGCATTTTAAGTTTTGTCTTTAATAACTGTGTGCAAAACCTCATCTCTTATTGGCAGTTAACCGTGTTTCTTGCAGGGAAAATAATTGATGATGTCCAGGAATTTAAAACTGTCTTTTTTATCAGCAAATTAGATAGAGTCCCAGCACCGGGGGCATGTCCACCAGTGTGGCAAGAGAAAGACAACCATTGGATAATTTTGGCTCAAAAACTTCCATTTGAGATGTAGTCTCTTATGATCTTTAAATTATCTTCACTATAGCTTCCACTAGTATTCAGAATATTTAGCAGACTGAGAATTTTTGGTAAATTATTTGACTTAATTTTATATTAGAGCTTTTAGCAAGATTTAATGAAGTTTTAGTTTTGTTTAAATCTTAGCGTTTCTTATTTTAAAATAATGTTTAAACTTTGAATTTATTTTCATTACGTAGCTTAATTTAGTTATAACACACCTCACAATGGTACACACACTGCACTAATAAAAGAGAGCTTCTCAAGTTTCACTTCCAGTCCAACACAATCACAACATTTTTGCCTTTGGTTCATTGTTTTATCTGTCATTGTGTTACTCTAAATAATTCGTGTGTGTATTTTTCTTTCTGAGGAATTCAGTAAAAAATATAAAAAAGATAAGCAGACACACACACACACTTTAACTTATAATCTTTAATTAGTAAGCCCTACCTGGCTACTCTGAAAGGCATTTCTGAGATGTGACACCTCACAGAGCAGTATTTACAAGAGGCGAAATTTTAGTGTTGTGATCATAGTTGTTGTAGAGGTCTGTGTTTTCTCTTAGTTAGTGAACGACCATATTTTCAATGCTTCAGTTATGTATACTAGTCTGAACATATGTAGGACTAGTCCAGATCACTCGTCTTTCTGTAGAGAAATGAGTCCAGACTAAGGCAGATGACTTGCAGAAAGAGTGAAAATATTATGATATTGTGAAGGTCCTTCACAGCCACCCCCTACTGTTCTGAGCACGAGACAGAGAATAAATGTCACCTGAAGCACTATTTTTCGTCTCTAACACTGAGCCTAGACAGTGTAGAAGTTGATTGACCAAGGAGTGTTGGCGTGGCTTTCCATCAACGGGAGAATGGGACATGAAATGTCATTGGCAAACAGGCTTTACCAACATGAACTGTTTCCTCAGATATGGTAAGCATTGCCAGAGGATGTCACTTATGATTGGTTGAGCAACATGGAGCCTCTACATGAAAGGCTGGTGAAAGTCAGAAATATGAGTTGACTAAAACCTTAGATTTGATTGAATAAATAATCCTATGCTTCACAGGATCAAATTTATAGTACAACTTGGCAAAGGCTGTGTTACAGTCCTTTTTTATGTTTTATCCATCTTTTTGATGGCATCTAGATTTGAAAAGGCTAAGAATCACATGTTGAACTAAATGCCAATCCAACCATTACAGACAGTTATCATTCTGAAATGCTTCAAGAACAAATTTGGGTCTGCTTTTGCTGTTCCTTCAAACATTGGGGATAAAATCTGCTTTGCCTCATTCCTAATGGCTTGAGTTCTGGGCAAAGTCACTTCTTCCAACTCTTGGCCAATGATTGACCAGATTCTACTAATTTTGTAGATGTGAGATGTTAGATGAACTCAGGGACCCCTGACACTGCATGACGTCAGGTTTCCTCACAAGCTAAACCTACCAGCTCACAACTCCAGTGGTTTATGTCTTCACCTTTGGGTGCCCACCATCTCATTTCCCAGAGACAAACCACTTGTTGGCGGAAATCGTCTGCCAGTGACACTTCCAATCTTGAGCAGAGCTCGAATTCTGTTACTCTGGCTTCTTGGAGACCATGTAGGCCTACTTAAATGGTTTATTGAGTTCGCCAGCTGTTATTTCACCTTGGCGACCCTCAGTTATCATTGTTTCCCTTGTATCAAGATGGTTCTCAGAGGTCATGGTTTGATTTACCAACTTGGGTTCACAAGATGCTAGATGATCCTTCTGAGTTAGCAGATGTAAGCAAGCTGATGTCATAAACCTTTGTTACTATGCCCAGGAGACGACTTATATGTACTCTATACCTTTGTCATGCAACTAGCTTTCTCTGCTGGCAAACTTTCCCTAGAAATAAGTCATTCTTAAGTTAATATTTCTTTACATTCGCTTAAACTCAAGATGCTAAGTAACGACTAATGCACATATTACTAAAAACAGAAACTCTGCGATGAATCCTGTCATCATGGCGCCAAAAACTTCTCTTTCGTACTTGTTCATCGTATTCTTTGGAGAAATGTATCATACAGAGTTTTCCAGAAGTCTGGAACCATAGGAACAATTAACATTATATTCTTGAAAGTAAACCAACATTTTTAATGTCAGTTGTATATATTTCAGGAAAGAAAATAGCCTGATATACCAATGAAATTAAAATAAATACATAAATTAAGAATAAATTGTGTGTTTATCTCTATAGCTCCAGGATTCTGGGACACTGTACTGTTCCACTCTAAAATGATAATGAATATTGTGAAGTATATGAGCTCAACCAAATGGTTGAGTTTAAGTTGAGAAAATAAACAATATGGATAGGATGTTGGAACTGTTGTGAACCCAATGTTTGGTATCAACAGGACTGACCCATGATTAGGAGCATCACCACGTTACTGGTTGTAGATTTCACTGCTTGGTCACTGAAGGTCACTGTTGTCCTTAACCTATTCTACACAGTGTGCTATGTTGCTAGAAAGGAACAAAGGTAACTAGAACGAAATAAGTTCCACAATTTCTGGATCAAATGTTTTACCATAAAATTGTCCATTTTCTTGAATCTTCTATGAATAAATAGTAATGTGCTACCTAAAGCTGCCTATTAGACCTTGTGGTTTGGGTGCTCGACTCGTAATCTGAGGGTCGTGGGTTCGAATCCCCCAACATGCTCGCCCTTTCAGCCGTGCAGGTGTTACAGTGTAACAGCCAATCTCACTATTTGCTGGTAAAAGAGTAGCACAAGATTTGGCGGTGGGTAGTAATGACTAGCTGCCTTTCCTCTAGTATTAAACTGCTAAATTAGAGAAAGTTAACGCAGATAGCTTTCGTGTGTAGCTTTGCATGAAATTAAAAAAAACAAAAAACAATAGACCTTGTTAAATTTAAACGTGATCTAACATTGGTAAACAAATAGGTCGTCTGAAACTTTAATCTGACCATGACAGAGCTACAAAAACGGGATAGCTGTGGTAATTTAAACTCGCCTATATCGGGTCAATTTCAAATTTCACAACAGTCGTTCTGCGTGAACAGTTGAAAACAAGTCTGAAACTGTTATGTCTCAGAAATGAGCTTCGTTCTATGCTGTGCCACTGTTTTCTGTATGCCTTTCGGGAGAGTGTAAAACAAAGATGTTTGTTTTCAGTTCATTAAATAAAGAAACAACTTACAGAAAAACAATGTCTTATTTTTTATTAAATAAAGTTAGGTCAGACTTAATTTAAAATAACATTTACTAAAACATTTTAAATTATAAGTGGTTCAGTTTAAATTTGAATAGATCTGTGATAATCTGGGCTGCTGTATTAAACGAGCGTGATGCAGTGGTTAGGCGCTGGACTATTTATCTGAGAGTCCAAGATTCGTGTCATGTTTCTTTTAAAAAATAAATTAAAAACGCAAGCAGCCCAAAAGTTGAAGGAGGATGCTTCTAATTAGCTGCCTTTCATCTTGTCTGTCACTTTAAAATTAGGGCTAGCGCTCATAGCCCTCCTGTAGTTTTGCACAAACATTCGAAACCAAAAAAAAACACCACCAAAAATGTTTATACTTTACTTGTCAATGTGAACGAGAGTATAGATTATTCCTGCTCGTATAACCATTTTTAAATAAAAAATCATTTTCTTTACTTTGTCTACTTTTATTTTCAAAAAATAATTCGAATAATAACAGAGTCTGTAACAGTAATTCTAATAAAGAGTGGATAATATGCTTGAACTGAGGATTCATAGGTCATAGGTCCATCGTCGCAAAGTCACGCTCAGTAATTTTAGCATGTTCTTTGATTTATTTTTACTTCATTATTTCGAGAAAAGCCATGAAAAGGTCGTGTGCGCATGACAGTCCTTTCTTCTAACTTGTATCTCAAAACAGCTGGCATGTGTATCACACACCTTTTATTCAAATAAAGCAGAGAACAACGTTTCGACCTTCTTAGGACATCTTCAGCCGTCTTGAAATACACTTTCACTTCAAATGGGTTTCTCGTCATCACGAACTTCATCTGACCTGCTAGACGAGAGAGAAGGTAGCTGTGATCAACACCACCCACCGTCAACTACTGTACAACTCAAACCTGCTCAAATAGCGAGTGGAACTTGACCAGCACTCATAGAATAACAACGACCACAAAGCGAATCACATATTTTTGTGGCCACTAGCCGCTAAGATTCAAACGAATACCAGCCTACCACCCCTTTGTTCATTAATGACACGTAACAAGTACTTTGATAAGTAAACTTCATTTTATATGTGAATAATAGAAACTAAGTGTGAGAAATATCGTGGATTGATTTTCAAGTTGTTAAGACGACAACGTCTGGAATATTCTTTACTCATCAGAATAACCTACGTCAATACAGTCGTTTCAAGAGAAGTAACATTTCTGTAAAAACATATTCGATATTAACATATGCGTTTTAATCTCCAAAATGACGTCAGCTTAAGACAATGACTTTGCCAAGAATATACTAATGTTACGTTTCTTTCTTTCGATTCGTAATTTAAGGGTCGCGGGTTCGAATCCCAATCACACCAAATATCTTCGCCCTTCAGCCGTAGGAGCGTTATAATGTGACGATCAGTTACACATTCGTTGGTAAACTATTCGTTAGTCAAAGAGTAGCCCAAGTGTTGGCGGTGGGTGGTGATGACTAGCTACCTTCCCTATCGTCTTACACTGCTATTTTAGGGACGGCTATCGCAGATAGACCTCCAGTAGCTTTGCGCGAAATTTAAAAACACAAAACAAAATAAAAAATTTTTTTTGAAACGCCGTATGAACTAAAATTTAAAATATTCGCAGCTCATTGTTCACAAAAACATGTTCCGCACTTTGAAGCCCTGGATGCACAAAAATCCATTATAAATCAGTCCGACAAAAGCATCCAATAAGTTCGCGATAGCTGTTGTGGTACAGTAACGCCCTCTGTCAGTTAAAAATTATAAACGGCTGTGCACAGTTACTCTTATTTAGTTTTAAGCGAAATTTCGAAAAAAATAAGTTCAAAAGAATAAAAATTTTGGTAATAATAAAAAACACGATGGTCGCCAGAAGTGCGTGTGGTGTGGATATATCTATATACAGTATTTACTGTTTATATTGAGCACAACCCAGAAAACTTAGGACTAAAGCTTTAGAAAAATAATAAATCAGTTTTACCACTCTTCTTAAGAGTGAGAACTATATCCTGATACAGGGGATAAGGAGAGACTATATTCTGACAAAGAATAAGGGGAGACTATATCCTGATACAGGGGATAAGGAGAGACTATATTCTGACAAAGAATAAGGGGAGACTATATCCTGATACACGGGATAAGGAGAGACTATATCCTGATAAGGGATAAGGGGAGACTATATCCTGATACACGGGATAAGGAGAGACTATATTCTGATAAGGGATAAGGGGAGACTATATCCTGATACACGGGATAAGGAGAGACTATATCCTGATAAGGGATAAGGGGAGACTATATCCTGATACACGGGATAAGGAGAGACTATATTCTGATAAGGGATAATGGTAGACTATATTCTGATAAACGGGATAAGGGGAAACTGTATCCTGATAAACGGGATAAGAGGAAACTGTATCCTGATACACGGGAGAAGGAGATATTATATTCTGATAAACGGGATAAGGGGAGACTGTATTCTGATACACGGGAGAAGGAGAGATTATATTCTGATAAACGGGATAAGGGGAGACTATATTCTGATAAGGGATAATGGTAGACTATATTCTGATAAACGGGATAAGGAGAGACTATATTCTGATAAACGGGATAAGAGGAAACTGTATCCTGATACACGGGAGAAGGAGATATTATATTCTGATAAACGGGATAAGGGGAGACTGTATTCTGATACACGGGAGAAGGAGAGATTATATTCTGATAAACGGGATAAGGGGAGACTATATTCTGATAAGGGATAAGGGAAGACTATATCCTGATACACGAGATAAAGAGAAACTATATTCTGATAAAGAATAAGGGGAGGCTATATCCTGATACACGAGATAAGGGGAAACTATATTCTGATAAATAAGGGGAGACTATATCCTGATACACGAGATAAGGAGAAACTATATTCTGATAAAGAATAAGGGGAGACTATATCCTGATACACGGGAGAAGGAGAGACTATATTCTGAAAAACGGAATAAGGGGAGACTTTATCCTGATACACGGGATTAGGAGAGACTATATTCTCATAAACGGAATAAGGGGAGACTATATTCTGATAAACAGAATAAGAGGAGACTATCCTGAAAAACGGAATAAGAGGAGACTATCCTGATACACGGGATAAGGGGATACTATATTCTGATAAACGGAATAAGAGGAGACTATATTCTGATATGCAAGATATTCAAAACAATTGCAACTGATTGTTACTTATTATTTTGCTAAGAAACAAATTTCCCCAAAACAAAATGTGAACGCTCTCCATAAAACTGCATCACCTTCCTACAGAAATCACCTGACCGTAAAGTATACAACGAGAGGGTTAAAAATCACGGTTGGCTTATTTTGTTCAAAGCCACTCAACAATTATCTGTGCTAACCGTCCATAATTTTATCGGGAGTGCGTGTAGGGATGTATGAAAAGCAAAACTACATGTTGGATACCCTCAGTAAGCCAAAACAAAAAGTCTAAAAATATAAATGTTATAATACTGTTTAAAACTGAACTTCGTTTTAGCATAAAATCTGTGGGGTTTAATTTATTAGCATATAAAGAAGTCCGAATGTCTTCTCAGGACTTCTAGAATACTACTTTATGTACTTATAGTCTGAGAGGCTCATAATGATTAGCGACATTCGTTTGTTTTGAATTTCGTGTATAGCTACACAAAGGCTATCTGCGTTAGCTGTCACTAATTTACCAGGGAAAGGGCAGCTAGTTGTCACCACTCACAGCTAAATCTAGGATACTCTTTATACAACATATAATGGAATTGACCATCATATTATAAGTCCCTTACTGCTGATAGGGCCTGTATGTTAGGTGTGACAGGGATCGAAACAACGACCCTCAGATTACGAGCCGAGCGCCATGCTGGGCCCAGTGGTATTAATGACTGGAACTTATTTGTGTGATAATATTGAATTATCAGTGATGTCGAGAAACCCACTTGTTGAGAACTTTTATATGCAAAAACGGCTGTTCTATACATCCCAACATTAACTTCACATGTGAACAGGAAGAAAGCAATCAAATATCATTTCTTAACCTCAAAATTATAAGAACCGACACACAATTCAAAACAGAAATCCACCGAAAAATCACCCATACTGGACTATACATTCCTTGGGACTCAGCACATGAAACAAAACAAAAACTCAACATACTAAGAAACCAGATAAACACAGCCATAAAACTATGCTCACCAGATAAAATTAACGATGAATTTGATAAAATAAAACAACACTTCATCAACATTAATAAGTTTCCTCCACAAACCGTAGAAAACATTATACGCACACACCTAGACAGAAAGCAAAATCAACCAACAAAAGTAAATACATCTCACGAATCAAAAAATCACGAAACCATATACTGCTGTATACCATATATTCCTGACATCAGCAAACAAATAACCAACATTTGGCAAAAACTAGTAACAAAATATAACATTCCAGTTAACACTAAATTTATTCAAAAACCAGGCACAAAACTAAGGTCTATACTATGTAAGAACTACACTGACAAACACCACACCAACATTATTTATAAAATACAATGTGATAACTGCCACGACTTCTATATAGGAGAAACAAGTAGAAAAATGGAAACCAGATTCAAAGAACATAAAAAGTCACCTTCACACGTTTTCGAACACTGCAAGTCAAATGGACACAACATAACCATAGAAAACACTAAAATACTAAATAAAGAAACAAACATAAACAAACGAAAAATTAAAGAAGCCTTACTTATACAACAACTCAAACCCAAAATAAACCAATATAAAGGAACACCATTATACCTATATTAATATTATAGACAAAATTATATATTCAAACCGCGCCCTCTACATTGCAACACTCAATTATACAACCCCTCCCAAACATGTGGTCAGCTTCCGACCAGTAACCCTTTCTTTGTGAACCTGACGATGACCGAAGAAGGTCGAAACGTTGTTCGCTCTTCTATTTGAAGTGTTTTCTGGGCCCAGAACAGCCGTTTTTGCATATAAAAATATTGAATTATGTAGGGTACTTGGTTTGTGTGATGGCGTCTGATTTTTTATTGTAAACAATTCTGCTGAAATAAAGTTATTATTCAAACATATATAATCAAATCCCTTGAACACTATAATTAAACACTATTGAACACTCTTATTAAACACTATAGAACACTTATTAAACTCTATAGAACACTCTTATTAAACACTATTGAACACTCAATTAAACATTATTGAACAGTGTCATTAAACACTATCGAACACTGTCATTAAACACTATCGAACACTGTCATTAAACACTATCGAACACTGTCATTAAACACTATTGAACACTGTTATTAAACACTATCGAACACTGTCATTAAACACTATCGAACACTGTCATTAAACACTATAGAACACTGTCATTAAACACTATCGAACACTGTCATTAAACACTATTGAACACTGTCATTAAACACTATTGAACACTCATTAAACACTATAGAACACTCATTAAACACTATTGAACACTCTTATTAAACACTATAGAACACTTATTAAACTCTATAGAACACTCTTATTAAACACTATTGAACACTCAATTAAACATTATTGAACAGTGTCATTAAACACTATTGAATACTGTCATTAAACACTATAGAACACTGTCATTAAACACTATCGAACACTGTCATTAAACACTATCGAACACTGTCATTAAACACTATAGAACACTGTCATTAAACACTATTGAACACTCAATTAAACATTATTGAACAGTGTCATTAAACACTATCGAATACTGTCATTAAACACTATCGAACACTGTCATTAAACACTATCGAACACTGTCATTAAACACTATTGAACACTGTCATTAAACACTATTGAACACTCATTAAACACTATAGAACACTGTCATTAAACACTATTGAACACTGTCATTAAACACTAGAGAACACTCATTAAACACTATTGAACACTTATTAAACACTATTGAACACTGTCATTAAACACTATTGAACACTCATTAAACACTATAGAACACTCATTAAACACTTATTAAACACTATTGAACACTCTTATTAAACACTATAGAACACTTATTAAACTCTATAGAACACTCTTATTAAACACTATTGAACACTCAATTAAACATTATTGAACAGTGTCATTAAACACTATTGAATACTGTCATTAAACACTATAGAACACTGTCATTAAACACTATTGAAAACTGTTATTAAACGCTATGAGACACCGCTATTAAACGCTGTTATTGTGTCATATACGTGACGCTTGTTGAATTTCATATTAAACTACAAAAGGACTTTTGCGATAAATGTTTCTAACTTTAAAAATAAACTAGAGAGAAGGCAGTAAGTCAACACCACCCACCGCCATCTCTTGGGTTACTCTTTTCAGACCAAATAGTCAGATATGATCGTCACTTGTGTAAGGCACCCACGGCTCAAAACTCCGAGTCCGAAATTTGTGTGTTAACAGAATATCAGTTCCAAAGTCTAACACGTAAACCACTGGACACCATCATTCGCCGCAGATGGGTATTAATACTCTGTGGCTGAGTTATTAAACATACACTCATCATGAAATGTTACAGTTTTAGGTTTTTACACTTTGAATTCTCGTGAACCTGTTTCAACTTCGTCACTCACTAAACACGTTTCTAGAAGTAAAATTATGAATTTATTCAACATCGACCCACATTCTAGTCCCTCACTGAGCGTGACAACAATGTCTCTACATCAGTTTACAACACCACGAGGGAACAATACACGAATCTGACTACAGAACCACACGTTAAATGTGAATTATTTTCTGTTTTTGGTAAGAATCATTCACACACGTCCAATAATAACTAAAGGCCCAGAAATGCAGATGTTAAATGGCAGAATTCCGGGGAATCATGCATGTTGATATATAGTGATGTGTGTGTTTTCCTTATAGCAAAGCCACATCGGGCTATCTGCTGAGCCCACCGAGAGAAATCGAACACCTGACTTTAGCGTTGTAAATCCATAGACTTGACACTGTACTAGCGGGGAGCACATAGTAACGTAAGAACTGAAACATTTTTAGAATATATAAATAGAATTAGTCACAAACAAAGTACTTTGTGGTTTTGATGTGTCATAATTAATATACAAACTTTAGATCTTAGCTGGCTGTATTAAATAAACATTTATCTGTAGTAAGAAAATAATATATTTATATAGAATCGGTTATTAAGTATTAGTCCAACAAGAATAAATATTAATTTTGTTTTAAAACTTCTAAGAATAAGAACTAGTGTTACAGCCACACATTGTTTTGAAATTATGACTTCCTGAGTTATATCCATTTATTGCTTTGAAATTATGACTTCCTGAGTTATATCCATTTATTGCTTTGAAATTATGGTATCCTGTGTTATATCCACATATTATTATTGAAATTATGACTTCCTGAGTTATATCCATTTATTGCTTTGAAATTATGACTTCCTGAGTTATATCCATTTATTGCTTTGAAATTATGGTATCCTGTGTTATATCCACATATTATTATTGAAATTATGACTTCCTGTGTTATATCCACATATTATTATTGAAATTACAACTTCCTGTGTTATATCCATACATTGTTTTGAAATTATGTCTTCCACTCAGTGATGTCGAGAAACTCACTTGTAGAGAAATGCATATACAAAAACGGCTCGTTTGGGTTGAGAAAATATTTTACATAGAAGAGCGAAAAACGTTTCGACCTTCTATGTAAAATATTTTCTCAATGCAAAGATGCCGTTTTTGAATATATGTCTTCTACCGTAATATCCACATAACGTTTTCTGAAATTTATGGCTTCCAATGTTATATCCGCATATTGTACTAAAATTACAATGCCAGTAAAACAGTATGATCACCAACAGACGATTACGAATTTCAACACGGGTGATGGTCAGAGAACAAATTATATATTTATATGACGAACACTCAACAGTAAATTGTTCAAAACCTGGACTGTTTCGAATATTTTAGTTGTTTTTTTACCCGATGGCTATCTGTGCTATGAAAGGAAAGGTTCCATTTTTTTTTCGTTTCAATAGGTTTTGATACAGGTTTCACATGTCGTTACACAGCGTTTATTTACTACAATTGAGTTAGAAAAAAATTACATTCACTCAATAAATCCCACAATATTGGTAGACAGTGTAATTTAAGGAATTTTAATTTCGAATCAACTTAGAACGTTACATAAATAACTGGAAATAGTAGTAGAACTATTGTAACATAAAAAAAGTGGACAACACCAAAAACAAGTTACTGTGAACATGGACAAGACGTTAAGTAGGGTTAAGGATAAGGAAGCTGGGAAAACGAACGACTCGACAAAACAAAGACCGGCTGTTTGGTTTTGTGTGTATCTGTGGAAACTCTAACGTTATTCGCGGATAAAACGTCGTGTTTGTTTGTTTTTGAATTTCGCGTAAAACTACACGATTTGTTTGTTTGTTTTAGGAAATTTGCACAAAGCTATCCGAGGGCTATCTGTGCTAGCCGTTCCTAATTTAGCAGTGTAAGACAAGAAGGAAGACAGCCGGCCATCACCACCTTCCGCCAATATTTGGGCGACTCTTTTACCAACGAATAGTAGAATTGACCGTCGAATTATAACGCCCCCAAGGCTGAAAGGGCAAACGTGCTTCGTATGACAGGGATTCGAACCCGCAACCCTTAGATTACGAGTCGAGTATCTTAACCACCAGACCATGCCAGGGCCTAAAGAGAGTGAGCAAAATCTTTATAAAATATGGTGGTGAATTTGAAGATATTCTGCTGCTACAGTAGGGGGAGTATTGAAATCACTGATGGTATTATGGATACATAGTACCCTTATTCGTCACAATGTACCCAATAAACGAGGCCATGCTGGTTCCAGTAGGATAAAAAAAAACATGACATATTATCCTGTTAGATCAATATTGTAGTCAGGAAAAAACAGAGTTATAAAGAGGCCTGCCCATTGTTCTGATATTAATCAATTTGTAGATTTGCGACCCCATTTCCAGAATAATGTTGCAATCCAGAAATGAACTAAACTCTGGCAACTCCAATTTATTTAAAGAAAAACAAAGTAAGAGGGAAGTGAGAAAACACTAGTTGACCATCGCTACAATCAACAGAATCAGTGCCTGAAAAATGTTGACAAGTAGTTGATACTAAATGTTCTGTTAAAGTTTCAATAAACTTCCTATACCTAATAGCAGTTTTCGGCAATAGTTGACCTAAGGAGAAATTATCATTGTGCTCGGATTATGTAACCCAGTAGATGCAATTAAGGGTGGAGTCTCTTTGTTTATTTGTTGATAGTTAAGGGCAAAGCTTCGCAATTGGATATCTGTTCTGTGCCCACCAGGAGTATCAAACCCAGTTGCTAACTGCAGACTTGTTGTTTTCACGCTGGTGAGCGTGAAGTCTATTAAAAAAAAATCTTGTTTATTTCTTAGGTATTGTGTAATGATAAAATTTTAACGTCGCACAATCTGTATTTTCTTTGATAAATTAAAGTTTAGTGCGTTAGATTTTTACTGCTACTGCAGGTTTGATGTAATCGTTTGGTGTGTTGTTTTTTTCTCTAAACCCAATGAAGTTAGAAAAAGTTATACAATTTTCATAAATGCTGGTCTTTTTCAACTTATCGAAATAGTTGGTTTCATTGTAAGCCGTACTACAAATCAAAACCCGAGGAAAGTCCAATGAGAACTGATATTACCTGATCACATCCTACTTCCGTATATAAAAACCGTTCAAATTCGAAACTTTTCATTATTAATTTCTAAGCCTTGTCAATGTTCACTTTTGGCGTTTGATTCTATAAGCCTAAACGTATTTTCAGTTGAATATTAAAATTTTGACATAAACGACCGGAAAGGAAACAAAAACAACACGAAATTATTAATTATTTATCTTTCAAAAATTCTTTTTTTTTAGGGTGACTTTTCATGCAATACTTAAAATATTCCTTACCTTTAGGCATGCCACAAGGAGACTTTGTTCTCCCATTATCCAAGAAATCTAAATCGTACTTTCTAGCTGGAGGAAACGTTAAGGCCACGTGTGCGAAGACAAAGTGTAATTCACCCAAAATCAGAGAAATCCACAATAGAACTTTCACTTTCCACCGCATTTCCACTCACTTCGTGAAACAAATATTATTATCTAAGTAAAATATTTCAAAGGTCCTTTAGAAACACGTTTTGTTATAAAATAACTGTTTAAAACATTTAAATGAATAATTTCTTTCAGCTTCACTTTTACTTAGCTTCCTAACATTGCTCGAGCTCTCTTGAACATGTTATTATGACGTTAAATAGGCCACGACAGAAAAGCCAAACACCTCGTAGCGCGTTTACATACTGAGGGCTGTGATAAGGCCACTGCTGCGGGGCTTAACTACTTGTGTTTGTTGTATCAAAAGCAAAAAGAAGCACGATGACTCTGGTCCGTCTTATTGTGATTGAACCCTTATTTTAAAAACGATTTTTAATTCAGATATTTCGCTAAAAATATTTTAAATAATTAAAATACAAAATACAAAAGGCTATAGTAACCGACTGAAACATTACAACAAATATTACGGTTTATTTCTAGACTTCTTTTCCTCTTCAAAACGAAAACTTCACATGATTCATAGGCCTGATCTACTCTTTGATTCGCTATTTGAGACTAGTTTCGCCGTGTTTACAGCTCATCAGTGCTGCTTGGAAGAAGGAAGCCGATAAACTAGGTCTGGCATAATAATGGACTACAATAAATGTTATGATTCGAGGAAAATATCATTAAAGCCATAACTTATGAGGTGAAAATATACTATAAAAATATCTTGAGAGCTTGAAACAAAAAAGCCAACCAGGTGGAGATTTTAGGTTATTTTGAAGGATTTCATTGAATAAGCCGACATAATTATTTTGGCAAATTTTGATAACTCTGTTTTCCACCGGAATTTTCCATTCTTTTGGTAAACTTCTAGAGGACAGTGCTAAAACTTCCTCAGCTGGGAGTAGCATTACAGTTCCTGACAGTATTATATAACTTCACGTAAGTCGAATTTCTCGTCTTGTGTAGAAGCTAGGTGATGGATAATGTGTTTCTATAAGGCAGTTTTTGTTATTAATCTCAAACAGAGTTCGACTCAGGAAAGTGCTCTTACAATTGTACCAACTGAAATTACGACATTAATACAAAGGTATTTATATATTTTTTTATCCGTGTGTTTTGGAAGATTGTTTGTTTGTTTTTGAATTTCGCGCAAAGCTACCCGAGGGCTGTCTGCACTAGCCGTTCTTAATTAAGCAAGGTAAAACTAGAGAGAAGACAGTTAGTCATCACCAACTCTTAGGTTACTCTTTTACCAACGAATAGTTGTATTGACCGTCACATTATAATGCCCCCATGGCTGAAAGGGCGAAAATGTTTCGTGCGACTGGGATTCGAGCCCGCAACCCTCAGATTACGAATCGAGCGCCTTAACCACCTGGCCATGCCGAGCCTTTTGGAAGACCTAATGCTGAAGGATTAAAGTTTCATACGATAATAAATATCATAAAACGTTGAAAAGTAATGGAATTGAAACTTGTGCACAGTTCAAACCTTATCAAGTGGGTCCCATTTTTATGTGATAAAACCGACAAAATTATAGCTTTACACAGTCATATTCTTTGGCGAAATTGTATTTACTTTGGTACCCAAATCCAATCGTAATTTCATTCGCCCATCCAAATTGTTTTTAAAGCAATGTATTTCTTTGTTTGCTTTGAATTTCGCGCAAAGCCACACGAGGGCTATTTGCGCTAGTCATCTCTAATTTAGCAGTATAAGACTAGATGGTAGGCAGCTAGTCATCACCACCCACCGCTAACTCTTGGGCTACTCTTTTACCAACGAATAGCGGGATTGATCGTCATATTATAACGTCACATGGCTGAATGGGCGAGCATGTTTCGAATCGGCTGTTCTTTATCTTCATACAATTTATTTTTGGAGGTTGTTTTTTAATGAAAACGTCGTCTCTTCAGTAATTAACGTAAACGGCCTTTAAGGCATCCCAAGGTCAGAATAATCCATTAAAAAAAATTAAACGCGATAAATTATTATTTTTATAAACTAGGGTATAATTATAAAAAAACAACAACAACAACCTGTAAATGAAACCAGTTAAGATGTTGCCGGGAAAACATATCACTTCAGCCACTAATAAGGTTTATTTCTTATTCGTAGATATGGGCATTTTTTGTTCATCACATCTTTTGATTATGTGGTACAAACGTGTATTTTTATACAATACGTTTTGTTATGCAGAGGGGTGCCCCATTGGATCAACGGTAAATGCACGGGCTTACAATGCTATAATTCTTGATTTGAATCCCCCAGTGGGCAAAGCACAGACAGCCTATTTAGAAGTTTTCCGCTAAAAAAAATAATGCACCGGAATTGGACTGGTGCAACGTAGCACGAGCTAACATACTGAGAATTGTTGTGCAGTATCCCTTTTTTTCTTTTTTTTCTTTTTAGCTTTGGAATTTTCAACAGCAATTCGTCCTGAAAACGACCTAGTTTCTGTAAGATCTTGCACGGAAGTTCTCGGGATAAAACGAATGATAATTTAAAAGAACCGGTAAAGCGACTTCACTTCTCGAGCTCAACATTACAAACGTCACGTGGACTAATAATCTGCCTGTAGGTTGTTAAATCAGACAAAAAATAAACAGTCATAATAGAGTCAGTTAATTACAGCTCACATGAATAGCTTTAATGAAGTGTAAGCAGATCAAACTGTCTGCACAATCATAATCAATTCACAACAATTTAAAAGCACGCTGAACTGGAGCGAAGTGTAGCGGTTAAAGTTTTCATACTATAAATCTGACAGTTCATGGTTTGAGACTCGCTGCCTCAAAAATGCGATCCTAACTTCGGGGTCGTGAGTACACTATAAAAGTAACGTTCAAATCTTAATATTCGACAGTTAAGAGTGTCCCAACAGTTGGCGGTGGGTGTTGTAGACATAATTATTTCCCTCTGGTCAATCACTTCAAAATTAGGGACGGTTATGTTTTGATAGCCATAAAGTAGTTTCGTGAGCAGTCCTTAAACAAACAAACACATCACGCCACACTGTTAAGACAGAGGTACTAATTGAGTCACAACCTTCTGTTCTTGAGAGGAATATATTAGTAAGACTGGTGATAAAACTACATGTTAGCTAGTTGTTTCTTCCCCATTACACATTTAAAACAGTTCTACTTTATCGGGGGTTATTTCTATTGTTTTGAATGTACTGTGATACCAACCAGACACGCTTGTAACTAAAATGTGTGGGTTTTATTGTCATAGATGGCATGAAGTTATATGGATGGGGTGTAATAATGTGTTTCTTATTTGTGTTGTTTGTTTTCCTATTGTTCTTTGTTAGCGTTAGAGAGAGCAAAGGTTCATAAAATGTATTTAAGACGATGGTTCAAGACAGGAACTGTTATTTGTGGGTTCCCAAAGTAAAGCATGTTATTTATTTGTGTATTGTGCGTTTCATTAACAATATTTGTACATCAAATGTAATAGCTTTTTACTTTAATTTCTTTTGTTTTAATACTTTACGATAAAGATTGTTATGTACTGTTACCTTAGAATGTGCATTTAAGAATTATTTGAATAATCTAAGCTCGCTGAACTTCATAACTTCGTGAAACATTAAGTTTCT
Organism: Carcinoscorpius rotundicauda; assembly: GCA_011833715.1. Lineage (NCBI taxonomy): Eukaryota > Metazoa > Arthropoda > Merostomata > Xiphosura > Limulidae > Carcinoscorpius > Carcinoscorpius rotundicauda. The sequence continues at coordinate 169,231,849 of CM022392.1, read as the reverse complement.
GACCGGTTTGGGTTTTTTTTTGTTTTGTTTTTTGGAATTTCGCACAAAGCTACTCGAGGGCTATCTGTGCTAGCCGTCCCTAATTTTGCAGTGTAAGACTAGAGGCAGCTAGTTACCATCACCCACCGCCAACTCTTGGGCTACTCTTTTACCAACGAATAGTGAGATTGATCGTCACATTATAACGCACCCACGGCTGGGAGGGCGAGCATGTTTGCGCGACTCGGGTGCGAACCCGCGACCCTCAAATTACGAAGCGCACGCCTTAACGCGCTAGGCCATGCCTGGCACTTTCTGACCGAAAACATCGTTAACAGTGATGGTGTGTGTGTGTGTTTTCATATAGCAAAGCCATATCGGGCTATCTGTTGAGTACACCGAGAGTAATCGAACCCATGATTTTTTAGCGTTATAAATCCGTAGACTTACCACTGCACAAACGGGGGACAACAATGATGGAACTGAAGTGATAAAACTGTGCACTTCAGTCTTTATAAAGTATTTTTGTTTGTTTGTTTTTGGAATTTCGCACAAAGCTACTCGAGGGCTATCTGTGCTAACCGTCCCTAATTTAGCAGTGTAAGACTAGAGGGAAGGCAGCTAGTCATCACCACCCACCGCCAACTCTTGGGCTACTCTTTTACAAACGAATAGTGGGATTGACCGTCACATTATACACCCCCACGGCTGGGAGGGCGAGCATGTTTTAGCGCGACTCGGGCGCGAACCCGCGACCCTCGGATTACGAGTGCACGCCTTAACGCGCTCGGCCATGCCAGGCCTCTTTATAAAGTAGGAATGTAGGAAAAGTTTGCAACCAATGACAATCATGTTCCACTGTTCGACCTGACAGGAGTAACCAGTGAGTTTGCCGTGGGTGGTGCTGAACAACTGCCTTCTTTCTAGTCTATTCCTTCAGATTTATGGATTGCTGGAGCAGATATCCCCTGTGTAGCCTTGCCTGAAATTCAACAAATTGTTTGCTTTTTTCACAACAAAGCTACACTGGGCTATCCACTGTGTCCGCCGCGTGGAATCTAAACCTGGATTTTAAAGTTGTTAGCTCGTAAACTTATCACTGACTCATGGGGGGAACTCAACAAATAGACAAAGATGATTACTTACCGTAACAAAAAATCACACAGCGATTCAGAAAACGTCTCAGTTATGTACTGTTTCTGTGATTATTTATGACTGTTACGTGAAAGTGTTTGAATCCGTGTCATGTTTATTTATGCCTGACATCTGATATATTAAAAAAATGTTAAAACTGTTCTAACATCTACAGCTAAACATCATACACTGGCGTTGGAAGGATTTACCTTTGTAACACTGTACCAATTACTAATTACGATTTTAATTCACTGAAAATTAAACCTTATCTCAGTGTTCGTCCTTAACCCAAATATCAGCGGACATGCGAAACGTTGAGAGACTTGTTTACTCGATTTCATTAAACACAAAAGTGCAAGACATAAAGTTTTGGAACAATTGATGTGGAACCTAAAAGTATGAATCTTCGTATTCAGTTTAACGGCATATAGATATATATAATAATAATAATTTTAAAGCCAAAACAAAACACATTAAAATAAAAAAAAATACGCTGCATTTAAAAATATAATACTAGGGTACAAACTACCACGTGGGATTGTATATATATATAGTTGGTTAAAACAAGGGGTAAAAACTATTATAGTTACACGGTGGCGCTGGTATGTTTTTTTAGAATCAACTCAAAATCATTTTATACGTAGTTAGTCATAAAGGAGAGAATTTGTTTGTTTGTTTGTTTTGGAATTTCGCACAAAGCTACTCGAGGGCTATCTGTGCTAGCCGTCCCTAATTTAGCAGTGTAAGACTAGAGGGAAGGCAGCTAGTCATCACCACCCACCGCCAACTCTTGGGCTACTCTTTTACCAACGAATAGTGGGATTGACCGTCACATTATACACCCCCACGGCTGGGAGGGCGAGCATGTTTTAGCGCGACGCGGGCGCGAACCCGCGACCCTCGGATTACGAGCGCACGCCTTAACGCGCTCGGCCATGCCAGGCCTAAAGGAGAGAAATAAAGAACACAGAAAACACTTTAATACGAATCTTGTGATTTCTTTCGAAAGACAAGGGACCTAGAGGGCAGAATTAAAGATTTTGTTTCGTTTATAAAAATATATACACATTTTAATTTGTTTAAAGTTTAGTAAATTTTGTTACTATTAACTAAAATCACGTACGTGCGTGTTGACTATTTTTGTAGCCATATTTACATTAGGAACAAATGTCAGAAAAAAGTCCCGAAGTTTATTTCTTTTTTATGCGTACTTTAAAAATCAAATAATGAAATACATTCGGATTTTTTAAAAGTAATTTAACTGTGACAAAAATTATATTTAACAATTGTTGAGACAATGTCGTCGATTATTTTTTATAGTTGTTATAAGTGTGACAATGATTATTTTTTACAGTTGTAAAAAGCAAATGTCCCTAACAATATGAATAAGTTCGTATTCAGGTGTCAATAAAAATATGTCAAAACTCGAATATACAATTTCTGGAAGTTTTATTTGCTGTGTCAACGATTTTTTTTCAGTATAAAGTTATATCTTCATTTTTCTTTTACGGATATCTTTATCTTTTATCTGAAACTTATAACTCCCAGAAAGACTAGAACGCTCTATAATAAAGTTTATATTTATTTAATTATAAAAAATTTGAAATTAGATATTCGTATTTATATTTTTTGAGCCTCTTTTAAATTAAATTATTATAAATATGCTTTATATGCAATCATATTTTTGTATGTATCCAGTGATTATTCGATAATACATTAATGCAAACTGTAATTACTTACACGGAATCTGACTCGTAGGATGAAGAAAGTTTAACTGAAAATATATTTTGTATATTCTAAAATGAAGACAGTTCAGAATTCTCTAAATATACTAATAAACAATTAAGCATACTTAAAATAACTATGTTGAATCGTAAAAATGCTAAACACGTAAACCTATTTGAAATAACTATGTTAAGCCTAAAAGACGCTAAACATTTAAATGTATTTGAAACAACCATGTTAAGTCCAACAAGACCGATTAAGCGAAACATCTTAATAGTTAATTACATTCAACTACTCAGTTTTATTTCAGACTTCAGGTTTTCCTCAGTTGAAGTATTGCTAGTTCACTGACTGTTGTTATCTGTGATAGATATCATTCCAACGTCTTTTAACGTTTGAACATTTTTAATCGTTAAATTTAATGTTATTTCGATGAGAGTGGTGAACTACGAAAATTTGAAAATCGTTCACTATTTATTCACTTGGAAATAACTATGAATATCTGATTCATACATTTCTGGAACCCAGTATTTATCTATTCATCGCTCTTTTTCCACAAAAGCACTGAATATTTTCACTCCCACTCAATTTTCCGTTTAGCTTTCCTGAAGTGTGTGTGACCTGATTTAGATTTTAACGTATTCTTGAAGCACTAGAATGATCAATAAAAAAGGGTTAAACACAATAGAGGGCTGTCCTTGTTCTCTGTCTTCCTTGGTAGAATTTCTTAATGAACGAGTTTTTAAGCACTTTTCTGTAGTAATAGGCGAATAAAAATTAAAACAAAACCATACCGAAGAAGTACAGAAAACACTACATAATACTCTCTCACAGTGGATAACTCAGAAATATTTATTCTTTATATCAATTGTTCAAAGACATTTAGGAGGGTACGTGATATTTTTCTGAATCTAGGAAATCGAAAGTGGGACATTTATTTGTTTTCCTTTATTGTTGTTTTTCTAACCCTACTCCTTGGTACGTCCGAGTAATCACAGAGCATTTGGATAATAGCTATGAGTACAGTTTTATTGTTACTTTACTTTACCTACTTTTTGTGGGTTCACGTTTATCAACCAAAATCACAATTTGATGATAGGTTTACTTTTGCTTGTTGTAATTTTCATACGACTGTTTCTGTTGGTTGTATGTTTATTATTAAGCGTTATTCATTCGGCAACTAGAGAATTACAAATCTACTAAGAACAATGTTGGTTAGGAGAGTATTGTTTTCAAATAACTGTTTGTTTTACAAAAAGCTACAATGTGCTATCTGCATTATGCCCACCACTGAGATTGAGTTTCGAATTTCAGTATGATAAACCGTGAAATTTACCGCTGAACCACCAAAGGAATGTTTTTGATTAAGCTCCACAGTGTTGCTTAGCAAGCTTCTTAGAACTCAACTATGAACGTAAGCTTTAAAATGAAAGAGTAGGCCTACTTTTGCCGTGACCCACCACTTAAGGAGATGAACTCTATTTGTTTTAGGTATGTTAAAAACCTTAGTGTTATTTCAAGAAGTATACGTGAAATAACACAGAAAGGGAAGTCTTATCTCGCATCTGTCGGCATCTTTGGCTTTGTTTCATTATACACGGGCTTAACATGGCCAGGTGGCTAAGGCACTCGACTCGTAGTCTGAAGATCGTGGGTTCGAATCCCTGTCACACCAAACGTGCTTGCCTTTTCAGCCTTGATAATGTCATAATGTAACAGCTAATATCACTCTTCGCTGATAAAAGAGTAGACCAAGGGTTGGCGATGGGTGGTGATGACCAGCTGCCTTCCCTCTTGTCTAACACTGCTAATCTAGGGACGGCTATCGCGGATTGTCCCCGTGTAGCTTCGCGCGAAATTCAAACAACCCAAACCTTTAAAACTTATTATACGTGAGGAGTTCCGCAGGGAGGGGTGGTTAGCCCTATACTATTTATCATGTACGTGACCAATATGCCTCTGTCGGACCTAAATTTAGGTTATTCATCACAGTTCGCTGACGATGTAGCAGTCTGGAAAAGCGCCCCCACTCCATCGATAGCAGCAACGAACCTACAGCCAGTCCTAAATAGCATTGAAGAATACTGCCAGAAATACAGAATCAAAATTAATATTCCAAAAACCCAAGTTATATTATTCAGCAGACGGAATAAGCTGAAAAAAGATCCACCCAAACTATATATGAATGGATCACTCTTACTGAATGCTACTTCTGCTAAATTCCTAGGTCTAACCTATGACTCGAAATTAACGTGGATACCACATATCAAAAATGTTCTGACACGAATCTGAAAAAGAGCAAATTATGTAAGAAGTCTTTCAGGTAAAAACCAAGGAACATCACCAGACAACATACTTAAAATCTACAAAACGTACATCAGACCAACAATAGAATACGCATCACCTGCATGGATTAACATAGCACCTACACATGTACAGAAACTTCAACGTATACAAAATTCAGTACTAACTTCAGCTTATAAAGTACCACGTAGCACCTCAACCACATTCACGCACAAGTATGCAAACATAGACACAATATCTGAAAGACTCTTGCATAACACTCTAAAATATTTCAATAAGAATTGGCATAAAAATGAATTAATGTGTGATCTCGACAGATATCACGTAATGATGAAAATAGTCCTAAATACCTCTCCCCTTTTAACTTATATTTAAGTAATGTAACTCAAGCTGGCCACTATGCACTAGACTCTTAGTCATTGATTATTATTTATCATACAATTATTGAATAATAATTATTAATATACTTACTTTTATTTGTGTGTGTGTGCGCGTGCTACTACACGTAGTAGCAGTAGCATTCTTTCTTTAAACAACAAAAAAAATTTCTTGTTTCGTCCATGCATGGTCTGAGCCCTGAAATGGGCCTGAGCATCAAGTTATAATTTTACTCTGGCCCAAAGCTATAAATAAATAAAAAATAACAAAAAATAACAATAATAATAAATAAATAAATAATAATAATAATAACAAAAATTGTAAATTGTTTTGATGCTATGAATGTTCGGGAAGGTGGAAGAGGTCAAAGGTACCTGACCCTCCTGGGTATTTAACAACAATACTCAAATACCGACACATCGGAACGTATTATACGTGTCCACGCTCCCTATCTTGGATTCGACTCTGGTCAATGGACGAGGTTTCGATGAAGATGAAATATTATGCTTATGGGATAAAACAAGGCAGCCAATCAGGGAGATAAATATTGACAGGCTTATTTTAGGAGCTTTTCTGTCGGTCTTTTTGCTTTCGAACCCTCGACTTTAATTTCAGTTTTAAAATTAAACTCGGTACGAACATTCTACATCTCCATGTTGTTGGTTGTTATGTAACAAACAGTTCATTAACCTATTCAGTACTATCAGGTTATACCTATATGGAAAACTGGTTTATATTATTATCAGACTTCTTTTACTCCACAATGTGTATATGTAGCATGTTGCCATAAATAGATGCTGGGACACGTATAGCCCAACAACAATTCCCATGCGTTAAAAATTGTAGAAATACACAGAAAGCGCTGCTCGTAGTTTCTTGGTAATTTATAGGTATTTTTCACACTTTTTCTTTAAGAATACGAAAATGATACCGAGAAGGTTAACTTTTCGGCTCATTTGTTGGTTGTCTGGTTTTAGAAGAAAGCTGTGACCTATTTCAACCCTATTTCAACGATTTAAGTCTGTAAACTTATCGCCGTCCCAATCACTTTACATATAAATATCTTGCTTCTCTCTTGTTACTTGGCGTTATGTCTACAATAAAAGTTTCGCTTCTCTTTGGTTAACTGTTATACTTCCAGGAATATAATGGTAAATTTCAGGATTCGATTCGCTGTTGTAGGTACAAAGCAGTTACTTATTTCATTCTAAAAACATTAAACAATGAAAGTGGCCTGGCATGGCCAGGTGGTTAAGGCACTTGACTTACAATCTGAGGGTCGCGGGTTCGAAACCCGTCACACCAAAATTGCTTGCTCTTTCAACCATGGAAGCGTTATAATGTGACAGTCAATCCCACTATTCGTTGGTAAAAGAGTAGCCCAAGAGTTGGCGGTGGGTGGTGATGACTAGCTGCATTCCCTCTATTCTTACATTGCTAAATTAGGGATGGCTAGCGCAGATAGCCCTTGAGTAGCTTTGTGCGAAATTCGAAACAAACCAAACGAATGAAAGTGAGGATCAAGCGGCATCTGTTGGCGATGTTGAGTCATTATCAAGGTGAAATTAACTACTAATAATGTTTTCAAATTTAATTTGAAGACGTTTATTTGTAAACCTACTTTTGTAAATAGATTGTATTTAACAAGCAAAGTTTGATTTATTATAGTTCAAACGGGATGATGGATCATGATTGTCATATTTCCCTACACACACACACACCCTTTATCACTTTTAATATTGATGCTATTTAAGTTCCATACCACAAAACTCGTATGTATATAAAATTATATACGTGTATGTAAATACCAGCACTGTTGCCTTAACTGAAATTTCTAGGAATTCTGTTTTCAAGCTTATAAAAGGTAGTAACCGCATCACGCGACAAAATACAGCATATGTTGTTGCTTTTCTCCAGTTTTTATTCTTAAGACCTCGGAAGTTATAACAATGATTAACGCTTATTAATCATATTTTATTATACATTTGTGTATAAATCATTATTCGAAATAACCGTTCTATAAATTGTATTATTATTTGCATACTAAAATATATTTGTGTTGAGAAAGAAAACTATGTATTAATCTTGTAGGCAAACATCATAAATTTTACATATTTCTACCCTCAATTAACTTTTAAATTCAAATAAAAATTTAACTCAGTTTCAGGCTATTTGAAATCGTAATACGTAACAAAATAAATTGGAGTCTTGTCCGAAATAAAATTTTAATACATAATATAATGAATCAGACTGACTCACTACATTCTGAGTGAGTAAGAAATATCGTGGTCGTTGATATTTTTGAAGTAGAAATTAGTAATTAAGTTTATGAACATATGTAAACAGTACTTTATTGGACGTAATGCTATTTACGCCTGAAATTAATTTCTACGATCGCTACTGGGCATCAACTGTTATATCTGCGGACTGACAACGCTTTAATCCAGGTTTCGGTACCCATGGTGGGCACAATACAAATAACCCATTGCTTAGCTTTGTGCTTAACTTCAAGCAAACAAGACCCAGGAATTACAAATGTAACCACTGTGGCTTTCTTTGATAAGAAGTCGTCAAGTGGAACGAGGCGAGTTAGCACCACGAACCTAACTAGTTACGCTGGTTTCACTGTGAACGAAGTTTTACTATAAAACACAGCATCCTTTACGAAAGGCCCGGCATGACCAAGTGGTTAAGGTACTCAACTCGTAATCTGAGGATCGAGGGTTCGAATCCCCGTTACACTGAACATGCTCGCCCATTTCAGCCGTGGGGGCGTTATAACGTAACAGTCAATCCCACTATTCGTTGGTAAAAAGAGTAGCCCATAAATTGGCGGTGAGAGGTAATAACTAGCTGCCTTCCTTCTCCTTCTAGTATTACACTGCTAAACTAGGGACGACTAGCGCAGATAACCCTCACGAAGTTTTGCGCGAAATTAAAAAACGAAACCTTTATGGTACGGTGAAAGACAATCATATTAATAATAGTCTTTCTTTTGGTGTGTGAGGACCAATAATTCTGGCACTTTTATTCGCGAGGTTTCTATTTTCAAGCACTGCTAGCGAGAGTAAGTGCCCAGATAGTCATAGCTTGTGAAATAAACAGTAATTATCGAAGTGTATGTTGATAAAAGTATGATAATGAAGCTATGTTGTACTGTATTTGTTGTTTATTTAACATTGAAACCAATAATAGCCCGGTTGAATGAAAATTTTGACAACAATTTAGAAAAGATTCAAACATTTCTTTGAATTATAAATCCTTATTACGTTTGAACGAATTTCACTGGAATAATTAACCCTAAAACTACCAGTACCTTTAGCCAAGTAGTGAAATTCTGAGTTATCTTGAATTTGCAGCAGTGACAAAGTGGCTCAAAGAAAGAATCTTGAGTTTGTTTCTCTTTTTTTGTCACATACAAGCTTTCAGCTCCGTCATCTTTTGAATGATTTGAGATCTAATCACAGTTTTTGTACTCAGGAGATCGAGCCCTTTCTATCGGCCTCTTTGATCCTGCACAAAGTCTCATAAACTGATTTACTCTAATCATATCTAATAGAATTTAAATTTGACGGTAGGCTGGTAGAGATCTTGACGACTAATAAAACAGAATCAGGTATACGCATGCCCGACGCTTGGTGGTGCGCGCAAAAATATAGTTAATATAAAGGAAAGAAAGGGCCTTTTAAATCAATTTACTTTAATCCTGCCTTAAACAATTTTAACTCCCGCAGCTATTGAGGGCTCATTCTTGTTTAAAAATTTTGTTTGTTTATTAAGCACAAAGCTACACAATGGGCTATTTGTGTTCTGCCCACCACATGTGTCGAAACTTGGTTTCAGAGGTATAACTCCGCTGTGCCAGTGGGGAAGGAAGAGACAGCTCCACTCACTAAAGATAATGAAGTTATGGTACAAGTTGTATTTATGATCACTTTGTGAAATTTTTAAGAAGTAGGTTATTTTATTCACTAATTTCTTTTTATTCCAAAATTACGTGAGAGACAGTATTAGGTGATAAAAAACACGTACGAAAGCACAGGTCATAGAATTCTTGAGGAAGTCAGCAGAACACTGGAACCACGTGTTAAAGCTAACGTTTCTCCATGCTAAACGTCACCAAAAGAATAACTATTTGACGAGCATCGAATAACACCTTGAACAGTTTGTTTTGGAATTTCGCACAAAGCTACTCGAGGGCTATCAGTGTTAGCCGTACCTAATTTAGCAGTTTAAGACCAGAGGGAAGGCAGCTAGTCATCACCACCCACCGCCAACTATTGGGCTACTCTTTTACCAACGAATAGTGGGATTGACCGTAACATTATAACGCCCCCACGGCTGGGAGGGCGAGCAAGTTTAACGCGACCGTCGGAATACGAGTCGCACACCTTACGCGCTTGGCCATGCCAGGCCCACCTTGAACAGAGACACCATTTTAATATGAATACATCCGCTCGTTCTCTTCGTATGCCGAACAAGTTTGTTGGTTTAGAATTTCGTGTGCCCCCAGTGGCTCAGTGGTATGTCTGCGGACTTACACGCTAAAATCCGGGTTTCGATACCCGTGGTGGGCAGAGCACAGACAGCCCATTGTGTAGCTTTGTGCTTAATTCATTCAAAAACAAAAACAAAAAAGAATTTCGTGCAAAGCTATATGAGGGTTATCTTCGCTAGCCGTCCCTAATTAAGCAGTGTAAGACTAGAGGAAAGGCAGCTGGTCATCATCACCCACCGCCAACTCTTGGGCTACTCTTTTACCAACGAATAATGGGATTGACCGTCACATTATAACGCCCTCACGGCTGAAAGAACGAGCATGTTTGGTGTGACGGGGATTCGAACCCTCGACCTTCAGATAATGAGTCAAATATCTTAACCACCTGGGCATGCGCTACCGGATATTTCATACTGCTACATCTCACGAGTTTTCTGTAAATATCTGAACCACTCCTGTGATGGTTTGGTATATATAATATTGAATTAAATCATGGCTATGAAGTTAGCACACAGAATCACCGCCTATAATGGTTGTATATTTTCAAACGAGATCCAAGATTTGATTTATTTTTTCTTATATTTAGAACTTTTACCGATAGGTGTCACACTTCATATTATGTTTGAACCATTAGTTTATATCTAATTCTTAATTCACGAGTGGGATGAAGAGAAATCATCTTTCTGAGCACCTTTGGTTATTCATATTTCCTTAGGGTAATAGAGAATTCAAACCGAAATATCTGTCAGTATTTTTGTTTATGTGTAAATTTAACTGATTTAAAACATCAAAAATATATTACACACTGAAAGAAACGATAAAACTTCAAATTATTATAACAATCTGTGCATTTTACGTATTTCTTATTCGTCAGATGTTTATGAAATACAAAATGTTTTGTGGAATAAACAATTCAGGAATTATTCTGAAGACTAAAGAATACAGGGTCGTTATTCGCTTACGGGAAAGGTAAAAACCTCCTTCGACAATTATACGTGTTGGATATAAAGCATTTCAAATATTACGTGTTTCGTTTTATCCGATTTTTTTCTCATTTTTTATTTATTTCTGACTCTCGTCAACCGATTAATATTCTGAAGGTCATACAAACGTATCATGTTTCTTAGAATTTTAAAGTAAAAATAATAAACAGTGACATTTAAATTAACCATGAAAGGCAAGTGCTGTATGGTTACTACCACGGAGAATAAAAATTAATCAAGTATTGGTTGGCAAACATTCCTTGACGTACTGGTTTAGAGAGTTACTTACTGAACTGCATTCAAAATTAAAAATGGTGGACAGATTGCCCAATGAGTAGCTTACGACACACAACGCCATAAAATAAAAAATATCGAAACGTTTTTTTTTTCAAATGAAACGTAAGTTTTCTTTATCGATATAAATAAACCGTTCTTGGATTTTCTCACCAGCTCTTGTGCATAACGTCTATTTTTATTTGACCAATTAGTGTGATTTTAAATTGTTACCGTAAAAGCGCACCCATAATTTTTTGCAATGGTTGCATTTTCGCGCCAACGGTACGCATACAATAACATTCTGAGTACACTAATCAAGTGATCAACACTCGAATTCTGAGTACACTAATCAAGTGATCACACCCGAATTCTGAGTACACTAATCAAGTGATCACACCCGAATTCTGAGTACACTAATCAAGTGATCAACACCGAATTCTGAGTACACTAATCAAGTGATCAACACCCGAATTCTGATACCACAATCAAATAAAGTGATCAACAAACCCTAATTCTTCAGTACACACTAATCAAGTGATCAACACTCGAATTCTGAGTACACTAATCAAGTGATCAACACTCGAATTGTTTGTTTGTTCGTAGTTGCGCAAACATCTACACACTGGAACACACGTGCTGTGCCCACCATGGGTATCGAAACCCGGATTTTAGCGTGTAAGTCCGCAGACACACCGCTGAGCACCATGGGTATCGAAACCTAGTTTTTAGCGTACCACTAAGGAAACGGGGACGCACTAGGTCCGTACAAAAAGAAATATAGTAACAGCAAGAACTGGTCGTGAATTTTAGTTTGACCACGATATCTCAAGTACCCATTCCTACAACCCTTGAAAAACGAAGTAAAAATTGCTGACATGTTCCAACACTTCACGATTTTTTTCAAGTTTTCTTAGCGACTTGATGGCCAAGTCGGCCTGTTTGTTTTTGAATTCGCGCAAAGCTCGCGAGGCTTGTCTGCGTTAGCCGTTTCCTAATTTAGCAGTGTAAGACCAAAAGGAAGGCAGCCAGTCATCACCACCCACCATCAACTCTTTTATCAACAAATAGTGGGATTGGCCTTCACAGAATAACGCCGAAACAGCGAGCATATTTGGTGCGACAGGGATTCGAACCGTCGGATCACCTTAACCACCTGACCATGCCGTGCCAAATTCTTTCCGCTGTTGCAATCGTTCAGACAACTTTATCCTCGTCGATATTCGAGGTGTGATGCACTTCGTGTTTGTGGCGTAATTCAAGTTGTAAAACATTTTAAACTCATTAACAGTTGGAACCTTTGGTAATTTTGTATTTGATTGAGATAAATTTTCAATATTCAATTGAGATACTCTTACAGTTTCAGTAATAAACTCTATTTTCAAAATTAAAAACCACGAGTAATGTAAAACAGTTTTACAATGGTCTTCAATGTTCCAATAACCAGGTTTTTTGTTTTGGTTTTACTAAGACTACACAGCGGTTTATTTAAAACATGATGCATCCAAGAATAATCATAAATATTTCCAAATTCGCTTTTCCTCATCACTTTATATATATATTCTTTATAATTTGGAAATTATGTCCAATAGGTTCGTTTATTTTGAATTTTGCGCAAAGCTACTTGAGGGCTATCTGCGCTAGCCATCACCACCCACCCACTCTTGGGCTATTCTTTTACCAACGTTACATTATAAAGCCCCCACGGCTGAAAGGGCGAGCATATTTTATGTGACAGGGTTACGAACCCGTGAGCCTCGAATTACGAGTCGAGGGCTTTATCTACCTGACCATGTCAGGCCACGTTCAATAGAAACATATTAGAATCCTTCAAATCATTTTCATACGTCTGTTGTACTTTTTTCATTTCTAACGATTTCTTTCTGAACTAAAATCTAATGACAGTGATCCATTTATGGAAACAAATGGCCAATAACAACTCCAAATCATTCATAAATGAAACTTAAATCTTTAGTACCCAAGCATTTTGTACTCACAGTGATAAGGGGAAAAATCGAAAAATTTGATAAAGAGTCAAAGATTAGTAATGGAGTTATTTATTGTGTAATTTTATTCAAGACACTACAAATCACACCACTATATTTAGTGTGACACCATTGTAAAAATATGTCTTATAAAATGAATGAAAATAGCAAATGTACGAAGTATGGCCATTTGTTAAGCAAGAAGTAAAATTGAAATGCTATTAAATAACATGTTGAAGCCTAAGCATTGTTATTTTCTAGGATATTATTTAATATTATAATAAATATTTTGTTTATTAAAGTTTTCATACTGACAAAAGCAACATGGCGGACTTGTAAAAGCACACACAAAAAACTTTACACAAAGAAAATTTTAACTCAAGAATTTTGTTTTTTTTACAACAACCACACGCACAATCTCTTGGGTTTCAAATTCTCACATTTATCTCGCATGGCAACTACGAATGTGGAATATCGTAAAAAAAATTACACACTGTAGCTGAGTTTTGTTTATTTATTATCATAGAAAATATTACAGTTCCAAAGTTTTATGGTAAGTCTCTATGCCAGATAACTTGGAGCTGTTGAATTATCATTAAAGGTGGATAAATACAATATTATCAACAGAAAATGGTTGCTTTAATCACGAATAAATCTTTCAATTCGATCTGGGTATACAATAAATTAACAAGTTCCACTGTGTTAAAACACAAAACGTTTCGATTGCAACGCTCACAAAAACCTAAGATGAAACTGATAGTCCAAAACATTCACAGATATCTAAAATGGATTACACTTCTCGCATAGCAACACCTCTGAGCTATTATTATTTGTAAAAAATATCAAAAAGTCGTCGTCCTCTTAGACTATTGCCAAAATATTACCATATATTGTTTAAAACAACAACTACAGGGATCAAAATAAATATATCAAAATTTTAATAAACAATCAAAGAAATGGAAAAGTTTGGCTTTTCTGACAACACAATCCTTTCAATAAGGAACTTTTGAATTACTTTTACTTTTTGAAAACGTTTTTCAAATTCTCGTTTTGCAAAAATAAATTTTCACTCTAAGCCCAAATTATTGTAAGCTGTATTTCTTTCAAAAAGAAATTATCTGCTAAAATTATAAACACTATGAAGATGAACCAAAGCATCTACAAGTACTTATGTACAGTTACACACCTCCTCCCACACATATCAAACACCAATCACACAACACCTCCCACACTTATCAAACACCAATCACACAACACCTCCCACACTTATCAAACACCAATCACACAACACCTCCCACACTTATCAAACACCAATCACACAACACCTCCCACACTTATCAAACACCAATCACACAACACCTCCCACACTTATCAAACCAATCCACAACACCTGCCACTAGCAAAAACCAATCACACAACAACTCTCACACTTATCAAAAACCAATCACACAACACCTCTCACACTTATCAAACACCAATCACACAACACCTCTCACACTTATCAAAAACCAATTGCACAACACCTCTCACACTTATCAAACACCAATCACACAGCACCTCTCACACTTAAACAGCTGTTGGTTATCCATTTAAAAATGACTAAGTTATACTCATAAACTAAATATTTTATACCACAAAGAGAATCAAAACTGAATAAAAAACTGTATCACCTATTGAACAAAGTGCAACACTCAATAAAAGAGATCTAATGAAACTGGACTTGAACATCCAGGTAACGGACTTGAACATTCAGATAATGTTATCTCTATGCTACTTTCTTACCAACTTTGCAGTATCAATATATTTAGTCAACAGATATAGCAATTTCTTTGTCTCGACATCAATCTTGATTGATATCCTGATCATATATTAAAATCAACATACAACAGTTTTGTATTTAAAGGAAACGGACAAAACAAGTTTGGTATTACAAGCCTTAATTTCAAAAGAAATATTGTAATTTTAGACATACGAGTAGAAAACATTTAATATTTATTTAGAAATTTTATACCATAAACAAAATATGTTTATTGGTTATAAGTTTTTATTCACAATATGTTCTGGTTACACATGCAGAAGACAGTAAAGTCGTTGCCAAAAACCAATGAAAAACTTCAAGTACTTTCAAAATTCCTACTTACGTATGCTACAACATTTCAATATTTTGGGAATTATTAAAATTGGAATAAAGCACAAAAACATTTGAAGCTTTGAAGTCTATTTAAAATGCATTGAAATAACTTCAAAATTGTCTAAATGACTGAAATCAATGCTGTTTTTTTTGCTACGATTTTTGGGGGTTGGGGGGAGGGAAATAAAAATGCTGTAGTAATTAGTCAAAAATTCAAAGCATCACTGGATTTCTAACAAGCTCGTGATGTTTACCAGAAACTCAGAAGTGAGTAAATACAAGATTTTGTACACATATTTATAACAGGTGATACACTACAAGTTTGCATGGTTACTAGAATCAATGCCAGTTTCAGGAGGTGGAGTGTGCTGTAGGTGGAGCTACTCCTGTGGTGCTATCAGCTTCTCTTGATTGGGTATCTTCCATGTGTCGGGGCCTTTTCACTTCAGATTCACAGTCAGATGTGTCATCATCATTGTATGATTCTATTGATGGTCGTGTTGCCAGGTTGCTAACACTCCCATCATCATCAAGCGATTTTAAGGTAGCCACTCGACATTCCAGAGCACTGGAAAGCTGCTCTGTATCTTTGGGATTTGCCTGCAAGAGAAGAAATGAAACTTGTTAACAAATACTCTTTACATTCAGTTATTAAAGAGCTTACAGCTAAATGAAATTTTGCTGGTATGCTGATAAAATAAAAACTATGAACATTAAGAAATAAACAAAACGTTTAATGACTGATCAACACTTCCAATATGCATTCCTAAAACACAATTGTTACAGAATTATTATAACAAGACAAATCAAGAGTTCTCCAATGGAAATTCAGACTTGTTTAACCAACTGGTTTACCACTTAGAGACATTCAATATTGACCAAGACACAAGCTTCCTTCTCTCCAGTTATGGATTCCCATCACAGTACATAATTAACCACCACTTACTTATTACACGTGGCAACTGGCCAGATGCAACTATATCTCAATTATTATTTACCACTGTGCATAATCTTTCTTATTATTTTTTGATTTATTAATTCTTAAAACAAAGAACTCAAAGTAAATAAGAGAGCTATTATTTACTGTAGTTTGACACCATTTGGAACAAGCTTTCTTCTTTCAAAAACCAATTATTTAAGTTCAAGTTATCCTTTCCAGTAATTAAACGATAAGGAAATTTATGAAGCAATAATTCCAATTTTTCTCCCTCATTCACACACTGTTAAACTGGCACATTACTTATTACATTTAACATTAAAAATTGTATGAAGTATATATTAAATATTACTTGTATTATGCATTAAATATGTGATAATATTCTAATAAATAACAACACCTATGTTATACATTGAAAGAAGCAATAAAATTACTTATGTTTCAACTGCACGTACTTTTGTGAATTACTTACTCTAAGATTTAGTTATGACAAAATAAAGATAAATTATTTCTCTATTCTGATATTCTCTTAGGTTGTTGTCATATTTCTTTTCAAACAAACTCATGACATGTAATGGCAGTTAAATGCTAAGCCTATTATTTACAAAAAAAATTTTACTTTGTGAAGTTTGGGTTTAAACAGTATATTTCACAGAATACTTGGTTTGAATATTCCAAATATTCATAATGCAAAATCAGTGATTCTGAGGTTAATACCTGAAAGAAAACATATGTAATTACAGCCTTTTATAATGGTCTACAAGACCTAATGTAGTAACATTACACAGGCCTATTTACACTGTGGACTCCGAATTACAGTAATAAATCTACATGGACATGAATTTTCTTCTAAGATTTAGGCAAAGACAGCTTTTAATAGTTTGTTTATTGTGAAGCAGAATGTATTACTTTTGCTCTGCTCATTGCAGGTATCAAACCTGTCATTCATCACAAGTTTTCAGATTTTTAAATGAGAAAAATTAGTAGGCAGCATTTAATAGAATATAAACCTTAATCATATGAAGTTAGAAAATACACAGTTTTGAATACAAAATAAAAAACCTACAAAGCCCATATTACTGAAGTTTAAACTATGCTCATCCTAGCCTTAAAAAAACAAAAAATGGCAAAACAATGTTTACAATCTGTGTATAACAAATAAAATTATACATATGTAAAAATGGCTTGTTTGAGTTGAGAAAATATTTTACATAGAGTGAACAACGTTTCGACTTTCTTTGGTCATCATCAGGTTCACAAAGAAAGAAAGATTATAAATTATACTTTACATTCTTAAAATAACTAAATTATCAGTTTTTATGAGAAATTACTAACATTAGTCTGACGTTAACCATGCTTATCTGTGATATCCCTATGATCATTAATGTGGTATATAAAGTAACCTTTCACAGTTTGTTTATGGGGTTCATATTATTACTCATCATAAACTAAATAACATGCTTTTACAGTTTGTTTGTGGGGTTCATATTATTACTCATCATAAACTAAATATGCTTTTACAGTTTGTTTATGGGGTTCATATTATTACTCATCATAAACTAATATGCTTTTACAGTTTGTTTTTCCTGGTGCTTTCCCATTAATCCTCGTTTAATCTTTCTAATGTACAGAGAGGGATCACTGATGTCCCCTTAATGTTTTCATATTTTTATAGTGAAAATTTTTAAAAAGATTTCTTAAATTGAACATAACTGAAGGTTTAAAATAAATGACGCATTATAAAATGTAGTTAGCTGAAGGTTTACAAATAAATGACTGCATTATAAAATGTAGTTAGCTGAAGGTTTAAAATAAGTTAGCTGAAGGTTTAAAATAAATGACATAAAATGTAGTTAACTGAAGGTTGAAAATAAATGACATAATTTATTATCATCATCTTTCATAAGAAATATCCAAAAAATTTATTGTTAAACAAAAACAAATATAAAGTCAACTTATTGTAAGGGACTGTCACAAAAAATATGATAAAACAATTTATTGTGAGACACAATCATGAAAAGTAATTTGTTTACTGTTATTGTGAAACACTGTCATGAAAAATACAAGTATTAAAAAAGTAATGTATTTCATCTTATTGTTAATAGGGACAGTTCCACCTTGTACATTCACTGAGTTTCAACTTCAGCAACATTCACTAATAAACTTCTTTCAATACTTTAATTTACAGTAGCTAATAAATCTAGTTATAAGTAATAAAAAATATATCAAAAATTTGACATGGGTTAAATTATCATTACCCTAAAACCTGGGTTTTCAAAATGGTATCATGCATCAATTATTTTCCAACAATATTAAGTATCAAAACATTTTATATTGATTAGTAAAATAACTTTGTGAAAACAAATTATATTTAATATATTTTTTATTAATAGAATAAACTGACAATAGCACACAATAAATAAGGATTTTGGTTACTTGAATATTTTGATGTCACATATTGTAACCTCTGTATCTAAGTTAGTTTACCATATGTCTTTCAAATAATAACAATTTAAAATAAAATAAGGTTCACCCTTCAGAAGTTCCAAGTAGTTGCTATCTTAAAAGGGACACAAACTACTGGCCAACTCACTTTATTTACTCTATGTTGATATGCACAGTTTATATCAAGTTACTTTTAAGATGTGCTCACTGCTATATTCATAAACAATAAATCTTTTTTTTTTTTTTTTTTTTTAAATCGCCACAACATAAACACTGCATTAAAGATTCAAAAATATTTATTAATTAAATCCAGTTTTTTAAAGTATCCCATAACGATATAATGTTTTTTCTTTAGATTCACTTCCGCCCCTGCAAGTGAAGCTGGTACGAATTATAAAGACAGTTTATTTAGTGATGACACCTGTACTTAATATTAGCTAAACTGTATTTAACAAAAAGATACACTGTATTCCTCCCTTTTTCAAACAAATAAATTATATTCTCCACTTAAATACCTCCTCTTTAATCATTTCACACGGAGTTTTGTTGTTGTTTAAAACCACTCTGCATTTCCAATTGTTGTTTAAACTTTGGCTGAGATATGTGACGGATACATTTGTGGTGTGAATTCCTGGTGGCATTAATTTAAAAGAACTTTTACACTGATTAAACGATACACACAAAAATATTAAACTTACAATTATAACTCAACAAAATAACCACATGACTTCTTTTTATATTTTGGTAGCTAGGAACTGATTTTTTCCCCCCTAAAACATTAGTTTTTGAGAAATCTTTTGTAGTAGAATCGTGTCACCCTTTTCCTAAAACTTTTGGTACTTTTCGTTCAATTAACTTATGAATTTTTATGCTGTTTACTAATACACATCTTCAATAACTTCTTAAGAACAGTCATAGATAAAGAATATAACCAGATAATCCTTCATAAAGCTGATAACAAATTAACTCATAAAATGAATTCTTCTGATCTCAGGACAACAGGTTAAAATAAAGAAAAAAGCAAGATAGATATTCCCAAAACAGGAAAACATCTCTCTAAATATATGAACTGCTTAGAGACCAACAATTAACAATGTTTGTAATTTTCTTCCTTCATTAAAAGGTAACTTTGGACAAGATACTAATTCATAAAGTAAAGTGTAAAGACAACATAAATCACTTAATTTGTAATAATAATAACTGAATGAATACAAACCTTTATTGGAAAACAACAATTGCATTTTATCATCTGCAGCAAAACATTCTATTAACTATTACATTCTATGGATAAGAACAGTTAATTTGTTCTGTGTAACTATAATAAACTAAGTATAAGAAAGTCATTGGAGACAGTTAAACACAGATTTTTCTTTAAATAAAGGGGATTCTGGAATTTCACTCCTCCAGTTACACTAAGCAGTGTGTTTATAAGGCACAATTTTATATATTGGCTCTTTTTCATTTGGATAAAACGTTAAATTTGAAACCACAAGTTATTGGAAAGTTTGTTTTAATAATAGTATACATTCTGTTGTCTCAGTTTTTTTGTACAAAGTTACACAAGGGCTATCTGCATTTGTCATCCCTATGTTAACAGTGAAATACTAGAGGGAAAGCAGCTAGTCATTACCACAAGCTCTTGGGCTACTATTTCACTAATGAATAATGGAATTAACCATCACTTTATAACATCTCCAAAGCTGAAAGGTCAAGCATGTTCATTGACAAAAATTCAAACTCCCAACCGCAAAAATGCAAGTCAAGCACTTTCGACAACCTGGCCATGTTAAGCCCCTTTTATCTCTTTAATTTCCATTTTAACTGATGATGGCCCAAGCAAAAACGGCGATAAGATGTAGGAAAAACATACTTGTTTTTTTAAACAATACATAATTGTGAATTAATGATGCATTACTTTAATTAAATAGCACACAATGCGAGAGTAAATCAACTGAATACCAATTACTAAACAATAATATTTAATATTTTTTAAACAAAACATAATTGTGAATTAATGATGCATTACTTTAATTAAATAGCACACAATGCGAGAGTAAATCAACTGAATACCAATTACTAAACAATAATATTTAATATTTTTTAAACAAAACATAATTGTGAATTAATGATGCATTACTTTAATTAAATAGCACACAATGCGAGAGTAAATCAACTGAATACCAATTACTAAACAATAATATTTAATATTTTTTAAACAACTTTCAATTTTACCTTTAGGCTTTCAAGCAAAAACATAAGTGTGTAACATTGATAATATGTAAAACAAAATACCTTTGGTTTTGTATAAGACCAGAGATTGAACCCGTGCCATCCTACAAGTGTAAGCTCACAGGCACTATTTACCATACATTAAGAGTCAACATAATTTAGAATGAACTGTGGTAAACCTTGTAATCTATAATTAAACTTTACATGGATTTTTTCTTTTATTTTCATCCACTTCCAACACAGGATAATACGAAGGGAGACTTTAGTCTTAAATGTAGTTCTAATGTACAGAGAAATCTTTTTCTTAGTTCATGTTATCATGAATATAATAATCTTTCATGTAAACATTAAGTCAGATTTATATATGCAAAAACGGCTCGTTTGGGTTGAGAAAATATTTTACATAGAAGAGCGAACAACGTTTCGACCTTCTTCGGTCATCGTCAGGTTCACAAAGAAAGAGGTAACTGACCGGAAGCTGACCACATGTTTGGAAGGGGTTGTGTAACTGAGTGTTGCAATGTAGAGGGCGGGGTTAGATGTTTGAATATAATTTTATCTATAATATTAATATAGGTATAATGGCATTCCTTTATATTGGTTTATTTTGGGTTTAAGTTGTTGTATAAGTAAGGCTTCTTTAATTTTGCATTTGTTTATGTTTGTTTCTTTATTTAGTATTTGAGTGTTTTCTATGGTTATGTTGTGTTTATTTGACTTGCAGTGTTCGAAAACGTGTGAAGGTGACTATGTTCTTTGAATCTGGTTTCCATTTTTCTACTTGTTTCTCCAATACAGAAGTCGTGGCAGTTATCACATTGTATTTTATTCAACAATGTAGAAAGGAACAACTAACCCCTAATTTTGTAAAGGTAAAACTTTGAAAACAATTTAATAAATGCACAAACATTATCCAAAATTTACAGAAAAAAACCGACTTAAAGTCATGCTGAACACAAAATACAAAGAACTACATGACTTACAAAAAATGAACCTGGATCATCAACTGGCATGCTGCATCAAACCAGAGATTCACAACTTATACAACGAAACATAAACCAAATCAATACTAAGAACGACAGAGACAAAAAGATCTGCCACTACAAAAAACTAAGATGTAAACAACAGAAAAGACATCAACATGAGAAACCGTTGACTGACCTCATAATTAACAGATCCAACCGACAATTAAATACAGACGAGATACATCAACTTAACAAAGTACTCAACTTTGCAATAGCACCAAGGTACATTCCAACCTACAGAAATCAAAACATGTTTAGAAGATCTAGCCAGGAGACTTGTGATACTTTCTACAGAAAACAACAAACAGAAAGAAGACAACTTAGATAATTTTATTGACATCCAACAACCAAAATTCCCAGGAAAAATTAAATATTTATATTTTCCAGAAACATCTAAAAACAACATCTTAACCGATTTTTCAAAGAACTTTTTCACAAAACCATCAACATAATTTCACAAAGCAGAAAGCTAAAAAAAACAAAAACAATCTTACAAAAAGATACATTAATTCCATTAAAATCCTAAAACATGACAAAAACATAAAAATTCTAAAAGCAGATAAAGGTGACGCTATAGTCATAATGAACATGAATAAATACATCCAAAAACCGAAGAACATCCTATCAGACACGAAGAAATTTAAACCAATACACACAACTTTAACAAAGACACACAAGACGTAATTAAACAAAATACTACTAAATATGAAAAAAGCTAACATAATTTCACAAACACTTTATTCCTACCTACATAAAACCAACTCTATGTAAAATATTTTCTCAACATCACTGATTATTAAGTCTGATTACATATATTATAAGATCAACTAAATAACCAAATATAAAAACTATTATAAAATATCACAAAGTAAGAATCTTTACCCACTGATACTTACAAGTATTTTGTTCATATTGATAAATTCCGAACTTGTACCAGACATACAAAGTCTTTAACTTTACAAAGAAATGTTTCCAAGCACAAAAGGATTTAAAAGGAAATTCTAAGTAGTGCTATTACCATTACGAGATAAACTTTGACTCCATCTGTTTCAACTGCACTAAAACGAATAGATTTGTGGCTAGCTTGTTCCAAGGACATTCCTGCCCACACCTTGGTGTTGAGTACTAGACGCAGACTACCTTGGGTTCTCATCACTACAAAACAACATTCGACAGAGTAACTCACTGCACACATGCATTCTTTGTTGTTTACATTACCACAAAACACAAAACAACATTCGACAGAGTAACTCACTGCACACATGCATTCTTTGTTGTTTACATTACCACAAAACACATGTGCTATACATTTCCAAAAATATTTCTCGACCAAACTGCTAGTGGGTTCATGAGTTTAGTATTTATAAGGTCAACAAAAAACACTTAAATATATTTATTTTTATTATGTTGTTAAGCACACATCTACAAAATTAACTATTTATGCTGTGTCCATCTAAACCAGGTTTAACTTACCACTGATCCACTGAGGGAGCAGATTGAATATAAACATTGTTTTGAATTTCGTGAAAAGCTACTCAAGGGCCATCTGTTCCAGCTGTCCCTAATTTAGCAGTGTATGACTAGAGGGAAGGCAGCTAGTCATCAACACTCACTGTCATCTCTTGGTCTTCTCCTTTACCAATGAATAGTGGGACTGACTGTCACATTATAACATCCCTATGGCTGAAAGGGCGAGCATGTTTGGTGCGACAAGGATTCAAACACACAACCCTCGGCTTAAGAGTCGAATGCCTTAACTCACCTGGCTGTACTTGGCCTTATAAATATTAACCTCAGTGACCATTGCTGGAGATCCTCATTTGTTTTACAGAGAGATATAGTGATTCCATCAAATAATTTGGGTCTTATGTAAACTGAGTATTGTAACACTCCAAAACAAAGTACTTAGAACTTCATGCAAGTTTCATAAGTTGAATGTTAAAGCTGGGTTTACATTAAACAAATTTCACATGCAAAGATGAACAGTTGAAAATCAATAAATGACCGACATCTTACGAAGTTGTGATTGTAATGCCCCATCCACCTCTCCATCATTTAGTCTTAACATACAGGTTTGGCTTGTCGCTTTTCCTTAATTAGCCAGCTTTCTCCTTTTCGTGATTAACAGACTTTGTCTACACGTGTTTCCCTTTAAATGTAAAATCACTAGAAACCTAATGACAACTTAAGTTACACAACTTTACTACAGAAAACAATATGTTTCACACAAAAAAAAATAAACAATTGAAAATCAATAAATGTCTGACATCTTACCAAGTCGTGATTGTAATGTTCCATCTACCTCTCGATCATTTAGTCTTAACATACCACGGCCTCTCTCCACCCAAGAACTATTTTGTTCAAATGCAAAGAGCTTGCAGTTAATCTGAAAAAAATACTTTATTTAAAAAAGAACACACACACAAACATATTTAAATAACAAAGTTTCTTAAACAACTAAAGCAATGTCAGTATATCTTATATATTATGTAGTATTATTTTCATAACTGTCTGAGATCAAAGCAATAATAACTCTAAATTAACTTATTTTCCACATTCTCATTCTAAATGTGGACTTCTAACTAAAATTAGAGGACAACATATTATCATTAGTCTGTTACTCTAGACAGACTGGAGCACAAAGTACGTTGCTATGGTGATTATTTAGACAGATTGGAGCTCATAGTATGTTGCTATGGTGATTATTTAGACAGATTGGAGTACATAGTATGTTGCTATGGTGATTATTTAGACAGATTGGAGTATATAGTATGTTGCTATGGTGATTATTTAGACAGATTGGAATACATAGTATGTTGCTATGGTGATTATTTAGACAGATTGAAGTACATAGTATGTTACTGTGGTAATTATTTGGACAGATTGGAGCATATAGTATGCTGCTATGGTTGTCATTGTTTCACTATGTAGGAGCTTTTCATACATTGTTACTGTTTACTATAGATTATTATTACTACTATGATTACCTAGTTAGGATAACATTACCAACATTTTTATTATTGTGATTATCTACTAACTTTTCAGGACTGCGTTGAAAGCAAAAAGCACATCGCTTACAATTTATAACAAAAGTCTAAATAATTAAATTCTACCAGTGACTGTGTTAAGTCTCCAGGTTAAACTTATGATAACCACCAATAGAACTCTCTTAAGTACAAAACACGGACACTCTTGTTTGTTTCTCCTAATGAAAAGGATGTAGGATTATGCATCAAAACAAAATATTAAACATCCATTTTCTGGGATTAGACCATCTGTGAAGAAAAGCACTAAATTCTTTACTAAAATACAGACATTGAATTATAAGTAACAGTTTGGCCAGTGTTACTGTTTCTTAATTAATTGTTACCACAGGATACTTTTATGTGTGCACTGCAAGATAACAGTTTCTCACTTCTGACCACTACATAGGTCACTTTCACAAATCAAACAAACATATCCACTTAATATAATAATAACAATAACACAACAGTTACTTTGATATAATTAAAATATTCTTGTATTTAGAGAAAGCAAGCTAACCTTATCCCCAAATTTCTGGATTAGACACAAAACACCAAGTTTTATTAAAACCAAATAGATTTTTATAGAAACATAATTAAGTTCATAATAACTTAGAAGATAAAATTAATCGTGTGTGATTCAAGTGCCATATTAGTGGAAGTTTAACAATTATGGTGACAATATTAAAATAAGCCATAATGCTCCAAAGTATAACACCAACAGTACATAAAAATAAACAAAACACGAAATCTGATAAAATTCCAAATTTATATTCATATTATTCACAATGAATAATGGGATGCCGTACATAAAGTTCTAAGCCTAGTGAGTACAACAAGCTACTCTGATAAATTAGTCCTACTTTTAGAAAGTTCTTTTTTTCTTTGAGCTTCTTGGCATGGGATATAAGAATTAAAACTGTTTGTTACTTAAAGTGGGCCATGACGACTTAATATTATGTAATTAGTAACACAGACCAGCTTAGAGTTTAATATGCATTTTACTCACATGTTTATGAACAGGAAGTTTAGTGATACTGTCATGAATACGTTTCAAATATCAGAAAATATCTTATTACTATTTTTAAATACAAGATCTGAACTTGTAATAGCAACAAAATTTCAAAATACAAGTTTTACTGCATTATTTACACATTATCTCAGTAAAAATTTCTAGTTTATGAAGACTTAAATTCACAATTTTAGAGATATTCAAATTCACACAAAGTTAGATGAGTTTGACTATTTTTCTAGTAAAGAAAGAGCACAGCTGTGTGTTACAACAGAGAACAAACATCCGAATATAAACAAACCTTAATCAAACTGTAAAGTCAACAGTTCATTTCACATTTTAACGAGCACCGATTTACACTCTGATTTAAACTCGTAACACCACATTACATTTAGAATTAGATAAAAGTTAGACTGTTGAGAGAAACAACATGAAAGATGGGAACTGAGATTACTGTCTGATGAATGAATCTTTGCAAATTAAACCAAAAATATTCAGTTGGTTTTACTGCTCACAGAATCAAATAATTTATCTTACCTGGAGAACATTGGATTCTCCTTCTTCTCCTGTTACCACGGTAACCTCATCATACTTCCTTTTAACTTGTCTAGCTTGGTACTCTTCTGCTGACTGAGTCAAACTCTTGACTGGTTTCCCTACCACCACATAGAGGGGTTTGTTTTCACGAAACATAAACAATGCTTAATTACTCACCCTTAGAGACCAGTAACAAGAAAATGATCCTATAACATTCCATCAAGATGTGGTGTTCAGATAATGATCCAAGGTAGGCCTTTTGAAAGGGTCATTTATAGCCACACATTCAGACAGTATCAATACATCAAATCAACAATTTGTTTCACATTTTAATAAGCACTGATTTACACTTAGAACATCACATTACATTCAGAATCAGATGAAACTTGTTGACTGTTACGAGAAACAAGATGAAAAGCAGGAACTAAGAATGTCTAATGATAATAATAAGCAACGTTCAGAACAGTTCTCATCTCCAAGTGAGGACAGTACTAAAGGGAAAACAGGCACTCGTGAAATTCCACCCACCCCTTACTTTAATTTTACATTAGTTTTATTTCATATTTATCTCTGACTGAGTAAAGAATAGGAGATAGAACAATAGAAGTGTCTGCTCTGTTGTAACTGAAACTAATACAAAACTAATTATGATAATTTAAATAAAACTTAAAACAAATAAAACTTAAAGTGTTGAATTAGTCTTAAGGTTAGTGACTAAAGCTGTTTGTATTTGGGGTATTTGGCTTTAGTCAAAAGTGTACACAGTCCAATCTCATTAAGTAACTCAAAACTAATATTCTTAATAACAAAGGGCATGAATTATGAACTTCTAGAAAAGACTACCATTCCTTCATGACATCAGAAGCACTTCTTAAATTGCTAATGCATGTAAGGTTCATTCATCAAAACCCTGGGCACTATTAGCATAAATGTTTGACCCTTACAAAATAGTTATCTATTATTAATTATATGAAATACACTTGAAATAAAATACACATTTCAAAAAGTTAAAATAATTTAATTTTTTATCCTACACTACCGTTTATTCTAAGCAAACGAATTCAAGAATTCTGGTACATTCAAGTAAAATATCACACAAACCTTGTCAGTTTGTCTCAGTGTAATGACAAACACAAGTATAATGAAATCAAAAGATTATAAATATCACATCATTCTGCTTAAAATCTACTCTGTTTAAAATACAAACCTAAACCTAAAACAGTAACACAGCTTTAGTCTAAGACTTATCTATCTTTTCTTGTTCTTTTCATTTCAGATTATTTCTTTTGAAGACTGACAAGTAACCTAATGAGAGCTAATTAAAAGCAGGCAAATTCAACGTATCTACTTGTGTATTTTTATGCAATTAACCAATTAATATTTCAGATAATCACACCATTTACACATATTTTATCTTAATTAGATAGTAAACAGCCACTAAAACAAAATGGCATTCCATAATTCATGGACTAACTGATAAGTATATTAACTGATGGAGATGAATTAAAGTTTATAGTTTAAAGGAAAATAACAAAACATCATACAGTGATGAACGGGTAAAATGAATAGCTAGTTGTATAGATAAAAACATGTTTATAAAAGTCAGTTTGATGAACGGGTTAATAAACAGGCTGAAACAGGTTAACAGACTGGTGGACAAATGTGTGTACATGTATAATATACAAATGGTTTAAATAACAGATACATGAGTGTAGTACTCACAAATAGATAGATAAACTGAATAAGGAGAAGCATCTTAATGAAGGTCATCCTGACAGAATAGTTCAGTAACAATACCTGTACACTCTTGTCTTACATCTTCTGAAGAACCCTTCCGAAAAGCCTGAAAATTTAACTGATTGGAAATGCTTGAAGATGAATCACTTTCCGAATCTTCATAGGTCTAGATAAAAAATTTAAAAGGGGATATGATATAATGCTAATTTTTTACAAGTTTAGAAAAAAAAACATTCTCTATTAAATTTGAAATCCTTTTTACTTTCAGTAATGAATTAGCTGACTTTTATTACACTTTGGTACTAAGATGATGTCAACTGGTATTTACATAAACTGTTATAATTGCTCTTCTCCACTCATCTTGTACAATCCAGTAACAATTACTCACTTTCAGAAGTGACATAAAACAAGGAAACAACATTCAATGGAAATAAAGGTACCAAAACTAGGTTCAAATATTTATTATGACTTGAGACTAAAATAATTTTAATTCTCTTACAGATGTCTCTCAAAACTACATGTATTTGAATTTAAAATCTGCAAAAAGCTAAATAAGACATATCTGCACAAAGTATCCATAACCCACCTCCAACTCACAGACTCCTCCTGTTTGACCAAATAGAGAAATTTGACCATCACTCTTACAGTGGCCTCCCCACTGTCAAAGTGCAGGATACATATCTGTGGTAATGGATCACACATCATAGATTCTTGCATTCCTATTTTAAATAAGATAGCTTCTAACCACGTTCAGCATTCAGTCGTCTCACTTGTCCACACTTTCTAACCACGTTCAGCACTCAGTCGTCTCACTGAGCCACACTTTCTAACCACGTTCAGCACTCAGTCGTCTCACTGAGCCACACTTTCTAACCACGTTCAGCACTCAGTCGTCTCACTGAGCCACACTTTCTAACCACGTTCAGCACTCAGTCGTCTCACTGAGCCACACTTTCTAACCACGTTCAGCACTCAGTCGTCTCACTGAGCCACACTTTCTAACCACGTCCAGCACTCAGTCGTCTTACTTGTCCACACTTTCTAACCACGTTCAGCACTCAGTCGTCTCACTGAGCCACACTTTCTAACCATGTCCAGCACTCAGTCGTCTTACTTGTCCACACTTTCTAACCACGTTCAGCACTCAGTCGTCTCACTTGTCCACACTTTCTAACCACGTTCAGCACTCAGTCGTCTCACTGAGCCACACTTTCTAACCACGTTCAGCACTCAGTCGTCTCACTGAGCCACACTTTCTAACCACGTTCAGCACTCAGTCGTCTCACTGAGCCACACTTTCTAACCATGTTCAGCACTCAGTCGTCTCACTTGTCCACACTTTCTAACCACGTTCAGCACTCAGTCGTCTCACTGAGCCACACTTTCTAACCATGTCCAGCACTCAGTCGTCTTACTTGTCCACACTTTCTAACCATGTTCAGCACTCAGTCGTCTCACTGAGCCACACTTTCTAACCATGTTCAGCACTCAGTCGTCTCACTTGTCCACACTTTCTAACCACGTTCAGCACTCAGTCGTCTCACTGAGCCACACTTTCTAACCACGTTCAGCACTCAGTCGTCTCACTGAGCCACACTTTCTAACCACGTTCAGCACTCAGTCGTCTCACTGAGCCACACTTTCTAACCATGTTCAGCACTCAGTCGTCTCACTTGTCCACACTTTCTAACCACGTTCAGCACTCAGTCGTCTCACTGAGCCACACTTTCTGGCAACTTTAATAGTTTACGTTATTGAATTTTTTCCTGTCTTGTGACATGTAACCGTGAAACTTTAGGCCTCCTCCCTTATTTCAAAATGTCACACACGAAACTTCTTCACATAAGATGTTCAGAGATTTTATTTTTACCCTTAATCAGATGAAAACTCAAACATTTCTCGTGAATTACCAAAACAGGAAATAGTGGTTTGTATATTCAATACATGAACAAATTTAACCATCCAAACATTTGTTATAGTTTTAATGTGTTAACTATAGAATCCATTCTGCACAATTGTGCACAGGTGTGTATCTAGTACTGTGGTACAAGTGATAGACAACGAGTCATTAAAATTGCCTAAGAACGTTAGCAAATGTTTTTATAGATCAGAGATACTGTGACACATGATGAAAAAGCAAACTTCCTACTTACTTGCAGAATTTTATCATGACAGCAAAAATTCACAGAACACTTTCAATCAAATTAGGCTTAAATCATGTGTGTGCAATAATAACCCACAATTGTTTTCACTTAAGGATGCCTAAAACCAAAAGTAAAACTACAAAAACTTTCTAATGAAATATTTTACAAAACCAAATCCCAATTATGATAAACAAAAATTAGCTGGGACCTCCAGTTTCCAACTGATGTGCTAGCTTGTACAAAATCTGATTTTCATATCAAAAGAAAACAAAAAACAAACAAACTAGTTTTTGTTCTTAAAACTTTAATTACATGATACTTTAAAAAATTATAAAAAAAGGCTTAATTTTAATATATTTAACACATTTGAAAAATAATTAAGCTAGGTTGCACAATTAATATCTATAATAGAGTTTATACAGAATGTAATTAAAAATTATAAAATGAAGTTGAGTATTTAGTTGTACGTATGTAAAACAATACAGATATATTTATACTTACTTGGAAACGAAACTATGACATTGTTTACAGAGAGCATTAAGAAATTACACTGTATGTTACAAACTTGTTACAAATTTTAAATGCATCACAAGAAACACACACAACTGTATCATAAGAAATTGAATAGTATTGGTTAATGTCAAAGCAGGGTAAAGCCCATATAAATTCACGTTATGAATATGCTTTTCTTCAAACTACACACACAGTTTTACAAGCGGCAGGACCAAGCCTGACACATAGACTGAGGTAACCAAGCGGTAGCCTTTTCTGTATAACACAGCCTTCCTCCTACCAGGAAGGATGGGGGTAACAAAAAGGTTAAAAAAGCAAATCCAGACACGATGTGGTGTAAACATAGGTATTGGTGAACACTAATAATCAATCAGATAGTGTCCTTGAGGATCCTGGGGGGGGGCACCACATTTGAAACTATGTTGATACCACCACTCACAAGTGAAACATGACATCTGTTCTCATCTACCACTGATAAGTGTCCTTATGGAATTTATTTATGGGTATAGACCCTCTTTGGGGTAACTAAGAAGCAATTAAGAATAATAGAGGAGTTTTATCAATATGCTGGAGCCTCTATGGGTCAGGAGGTCTAATAACACCAAGGCAGAATACATACATTTTATGGTAGTGGTCTTACATTACAACCCCAAGGCAGAATACATACATTTTATGGTAGTGGTCTTACATTACAACCCCAAGGCAGAATACATACATTTTATGGTAGTGGTCTTACATTACAACCCCAAGGCAGAATACATACATTTTATGGTAGTGGTCTTACATTACAACCCCAAGGCAGAATACATACATTTTATGGTAGTGGTCTTACATTACAACCCCAAGGCAGAATACATACATTTTATGGTAGTGGTCTTACATTACAACCCCAAGGCAGAATACATACATTTTATGGTAGTGGTCTTACATTACAACCCCAAGGCAGAATACATACATTTTATGGTAGCAGTCTTACATTACAAAAATTGCAGAAATTCAAGGAAAATTAATCATCACTTACTGGTCTTTTTCTAATAATTAAAAATTAACTGACAGGTCAAAAGAGCCAAATAAATAACATTCATAAACAGTGACAATATCCTATCAGTAGTTATAATAGATATAAAAATAAAAAGTCTGAAAGAATAACTGAAACATTCCATCAGCCCACGTGTGCTCAGAAGATAACAGAACTATTCTTATTTAATGACACATTGGTACTTCTGATTAACTTGTGTGTAAAGTTCAAAATCAGTAACAATCATCTGACCTAACTACACAGTGACCACAATAATCACTTACCACTACACGTTCATGAAGGTTTTGTCCAAACACAAAGTTCGTGGGGCTTGAAGTGGCTCTGAAATTTGAAAAACAAAAACATGCAATGGAATACTTTACTCAGTTTCTCTAGTACAAGATCCTTACATTATTCACTAATGCATAGCACTATCTACTTCTATTAATATAAAAGTTCATAGATTATGCTCTCAACTGATCAACAGCACTCATTGTTAACTTTTGGACTATTCTTGTATAGTTGAATAGTTAAATTTGACCATTACAATTATAATGGACTCATGGTCATGAAGTGTGAATCACATATTTTTTGCAATAGATTGCAACTTATTAACCCTTGTATTTGCAACCTGAGAACATATACATACCACATCAACACTGGAAATGTCCACAAAAATACTTAGGATCTTGAAAGCAACTTTAATTTAAAATAAACTTTTATTTCATGCTGAGTGTGATTATAAAGTAATAGTTTCATTTGAGAGTCCTTACTGATAAATATTTTATTACAGTTTATTCAAACGTTCTTTACTGTAAAAAACCACCATACTTTATAATGATTGCACCAGTTATCAAACCTAATCTTACTTACTTACTGTAAATTGTAATATTATAACAAGGTGTTGTTGTCTTTAAACAAATCATTTTCTTTATCTGGTTCTGAATATTTAACCTATATAATATACTAGATTAATTAATTGCATCTTACAATTCTGTAGTTTTGTATTTCATAATTTTACAGTTTACTGGTAAAAATGCAGTCCAATCTAACTAAGTATCATATGAAACGATACCATGCACTGGTATTAAAAATATAACAATACAAAAATGCAACATTTATATACTTCTCCCTACAGACTACTTTAAATAAATAAACATTCATACTTTTACAATCAAAATGAATTTCAAACAGGTATTTACTCCTGAAATACTAAAAGCTTTTCATAATTACTCCTCAAGATCATGCTGTAAGACATGTGACTGGGAAGTTCTGATTTTCCTTTATACATTTCACAATGTGCATAAATTATCCCACTTTCCATGAAAGCATCACAAGACCTTACACAAGCTTTCCCTTCTTATCACAGTTTAGATTTTATTAAAAACTGCCACCATAATTTAAAATTTGTTATGGGAAGGAAAGAGAAAAAAAGCATTTCACAGATAAGTAGCTGTTTGAAATTCTTTTAATTCTAGAAATGTAAAATGAAAAGTAGGTAGACATATCTCCGAAACACTAAAAGCCAGAATTCCCACATTGTAAAAGAAGCGAGAACAAATTAACATAAAAGTAAACACAATTAAACTCACATGAGGGTAGGATGATAAACTAGACAAGTAACCAATCAGAATTCTGAACCAGTAAATAGCACAGGATTCGAGGGAGAATTAGTTGAGTGATCCAGACAAAAGGGTTAGTTTTGTAAGCAGTAATGACGTACTAAACTACTGATATCAGTAATGACGCACAGGTGTTGAAATAAACAGGCAGGAAAAGTACCATGTTCTGCTTCTGTAGTGGAAGATTGTGGTGCATACAAGTACGCAAAAGTACCATGTCCTGCTTCTGCAGTGAAAGATTGTGGTGCAAGTAGACAAAAGTACCATGTCCTGCTTCTGCAGTGGAAGATTGTGGTGCATACAAGTACGCAAAAGTACCATGTCCTGCTTCTGCAGTGGAAGATTGTGGTGCAAGTAGACAAAAGTACCATGTCCTGCTTCTGCAGCGGAACATTGTGGTGCAAGTAGACAAAAGTACCATGTCCTGCTTCTGCAGTGGAACATTGTGGTGCAAGTAGACAAAAGTACCATGTCCTGCTTCTGCAGTGGAAGATTGTGGTGCAAGTAGACAAAAGTACCATGTCCTGCTTCTGCAGTGGAACATTGTGGTGCAAGTAGACAAAAGTACCATGTCCTGCTTCTGCAGTGGAACATTGTGGTGCAAGTAGACAAAAGTACCATGTCCTGCTTCTGCAGTGGAACATTGTGATGCAAGTAGGCCAGACATGTATTATAAAAGAATGTGTTCTGGAGGCAGTAATTCCTCTTCATTCTTTTGAAAATGGCCACCAAGTAACTAAACCTACCAAATTAACCTGTCTTCAGAAAAACCAAAGAAAGACTCGAGCATGTCTCAAGGATGGACGTAACAGTGTGATGACAGTACAATGAGAATATCACTTTTTGAGTAATAAATTAACAAACCCAGATCCACCCTGGTTAGGAAATGAAACATTAGTGATAACAACAACCCAACCAAGACCAAGTACTCCAAGGTTTAATAAGTACCTACAAATAATGCTGACACCAAATTTTTTTCACATACAGGATATTCTACAATAAGTTATTAGGAATTACTCAGACTATTATTTATACTTCAAAACTTAAATAATAGGATTATATATTTACTGTACATTATTGTTGAGTAACTCTTAGAATGGAAATGCTCAATTACTTTTCATAGTGGGCAATACAAGAACCTCAGTTTTTGTTCTGAATAAAACTAAAAATTCAACACTCAGTGATGTCGAGAAACCCACTTGTTGAAAATTTTATATGCAAAATGGCTCGTTTGGGTTGAGAAAATATTTTACATATAAGAGTGAACAACGTTTCGACCTTCTTTGGTCATTGTCAGGCTCACAAAGAAAGAGGTAACTGACCGGAAGCTGACCACATGTTTCAAAAGGGTTGTGTAACTGAATGTCGCAATGTAGAGGGCAGTGTCTGATGTTTGAATATATAATTTTATCTATGATATTAATATAGGTATAATGGCATTCCTTTATATTGGTTTATTTTGGGTTTAAGTTGTTGTATAAGTAAGGCTTCTTTAATTTTGCATTTGTTTATGTTTATTTCTTTATTTAGTATTTGAGTGTTTTCTATGGTTATGTTGTGTTTATTTGACTTGCAGTGTTCGAAAACGTGTGAAGGTGACTTATGTTCTCAACCCAAACGAGCTGTTTTTGCATATAAAAATGCAACACAGTTAACCTTTTTAAACTTCATGACATAATTTTAATTTATAGGTTCACTTAAATTTTTCCTGTCACTGGGGGATAGATACTTTTACCCATGTCCAAATAAACTTAATCAACTTAAGTCTCAGAGTTTATCTGTAAATAAAATATATATATATAAAGTACATTGCATATGTTTTCACCCTTAAGTTTAAAAAGGTTTAGGTTGTTTTGCTTTGTTTTTTTAACAGCTTTAGCATTCTAGTAGCTGGACAAATCTTTAAAGTTCAAAAACCATGCTGACCACAAACAGTATTTCTGTGTGTTTGTATGTTTTTACTCCTGTAAATGTAAACAAAACAGCTTCATTACTTCAGGTGATTTTTTCCATCTTTCAATCTGTACACATGACAAAATTATTGGAGAAATGTAAACATTCAATTACTGAAATATTTAATTCTGTTTTTAAAGATTTATACAAGTAACTTCAGAATTTTTTGTAAATGTTGTAAAACATTTGATTTTAAGCTCGGTTTATTAAGAAACAATCCATAATCAAAGTATAGAAAGAATCAGACATTTCAGTGTGGAAATAAATGATAGTGTAAGTGTGGAAGCACTGATACACACCTCATTATCTTTATTTATATTACATACATTTCCACTTTAATAAAAACTCGTGGCAGAGAGGGGTGCAAGGTGTACACTAGTCACATGGTTGGTTACACGATTCAGAGAGCACACATTACAAAGTGATATCAGTATTTCATCCGAGTTCAGAGAACACTTACATTAGCTCCAACGGTGCTGATGATTTACTACATTCAGATTTAAACAGTGATTTGAAAGCACTGTCATCGCTGGGCCTAAGAGTGTCAGAAGACAACACTTGTTTCTTTGCCCCATTACTATTATCACTTTCTCCAAGTTGTTCTGTGTTGTCTGAAATACATTTATTTTCTTTATCTTCGTGTTTATGGCTTGTAAAGATTAAACTTTGGGATTCTGGAAGTAATAGAAAAGTCTTTTATTACTCCTTAAAAAGTGCAGAATATTTTTGTATGGTCTCATCCTTGAAAAAAGTGAAAAGTAAAAAATCCTTACTTATAAAAAAAAACAAACCCAACAACAACCAATAAAATAAACAAGAGATTTCTGTAAAAAATTAAAAAATGCTCAAAGTGTTAACATTTTACGTGCTGCTCCACAACATTCAAACATCACATATTTGAGGGTTGCTGTTTTTTGTTGAAGAATCCTAGAAGTTACTATAACATTAGTGATTTGTTTTCATAAGACAAAGTAATTTCTTGATAAAACAAAAAACACAGCTCTGGAAATGTTTCATACAAACCAGCAGGACAAAGCAAAAAACATGCGATACTTAAAATTTGTTTATGTTAATTAAGCATACAGATACAAGATCAAAGCACCTTATAACTACTTAAGATTACATACCATACTGAAGAGAAATGATTTTAAAAAGCTACATAAAATTGGTTATTTTAAGAAGTATAACAAAATAGATTTGGAATTGAGAAGGTTCTCATTATTTGTTCAAAACGAAAATAACGTGACCTGTACATAAATACCGACGTATTTTCAAATATTTCAAGTTTTGCATTTTATATTCATTGAAGAGTGATAGCAGAATGAAAAAGCTTCGAGAAATATTACAAACATGATTCAAAATTTATCGTCATTTCATCAAAACATCAGTTATTCTTCACGACTTCTTCTTCGTAATGTTGTAACTGTAACAAGCACGATTTGTATGTACTATACACAACATAGTGGGAAAAGATTTAAAAATACAAATGTAATACAGTTATGTACTCCAAAACCTGAAGACTGCACACTACTTGTTATTCCTATTCAAGATAGTTGGTCTGATTGTTTGTCAAGCAAATAGCCACACAATGGGCTATCAATACTCTGACCACTGGTACCAAAACTCAATTTTTATTGTTACAAGTCTTTAGCCTTATCACTGAGTTGCTAGAGGACTTCAAAATACTTAAAATATTATGAGTGAAGGTTGAAGAATAGAAACTTTCCCAGCATTTCCATTTAAACTCTTCAAACATGGTCTGAGAATTGAATAAAAACTGGACAACGAAACCTAAAGTTCAAAACAAATAATGCATTTTTATACATGATTATTTAAGAACCCTAAACCTAAGATACCGAAAACAGCAAGTCCATTCAATCAATAATGCTACCATTTATTTCTCTCAATTTTAAAATTACTAAAAAAAAGTACTTGTCTTTTTCAATTTATGTTCATAACAAATAGATCCAACTATTGTAATGGATTTACTAATATACGTTTATTTTAAAATCATTGTTTTAGTTAAATATATACTTAGAAATGTATGCAACTTATATTATTATATCTGTATTGCAAAAATCCTGCCTGTTCTCTAAATTTGTGGAAGATTCTCAAATGCAAGGATGAACAATATATGTTGTTTTTTTTAAAAAAACACTAGTGTATCTTCAAATATTGTTGCCAACTGAACTTGAGAACCTCACCCCATAGGCTTATAAATCATTGCACCAAGAGATAGTTAACATTGTTCACTTGTCACAGTCAGAACACAATCTCAGAAGCTATATCTGTGATAAATGCTTATTAATTGGAAAACTACAGATATTTTACTAGGAACACTTAAGATTTTGAACATTATAAACAATTTAACGTCAGTGAATTAACTTCAGGCATTAGTTTTTCTACAAGGACATCACATAACTTCTCATCATGTAAAGTGTACCAGTATCTCAACACAGAATTAATTCACTTACCATGAACCATTGATAAAATATTCAGTTCTATACCAGACAAAAGACTCAGTAATGTTTGTAAGTTTGTAAAGCTGTTGTATATAAATCATTTGTAATAACTGCTACTATAAATTGTACTGTTGTTTGCATATTAAAATATATTTGCATTAAGAATGATGCACACAATATTCTACCTTGTTGGTAAATACAAATTTGATACATATTCACATTCAATTAACTTCTAGATTAAAATTAAAATTTTGGCTATTTGAAATCATAGTACATAACATAATAAACTGGAAGCTCGTCTAACTAAACAGTAATACATAACACTAAAGACTAGTGGTATTATCTTTACACTTCAATAATTTATGCCCATAACAAGATCTGACTACAGACATGTATATTATCTTAACACTTTAATAACAAGATCTGACTACAGACATGTATATTATCTTAACACTAATAATTTGGTTGAACATTGGAACTTCATCAACTGATGTTACAATTCTACAAAAACTGCATACTTGGAAAGTTTATTCACCAATATATTGGTAATAAATGGACAAAGGTCATTTTGTATACATTTAAAATAATGACAGGTTTTAAAAAGTGGAACTTTTATTTTTTAACCAATTAAAACTGCAACATTTCAGCCCACAGTAAAAAAAACAACCTTCAGGTAATGTATAATTAACAACAATTACAAATTCATAGTGTTATGATGATAACTTACTGTTTGTACACATGTTGGATTCTAAAGACTTAACATTAATGGTATGATTATTTAGAAAAAAATGCTTAGAACTTGAAAATAATACCCGTATCAGACACGTCTATTACAGACCACCCGAATCAGACGCGTCTATTACAGACCACCCGAATCAGACGCGTCTATTACAGACCACCCGTATCAGACGCGTCTATTACAGACCACCCGTATCAGACGCGTCTATTACAGACCACCCGTATCAGATACGTCCATATATTTTCCAGTCACTTTGCAGATCCAAACTTTTAGTGAGAGAGTGAACTCCCTTAATCATAAATCTTTTTATACACAAAAGGACCAAAAGGGCAAACTTTAAAAAAAGGTAGAACATGACACATTTCCTTGCAACTTCCTGACTCATAGATTAACAACATGTATGTAGAAGGGTGGTCACTTAAATACACCGTATGATGACAGGTAGAGATTGTTCTCAAATGGGGCATAATTGTCCCTTAAACGTACTTTCAACATTTTAGAAGAGTGATGTATGCTTATCAAAGTTTCATGGCTTTAATATTAAAATTCCAAGTACGTTTTTACGTTTTCAAGCAACTCTACATATTCCAGTATGAAGACAAAGAGAAGGTGTATCATATTATGGATCTAAATGAGCAACTAAAACTGGAATAGGCAAAATCCCGATTTATAGATTCAGTAAAGGAATTGCAATGTTAAAGATACTTTCAAGAACCATATCTTAAGACAGCATTCAAACAGCCATGGTAAGAGTTTTCATACTTCTAAAGAACATCTTAATTCAGACTGTCAAATATCTGATTAATCTCATGTACATCCAAGAAAGATGTGCCAATATACCAACTTACAACGTGACACAGTAATGTGTTGTTCATCAAGATAGAATGTACTCACCACTAGTAGTAGAACCAATAATCTTTAGTTTTTCTGTTTGTACTGCAAGAGGGGAAGGCCGGAGAATAAACCGGGAACTCGCTGTTGGAAACATATCTGGAAACCAGAAGTATTGAATGTTCCATACAAAAATGTAATTATTAGTTTAATTTACACAACGCCAACCAAATTAAAAATAAAACATGTGGCCCGATATTATTCTATAAACACACATCAGCACTCCTACGAAAATTGGGGCCTAATAGGCCCCAGAGCAACTTGAAAGGTTATTAATATTAGGCTAATAATTTTGTATTTAAATGAAATTGCCATTAAGTGACCCTATCCCTTTATATTTTAAGGAGCAATAATAATGACTTTTCAGACATTTGCGAAATAATATATAAAAATTTCTTTTAAAACATCCACTAAGGGTATCACTTTAGTGGATGTAAACATTTTTTTCGTAGAAGTGTTAGACCCAACTTTAACTTTTAAAATAATGTACAAAAAAAGGTGTACATTTCACATTTGAAAATTGTAACAGGCATTGTAATTCAAATAAACTTTACATAATGCAAAGTTCACATCTTTTTTTTTTTACAAAAATTTTTAGTAATTAAAATATTCATTAGTAG
Organism: Carcinoscorpius rotundicauda; assembly: GCA_011833715.1. Classification (NCBI taxonomy): domain Eukaryota; kingdom Metazoa; phylum Arthropoda; class Merostomata; order Xiphosura; family Limulidae; genus Carcinoscorpius; species Carcinoscorpius rotundicauda. Next base: position 169,191,552 of record CM022392.1, on the reverse strand, counting down.
ATTTTATTTTTCCTGGAAAAGAAATATTATAGCAAGCTAAACATAAACTGGCATCCATGAAAAAAAAATTGAACCTTGAAATATCATTCTTACATTATCTTCAACACAACAAAAACCACGTCAGTTACAAAAGTGTTGCCATATGTATTTTGAATAAAGTGAAGAACCACATTTAATTGTTAGTGGTCAACATTACACACATACACACACCAGAGCAGTTTACTTACACTATACATTTTAGAGACGCATCTCAACTGGTGTCATCTTTTGACAACATATAAACACTTTCACAGTAGCATCCTCAATATCACATTATTCCTTTTATTATACCTTGGAAGAGTTTTGTCTTAGTTGTTGAGAAGAAGGCATAAACTATTAGTTTTAATTTTATATCTTTAATATTTTAGATTGTATTGCAAGAAATTATTGTATTCTGTAATCTAGTCAGTTGGTTCACTTTGTTATTTCCTTTCTTTGGATCTGTCTCACTTGAGTGTATGAATTAGTTTGTTTGCACAATCACATTGTTTTGTGTATACCATTATTATTAATCTCTAGGGTTGTTTGCATGATCACGTTGTTCTGTGTATACCATTATCATTAATCTCTAGGGTTGTTTGCATGATCACGTTGTTCTGTGTATACCATTATCATTAATCTCTAGGGTTGTTTGCATGATCACGTTGTTCTGTGTATACCATTATCATTAATCTCTAGGGTTGTTTGCATGATCACGTTGTTCTGTGTATACCATTATCATTAATCTCTAGGGTTGTTTGCATGATCACGTTGTTCTGTGTATACCATTATCATTAATCTCTAGGGTTGTTTGCATGATCACGTTGTTCTGTGTATACCATTATTATTAATCTCTAGGGTTGTTTGCACAATCACATTGTTTTGTGTATACCAATATTATTAATCTCTAGGGTTGTTTGCATGATCACGTTGTTCTGTGTATACCATTATTATTAATCTCTAGGGTTGTTTGCAGGATCACATTGTTCTGTGTATACCATTATTATTAATCTCTAGGGTTGTTTGCACAATCACATTGTTCTGTGTACACCATTATTATTAATCTCTAGGGTTGTTTGCAGGATCACGTTGTTCTGTGTATGCCATTATTATTAATCTCTAGGGTTGTTTGCATGATCACGTTGTTCTGTGTATACCATTATTATTAATCTCTAGGGTTGTTTGCAGGATCACATTGTTCTGTGTATACCATTATTATTAATCTCTAGGGTTGTTTGCATGATCACGTTGTTCTGTGTATACCATTATTATTAATCTCTAGGGTTGTTTGCATGATCACGTTGTTCTGTGTATACCATTATTATTAATCTCTAGGGTTGTTTGCATGATTACGTTGTTCTGTGTATACCATTATTATTAATCTCTAGGGTTGTTTGCATGATTACGTTGTTCTGTGTATACCATTATTATTAATCTCTAGGGTTGTTTGCATGATCACATTGTTCTGTGTATACCATTATTATTAATCTCTAGGGTTGTTTGCATGATCACGTTGTTCTGTGTATACCATTATTATTAATCTCTAGGGTTGTTTGCAGGATCACATTGTTCTGTGTATACCATTATTATTAATCTCTAGGGTTGTTTGCATGATCACGTTGTTCTGTGTATACCATTATTATTAATCTCTAGGGTTGTTTGCATGATCACGTTGTTCTGTGTATACCATTATTATTAATCTCTAGGGTTGTTTGCATGATTACGTTGTTCTGTGTATACCATTATTATTAATCTCTAGGGTTGTTTGCATGATTACGTTGTTCTGTGTATACCATTATTATTAATCTCTAGGGTTGTTTGCATGATCACATTGTTCTGTGTATACCATTATTATTAATCTCTAGGGTTGTTTGCAGGATCACGTTGTTCTGTGTATGCCATTATTATTAATCTCTAGGGTTGTTTGCATGATCACATTGTTCTGTGTATACCATTATTATTAATCTCTAGGGTTGTTTGCAGGATCACATTGTTCTGTGTATACCATTATCATTAATCTTTAAAATCCAGTGGATCAAACTTAGTACATGTGATAACCCGATATCCATTTCCTCTTGAAGAAACTTATTTTAAAAATACAAAAGTATGAAATAGTTTTTAAGAATATTATAAAATCTTATTCTGCCTTCATTATTCAGATGCCATCATCAATCTTAGATATTTTCAACACACGACCCATCAATATAACGTTTCCTTATTTATAAAGTTTATCATCACCCATGAACCTCCACCAGTGCACACTTCACTTAATACCCATCAATATAACGTTTCCTTATTTATACAGTTCATCATCACCCATGAACCTCCACCAGTGCACACTTCTTCACTTAATACCCATCAATATAACGTTTCCTTATTTATAAAGTTCATCATCACCCATGAACCTCCACCAGTGCACAGTTCTTCACTTAATATATTTGGTAAGCCTTTGGAATGTTCACTACCGCTTTCTTCACCAGCTGTATATACTATGAAGATGTTACTGCCACTTTAATAAAATACTATCTTTTGAAATTTTAAACAACAATACCAGATTGAACCAAAATTTGAAATAACAGAATCCTAGAAAAAGCAAACATTTAAAAGTAAATTAATTTTTTAAAAACTTTCAACTCTTCACTATTCAATCAATAGATTTGCAATCAACAATAAATGTTAGCTGAAGTTATGTTAACAACTCATTGTATTCATATTTATTCAAGCAACATCATCATGGAAATCATTAAGTAAGGCAGTATTAGAACTGGTCATCAACCTAGCAATGACTAGAAAAATAAAAAAGTTAAAGATTTTTATAATACAAGTACTATGTAGTTTCGCAAATATACTCAGAAGGATTACAATGGATAAACAATGTACAAAATATATTTTGATTTAGTAATACTTTGTCTTTACCCCTTCCTATAAAGTTGGTAAACACTTGCTCTAAGGAAGTATAAGGTAGGTCAACAAATCACTGAGCTGTAGAAGTAACTACAAATAATCACAAATTTATAAGACAGTGTTTGTTATTTAGCAGCTCATGCTTGGTTTGGTTCCTGTTTACATTATACCCAAACAAACTGAAAATATCACACAACTGTTGTCTGTTAATAAATATACAAGTGCACAGTGACTTTTCGAACACCATGTACAACACATTACAAGTAATAACACTTGTTTTTCAATGATGGTTATAAACAGTAATTTTGCTTTCACAAATAATAAGGTCCAAAATGGTCAAGGGTCTAATCCATTTAAACCTCTATTTACAAAAATTCTACCAGAAATGGCAAGGTTAAAACCAGCCTTGACGTTTGCTGATAACAAAACCACAACTCTTTGTTATTCTAAATTCTACACATATAATATGCAAGTCACAAACTTTTCATAAACTGATCAACTTCTAGCTTCATAACTTTTAGAAGTTGTTATCATCACTGATAAAAGCAAGTTTAACAACCTTTCTAAAACAAATTTAACAACATCTGTAGGCATAAAATTGGAACAAATTTTTCTCTTCAGCTTAGAAGTGATATGGTTTTAATAAGTTTCACCACATTAAAAACAACTCAAATACCTTATTTCACAAGTACATGGAGCTCTGCTGAAAACTTTATCAAACAGATGTAACATATGCTACAAAATAATGTTACAAAGTTTAGAGCTCAGATTTTGCATTTTTAATACATTTCACTTCTGTAGAGTCTTGACATGATTTCTAAAACATGCAAGAAAATTAATTTAGATAAAAGATAAAAGAAACTGACTTGTCTAAATGAAAATGTTTACTTGTTTATCTTGCAAGACATTTCCTTCTGAGCCTAATTCCATTGTAACACACTTAATGCTTAATGAAGGGCACCTGCCTAAAACGTCGCACAAAATAAACTGGAAAGGGTTTGCATTTAGACATCAATTTGCTCTTTAGTATTATCGTTCTTCCAAAATCAGTCCTCTCATGTGATCCCATCAAAAATGAGCATTACCATACAACTCAATTTCTGACAATGGTAAAGTTTTTTGGTTTTGGTTTTGTTTTTTGTAACGAGTTGATGCTTGAAACATTGTCTTCATTTGCAATATCTTCAAGTGCTGTGCACAGTTGTTATATAAATTATTACAATTAGTAATTAAAGCTTTCTAGTAACTTGATCATAAAATTAACACAAGTTCCTACTTCAATTAATTTTAAAACATGTTATTATCATTCAAGTCTTTTGAATTCATTAAACATTTTATTTTGTTATTAACTACAGGATGTGTTAAAATAGAGTAAACAACAAAATTTGTTAATTAACAACAGTCAACACGTGTTTTGATTTGTAAATATTCATCCCATGATACACTTGTAAAAGCCTGCTGTCGTTTTCAGTTCTGTGCAAAGTGATACAAGGGCCATCTGTGCTGACATAATAAGGACAAAGATAACTTAGAGCCCTTGGACTTTCCTCACTGAACAGTCAGAAACCTAGACAGCCACACAAGACCCACAGTAACAGATTTGAGTTGCCATAAAGATTAATTTAAGGAATTTATCAGTACCTATTAATATTTCTTATACAATTATAATGCAGTCTTGTAAAATGGAATAAATCTGAAAACTTTTACTCTGTAAAATCTGCATCAGTAATAAATATATTTCAGCCAAAGAAGAGTCAGACATGGTCTGATGCAGAAGTTGGAGACCTACGGCCTGTCAGCCAAAATCATCCAACCCTCAGTACGAAAATGAAATATCACATCCACCTGGCCCATGGTTGTCCTAAACAAGAATTAAAGTTTGTAGCTTAATGTAGCCCTCCATCCACTTACAGACATGGTCTCTGACCCCTATGCAGAAAGAGATTGCCAGCCTTTGGTCTAGAGGTTATTATACCTGGACAGTGAATCCAAAACTTCACTGTTTAGGTCCCCACCATTGCAAAAACACATGTTTCGAGATAGTGGATGCACTACAAGAGTAACAGTCAAACTTATTACTTAATCCCTCAAACATAACCCAAGACTAGGCAATGCCTACTTTTGGCTAACTGCTTTCTCTCTAGTCTATCAGTTCAGTAACACAGACAGGCATGTGTAGAAAGCCCCTGGTATGGTTTTAAACAAACAGTTTAATAAAGGAAGGGGTAAAGTTTATTAATGTTTTTGCTGGAGTATTTTTTATACTGACATCACGAACTTTAAGGGAATGGTTTCTGTTATAGTTGAGACAGACAGGAAATACACAACTTTAATAAACGTTTAAGTAACCAAATGAATGGCTACTAACTATATCATACGATCACTTTGAGGATATTAATCCTCAACTTAAACTTAGGTGTACTTTATATGTTCTTAAAGCAAAAACAGAAACACAGAAATGCCTAATTACTATATAAAAGCTTTGATTAACAACACCAATTAGGCTTAGCAGTAAAGCTTATTACATCAGCAAAAAGAAAACAATCACAGTTGAATTGCATATGCCAAACACCAAGTGTATGTATACGTACCTTGCGAGTCTGTACTGTCAACTGAGCTTTTCATTGAAGAACATGTAGAAAACTGAGTGGAGAAGGCACTGCTGTGATTAGAGGTTGATGTGGCTAAAATTAGAGTATACTTTAAACAAACTGGAAAATAAAAACTTTCATATAAATCAAACTGAATAGAAACGTATATAGTTTCCTCAAAGTAGTGTACAAATCATGTTTAATTTACACCTGTCACAGATTAACATAAAGTGTGTGTATGAACAGTACAGAAGTGTGGAACACATGCTGACGAAGAACAAACAATTGATAAGTTGTAAAAATTAAATTACACATACACACACATGCATGCAAGGCCTAAGTGCAAAGCAGCTACCTTCTGGATCACATTCTGTAAGTGTGGGCAAATTATAGATGCTACACTGTCTGCACATACAGTAACCTGAAAACTGCCCCATGAAGCCATATCTTACATTAATATCACTGACTAAAATAAGAAAAAACACGTTTGTTGCATTTTGTGGAAAAATGAGTTACCTAAAAACTGTTCAAGTTTAATAAAATAACACATATTTCATGTTTATTTTAATAATATTCAATTATGCATCAGTTACATTAATATAACAAGATATGGTTGCAGGAAAAGGGGGGTTGTCCTACAACCCTGCACATAGATACAGTATGTACAAGAGGTTGTTGACCATAGGAGTGCCCTCTAATAATTATTTTTTCTGTAACAACATATAAATCATGCCTTACACAAACCACAATGTGCACACTGAAGTACTCTGAAAAATGAGATCATACAAACCACAATGTGCACACTGAAGTACTCTGAAAAATGAGATCATACAAACCACAATGTGCACACTGAAGTACTCTGAAAAATGAGATCATACAAACCACAATGTGCACATTGATGTACTTTGAAAAATGAGATCATACAAACCACAATGTGCACATTGATATACTTTGAGAAATGAGATCATACAAACCACAATGTGCACACTGAAGTACTCTGAAAAATGAGATCATACAAACCACAATGTGCACATTGATGTACTCTGAAAAATGAGATCATACAAACCACAATGTGCACATTGATGTACTTTGAAAAATGACAACAGATGGAAAAATATTTTATTCCAGATGTCAGACAATGATCCCTTTAAAACTTAAGTTTTGTTCAGAGGGGTACAAAACCTCTTCACTAATTTACTGTCCAGCCCTTTAAGTGCCTGTACTCCTGCCTTTGCTTTTGACATGGATGTATTGTCCAAATGTAACTGTTACAAAATGACTAAGTTATAAACAGCCTGTTGCTCTTGATGTGCACTGCTTATAAAACATCAAGAGATACATCACAGAATGACAAAAAATATGACAGGGATAAAAAGCAAGATGACATTTCAATATACTGTATGCCTATTCATAGATGCTGTTATTAATTATAAATTGTACATGAAAATATAAATATATTGCAAAGTACAATTAACACACTGAAATACCATTCACAACAGGTACCAAACATAAGAAATGTCTAGAAAAACAAGATTAAATATATCTTGTAGGAAACTTCTGTACATAAAAAAAACCTTTGTTTAAATGGTCAAGTAAAGTTATGATTTTGTTATATGCTATTACAAATGACTTGTCCATTCAAGGCATGAGATTCAATACACATAACTAGTATCTTTTCAAGACTCTTGGGAGCCATTTAAACTTTACAAGACTGTTCTGGCCTCTAGAAATAAAAATAGTTTCTGTATCAGAGATCTGTCATATGATAACTATATTATTATGTATAATGTATCACAAGAATATTCTAAAAAATGTGGATTTACCAACTGTCAATCAAAGTGGTTTAAAAAGAAAACTAAAATCTTACTTTACCAAATACCATTTCAATATGGTTTGGTTTTTCCATATATATATATAATGTATTGATGCCAAACCTTTTAAATATGGACCTTTTAACAACTGGAACATTACTACTGAGATGTCACCAAGAACTGGTGTTATAATTTTTTGTTATTACCTGTCTGCAGTTCTAAATGAATGGTACATTTGAATACTTACTGATTAAGTACCCATGTTTTAAATTCAAAGCCCAAAAGACTTAAAATATGGAAATGTGTTGCTCCATTTCAGAGTATCACCTGCCTCTCGTTGGGAAAAAACCATACAAAAAACAGTTTTCAATTACCATACAAAACCTTATGGAAATCACATCAGCCAACTGTTGGTAATGAAAACCAATATTTATATTACAAAAAGAATAATGATGAAAACCAATATTTATATTACAAAAAGAATAATGATGAAAACCAATATTTATATTACAAAAAGAATAAAGAAATTTTTATTATTTCAGGGACTTCTTTTCCGTCCTCTTTTCACATAAAAACTCTAAAACAAAATGACCCATGTATACTGGCTTATAGTTTCTAGTTAATTTATCAAAAAATACTGTAATAGAGCCTGGCAACTCTGGTTGATGGATGCTAAGCACATACATGATGGTTGATCTTTAGAGTAAAACTGAACTGCAGTGCATAAATGTGTAACTCGCATACCAGTATTCTATCAAATACAATAACATTTCAGTTATGATATGTCACACACAGATGTATACATATAATTATTATTACCATTTACTCAAAAATTCTTACATTTCAGTTATTTTTATTAATAAAAAATATACATAAAATCACCGATTTTTGGTGTTTAGAACGTTCTGAAATTCACTTATATTTGGGAAGACACGATTGATAAACGTCGTGCTAAGCCTTAACGATCCTCTCAAATTGAAGCAAAGTTAAATCACTTTCTGTAAATTTTAAACTAACATAATTACCTGGCTTTCTATCTAAGGTATAAATAACTTGAAATAATTCATTTCTGTTTGGAGCAATGAGTTGACTAAAAGTACTGGAATATTTCCAAGCAAGTTTTGGCTTTCCTCACCACAAAGATGACAGACAGAAATCATGTAACAAAAACAGGTAAGTGTGAGCACACGAGTGGCTTCAAAACGATGAAGAAATGAAAAGGCCCTTTACGATAAGTTTGTTAAATATACCAATAACTTAAACTAACCAAGATGGTGGGAGGTTCTTACTTTACACTCTAGCTTTTCAGTATGTGATGATTGAGTTTTCGGTTAATTAGGCACTACTGACATTGTATGGTAGAAGTAATAAAACCTAATATGAACATCTTATTACAAGGATGTGTCATATGATACAGAAGTGAACTTCGAGCAATGTTTTTAATATTTCTTTTTGAATTAAAAAATTAGGTCTTGTACATATATCCAGACAATTTATTAACAATGTTTTGATCCAAAACTTATTTTCATACACTGATATTAATGTAGTCTTATTAAATTATGAACTGTAGAAATGTGTGTCATGCACTTTGCCACCCACTCAAAGTTATCAACCTGGATTACTGCTAAAATGCTATGAACCAATTACATTATGGAAAGAGAAAAATCCCTATAACTAACATATTTTGTTAACAATCTAAAAAAAGCTACATAGCCAGTTTCATCACTCAAAACATGCTCTCCAGATCCTAACAGCAATCAGGACAAACTTAAGATACTTCTATTTCAATCTATGATCACACACTTTACAACCTATTTAATAAGTCATAACAGCAAATATAATTCTCACCCCTTAAGTAAGATCTACCTTCCGTCCCTTCCTCGTCAAACTAATCTAATGCATTATTCATTAACATATCCAGTGAACCATTCCTAATTTTCTGTCCACCTGTCATGTCCACAAGATCCCTCACCAAATAAAACTCTTACAAATACAAATTCCTTGCCAATATCTACAGACTTAAAAATTCCTTAAATTACCGATTATCCCATAACACCACCTTCATTTTTATTACGACTAACGTCACCTTATTTCTTCTCATGAATCAGGAACTGATAATGGATTTGTGCCTTGCCAGCAAAAGTGGGTTTATCAAGGAACTCCCATTTCCCTACACATCACATTATTGGAATATGACTTCTAGATCCCTGCTACCCTGAAGAACCATAAGTCCTAAATTAACTATTTACTGAATTGAATAGTGCAACTAATCGGTGATGTCAAGAAAACCCACTTGTAGAGAAAAATATATATGTAAAAACGGGTCGTCTGGGTTAAGAAAATATTTTACATAGAGGAGCGGACAACGACCGAAGAAGGTCAAAATGTTGTTCGCTCCTTTACATAAAATATTTTCTCAACCCAAATGAGCTATTTTTACATATATATGAATAGTGCACCTATCCCATACTTAGACCCATTTTATTATTTGCTTATTCATTTCAACCCTTTTTCTTCCTTATATCAAGTCAATATTGTTTCTTAATCCTCAAGCATGATGGAGGACTGATTTATCTTCAAAACACCTCCAATGGCTAATTATTTTAATAATTAATTTCATCAAAATTATTAATAATTGATGTAAGACAATAGTAAATATCAAAATGCTTCATGGCATTGTAACAACAACTCCTAATTATCTCAAGCTCCACTTAAAGTTAAAGACCTAAAGAGTACAAAACTGGCTAATATGACAACACGAGAAATCTACAATATTATACAACCACAGTGCCCGACAAGAACATAACTCAATTACCACAAAACAAACAAAAATAAAATACAGAACAGCATGAATTCAAGTTGCTTTATCATGATCTAACCTAAATGATAGCCAATCAAAATCATTCTGGTAAGAACAAGACTAAACTTTTCAAATTACTACAGTAAAAAATTGCTCCTTCCATCCTTGTATCAAAAATGTACACCATCTGTTATGTCCAGGCTACTCCATTACTGAGAAGATCTACCTTCATTTTTAATATCAATTATGTCGTGCTTACCATAGCTCTTTCCTGTTATCTGATCCTCTCTTCAATTCTCAAGTTGTTGTTTTCTGTAAGTACAAGGGAAATTTAAAGTGCAAATATAGGCCTCTAGATGCAAGAGAATCTGCTAGTACATCTTAGAAATCTTGAAAACCAAGAGACGAACAGACTGCACATGCTTGACAGTTTACCAACATTGGTTCAACCACCCACAAAGAACTTTTCTAATGAATGATCCAGAAACATCATACATATGACAGACCATCAGTGAAGTCAAGCTTGACTTTCAACACCAGCACTCCCATTAGCTATAAGAGCTCATCTTTACAAAACACTCCTGTATTCTAAGTAGGTGGACGTTAAAGAGCTAGCACATTGAAGACTGTAAACCTGATAGTGAGCATTTTTTGTGTGCAATTATGAATTTGGGTTTTACTGCTTTCATCAGATGTGTATAGAAAACAGTAGTATTAACCAATTGCTCGAGCTCAGTGTCAGTGTTGTTCCTTTTGTCACTTCTTTGCATTCACATTCTCAAAAGGAGAAAAGGAGTACCAACCGAATGAGTTTCCAAATAAGTCCCTAAAACCCAAAATACAACAAACATTGAGCCATGCAAGGTCAAATATTGTAATTGAGATAAAAACCTCTTTGGAGGTTTTATTCCATGAAGATTATCTAATTTTGAACTTGCAAGTCTACAGAATGCTTTAAAAAGATCTAACTATTGCCCTCTGAAGAGAAAACTCCCCAGAAGTTCTAACTTTTACAGGTATTTCAGACTTTAGGGACTAAATTGTCAACCATCACTCATGCAGGTCAGTTTAGAGTTGAGAGCAAGGTACAGCAAGGTACCATTCTAATCCTAAGTCTGTCTTATGGAATCCATTTTTAAATGTCACAGAAAACTGTGATAATAGATAAATTGGATTGTACTTCACTTACATGTTTTTGCTTTCTCACAGAAAGAAACAAGTTCAACTTAAAGTTGAATAACTCACGAGTCATTAATAAAAATGTAGTTTTTAACTTTATCAACTAAGCTACAGCATGCCAATTTACATTATTACTCAAATATCTCTACCAAGGATTTACATATATCAAACCATTCCAGAGCTCTTTCATAACTGGTTAATTGGAGAAACTAACATGAGCACCCAGATGTAAAAAAACGAAACAGAACCCAAATGACTCTACAATAAATGTTTACTATATTTTGAGCAAAAATTTTAAAAATTGAGAAATTCAAAGACTTCTTATCTTCTATGAAGTAACCTTCAGATGGAATAAAATCCAATTCAATCCAAGTTTATTTATGCAGTTATCTTCTGATAGGCTGAAATCCAATTCAATCCATAAGTTTCTTTACTTAGTAACCTTCATATACTATGAAGAACACAGATGCCATTTATAAAACCTCTGTTTTTCTGAAGAAGCATAAATAGAAGAAAAATCTTCAAAATGAAAAAGAACAATTAAACAATAACTGAACAGTTGATAAAGGACTCCAAGTGGTCACAAACTGCTTTCCAAAATAATACAATCTACGTGAGAAAATATTGTACCTGCTTCTTTTTCTTTTTATAAATAAAAGTACCTCATCTCAAATGAGATGTAACACAGTGACAAAGTCCCTCATATCTCATCAACTAAGGAAAATACAAAAGTATTTATATAAGTACAGATTACAGCCTTTGACCAGACACCTTTGAAACTGTACAGTTGCCATGGTTAAATAATTAAAGCATCAGACAAATATCAAAACTACAGTTTGTCAGCAGCTTTGTAAAGTCAGCCACCAGTCTACTCCTCAAGACCCAATTTAAAACAAACCTAGCAAGCATTTCTTATCAAGTGTATACAGTCATAAATCATGATGTTGAGAAAGCTATGAGTGGATATACAGAAACATTATCTTTTATTCAACTCATTTTAAATGTGCAAGCAAAAACAGATGCATAAATTACTACTATAAATCACGGAACTTAATAACTACCACAAAATTATTAACTGCCCCCTTCTCATTCTCCCCCCAAAAATCTAACCATTTGAATGCTTATTTAACTTCTGAAAGAAAATAATAAAGTTTACATTAAAACACAGTGGAATGTTGATATATAACTGTGTAAGAAGTTCAGACCATTCTGATGGCTGGCTTATGATGGAAGCAAAGGGTTAACATTCTTTGTTTTAGAGAAGTGCAAGTCAAAAAGCTACACTACAAGAGTGTGAAAAGATGTCAAATGTTAACACATCACTGCATGTTGAAAAGCTACACTACAAGATTAAAAAGATGTCAAATGTTAACACATCACTGCATGTTGAAAAGCTACTTTATAATAATGTAAAAAATGCAAATAATATGATAATTAATAAGGAAATGCACTACAGCACTAAATTTGCATAATTGGTTAGATACAGAGAATGAATAGTTCAACATGGTAAACATGTTGTATACCTTGTTAGCTGCATGCAACATACAATTCAATAGGCAGGCAAAACTTTGCTACTTCTGAAAGCCACAATGAATGGTCTCTAAAATACAGTTTTGAAGATTTCCACACACAACCCATAGATGTCATACAATATTAAAATTTACATTGTTCATGCCATAAATTTATAGAAAGAGAAGACTACTGAATGAAAACAGTAGTCACAACTATGGGCTTATCAGTTGAGTTTAAAATGAAAGAATTGTTCCTTAAAGTTAACAATTTTCAAATGATCCATATTTTTATGCCAAGTTTAAATAACTCATTGAACGGTTAGTGATTAAAGCTTGTTTATGTTTCATTCTTGAATGGGAAAAGTATTTTTTAAGATAATTTATATTGTTTATGAATAAAGATTCAATGTTGAAACTAACAAATATATACTTATCAGTATCATCAAAATTTTAGAAATTTCTTGTTAAAAGGAAAAGGAATCTTTGACTGTAAACTCACTGGAAGCAACTTTAACAATGGTGGGTCGTTCACAGAAGTTAACTGATCTTTTGTTCTAACCAATTGTTCTACATTAGCATTATGAATAACTTTCCATGTACACAATAAAAGTGTAACAAAACTGTGACTTTTTGGATTTTATCCTCAGCATGATGGAAAGTTAAGAATCTTTCAGATCCAATGGGAATTGAATCCCTGATTTTAGTATTGTAACAACTTAAATGTTTTTCTTCTAAGGGAAAATCGTGGCTTAATCAATTGTTGACATTCTTTGTAGAAATTACTGCTTACACAGGTAAAGGTTACGATTAATCTGAATATGGCCTATGAAGGTTGAATCATTACCCTCTCCTTATCAGTAAAAGTTTTAATACCCATACCAGCCATTCTGAGATAAAAGTTTTGGCAGAGTAGAAAAAATCTTCACTTAAGATGGTTTGTTTTTTGTTTATAACAGAATGATCACATTCATTTAGTGGATGAAGTCAGTTCAAGAGATTCTAGAGGAAAATTAATAAATACTTCAATGATAAGTGACTGAGGTTTCAATTTCTATTTTATACATATGTAGCCTTCAATATTAATTTTCATAATTTACTAATTACATTCCCATAACTTGATTAAAAACCTTTTTATTTTATAGTTAATCCCTGTAACTAAAATAATAATTCATGTGTAGTTTACAATTATACATCATATATAACAGTGACCATGATTTGGTTTTATAAATAATAAAAATGTTTACGTAGATGGATTTGAACCAATAAGGATCACAATATCACTTTCTTACATTCTGAAGGAATTTAACTTTGTTTGAGGAATTTACTCTTTTTAGTTGGCTTGCCCAGTTGGGAGTGAATAGTCCATCTATATTCTTTAGTTATGACCAATGAAAGTGGACATACTGCATGGATTAAAAACAGTTCATGAAGAGATATAACTTTACATGATGTAATCTTCCCAACTTGACAGATAAGGTGGAAGAAGAAAAGCGGAAGTGCTAGATACCCGGCAGAAGCTTCCACCGAGAGTATCAGCAATGCTCTGTGTATCAGCTACTTCCTGGCCATCAGAAAGCGAGATCGAGAGGGGAACAGAATTATATTGCTCACTGACTTTTCGAATCTTGTCCCATATCACTTGGAAACTGGTGGTATAAGATATGCTGGTCGTGAACTTAATCCATGATTCCTTCTGGCTTTGACGTGTTACCCACTGAGCACGTGCACAGGCCTGCTGGAAAGCAATGTGGTTTGAGAGTGTGGGATATCTACAGAAAGTATCCCAAGCCCATTTTTGAGCTTTCCGTTGCATGTGGCAGGCAGGATTTCACCACAGACAAGGATACTGTGGAAAACGTGTTGAGGTTTTAGGAATACATTAAGCAGCTGCTTGTATAATACAGTCAGTTACTGCTGCTACACAGTTGTCTATTGATGGCTTACAGGCGCTGGCAGAATCAAGTTCTACGAGAGCAGTGAAAGAGGGCCAGTTTGTGTGATTCAGCTTCCACCAGGGAACGCAAGTGGCATCAACCACGGCCAGTCTTTCTCAAAATTATAGGCAAATGATCACCACCTTGTGGATTATTGTCAACCCTTCAAGAAAAATGGGAAAATAATGAAATGGATCAAACTTCGAGATTAATAGCAGTAAAGGAATAACTAGGTACATGAAAATAAGTAGAAGAACCAGTATTAAAAAAGAAAGGTTGTGATAAGAGAGCATATACTCTACAAAGCAACCCATCCTATCAATATCAGCACTTCCCCAGAGGGAATAATGTCCATTAAAGCCCTCCAAGATTAAAAAGGGAGATGGCAACTGTTCAATGAAAACATCAAGGTCTGATTGTTCATGTCTCTCCAGGTGACAGGTAGAGAGAACAAACAGTGATGGTAGGACCCAAGAAACCATGGATGGCTATGGCCACCAGGGGTTTGTCTAGTGGCAAAGACAGGGTGGGCACATGCTGATCAACCAGCAGTGCCACCCCTCCATGCACTCATAAATCACTCAGCCTGTCATTTCTGTACAAAGAAAACTGCTGAAAAGTGACTCTATTGGCAGGTTTCAGAAATGTTTCCTGTAAGGAATGACATACAGGATGGTAGGAATAAATCAGTTTTGATGCCATCCAGATTAAAATGTAAACCTGAACAGTTCCATTGTATGAAGGTGGTCATTTTTATTTACATGTAAGCAAATTGGGTGGAAAACCCTTCTGTTTATGACCATCAACATCCATGGATCCTGCTCTGGGTCAACTGGGCAAGTCTTTGCTGTTAGAAGAGGATTTCAGCAACTGAGAACATGAATGAATGACCATTTTGCACCTTGGGGTATTAGAAGATGTATCTGAGGAAATGCCTGTACCTGAAACCAAAGAAAGTAGATCTTGAAATTTGTTGGAATGTATGTGAGGAACAGAGATGGGTGTTGAAGTTGATTCATAATTTTTTTTTACCATGGAGATTAAAAGGCTTTTCATTTGTTTTGAGAATGATTCTTTTGGAGGCACAGAGAGATCTGTCTGCAGTCCCACTGTAGTAGTGGAATGAAGTGCAGCAACATACATCCGAGATGAAGTGGTGAACAGAAGCTTTTGAACCTCAGGATAAGTAATGTTATTAATCATTTTCAAACTCTGCACCTCTTTTCCTTCCAACCATTTAAAGCAAGAATGAAAGTAGGATGGGTAAGAACATTGCAACTAATGCAATGAGGGTCCATTTCACACTCATAGGCATCATGGTCCTTGTCACCAAAACGAACATGCATCAGGGAATCACAACATGAAGTCTTTGATTAACCAAACCTCTAACACTGGAAACAGAGAGGGTTTGGAACGTATGGCAGTACTCTGCAATTAAGATAGCCTGCCTTGATGGTGGGAGATGGATGAGGTGACATGACTGTGAGAATGAGAACATTGGTCGGCACCATAATTCCATCTTTGCAAGTAGAGATATGGGTCACTGCAGAAACTCCTTGGGTGGAGAAACCAGCAAGAATCTCCGGCTCAGGAATGTTCTTCAAATCCCTCTTGAATTCAAAGTAGCATGAGGTGTAACCTCAATAAGTATACACCCAATTGCCTTTGAATGCAAGAGGAGTTCACTGCGTTGAGATGTGAATGTTTCCACCAATACATCACCAGATCAAAGCTTCTTTACTGACTTTGAAGAACCAGCAAGTCCTTCTAATCCCTTCTGAATGAAAAAGGGAGACATTTGCCCCAAAGGTTTGTCTAAAAGAGAATGTTGGATAAGAAAAGGTACAACAGGTGTTACAGATGTTGAAGATTGCTGCTCAGAATCTATAGACTGTTTTTTTCACTATTTTATTTAAGTATTCATTTGAAGTATTCATTATAAAAAAAGGAAATTTTAGTGCCCACTTACTATGGAGCTCTACAATGTCAAACGTGGACACTGCACCAATGCCAAGGTTTTGTGTGCACTATAACAAACACCAACATCAGACACAATGTCCACAACACAGGTATTCAAGGCCAAAGTGGTGTGTTAGGGTTGGACCCCTCAATCACCAGGATCCTCCTTCACAGGTTGCCACACACAACAAACACAGGAGTGTATGTCTAAATCCCAGAGGAGGTAAATTGAAATAACAGAACCTTCCCTGGGAGGTCCTCTCACCACATACAAGAATCTACACCAAGGTTTAGTACAAAATGCCACCACAAGTTTAAATGTTACATGTTGACAATATAAAAAACACCAGCCACCTTATTAATACTGTATTATTTTTACAAAGCCAAATAAAAGATATTTCTTAAATGAAAACATTTTATACAGGCAATTCAAACTATGTTACTAAAACAAAATCTCCTACATCAAAATATGATTATAATAAACATTCATTGGTAATCAGTATTATTTCATGCCTTGTGACAACATTTCTGGTTGAGTTGTAACATAAACAAAAAATAAATAAAAAAAGAGGTAGCATAAGGTAAGCTTTCAACCACTTTGTAATAATCACTAATATAAAGTTGTCAACCAAATAACACATTCACAAATCCATAATCAACCACTTTGTAATAATCACTAATATAAAGTTGTCAACCAAATAACACATTCACAAATCCATAATCAACCACTTTGTAATAATCACTAATATAAAGTTGTCAACCAGATAACACATTCACAAATCCATAGCTAAAAACATCACAGAAAAACAAATCTAATCATAGATCAAACCAAAACACTTCATAGCCAGGATTATAGAAAATCATAAAGACGACAATGTGGAATGGACACAAATATTCCTGCTTCATGATCACAATGAATTCTCAAAATATACCTATAACAGGAAGGAAAAAGACAGTGTATTTGGCTAAAACCACCATGGTGCAGTATTACAAAGAAATAAAAGTATAGTATTTAATGAGCTGGGTTAATAGCTATTAGACACTTCTATCTTATCAAAAGTCAGAGTTATCACCAAATTCATTACACTTATAGTTTTGCAAAGTAATCTCTAGATGAAGTTGACTGGTAAAAACATCTGTAAAACTTTAAACAAAATCTATACAATGTACGTTAGCTTGTAACAAGCAAATGGGATTTTTAGGTTGCACAGGAAGAAGGTCATCAGTTCACTACACAAAATGCTGGTTCGACCTTATTTGTTTAGGTTACCCTATTTCAGACAGGATGTTGAGTCGTTGGAGAAGTATCCAAAAAAGGCTACAAGGATAATTTTAATTTGGCATGTTGGGGGGGATGTCATATGAGGGCAAATAGTTATCCCTTGATATATTTACATGAAAGAAGGACTTGAAGGATTGAGGAAGAGGGTGGTAATGATATTTTTAAGATTTTAAGACATCTTGAATCCACAATCCAGACGAAATTTGTAGGCAGTAAGACTAGTTAAGTTCAAAACAAGGAAAATGCATACATGATTCCAAATAGAGTAGTGTTACTATTCTAATATAAGGGATAATTAGGAACTGAAACTGTTAATGTGACTGAAAATATTTTCAAGATAGGGGTTTTATATACAGGTTTCTTCCTGTACTTTGAATTAGAGTAGTGGTACAAAACTAAAATAACCTTGATGGCCCCTTACTATCCATAACATGAAATAATACAATATGAAATAAAAGAATGTATGACATTAGTAAGTACAGCTATAACAAATAACCAAATCTTGTAATCACACAAAAGATGTTACAAAGTGAGCAAAACTTTTTTTAAAGTGTTTACTTGAAATCATCATAATTTGATGAAAATTTTATTACAATCAGTAAAGAATAAAATTCACAATGGAATTAAAAAGGCACTCACCAAGAAATGTCGACCAAACAACTACTAGAATCCCATACATAACTAAATCAGTAACTATTAAAAAACAATTAAAACTGTAAACACCGTAAATCAATTTAAATGCAATCCATAAAAACTAATAAGTGTAAATACTCCTTATATCTCAATTTAAAGTATTAAGACTAATCAAAGATAGCAAAAAACAGAAAAGTATCCAAACTAGTGAAAACTAAATTTAATAAACATGCTTAATTATGTGCAAAAATAAGAGAAACTGTTAACAGAAAACTTTCAAAGTAATACCTTATACGATTAAATAAAACTTATTAAGCATTGTTACAGTTAAATTAGTTTTGAAACCTAATAATAAATAATAATTATAAAACAAATGTAGCGGTTTAAACAAAGAATTGCCAAAGAAAATTTAAATAGTCATTACATGCCTTCAACTTGGACAGTCCAAACAGGAAAGAAATCATTAACCTTAAAAATAATAAGAATTAAAAATAACACAAGTTCTTACAAATACATCAACAAAATAACAGAACATATTAACCTTGGTATTTATAAGAGCTCATCAGTGTATTCAAATTAAACACACTACATCAATTAAATACAAAAGTATAGTTAAATAAAACCTCCACTCAGAAACAAAAATCTAGCACATTGTGACAATCGTTATCAGAATCTTGTATATTACAACAATCGTCATTAAAGTTGAAATCAGATAAAATGTCAAAGCAAACATTTTATATTAAACATCACACAATCTTTTCCTCACTTTTTTCTTTATAATTTACCATATTAAAACTAAAAACTAGAGAAAATTCACTTAGCAGTTTGATGATTTCATCCCACATTAAAAACTTACTCGTTACATTAGGTATGTTATAATCACTTTTAACTCCCACAATCCTTTAGAAACTTCTTACAAGTACAGCAATTTTTTTCAGAATCACTCTGTATATTTATAGTTTTCTTTAAAGACTTTATTTTTGCATAACTATGTTTGTCTTAAAACCATGACTGCCAAGAGAGAGGCCTTTAGTTACATGCATTTTGTAGAAAATTATTTATAGCTTAAGTAAAAAAGGGTTGTATTATTCTCAGAATGTAAACTGCTGACAGGAGAGAGACGTAATGTAACAATTCATTACTTTCTCTGTACTTAATACTGAACTAGTTTTCAATATATGACCCCAACTAATTTCTATTCCCTTTATAATAATATTAAAACTTTGGGTTTCCATACTTAACCTTTAAATGGCAACTATTAGTAACTGGTGCTGCTATCTACAACATCGCCACCATTTAAGGGTTAATGGAATATACTTTAACACATTAGTTATTTTCCAAAGAAACAAAAAAGTGCTTTGAAATCTGTATAAGGTAAATAACCTCATTAAAAATCATCCGAGACTGTGGTTGTGTATAAAGCAGTGCTCACCTTCTAGGTCGATACTGTTAACATTTATAATTACCTTCAAACTTTGGTGGTTATTTTATAAAAACAATCAAAAAATTTAGCTTCATTTGTAAAATGTTATTTATCCACCAGTATTACCAACAGTCTTTCACACAATAAAATTGGTCACAGTAATGTGATGGGTCATTCAACCTGCATAAAGTACACCTGTTGCGTTTTAAAAATTACTTGCTGTTAATTGTTACAACTGCTGTCTGATTACTGGACTAATCACAGTTTAATACTTTTGTTTTGATAACAATTGTTACTGCTATGGCCACCATGTTATAACACGGTTACTTATTCAACCAATCAAACAAGTTATAATCGAGCTAGTCAGTGTAACAAAGTAACAAGAGAAAAACAGTTATGAAGACATAATGGCCAAGGAAATTAGGAGTTTAATTACCATAAACAGAGTCAGTTTATCACACTGCACATAGAACTTTAAATACTTCAAAATATTAAACATTTTACTCATAATCTGTTACCTCAAACTGAGTTTACACTAACTAAAATACAAGTTCCAATAAAACACTTTGAACAACATTTATAATCATAAATCAAGTTAGAGCTGGTTTTTCATGTACTGAAAATGAACAAAAATGTATAACCTATTAATAAAATGTACTTCATATGATATTTATAAAGTTTAATATGGTTAATGGAATTAATAAAATTACATTATCTTCCATGAAAAATTGGTTATTTTAAAACTGAAAGGAGCAAACCTGTTACAACATTCTAAAAAAATGCTAACTATTTGGATGTACACTTTCTTTAGGACTTGATTATTTGTTTGCCTCACGTTTCAAGCATGGAATAATACTTAGCTATTAATATTTTGTTGTTGTAAATTTAAAACGCCCAAGATGATTGTTATAAATAAAACAAAAGTAACTACATTGCCATAATTCATTAATTAGAATTTTGGTTATATAGAGAACCATTTTTGAATTGTTACATGTTTATAGAATTACTAAACTGGTCTATGCAGAAACACTATTCACAGTAGTATATAACATAAACAAGATATGAGAGCTTACATGAGAACATCATATACGTAATTCGATAAAACTAACTGAAGAACAGTTATGAAAGCATTTTACAGTTTTTCAACATTACATATGACTGGTTCTAATAGGGTAAGCCACATCCTAAGCTAAAGTAACCAAACCTAGCCCATCATATACTAAGCTAACATAAACTGACCAAACCCAAGTCAAATGATACAGAAAATTCATAAAGTATACAACAATCTCCACCAATCACAATGCTATGCACAGTCTGAACAACAACAAATATTTCTATACTGTTACTCACTTAAAAAAAATCGTACATCTCACCCCACAAGAGAAACTTGCAAGAAAATAAAGAATCATGTAATATGAATCGAAAGCCTCACCCTAATGTCTCAATATCACCACTTCTGCCTCTCACTCCGAGGCTTGCTATAAAGTGTAAAACACAAATACTTATGAACATAAGAATAACCATATATATGTACACAAAGACACTGGATGCCTTTCACATGTATCTCTTTTCACACTTATTTTTCACATCTTTGCAGTGGCGGCTTAACCTAATCCCCAGGGTTAGTATATTTGGCTAGGACTTGTCTTACTTTATCATTGTTATTAATAACTAACTAGCTTATAATGTATGTTTGTAAAACATCAGTTGTCAAAATTCATCCAACGAAGATTAGTAAGTTAGACTAAGAAGTTTATTTTAAACAGGAGATGCAGTAATGAACCTGAAAATTTCTCAAACATTTAGTTAAAAACAACTGGTTACATGCATGTGCTTCTATTAAAGTATTCATTTTAATCATTATTTAACTTTTTTAAGCCTAAAATTACAAAATGACAATTTTTTTTTGGTGAATAACACAAATTCTTAATTTTAATAATGTGGTTTTATGGTACAACAACATAGCTAATGGACAACAAGGAACCATTGGTCCTATAAAGTTGTCCAATGAAAACTTGTTGCATGAACCAATTACTCTGTCAAAAACTAAAGCGATTTTAAATGGAGATTAGCTTGTTTTTCCAAATCTTAAAGTTTGTCTTCTTTATTTAACATTTGTTATCTTCAGAATGTAGCACAAAAAAAAAAAGAAAGAAGCCTTTATCATATAAATCATGGATAATCATGTTAACTTCTACAAGATCCCAATAAACAACTTAATGATAATAGATCTTAACTTATATTTATAACTAAGGCAAACCTTCCATTCCAAGAATCTATATATTACTAGAAGTAGTAGTGGCCCTTCTCCAATTCTGCCCAACAAAACCATCATTTCTTAAATAAGGATACCAAAAGTCACTACAGTATTCCAACTACAAATGAAGCCTAACTAACGATATGTATCAAGATAAACTTTTTTTTCTTTCTAAATTTATATAAACACACCTTAAAAATGGTCTAATCCATGTTACTACTACTATCAACCAAAAAGGTGAAACGTGTATAAGATATAACACAAAAATAGCCTAAATAAAACTGTATTACTATTTTACCAGTAGTTGCACTACTAACTGGATAGTTTTACTTTATAATTATCACATAAAAGTGCTTTACAGCTTACAATTATTAGTACCAATATTACTGGTATTACTACTTCAGTAGTTGTAAATTATATGACACCAACGTAACAAATTAGTAAAGCCTTCCTTTGATAGATTGTTAAGGCAGAGTATTGATGATAGTAATGCCTTGGTTTAAGATTTGAAGTTAGAATCTTAATACTTAAATTAATGTAACCTCTTCAAGTTCAACATAAAATGTTTATCTCAAAGTAAAAGCTTGGAGTAAACATGTCAATTAAGTAATATTACTAAAGTAATTAACATACATTACTCCGAAGTTAAACTTCACTTCAGTGTTTTATTTCGATAACTGAATAAGCAAAAGTAACGTTACTTGGTTAATTTATTTCGAGTCTTACTTCTACTATATAAAAGAATAATATAATAGACCGCATATAAATCATAATGTGACTTCATTAAAAATTTTAAACTTTAAAAAAAATTACAAATTAAAATCACGAAAACTAACAGTAAGAGACTTCAATTTACCTTCTTCCGACATCTTTATCTTTCAGGCACCACTCGTGTTCGCAGGTTCTCAACTCAACTCTAAACTAATATGACCTACATAACAAACTAATATGTTATTATTTCTACATATGCATAAAAATGCGAAACCAATTTCGGTGGAATTTTAGCTGGCTAATCACTTTCAAATATTATGATATAATAATACGACTGTTATTATTCTACTTTCCATTATATTTACTCTAATCAGTCACAGCATTTACAGTTGCGCCTCTATTGGCATAACTATACACTATTATCAATTATTCTTAACGGTTTGTCGTTAAATTTCTGTTAAATTTATTTTAAAGGGACTAGAAAAGTAGCTATATCTATTTAATGATACTAATATATTATTACTATCATCTTATCCATATGTAAGAAACAAAGTACTAAATTTATTTTAAAAAAATAGTTCCAAGCCTTCTACTTGCCTACCCCACTTGTACTCCCGACGTATAATTGCTTCCTCCACCACTGGTTACCATCAATATATTCTAAAGATGGTTGGTATGGATATTAAAATTTTAATTAAAGTACAGGATGACATAATAAAGTGAAAATGTTGTTCTGAACTTTATTTTAATTGAGGTTTTCATACCCTTATCAAATGTCTTTAGAAAACATTTTTAGTTCAAGTGAGTTTCTCGTCATCATCGTACCATCAAATTTAAATTCCTATTGAAACTGTATCTTTTCTGAAAATGCATGAAATGTGGATTTCACCTAGAAATATCAAATTTAATTGAAATCGAAAGTCATCAGTTGACCTGGATAATAAGAATTTTGTAAGTTCATAGTCATCATTTCTCTCTTTAATATACGATTACTATGAATTAAACCATATAAATTTTAATAGTTAAAAACTTAGAACAGCAAATTTAGTACCAGAAATCCTCGAAATTTATATGCAAAAACGGCTTGTTTGGGTTGAGAAAATATTTTACGGTCATCGTCAGGTTCACACACACACACAAAAACGTTATTCGCTCTTCTATGTAAAGGACTTGCACGCTAAAATCCGGGTTTCGATACCCGTGGTGGGCAGAGCACAGATAGCCCATTGTGTAGCTTTGTGCTCAATTAAAAACAACAACAACAACTTCTATGTAAAATATTTTCAACAAACCCAAACGAGCCGTTTTTGCATATAAATTTTTCAACAAGTGGGTTTCTCGACATCACTGATAAATTCTCGAAATGTTCCAAAATAGTACGAATATACTCTTCTGTGGAAACACTTGCTAAATATCAAAAACATTGATAAAGTGAAACACAATATTCATGATTTCATAAAGCTCACTGCGATAGAACGAGAAACAAACGTCACGAAATAAACAGGCCTATGTCAAATGTAGTCTATACCTTATTTATAAATTTTGCATATATATATATTTAGCATTCTAGTTTATATAGAGAAAACTTTTAATACTACTTTAGCCTATAACTTGTCATAACTATTATACATGAATCTGATTGCAAAAAAAAAAGAACAATTAAGTTTGGTTTCCATATTGTTTTGTTCTTATCATTTGAATGAGTTAACTTAAAGATAAGAACATCACAGAACCTTCTTTTGTATACAAGATGGTGCATCAGACGTAATGTTTTCAATCATAGTTGTAAATAAAAATATTTTTTGTAGCTGTAATTAAACTTACAAACTTAATTTTTAACAAAAAAAACACACAGTGAATCGTTAGAAATAGTTAGGTTTTACAATGGATTTGCTAGATTTGTCGCAAGTCGCTTTGGCTCATAATTTGGTCACTAGATTGTAAAATTGTGCCATATCTAGAAACAGCAGGATTGATAACAGTGAAATTATTAAAGGAAATATGTAATTAACCGCATAGGCAACAGAGATAACAAAATCAAACAATAGTTTAAGTAATTGCAAAGTTTATATATATTTTTCTTTATGGTACAGCTTTAAGTCTACGGATTTACAACGATAAAATGAGGGATTCATTTCTCCTCGGCGGACTCAGCATATAGACCGATGTGGCTTTACTTTAAGAAAAACACACACTTTGAAAAAAAAATCACGTCTCAACCTGGCGTTCTTCGTCAGAGCTATACTAATAAGAAGACAAATATAATTATCTTCCTACTCCTAGTACTGATAGAGTAATAATCATTGGTTTATTTCTTTGTTGGTAATTTAACCATTGAATACAGAAATTTATTTAAAATTAGTTTTCCATCACTGAGTGCGGAATCATTCGAATGGTAACAAATATTTAATGTAAAGATTTCTATAGAAAGAAGTTAAAGTGATCACAAATATTTTAGAGGAATAATAATATTTTTTATCATTTAATAAAATTATACTTCGTGATTTTTTTGTTTTACGTCAATACATATTCAATGAGCAAAAAAGTTGTCATCGCTATAAATTAGTTGATGGTACGAGGTTAAATCTAGCATTAAGCATATTTACAAGATGTGAAATTATCATTGTTGTCTGAGTGTAACAATAAACTTATATTGCCGAATTATTCAATTAAATTAGCTTTTATTTTATCCAGGACTCTAAAATAATCTACATTTCATGTCTGTTACTACTAACTATTTAAAGTTTAAGACTTGAGTAATATATCGAATGGCCGTTGACATTTGACATTGCTTAAACTGTACAGACGAAATCTATATATCGAAATATTGTAATCCAGTAAGACTACTCAACGTATTTTTGTTTCTAATGTGAAAGTTTACACTGCTTTGTCATTTTCCTTGTTATGGTTAGTTCAATACTCATTTATACTATCATCAAACCTAATTATTAGTATTTTATTTTCTGTTATAAGTTCCTTTTTAAACCAGTATCGTATAAAGAGAATAAAATTAGTTGGTGAATTTTCATCCTTTACAAAAAATATTGTCATAAGCACATTAAGGTTAATAATGATTGATTGAGCAAGAGAATCGGTGCCCGCAAAAAAGGACAAGAGGGGGAATTAGCGCCCCTTACATTTAACAAACAAATTGGAAGTATTATGATATAAACTTAATATCGTAGATAAACTAAATATTTATGCATTTTTTAAACTGTTTCTTTGTTTGGAATTAAGCACAAAGCTACACAATGGGCTATCTATGCTCAGCCCATCACGGGTTTCGAAATCAGGTTTCTAGCGATGTTAGTCCGCAGACATGCCGCTGGGGGGCAAATTTGGATCGTTGTATTTCCAGTATATTTGATTAAATTATTTGATGTGTACCTCACTCATGAGGTTAAGTGAGGTAAGGGAAGATTTTCTGAAGCTCAACCTTTGATGTATGAGGCAGACTTTCATATTCCATATAAAGATTTTCTTGATCGAAAAGTATCTAGTGAAACCAATTTTGAAACGATAAACCTTTAAATTTCTGTTAAATTGTTACAAGTACCAGAGTTACGCTATAAATAATTTTTGAGCATGCGTAATAACAACCCGGCAGGTATAATTGTACAAAGTTCCTGTATCTCACCAGTGTAAAAATAACGAGTTCATTGGAACTCCTCGTGTGGTTGTGTACCGTTTAAAATTGAGTGTTTAATGTGATTATAACAGTGACAATACAATTTAAAATGTAGCGATAAACTTACAATATTTTTTACGTTTGTTTTTTTTGTCCGCAATATTTTTCCATTAGTTTTATTTTTTGTAAATTTCAGAAATGATTTTATTTATTCATCTGGACAATAACTTGGGCTAAATTATATAAAATTTCGTAACTTGGAACTAATAACCAGGTGAGGGTGACAACTAATCTGCAACACCCATTGGAAGAAGTTTCTCTTGTCAGAATAATTCACATCATATGACCACAGATGTGAGAATTCCATTTGGTAGCACCACATTTTTAACACATGACCCTAAGTCGCAATTTGACCAATTCAAAACTTGAAAAAGTATTTCTACTTACCCAACTCCTATGGTCTTACATTTACTTTTGAATATCTTAAACAGTTAGGAAATCCAAATAAACGTTAATTCAGACAGCCAATTTGTGCAGCTTCGTGCTTAATGATAAACAAATAAGCTAAAATATTAGTTAGAGATTTATAAAATTTCAACAAACTATACAAAATAATTAAAAGAAAAGAATGTTTGCTTTTGAATTTCACGCAAAGCTATTCGAGAGCTATCTGTTCCTCATTCAACAATGTAAGATGAGAGGGAAGGCAGCTAGTCACCACCAACTCTTGGGCTGCTCTTTTACCAACGAATAGTGGGATTGGCCGTAGCATTATAACGCCCCCACGACTGAAAGGGCAAGCATGTTTGGTGTGACGGGGATTCGAACCCGCGACCCTCAGATTACGAGTCGAACGCCTGAATACACCTGGTCATGCCGTGCCTTTCCCTAAATAATAAAACTCCATTTTTCAGCCGAGTGGTTTTAAATAACTTACATTACTCAACACTAGGAACCGTTGCACTCTACATATAATTTTTTCACAACGTATTTTAATATGTTATAAAAGGTTGGGACTTCGTAAACTTGGAAATATTTTATATTTAACATTTGTTTAGTACAAACTAAGATGATAGTTTCTAAAATACTGATTTACCGGTTACTTAAAAAGGATTACTTTTCTTAAAATAAAGCTACATTGGGCTGTTTGCTATATTCATCGCAAGGAATTGAATGCTGAATTTTCGCGTTACAAGTCCTCAAATTTAACGCTGTCCCACCACGTGGACTGAGAATTGTTGTCGAGTGATGATGAAAATTCAGGGGTAAACATTGTTGTAATTAAGACAGTTTTGCGTTAATTCTTCGATTAAATGATATCGAATAACGAAATACATCGCTTTGGTTTCTTCGAACATTTTTTACTAGTGTCCTATCAAATCACGGTTGATTTTATTCCTTACTGAAATAGAAAATGTTCCCTTACTTTTATAAGCATATAAACTGAAAGTTTGTATTTTTAACACAAATATCGCATATATCGATGGTTTCTTCTCATCATTATTTACAAATTATTTGTGTATCACATAAACAGGAATATTGTTGTCTTCATCCTCCGTCATCATATGGTGGGGGAGGCTCAGTTCCCTGAAGAAAAACAAATAGCTTCTAAACAAAACTGATAAAAACACATACATGTGGTATATTACAAATATTAAAAATTATAATGAAAATATAAATAAAGATTGTTTCTTTTGTTGTAGTTAAGCATACAGCAACACAATGGGCTATTTGTGCTATGTCTACTAACAGTTTGAAAGCCGGTTTCTACCTTTCCATACTTTTCTGTTGTGCCACTAGGGGGCACTTTAAATAAAAACTTAAACTACATGTATTTATTGAACTTCATTTTCATTTGAAATTTTAAAATATAAGATTAAAGTGAAAATTCCAAAAACGAAACAACAACAAAAAATCTTTGAACCATGATCTCGATAAAAAAAAAATCCACAAAGTAAAAGGTGTTGGGGGTGCTTATTCCCTTATGAACTGGCCCAACATGACCAGGTGGTCAGTGCGTTCAACTCTTAATCTGAAAGTTGCGGGTTCAAATCCCCGTCACACCAAACATTTCGGACTTTCAGCCATGTGGGCGTTATGATGTGACGGTCAATCCCATTATTCAATGGTCAACGAATAGCCAAAGAGTTGGCGGCGGGTGTAATGACTAGGTGCCTTCCCTGTAGCCTTACACTGCTAAATTAGGGACGACTAGCACAGATAGCCCTCGCGTAGCTTTCTGCGAAATTCAAAAACAAACAAACCCTTATGAACCACAAATAAATATTAATTCTATAAGCTGCTATATTTATTTACATGTAGGTTAAAGATTAATTCGAATTGCAAGGCGTAAGAAAAATAAGATATAAACTCAGAGAATGCTTTGTCAAGTTTATAATCAGTCAGTTGCTCGTAATTAAACGCAACGCTACACAAAGGTATCTGTTCTGGACCAACCAAGGGTATCGAAGTCTGCAAGCTTACTGTTTGTTCCTATAGGGGGGTAGGGATTTTTTAATAACCAATACAAAGAAAGTCCTTTAGAAACACCTTATTTTTCACAAATTATTATACAATCCTTACCAAACTACACATTGTAGTTTCACGACAATAACCTACACAGATCTCGTTGTAAACTATATTTTTAAAGTCTTTATTTGCTTGTTGGCTAGAGGGAGCTGCGGGACGCAATGCCAAGATTCTAATAAAAAAGTTTAAGATATGCTCTAATGTTGATATAAATATTTAATTTTTAAAATAAAAGTAGATATTAATTTCTCCTTACTTAATTGAAATTTGTGCGATAACCAAACTACATAAATTCCCTCTTATTAACAGTTTTAGACGCCTTTATCAAATTATTAACTTGTGTGTTTAAAGTAAAATTAATGTTTTCTTATTCCGTCTTGTGCAGAATAACAAGTCAACGTGAGAACTTCGCGTAATGTCTTTCTCATATAAAATGTCATACTTCAAATTGTACACCAAACTTACATCTAAAACTATAACATCTTCAAGAGGGCACGGTTGATAAGACATTCGAGCACTTTGTCTGTTCGATTGAAGCTGACCTTCCGTCACGTGCTCAACAAACATTGGTCCAGAAAGACTGTTTCTTTGATGACACCTTAACGAGTCCAGTCTTTCTGGAACATTCTCTTCACGAATTGAAGAACGGGCTAACGCAATAACTGTGTTTCTCGTGTTCTGCTGTACCTCATCATCAGGAACAGAATTCCCGATGGATGGTGGTAGCAGGATGATGGAACAGGAAGATGTTAGTCTTGCTTGTTCTTCATCAACTTCGCACTGATTGGCTAATTCCGGACAGATGGCTACAGAACGATTGTAATTGTAGTTCTGTACAATGAAACGATCTTTACGAAATATCCGGCACCTACAAAATTAGAAATTAAAACACTAACTTGTTGAAGTCTCGAGTCAAAATAATATATATAGCATCAAATGACCATAAAGATGACATACCGACACTCGTATTTAACGTTGCACGTTTCAGCCATCTAGTGGTAAGATTTAACTCAAACCGATAGCGTAAGTTTGATATACGTGATATAAAGGCATTGCTTTAAAAAAAGAAACTTGTAGGAAAACAATATCATTCACTTTACGTATGGTAATTATTAATACAAACGTAAGGTGGCGTGTTAATCGTATTATTTGCGACAATCAGTCGTTTAAAAAGTCAATAGTTTGCCATCTACTATATTTCGTTATTATAAAATTTGTTTTCATAGGTTAGAGCTACAAATAAAAATATTGAGTATAACAACAGGTTTAATGATGTAGATCATATAAACAATTAAAGAAAATTATAAAAACATTTTTAATTGGTTTACAAATTAACAGCATGCTTTGATGAAGTTTCAACGTCATAAACGAATTAAAACAGATTATATTCTCCATTTCAAACCACGTACACTTAACAGCCAAGTTCCATGCTTACACAGAACTACGTCATCTTACCCTGACAGTAAAGTACAGAATAACCATATATTCACATGAAAACTGCGGCTTAACTTAATACCGCTCTATATTAAGCTTTTGAAACATATTTGGGTTGGAAACTGCATTTACTTTCCAAAAATAATGTTTCATCTTTAATAGTGGTCGTTTAAAATAATAAATAAAACCCAAAATATCGTTAAGGTACAGTAGAAATTTAATTTGTCACGTTTTAAACACGTGGCAACCAAAATTTGAATCAAACTGTTTGTTATATTGAATGATAATTCTCATATTCCCCCCAAAAGCTGGTTCGAGAGTATTATAGACGCAGTTGGTTTTTAAAAGAAACTATAAATGACAGACTATTAAATATCTCAGGGTCTGAAATTATCTGCTAACTAGGGCACTCTACTTATATTTTGAGGATCGCGGGTTCGAATCCTGTTCCTAAACATGCTCACCCTTTTAACCGTTCCATAATTCGTTGGTAAAGAATACCCTAACAGTTGGCGATGGGTGGTGATGACTCTAGTCTATCTTTGCCAAATTAGGAAGGGTGGGCTCAGGTAACCCTCGGACAGCTTTTTACGAAGCATAAAAGCAAACAAATAGATTTAGAATAATAGGTGTTAACAGACAACTGACGGCCAAATACGTTATTCACTCGTTACAGCTGTTACCTTTTATCTTGTCCATAAAACATCTCATTCATTCATTAGAATTACTAGCTTTTCTCTTGTCTCTATTCGTGAATCTACAGTCCTTTGTTATAATTCGGAATGTCTTTGTAGAAATACTGTAACGTTATTTATAATAAACGTAGGTTTACTTGTTTGTTTTTGTTCTTTTATGGAGGGGGGTTCTCGAAAACACACTATGTTCGATCAAAATATTATTCATAACCTATGCGAGATTCATTCATCTTTTTCCCTTTGTTATTCAGAAAAACCACAACCTATTATTAATATACTCTTTCCCTCCCCTTAAAAACTGAGATAAACGGTTGCATCTCTGATTATGCATTTATAGTGATAAACATTAAAAGTCGTCATCTACGTTCGAAACTGCGCGTTCAGTGGTCTGATTTTTTTTTTTCCTCTCTAACTTTAATATAAGTAAATGTTAAATGAAAATAAACATTCTTGTACTACGGTCAGTGATTAAAATATACTTTTACATGTTCTTAATTTTGAATATGACAAAGTAAAGGCGGTTAGACAACACTACCAATAGCTGGACTTGTCCAATCGAATAACGGTCATCACTTATACAGCATATGAATGGTCCCAAAGTGCGGAGCGTGTTTTTGCAAGAACAAATAGAAATATCCGGTGACGTTGACCATTAAGCCACGCGCAGTTCTTAAAACTAAAGGAAATAAAACAATTCTACGGATGTGAGCGACTACGTAACGTGTTGTTCGGCAACCAATACATGGACAAACATTATGAGGTTTTAAAAATATATTAAGAACCCATGAATGAAAGCAATGTATTTTATAATACAGGATGTTAAAAAAACCTCTGGCCACAGATGATTGTTAGCTTTTCTGAATTTTATACACGTGAATGACACCTCACCAGAACATCTGACTGCCACACGTGGTTCTCAGGAATGGGGCCCCCAAGAGTCGGACTTGATTTTTGTGAACTTATTTTTCTGGAGACTCCTCAAGGCGCGTGCGTATAAAGAGGAGGAAGAGGGAGCCGAACATCTGAAGCAACGAATTTGAGACGAGTGTTGAACAACGATAGAAATAGGTTTAACACTATTGAAAATGTGGAAATACCGTTTCCACATTTGTTTCAAATTACAAGAACAACGTATGGAAAAAATTCTGTAAAATTCGTTAAACGCCTATGATTTCAGACCTTGCGGGTACCCGTATATCAGCAGTAACACATCTGTCACGTCCAATGCCGACAAGGCCTTTCTTATAGCATTATATAATTTGTCCGGCGTGGTCAGGTGGTTAAGGTACTCGACTCGTAATCCGAGGGTAGCTGGTTCGAATCCCAGCCAAACCAAACATGCTCGTCCTTTCAGCCGTGGGGTCATTATAATGTGATGGTCAATCCCACTATTCGTTAGTACAAGAGTATCCCAAGAGTTGGCGATGGGTAGTGATGACTAGCTGTCTTTCCTCTAGTCTTACACTGCTAAATTAGGGACGGCTATCGCAGACAGCCCTCGTGTAGCTTTGCGCGAAATTCAAAACAATCAAACATTACTGTGTATATTATGCTGCTAGTAGTGAACGAATGTAGACCTATTGGTATAACAATCAGTGTATAGTTAGTCAATCGTAATTTACTCAAATCCAAGTCAGCATTGTGTATGACGACATCTCACAATGCTGACTTTTCAGTTCACTACTAGTCATTAAACGATAAAAAAACAAAAAACTTGGTTTTATTTATTCAGACATGCCCCCCACTAATACAGCAATAAGTTTACGGATGTACAACGTTAAAATCAGGAGTTCGATTCTCCTTGGTGACTCAAAAAATATCCCGATGTGGCTTTGCTATAAGAAAACAAACACACGCACACATTCAGACACAAAAGAGGTTCAACCTATTGGCGCGCTTATCAGTCCACGGTCAGTCGTCATTAAATGGCTGTCGCAGCGAAGTCTGCTGACACGAGTTGCTAAGGAAACAGCAGTTGCAGTGACACCTGTTTTATAGAATGTTTTATTAGGGGAAAAGTATTATTTGAAATTATGGTTAATAAAACATACGAGCTAAAAATACGAACAATTATTTATACATAGTAATTAGCAAAAATAAAAACGAAAATTATCCTGATTTAAGAAATGTAAGCGTGATTAATGTTTTTCTGATACTTACAACCAACATAAAGCGGCAGCAATAACTGTAATGAAGACAAAGCTGACGACAACAACTATTAATATAAGTGTTTGTAGCTCAATCATGAACGAGATGATTTGTACCTGCGAGATCAAACAAAAGCAACAGTTAGATCTGAAATTTTCTTGGCAAGTAAATTTATGTCAAATTAAAAGTATAAATATTTAAAAAAAACATAGGTGGAGTTAAACTTAACTTCAAACAAAATAAAAATAAATTCCTTTTTGGCGGTCTTCATTTTGTTAGTTTTAGACTTCTTCACTATTAAAAAACACACATTTACTATTCACTTATTATTAAAGAAAGCGTTTGTTATACACCTTAATTGGCATTACGGTGGTTTCTAACATTATCCTGTTGACCGTGCCAAGTATTTCAGCTGCTACAATACAACTCTAATGCTTCTTTATTTTGTAACTTTTCCCGTGACGCCATTTTGGATCGAAAGTGAAACAATTTGTAATTAGGTCAAATGCATATATGGTGCTGACATCTAGCGTTGAAGTTAGGTATTATTGAGAACGAATTAACTCGTCCGTGGTACTGTGTTACCGATCGACTTGGACGAGTTATCTCGTCTAATGCGCTGAACAGATTAAGAGATAATACATTATACAATGACTGGACTTTGAAATTGTGTAATGCATTAGTTTTACCGAGGTTTCAGATTTTTGGAAATTATCGATATTTCAGCCTTCAGGCGTATTTTACATCAAATATGTTTGAACAGTACATATGGAAAATATAGTCCAGATCGACAATGCTGTTATTGAAGACCACATTTTCTGATTTTGATTTTCAATGATCATGTTCTAATTGCTACCCTCGCTTTTTAAAAAATGTCCTTAGGTAGTATTTCTATAAGATCTGAATCCTTCAGTAAACAGCCGTGTCAATGCCTCCCCCTCTACTGTGCAGCTTTCCATAATGTCTTAGGCCTACAAGCTTCATGCTACTGAATCACAGAAAGTTACAGATCTATTGTTGAAGATAATGGCTATCATATCACTTTCTTCGATATGTTTTATTTCTGAGGTGTGTCTATAGGCTAATAGGCTTTTATCAGGTCCAGGTTTTTATTTACTATGTAACTAATGACACCAGGAGGTGTGCACAACTTCACTTTTTTTACTTTTTGGTGAGGTTCGGTCAGGTGGTTTTCATTTACTGTATAAACGAAATAAAACTGAAATGGCTGTTGAGCTCAAACTTGGTTTGATTTCTTTTGAATTTCGCACAAAAATGCACAAGAGTTATCTGCGCTAACCATCGCTAATTTATCAGTGTAAGATTAAAGGGAAGGCAGCTAGTCATCACTGCCCACCGCCAACTCTTGGGCTATTCTTTGACCAACGAATAATGGGTTTAATCAAAATATTTTCAATGGTGGGGGCGTTAATGTGAAAGCATATACTGGTGTGACGGGAATTCGACCTCTGACCCTGAAATTGCAAGTGCTCTAGCCACCTGGCCAAGCTCGAACTATGCGATCGCAGAACCATCTAAACTCGATCTTTGAGTTTGTTTGTTGTTGAATTTCGCACAAAGCTACTCGAAGACTATCTACGCTATAGGTCCCTAATTTAGTGGTGTAAGACTAGAGAGAAGGCAGCAAATCATCACCACCCACTGTCAACTCTTGGGCTACTCTTTTACCAAGGAATAGTGGAATTGACCATCACATTATAACGCCCACACGACTGAAAGAGCGAGTATGTTTGGTGTGACGGGGATTCGAACCCGCGATCTTCAGATTACGAATCGAATGCCTTAACCCACCTGGCCATTCCGGGCGAAAAACCTACTGTTACATTCACATCGGGCTATCTGCCGAGTACACCGAGGGGAATCGAGCCCCTGATTTTAGCATTGTAAATCTGTAGACTTACCGCTGTACCAGCGGGAGACTACAGTGCAAGTCAATAGACTAAAATACTGTGTATCATATGTGCTTGAAACAAACAACTTTACAATTTCAACAAAAACTGTTAAAAAAACGATGTTGAGTTTACATCATAATATGTGCAATTTGTTTTTGTCTGTGAAATGTATTGGGGTATGTTCATTCTTGCCTCTTCCCAGTGGGGTATTCAAGTATAGATTAGAGAGGACTCAGCCCCACAGTTCATGGTCGTAGTAGGAGCCCACTGATAATTTTATTATACTTAAAATTATTTGCAACTGGGCCCACAACCTTAAAACTGCTACTGACCCTTCCTTTAAACACCCATGGTAGTATTTGCGACTACTGATACACATAATTACATTTCTAAATGGAGATAATGGTGGGGTGCGTGAAGCAATAAAAATGTGTAATTAATAAAATACTCATTCTGCAAATAGTCCGAAACGCTTAAGTGCTTCCCAGTTTCGCGATGCGCTTCGTAAAAGAAGCATTCAGAAACGTAATAACCTATACAAACAATAGCAGCTTACTACCAGTTGGCGTTAAATAAAAGTGCTTTCCAGTTGAAGCACATGTAGTGACGCAGTTGACACGAATAAACATCTGCCTATAGTAAATTAACAAAACATTCTGTCCTCAGAATCTTGCCATACATGTCGCTCAAAACGTTGTACAAAAAACGTTCATTCTAGTTATTTACAGCTTCCTGCATGTTACTGTTATACTAATGCTAATATTATACTTAAAACCACGTGACACAACGCATGTTATTGTTAAGAGTTGTTTCGAATCTTTTGAAAAACCTTTTCTGATTACCAAAAAATGCAGATGCTTCGTAATTACGCAAATATATTATTTCTTATTTAACAACATTTTTCACTGTGTTTTACTTTATGCATAAGAAAACATTTATCGTGATTCATATGGCAGTATTTCACTGGAAAACTGTATTTAAATAGGTAGAGTATATTCATGTACCTGAATATGGTTTGTTTTGTTTTTTTGTAAATGATATTGATTACAATGACAAGATATCTGACTTAAAACTATAACAGAACCAGAACAAAGTAAAACATCTCTCGAAATAATTTTCAATCATATGTATTATCTCTTTAAATTCCTAATACTAAAATGTTTCATTTCAAACTTTATATGCTAGAAAAGGCCTTTCAATGCAATTTAAATTTGGTTTGGGCCTTACCAACGCATTGTCTGAAGTTGTTGAAAACGAGAAACAAACCACTTGTCTCTGTGATAGCAACAACACTTACACAAACACAGCAAACCGGTTTTACAATTCAAATTCTATCCAGGTGTGCCACGCGTCGACCTTGATACAGTAACCAAAAGCGAAAAAAAGAAAAATTACTGATTAACAAATTCAAAATACTTCTCATAAATTAACTCTTTCATTTGTAAAGTCCTATTTCATATATATACATACATAAAACTAAAGTTAAAGATACGTATTACACAATGAATTAGATCTTACAGTTTCATACGCTCACATCCTTCTATTCCTCTGTTGTGTGCAAATAAAGCGGCCTCTACCTAGGAGAAATAACTTTAATGAAGCGCGAAAAAAGCAGAAAAGCCTCTTGTCGCATTTTCCAGCATAAATATCCACTTTCACTCAGACCCTCTGTTGTTTAGTAGCAAATAATACCAGAATATTTATTATTTTGTGGGATAATAAACAATAATAAGCTGACTTTAACAGAGGAAGAATGAATTAAATTTATCAAAGAATAACAAAATGCAAAAGGAATGATGTAATTAGCCTTTTCTTTTACAAGCACCTGAAACAAAATATGTGTTTAGCGCATGCGCTTAACTATAACTTATTAAGGTGCATGACTCCTAGTATTTTGTAAATTTAAATAATTTGTTTTCTTACGTTAATTTACATTCGATATCAATGCTGCTATTATATTTAGAAAAAAACACACAGTAGGAAAGACTGCAAGACGTTGAAACATAATTAAATAATGAACAAAAGTAAT
Source organism: Carcinoscorpius rotundicauda (assembly GCA_011833715.1). NCBI lineage: Eukaryota > Metazoa > Arthropoda > Merostomata > Xiphosura > Limulidae > Carcinoscorpius > Carcinoscorpius rotundicauda. The sequence goes on along the minus strand of CM022392.1, from coordinate 169,154,163 downwards.
CGATTCTGTCTAAGCCTTTTTTGTTCTGTTTAACACAGTTTAAACTACTTGAAGAACTGATTTTTCAAGAAATGTTGCGAGAAAATATAATAAATGTTTTGTCACAGACGTGTGTTTTGCCTATTTTTAACACTTTTTTCATTAGAGAATATTTGATTGTTACAACCTTGTTTTTACCAATTATTAATGCAGGTTAGTAATTTATAAGTTGTTCTCATTTTGTTTTTGTCATCAATACCAAACAACATTTTGTGTAATTATATCGTAAACGACCACAGTACTACAAAACAATTTATTCAATCGACTATCTTTTTCAATATTGTGGCTTCATCATGGATCTCTGAGAACATATGTTCTTGATGAGTTTTATCTTGTGATGGTCCTGATGGAGCCATAATGATCAGAAGTTGATTCAATGAAGCAAACTATTTCTGGTGCACTATGTTTGTTTTTATATATTATTATAGACAATCTAATATAACAATGTCTAAATTACTCTAATTAGAAGTACAAGTTCTAAAGAAGGAAAATTGAAATATACTAGATTGAGTTAGTATTGTCGTTTTTGTTTCACGCGATTAAACTTTTGGGAACACACTTTTGTATTTCTCAAATGGGGCCCAGCATGGCCTAGCGCGTCAAGGCGTGCGCTTTGTAATCTGAGGGTTGCGGGTTCGCGCCCGAGTCGCGCCAAACATGCTCGCCCCTTCCTAGCCGTGGGGACGTTATAATGTGACGGTCAATCCCACTATTCTTTGGTAAAAAAAGTAGCCGAAGAGTTGGCGGTGGGTGGTGATGACTAGCTGCCTTCCCTCTAGTCTTGCACTGCTAAATTAGGGACGGCTAGCACAGATAGCCCTCGAATAGCTTTGTGCGAAATTCCAAAACAAACAAACAAACAAATATCTCAAATAATTTTCCAATTTTTAAACTGATAAGTATACTTTTAAATAAAAACATATTTAAGTGCTGTAAATAGATAAAAATGCTGTACTTCTACAAGGGACAAAACAATGCTTTAATTATGTACTCTACAGGCCTAAACTTTATTTAGTTTTACGTAAAAAGTTTTTTAAACAAATTTACAAAAACAGTCACAACAGTTAACAATTTTATTATAAACTTTCAAATTCAAGAGATTAACTTCGTGCCTTTTTTTTGGGGGGGGGATTTCGCACAAAGCTACTCGGGGGCTATCTGTGCTAGCCGTCCCTAATTTAGTTGTGTAAGACTAGAGGGAAAGCAACCATTCATCACCACCTACCGCCAACTCTTGGGCTACTCTTTTACCAACGAATAGTGGAATTGACAGTCACATTATGACGCCCTCACGGCTGAGAGGGCGAGCATATTTGGCTCGACTCGGGCGCGAACCCGCAACCCTCGGATTACGTAGCGCACGCCTTAACGCGCTCGGCCATGCCAGGCCATTAACTTCATGTATTGGATAAGTTAATTTTAAGTATTAAACTGATTTAATATAGCCTAAATTTATTATATTAAAATTATTAATACACTGAGTTCTACGAAAAATAAATATTTGGTTGTATTTCGCGCAAAGCTACACGAAGGCTACTTGCGCTAGCTGTCCCTAATTTAGCAGTGTAAGACTAGAGGGAAATCAGCTAGTCATCACCACCCACTGCCTACTCTTGGGCAACAATTTTGCCAGTGAAGAGTAAAATTGATTGAACATTATAACGCTTTACGACTAAAAGAGCGAGCATGTTTGGTGCGAGGGGGGATTCGAACCCACAACCCTCCGATGACTAGTCGAAACGCCTTAACTCACCTGGCCATACCAGCCCAAATAAAAATTAAGAAAAAGCTTTAAACCACAATTAAAAGTCGGGTTGTTTCGCATGCGCAAAATAGAGATTTTTTTTCAGATTTCAGAATTTTTTATTATTTTTTTTTATTATTTCTTAATATTAGAAACCAAAGTACTAACTCGAATAATTCACTTATTACATTCCGCCTATTTTCAACTACTACGTTAACGAGTGAATTCATCCAGTGTGGAAACCATTCATCTGTGTGGTTGAAACGCGTTCTACAGGAACGAACAGCCTCAATGCATTGTGGGTGAAACTACAGGGTAAACGAGCGTAAATTGTCGTCTTTTCATATGATGTTCGTAACTCTGCGAAAATATCTTTGATAGCTCTTATCTGTTTATCTCTAAAATTAAACCAGTAATTTCTTTCTGTATTGTTAACATCCGTTTTAAAAATAATCATACCGAAAATCGATCTACATAATACGATTGTGCAAAATCTACCATTCTGTGGGTTACATTGATCACCTGTTACAGAGAATACATGAGGCTTTTTTTTCCATTGGGAGCATTCAAGTCTTCATAATTGAATCTTAGTGCAACAGATGGCGCTAAATTATTTGAGTCGCAAAGCTGTTTGCGACTGCAGAAAAAAGACAAAAAAAGAAAAGTGAAAATAAGATGTGGAAAGAAGTAACACGTTATGAAAGTATCGAATTCAAATCATTAAAGAGATATGAATGAAATTATTATTTAAGAAGGTGGTATAAAAATTAGCAAAGTAAAAGGAACTTGGAAAAATGAGAGACATCATTATATGTTTTGTTTGTCGTTAACCACAAAGTTACACAGTGATTTCTCTGTATTATTCCCTCCACAGCTATCGAAATTCAATTTTTAGCGTTATGAGTCCATAAACGTATCACTGGGCCACTAGGGGGAGACCTTAAGATCATATAGTTTCGGTACCCATTGAGAGCAGAACATATATAGGCCATTATATATTTGTGCTTAACTACAAATAAACAAATAAATAAAAGTGATACTGTGCTAACAGTCCCTAATTTAGCAATGAAACACCAGAGAGAAGGTAGCTAGTCATCACCACCCATCACCAACTAAAGGGCTACACTTTTATCAATGAATAGTGGGATTCACTGTCCCATTATAATTACCCCGAGATTGATAGAGTGAACATGTTTGGTGGAAGGTGAATTCGAGTCCGCAACCTACAAACTGCAAGTCAAGCGCCCTAACCGTTTGGCCTATGATAAAGGAAGATGACATCGAAATGTTTGAAGAAATAGATTAAACTTTAAAAAAGAATTAAATAGCAACAACAGGGTGCGTTTGTGTTCTTATAGCAAAGCCACAAAGGGCTATCTGCGGTGCCCAGTGGGGGAAATCGAACCGCTGAGTAAAGCGTTGTAAATCGGGAGACTTAGCGCTGTACTAATGGAGTCTAAGAAAAAGAGGGTTCATTTTATTCATAACAAAGAAATAGTGAGAGTTAATTGAACATTTAATTTAGCTGTCATAGCTTCCTGTCAGACACATTAATATGTCATAGAAGAATATTTTGAATACTCTGCTATTTAATAAGGACTAATTAATGAGTTTTGAGCACCCGAACATTTCTTAGAAATAATTGGAAACATTAAAAGAAATAAAATAGAATTGGTATTTATTATCTAACAAAGTCGATAATTTCTTACGTCGTTTATGATATACTTTAAAAAGTTTTATTGTTTATGATCTCAAAATCTGTTTATTAGTAGTAGTTATTATGTTATCACTTTGACTGATAAATGGCCTGGCATGGCCGAGCGCGTTAAGGCGTGCACTCGTAATCCGAGGGCCGCGGGTTCGCGCCCGCGTCGCGCTAAACATGCTCGCCCTCCCAGCCGTGGGGGTGTATAATGTTACGGTCAATCCCACTATTCGTTGGTAAAAGAGTACCCCAAGAGTTGTCGATGGGTGGTGATGACTAGCTGCCTTCCCTCTAGTCTTACACTGCAAAATTAGGGACGGCTAGCACAGATAGCCCTCGAGTAGCTTTGTGCGAATTTCCAAAACCAACAAGACTGATAAATTTTATTAATAACATTCATGGTCTCTCCTTTTCCCACTTCTTTGGTATACGGGTATCACATATTTCACTCTCCTGTAATGTGGTATAATAAATGAACGCTAGGTGTCTCTATGTGTACAGCAGGATTTGATTAAGAAGGTTAGTTATTGTTTAGTGATATAAGTTATACACTACAATATTCTATATGTGGAAATACTTAACAGCTGTCATTTGAAGCACACGTGTCCCTTGATATATATGATTTGAGTTATGGTTTGTCAGTTACAGGAATAATGTGGATTCTGAAAACAGTTTTGGCAGTTTTAGTCGGATTCAGTTTTGATACTGAAACACACTAAGCCTCACAGAACTTTTGTCTTTGTTATTTATATCTTCCAGTTCCAGTTTGTTTTCATTAACAATTGTTTAATTACAAATTAGTGATATTGTTTGAACCATAATCGATAAACTTTACTTTCAACCCACCTATTCAACAATCTCTTCTATTAAACTGGTTACACTGCACAACAATTTTGTTTAAAAGTTTTTGCTGATTGTGACACCAGGTGGGTATGTACAAATATAGTTTTGGTTTTGCTTCATCACGTGGGAACTCTGAGAAATAGACAGTTAACTGTTTACTGGTAATAACGTATTTAAATGCGTTTATGTTTCTAATACGCTATTAAGCTCAACATAATTAAAAGTTCATTTGCTCCTGGTTTTCGTTTGTATTCAATGTCCGGTGCATCACGTTACAGTGACCAACAGTAGTCATCAAGCATTGACAGATTCCAGTTGCCCTGATACCGTTTTTTCATTGTACCAATGTCCTGGTGAAACCTTTCACCGTGTTCGTCACTGAAAGCACCGAGATTTGCGGGGAAGAAGTCCAAGTGTGAGTGGAGGAAATGAATCTTGAGTGATATGTTGCACTTCATTGTTTTGTATGTTTTGAGAAGTTTGTCTATCAGCTAAATGTAATGCGGGGCTCTGTTATTGCCAAGAAAATTGTCAACAACGTCTGTGAAGGCTTTCCAGGCAATCTTTACCGGCCCATCTAACAGATCTTCGAACCGCTTGTCACTCATAACATGTCTGATCTGAGGGCCAACAAAAATGCCCTCTTTGATCTTGGCGTCATTTATTCTTAGGAACATCTGTCTTAAATAACGAAAACGTTCGCCTTCTTTGCTCATTTCTTTCACGAAATTCTTTATAAGTTCCAATTTTATGTGAAGAGGAGGCAAAAATATCTTTGCCAGGTCGACAGGCAGTTCATGCGCCACATTTTTCTGTCCTAGAATTAACTTTTTACGGAGTGGCCAGCTCTGTCTAGAATAATGTGACTCTTTGACACGACTGTCCTATTTACATATGAAACAACATTATTTTGTATAGCCGAGGTGCAGTCCCAGTAACAGAGCAACGACTGTCAGATCTCCACAGATATTCCAGTTGTGCTTGCTGTACTGGATGTGTTTCAGCAACATTTCTGTGTTCTCATAGGTTTCTTTCATGTGTGCTGCATAGCCAACAGGTATTGAAGGGTGAACGTTGTCATAACAGAACAGCTTTGAGGCTTAACATTGATGAATCAATAAAGAGACGCCACTCTTGTGGGTCATGGTCACAACCCAAAGCAGAGAACAATCCTTTGATGTCAACAAAGACACAGAGACTGTCAACTTGTGCAAAGAATTTGGTTATATCATCTTGGCGGCTTCGAAAAACAGAAACTTTCGTACCTGGTGACGGCAAACACCATTCCTGTAGTCTCGAACCCAGCAGTTTAGTTTTTGCTTTTGACAGACCATGTCTCTGACCAGATCGTTTAATTCTGATTGTGTTATGAGATGTGGATCACATGAGGAGCACGGTTCAAAATCTGGATCAATGTCACTGCCAGTTCCCTGCATTGCAGTTTCTTCATCTGGTTCGTCTGAGGTCCATTCCTCTGGTGGTTTAAGAATTGGAAGACTGTCTTCATGTGGCATGGGTCTCATTGCTGAAGGCAGATTAGGATATTCAAATGGCTTCTTGTTTTTGGCAGAGAAACCAGACACATTAGTCAAACAGAAATAACAGTCCGTCACATGGTCTTTCTGTTCTCCCCATATCATCGCAACAACAAACGACATTGTCTTTCGAGTATCTCTGAGCCAAGCTCTCAGACAGACAGCACATGTCACACAACAAATGTGAGGCGACCATTCCTAGACTTGATCACCAGTTTTACAGCTGAAGTACAGATGATGTGTTTTCTTCACAAGAACAGTATTTGAACGTCTCTGATGAACAAGCGTATACTCGCCACAAATATAACAGAATGTATCGCAGCTGTTACAACATTGACGAGACATATTGACCAACACCAATCGTCCTGTAAAACGTGAAAAACATCTAACTTACTTCTTACAGTGCTACTAAGACAATGCTATATTATGAAACAATATGAGTACACTATAAGGTCTATATTAATCCAATGAGCAGCATCTGTGTATGTAAGCCACTTTTATAGCCTGCTGAGACAGTGTCAAGCTGGCTCCGGCCTGCCAAGGCTGCATACTTCCACAGAACAGCTTCCAAACTGGACTGATTTCATGCCTGGACATGCTCAGACTGCGAAAAACATTGTTTATAAGTCTCTTATGGAAACGAAAATTTTTGGACACAAATATAAGAAAAAACATGACAAAACTGAAGATTTCGATAAAACAGTACGTGATGGGCAAATATGGGTGTGATTTTCGTGATCAGCAGCCACAAATCTATCAGGAACACCCAACAGTGTTCAATAAGCAAACACTTTGTTGTGCAGTGTAACCATAAGGAACACCCAACAGTGTTCAATAAGCAAACACTTTGTTGTGTAGTGTAACTATAAGGAACACCCAACGGTGTTCAAGGAACAAACACTTTGTTGTGAAGTGTAACTATAAGGAACACCCAACGGTGTTCAAGAAACAAACACTTTGTTGTGCAGTGTAACTATAAGGAACACCCAACGGTGTTCAAGAAACAAACACTTTGTTGTGTAGTGTAACTATAAGGAACACCCAACAGTGTTCAAGAAGCAAACACTTTGCTGTGCAGTGTAACCATAAGGAACACCCAACAGTGTTCAATAAGCAAACACTTTGTTGTGCAGTGTAACTATAAGGAACACCCAACGGTGTTCAAGAAACAAACACTTTGTTGTGCAGTGTAACTATAAGGAACACCCAACGGTGTTCAAGAAACAAACACTTTGTTGTGCAGTGTAACTATAAGGAACACCCAACGGTGTTCAAGAAACAAACACTTTGTTGTGCAGTGTAACTATAAGAAACACCCAACAGTGTTCAAGGAACAAACACTTTGTTGTGAAGTGTAACTATAAGGAACACCCAACGGTGTTCAAGAAACAAACACTTTGTTGTGCAGTGTAACTATAAGGAACACCCAACGGTGTTCAAGAAACAAACACTTTGTTGTGTAGTGTAACTATAAGGAACACCCAACAGTGTTCAAGAAGCAAACACTTTGTTGTGCAGTGTAACTATAAGGAACACCCAACGGTGTTCAAGAAACAAACACTTTGTTGTGCAGTGTAACTATAAGGAACACCCAACAGTGTTCAAGGAACAAACACTTTGTTGTGAAGTGTAACTATAAGGAACACCCAACGATGTTCAAGAAACAAACACTTTGTTGTGCAGTGTAACTATAAGGAACACCCAACGGTGTTCAAGAAACAAACACTTTGTTGTGCAGTGTAACTATAAGAAACACCCAACAGTGTTCAAGGAACAAACACTTTGTTGTGAAGTGTAACTATAAGGAACACCCAACGGTGTTCAAGAAACAAACACTTTGTTGTGCAGTGTAACTATAAGGAACACCCAACGGTGTTCAAGAAACAAACACTTTGTTGTGCAGTGTAACTATAAGGAACACCCAACAGTGTTCAAGAAGCAAACACTTTGTTGTGCAGTGTAACTATAAGGAACACCAACACTGTTCAAGAAACAAACACTTTGTTGTGCAGTGTAACTATAAGGAACACCCAACGGTGTTCAAGAAACAAACACTTTGTTGTGCAGTGTAACTATAAGGAACACCCAACAGTGTTCAAGAAACAAACACTTTGTTGTGCAGTGTAACTATAAGGAACACCCAACAGTGTTCAAGGAACAAACACTTTGTTGTGAAGTGTAACTATAAGGAACACCCAACGGTGTTCAAGAAACAAACACTTTGTTGTGTAGGAACTATAAGGAACACCCAACGGTGTTCAAGAAACAAACACTTTGTTGGTGCAGTGTAACTATAAGGAACACCCCAACAGTGTTCAAGAAACAAACACTTTGTGTGCAGTGTAACTATAAGGAACACCCAACGGTGTTCAAGAAACAAACACTTTTGTTGTGCAGTGTAAACTATAAGGGAACACCCAACAGTGTTCAAGAAACAAACACTTTGTTGTGTCAGTGTAACTATAAGGAACACCAACAGTGTTCAAGAAGCAAACACTTTGTTGTGCAGGTGTAACTATAAGGAACACCCAACAGTGTTCAAGAAACAAACACTTTGTTGTGCAGTGTAACTATAAGGAACACCCAACGTGTTCAAGAAGCAAACACTTTGTTGTGAAGTGTAACATAAGGAACACCCCAACAAGTGTTCAAGAAAGCAAACACTTTGTTGTGCAGTGTAACTATAAGGAACACCCAACAGTGTTCAAGAAACAAAACACTTTGTTGTGCAGTGTAACTATAAGGAACACCCAACAGTGTTCAAGAAACAAACACTTTGTGTGCAGTGTAACTATAAGGAACACCCAACGTGTTCAAGAAACAAACACTTTGTTGTGTAGTGTAACTATAAGGAACACCCAACAGTGTTCAAGAACAAACACTTTGTTGTGCAGTGTAACTATAAGGAACACCCAACAGTTCAAGAAACAAACACTTTGTTGTGCAGTGTAACTATAAGGAACACCCAGTGTTCAAGAAACAAACACTTTGTTGTGCAGTGTAACTATAAGGAACACCCAACAGTGTTCAAGAAGCAAACACTTTGTTGTGTAGTGTAACTATAAGGAACACCAACAGTGTTCAAGGAACAAACACTTTGTTGTGAGTGTAACTATAAGGAACACCCAACGGTGTTCAAGAACAAACACTTTGTTGTGCAGTGTAACTATAAGGAACACCCAACGGTGTTCAAGAACAAACACTTTGTTGTGCAGTGTAACTATAAGGAAAACCAACAGTGTTCAAGAAGCAAACACTTTGTTGTGTAGTGTAACTATAAGGAACACCCAACAGTGTTCAAGAATCAAACACTTTGTTGTGTAAGTGTAACTATAAGGAACACCCAACAGTGTTCAAGAACAAACACTTTGTTGTGCAGTGTAACTATAGGAACACCAACATTGTTCAAGAAACAAACACTTTGTTGTGCAGTGTAACTATAAGGAACACCCACGTGTTCAAGAAACAAACACTTTGTTGTGCAGTGTAACTATAAGGAACACCCAACATGTTCAAGAAACAAACACTTTGTTGTGCAGTGGTAACTATAAGGAACACCCAACAGTGTTCAAGAAACAAACACTTTGTTGTGCAGTGTAACTATAAGGAACACCCAACAGTGTTCAAGAACAAACACTTTGTTGTGCAGTGTAACTATAAGGAACACCCAACAGTGTTCAAGAAACAAACACTTTGTTGTGCAGTGTAACTATAAGGAACACCCAACAGTGTTCAAGAAACAAACACTTTGTTGTGCAGTGTAACTATAAGGAACACCCAACAGTGTTCAAGAAACAAACACTTTGTTGTGTAGTGTAACTATAAGGAACACCCAACAGTGTTCAAGAAACAAACACTTTGTTGTGCAGTGTAACTATAAGGAACACCAACATTGTTCAAGAAACAAACACTTTGTTGTGCAGTGTAACTATAAAGAACACCCAACAGTGTTCAAGAAACAAACACTTTGTTGTGCAGTGTAACTATAAGGAACACCCAACAGTGTTCAAGAAACAAACACTTTTGTTGTGCAGTGTAACTATAAGGAACACCAACATTGTTCAAGAAACAAACACTTTGTTGTGTAGTGTAACTATAAGGAACACCCAACAGTGTTCAAGAAACAAACACTTTGTTGTGCAGTGTAACTATAGGGAACACCCAACAGTGTTCAAGAAACAAACACTTTTGTTGTGCAGTGTAACTATAAGGAACACCCAACAGTGTTCAAGAAGCAAACACTTTGTTGTGCAGTGTAACTATAAGGAACACCCAACAGTGTTCAAGAAACAAACACTTTGTTGTGTAGTGTAACTATAAGGAACACCCAACAGTGTTCAAGGAACAACACTTTGTTGTGCAGTGTAACTATAAGGAACACCCAACAGCTGTTTCAAGAAACAAACACTTTGTTGTGCAGTGTAACTATAAGGAACACCCAACAGTGTTCAAGAAGCAAACACTTTGTTGTGCTAGTGTAACTATAAGGAACACCAACAGTGTTCAAGAAGCAAACACTTTGTTGTGTAGTGTAACTATAAGGAACACCCAACCAGTGTTCAAGGAACAAACACTTTGTTGTGCAGTGTAACTATAAGGAACAACCCAACAGTGTTCAAGAATCAAACACTTTGTTGTGCAGTGTAACTATAAGGAACACCCAACAGTGTTCAAGAAGCAAACACTTTGTTGTGTAGTGTAACTATAAGGAACACCCAACAGTGTTCAAGAAGCAAACACTTTGTTGTGCAGTGTAACTATAAGGAACACCCAACAGTGTTCAAGAAACAAACACTTTGTTGTGCAGTGTAACTATAAGGAACACCCAACAGTGTTCAAGAAACAAACACTTTGTTGTGCAGTGTAACTATAAGGAACACCCAACAGTGTTCAAGAAACAAACACTTTGTTGTGCAGTGTAACTATAAGGAACACCCAACAGTGTTCAAGAAACAAACACTTTGTTGTGCAGTGTAACTATAAGGAACACCCAACACTGTTCAAGAAACAAACACTTTGTTGTGCAGTGTAACTATAAGGAACACCCAACAGTGTTCAAGAAACAAACACTTGTTGTGCAGTGTAACTATAAGGAACACCCAACGTGTTCAAGAAACAAACACTTTGTGTGCAGTGTAACTATAAGGAACACCCAACAGTGTTCAAGAAACAAACACTTTGTTGTGCAGTGTAACTATAAGGAATACCCAACAGTGTTCAAGAAACAAACACTTTGTTGTGCAGTGTAACTATAAGGAACACCCAACACTGTTCAAGAAACAAACACTTTGTGTGCAGTGTAACTATAAGGAACACCCAACAGTGTTTCAAGAAACAAACACTTTGTTGTGCAGTGTAACTATAAGGAACACCCAACACTGTTCAAGAAACAAACCCTTGTTGTGCAGTGTAACTATAAGGAACACCCAACACTGTTCAAGAAACAAACACTTTGTTGTGCAGTGTAACTATAAGGAATACCAACATTGTTCAAGAAACAAACACTTTGTTGTGCAGTGTAACTATAAGGAACACCCAACAGTGTTCAAGAAACAAACACTTTGTTGTGCAGTGTAACTATAAGGAACACCCAACAGTGTTCAAGAAACAAACACTTTTATGTGCAGTGTAACTATAAGGAACACCCAACAGTGTTCAAGAAACAAACACTTTGTTGTGCAGTGTAACTATAAGGAACACCCAACACTGTTCAAGAAACAAACACTTTGTTGTGCAGTGTAACTATAAGGAACACCCAACAGTGTTCAAGAAACAAACACTTTGTTGTGCAGTGTAACTATAAGGAACACCCAACAGTGTTCAAGAAACAAACACTTTGTTGTACAGTGTAACTATAAGGAATACCAACATTGTTCAAGAAACAAACACTTTGTTGTGCAGTGTAACTATAAGAAACACCCAACAGTGTTCAAGAAACAAACACTTTGTTGTGCAGTGTAACTATAAGGAACACCCAACAGTGTTCAAGAAACAAACACTTTGTTGTGCAGTGTAACTATAAGGAACACCCAACAGTGTTCAAGAAACAAACACTTTGTTGTGCAGTGTAACTATAAGGAACACCCAACACTGTTCAAGAAACAAACACTTTGTTGTGCAGTGTAACTATAAGGAACACCCAACAGTGTTCAAGAAACAAACACTTTGTTGTGCAGTGTAACTATAAGGAACACCAACATTGTTCAAGAAACAAACACTTTTGTTGTGCAGTGTAACTATAAGGAACACCCAACAGTGTTCAAGAAACAAACACTTTGTTGTGCAGTGTAACTATAAGGAACACCCAACAGTGTTCAAGAAACAAACACTTTGTTGTGCAGTGTAACTATAAAGAACACCCAACAGTGTTCAAGAAACAAACACTTTGTTGTGCAGTGTAACTATAAGGAACACCCAACAGTGTTCAAGAAACAAACACTTTTGTTGTGCAGTGTAACTATAAGGAACACCCAACAGTGTTCAAGAAACAAACACTTTGTTGTGTAGTGTAACTATAAGGAACACCCAACAGTGTTCAAGAAACAAACACTTTTGTTGTGCAGTGTAACTATAAGGAACACCCAACAGTGTTCAAGAAGCAAACACTTTGTTGTGCAGTGTAACTATAAGGAACACCCAACAGTGTTCAAGAAACAAACACTTTGTTGTGTAGTGTAACTATAAGGAACACCCAACAGTGTTCAAGGAACAAACACTTTGTTGTGCAGTGTAACTATAAGGAACACCCAACAGTGTTCAAGAAACAAACACTTTTGTTGTGCAGTGTAACTATAAGGAACACCCAACAGTGTTCAAGAAGCAAACACTTTGTTGTGTAGTGTAACTATAAGGAACACCCAACAGTGTTCAAGAAGCAAACACTTTGTTGTGTAGTGTAACTATAAGGAACACCCAACAGTGTTCAAGGAACAAACACTTTGTTGTGCAGTGTAACTATAAGGAACAACCAACAGTGTTCAAGAAGCAAACACTTTGTTGTGCAGTGTAACTATAAGGAACACCCAACAGTGTTCAAGAATCAAACACTTTGTTGTGTAGTGTAACTATAAGGAACACCCAACAGTGTTCAAGAAGCAAACACTTTGTTGTGTAGTGTAACTATAAGGAACACCCAACAGTGTTCAAGAAACAAACACTTTGTTGTGCAGTGTAACTATAAGGAACACCCAACAGTGTTCAAGAATCAAACACTTTGTTGTGTAGTGTAACTATAAGGAACACCCAACAGTGTTCAAGAAGCAAACACTTTGTTGTGTAGTGTAACTATAAGGAACACCCAACAGTGTTCAAGAAACAAACACTTTGTTGTGCAGTGTAACTATAAGGAACACCAACAGTGTTCAAGAAACAAACACTTTGTTGTGCAGTGTAACTATAAGGAACACCCAACAGTGTTCAAGAAACAAACACTTTGTTGTGCAGTGTAACTATAAGGAACACCCAACACTGTTCAAGAAACAAACACTTTGTTGTGCAGTGTAACTATAAGGAACACCTAACAGTGTTCAAGAAACAAACACTTTGTTGTGCAGTGTAACTATAAGGAACACCCAAAAATGTTCAAGAAGCAAACACTTTGTTGTGCAGTGTAACTATAAGGAACACCCAACACTGTTCAAGAAACAAACACTTTGTTGTGCAGTGTAACTATAAGGAACACCCAACAGTGTTCAAGAAACAAACACTTTGTTGTGCAGTGTAACTATAAGGAACACCCAACAGTGTTCAAGAAGCAAACACTTTGTTGTGTAGTGTAACTATAAGGAACACCCAACAGTGTTCAAGAAACAAACACTTTGTTGTGTAGTGTAACTATAAGGAACACCCAACAGTGTTCAAGAAACAAACACTTTGTTGTGCAGTGTTATCCATAGTTCTAACGACGCTTTTTCGTTCATCTTAAAAACAAATAATCTACTTTTATTTGACTTGATACTGTGTCTTGTCTGTATCAACTATAAATTTATGGTGTTAAAGTTCGGTGTTTCCAGTCAGTACATCGCATTGCTCTGTTTGATTCGACTTGGACCATAACACCGATCGTCCTACGTATAAGTCCATCACCCGTACAAAAACACTTGCATCATTCCTTAAAAGTCCCGGATAGAGACAACATGAATTGTTGTTAGTACCGAACGTTTATGCAGTGTAAAATATCGATATGTTTCTCTTCGTTGTTCGATCCATTTGCTACCATGATTTATATCAAGGATTCTTATAATACTTTACTTATGAATAAGATAGAGACAGTGAGCTACATAATACTTTACTTATGAATAAGATAGAGACAGTGAGCTACATAATACTTTACTTATGAATAAGATAGAGACAGTGAGCTACATAATACTTTACTTATGAATAAGATAGAGACAGTGAGCCCTATAGCTACTGACTACAAACCTTTTCCCGAATTTGATTCTCGTTCCTATATATATCAGCTGTTAGTAGCGGAAATATTTATTCGTACTTTTAGTGACAGCGATTGGAGCAGGTTTATCATTATAAAGTGTGAATTGTGTAGCTATTGGTTAGTATATTGTGAAAGTTTGTAGCTTTAGAAGGAGCTATGTATAAAGAACGTCATTTGAATACTGCAGCTATTGTTTAGGAACAAGGAAGAGGTGTTTTGAGTTTCTTTAAGCTAGGAACATGGAAGGAATCTCTTGAATCCCATAACTCTTCGAAGTCTTCTGGATGCTGAAGACCTAGAAAAAGTCATAAATGTGAAAGAGGTGTTTTTAAACTTACATTTGTTGGCTAGGAAAGTGGAAGTGTTTAAAACCCAGCAGCTGTTGGTTAAGAATGTGGAAGACGTTCTTTGAATCCTTTAGCTATTTTTTAAGTGTACAGAAGCAGTCTCGTGAAGCATGTAGTCCGAGAGATAATTGTAATTATGTTGGTTATTGTTGGACATGTGGTAAATGTTGCATATTGTTGAATATGTGGTAAATATTGAACATTGTTGGATATGTGGTAAATGTTGGGAACTGTTAGGCATGTGGTAAATGTTAGGTATTGTTGTATATGTGGTAAATGTTGCATATTGTTGAATATGTAGTAAATGTTGAGTATTGTTGGATAATTTGTAAATGTTGGGTATTGTTGTATATGTGGTAAATGTTGGGTATTGTTATATATGTGGTAAATGTTAGGTATTGTTGGGTATGTGGTAAATGTTGGGTACTGTTAGGCGTGTGGTAAATGTTGCATATTGTTGAATATGTAGTAAATGTGGGTTTTGTTGGATATTGTTGAATATGCGGTAAATATTGGACTTTGTTGGAGATTTTGTAAATGTTGGGTACTGTTGGACATGTGGTAAATGTTAGATATTGTTGGATATGTGGTAAACGTTAGGGATTTTTGAATATGTAATAATTATTGGATATACGTTGTAAATTAACTAATCCTTACGTACTCAAGGTGCCAAGTGTCTAATTATTGTAACAACTAATATTTGTGATAGTATCTTTATCTAGTTTCACACATCTCTTTGATGAGTAGAAAACTTGGATCTGTATTTCATTAATTAGTTGTATATCTCATATAAATGATTTTATCCGTACTCTTAATGCCACCAGAATTTTAAAACGTTCATTCGTGGCTTCTTCGTGTATTGTTTGTAACGTTCTCCACAATATTCTGCAAATGTACCATTCTTTTACTCTACAATTTTTGTTTTTCAGTTGGTGTACATGTATTTATGCAATTTTGGTTTCCTACTACATTTATTTAGTATGTTCCTAAGTTTTTGTCAAAAAATAGTTTTTTTTTAACAGAGAGTTACATAGAATAACACCTAGGGTTTGAAATGCCTACTTTCTGTTATGTTTCATCTCTTCTGTGATTATATTCACACTCAAAAGTGTAAATCCAGTTTTGAAAGTATTTTCTATAGCTAATTGCGTTCTGTTATGTTAATCAAACAGAATCGTCATTATGTGCATTTTCTTGAATTTCTCATTGGTTTATTTTAAATTCTCAGTTTCAAAGTTGTACTTTAGATCATCATCGCCTTGTTTGTTTTTCTTAGAACTACAAGAGTTGACCCACCTGTACTGCCACTTTAGTTTCAGGGTTTACCACTTGGGGTCACTATGGTTGTAAAAATTATCTAACGTAGAAATAGATGGCGCTTTTCATTTTGACACATGGAACTTCTATTTTTGAGTAATGTCCCATCGCTCTACCACAGACAGCTTTTTATAATTCTCACAACAAAAAAGCAGAATTTTAGTTTACGGTTTAACCACTAGGGGTGCACAATCAATTAAAATAATTCAAGTACTTGATTAAAAGGTTGAACAACTTCTCTAAAAATGATGCTTATACTTCGCTTCAGTTTGTTTGAGGTTAAAACTTAATGTTTTGAGGTTAGTTAAGAACTCAGTGTTTTGGTTTCGAGACATGGCGTATGAAGACAGTCGCTTTACAACGTCAGTGATGATGAAGGCTACTTAACAACGTTATCGAAATCAAGCAAACAGCATGAAAATTACACAGAGAACGTTTAATTCAGTTTATCCTTTACTGGAGATCATAATTTGATTTCAATATTATAAGGTTATCCTTTGCTGAAGATCGCGGTTTGATTTTAGTATTATAAGGTTATCTTCACTGGACATCCTAGTTTGGTTTCCATAAGAGGTGAGCTTGTTCCATTAAACCCGGAACAGATACAAACGTCCATGTTTGATGTTTTTTGATCATCTGTAAAACTATACTTTCGAGCTCTTTCAACTTCAATCAACTCAAATAAATCAATGATGGTTGATATAACTCAAGTGAATTACACATAACTACCACTCATGTTTAATAATTAGTGCCAGTTTTGTTATTCAAAGTTTTACACCTTCATACATGCTGGAAGAGAAATCGGAATAGCCAGTTATCCATCTATCAAATGCTACAAGTTTATTGCACACATAAATTAACCCAAACATTTCAGTTGGTCCAAAAGGTAGTTTGATTTACCACCATCTATCAAATGCTACGAGTACATTGCACACATAAATTAACCCAAACATTTCAGTTGGTCCGGAAGTTAGTTTGATTTACCACCATCTATCAAATGCTACGAGTGCATTGCACACATAAATTAACCCAAACATTTCAGTTGGTCCGGAAGTTAGTTTGATTTACCACCATCTATCAAATGCTACGAGTACATTGCACATATAAATTAACCCAAACATTTCAGTTGGTCCAAAAGGTAGTTTGATTTACCACCATCTATCAAATGCTACAAGTTTATTGCACACATAAATTAACCCAAACATTTCAGTTGGTCCGGAAGTTAGTTTGATTTACCACCATCTATCAAATGCTACGAGTACATTGCACACATAAATTAACCCAAACATTTCAGTTGGTCCAGATGATCGTTTGATTTACCACCACCTATCAATAGGAGACGAGCTTGCCCAGTAACTCGATAATAAACCATCCTTTTTCTTAGAAAGGCAGTTGTATGTAACAAACTGTAAATTTATTATAGGATAAAAGATAGTCTTTAACACGATAGTCTTTAATAATACAAAATTGTGTACGTCTCCCGGTCAGATAATGAAAACTAAAAATATTTATTTGTTAAACAAATTTTCCAGTCAGTTGATTTATTTGTTTGTTGTTATGAAAGAAACCTAAACTGATGAGAGTTAAAGTGGTGAAAGCTACTTTCCGAACCAGATTGAAAGCGTTGAACCGAAAACTTTTATCCAAACTAAAGTGAATGCAAACAACGAGAAACTTCTCTCAGAACCAGAATGAAAGCACAGAACCAGTAAAGTATCTCCAAACCAAATTGAAAGTTTAGAACAAGAAAAACTTCTCTCCAAACCAGAGTGAAGGCACAAAACAAGGAGCTTACACCCTTGTGCAAATTAATTGAAACAAATGGTCATTTTACAATATTTCCAGCATGGCGGCTGGTGTAGGCTCGCTGGACCCGATGATTTCGTTTAATAGTAATTTTTTCACACAAACAGCATCATTAGCTGTGTTTTGCAGTACGGCCGATCTATTTTTGGGATATATGACGAAATTTTGAGGAATATTACATCATTCGAAATTGCGTTACAAGGGCAAGGAGACCAGTCAAAAATCAACTTCTTACCAATTAACTGAAGAAAAAACGGTATCAATTGGGTCTGAAATATAAGAACTGAACGCAAGATGTTATTCAGTGATGAGACTCATTTCTTTGTACAGGGTCAAAGAAGTCTGTATGTTCTCAGATCTCCAGGTGAGAAACTTCAAGAATGTCACATCAAACAGTGCGTAAGACATCCCTTGAAGAAGATGTTTTGGGGCTTTTACAGCTACTATGGCGTCGAAGGTTTACGTATCGTAGAGGGTATGATGCGAGTACTAAAGTACACCGAAGTTTTGCAGAGAAGAGTCGTTCCAGAATTGAAAAAGAGATTTCCAGATGGATCTGGAATTTTTCAACAAGATCTGGCTCCGTGCCACACATCGAAATTTATGAAGAATTTTATGACTACAACGCGAGTAAATGTGCTGGACTAGCCTAGAAACTCTCCGGACTTAAATCCTATTGAAAATCTTTGGGTGACTTGTAAATAAAGACTTCGGGAAAAAGACTGTAGTACGAAAGATTAGCTAATTAAGGCCATAATTGAGGTGTGGTACTACGATCCAAAAATTAGTAAAGATTGCAGTCAACTCGTGGACTCGATGTCAAAGCGGATTAATAATTATCTTTTGAAAGACAAAGACTTAACAAAGACTCAGGTTTTAACAATTTGGAATAACATATTTTACAACGACACTACCTTAACAAGAAATAGCACGTATTATGGTTAAACTAAATATTTTCAGTAATGTTTGTTCAAACTCTACATTTTGGTTTGTTGACCTACATTTATGTGACGTTTATAAATTTTCGTACCTTAGTATTTCATATTAAGTAATTAAATTATACGAAACATAATTGATTCAGATAACTTTTGAACTACCTCTGAAATGTCATATGAATAAGGTTTCGAAAGGTTTCTTGTTTTTGCAATTCGTGACTTTTGAATTTTTATTGTTAAAAAGAGAAGTAAAACGTCATCTATTATTCCAGGAAATATTACTGGTTTTATTCAAGCCAATGTATCGCTATTATGTCATTATTGAAACACAAGACACTTACCAACTGGTTTAGAGTTATATATATATATATTTAAAAGTTTCATTGTTTAAAAGCCAGTTTTATGAACGTAAAGTTTGTAATATTCAGAATTTTACAAATATAATTAATATTAGATAAGCAGTCCTTAATGTGATGGCACTTTCTTAATAAAATCTCATTTTCAAAGCATTTCAGAAAAACCAATTTTGACCTATTTGAGACAAGTGAACTCTAACCTTGTTTATAAAAAAGATTAACCATTTGAATAAGATCTGAGTTTAAACATTTCATTCGATGTTAATTTGGATATTTGTTTTTTAAATCCGAATGATTAATCCACATTTTGTCCAAAATGTCCATCTTCCTACATCAGTACCAGTGTAGTCCCTGATCCACGTTTTATCCATCTTCCTACACCAGCATCAGTACAAGTGTAGTCCCTGGTCCACATTCTGTCCATCTTCCTACATCAGCACCGGTATAGTCCATCTTCCTACATCAGTACCGGTGTAGTCCCTGATCCACATTCTGTCCATCTTCCTGCATCAGCACCGGTGTAGTCCATCTTCCTACATCAGTATCGGTGTAGTCCCTAGTCCACATTCTGTCCATCTTCCTACATCAGTACCGATGTAGTCCCTAGTCCACATTCTGTCCATCTTCCTACATCAGTACCGGTGTAGTCCCTGGTCCACATTCTGCCCATCTTCCTACATCAGTACCGGTGTAGTCCCTGGTCCACATTCTGTCCATCTTCCTACATCAGTACCGGTGTAGTCCCTGGTCCACATTTTGTTCATCTTCCTACATCAGTACCGGTGTAGTCCCTGGTCCACATTCTGTCCATCTTCCTACATCAGTATCGGTGTAGTCCCTAGTCCACATTCTGTCCATCTTCCTACATCAGTACCGGTGTAGTCCCTGGTCGTTTCGTTCTTCAATTATTCAATGTTCCATTTTATCATTCCCAATGTACTTTATGAAGTGTTATTTGAAGCGAGTCTTGTATTGTTGAATACAAACATACAGTTTAACTGGACACGCAGAGACGTACGCACATTTCTTTCAGAGGCAGTTTAACCTTTCAGGGATAAACGGTTGAGATATTTGTTTTGTTATTAAACACAACTCTGAACTGTAGGATATCCGAGCTGTGCCTGTCGCTATACTTTTAGCCTCATAAGTTTTCAAGTTTACTGCAAGTGGGAAACGGATGTGTCCAAAGGGAAACAACCCGTGGCTAGTTTCGACACTCGTTTTATCTAGAGTTATAACTTGTTGTTCTTTTGTAATATTCAACTGACAGACGATTTTAATATAACTAATATTTATTAAAGTTTTCCTGTAATGATAATATTCTGTAGATGCAACAAGGAAACAACAAGATAAGTTAAAATTAGTTTCCTTGTGCGCGTAAGTTGGACAGAGTTAACAACACGTGTAAGTACTTACAACGTGATACATTTATTCACGTGCAATTGTATCTACTGTTTTATTAAGAAAACAAACAACAGAATCCAAGTAATTAGTTTTTTTTTCTTCCTGTGATTTGTTCCTGAGCAAATAATTTTTTAATTTGGTTTGTAAGAAACATGAAAAAATATTTCTTTAAGAAACACTTGTACAGTTGTTTCTCATTACGAAAGCTACGATTACTATTTCCTCGAAACCAACACAAAATTATAGGTTCGTAGACCACCACTTGCATTAAGCTTTGGATGTGACATATACACAAGGTAATTAATTTGGATGAATCAAGCTTCTGTGGAAATTGAAGTCTTAAAAACCTTGGAATTTTGAAAGATGTCCAAATTATAAAGGATAAACTAAATATGGTAATAGGTTACGAGTCAACAAAGTTATGATAACTTCGTACTCTAAACTACCTACTAAATTACATGTCAAAATGTCACAAGAAACAAAGTATTTGAACGTAGTAGGTTTTCAAACAGTTTTTACTCAATTCTTTAATAAATAAGAGAATGAAATAAGAATTTTCATTGTTCTCAGTTGAAACTTCAACATTAAATATATATATATATATATAAGCTTGTGACAATATGGTCGCCTTCTTACAAGCCTAAATGACAAGCCTTTAGAATGTGTACTTCATTGTACTTCTTATCACAGCTCCGCTAAGAAACTGACCATTTCTACTGACCGCAACGATTTCAATTATGACAACTGAGTAGTTTGTCCTTGGCAAAATGATTGTAACGTGGCGTACGCACCCTCCCCATGATAAAGAGCCCGAGGAAATATAGGGCGATTATTGTTCAGAGGGGAGGCCTGCCTTTGGTAGAGCCCCAGGGTTGAAGGACCACCGGAAGAAGCCATGCTGCTACTGGTCAGTCCAGATAGAGTAGATATAGTGGACAGGTAATTACTGTAGCTATATGGCCAGAGAAGCGAAGGAGCCGCACTCCACAGTTGAGGAAACCTACTAAATGCTGCGCCATCTGACGGAAGTAATTCTAGACTCATCATCGTCTGCCTTTTCCACTTTGTCCTGAAATGTAAAAAAGTATACTTTTTACTTGTAACTGGTTATATAAACTATACATGTCATACTAATATTGTTTTTCATGGAAAGCATAAACTTAGTATACACTAAAATTATTTTTGCAACATAATAAAACCGTTACAACTGGAACGTTAATTTTGGAACTTCGACGAATAAACAGACAACAACTTTGTTTTAAAAATTTAAATAAATAACAAAATGGGTCAGAAGGGAATTTTGACACATCATTCACAAAAAAACAAACGGAATTTATTAGTTTATATCGGCCCGGCATGGCCAAGCGTGTTAAGGGGTGCGACTCGTAATCTGAGGGTCACGGGTTCGTATCCCTATCGCGCCAAACATGCTCGCCCTTTCAGCCATGAAGGCATTATAATTTAACGGTCAATCACACTATTCGTTGGTAAAAGAGTAGCTCAAGAGTTGACGGTGGGTGGTGATGACAAGCTGCCTTCCCTCTAGTCTTACACTGCTATTTTAGGGACGGCTAGTGCAAAAAACAAACAAACATCAGTGTATTTTCGTGCTTGTAAAGACAACAAGAGATTTGTGAACAAGGATTGAACTAAAGCTATATTTTGTTGGCGATAATATTTTCAAAGTGAGAACTACTCGACTGAGATCAGCAAGATTCAGAATGACAAGTTCTCGACTTGAGTGAAACATTAATATTAAAACTGTTTGTTTTTTAATTTCGCACAAAGCTACTCGAGAGCTATCTGTGATGAAAGGGAGAGCATGTTTGGTGCGACGGAGATTCGAACCCGGAACTTTCGGATTACAACTCGAACGCCTCAGCCCACTTGAAAATGCTGAGTCGAAAATAAAACTCTTGATTTGTAAGAGTGAGAAGTGTTGGAACATTTTTTTACAGTATTTCAATGTAAGAGTGAGAAGTTTTGGATCATTTGAATCCAATATTTCAATGTAAAAGTGAGAAGTTTTGAATAACTTGAACCCAATATTTCAATGTAAGAGTGAGAACTGTTGGATCATTTCAATCCAATATTTCAATGTAAGAGTGAGAAGAGTTGGATCTTTGAACCCAATATTTCAATGTAAGAGTGAGAAGTGTTGGATCATTTGAACCCAATATTTCAATTTAAGAGTGAGAAGTTTTGGATCATTTGAATCCAATATGTCAATGTAAGAGTGAGAAGTCTTGGATCATTTGAACCCAATATTTCAATGTAAAAGTGAGAAGTGTTGGATCATTTGAACCCAATATTATAATGTAAGAGTGAAAAGTGTTGGATCATTTGAATCCAATATTTCAATGTAAGAGTGAGAAGTGTTGGATCACTTGAACCCAATATTTCAATGTAAAAGTGAGAAATGTTGGATCATTTAAATCCACTATTAAAATGTGAGAGTGAGATGTTTTGGATCATTTGAATCCAATATTTCAATGTAGCAGTGAGATGTTTTGGATCATTTGAATCCAATATTTCAATGTAAGAGTGAGATGTTTTGGATCATTTGAATCCAATATTTCAAAGTAAAAGTGAAAAGTGTTGGATCATTTAATCCCGATATTTCAATGTAAGAGTAAGAAGTGTTGGATCATTTGAACCCAATATTTCAATGTAAGAGTGAAAAGTGTTGGATCATTTGAACCAAATATTTCAATGTAAGAGTGAAAAGTGTTGGATCATTTGAACCCAATATTTCAATGTAAGAGTGAAAAGTGTTGGATCATTTGAACCAAATATTTCAATGTAAGAGCGAGAAGTGTTGGATCATTTGAATCCAATATTTCAATGTAGGAGTGAGTTGTTTAGGATCATTTGAATCCAATATTTCAATGTAAGAGTGAGATGTTTTGGATCATTTGAATAGAATATTTCAAGGTAAAAGTGAGAAGTGTTGGATCATTTGATCCCAATATTTCAATGTAAGAGTGAGAAGTGTTGGATCACTTGAATCCATAATTTCAATGTAAGAGTGAGAAGTGTTGGATCATTTGAACCCAATATTTCAATGTAAGAGTGAGAAGTGTTGAATCACTTGAACCCAATATTTCAATGTAAGAGTGAAAAGTGTTGAATCATTTGAACCAAATATTTCAATGTAAGAGTGAAAAGTGGTGGATCATTTGAACCCAATATTTCAATGTAAGAGTGAAAAGTGGTGGATCATTTCAACCCAATATTTCAATGTAAGAGTGAGAAGTGTTGGATCATTTGAATCCAATATTTCAATGTAAGAGTGAGAAGTGTTGGATCATTTAATCCCAATATTTTAATGTAAGAGTGAGAAGTGTTGGATCATTTGAATCCAATATTTCAATGTAAGAATGAGAAGTGTTGGATCATTTGAATCCAATATTTCAATGTAAGAATGAAAAGTGTTGGATCATTTGAGCCCAATATTTCAATGTAAGAGTGAGATGTGTTGGATCATTTGAACCTAATATTTCAATGTAAGAGTGAGAAGTTTTGGATCATTTGAATCCAATATTTCAATGTAAGAGTGAGAAGTTTTGGATCATTTGAATCCAATATTTAAATGTAAGAGTGAGAACTGTTGGATCATTTAAACCCAATATTTGAATGTAAGAGTGAGAAGTTTTGGATCATTTGAACCCAATATTTCAATGTAAGAGTAAGAAGTGTTGGATCATTTAAACCCAATATTTCAATGTAAGAGTGAGATGTTTTGGATCATTTGAATAGAATATTTCAAGGTAAAAGTGAGAAGTGTTGGATCATTTAATCCCAATATTTCAATGTAAGAGTGAGAAGTGTTGGATCATTTGAACCCAATATTTCAATGTAAGAGTGAGGAGTGTTGAATGACTTGAACCCAATATTTCAATGTAAGAGTGAAAAGTGTTGGATCATTTGAACCAAATATTTCAATGTAAGAGTGAAAAGTAATGGATCATTTGAACCCAATATTTCAATGTAAGAGTGAAAAGTGTTGGATCATTTGAACCCAATATTTCAATGTAAGAGTGAGAAGTGTTGGATCATTTGAATCCAATATTTCAATGTAAGAGTCAGATGTTTTGGATCATTTGAATAGAATATTTCAAGGTAAAAGTGAGAAGTGTTGGATCATTTAAACCCAATATTTCAATGTAAAAGTGAAAAGTGTTGGATCATTTGAATCCAATATTTCAATGTAAGAGTGAGAAGTGTTGGATCATTTGAACCCAATATTTCAATGTAAGAGTGAGAAGTGTTGAATCACTTGAACCCAATATTTCAATGTAAGAGTGAGAAGTGTTGGATAATTTGAACCAAATATTTCAATGTAAGAGTGAGAAGTGTTGGATCATTTGAATCCAATATTTCAAAGTAAAAGTGAGAAGTTTTGGATCATTTGAATCCAATATTTCAATGTAAGAGTAAGAAGTGTTGGATCATTTGAACCCAATATTTCAATGTAAGAGTGAAAAGTGTTGGATCATTTGAACCAAATATTTCAATGTAAGAGTGAAAAGTGTTGGATCATTTGAACCCAATATTTCAATGTAAGAGCGAGAAGTGTTGGATCATTTGAATCCAATATTTCAATGTAAGAGTGAGAAGTGTTGGATCATTTGAATAGAATATTTCAAGGTAAAAGTGAGAAGTGTTGGATCATTTAATCCCAATATTTCAATGTAAAAGTGAAAAGTGTTGGATCATTTGAGTCCGATATTTCAATGTAAGAGTGAGAAGTATTGGATCATTTGAACCCAATATTTCAATGTAAGAGTGAGAAGTGTTGAATCACTTGAACCAAATATTTCAATGTAAGAGTGAGATATTTTTGATCATTTGAATACAATATTTCAATGTAAGAGTGAGAAGTTTTGGATCATTTGAACCCAATATTTCACAGTAAGAGTGAGAAGTGTTGGATCATTTGAACCGAATATTTCAATGTAAGAGCGAGAAGTGTTGGATCATTTGAACCCAATATTTCAAAGTAAGAGTGAGAAGTGTTGGATCATTTGAACCCAATATTTCACAGTAAGAGTGAGAAGTGTTGGATCATTTGAACCCAATATTTCAATGTAAGAGTGAGAAGTGTTGAATCACTTGAACCCAATATTTCAATGTAAGAGTGAGAAAAGTTGGATCATTTGAAACAAATATTTCAATGTTAGAGTGAGATATTTTGGATCATTTGAATACAATATTTCAATGTAAGAGTGAGAAGTGTTGGATCATTTGAACCCAATATTTCAATGTAAGAGTGAGATGTGTTGGATCATTTGAACCGAATATTTCAATGTAAGAGTCAGAAGAGTTGGATCATTTGAGCCCAATATTTCAATGTAAAGATGAGAAGTGTTGGATCATTTAAATCCAATATTTTTATGTACGAGTGAGATATTTTGGATCATTTGAATCCAAGATTTCAATGTAAGAGTGAAAAGTGTTGGATCATTTGAACCAAATATTTCAATGTAAGAGTGAAAAGTGTTGGATCATTTGAACCCAATATTTCAATGTAAGAGCGAGAAGTGTTGGATCATTTGAATCCAATATTTCAATGTAAGAGTGAGAAGTGTTGGATCATTTGAACCCAATATTTCAATGTAAGAGTGAGAAGTGTTGAATCACTTGAACCCAATATTTCAATGTAAGAGTGAGAAGTGTTGGATAATTTGAACCAAATATTTCAATGTAAGAGTGAGAAGTGTTGGATCATTTGAATCCAATATTTCAAAGTAAAAGTGAGAAGTTTTGGATCATTTGAATCCAATATTTCAATGTAAGAGTAAGAAGTGTTGGATCATTTGAACCCAATATTTCAATGTAAGAGTGAAAAGTGTTGGATCATTTGAACCAAATATTTCAATGTAAGAGTGAAAAGTGTTGGATCATTTGAACCCAATATTTCAATGTAAGAGCGAGAAGTGTTGGATCATTTGAATCCAATATTTCAATGTAAGAGTGAGAAGTGTTGGATCATTTGAATAGAATATTTCAAGGTAAAAGTGAGAAGTGTTGGATCATTTAATCCCAATATTTCAATGTAAAAGTGAAAAGTGTTGGATCATTTGAGTCCGATATTTCAATGTAAGAGTGAGAAGTATTGGATCATTTGAACCCAATATTTCAATGTAAGAGTGAGAAGTGTTGAATCACTTGAACCAAATATTTCAATGTAAGAGTGAGATATTTTTGATCATTTGAATACAATATTTCAATGTAAGAGTGAGAAGTTTTGGATCATTTGAACCCAATATTTCACAGTAAGAGTGAGAAGTGTTGGATCATTTGAACCGAATATTTCAATGTAAGAGCGAGAAGTGTTGGATCATTTGAACCCAATATTTCAAAGTAAGAGTGAGAAGTGTTGGATCATTTGAACCCAATATTTCACAGTAAGAGTGAGAAGTGTTGGATCATTTGAACCCAATATTTCAATGTAAGAGTGAGAAGTGTTGAATCACTTGAACCCAATATTTCAATGTAAGAGTGAGAAAAGTTGGATCATTTGAAACAAATATTTCAATGTTAGAGTGAGATATTTTGGATCATTTGAATACAATATTTCAATGTAAGAGTGAGATGTGTTGGATCATTTGAACCGAATATTTCAATGTAAGAGTCAGAAGAGTTGGATCATTTGAGCCCAATATTTCAATGTAAAGATGAGAAGTGTTGGATCATTTAAATCCAATATTTTTATGTACGAGTGAGATATTTTGGATCATTTGAATCCAAGATTTCAATGTAAAAGTGAGATGTTTTGGATCATTTAAACCCAATATTTCAATGTAAGAATGAGAGGTGTTGGATCATTTGAACTCAATATTTCAATGTAAGAGTGAGAAGTGTTGGATCATTTAATCCCAATATTTTAATGTAAGCATGAGAAGTGTTGGATGATTTGAATACAATATTTCAATGTAAGAATGAGAAGTGTTGGACCATTTGAATCCAATATTTCAATGTAAGAATGAGAAGTGTTGGATCATTTGAATCCAATATTTCAATGTAAGAGTGAGATGTGTTGGATCATTTAAACCCAATATTTGAATGTAAGAGTGAGAAGTGTTGGATCATTTGAACCCAATATTTCAATGTAAGAGTGAGAAGTGTTGGATCATTTAACACCAATATTTCAAAGTAAGAGTGAGAAGTGTTGGATCATTTGAATCCAATATTTCAAAGTAAAAGTGAGATGTTTGGGATTATTTGAATCCAATATTTCAATGTAAGAGTGAGATGTTTTGGATCATTTGAATCCAATATTTCAATATAAGAGTGAGAAGTTTTGGATCATTTGAAACCAATATTTCAATGTAAGAGAAAGAAGTGTTGGATCATTTGAACCCAATATTTCAATGTAAGAGCGAGAAGTGTTGGATCATTTGAATCCAATATTTCAAAGTAAGAATGAGAAGTGTTGGATCATTTGAACCCAATATTTCAATGTAAGAGTGAGATGTGTTGGATCATTTGAATAGAATATTTCAAGGTAAAAGTGAGAAGTGTTGGATCATTTAATCCCAATATTTCAATGTAAGAGTGAGAAGTGTTGGATCATTTGATTCCAATATTTCAATGCAAGAGTGAGAAGTGTTGGATCATTTGAACCCAATATTTCACCTTACAGGTTAAACTACAAATTATGAAGCTGCGACAGAATATATATATTTCTGGAATAATGAAAAAATGTTCACAGTAAGTGAAACATGACAAAAACTTGATATTAATTTGTAACGTTTCGAACAGAATGTCTACGTCAGGAAGTTTAAACCGTTACATTAAAACTAAAAGACTGAGACAAACTTTGTCTCTGAACTTTTGTTTAATTATCCAAGTCTTGTAAGTCTTTCTTACTATGTACATTTATTTCTTGGCGAGTTCGTGTAACTAAAAAATAAAACAAATTTCGTCATTAGTTAATTAGAGAGAGAATTAGCGATTAGTTTGTAAATAATCAAATGCTGCTTCAGGTTTCATTCACATAATGATTTTGTGTGTGTGTGTTTGTGCATATACACACATATATATATTTCAAACAATTGAAACCAAAAATCACATGAACATCATAAAGGTCCCGTTTACAATTTATAATTCATTGTTGTTGATTTGAATTAAACACAAAGATAAACAATGAGCTATCTATGCTCTGCCCATCACGGGTATCGAAACCCGGATTTTAGCGGTGTTCAGTCCGCTGTGCCTGTGAGGAGCATAATAGTTTGAGCAGTCAGATAATGTGTTAACTACTGAAAGGGTTCAGCCTTTATTTACTGGTGTTAATGATAAACGTCCTATCTTGATAATCTGAAGATAAATCTTAAGATATAAACTATTTGATTTTGTTCTTATTAAACCTATCCAACTATTTACAAAATAATTTGGCAAACTATTGTTAAATGTACATGTAATGACTGTAAATTATATATACATACTATTGTTACCTTGGGGCACAAAGGGTTACATGAACACGAGTAAAAGTTAACCCTTGTCAATGAGAAGTTGTTTTGGTGAATTGTTGTATTTTGGTTTTTAACGGGATGGAAAGTGTTTTAAATTATCATACTTTGTAAAGAAGAGAGACACCAGATGTCGCTGGGCTATTAGAATATTCTAGGGATTTATTTATCTCCTTCACGGGATTAGAACTATTCAAACTGGAACTTTGCTTTTATCGGCTTCATTATCTGTTGCAAATGTCCACAAACATTTATGTGTCAAAGTGTTAAATTGTCTTGACACAAATTCGAAGGCATTTATATTCTGGATGACTCGCTCATAATGTCACGTGATCCAAATCCTTCATCAGTACTCTTGATGTGGTTTTGTTTGTTTTGAATTTCGCTCAAAGCTACTCGAGGGCCATCTGCGCTAGCAGTCCCTAATTTAGCAATAAAAGACTATAAGGAAAGCAACTGGTCAAAACCACCCACCCCCAGCTCTTGAGCTACTCTTTTACCAACAAATAGTGGGATTGCCATATGTGGCGGGATGGGGATGCGAACCCGCGACCATCAGATTACGAGTCGCACGCCTTAACACGCTTGGCCATGACGGGCCAACTGCTTATCAATCACGTGTTTTTTAGTTCAATTGTTGTGAGTTTGTGATTGTCATATTATTGCGCCATGTTATGTTTTATTCGAGTATTATTGCATTATACTATCCAGTAGTGTCCACAAGGCTCTAGAACTTAGTCGCAATATAAATACGAGTTAAAAATTTAGTTCGCGAGAAAGATTTAGACTGCATGATTGTAAAGTTAGCCATAAACAGTGCATAGTGGCGATTTCTAAAGTGAAATTATCACCTATTGCATTGTACTTACAGAGCAAAGAAAAAATAATTTGTCTGATCACACTGTGTTCTAAAGTAACTGAACCACTTGTCCAGATTTTGACAAAAAGAGATTTATATGAAGCTCTAGATACAACTATATTAATCAACGAACATCTGTATGTACGTTTGACTGGTTTTCATATAATATTTTAAAACAAATTGGCTGTCTGCTCTTTGTTTATTGTCTAAAGTTATCGCCAACAAGTCACAGACACCTCTCAAAACTGGTGTGGGTTTTAAAACTTTAATTAAAATAAAGTACAGAACAACGTTTCGACCTTCTTAGGTCATCATCAGGTTAACAATAAAATCTTCTGACAAAGTCTGTCAACTAGACCATGTACAAATTAGGAAAGTGGGAAACGTATTTAGTGTCACCAAAATCCGACGTTCCAAATATTTTTCTGGATACATAATATTCATTAATAAAGATTTCCTTCGTGTTGTTAGCAAGTTTTAGTACATCTTTATTTGGTCACTTTTTACCTCGAGGTAACAAATGCCTTTAACAATAAAAATTAATATTAATTTGTACAAAAACATCACACACGTATACAGGGTGAAAAGGAACCAATCAAAGGCCAAGTGACAAAGACTTATTTATTAAAATATTGTTTGTAAAGTACTCAAGAAATCATCGATATAAAACTTTTTAACAGTCATTAACAGCTTCACTTTCTGTTCTGCCAAATTCTTCAATCTGTGCTACTTTTTTGTCTATAAACACGTACATTAATTTTATAATTACACACACAAATTCAAATAAAGCGAAAATTCGGACACGAGAGACACCATTTATTATCATAAAAACCTTGACTTAAAGTTACATAATTATTTGTCATTATTTCCTTGTAGATCATTAAAAACAACCCATTTTCTAGCTCAGGTCACATAATTGTTTGTATGTTGCTATCCATGTAAAAAGTAAAACACAAACATGAACTCTGACCTATCGGATTATTTCGTTTTATGTCACAAAAAACAACAACTCATCACCCACCTTCTATTGTATAAAAACAACATCTTGACAACAATACAATGAACACCATCCTCTCCCACCTTCTGTTCTGTACAAATAACAATACAATCAACACCATCCTCTCCCACCTTCTGTTCTGTACAAATAACAATACAATCAACTTCATCATCACCCACCTTCTGTTCTGTACAAATAACAATACAATCAACACCATCCTCTCCCACCTTCTGTTCTGTACAAATAACAATACAATCAACACCATCCTCACCCATCTTCTGTTCTGTACAAATAACAATATAATCAACTTCATCCTCTCCCACCTTCTGTTCTGTACAAATAACAATACAATCAACTTCATCATCTCCCACCTTCTGTTCTGTACAAATAACAATACAATCAACACCATCCTCTCCCACCTTCTGTTCTGTACAAATAACAATACAATCAATACCATCCTCACCCACCTTCTGTTCTGTACAAATAACAATACAATCAACACCATCCTCACCCACCTTCTGTTCTGTACAAATAACAATACAATCAACACCATCCTCACCCACCTTCTGTTCTGTACAAATAACAATACAATCAACATCATCCTCTCCCACCTTCTGTTCTGTACAAATAACAGACCGACAACAATATACCCAGCACCATCCTCATCCCCTTCTGTACAAATAACAGACTGACAACAATATACTTAACACCATCCTCATCCCCCTTCTGTGCAAATAACAGACTGACAACAATATACTCAACACCATCCTCACTCACCTTTTGTACAAATAACAGATTGACAACAATATACTCAACACCATCCTCACTCACCTTTTGTACAAATAACAGATTGACAACAATACACTCAACACCATCCTTACCCACCTTCTGTACAAATAACAGATTGACAACAATATACTCAACCCCACCATTACTCACCTTCTGTTTTGGTACCAAGTCTTGACTTGTGTGTCAGTTAGGTTTAACTTTGATGCCAGTTCCATTCGTTCCTGAACACTCAGGTATTTCTGTCGTTCAAAACTTTTTTCTAGAGTCTAGAAAGAAAAAGAAAAGCTTGATATTCTGGACAAAACTGGTTTAGATTATCTTAGTTTCTGTTTTGTTATTGAATTAATTTTAATAGTAGAGTAAGGAATGAATAGAAATATTATCACTGGTGATAGAGCAAATGGAACAAGTCATCACGTTGTCGAATGAAAACAAATCAAATTATGGCACGTGGTAGGAAAAAATGAAGGAGATAATCATGTGGTAGGATGAATAAAGCGCGTTACTGTCACGTGGTAGGAGAAATTATAGGGATTGTGTCATGATATTGTTGTTGTTGTTTTGAATTAAGCACAAAGCTACACAAAGGGCTATCTTTGTTCTACCTACCTCGGGTATCGAAACCTGGATGCTAGCGGTATAAGTCGGCAGACATATCACTTTATAATTGGAGAGGTTATGTCATGAAGTAGAACGCACCAAGCAAGTTTAATGATGTTACTGTCACGTAGTAGGATGAATGAAGCAGGTTACTGTCATGTGGTTAGACGAATCAAATAGGTTGTTGTCATGTAGCAGGAAGAATGAAGGCAGGTTACTGTTATGTTGTTGGATAAATGAAGCAGATAACTGTCACGCAGTAGGATGAATAAAACAGATAATTTTTACGTAGTAGGATGAATGAAGCAGGTAATTGTCACGTAGTAGGATGAATGAAGCAGGTAACTGTCACGTTGTAGGATGAATAAAGCAAGTAAATGTCACGTAGTAGGATGAATGAAACAGGTTACTATCACGTAGTAAGGTGAATAAAGCAGGTAACTGTCACGCAGTAGGATGACCGAAGGCAGGTTACTGTCATGTGGTTGGATGAATGAAGTAGGTTACTGTCACGTAGTAAGATGAATAAAGTAGGTAACTGTCACGTAGTAGTATGAATGAAGGTAGGTTACTGTCATGTGGTTGGATGAATGAAGCAGGTTACTGTCACGTAGTTGGATGAATGAAACTGGTTATTGTCACGTAGTAGGATGAATAAAACAAGTTAATACCACCCTGGATGACCAGATCATCCGGACGAACAATGGTAAGTAACAATATTCACCATTGTGATCACCGTCTTCCTACTTTTCATCTTATAATCTGATCCACACTTCTTTTAAACGTATTATTTTGGTAG
This sequence comes from Carcinoscorpius rotundicauda, assembly GCA_011833715.1. NCBI lineage: Eukaryota > Metazoa > Arthropoda > Merostomata > Xiphosura > Limulidae > Carcinoscorpius > Carcinoscorpius rotundicauda. The sequence continues at coordinate 169,121,180 of CM022392.1, read as the reverse complement.
CTATTATACTCCACAACTCAGAATGGTGTCGGTAATGTACAGACAGAGGGCGTTGCAAAATAATTATACGGATAAATTCTCGATTAGTTTATTGTGTACCTCTAAAGATACAAGTATAGGTTTCGTTGTTTATAACAAAAACTATCATAAACTTTTATTAGAGGGGACTCATAACAGAATTCATATTATATATACTTAATATGACTTTGTTTGCCAACCACGACTTTTCTCGCAAATGTCTCGATCAAACTCTAAAAATTTGAATTATGAATAGAAGCCTTGTTTGACGAATCACACTGCATATCGGCTTTTCAATTCAAAATTACCTTAGCGGTCTTCTGTCTAGTGAAACTTTTCTCTGTAGCGAGTCGTACACCACGGCACAGTGTCGTCCTCAGCAAAGTGACGACTGGCTACTTATTTCAACTTTAGTTTGTTTTTTTATTATTTGCAAAGTGGTTCATACAAACAACATTCAACCTGCATCTAATTTCCAAAGAAGATTACCATTACAGTAAGTGTGATTTCTACGAGCTGTTGCGACTTATTTAGGTCTAAAATACGCATGCGCAGCTCGTCCAAAGCCATATGGTTGTCACTTTGTGAACACACAGACGTTTTTGCATAATCAGCTGGATTTACCTTTATTATAACTTCACGTTTAATTTACTCTGCGCTAATTTAGCTTCGGTTCGTTTCATAGACTGCTATAAACAATTTGTAGCTACGTTTTTACCTCTATTACCGATTTCATTCTTCGTGTTTGTAGATTTATTTATTCGAACTCGTAAAATCCTGCCATACATTGAATGCTCATAACTGTTTCACATTTTATATACTATTATAAATACCATTAGCTTACTATTTACTTTACGTGTATTTTATATATAAGTGAACTTCTTTGTCTGACAGCACAAAGTTTATCAAATAGGCCAGGATTTGCCGGTCTAACAATTAATGCCTTCAAAAAAATAAAAAAGGCCTAGTTAAAATAGCGTGCGTTGAAACGATAGAATAAGAAAATTCAAGTCAAGGGCATGAAAGCAACCACAAATGTCGCGGCTAGTATAAAGATAACAACCATTCAAGTCACTCTTACTTTGAACAGCATGTGTGCACTTCAGTATCAAAATCAATAAGGTATTTGTAGGTCATTACAAGGTGTTAGCAACGCTAAATTATGATATATAAAGAGCCGTACTTTTATTTTACTTACTGATAAATTTTTTAAACTTTCTTTAGAACAAGTCACCTCAAAACAGTTCGAAACAAATTATAGTTATTAAAAAGATCACCAGGGTTTGTTTGTATGTCATTAAGCTCAAGCTTACGCAATGAACTACCTGTGCTTTGCCCACCAGGGGTATTGAAATCCGATTTCCGGCGTTGTAAGTTTGTAATGGGGCTCACCAGGGGTCGCCAGTGTTTGTGTGTGTTTTTTCGTATAGCAAAGCCACAAAGAGCTATCTGCTCAGCCCACCGAGGGGAATCGAACCCCTGATTTTAGCGTTGTAAACCCGGAGACATACTAGCGGGGGACGGGGTCGCCAGAAATACAAGAGTCATGAATTAGACGTTAAGAAAATATCTGTAAACACTTATTTTATTATAGTATACTGTTAATTACATTACCACCAGACGGCTATAAAGATTCTTCATTCATTTGATAAGATGAACAAAAATATTTAATATTTTGTACACAGACCTGTGGTAACATACATCAATCAAAACGAGTTTAACTCACAGGTCACCCGAAACCGGCATGGCCTAGCGCGTTAAGGCGTGCGCTTCGTAATCTGATGGTCGCGGATTCGCGCCCGAGTCGCACCAAACATGCTCGCCCTCTCAGCCGTGGGGGTGTATAATGTGATGGTTAATCCCACTATTTGTTGGTAAAAGAGTAGCCCAAGAGTTGGCGGTGGGTGATGATAACTAGCTGCCTTCCCTCTAGTCTTACACTGCTAAATTAGGGACGTTTAGCACAGATAGCCCTCGAGTAGCTTTGTGCGAAATTACAAAACAAACTCATCGAACATTTTTAAATGTTTGGGTTTGTTTTGAATTTAGCGCAAAACTACACGAGGGCTGTTTGCTCTAGACGTTCCTAATTTAGCAGTGAAAGATTGGATACTTTTCTTTTCTTACCAAATAATAGTGGGATTAAGCGCCAGTTATAACGTTCCCACGAATGAAAGGGCGAACATGTTTGGTAGGATGCGAGTTCGAACCTGTGACCCTCACACTGGTAGTCAGGCGTCATAATCACAAGGCTATACCGAACCGTCATTAATATATATATAGGAACGATTAGATTTCAAAACTAGAGGTCTCTGTCTTGCTCGTTTAGTCTACGCGGTCGTACGATCTCCCTCAGTTTGGAAACTCCAATTCTAACTTCAATAATTTTCAGTGGGGGATGCATGTGTATTTCATATAGCAAAGCCACAACTGGCTATCTGTTGTGTTCAGCTACAGGAATCAAACCCTGAATTTTAGTACTGTAAATCTGAAGACTTACAGCCATTCCACCAGAGGACCCCATTATGGCAGTTCATAAAAAAAAAGTGTACATCTGAAACAAACCCTCGAGACGGTGCATGAAAATTTTGAATAAAGTAAAGCTTCGCCACTTATGTTGATAAACAGGAAAGAATTATATTAATATTGTTAGCAGCGACCCCTCTCTTTAAACTGACTTTCTAGCTTCTACTGTAATTATAAAAACTTGTGACTGAAGGAAAAGAAGACTATAATATCTAACATTTTAACTGACACATCCAGTGACGATGAGGCCTTTCGTGCATGCCAAGTCTCATGAGGTCGGTTTTGATACAGCAGACATAATGTAGACTCACATGGTTGAACCGTTGTTTCGTAGTAAACCAGATTAAGTCAGTGAACTATAATTTAACAATTATACGCCTCAAAACGCATACTAAATATGTGACAATTACATTTTCTGATATTATTTTTTATATTATCGAGTTTCTGCCAGTGTTGTGTCGTGCATAAATCAAAGTGTGTTAACCGTTCCCATAATAAATCGAAGTTCCGATGTTACAGTAGTGAACGTACTCACCCTAAGTTGATGGTCTGTGAAGGCTGTCCGAGCTTTTCTAGGTTTTTTGGACTTTAAGTTTGGGCTGTCTACTCGATGAGGTGTCTCATCTCCCCCTAGTGGTAAAAATAAAGTGATTCAGAAAAGCAAAGTTGTGAAGTAGCCATATATTAATTATTATACCTTTACATATATATAAAATACACTTGTAGTATTTCATACAAAAATGATAAATAATGTTATTAAAGTAGATTAAGTTTTTATTTTAGTTAATATTTTACCTTATGAGCGATGAATCAAATAAAACTGTTTATATCTTGTTTCTTATCCTTTGCTCTTATCCACGTTGAACATCAAAATGAGGAACTGAAGCGGTCGCATTATTTAAGTTTCTAAACAGGACCGACAACAATAAACCTGAGACATTGAGTTTCAAGAAAAAACCAACTACAATAAACCTGAGACACTGAGTTTCAAGACAGGACCGACAACAATAAACCTGAGACATTGAGTTTCTAAACAGGACCTACAACAATAAACCTGAGACATTGAGTTTCAAGACAGGACCGACAACAATAAACCTGAGACATTGAGTTTCAAGACAGGACCTACAACAATAAACCTGAGACATTGAGTTTCAAAACAGGACCGACAACAATAAAACTGAGACATTGAGTTTCAAGACAAGACCTACAACAGTAAACCTGAGACATTAAGTTTCAAGACAGGACCGACAACAATAAACCTGAGACATTGAGTTTCAAGACAGGACAGACAACAATAAACCTAAGACACTGAGTTTCTAAACAGGACCTACAACAATAAACCTGAGACATTATCTGGGTTGCAAGACAGGACCGACAACAATAAACCTAAGATATTATCTGGGTTGCAAGACAGGACCTACAACAATAAACCTAAGATATTATCTGGGTTGCAAGACAGGACCTACAACAATAAACCTGAGACATTATTTCAATTTCGAGACAGGACCTACAACAATAAACCTAAGACATTATTTCAATTTCGAGACAGGACCTACAAAAATAAACCTAAGACATTATTTCAATTTCGAGAAGGACCTACAACAATAAACCTAAGACATTTTTTGAATTTTGAGACAGGACCTACAACAATAAACTAAAACATTGAGTTTCAAGAAGGACCTAAAACAACAAGCCTAATATATTATCTGGGTTGCAAGACAGGACCTACAACAATAAACCTGAGACATTATTTCAATTTCGAGACAGGACCTACAACAATAAACCTAAGACATTATTTCAATTTCGAGAAGGACCTACAACAATAAACCTAAGACATTATTTCAATTTCGAGAAGGACCTACAACAATAAACCTAAGACATTATTTCAATTTCGAGAAGGACCTACAACAATAAACCTAAGACATTATTTGAATTTTGAGACAGGACCTACAACAATAAACCTAAGACATTATTTCAATTTCGAGAAGGACCTACAACAATAAACCTAAGACATTATTTCAATTTCGAGAAGGACCTACAACAATAAACCTAAGACATTATTTCAATTTCGAGAAGGACCTACAACAATAAACCTAAGACATTATTTGAATTTTGAGACAGGACCTACAACAATAAACCTAAGACATTATTTCAATTTCGAGACAGGACCTACAACAATAAACCTGAGACATTATCTGGGTTGCAAGACAGGACCGACAACAATAAACCTAAGATATTATCTGGGTTGCAAGACAGGACCTACAACAATAAACCTAAGATATTATCTGGGTTGCAAGACAGGACCTACAACAATAAACCTGAGACATTATTTCAATTTCGAGACAGGACCTACAACAATAAACCTAAGACATTATTTCAATTTCGAGACAGGACCTACAAAAATAAACCTAAGACATTATTTCAATTTCGAGAAGGACCTACAACAATAAACCTAAGACATTATTTCAATTTCGAGAAGGACCTACAACAATAAACCTAAGACATTATTTCAATTTCGAGAAGGACCTACAACAATAAACCTAAGACATTATTTGAATTTTGAGACAGAACCTACAACAATAAACTAAAACATTGAGTTTCAAGAAGGACCTAAAACAATAAGCCTAATATATTATTTGTGTTTCAAGACAGGATCTAAAATAATAAACCTAATACATCTGAGTTTCAAGACAGGACCTACAACAATAAACCTAAGACTTGTATAAATATGGACCAAACGCTGGTGTCCACAAGGCTCTAGCGCAGTTGCAAAGTAACTTATCCGATAATAAAAACTGTATTTATTAGTAAAGACACGTGTGCTTGTGTGGAAATTATTCCTATTGTTTAAAACGTAAATGGACATGCGCTCCTCACTAGATATACACTACACCTAAATGGACATGCACTCCTCACTAGATATACACTACACCTATGTTTCTATTGACAGGAACATTGTATCTCAAGACGGCTGGTATGAGTATTAATACTTTTATTAAAGTGGGTTTTTCTTCATCACGAATGACAGGAACACCGATAGCACAAAACTAAAGTCATACAAGGTTCATCACTCTTCAGTGGTACTCAGCATTGGCAGAATTCATAGTTTGAGATAAACTTACGAATAATTTATGAATATTGATAATACTGTCAACGTGGTTGATCGTCACAGATCGTATTAAGAGCAATACAAAAATTAGACCTTAAAGTATTTTGATAAACACAAATTTGCCTATCCAGTTATTTTTGTCAATGAGATGATTTTAGTTAAAAAAAAGAAAAGACTATTTGTTTAAAAATAGTTTTTATTGAAGTATAAAAATAACTTTAAGACATGCAAAGCAATGTAACACAAGTATGTGATTCTATTAGCTTTACAAATCGTATTTAAAGTAATAAAATGTTAAACTAAATTTGTGATATATTTAAACTTTAACCACATGGATTTCTGTTAGCAGTATCTGCTTCATAAATTTTACAGGGATATTAACACTGAAAAATATATCTTAACCTGCAAAAATCTTGTAAAAATATAACACAACAGCAAATGGAAAGTAGGCTTAACTCGACTTTATCAATACCTTAAGCGTATAATCGATTATTCTTACATTAAGCCTTTATTGGTATAGTCTAGAAATAAATGATTTCCATAGAAAAGATACCCAAAACATTAAATATTAATAGATACTACACATTACTATATTTTCTTTAAATGTAAATTATTCTACTTTTGTAAGTTTCCACTACAAAAATTCGAATGTTATGAAAGTCAAATTATGCAGTTAAGTGGTAAAGTCCATTGTTAAACGAATTCCATAACTTGTCTACAAATAGAGTACTCTAGCCCTGCATGGAAACAAAACAAATTGTCTTACTTTAACACATTCCGCTATTTGTTTAGCCTTCTTCAGTTTTTGTTAAGGGATAAAATGCCTCCCTATCTAAAAAATTGCAACATAGTCGGTAAACACAGACACAAATTTGAAAATTTCACGTGGCCACCTACAGTTCAAATACTGTTAAATATATATACATGTATACAAAATATATTCAGATTACTTGCGTTTCTTTTCTGGTTTTTTGACTAAAGCAACCGAAAATACATTTTACAGAACGTTTTGTTACAAAAAATAATCCATTTTTACAAAAACTAAACAAATATGAATTTTAATTTAGGTCCCGGATGTTTAACGTGTTATCCAGAAATCTGATATTTTTATATAAAGAAAAGAAAAAGACAAATATTGAAAAATTTTAAAAAGCCCAAGGTTTAAAGTATAATAAAGATGTTCTAACTGTAAACCAAAATAATTAAATAGAAACTAACGTTCTAGTGAATAAAACATATTTTTTTTTCATTCGCCGAATACCTCGTCGCGTTTTTGTACTCTCAAAAGCAAGTTCTTTCGACACGATATGTAAGAGCTCGGAATATGAATATTTTATACGCTTAATTTCACTTTCTAGATGCAAGTCATCAAAAATAGAGTTAGAAGTGTATATGTAAGGTTTTAAGCCTCTCTAGAATTGTTTGTTTTTCACTTTAAAAAAAAGTGTCGTCATGGTACTGAAATGGTCGCCGAATAGAGGTATTTTACTTTCACTCCAGGCCTGACATGGCCAAACGTGTTAAGGCGTGCGACTCGTAATCTGAGGGTCGCAGGTTCACATCCCGGTCGCGCCAAACATGCTCGCCCTTTCAGCCGTGGGCGCGTTATAATGTTACAGTCAATCCCACTTTTCGTTGGTAAAAGAGTAGCCCAGAAGTTGGCGGTAGGTGGTGATAACTAGCTGCCTTCCCTCTAGTCTTACACTGCTAAATTAGGGACGGCTAGCACAGATAGCCCTCGAGTAGCTTTGTGCGAAATTCAAAAACAAACAAACAAAACTTTCACTCCTACAAAGCACCCACGTTTATGTTGTTTCTTTGAGTACGATAACAGGGCACAAACATGAGACCAATTTTGAAATGCTGACCATAATGTGAGCTCGGCATGGCCAGGTGATTAAGGCACTCTACTCAAACCCGAGGGTCGCGGGTTCGAATCCTCGAAACACCAAACATACTCCCACTTTCAGCTGTCAGGGCGTTATAATGTAACAGTCAATCCCATTATTCGTTTGTAAAAGAGTAGCTCAAGAGTTGGTCCGATGGATGGTGGTGACTAGCTGTTTTACCTCTAGTCTTAAACTGCAAAATTAGGGACCGCTAGCGCAGACAGCCCTCGTGTGATGAAACACCCACCACGCCGCAAAAGATACAGAAATGAACCATACAAAAAATTTTTGTCTACCACCAGTACGAAACCATATCTGATGAAATAAGTTAGTTCCGCAGCTTTGTCTTCTGAAATAACTTAGAAGTGATATCAATGTTCATTATATGGTATAACCCTAATCACGTGTGATTCATTCCCAACACATTTGAATGAAAATACTATTAATGTTGTAATTCATCCCGCAGCCTCTTTTTTTTTCTGTTAATTCTTCACACTGAAAGGCTGGGCGAGATTTAGTGCTTAACAAGTCCGACTGTGGATTCATGGTTCGCATTTCTTTGCTGCAAAATCACAGATTGCACAACACTTTAAGGCACGAGCGTAACTAGAGTAACTCTAGAGGTGATTGTTGATGTTTTCTACTACCTGTCTTCCTTCCGGTCTATCAGTTAAGAATTGGCTTGGCATGGTCACGTGGTCATGGAGTTCGACTCGTAATCCGAGAGTCGCGGATTTGAATCTTCCTCTCACCAAACATGCCCGTCCTTTCAGTCGTGGGGGCGTGACAACGTTACGGTCAATCCCACTATTCGTTTTTAATAGAGTAGCTCAAGAGTTGTCGGTGGGTGGTGATGAATAGCTACCTTCTCTCTAGAATTACATTGCTAAATTAGGGACGACTAGCGCAGATAGTTTTCGAGTAGCTTCACGCGAAATTCAAAACAAACAAAGTAGTTTAGAATTAGAGACGGCTATTATCAACTAGCCCTTGTGCAACTTTACGCAAAAATTCTAAGCAAATAAACACGCTTAATTTGAAATTGCAGTAAGTTCTTTACAATACGCTCCATGATACTGGTGTGTACATGGTCAGTGTACCACAGAGATCTGTCACTATGGAACTTAAAACAAACCCTTTAACAATATGATTATCCACTTGAAAGGAATAGTTAAACACTCGAATTAAAAATAAAACCAAAGCTCAGTCAAGTAATTTATTTGTTAAATTCCAAAAAAAAAGCTTATTTATTCTATTTGTTTTTGAATTTCGCGCAAAGCTACACGAGGACTATCTGCGCTAATCGTCCGTAATTGTAAAACTAGAGGGAAGGCAGCTACTCATCACCACCCACTGTCAACTCTGGGATACTCTTTTACCAACAAATAGTGGGATTGACAGTCCCATTATAAAGCTCCCACAGCTGAAAAGGCGAGCGTGTTTAGTGTGACAAAGATTCGAACACGCGATCGTCAGATTACGAGTCGAGCGGCCCCCCAGTGGCTCAGCGGTATATCTGCGGACTTACACGCTAAAATCCGGGTTTCGATACCCGTGGTGGGCAGAGCACAGATAGCCCATTGTGTAGCTTTGTGCTTAATTCAAAACAACAACGAGTCGAGCGCCTTAACTCCTTGGCCGTGCGGGGCCAGATAGTGAGTAATAGTATCCCGTTATTTAAACAGTGGCTTATGAGTCAAAATATAAAACATTAAAATACAGTTTCGACTGAGTGAGTCGGCCTTTAAAGAAACCCGTACAGATAGACTCAACCGGTATTATGTCACCCATGGCAGAAAAGCTTAAACAACCATATTAAATATGGAATAAATTTATCTGTTGTGGTAATTATATTTCTGTACTACTCGCTTGTTTATTGTTTATTCGTATCCTGTCAGGATGTAATACTTACTATCATGATTGTAAAATGATATGAAAGTTTTTAATACCAACAGCCGACTAAGATTACAACAAGACTATATTTCTTCTGACATTTTCTTCTCAAACTTACGATCATTCACTCTATAACTTCGTAGAAAACTACATCAGAACAAAAGTGTGAAAGAAATGGTGATTAATATTTCAACTATTCACCCATTAATTTATAATTTTTAAGAAAAGCCAAATAACAAATTAAATTTGATTATTTTTATCGATAATGGCAACAACACAAGACTGCATCTTTACAAAATATATGATCGTCTTTTATTCAAGGTATTACTTCAGTTGTTTTTGTTTTCAGGGAGCGTGAACTGGAAGTTTGAAAACATTGGAACATCAGAGAACGGTGTCAATACTGTGATTCATAAAGTCCAAAGATGTCGCCAGGCGCTGTAACACCGTGCCGTGCCACATTCTATACGACACTGCCCAAATCGCCAGTTCGTGTCTGAAAAATCAAATAGATGATGATCGATATTATACCGAAACGCCGAAAATTCTTGCGCCTATGAACCCGAGTCCCGAATCTTTTAAGCACCTAGTGATAAAGCAACAGAGATATGTATGAACAATCAACTTTTTATTTCCATCCCCTTTTTTGTGTGTGTGTTTTTATAGCAAGGCCACATGGGGCTATCTGCTGAGTCCGGCGATGGGAACCATACAGTTTAACATTTCATATCAAAAACATGTTGGCCAAGCGCGTAAGGCGTGCGACTCGTAATCCGAGGGTCGCGGGTTCGCGCCCGCGTCGCGCTAAACATGCTCGCCCTCCCAGCCGTGGGGGTGTATAATGTTACGATCAATCCCACTATTTGTTGGTTTAAGAGTAGCCCAAGAGTTGGCAGTGGGTGGTGATGACTAGCTGCCTTTCCTCTAGTCTTACACTGCTAAATTAGGGACGATTAGCACAGATAGCCCTCGAGTAGCTTTGTGCGAAATTCCAAACCAAACCAAACAAACTAACAAATAGTGGGATTAACCGACATATTATAACGACAACACGGCTGAAAGGGAGAGCATGTTTGGTGAAACGGAGATTCATACACGCGACCCTCGGATTGCGAGTCGAGCACCGTAACCACCCGGCCATGCCGGGGCCTTGAAAATATAAACGGTAATTAACGCAACTAAAATGTCGTTCACTCATCAGATTTTCAAATTGTTTCTTTTAGTTATTATCCCATTACTCCTGGTTTTGTTATTGACGTCAGACATTCCATATTTTTAACGATAACAGAAGGTAGTTATAAGTGTTTTCGTTTCGTTATTACAATATTATAAATATTTGTAATGACTTTCTCTCAAGCTCTAAGTTGAAAATAAGTCTAAACGTAATGGTAATAACGTACTTTTTATTCTTTCCTTACAGTTTTTAAAACTTCTTATAGCTGTATCATTTTGTAACATAAATTAAACTGTCGGCCTAAAATAACTTCTTAAATGACGTTCAAACGAAATCAGTTGAGACTAATTTGTACAACTTTACTGTTTTTTGACTGAGTAACTGCATACAACTCGGTAACTAACCCCAATTCAAATACTTCACTGATTCCTGCTGGTTATATTAACTGAAAGCAAAACACATTCACTAAATTATTCACTGTCTCTCAACATTTACCGAGTAGATATAGTAGATTCATACGGTGATAAATGTCACGCGCTTTCTAGTTAACATCTGAATTAAATAACCGAAAATATGTTACAACAATATCTGATATTGTTAACAGTAATACAGCATTTTCATTGTTGCTACCACAACGGTTGTTTCTTTATATTTTACCATTCAATTTTGTTTGTTCGTTTGTAATAGGCCCGGCATGGCCAAGCGCGTAAGGCGTGCGACTCATAATCCGAGGGTCGCGGGTTCGCGCCCGCATCGCGCTAAACATGCTCGCCCTCCCAGCCGTGGAGGCGTATAATGTGACGGTCAATCCCACTATTCGTTGGTAAAAGAGTAGCCCACGAGTTGGCGGTGGGTGGTGATGACTAGCTGCCTTCCCTCTAGTCTTACACAGCTAAATTAGGGACGGCTAGCACAGATAGCCCTCGAGTAGCTTTGTGCGAAATTCCAAAACAAACAAACAATCGTTTGTAATAAAATATTGTTTCATTCAAGTTAAATTATTATGTATACCATACGATTGTATGAATCCCACAGAAACTACTAAGGAAAGCCACTTTATTCTTAGCAAAGTACAACGTTAACAGCACTTTTTAATATCTGTATAAATATTTTTGGTTACAAATGTGTACAGATTAGATATATATATATATATATATATATATAAATGTCCATGACTTTGTATTACGGGTTACACTCGAGCGCCCCTTAGCGGAACAAAGTTGTTACGAGTATGATTCATAGTTCTCGTATAAAAGCGTATGTTTTATGTGCTGAAATATATTCATGTATCCCGTCTTGTTTGTTTGTTTTTGAATTTCGCTCAAAACTACACGAGAGCAATTTGCGCTAATCGATACTAATTTAGCAGCGTAAAACTAGAAGGAAGACAGCAGTCGTCTTCACCCTCCGCCAACTCTTGGGTTACTCTTTTACTGACGAATAGTAAGACTGATCGATATACAATAACGCCGCCCGAGCTGAAAGGGCGAGCGTGTTTGGTGTGACGGGAATTTGAACCCTCAGATTGCGAGCCGAGCGCCCTAATCAACCGGGTCATGCCCGTTCCTTATTCCACCTTTTACCCAGGGTTTCAAAACAACATAACGAACAATTAGTGCCCTAAACACGTATAGTAGTAGTTAACGCAATATTTGGAATCTAATATACATTACTTTATAAATAATAACTTTTGTTTCACGAGGTTATCGTATAATTAATACGTTATTTTACAATAGTTTATAACATTTTATGTTATACGTTATATTCGCTTTGGTGCTTTCTCGACCACTAGGATTAAGCCCCGATTTTTACCGTTATAATCCCAGCAGATTATAGCTGTTAATTACCATATATTTACTTTTTTAAACTGTAGATTGTTGTTTCTTAGTCTACGTAGCAAGTTGTTTAACACAAAAGTGTTTGTTTGTCTGTAGCTACGCACAAAGCTACACGATGGGCTATCTCTGTCTACCCATCACCAATATTGAAACCCGTTTGTTGGCACTATAAGTCCACAGACATGCTACTGTGCCGCTGGGGGTCATATAAAATATTAAACATTTTTAATTAAACTTCATTAAACCATCAATAGATGGCAGTGCTAAAGTAGGATTCCAGTAAGTCAAAGCAATTCCAATTTGTGTACATTTCGTGTTTCCAGGGCCAGGTAGTAATAATAAAAATATTGTCAGTTTATGTGAATGTGGCTAGGCACAGAAAAAAGGTTAAACTGATGTTACTTTTAAAGGTTTATTAGCTTGTTGTTTAATCTGTTATGGTTCATTTTGTAAATTAAACCAAACTACGATTTAAAAGAAACTTTGAAAGGAAGAAAATTATTTACGTGTTCTATATAAATACTGATCAAATTACCTATGTGGTCCATATACATATTTATAAACGACTACTCGGATATAAATTCCTTCCTAAACTTCTAATCTCCCAATGGGTTTGTTTACGGACTTACAACGCTGAAAACCAGGGTCTGATTCCTCGCAGAGGAAAGAATGTAGATAGCCCAATGTGTACCTTTCATTAAAACGAACAAACCCAAATTTAAAATTTTCATTTAAATTGGATTTTATTTCCCACAAGTAAATTGTAGCTAATGAATGATAATGCCATAAAAGTCAAAGTTCGTTCGTTGTTAGGGCATGCCACGTTCTCACTTCCCACGACGGACGCGAACAATACCAGCACGTACATAATGCCAACTGCGAGCTGAATTAGTTTTAAATTATGTTTGGTAATCGACTTCTCAACTCACGAAATACTAACCTGGTGACATCTGATTTCCTTTTTTACTTTCTTGGCGTTTAATCAAGGTTAGTTTGAATGGACAATACTTACAAATGTTTGAGGAACTGCACGTAGTTGTACGCTTAACGACACACCTCCACGTTGTTAAAGTGGTGATAATGAGTCACTGTTAACGGGAATGTGTGTTGAGAGACATTCATTTGGTTTATCTAATAACGATTTCTGTTGTATTAATTTCTCAGAATGTTGAAAACCAGGTGTGGCCCAGTGATAAGCACGCTTAACTGCGTAATTGGGGTTTAAAGTGACGCCGCTGGACACTCTCTGTACGTACGGCCATGTGTTTGTTATTTAGTAGCATTTGTTTGTTTGTTTTGGAATTTCGCACAAAGCTACTCGAGGGCTATCTGTGCTAGCCGTCCCTAATTTAGCAGTGTAAGACTAGAGGGAAGGCAGCTAGTCATCACCACCCACCGCTAACTCTTGGGCTACTCTTTTACCAACGAATAGTGGGATTGACCGTCATATTATACACCCCCACGGCTGGGAGGGCGAGCATGTTTAGCGCGACCCTCGGATTACGAGCGCACGCCTTAACGCGCTCGGCCGTGCCAGGCCTATTTAGTAGCAGTTCGAAACTAATAAAATCTATATTTGGAACTTTATAGATCGCTGATTTACGCAGAACTGCCATTTTGATGAAAATACCATATCTTACCAATGTGGACGTCACACAAGACTTCTGAATATATTATTGTTTCGAATACGTAACGAATAAGTTTAATAATAAATTGAGGTGTTAAGTTTAAATATATTAATAAAAATTCTTAAAGAGGCTTAACTAATGAAAACCTTGGAAATGAAGAGAATTAGAAGGAAAATAACATTTTGTTGATTCTACAGTTGTTAGGTTGACTCTAAGCCTAGAACTTAGTGTTTATATAAACACAGAACGTTTCAGTCTATGTTTCTCGTAATCCGAGGGTCGCGGGTTCGCGCCCGCGTCGCACTAAACATGCTCGCCCTCCCACCTGTGGGGGTGTATAATGTGACGGTCAATCCCACTATTCGTTGGTAAAAGAGTAGCCCAAGAATTGGCGGTGGGTGGTGATGACTAGATGCCTTCCCTCTAGTCTTACACTGCAAAATTAGGGACGGCTAGCACAGATAGCCCTCGAGTAGCTTTGTGCGAATTTCCAAAACAAACAAACAAACAAACCTTTATGGTGTTAAAAATAATAGTAGTAATATATATATATATATATATATATATATATATATATTAAATATATTAAAAACTGTTAAATTAGGGACAGCTAGCGCAGATAGCTCTCGTGTAGCTTTGCGCAAAATAAAAAACAACAACAAACAACACAAAATTCAAGGTCCTTTTAATATAGCACCCTCATGTGTGTATTAATAGAATTAAAATATTGCATTCATCAAATCACCGCACATTACACGTTTTTTAATAATGTTGTGAAAGAGAAATAAATAATATATACATATAATACATTAAAAATTACAATAGAAATATAATAAAATGCCAAATTTTCAATGACAAATACACATCAGTATATACTAATCTAGTCCACCATAGTAATATATGTAAACTAATATAATATAGAGTGATTTTCTAAAGAATGGATATATATCTTATTTTGGGTAACTAGGTTTTTTAGTTTCGACTTGCTTTTATGTTTTTGTAACATTACAACTTTCTACATCACTACAACCAGCTAGGTTACCTATATATCGATTCCTACCATTCTTTGTAATGTTAAAACTGTTATTATCCTTGTTTTCGTTCCTTATCCATACTTTTGTGCGCCATTCGCACCCAATGTGGGATTCGATTTTATAACTAATCACGACCTCTACGAATCTACCCTAAAATCTAATTGCACGCCCGAAGTAATGTATCGTCCGTATATATATATATATATATATACAAAAGTATGGATAAGGAACGAAAACAAGCATAATAACAGTTTTAACATTACAAAGAATGGTAGGAATCGATATATAGGTAACCTAGCTGGTTATAGTGATATAGAAAGTTGTAATGTTACAAAAACATAAGAGCAAGTCGAAACTAAAAAACCTAGTTACCCAAAATAAGATATATATCCATTCTTTAGAAAATCACTCTATATTATATTAGTTTACATATATTACTATGGTGGACTAGATTAGTATATACTGATGTGTATTTGTCATTGAAAATTTGGCATTTTATTATATTTCTATTGTAATTTTTAATGTATTATATGTATATATTATTTAGTTCTCTTTCACAACATTATTAAAAAACGTGTAATGTGCGGTGATTTGATGAATGCAATATTTTAATTCTATTAATACACACATGAGGGTGCTATATTAAAAGGACCTTGAATTTTGTGTTGTTTGTTGTTGTTTTTTATTTTGCGCAAAGCTACACGAGAGCTATCTGCGCTAGCTGTCCCTAATTTAACAGTTTAAGACTAGAGGGAAGGCAGCTAGTCATCACCACCCATCGCCAACTCTTGGGCTATTGTTTTACCAACGAATAATGGGTTTGACCGTCACATTATAACGTCCGCCAAGGCTGAAAGGGCACAATATTTAGTATGCAAATCGGCAAATCACGTAACAACCATACAAGGAAATACCAGAACCACATTGTTTGTAATGTGATGCAATTGAAAACTCATCGATTTTGGAAGTGGTGTGTATTTCTAAAACACACACACATACAAAAATGGCCTCCCAGTGGCAAAGCGGTGTGTCCGCGAACTTATAACGTTAAGAAACCTTGTTTCGATACTCGTGGTGGGCAGAGCACAGATAGCCCATTGTTTATTTTTGTACTTAACTTCAGACAAACACGTGCAAAAATATTCATATATCGAGATAATAAAAACGTTTTCAGGTCGGAGATTTAGATCAACCAATAAGGATCAACCTGGAACATTTAGACCATCCAGAAAGAAACTACGAATGCAACCAGTCGTACCTTAACCGTCGTAAGCTAAGTGTGGAATTTTCAAACGGGTGAGAACGCACGAACGCAAAGATTACATGCAAGAGCTGTCAATGTGCCACAGGAAAGAATACACAATGTAATTAAGAAACATCTGTGTGAAAAAATAGTCGAGCACACATGAGTAATTATGATAATATATATGTTTAACTGTCACATACCTACAGCTGCTTAAGAATGAAATAAGTATTCAAGTCACTTGACACACTGCTTCTGCAGTTCTGTGTGATCAGACTGGTGGAACAGGCGAAGGGACACTAAATGTCTTACGGAAAGCAAACAGGGAGGGTGGTGTGCCTTGAACGTGATTGCCTCACGACGGTAATGTTTGCGCGGCTGTTTTCATTGAGTGCGATGAACGAAACGTTTTACTATAAAGTGCTGTATCAATACACCTATAAAACAGATATGGTAGAGATACATATTCATGACCACAGCAATTTGTGTTACTTTACGTACAACCAGCGTGTTCTAGTAATTACCATGGTAGAACTACCAGGATTCATTATTCGCGGATTATTTACCAAAAAGATTGGTAATTCGAGGATCGCGGGTTCGAATACCCGTTAAACCAAACGTTCTCGCCCTTTCAGCCGTAGGGGCGTTATAATGTGACGGTCAATTCTACTGTTCGTTGATAAAAGTAACAGTAGCCCAAGAGATTGGCGATGGGTGGTGATTACTAGCTGCCTTCCCTCTAGTCTTACAAAATTAGGGACGGCTGGCGCAGACAACCCTTGAGTAGCTTTGCACGAAATTCAAACCAAACTTTGTAAAAAATAAAACACACACTCGGCACTTCGTTACTGTGGGTGTTCTATAGTAATGACGATCAAATCCCATTACTCTGTCAGAAAAGGGTTCATATGTCTAAAATTGTTTTGAAAAGAATTTCCCTTCTACCCATTACCTTTAACTGCTGGTATTTTTATACAACTATTAGATTGTTTGTGTTGTTTTTTGTACATGTCTTCAAGATGATTTATTCTAAAATTACAACAAGCTATTAAATCATAAAGAGTTGTCTTTCAGTTAGAGATTCACTGTTTCCTATATTGTGGGAAAGCGTAGCCAATAGAGGCTTAGAAAACTGAAAGTACATATATATATATATAATCCATGAGATGATGCACAGCCAATCAGAGACCTCCATTTTATATATAAAGATATTATAATTACCTACTGTGGGACTTCAACGATAAATATAATATTATGATTATCTGGTGTGGGTCTTCAACGATAAATATAATATTATGATTATCTGGTGTGGGTCTTCAACGATAAATATAATATTATGATTATCTGGTGTGGGACTTCAACGATAAATATAATATTATGATTATCTGGTGTGGGTCTTCAACGATAAATATAATATTATGATTATCTGGTGTGAGACTTCAACGATAAATATAATATTATGATTATCTGGTGTGGGTCTTCAACGATAAATATAATATTATGATTATCTGGTGTGGGTCTTCAACGATAAATATAATATTATGATTATCTGGTGTGGGTCTTCAACGATAAATATAATATTATGATTATCTGGTGTGGGTCTTCAACGATAAATATAATATTATGATTATCTGGTGTGGGTCTTCAACGATAAATATAATATTATGATTATCTGGTGTGGGTCTTCAACGATAAATATAATATTATGATTATCTGGTGTGGGTCTTCAACGATCAAAACTTGTCTGATTTATTTCCTCAGACTTCGAGCTTGTTCGAAATTTCGTATAATTACTCGATTTATTATTTGAAATCACACGAAACTGTAATGAATTTCATTTGTTCACCTTCATATGTTTGTGCGTTCTCACGCTTATTCTTAAACACCAACACACACCTGTAGAACAAACCTGCTTATTACCCGAATTATATAGAACTACAATACAGAACCTATACAAATACTAACAACAAACCATACCACCTAAATACATACACACCTGTAGAACAAACCTGCTTGTTATCTGAGTTATATAGAACTACAATACAGCACCTATACAAATACTAACAACAACAAACCATACTACCTAAATACATACACACCTGTAGAACAAACCTGCTTATTACCTGAGTTATATAGAACTACAATACAGCACCTATACAGATATAACAGTAACAAACCATACCACCTAAATACATACACACCTGTAGAACAAACCTGCTTGTTACCTGAGTTATATAGAACTACAATACAGCACCTATACAGATATAACAGTAACAAACCATACTACCTAAATACATACACACCTGTAGAACAAACCTGCTTGTTACCTGAGTTATATAGAACTACAATACAGCACCTATACAGATATAACAGTAACAAACCATACTACCTAAATACATACACACCTGTAGAACAAACCTGATTGTTACCTGAGTTATATAGAACTACAATACAGCACCTATACAGATATAACAGTAACAAACCATACTACCTAAATACATACACACCTGTAGAACAAACCTGCTTGTTACCTGAGTTATATAGAACTACAATACAGCACCTATACAGATATAACAGTAACAAACCATACCACCTAAATACATAAACACCTGTAGAACAAACCTGCTTGTTACCTGAGTTATATAGAACTACAATACAGCACCTATACAAATACTAACAGCAACAAATCATACTACCTAAATACATACACACCTGTAGAACAAACCTGCTTATTACCCGAATTATATAGAACTACAATACAGAACCTATACAAATACTAACAACAAACCATACCACCTAAATACATACACACCTGTAGAACAAACCTGCTTGTTATCTGAGTTATATAGAACTACAATACAGCACCTATACAAATACTAACAACAACAAACCATACTACCTAAATACATAAACACCTGTAGAACAAACCTGCTTATTACCTGAGTTATATAGAACTACAATACAGCACCTATACAAATACTAACAGCAACAAATCATACTACCTAAATACATACACACCTGTAGAACAAACCTGCTTGTTACCTGAGTTATATAGAACTACAATACAGCACCTATACAGATATAACAGTAACAAACCATACCACCTAAATACATACACACCTGTAGAACAAACCTGCTTGTTACCTGAGTTATATAGAACTACAATACAGCACCTATACAAATACTAACAGCAACAAATCATACTACCTAAATACATACACACCTGTAGAACAAACCTGATTGTTACCTGAGTTATATAGAACTACAATACAGCACCTATACAGATATAACAGTAACAAACCATACCACCTAAATACATACACACCTGTAGAACAAACCTGCTTGTTACCTGAGTTATATAGAACTACAATACAGCACCTATACAAATACTAACAGCAACAAATCATACTACCTAAATACATACACACCTGTAGAACAAACCTGCTTGTTACCTGAGTTATATAGAACTACAATACAGCACCTATACAGATATAACAGTAACAAACCATACCACCTAAATACATACACACCTGTAGAACAAACCTGCTTGTTACCTGAGTTATATAGAACTACAATACAGCACCTATACAAATACTAACAGCAACAAATCATACTACCTAAATACATACACACCTGTAGAACAAACCTGCTTGTTACCTGAGTTATATAGAACTACAATACAGCACCTATACAGATATAACAGTAACAAACCATACCACCTAAATACATACACACCTGTAGAACAAACCTGCTTGTTACCTGAGTTATATAGAACTACAATACAGCACCTATACAAATACTAACAGCAACAAATCATACTACCTAAATACATACACACCTGTAGAACAAACCTGCTTGTTACCTGAGTTATATAGAACTACAATACAGCACCTATACAGATATAACAGTAACAAACCATACCACCTAAATACATACACACCTGTAGAACAAACCTGCTTGTTACCTGAGTTATATAGAACTACAATACAGCACCTATACAAATACTAACAGCAACAAATCATACTACCTAAATACATACACACCTGTAGAACAAACCTGCTTGTTACCTGAGTTATATAGAACTACAATACAGCACCTATACAAATACTAACAGCAACAAATCATACTACCTAAATACATACACACCTGTAGAACAAACCTGCTTGTTACCTGAGTTATATAGAACTACAATACAGCACCTATACAGATATAACAGTAACAAACCATACCACCTAAATACATACACACCTGTAGAACAAACCTGCTTGTTACCTGAGTTATATAGAACTACAATACAGCACCTATACAAATACTAACAGCAACAAATCATACTACCTAAATACATACACACCTGTAGAACAAACCTGCTTGTTACCTGAGTTATATAGAACTACAATACAGCACCTATACAGATATAACAGTAACAAACCATACCACCTAAATACATACACACCTGTAGAACAAACCTGCTTGTTACCTGAGTTATATAGAACTACAATACAGCACCTATACAAATACTAACAGCAACAAATCATACTACCTAAATACATACACACCTGTAGAACAAACCTGCTTGTTACCTGAGTTATATAGAACTACAATACAGCACCTATACAAATACTAACAGCAACAAATCATACTACCTAAATACATACACACCTGTAGAACAAACCTGCTTATTACCTGAGTTATATAGAACTACAATACAGCACCTATACAAATACTAACAGCAACAAATCATACTACCTAAATACATACACACCTGTAGAACAAACCTGCTTGTTACCTGAGTTATATAGAACTACAATACAGCACCTATACAAATACTAACAGCAACAAATCATACTACCTAAATACATACACACCTGTAGAACAAACCTGATTGTTACCTGAGTTATATAGAACTACAATACAGCACCTATACAGATATAACAGTAACAAACCATACCACCTAAATACATACACACCTGTAGAACAAACCTGCTTGTTACCTGAGTTATATAGAACTACAATACAGCACCTATACAGATACTAACAACAACAAACCATACCACCTAAATACATACACACCTGTAGAACAAACCTGCTTGTTACCTGAGTTATATAGAACTACAATACAGCACCTATACAGATATAACAGTAACAAACCATACCACCTAAATACATACACACCTGTAGAACAAACCTGCTTGTTACCTGAGTTATATAGAACTACAATACAGCACCTATACAAATACTAACAGCAACAAATCATACTACCTAAATACATACACACCTGTAGAACAAACCTGCTTGTTACCTGAGTTATATAGAACTACAATACAGCACCTATACAAATACTAACAGCAACAAATCATACTACCTAAATACATACACACCTGTAGAACAAACCTGCTTATTACCTGAGTTATATAGAACTACAATACAGCACCTATACAAATACTAACAGCAACAAATCATACTACCTAAATACATACACACCTGTAGAACAAACCTGCTTGTTACCTGAGTTATATAGAACTACAATACAGCACCTATACAAATACTAACAGCAACAAATCATACTACCTAAATACATACACACCTGTAGAACAAACCTGCTTGTTACCTGAGTTATATAGAACTACAATACAGCACCTATACAGATACTAACAACAACAAACCGTACAAACCACAAATTCTCTCTTCACAGGTGTATCTGTTCGACATACATCTTGTGGTTATCTTTATCGATGAAACATTGTAACTGTATAGAACAGTTCATGTAAAACCGACAGTAAATTTCTCCCATATAACGTATTCTCAACGTACAGTAAACTGTGTCACCTCAGGTCTCAACTATCTATGAGTCTTTTCTTATTCACTGCAAGGGAGGAAAGTTAAAGACAACCAAGAACAGATATGCTGTGATTAGACATGTTTACCTTCATCGTCTGTCAGGTCCTTTTCTCTGGTCGTAATCTGTTCGTTGTCCGACTGGTCCTCCGGTTGTTCGCTGTCTTTTTCCGTGAAAGAACCATCTGAACACCGGGACGAATTTCTTTCTTCAAATTTATTATCACCACTTTCGATTAGGTTTCTTATGAGGAAAGATGTTGGAGCGTGTAGCACGTGGGTCTCGCGGATACGCGTTGTACGTAAGTCTGTCGGTTGGACTTGGCTAGCCAAGTCGTCGCGATCGTGCGAGCCGCCGTCACGGGCCCTAGATGTCCGTTTTGGCGTATAGCTTGTGTCCTCTGAATGTTTCGGAGTCATGGTTTCTTCGGTTTCAAACATATTCACGATCATGACTTATTGCCGAAGGCTGGTCCAGTTTCCATCGTGAGATCTGTTCTCGTTGAGCGTAGCCACTCGTCCCAACCCGCTAATGGATAAACGCGCTGTTACACTTCACGTGAGAAGTAATACAACACACTAAATTCGTCAAAACGCACCGCGAAAGAGGCGTTAATATAAAATAACTTGCCCGTCTTCACAGACCGAATATTGGCGTGACGTAGCAGTGTAAACGTCACTATTTTAACTGGTAGCCGACCACGAATTGCAGGATCAGTAGTTGAACGGAGTACCGCCTACTTATTCAACAGCCAATGAACTAATTTCAAAATTAACCATCCGTTATCAGGGCGACGAAACTAAAGTTTTTCAAGCCAGTAACTTGTGCGAGGAATGTTAATTACCAATACTTATATGGAAGGAAGGTGGGAATTTCGTATTGCTGCAATTTCATATACAAGTTAGAATCATTGGTATGAGAAACATAATACTGACTACTTGATAAGTTATATTATGTAAACATATCCCTTTCCAAAAGATGGTAAAATCTTCAAACTTATACATCAATAAGAATATGATAAATCCTCACGATTTAATGGGAAGATTCTCACAACCATACGACAATACCCTCCCAGCTGAATGTGAATACCCGTATACAAAACCCTGACAAATGTTAGATATTAAATATCAAACGAAACTCAGTTTCATATAAGTAATGTAGTTTTATTCGTTACATTCGATGCGGAAATAAAATCATACAGGATGAATGAAAACTTCAGTTTTCAATCGTAACTGTTAAGCTAAGATCAACAGGTTTGATCAATATCTGATCAGTTGAGAACTTCAGTTTAAATACATTCATCATCTGATAAAAACTGAATTTTTACACACGAACTGCGAGGTAAGGATTTACACTTAACGCATACCGTATCCCGTAAAGAACCGCTGGTTTAATCCATACCTGATAGCATAAAGAACGGATTGGTTATGATCCACAGATGACTATGTGAGAGTTTCAAAGTGATCCCTATTGGATGAAATGAGAACTACAAATTTGATTCATACTTAGTTAGATAAAGAAGTGAAGTTTTGATCCAGAACTACAGTGTTTGTTATCATCTCTTCCTCTTAGCAAATGGTATGAAATATCACGTGTCACCACGTGAGGATATATTCGGTGAGGATTTGACTTTGTTTGTTTTCCGTCCCTTCAGATTACAAAGCTTCGAAGTATCTAGATAAATCTACTTACAGAAGTCGTGTTTTGTTAACATTCCCCGAGTAAAGCCTGCCCGCTGTAACATTTTCATTTAGCTTGCATTCCACTGTTTCGGTGGAAGAAGGAAAGTCTTACAGTGTATTATGTTATTTATACGTTTTATTTTTTCAAATGTCAGGTTTCAGTATAAAAAAATAATATTTATCGGTTTCAGTTTTCTCTCACGTAAAGCTGAAAACTTGTACCGATTCACGGCGTGCCCCGTGTGGTAAGTCTACGTACGGACTTATAACGCTAGAATATACGTTTCGATACCTTTGGTGGACACAGCATAAATAACCAATTGTGTAACTTTAGGGATTTTGAAAGTATATTAACGTTTTCATGATAACAGAAGAGAACACTGACCTCTGAATGTGTTTTTGCCATGTTACAACGGTTTTAGTGTAACAGAAGTGTACGTATGTATATATATATAAAATTTTGTTTTTGATACAGAAAGTATGATAAATATTTATAACATTTTGAACATCTTTACTATTTTGTGATAAATTAATGGAGAATTTTGTTCCTTAAGTCTGAATATCACTTAAAAGTTTACAGAAAAATACCAGTTTCAAATACATTTTGTGTTTGTTAAAAACAACATCAAAACGGACAATTCGACCTAACAAGAGCTGAAAGAATTCTGACACAAATCATTTCACAACTTTGTCGGCTACATTTACAAGTTCTTCTGGGACTGACCGATTGTCACAGTAAACATTCCAAGGACAAAAAAAAATGTTTATTTCACCATCTGTTACAAAGTGTCGATGACTGATATCTGTTGTATCCATAACGACAGTACATTAATATATGTTGTATCCATAACGACAGTACACTAATATATGTTGTGTCCATAACGACAGTACATTAATATATGTTGTGTCCATAACGACAGTACATTAACACATGTTGTATCCATAACGACAGTACACTAATATATGTTGTGTCCATAACGACAGTACATTAATATATGTTGTGTCCATAACGACAGTACATTAATATATGTTGTATCCATAACGACAGTACATTAATATTTGTTGTATCCATAACGACAGTACATTAACACATGTTGTATCCATAACGACAGTACATTAATATATGTTGTATCCATAACGACAGTACATTAATATTTGTTGTATCCATAACGACAGTACATTAATATATGTTGTGTCCATAACGACAGTACATTAATATATGTTGTGTCCATAACGACAGTACACTAATATCTGTTGTATCCATAACGACAGTACACTAATATATGTTGTGTCCATAACGACAGTACATTAATATATGTTGTGTCCATAACGACAGTACACTAATATCTGTTGTATCCATAACGACAGTACATTAATATATGTTGTGTCCATAACGACAGTACATTAACACATGTTGTATCCATAACGACAGTACATTAATATATGTTGTATCCATAACGACAGTACATTAATATATGTTGTGTCCATAACGACAGTACATTAATATATGTTGTGTCCATAACGACAGTACACTAATATCTGTTGTATCCATAACGACAGTACACTAATATATGTTGCGTCCATAACGACAGTACATTAATATATGTTGTGTCCATAACGACAGTACATTAATATATGTTGTGTCCATAACGACAGTACACTAATATATGTTGTGTCCATAACGACAGTACATTAATATATGTTGTGTCCATAACGACAGTACATTAATATATGTTGTGTCCATAACGACAGTACATTAATATATGTTGTGTCCATAACGACAGTACACTAATATCTGTTGTATCCATAACGACAGTACATTAATATATGTTGCGTCCATAACGACAGTACATTAATATATGTTGCGTCCATAACGACAGTACATTAATATATGTTGTATCCATAACGACAGTACATTAATATATGTTGTATCTATAACGACAGTACATTAATATTTGTTGTATCCATAACTACAATACACTAATATTTGTTGTATCCATAACGACAATACACTAATATGTGTTGTATCCATAACGACAATACACTAATATGTGTTGTATCCATAACGACAATACACTAATATGTGTGTATCTTACTTTTCTGATAAAGCACCTCTTTTGACACTACAATGGTTGTCACTTTCTGTTATATTCACAAAACAGTGTTAGGTAAACCAGCGAGACGTAGTTGTTTTCTAAAGTGAGGTTTTGAAAACATTTCTTTTATTCATATAAAACACTTTTAAAACGTCGGATTATCTTGTTTTCAAGAAAAGGAACGTACGTGCGACTAGTGTAAATCTGTATCACATACAAATGTGTGTGTTTGTGTGTCATTAGCCATCAGATATTCACTGATTCGCTGCAGACAAAATCAAAGTCTCTATCGTTATTTCATACTTTTAACTTAGAATTAAATTAATTACAGCGAATGTTGGCGATAAGTGGTGATGACTAGCTGCCTTCCCTCTATTCTTACACTCCTAAATTAGAGACGGCTGGCACAGATAGCCCTCGAGTAGCTTCGAGCGAAATTTCAAAAAGCAAACAAACAAACAAACAAAAAATTTTCTAACAGATCTGTTGACGCGCTCACACAGTAACATTTCTGTCTTTCTGTGAATGTTTATTATAAATGCGAAGTGAGTTACATATTAACATTATCCATGTTTTAACTGATATCTGAATATTGTGTATATTATCCATATTATTATTATTATCATGGAACAGTCACGTGCACACGAACTTATTAACATGGCTGAGAATACTCTTGATGGCTTACATAATATACTCTGAAACACGGCGAAGACAGCTCTTTGTGGTAGAATTATAAACAGTTTTAAGCAGTGTTTTCTTTTGTGTATCGGTCTCTCGGTTTTTATGTAGAGAGTGTTTAAAGTTGATAGTAATTTAGTGTTGTATGTAAAATACATCCATCATGTAAGCACTTTGTTTACTGGTAATTAGTTTCATATATGTCATCGATGGGTCTTCAATCCTCTATATTATGTCAAATGGTTTGTGAAACGTTTGTTCTGTAACATCACGGTATTGATTGTCCACGTTTGTTCTGTAACATCACGGTATTGATTGTCCACGTTTGTTCTGTAACATCACGGTATTGATTGTCCACGTTTGTTCTGTAACATCACGGTATTGATTGTCCACGTTTGTTCTGTAACATCACGGTATTGATTGTCCACGTTTGTTCTGTAACATCACGGTATTGATTGTCCACGTTTGTTCTGTAACATCACGGTATTGATTGTCCACGTTTGTTCTGTAACATCACGGTATTGATTGTCCACGTTTGTTCTGTAACATCACGGTATTGATTGTCCACGTTTGTTCTGTAACATCACGGTATTGATTGTCCACGTTTGTTCTATACCATCACGGTATTGATTGTCCACGTTTGTTCTGTAACATCACGGTATTGATTGTCCACGTTTGTTCCATAACATCACGGTATTGATTGTCCACGTTTGTTCCATAACATCACGGTATTGATTGTCCAATATTTGTAGAATGATTTATTTTATGTGGCAAATGTTCTAATTTTGTGATTGATTTCATATGTTATGAGCTAAACGCGTCCATTATTTTTTGTGAGTTAGGAATTTCAGTTTTACGTTAATGAGACAATAAAGAGATTTTATTTTCTTATAATATTTCAAATTCTTGGTAACTTCATTATTCACAGTAGAATATTTCAAACTTTGTTTTATTTGTTGACAAATATTACGAAGTTTCATCCAAAACTATATTCTGAACGTTACCTTCCAAACACGCCCAAAGCTCCAAGGTGATGAGAGAGGTGAATATTGCCGGTAAAGGACATGGAACACCGGACCTACAGACTCACTCTCCGGCAAACGTTGGGTCATGTCTGGGCCATAGTTTTAGTAAATTATACTTTCAACAATAAAACTTTGTTTATACAATTATATCATATTTTGTTTTAATTATGAAAACCTCTGGTAACTTTAATGTTTGTATTGATGAATACCTCTGGTAACTTTAATGTTTATATTGATGAATACCTCTGGTAACTTTAATATTTGTATTGATGAATACCTCTGGTAACTTTAATGTTTGTATTGATGAATACCTCTGGTAACTTTAATGTTTGTATTGATGAATACCTCTGGTAACTTTAATGTTTGTACTGATGAATACCTCTGGTAACTTTAATGTTTATATTGATGAATACTTCTGGTAACTTTAATGTTTGTATTGATGAATACCTCTGGTAACTTTAATGTTTATATTGATGAATACCTCTGGTAACTTTAATATTTGTATTGATGAATACCTCTGGTAACTTTAATATTTGTATTGATGAATACCTCTGGTAACTTTAATGTTTGTATTGATGTATACCTCTGGTAACTTTAATGTTTGTATTGATGTATACCTCTGGTAACTTTAATGTTTGTATTGATGAATACCTCTGGTAACTTCAATGTTTGTATTGATGAATACCTCTGGTAACTTTAATGTTTGTATTGATGAATACCTCTGGTAACTTTAATGTTTGTATTGATGAATACCTCTGGTAACTTTAATGTTTGTATTGATGAATACCTCTGGTAACTTCAATGTTTGTATTGATGAATACCTCTGGTAACTTCAATGTTTGTATTGATGAATACCTCTGGTAACTTTAATGTTTGTATTGATGAATACCTCTGGTAACTTTAATGTTTGTATTGATGAATACCTCTGGTAACTTTAATGTTTGTATTGATGAATACCTCTGGTAACTTTAATGTTTGTATTGATGAATACCTCTGGTAACTTTAATGTTTGTATTGATGAATACCTCTGGTAACTTTAATGTTTGTATTGATGAATACCTCTGGTAACTTTAATGTTTGTATTGATGAATACCTCTGGTAACTTCAATGTTTGTATTGATGAATACCTCTGGTAACTTCAATGTTTGTATTGATGAATACCTCTGGTAACTTTAATGTTTGTATTGATGAATACCTCTGGTAACTTTAATGTTTGTATTGATGAATACCTCTGGTAACTTTAATGTTTGTATTGATGAATACCTCTGGTAACTTTAATGTTTGTATTGATGAATACCTCTGGTAACTTTAATGTTTGTACTGATGAATACCTCTGGTAACTTTAATGTTTATATTGATGAATACCTCTGGTAACTTTAATGTTTATATTGATGAATACTTCTGGTAACTTTAATGTTTGTATTGATGAATACCTCTGGTAACTTTAATATTTGTATTGATGAATACCTCTGGTAACTTTAATGTTTGTATTGATGAATACCTCTGGTAACTTTAATGTTTGTATTGATGTATACCTCTGGTAACTTTAATGTTTGTATTGATGAATACCTCTGGTAACTTTAATGTTTGTATTGATGTATACCTCTGGTAACTTTAATGTTTGTATTGATGTATACCTCTGGTAATTTTAATGTTTGTATTGATGAATACCTCTGGTAACTTTAATGTTTGTATTGATGAATACCTCTGGTAACTTCAATGTTTGTATTGATGAATACCTCTGGTAACTTCAATGTTTGTATTGATGAATACCTCTGGTAACTTCAATGTTTGTATTGATGAATACCTCTGGTAACTTCAATGTTTGTATTGATGAATACCTCTGGTAACTTTAATGTTTGTATTGATGAATACCTCTGGTAACTTTAATGTTTGTATTGATGAATACCTCTGGTAACTTTAATGTTTGTATTGATGAATACCTCTGGTAACTTTAATGTTTGTATTGATGAATACCTCTGGTAACTTCAATGTTTGTATTGATGAATACCTCTGGTAACTTCAATGTTTGTATTGATGAATACCTCTGGTAACTTTAATGTTTGTATTGATGAATACCTCTGGTAACTTTAATGTTTGTATTGATGAATACCTCTGGTAACTTTAATGTTTGTATTGATGAATACCTCTGGTAACTTTAATGTTTGTATTGATGAATACCTCTGGTAACTTTAATGTTTGTATTGATGAATACCTCTGGTAACTTCAATGTTTGTATTGATGAATACCTCTGGTAACTTCAATGTTTGTATTGATGAATACCTCTGGTAACTTTAATGTTTGTATTGATGTATACCTCTGGTAACTTCAATGTTTGTATTGATGAATACCTCTGGTAACTTTAATGTTTGTATTAATGAATACCTCTGGTAACTTTAATGTTTGTATTGATGAGTACCTCTGGTAACTTTAATGTTTGTATTGATGAATACCTCTGGTAACTTTAATGTTTGTATTGATGAATACCTCTGGTAACTTTAATGTTTGTATTGATGAATACCTCTGGTAACTTCAATGTTTGTATTGATGAATACCTCTGGTAACTTCAATGTTTGTATTGATGAATACCTCTGGTAACTTTAATGTTTGTATTGATGAATACCTCTGGTAACTTTAATGTTTGTATTGATGAATACCTCTGGTAACTTTAATGTTTGTATTGATGAATACCTCTGGTAACTTTAATGTTTGTATTGATGAATACCTCTGGTAACTTTAATATTTGTATTGATGAATACCTCTGGTAACTTTAATGTTTATATTGATGAATACTTCTGGTAACTTTAATGTTTGTACTGATGAATACTTCTGGTAACTTTAATGTTTATATTGATGAATACCTCTGGTAACTTTAATGTTTATATTGATGAATACCTCTGGTAACTTTAATGTTTGTATTGATGAATACCTCTGGTAACTTTAATATTTGTATTGATGAATACCTCTGGTAACTTTAATATTTGTATTGATGAATACCTCTGGTAACTTTAATGTTTGTATTGATGTATACCTCTGGTAACTTTAATGTTTGTATTGATGTATACCTCTGGTAACTTTAATGTTTGTATTGATGAATACCTCTGGTAACTTTAATGTTTGTATTGATGAATACCTCTGGTAACTTTAATGTTTGTATTGATGAATACCTCTGGTAACTTCAATGTTTGTATTGATGAATACCTCTGGTAACTTCAATGTTTGTATTGATGAATACCTCTGGTAACTTTAATGTTTGTATTGATGAATACCTCTGGTAACTTCAATGTTTGTATTGATGAATACCTCTGGTAACTTTAATGTTTGTATTGATGAATACCTCTGGTAACTTTAATGTTTGTATTGATGAGTACCTCTGGTAACTTTAATGTTTGTATTGATGAATACCTCTGGTTACTTTAATGTTTGTATTGATGAATACCTCTGGTAACTTCAATGTTTGTATTGATGAATACCTCTGGTAACTTTAATGTTTGTATTGATGAATACCTCTGGTAACTTTAATGTTTGTATTGATGAATACCTCTGGTAACTTTAATGTTTGTATTGATGAATACCTCTGGTAACTTTAATGTTTGTATTGATGAATACCTCTGGTAACTTTAATGTTTGTATTGATGAATACCTCTGGTAACTTTAATATTTGTATTGATGAATACCTCTGGTAACTTTAATGTTTATATTGATGAATACTTCTGGTAACTTTAATGTTTGTACTGATGAATACTTCTGGTAACTTTAATGTTTATATTGATGAATACTTCTGGTAACTTTAATGTTTATATTGATGAATACTTCTGGTAACTTTAATGTTTGTATTGATGAATACCTCTGGTAACTTTAATGTTTGTATTGATGAATACCTCTGGTAACTTTAATGTTTGTATTGATGAATACCTCTGGTAACTTTAATGTTTGTATTGATGAATACCTCTGGTAACTTTAATGTTTGTACTGATGAATACCTCTGGTAACTTTAATGTTTATACTGATGAATACTTCTGGTAACTTTAATGTTTGTACTGATGAATACTTCTGGTAACTTTAATGTTTATATTGATGAATACTTCTGGTAACTTTAATGTTTGTATTGATGAATACCTCTGGTAACTTTAATGTTTGTATTGAT
The DNA here is from genome assembly GCA_011833715.1 of Carcinoscorpius rotundicauda. NCBI lineage: Eukaryota > Metazoa > Arthropoda > Merostomata > Xiphosura > Limulidae > Carcinoscorpius > Carcinoscorpius rotundicauda. Next base: position 169,089,364 of record CM022392.1, on the reverse strand, counting down.
GAATACCTCTGGTAACTTTAATGTTTGTATTGATGAATACCTCTGGTAACTTTAATGTTTGTATTGATGAATACCTCTGGTAACTTTAATGTTTGTATTGATGAATACCTCTGGTAACTTTAATGTTTGTATTGATGAATACCTCTGGTAACTTTAATGTTTGTATTGATGAATACCTCTGGTAACTTTAATGTTTATATTGATGTATACCTCTGGTAACTTCAATGTTTGTATTGATGAATACCTCTGGTAACTTTAATGTTTGTATTGATGAATACCTCTGGTAACTTTAATGTTTGTATTGATGAATACCTCTGGTAACTTTAATGTTTGTATTGATGAATACCTCTGGTAACTTTAATGTTTGTATTGATGAATAGCTCTGGTAACTTTAATATTTGTATTGATGAATACCTCTGGTAACTTTAATGTTTGTATTGATGAATACCTCTGGTAACTTCAATGTTTGTATTGATGAATACGTGTGGTAAGTTTGTATTATTTCATTCCTTGGTATATATATATGTCTGTTTTAATATGTAAGAAGATGGTTGAAGTTAATATATTTATTAGTTCCATACAGTAACAATTTGCTGTATGTTGTGAGTTTACTTTTCTACTGTTGTTTCACTTTAACATGGTTCGTTTATCAACTCACCAGGTGGTTAGGGTGCTTGGCTCGTAATCTCCGTCACATCGAACATGCTCGTCCTTTCAGTCGTGGAGTCATTATGAAGTAAATGTCAATTCCGTTATTCGTTGGTAAAATAGTAGCCCAGAGTTGGCGGCGGATGATGGTGACTATCTGTCTTCTTTCTAATCTTACGCTACTAAGTTAGGGACGGCTATCACATATAGTCCTTGTGTAGCTTTGAGTGATATTCTGAAAACAAACAAATAAACACGTCGATTTTCAGCTGAAATAAGTGTTTTTGAGCAAACCATAACCAGGGTTTAGCTTGGTGGTGACTCTGACACCAGCAAGCGTTTCAGTAGCTTTCTCTGATGAGTTAGTTCAGAGTTTTGTTTCCTTTATCTCATTGAACATGGATTCGAACTCTGTTAGGACACCATATCAAGATAGATGAGGACTGGACTCACCACCTATATCAAAGGAATTTCTTTCCATGAAAGAAGTCGGTGCTAGTTTAGTCCATGAACTCTGAACTTAAGGTCGTCTAAAGTTGAATATTTTAATATAACCATAAAGGAATAGTTTTATATTTTGTAAACATTGTGTTCTATTTCTCAGAGAGTTCTGAAAGATATTTAACAAAACTATAGAACCAGGGGTGTCACTTTGTACTTCAAAGATTAGGGGCTCAGGGAATGTTTCACTTTTCCGCATGACATCGATTGTAATTTATATTTTGATTTTTTAAGGCACCTTCTGGGGACTTTGGGAACTGTCAAATAGAGTTGGGGCCAGTGCCTGATGACGTCATTCTGATATAGTAATAAATGTTTATTTAGTGATTTCCGTGAAATGGACTAACTAATTAATAACATATAAATTGGTTCTTGATAAAATAGACTAACTAATTAAAACTGGTTCTTGATGAAATAGACTAAATTATTAACAGTTGTTCCTTGTGAAATATAGTGACTAATAAAATAGGCTCTTTTGCATAAGTAAGAATTTTGCCATTTTAATAATAGTTTGAATGTCTGTAATGAATCTACAGGATGTCCAGAGTGTATGGAACTGTAGAAAACTGAACCTTTCACAGAACCAGAACCAAATTAAGAAAGCATGTAAATGAAATATGGTTCCATACTTTTCGGGCATCCTTTCATAATATAGTTCTATATGAAGTTTAAATCTGGTCAAGTAATTCGTAAACAACTAATAATACAAAATAATTTGAATACAACGGTAAATTGTATTAAGAAATTAGTTTTTAATTTCTCGTTGATTTTAAACTTAAAGTTACGAAGCAGTTCTTTATGATCTTGCTACGTTCTTTGACCATCGTACTGGTCATAACGGCTTCATTCTTTGATCGTGTACGATTGGTTTTTTCTCGCCAGATCCGTTGATGTCACAACGGGCCACAGGTTACGTATACGCAATAGCAAACCAGCTGTGGTAACCGCCGGTCACAACACACACAGTCTGTTGTACTGACAAACACCGTTAAACACGCGTATTAACATGGTATCAACAAGCCGAATGTGGACATAGTTTGATATACACGCTGGTGTTCTGTAAACCCGCTGTCGGCACTCTTTACTGATGTGCACAGTACTGAAACTAAACTAAAGTTTATATCGGCAGGAACCAGTTTAGATAAGCGCAGAATGAACGGTAGTTAGGCAGATAAACGTTACGGCAGAAGGAATATCTGTGACTTTGTCAGCTTCAGAACTGATTACTTAAAGGAAAGTTGACAGCGAAATATATTCTGTACAATGCACGTGTTCTGTACAAGACGTGTGCTATACAGTACATGATATATTCTGTACAATGCACGTGTTCTGTACAAGACGTGTGCTATACAGTACATGATATTTTCTGTACAATGCACGTGTTCAATACAATACATTAATAACCATTGTTTATGCGTTGTGTTGATAAAAGATTGGCCCAGACTTTGTCGGTGTGTGGTGTTCACCACTAGCTTTATCTCTAGTCTGTAACAACTGAATTAGAAACGTCTAGCATAGACTTGCGAGCTTTGTGGCAAATTCAAAACCAACCAAACAAACCATTTGTTCAAATAGAGCTAACGATGTACTCTGATGACCTGACAGTTTGATAAAAACAGTCATGAAGTGTAAGTTATATAACTTAACAATGTTTGATAAAGAACGGTCATACAGTGTAAGTTATATAACTTAACAATGTTTGATAAAGAACGGTCATGCAGTGTAAGTTATATAACTTAACAATGTTTGATAAAGAACGGTCATACAGTGTAAGTTATATAACTTAACAATGTTTGATAAAGAACGGTCATACAGTGTAAGTTATATAACTTAACAATGTTTGATAAAGAACGGTCATACAGTGTAAGTTATATAACTTAACAATGTTTGATAAAAAACAGTCATGCAGTGTGAGTTATATAACTTAACAATGTTTGATAAAAAACAGTCATGCAGTGTAAGTTATATAACTTAACAATGTTTGATAAAGAACAGTCATGCAGTGTAAGTTATATAACTTAACAATGTTTGATAAAGAACGGTCATGCAGTGTAAGTTATATAACTTAACAATGATAAAGAACGGTCATACAGTGTAAGTTATATAACTTAACAATGATAAAGAACGGTCATACAGTGTAAGTTATGTAACTTAACAATGTTTGATAAAGAACGGTCATACAGTGTAAGTTATGTAACTTAACAATGTTTGATAAAGAACAACAAGGATCACATCTGTTATGACTGAAAAACTAGAGTGGGAAAAACCTCCACATTCTCTTTATTCTCAAGACATTTCTCCATCTGATTATCATTTATTCCGAAATTTGTAAAACTATCTTTATGGAGAAAAGCTTGGAACACATGAAGATGTCAAAACTACCTTCCTTGCATTCTCTTCCAAACCCCAAGAATTTTATATCAGTGGTATTTAGAAGCTTGAGAATTGTTGGTAGGAAGTAATGAATTGTAATGAAACATGTATTACTGATTAAATAACATTAAAAGTGTTTGAACTGGTTTCTCTTATTCTAAACCTAAAATCGTACATTACTGAACGGATGGCGTGATACGTGATCGCGAATTATGCTGATTATCACATAATATACCCGACATTAAAATACAACGCGTAGTACTTTATATTATACATTTCTACACGTATCTTTTAAATATAACATGTATCAAAATGTGCAGTGTGAAATTTGTAAGTGAATGGTACGTCATGCGGCACATGGAGTGATGGCTAGATAAGAGATCCTCAACTGCCTTGCGTCACAGTTCTTAACGTACAGTATCTAACGTGACACATTAGTGCGCACGGTTCTCTCAGAATCCCTTAGGAGATGAGCATAAGTCCCTCTGCAACACATAAGTTAACGGTTACGTTAGACCTTTTCGTAGCGACGCATAGGTCCCCAATTCACAGCACCTCATGTAACACATAAGATAACGGCTACGCCAGAGTTCTTTTGTAGAGACGCATAAGTCCAAACCTTATGGGCTAAAGAACGTCTGTTCAGAGACTCTCAGTAATCAGGTGTACCATCCTTAGTTTTAGAATATAAACAAAGACTAGTTCACTAGCTAGTTCTTCCACCGGTTTTTTAAAAACTGAATTACACAATTGACTCTCATTGTTGACATGTCTACAGCTCAAAGTGTGAGACCAGTTCAGTGACACTTTTGTTCGAACGTCTGCAGCCCGACACGTCAGACCACGTTTATCGTTAAGAAGATGTCATGAGTGTGTGTGTGTTTCTTATAGCAAAGCCACATCGGGTTATCTGCTGAGCCCACCGAGGGGAACCGAACCCCTCAGTTTAGCATTGTAAATCCGTAGACTCCCTGCTGTACTAGTGGGGGTCAGGTGCCGTGAAACAATCATTTTAAATACTTTTTATGTTCCCACGCTACAAACAGTTTAGAGTTTTAATATTCAAACATACACTAAATAATCAAATGTATACCATGAACAGTTGTGAACTTAAATAGCCAAATATATACCATGAACAGTTGTGCACTTAAATAGCCAAATATATACCATGAACAGTTGTGCACTTAAATAGCCAAATATATACCATGAACAGTTGTGAACTTAAATAGCCAAATATATACCATGAACAGTTGTGAACTTAAATAGCCAAATATATACCATGAACAGTCGTGAACTTAAATAGCCAAATATATACCATGAACAGTCGTGAACTTAAATAGCCAAATATATACCATGAACAGTCGTGAACTTAAATAGCCAAATATATACCATGAACAGTCGTGAACTTAAATAGCCAAATATATACCATGAACAGTTGTGAACTTAAATAGACAAATATATACCATGAACAGTCGTGAACTTAAATAGCCAAATATATACCATGAACAGTCGTGAACTTAAATAGCCAAATATATACCATGAACAGTCGTGAACTTAAATAGCCAAATATATACCATGAACAGTCGTGAACTTAAATAGCCAAATATATACCATGAACAGTCGTGAACTTAAATAGCCAAATATATACCATGAACAGTCGTGAACTTAAATAGCCAAATATATACCATGAACAGTCGTGAACTTAAATAGCCAAATATATACCATGAACAGTCGTGAACTTAAATAGCCAAATATATACCATGAACAGTCGTGAACTTAAATAGCCAAATATATACCATGAACAGTTGTGAACTTAAATAGCCAAATATATACCATGAACAGTCGTGAACTTAAATAGCCAAATATATACCATGAACAGTCGTGAACTTAAATAGCCAAATATATACCATGAACAGTCGTGAACTTAAATAGCCAAATATATACCATGAACAGTCGTGAACTTAAATAGCCAAATATATACCATGAACAGTTGTGAACTTAAATAGCCAAATATATACCATGAACAGTCGTGAACTTAAATAGCCAAATATATACCATGAACAGTTGTGAACTTAAATAGCCAAATATATACCATGAACAGTCGTGAACTTAAATAGCCAAATATATACCATGAACAGTCGTGAACTTAAATAGCCAAATATATACCATGAACAGTCGTGAACTTAAATAGCCAAATATATATCATGAACAGTTGTGAACTTAAATAGCCAAATATATACCATGAACAGTTGTGAACGTAAATAGCCAAATATATACCATGAACAGTTGTGCACTTAAATATCCAAATATATACCATGAACAGTCGTGAACTTAAATAGCCAAATATATACCATGAACAGTTGGGAATATAAGTGTCCAAACCTGTACCACGAACATCTGACAGTCATAGTCTGACATGTATTCATTTTCATCAAACTGATCATGCGAGTTGAAAGGTAAAGAGAGCCACCTAGCGAAGCTGCGGATATTCTAGAAAGTATGCCTGATGAGAGTTTCCGTGAAGTTCCATAACGAAATTTTACCAGCCAGATCCAACACGTAAGGTTGTTCACCTTTTCATTGTAATATGAAACATGAGGAGAGTAGATTAGAATATAATCCCACAGCTAGGATGACGATTACAGCTGCCCACCTCTTTCAAACGAGGGTCATTTTTGATAGAGTATAATCTGGTGTAACCTACACACACACATACATACATAGATACGTGTTTTTGTTTTATAACTTTTTGTTATAAGAAAAAGTAATTCCTGACGTCACACTCCACCTTCACTCTCTCGCTTTAATTACAAGAATTTCATTATTCTTTTCACATTTGAAACCTTTCACAGTAACGACTATCAGATACCCCCACCCCCACAAAAATATGGATTTTGTCGGTTTGTTATCAGTGAATATTTTGCGTATATCATAATTTCTAATATCGCAAGTTGAAAAAAATAAGAACGCTAGGACTAATTAGAAAATTTCTAACATGTTTGTGTGACAAACAAACATAACAGGTACTCGTACTTAAGCAACACAACCTTATATTTTATTGTTTTTCAATTACTGGTTACAAATGTTCTAAACAAGTAATATCTACCAGTAGCATGAGCACGTGTTAATATAAGTCTGACATGTAGCATTTTATATTTAAGATCCTTTAACCAAACAAACCCAACAAAAATCAACATTCTAGAATCGGATGGACTATAATTATGTATTAACCTCGACCACAGCGTACAGTAAAGTAAGTGCTAAGCAATTTCTTACTTTAGGGAGGGGCCCGCCATGGCTAGTTGGTTAGGGCGATTTACTTGTAATCTTAGGGTCGCGGATTCGAATCCCCTTCCCATTAAGCATGCTCGCTCTTTCAACTGTGGGGGAGTTATAATGTGACGGTCAATCCCGCTAATCGTTGATAAAATAGTAGCCCAAGAGTTGGCATTGAGTGGTGATGACTGATTGCTTCCCCTCTAGTCTTACACTGCTAAATTAGGGACGGCTAGCGGAGATAGCCTACGTGTAGGTGTGCTCGAAATTCAAAATGAACAAATAAAATAAACCAATTAATTTCTTCTTAGCAACGTTTCTTCTTTCTAATATAGATTTTAAAGCAATTTTCAATCCAAAATAACAACTATACACTTTCGGTGTAGCAATATCCTTGATAGCTATGCCTTTTACAATACTTAAAACCACAATAACAAATTTAATCCTCACTATGGCCTACATATACACTGTCAAAGCTGCCAAAATAAGGCTAAAATTTCGTAAATTTGTGATTGTGGCTTTAATTCTTGTTTTAGTACTTTTTGTTACAAGGCCCCTCCCTACTTCATGTTAAAATTCATAATTTTTGACACTTCTGTTTCTTTACATATTATACACTATACATAAAGTATATATTTTGTATTTAGAAACTGTCGCGTTTAACCATTGATATGTAGCGCCATCTATAATTTAATGATATATTTACTATTTATATCATATCTCTCTGTGTGTGTGTATAAATATATATTGAATTATTATACCTGAAATGTTTTGTTTTAGCGTATTAGTAATATATATACACATAATATATCGTAATCAATACTTTTAATAGTCAGATTTCGCTTAGGAATTCAACAGGGTGTTTTCTCGGCGTATGAATTATTTAAAATCCTTGTCGGTCTCTACTCATAGGTACTTAAACCAAGTATAAGTATACATCCCATCTCTTCTCTCAAAGTGTACTATTCCAGTAGTAGTGATAATATAAGTGTATGCATACATGCTGTCTTCTTTTCTCATAATGATATTTCGAAAAATTAGTTTTTATGTGAAAAATAACAGTACTTAACAATATGCAATATAGCGTTTCGCACTTTCAATATATGCTTGTATAAAACTGCTCTCTAATAAATTTATCACAGGAATGTTAGGCAAAGTAGATACAATAAGTTTCCGAACTTTAATTGACCTGCAACTTGCTGTTGAAAGAAAAAGATACAGCGTTTCGGCCTCGGTACGGTAGCTCAAACGTTGCCTCGTTTTCTTTCAACAGGCGTTTTCAGTTTATTAAGTACTAAGACCTACTATTATTTTTCTTGCGCTTTATAACTCTTATACCATATTTTATTTAAAATTGTTGTCATTGCTTTTCACCTTCTCAATTAACGGTTATAATTACGCCCTTGACAAATTATGTTTAGCAACGTCTAAGCCTAATAAAGATCTGTTCGGTGTGGTGTCACTATCTCTCTACAACGTGAATAAATGGGCCCATTGACTATAAGTTCATAGCAGTAACCAGTAATGGACTTATTGACTTTCAATATTGACAAAACAATTCGCTTTCTTTGCTCCGAGCAAGTTACGTTAAACGAACGGTTGTTCGAAAGAGCAGCGTCGTTGTCAGTCACCAGCCGCTCCGAGTGAGAGTTTGTTTGTCCAAGTTCTAAGTTTACGGCTCCTCCCCGACAGTTAAGAGGAAAATACCCAACCCCTAATTTCATTGTTTTCCATGCTCTTTAATAATTCACCACTACCAGTCGAAGCCGAATCACATATTGGACATTGGAGGACATTAATACAACAGACCACCAGATCCAACCATTTTATAAAACAACGGTTATTATCACTTTACCACAAACATATAACTGCTTCTCAGAACCTTGTCGATATCCGCTAACCTTAACTGCCCCCCAGTGGCTCAGCGGTATGTCTACGGACTTACACGCTAAAATCCGGGTTTCGATACCCGTGGTGGGCAGAGCACAGATAGCCCATTATGTAGCTTTGTGCTTAATTCAAAAACAAAAAAAACTAACCTTAACTACATTACGAGCACCACCTGGTGGCACACACAGACAATAAAACCTAAACAACAATATTAAACTTATTTCGGTATCCCGTGGCTGCCAGGTTCTGATGAGCAAGCGTGAATAACAATTACATTTGCATAAAAAAAAAGAGATAACAGTATGTGTAGAATAGAGCTATTGTAACGTCAATATAAACCGTAATGTTGCGTGCACGCGCAGTGTATACCATTCTGTGTATTATGAAATTGTTAAAACGACGTTACTATGAGTTTGTTAAATACCTCTCAAAGTATGAAGAACCGACTTCTTATTGACCTGTTTCACAACAGACAAGCTTTTCACAATCAATAACTGTAGCTCCATTATAATCTTTACCGTATTTTTTCATAGCCTCGCGCGGCTTCTCTGATATAAATCTATAAATCTTGTTACCCATTCCCCCTTGAAACACTTACGTTTGTTTGTTTGTTTATTTTTGAATTTCGCGCAAAGCTACTCGAGGACTATCTGCGCTAGCCGTCCCTAATTTAGTACAGTAGGACCAGAGAGAAGGCAGATAGTCATGATCACTTTCTGCTATCTTTTGGGCTACTATTTTACCAACGAATAGTGGGATTGACCGTCACATTATAACACACCCACGGCTAAAAGGGCGAGCGTGTTTGGCGCGACAGGGATGCGAACTCGCGACCCTCAGATTAGGAGTCGACTGCCTTAACCACCTGGCAATGCTGGGCTGTTTGATGGTCCAGTTGATTTTATAATAATCATTTTAGTGTCACTTCGTTAAGAACTGTGCTCTTTAGGTAAACTCCACTTTGAAAACCGAATTTATAAGTTTCACACTGGAAACCAAATATATCAGTTTCACGTTAGAAACCGCCCGTAGCACAGCGGTATGCCTGTGTAGTCAGAACTCTAAAAACCGGGTTTCGATACCCGTGGTAAGCAGAGCACAGATAGCCTATTGTGTAGTTTTGTGCTTAATTCCAAACATCTCATGGAAATAGAATATGTCCATTTCAAATCGTAAACTGAGTTTATCAGTATGACATTAGAAACCAAATTGACCAACATTCAAGTGTTCAGAGGGAGTTTTACTTTAAACTGTGAATTTACTTATGTAAATAAACTATTATAACATTTTAAGTCAGAAAAGCGTAATAAGAATATTTCAAGTATATATTTTGTTTAGTAGAATTCAACACAAAGGAATTGTTGTACTAATTCATTATGTTATTTTGTTTAGTAGAATTCAACACAAAGGAATTGTTGTACTAATTCATTATGTTATTTTGTTTAGTAGAATTCAACACAAAGGAATTATTGTAGTAATTCATTATGTTATTTTGTTTGGTAGAATTAAACACAAAGGAGTTGTTGTTCTAATTCATTATGTTATTTTGTTTGGTAGAATTAAACACAAAGGAGTTGTTGTTCTAATTCATTATGTTATTTTGTTTGGTAGAATTCAACACAAAGGAGTTGTTGTACTTATTCATTATGTTATTTTGTTTAGTAGAATTCAACACACAGGAATTGTTGTTCTAATTCATTATGTTATTTTAGCGATGACATGAGCACTTGGAACAGCTAAAAAAAAACATTGGTAAATTGTGTTGTTCACTTTGGGTTTGTTTTTTTGAATTTCGAGCAAAGCTACTCGAGAGCTATCTGCGCTAGCTGTCTCTAATTTAGCAGGATGGCAGCTAGTCATTATCACCCACCGCCAACTCTTGGGATACCATTTCAAAAACGAATAATAGGACTGACTGCTACATTTATAACACCCTCACAGCTGAAAAGCCGAGCATGTTTGGTGAAATCTGTGACCCTCAGATTGCGAATCGCACGCCTTAACCCACCTGGCTATGCCGGGCCTTTGTTCAGTCTGAGATATTTGTGTTATTGAATGAATATTTAAGTTTATCAGATCAAGTAAACATTTCGAAAGTTTTCTTAATTTCGTCAATTCGTTTACCGTAATTCTAGGTGTGGATCGAGAAAATTTGACCTGATTTATTACAACTAACTTTGAGCTGTCCAGTTGTGGTGTTATCTTAAGATATTTATATACTGACCACAACGAGCGTTTACTTTAGTTTTTTTTTGCAGATGGTGAAAGTGTTATGTTTACAGATACGATATGTCTTATATATGGGGTTCATAAGTGAATGAAAAAAATTGTGTTTATATCTGTACGTCTTAAAATATTATGTGTTGGAGTCGAAACTAAGAACGTATCTTTTCTTGGCATTTTAAAGTTGCATTTATGCGTAACGAAGTTTGAAAGTGTACAAAGTAAAATGTGTGTTTGTACAACTATTTGTATTTACCCATAAGTTTGAATACTATAAATATATATAGATATATTGTTGGTTATTGTTGGCTATATACTGTCTTGGAGCACTCTTTTGTCATTGTTGTTTCGGTCACCAGTTATTTGCCCTTTTTCCCACCCACGAAGACCGTCAAATCTTTAGTAACCGATTAAGGATGACAGGTAACTAGCTTGTCCGTGAAAACGTCACTTTACATCAGTCTAAGGTTCCTAACCGTTTCGACACTTCACCACTGTGTAGCTATCCAGATGAATGTCCTCCACTTCTTGGAAACAGCTGTTTACCAGAAACTCTATACGTTTGGCCTGAGGTTCCACATTTTTATAATTGCTTTATTATGACGATGTACAATATACAAGCATATTATTCACACGCTAGAAAGATAAACTATTCCCGAGCAATAATAAAGGTACGCTATTTCGAGATTGTAACATATTGCAAGTAATTTGATCTTTGTTCTCCTTTACGAGGCATCCGATTCTTGGGACACCTCGAGTTTATCTTCTGATCCTGACCTAACGTTATAACTGCCTTTAAAAAAGAAAAGAAAAAAAAGAGAGATAATTTGAGCGGCTGTGCACAGCGGAAAATTTATGGGAATCGGTCTTGTGACGGATCGCGTTTCAATCATTTGTTTTATCTCGACCAAACAACCCACTTAGCAGAAATCTGTGTAGGACAACTTATAAGGGTTATTATAATGTACTTTTAACTTGTCTGGGTAGGCCTAACGTTTCAAACTTTTCAACCGTACATATAGTCCAACCAGAAAATTTTCAGAATAACTTTTCATCAGCTTTTCTCAATATTCTGTATTCAGTTAAAAATTACTTGTTTGCAGTTAAGCACAAAGCTACACGTGGGTTTTCTGCGCTGTTCTCCAGTGGTATTCAACTTTTAACAGCTTTGAAGGATTAAGTCATGAAATATAACTTAAAACGATGTTACTGACAATGTGTGAACGTTATAAAATGACTTGAATGTTAAGTTTATGAAGTGGCGACTCTGCATGCACATACAAATGAGGGGACTACGTGGGGTCTGAGCCCGCTCTCCAATAAAGAGACCAACCAACACTTTCCGCTCTCACAAATAAAGATTCGAACGCGGATTAAGCAACTAAAAATAAAGTCGAAAGTATAACTTACAGAGTTTAAGGCAAAAACAAGAATATGATAATAAAGTCGGGCTATTAACGTTGTATTTCTACAATACTTTCTTGTATTTCTTACCTATGATTTCTACCACATCTTAACCCTTCCGCTACATCAAAATAATTAGTCTAAAAAAGCACACTTCTGTCAAGCCCCTTCCGTCACCCTGTGCAAAGTAAGTGTGAGTAAATATTCAATAATTATTGGATGTAGCTTTGTTCAAAATCAGGTTTACAGTTACCTTCTATTGTGGCTAAAACATAAACTTTTATATAACATATAAAATCTCGTTGTAAGAAAAACTTTTATTTAACACATATAACCTCGTTGTAAAAAGGACTTTTATTTAACACATATAACTTCGTTGTAAAAAGGACTTTTATTTAACACATATAACCTCGTTGTAAAAAGGACCTTTATTTAACATATATAACTTCGTTGTAAAAAGGACTTTTATTTAACATATACAACTTCGTTGTAAAAAGGACTTTTATTTAACACATATAACCTCGTTGTAAAAAGGACCTTTATTTAACATATATAACTTCGTTGTAAAAAGGACTTTTATTTAACATATACAACTTCGTTGTAAAAAGGACTTTTATTTAACATATATAACTTCGTTGTAAAAAGGACTTTTATTTAACATATAAAACCTCGTTGTAAAAAGGATTTTTATTTAACACATAAAACCTCGTTGTAAAAAGGACTTTTATTTAACACATAGAACCTCGTTGTAAAAAAGGACTTTTATTTAACATATATAACTTCGTTGTAAAAAGGATTTTTATTTAACACATATAACCTCGTTGTAAAAAGGACCTTTATTTAACATATATAACTTCGTTGTAAAAAGGACTTTTATTTAACATATACAACTTCGTTGTAAAAAGGACTTTTATTTAACATATAAAACCTCGTTGTAAAAAGGATTTTTATTTAACACATAAAACCTCGTTGTAAAAAGGACTTTTATTTAACACATAAAACCTCGTTGTAAAAAGGACTTTTATTTAACACATAGAACCTCGTTGTAAAAAGGACTTTTATTTAACACATAAAACCTCGTTGTAAAAAGGACTTTTATTTAACACATAAAACCTCGTTGTAAAAAGGACTTTTATTTAACACATAGAACCTCGTTGTAAAAAAGGACTTTTATTTAACACATAGAACCTCGTTGTAAAAAAGGACTTTTATTTAACACATAAAACCTCGTTGTAAAAAGGACCTTTATTTAACATATATAACTTCGTTGTAAAAAGGACTTTTATTTAACACATAGAACCTCGTTGTAAAAAAGGACTTTTATTTAACACATAGAACCTCGTTGTAAAAAAGGACTTTTATTTAACACATAGAACCTCGTTGTAAAAAAGGACTTTTATTTAACACATAAAACCTCGTTGTAAAAAGGACCTTTATTTAACATATATAACTTCGTTGTAAAAGGACTTTTATTTAACATATACAACTTCGTTGTAAAAGGACTTTTATTTAACATATAAAACCTCGTTGTAAAAGGATTTTTATTTAACACATAAAACCTCGTTGTAAAAAGGACTTTTATTTAACACATAAAACCTCGTTGTAAAAAGGACTTTTATTTAACACATAGAACCTCGTTGTAAAAAGGACTTTTATTTAACACATAAAACCTCGTTGTAAAAAGGACTTTTATTTAACACATAAAACCTCGTTGTAAAAAGGACTTTTATTTAACACATAGAACCTCGTTGTAAAAAAGGACTTTTATTTAACATATAAAACCTCGTTGTAAAAAGGATTTTTATTTAACACATAAAACCTCGTTGTAAAAAGGACTTTTATTTAACACATAGAACCTCGTTGTAAAAAGGACTTTTATTTAACACATAAACCTCGTTGTAAAAGGACTTTTATTTAACACATAAAACCTCGTTGTAAAAAGGACTTTTATTTAACACATAGAACCTCGTTGTAAAAAAGGACTTTTATTTAACACATAGAACCTCGTTGTAAAAAAGGACTTTTATTTAACACATAAAACCTCGTTGTAAAAAGGACCTTTATTTAACATATATAACTTCGTTGTAAAAAGGACTTTTATTTAACACATAGAACCTCGTTGTAAAAAAGGACTTTTATTTAACACATAGAACCTCGTTGTAAAAAAGGACTTTTATTTAACACATAGAACCTCGTTGTAAAAAAGGACTTTTATTTAACACATAAAACCTCGTTGTAAAAAGGACCTTTATTTAACACATAGAACCTCGTTGTAAAAAAGGACTTTTATTTAACATATAAAACCTCGTTGTAAAAAGGATTTTTATTTAACACATAAAACCTCGTTGTAAAAAGGACTTTTATTTAACATATACAACTTCGTTGTAAAAAGGACTTTTATTTAACATATATAACTTCGTTGTAAAAAGGACTTTTATTTAACATATAAAACCTCGTTGTAAAAAGGATTTTTATTTAACACATAAAACCTCGTTGTAAAAAGGACTTTTATTTTACACATAAAACCTCGTTGTAAAAAGGACTTTTATTTAACACATAAAACCTCGTTGTAAAAAAGGACTTTTATTTAACATATATAACTTCGTTGTAAAAAGGATTTTTATTTAACACATATAACCTCGTTGTAAAAAGGACCTTTATTTAACATATATAACTTCGTTGTAAAAAGGACTTTTATTTAACATATACAACTTCGTTGTAAAAAGGACTTTTATTTAACATATAAAACCTCGTTGTAAAAAGGATTTTTATTAACACATAAAACCTCGTTGTAAAAGGACTTTTATTTGACACATAAAACCTCGTTGTAAAAAGGACTTTTATTTAACACATAGAACCTCGTTGTAAAAAGGACTTTTATTTAACACATAAAACCTCGTTGTAAAAAGGACTTTTATTTAACACATAAAACCTCGTTGTAAAAAGGACTTTTATTTAACACATAGAACCTCGTTGTAAAAAAGGACTTTTATTTAACATAAATAACTTCGTTGTAAAAAGGACTTTTATTTAACATAAAAAACCTCGTTGTAAAAAGGATTTTTATTTAACACATAAAACCTCGTTGTAAAAAGGACCTTTATTTAACATATATAACTTCGTTGTAAAAAGGACTTTTATTTAACATATACAACTTCGTTGTAAAAAGGACTTTTATTTAACATATAAAACCTCGTTGTAAAAAGAATTTTTATTTAACACATAAAACCTCGTTGTAAAAAGGACTTTTATTTAACACATAAAACCTCGTTGTAAAAAGGACTTTTATTTAACACATAGAAACTCGTTGTAAAAAGGACTTTTATTTAACACATAAAACCTCGTTGTAAAAAGGACTTTTATTTAACACATAGAACCTCGTTGTAAAAAAGGACTTTTATTTAACACATAGAACCTCGTTGTAAAAAAGGACTTTTATTTAACATATATAACTTCGTTGTAAAAAGGACTTTTATTTAACATATAAAACCTCGTTGTAAAAAGGATTTTTATTTAACACATAAAACCTCGTTGTAAAAAGGACTTTTATTTAACACATAAAACCTCGTTGTAAAAAGGACTTTTATTTAACACATAGAACCTCGTTGTAAAAAGGACTTTTATTTAACACATAGAACCCTCGTTGTAAAAAAGGATTTTTATTTAACACATAAACCTCGTTGTAAAAAGGACTTTTATTTAACACATAAAAACCTCGTTGTAAAAGGACTTTTATTTAACACATAGAACCTCGTTGTAAAAAAGGACTTTTATTTAACACATAGAACCTCGTTGTAAAAAAGGACTTTTATTTAACACATAAAACCTCGTTGTAAAAAGGACCTTTATTTAACATATATAACTTCGTTGTAAAAAGGACTTTTATTTAACACATAGAACCTCGTTGTAAAAAAGGACTTTTATTTAACACATAGAACCTCGTTGTAAAAAAGGACTTTTATTTAACACATAGAACCTCGTTGTAAAAAAGGACTTTTATTAACACATAAAACCTCGTTTGTAAAAAGGACCTTTATTTAACATATATAACTTCGTTGTAAAAAGGACTTTTATTTAACACATAGAACCTCGTTGTAAAAAAGGACTTTTATTTAACACATAGAACCTCGTTGTAAAAAAGGACTTTTATTTAACACATAGAACCTCGTTGTAAAAAAGGACTTTTATTTAACAC
Organism: Carcinoscorpius rotundicauda; assembly: GCA_011833715.1. Taxonomy (NCBI): domain Eukaryota; kingdom Metazoa; phylum Arthropoda; class Merostomata; order Xiphosura; family Limulidae; genus Carcinoscorpius; species Carcinoscorpius rotundicauda. The sequence goes on along the minus strand of CM022392.1, from coordinate 169,072,854 downwards.
ATAAAACCTCGTTGTAAAAAGGACCTTTATTTAACACATAGAACATTGTTCTGTTCTCCAGTATTCACGTTTTCTTCATTTCACACACGTATCATACATTATGAAGTTTTTACACTGAGTTTTTGTCACTGTTTATAGACGTCAACATGAGTTAGTGTAGGAATGGCCGGCGACATTACATCATAACATTCGAAAGAAATACAGATATTCTAAACTGGTTATCTTGAGTTATGCCTGAGAAAAACAATCCTTTCTCTGTTGATTTTCTCATGGTGAAACGGCCGTTTAGAAACGGCATGTTGAGCGACTTTTAAGTTCCCAGCAATTTTCTTACCAGAAAATCAGGGTTGGGTGACCGTGCAGCTCGTGACTGAGAGCTGACCGCAGGATGACCCCTTCTTCCGTAACCTCTCTGAAGCAGAGGACAGTAGCAGACAGCGGAAGTCGGTAATTGTTGGCATTTATGGGTGATTACTGGGCAGTTTATGTTGGTGGCGAGGGTGTGTGTTGGCGGCACTTCGAGTGTAGTAGCCAGAACAACTGTAGCGACATCTAGAAGGGATAGATACAGAAGTGAGATATTAACAAACAGATAAACATATCCACATCGGTTTATCTGAAGAATTTATAATGGCGAAAATATCACAGAGGATTTTTAAAATGGCAAAGTAGAATAACGTATGAGAACAACATACAAGAAGGAAGACAAAGTGAGTCGTAACTTGACAAACATCTTGTTGGAAGATAAGCCTAACATTACCAAACGACGACTATAAAACTAAACTGCAGTTCTAATTGACAATAAATAAAATAGAACGTTGGAAGCCAGGAATAATTTCAAAAAAATTATAAGCTATGTTAACGCTTTCATTCTTGGTAAAAAATGTGCGAAAATGGTTCGGTTTAAACAAACTGAGATTTCATAGTTTAATCTAAATACAAAACTACTATCGAATACAATGTTGTTTTCTTAAAAATCACACATTTACATATGTATAGGGTAAAACTTCCTTGTGGTTCACGGTGTGTTTTGATACCTGTGGTGGATACAGCACAGATGTTTGTGCTTAGTTACAAATGAACCAAATAACAAAGTCTGCAATAAATATGTGTATAAAAACAATATGGTTGTTTTAATATAACAATAAATAAGTCATGAAATATAGTTCACTTACGAAACACAAGTTATTGGCTTTAAGTATTGCCTGGCCTGGCATGGCTAAGCGTGTTAAGGCGTTCGACTCGTAATCCGAGGGTCGCCAGTTCGAATGGCAGTCACACCAAACATGCTCGCTCTTTAAGCCGTGGGGGCGTTATAAAGTTACGGTCAATCCCACAATTCGTTGGTAAAAGAATAGCCCAAGAGTTGGCGGTGGGTGGTGATGACTAGCTGCCTTTCCCCTAGTCATACACTGCTAAATTAGGGACCGCTAGAACAAATAGCCCTCGTGTAGCTTCGCGCGAAATAACAAATAAACAATCAAGTATTACTGTAAATTCAATGCTAGTTGCATAACCTAACGACACTAGGATTACCTAAGTTAACATACAGTTGTTGCTATATCTTTTTATTTTAATGGTATTTTTTCTAAATTTTATTAAGTAATACATTTCTTTCTTGTAATTTCTCTATTTAATTTTCTGTCTCTTGTTACTACTATTGTTTGTTTCTTAGTAAAAGTCCACAAATGGTATTGCTGCGAAATTGCAATGACGGAAACCGGATTTTGATACCCATGGTTGGCAGAGAACGCCCATTGTGTTGCTTTGTGCTTAACTACAAACAAATAAACCATCTTAGTGCAAAGTTACACAATGAGCTGTCTGCATTTCCTCCACTGCAGAGAATCAGATATCGGCTTTTGTCATGAAACTCTGTAAACTTACCACCTTGAGGGACCTACCTGTCTCTCCCTTCTTGTAATACTCTGTTTCATTCTAGTTTCTCTTCTCTACATTATTCCGTCTTCAACGAAATCTCAGTTCGTGCTCATGTTACTATTTTGATGTTTAGATATATTTTACTTGTATCAAAATATCTTCACTTCAAACACAAATTTTGTCATTTATTTTATCACTCGGTTGGTTTTTGAAGTATGTGGTAAAAATAATGCGATCTGTAGTCCACCTTACAATAACGAATTAATTCATTTCTTCAATAACGTTTGCCCCAGACTACATTCATTAGTAGGCCTAACTTCACAAGCAACATTACAACGGAACTTTCAAAACTAATTTACAGCTAACTTGCTTCGCTAATTGGTTGATGACAAACACGCTAACCAACTATTTTCCTAACTTGAACACTGACAAACAGACGCAATAACTCCCACTGTCTAAATAATTAACTGGCATTAAACTGATTAATTTATTTTATTCATTCATTTGGCTTTTTATGCACAACAGGTAGCATCGAAATTATACATAGGCCAAGAGTTTTAAGATATTTTTAGGCTTCGCGAGTCATTACTCACGTAAAGAAACAGAAACACAGTCCCTCTGGTAAACAAAAGCTTTAAACATAAATATATTTCACGACAATATGATTGTGGCAACTTGAAAGTTGATGTTAATTTTAAAAAGTGAAAATGAGCTCTATCTTGAAGAAAGTTTCAAATTTTGGAGATAATACTAAGTAAAGCTCTGGGAGAGCAGAATATTAAAATTAATTTACGTATCTTTAAACAGTATATTCAAATTAATTTGTTTATCTTTAAACAGTATATTCAAATTAATTTGGATATTTTAAACAGTATATTCAAATTAATTTATATATCTTTAGACAGTATAGTCAAATTAATTTGTATACCTTTAAACAGTAAATTCAAATTAATTTGTATATCTTTAAACGGTATATTCAATGTGTTATTCTTTCCCGAATTTTAAGCTATGTAAACCTAAACACTCATAGGAATATTACACTCTGTTGTAAGATCCTTGGAACTATCTCAACGTTTTCTAGACAAATATACAGCAGATGTTTGGTAATTAATGGCTGATAGTGTTATAAGTGTAATAAGAAAAGGAAGACTTTTGTACTTATTTTCGTCCTTCCAGCCGTGGTAGTGTTATAATGTGAGGGCAAATCTCACTTCAGTTAGTAAAGTGATGTGTGTTGTTGGCTATCTGTCACTTCTAATTCTAAATTAGGAACGATTAGCGCAAAAACTCTCGAATGTTTTATCTCGAAATTTGATATAACAAAATAAGAAAATAAAGCAAAAATAACAGGTGTAACTAGTGTGGTTATAAGAGTCCAAGAACAAAGGTTAGAACTTTAATATTGTATTAACAAGGGGCGGCATCGCAGTAAGGCTAGGGGGGGCTCGTGCTACCTCATTTTTAACCAATAAACAAAAATTAAACAACCTTGGCTCCAGTCCTCACATGCTAAACCTGCCCTTCCCTTAATAATTATTTCTGGAGCCACATCTTCAACACATTCCTTCGAATTCACGTATGACTTCCCTAATTTTGAGTTACTATCTGTGGGAATGAAAACCAGCTAGTAGCACGTGCCGATACTAGAATTGTGTCTGGTTCTTTTAACTAAATAGTGAGAATGACTTTCGCGTTTATGATACGCCCATATAACACGGGCACAGCATGGTCAGGTGATTAGGGTGCTAGATTCATAATCTGAGGGACGTAGGTTCGAATCCCCGTCACACCAAGCATGTGAACCGTGGTGGCGTTATGATGTGACGGTCAATCCTATTATTCGTTGGTAAAAGAGTAGCCATAGAGTTGGCGGTGGGTGATGATGACTAGCTGCCTTTCCTCTAGTCTTACACTGTTAAATTAGGGACGGCTAGCATGGATAGCTCTCGAGTAGTTTTGCGCGAAATTCAAAACAAGCAAACATATAATACGTCGATTTGAAGCGTGACACTCGAAACATTGGACGTCCGCTCACAAAAATTGGATGAAATGTCTTTAGTAAAGAACAGTTCGCTGTTACGCTTAGACGTAATAAAATAAAAAATCTTTTATTTGTATAATTTTGTTTTAAGTACTTGAATATTTTGAAGGAAAAAACATGCAACTTCCGCGCGCTTTATTTATGAAGTTGACTGCGATTGTTGATGGACAATGACATCAACGTGGAATAGCTTAAATAATGCAAGATATCAGGGAATCATCAATAGCCGCGGCTATACTTAGATCTCACGTCGGTCAGGATATGGAGCTATGAGCTAAACGTTTGTACTTGAAAAACAAATAAAAACAAACTCAGAGCCGCTGTTTGAGTCACTATTTCGCAGTTAACAACGATGTATTGAGGATTAGTGCATTGTGGACTTAAGATATATCTAAAATGTTTTAATTGGGTAAAATTGGAAACATTAAGAAACGAAAAACAAGTACTCATGACAGTATAAACCTTAAAAATATAGACTCGTAAAAATAACCGGGCCACATACTACATTAATTATCAAAGATGTTTCCAAATATTAACATGTTAAAGGGTCAAATTCACGGATTTACAAAGCTAAACATCAGGGATCCATTCCCTGTGGTGAACACATCAGACAGTCCAATGCGGTTTTGTTCCAAAACAAACAAAGACATGTTAAAAGTTAAATTTTTTTTTTTTTAATTAATGGTTAACTGTCACATTACGAAGCTCCAACGGCTAAAAGGGCGAACATTTTTGTTGACGGAGGTTCAAATCAATGGCCAGCAGATTATGAGTCGTGCACATTAACTACCAGGCCATCAGTTTTTGTTCAAATAAAAGACTATTCAAATGTTTAATAGGAAGTTAATAAACTGTTAAACCAGGGATTTTGTTTTATTTATTGTTAATCACAAAGTTACAAAATAGGCTATCTGTGCTGTGCCCATCACAGGTATCGAAACCCACTTATTAGTGTTATAACTCTTGATTCTTACCGTTGAGCCAGTAGGGATCTAAGTTAGAAATATTGAGTGAGAATATGATATTTAACTTTTTACTTGATAGCCTCAAACCTCTGAATGAAAACAAATCAAGGGTTAAAAAGGACGGCAACTATTAGAATATATAAATATAATAGTGCTGTCAGTTGTATGTTAATGTAACTACTTATCTATATAAATATAATAGCACTGTCAGTTGTATGTTCATGTAACTACTCATCTATACAAATATAATAGTACTGTTAGTTGTATGTTCATGTAACTATCATCCATATAAATATAATAGTGCTGTCAGTTGTATGTTCATGTCACTACTTCACAGGGCGTGGATTAATTTTCACCCAAACTGATTCAACATTTCACTATAATAATGTTTCTTTCTGCTACAATGTTAAATTGTCATTTAAACATTTTCTTATTATCGTGTTTCTTTCTACTACAATGTTAAAGAGTCATTTAAACATTTATTTATTATCGTGTTATAAATAATTTACTAAGTAACATTTAACACACATTTTATATGCAGTGAGTTGTAGAGAATACATCACAGGACTCGTTCTTGTTAAATAGGACACCTAGAATCAATGTCGTTCAATATATATATATATATATGTAACGTGTTCAGTGTATATATATTCTAATTTATTACGTGACATTATATTTCTGGTTTCTTTACAAAATTGTAGGGCTGTTCTCCTGCAGTATAATTACCTTTTTCAACGTATTTTTCTTGTTACAAATATTGATCTACGTACACTAGCGCCACACAGTGTATAATGACATATAGATCCTCTGACTGCTTTCCAATAATGCCAATAGAATTCATTAAACTTCATTTGCTTTCCGGATTACCACGTTTACAACACGAAGTACGACAGTACAAAGAACCATTCGATTTATTCTACGGTCTTCACACAAGAGGACTGTATAATTTCTAATTAAATAAATATGATGCTGCCTCCTTACATAATAAAACCTGTGAAATTCTTAAATATGGGTCTTTATGTTAGTTACTGATGAACGATATCTGATTTACTTTTGATAATATTACAATGTCATTTTCATGTTGGAGGCTTCTGGAATTATGTTGACAAGGTTAGTAACATTTGTTTTTTAATGTATCGCGTATCTTATCTCATGATACATAACAATGAGTTTTATGAGTAGAAACTACTGTATGCTTCAGTATATTAACAACTAGAGACTACAGAAACTATTTCCTTCAGTATTTTTAACAACTAGAATCTGTAGAAACTATTTAACATTTTAGTGTTTTTAACGACTAGACTTTGTACAAACTGCTGTACGTTTTAACTAGAAACTGTAGAAACTATTGTACGTTTCAGTATTTTTATCGATTAGAGCCAGTAAAAATTATGAACAATCTTGAAGAACTTAAGCCTTTTATAAATTTTTTTTAGTTTTTTAGAGTGAGTCAGGCGTGGCCCAAACCCAGTCTAAGGGGCTGTGAATCTGTGGGTCGGTTATTTCTGTTAACGAACTACTTTCTGTACGCTCTATCAGTTCAAAATTAGGGACGGCTAACGAACATAGTGCTTGAGTAACTCTTCGCAAGTATCTGAAAATAAACAAACACAATTTATACAAAATCTTAATCGTTGTAACTAATGATGTGTGTAATATAACAGAAACCGAATCTAGGCTTTCATAACCATAACAACATATACTGACGTATACACTAGTGAAACTAACATACATATGAAAGACTACAACGGACCTTTAGTTGGTCTATACTACAATACAATAAATTTTTAAATAAAAGTAAACCCTCAAACCCAGCTATTTATCACTCACGTAGTTACGACGTCTTCTTCTACACTCCTTCAAATAATCCCAAGGCCAACTACTCAGGTAGTGAAATAAAACTGTTTTCAGTGACTTTGTGAACATTTATATTCATGTCTTACCATGCTCACTATTTTGTACAAAATAGAACAGAGACACAAAGAGCAACCAAACCCCTTCTTAACGTTAAACATCTCAATCAGATCCCCCTATATATAGACACGAAACATAAAGTAATATAACTAATAATATATACATGGACACGATACATAAAGTAATATAACTAATAATATATACATGGACACGAAACATAAAGTAATATAACTAATAATATATACATGGACATGAAACATAAAGTAATATAACTAATAATATATACATGGACACGAAACATAAAGTAATATAACTAATAATATATACATGGACACGAAACATAAAGTAATATAACTAACAATATATACATGGACACGAAACATAAAGTAATATAACTAACAATATACATGGACACGAAACATAAAGTAATATAACTAACAATATATACATGGACACGAAACATAAAGTAATATAACTAATAATATATACATGGACACGAAACATAAAGTAATATAACTAACAATATATACATGGACACGAAACATAAAGTAATATAACTAACAATATATACATGGACACGAAACATAAAGTAATATAACTAACAATATATACATGGACACGAAACATAAAGTAATATAACTAATAATATATACATGGACACGAAACATAAAGTAATATAACTAATAATGTATACATGGACACGAAACATAAAGTAATATAACTAATAATGTATACATGGACACGAAACATAAAGTAATATAACTAATAATGTATACATGGACACGAAACATAAAGTAATATAACTAATAATATATACATGGACACGAAACATAAAGTAATATAACTAATAATATATACATGGACACGAAACATAAAGTAATATAACTAATAATGTATACATGGACACGAAACATAAAGTAATATAACTAACAATATATACATGGACACGAAACATAAAGTAATATAACTAACAATATATACATGGACACGAAACATAAAGTAATATAACTAACAATATATACATGGACACGAAACATAAAGTAATATAACTAATAATATATACATGGACACGAAACATAAAGTAATTTAACTAACAATATATACATGGACACGAAACATAAAGTAATATAACTAACAATATATACATGGACACGAAACATAAAGTAATATAACTAACAATATATACATGGACACGAAACATAAAGTAATATAACTAACAATATATACATGGACACGAAACATAAAGTAATATAACTAATAATATATACATGGACACGAAACATAAAGTAATATAACTAATAATATATATATTTAAACGATGCATACGGTACTCTAACTAAATATATATGTGGACACTAAGTATAATCTAATAATAACTAACAATTATATACAGTGGCATATTACATAATCTACTATAACTAACAATGTATATACAGTGGCATATTATATAATCTACTATAACTAACAATGTATATACAGTGGCATATTATATAATCTACTATAACTAACAATGTATATACAGTGGCATATTACATAATCTACTATAACTAACAATGTATATACAGTGGCATATTACATAATCTACTATAACTAACAATGTATATACATTGTCATATTACATAATCTACTATAACTAACAATTATATACAGTGGCATATTATATAATCTACTATAACTAACAATGTATATACAGTGGCATATTATATAATCTACTATAACTAACAATGTATATACAGTGGCATATTACATAATCTACTATAACTAACAATGTATATACAGTGGCATATTACATAATCTACTATAACTAACAATGTATATACAGTGGCATATTACATAATCTACTATAACTAACAATGTATATACAGTGGCATATTACATAATCTACTATAACTAACATGTATATACATTGTCATATTACATAATCTACTATAACTAACAATTATATACAGTGGCATATTATATAATCTACTATAACTAACAATGTATATACAGTGGCATATTATATAATCTACTATAACTAACAATGTATATACAGTGGCATATTATATAATCTACTATAACTAACAATGTATATACAGTGGCATATTACATAATCTACTATAACTAACAATGTATATACAGTGGCATATTATAATCTACTATAACTAACAATGTATATACAGTGGCATATTACATAATCTACTATAACTAACAATGTATATACATTGTCATATTACATAATCTACTATAACTGACAATTATATACAGTGGCATATTATATAATCTACTATAACTACAATGTATACAGTGGCATATTATATAATCTACTATAACTAACAATGTATATACAGTGGCATATTATATAATCTACTATAACTAACAATGTATATACAGTGGCATATTACATAATCTACTATAACTAACAATGTATATACAGTGGCATATTACATAATCTACTATAACTAACAATGTATATACAGTGGCATATTACATAATCTACTATAACTAACAATGTATATACATTGGCATATTACATAATCTATTCTAACTAACAATGTATATACAGAGACATATTACATAATCTACTATAACTGACAATGTATATACATTGGCATATTACATAATCTATTCTAACTAACAATGTATATACAGTGGCATATTACAAAATCCACTATAGCTAACAATGTATATACAGTGGCATATTACAAAATCCACTATAACTAACAATGTATATACATTGGCATATTACAAAATCCACTATAACTAACAATGTATATACAGAGACATATTACATAATCTACTATAACTGACAATGAATATACATTGGCATATTACATAATCTATTCTAACTAACAATGTATATACAGAGACATATTACAAAATCCACTATAACTAACAATGTATATACATTGGCATATTACATAACCTATTCTAACTAACAATGTATATACAGTGGCATATTACATAATCTACTATAACTAACAATGTATATACAGAGACATATTACAAAATCCACTATAACTAACAATGTATATACAGTGGCATATTACAAAATCCACTATAACTAACAATGTATATACAGAGACATATTACATAATCTACTATAACTGACAATGTATATACATTGGCATATTACATAATCTATTCTAACTAACAATGTATATACAGAGACATATTACATAATCTACTATAACTGACAATGTATATACAGAGACATATTACATAATCTACTATAACTGACAATGTATATACATTGTCATATTACAAAATCCACTATAACTAACAATGTATATACAGAGACATATTACATAATCTATTCTAACTAACAATGTATATACAGTGGCATATTACAAAATCCACTATAACTAACAATGTATATACAGAGACATATTACATAATCTACTATAACTGACAATGTATATACAGTGGCATATTACAAAATCCACTATAACTAACAATGTATATACAGAGACATATTACATAATCTACTATAACTGACAATGTATATACATTGGCATATTACAAAATCCACTATAACTAACAATGTATATACAGAGACATATTACATAATCTACTATAACTGACAACGTATATACATTGGCATATTACATAATCTATTCTAACTAACAATGTATATACATTGTCATATTACATAATCTACTATAACTGACAATGTATATACATTGGCATATTACATAATCTATTCTAACTAACAATGTATATACAGTGGCATATTACATAATCTACTATAACTAACAATGTATATACAGAGACATATTACAAAATCCACTATAACTAACAATGTATATACAGTGGCATATTACAAAATCCACTATAACTAACAATGTATATACAGAGACATATTACATAATCTACTATAACTGACAATGTATATACATTGGCATATTACATAATCCACTATAACTAACAATGTATATACAGAGACATATTACATAATCTACTATAACTGACAACGTATATACATTGGCATATTACATAATCTATTCTAACTAACAATGTATATACAGAGACATATTACATAATCTACTATAACTGACAATGTATATACAGAGACATATTACATAATCTACTATAACTCACAATGTATATACATTGTCATATTACAAAATCCACTATAACTAACAATGTATATACAGAGACATATTACATAATCTATTCTAACTAACAATGTATATACAGTGGCATATTACAAAATCCACTATAACTAACAATGTATATACAGAGACATATTACATAATCTACTATAACTGACAATGTATATACAGTGGCATATTACAAAATCCACTATAACTAACAATGTATATACAGAGACATATTACATAATCTACTATAACTGACAATGTATATACATTGGCATATTACAAAATCCACTATAACTAACAATGTATATACAGAGACATATTACATAATCTACTATAACTGACAATGTATATACATTGGCATATTACATAATCTATTCTAACTAACAATGTATATACAGTGGCATATTACATAATCTATTCTAACTAACAATGTATACAGTGGCATATTACAAATCCACTATAACTAACAATGTATATACAGAGACATATACATAATCTACTATAACTGACAATGTATATACATTGGCATATTACATAATCTATTCTAACTAACAATGTATATACAAAGACATATTACAAAATCCACTATAACTAACAATGTATATACATTGGCATATTACATAATCTATTCTAACTAACAATGTATATACAGTGGCATATTACATAATCTACTATAACTAACAATGTATATACAGAGACATATTACAAAATCCAGTATAACTAACAATGTATATACAGTGGCATATTACAAAATCCACTATAACTAACAATGTATATACAGAGACATATTACATAATTTACTATAACTGACAATGTATATACATTGGCATATTACATAATCTATTCTAACTAACAATGTATATACAGAGACATATTACATAATCTACTATAACTGACAATGTATATACATTGGCATATTACATAATCTATTCTAACTAACAATGTATATACAGTGGCATATTACATAATCTACTATAACTAACAATGTATATACAGAGACATATTACATAATCTATTCTAACTAACAATGTATATACAGTGGCATATTACAAAATCCACTATAACTAACAATGTATATACAGAGACATATTACATAATCTACTATAACTGACAATGTATATACATTGGCATATTACAAAATCCACTATAACTAACAATGTATATACAGAGACATATTACATAATCTACTATAACTGACAATGTATATACATTGGCATATTACATAATCTATTCTAACTAACAATGTATATACAGTGGCATATTACATAATCTATTCTAACTAACAATGTATATACAGAGACATATTACATAATCTACTATAACTGACAATGTATATACATTGTCATATTACAAAATCCACTATAACTAACAATGTATATACAGAGACATATTACATAATCTACTATAACTGACAATGTATACATTGGCATATTACATAATCTATTCTAACTAACAATGTATATACAGAGACATATTACATAATCTACTATAACTGACAATGTATATACATTGGCATATTACATAATCTATTCTAACTAACAATGTATATACAGTGGCATATTACATAATCTACTATAACTAACAATGTATATACAGAGACATATTACATAATCTATTCTAACTAACAATGTATATACAGTGGCATATTACAAAATCCACTATAACTAACAATGTATATACAGAGACATATTACATAATCTACTATAACTGACAATGTATATACAGTGGCATATTACAAAATCCACTATAACTAACAATGTATATACAGAGACATATTACATAATCTACTATAACTGACAATGTATATACATTGGCATATTACAAAATCCACTATAACTAACAATGTATATACAGAGACATATTACATAATCTACTATAACTGACAATGTATATACATTGGCATATTACATAATCTATTCTAACTAACAATGTATATACAGTGGCATATTACATAATCTATTCTAACTAACAATGTATATACAGTGGCATATTACAAAATCCACTATAACTAACAATGTATATACAGAGACATATTACATAATCTACTATAACTGACAATGTATATACATTGGCATATTACATAATCTATTCTAACTAACAATGTATATACAGAGACATATTACAAAATCCACTATAACTAACAATGTATATACATTGGCATATTACATAATCTACTATAACTAACAATGTATATACAGAGACATATTACAAAATCCACTATAACTAACAATGTATATACAGTGGCATATTACAAAATCCACTATAACTAACAATGTATATACAGAGACATATTACATAATTTACTATAACTGACAATGTATATACATTGGCATATTACATAATCTATTCTAACTAACAATGTATATACAGAGACATATTACATAATCTACTATAACTGACAATGTATATACATTGGCATATTACATAATCTATTCTAACTAACAATGTATATACAGAGACATATTACATAATCTACTATAACTGACAATGTATATACATTGGCATATTACATAATCTATTCTAACTAACAATGTATATACAGTGGCATATTACATAATCTATTCTAACTAACAATGTATATACAGTGGCATATTACATAATCTACTATAACTAACAATATATGTCAACATGTTAAATAAATTACTGTAATTAATAGCTCACACTCAGATAATTTATTCATGTGATATTTGAGAAATTAATAACAATTCGTACCGTTTGTAAACAAAGTTAAACACAATCATTATAATACAGTTCGCCCCTAACAACATATTTCTGTGATATTAATGTATTGATTTATCATATTGAATATTGTAATAGATTATAATTTTTAAACTCCAAGAACTGACATCAATATTGATTGTTATATAGTATCTAAACTCATGTAACTAATAATGTGTGTTGTACAAACTGTAGTAATTATTAGTGAAAAATAAACATATAGAATTATATATGAGTTATTATATGCGGTAAAGGTTATTCGAGAGACACAGAGTAAGTGCATGAATGAAGCAAGTAATTAAAGCTATATTCCATTATAACCTCATGACTACTTCCTTGGTATATATAAAATACTATGTATATTTATCATACGTTTTACCTGACTTTTCATAATGAGAATTACCTTGCATTATTTTTTAATATGTCAGTTTAGATCTTAGTTAAATATTCCGCAAAAACAAAACCTTGTGAGATACTACTGACATCACGGATGAAAACATTGACAAGAACTGCGTGATCAGTGGATGTATTAATGCATTGACAGACTTATAAATTTCCGCTTAGTGACATCATGTATTTTTACCGAGGTCGGTGTACTATATTAACCAGTGTGTTAATATTTTAGTTCTTATTTAATAAATAATTTCCTTTGGTTAGAAATGATTAATAATAGTGTGATTTAAACAACCGTAAACAACAACTTGCTGATAAACAGACTGCTAAACAACAACTTGCTCATAAACAGACTGCTAAACAACAACTTGCTCATAAACAGACTGCTAAACAACAACTTGCTCATAAACAGACTGCTAAACAACAACTTGCTCATAAACAGACTGCTAAACAACAACTTGCTCATAAACAGACTGCTAAACAACAACTTGCTCATAAACAGACTGCTAAACAACAACTTGCTGATAAACAGACTGCTAAACAACAACTTGCTGATAAACAGACTGCTAAACAACAACTTGCTCATAAACAGACTGCTAAACAACAACTTGCTCATAAACAGACTGCTAAACAACAACTTGCTCATAAACAGACTGCTAAACAACGTGCTTATAAACAGACTGCTAAACAACAACGTGCTCATAAACAGACTGCTAAACAACAACGTGCTCATAAACAGACTGCTAAACAACAACTTGCTGATAAACAGACTGCTAAACAACAACTTGCTGATAAACAGACTGCTAAACAACAACTTGCTCATAAACAGACTGCTAAACAACAACTTGCTCATAAACAGACTGCTAAACAACAACTTGCTGATAAACAGACTGCTAAACAAAAACTTGCTGATAAACAGACTGCTAAACAACAACTTGCTGATAAACAGACTGCTAAACAACAACTTGCTCATAAACAGACTGCTAAACAACAACTTGCTCATAAACAGACTGCTAA
The DNA here is from genome assembly GCA_011833715.1 of Carcinoscorpius rotundicauda. NCBI lineage: Eukaryota > Metazoa > Arthropoda > Merostomata > Xiphosura > Limulidae > Carcinoscorpius > Carcinoscorpius rotundicauda. The sequence goes on along the minus strand of CM022392.1, from coordinate 169,057,843 downwards.
ACAAAAACTTGCTCATAAACAGACTGCTAAACAACAACTTGCTGATAGACAGACTGCTAAACAACAACTTGCTCATAAACAGACTGCTAAACAACAACTTGCTCATAAACAGACTGCTAAACAACAACAGCTCATAAACAGACTGCTAAACAACAACGTGCTCATAAACAGACTGCTAAACAGAACGAGAAGTACTTTTTCCAAAGTAACATATAAACACAAAACAATGTTTGTACCTGACAATGTTTGAACCAAAGTAACATATAAACACAAAACAATGTTTGTACCTGACAATGTCTGAACAATTGTGTCTAGAAACCAGTAGATTTTTGTGTCCCCATTTATACCTCAAAAGTTATGTTCCCATTTGTTTTATATCATAAATATCGCTGTTGTAACTTACGATAAGCACCCTAGTGAGAACATGGCAGTTGTTTTACTTATGTAAAAGACAGCATGCACTACAAGCATGCGCTGTTCGAGTGTTGTATTTTATATTTTCATATTATCTAACTATAGTATCTTAGAGCACATATCACATTTTAATATAAAATCTGACAATTATACATCGTAGCATAAATCATATTTTAATATTATCTGACTATTTATTATGCATGTGAGCATGAATCACAGTTTAATATTATCTGACTATTTATTATACATGTTAGCATGAATCACATTTTAATATTATCTGACTATTTATTGTACATATTAGCATGAATCACAGTTTAATATCATCTGTCTATTTATTATACATGTTAGCACGAATCACAGTTTTATATTATCTGACTATTTATTATACATGGTAGCATGAATCACATTTTAATATTATCTGACTATTTATTATACATGGTAGCACAAATCACATTTTAATATTATCTGACTATTTATTATACATGTTACCACGAATGACAGTTTGATATTATCTGACTATTTATTATACATGTTAGCACGAATCACAGTTTGATATCATCTGGCTATTTATTATACATGTTAGCACGAATCACAGTTTGATATTATCTGACTATTTATTATACATGTTAACATGAATCACATTTCAATATTATCTGACTAATACGTGGTAGCATGAATCACATTTTAATATTATATGACTATTTACGATACATGTTAACATGAACCACATTTCAATATTATCTGACTATTATGCATGGTAGCATGAATTATATTTTAATGTTGTCTGGTTACACTGCACAACAATTGTTTTGAAAGTTTTTGCTGATTGTGACAGGTACCTGGTGGGTATGTACAAATATAGTTTTTATTTTTCTTCATCACGTGGGAACTCTGAGAAATAGACAGTTAACTGTTTACTGGCAATAATGTATTTAATTGCATTTATGTTTCGTATACCCTGTTAAGTTCAAACATAAAGTGTTTTTCTTCTGATTTTCTTTTGTTTTCAATGTCCGGTGCATCACGTTGCAGTGTCCAACAGTAGTTAGCATCTGTTATCTGGCTATAACACATGGTAGCATGAATCACATTCTGTTACTATCTGACTATTGTACATGGTAGCATGAATCACATTTTAATATTATCTGACTGTTATACATGGTACCATGAATCACATTCTGTTACCATCTGACTATTACACATGAGTATTATATGTGGTAACATGGATCACACTATGATACTGTCTGACTGTAACACTTGGTAGCATGGATGACATTATGATATTATCGGACTATTTACATATTTCCTATAACTATAGTTTTAGACCTGATTATTTATTCATTATAATTATTTAATATTTACATTAACATTCAGTATCTGGAAGGAATGAAATACGTAACGGATATTTTTATTGTAACTGTAATGTAATGTAATGTAAAGTAAAAATATGTTCATAAATTTGGCATTTTTATTTTATTCTTACACATTAAGTTACATCACTTTTCTTGTTTCAACAGATCCACTATTTCTGGTCAGTACACATTAAGTTACATCACTTTTCTTGTTTCAACAGATCCACTCTCTCTGGTCAGTGCACATTAAGTTACCTCACTTTTCTTGTTTCAACAGATCCACTCTCTCTGCTCAGTGCACATTAAGTTACCTCACTTTTCTTGTTTCAACAGATCCACTCTCTCTGCTCAGTGCACATTAAGTTTTCTCACTTTTCTTGTTTCAACAGATCCACTCTCTCTGGTCAGTGCACATTAAGTTACCTCACTTTTCTAGTTTCAACAGATCCACTATTTCTGGTCAGTGCACATTAAGTTACCTCACTTTTCTAGTTTCAACAGATCCACTCTCTCTGGTCAGTGCACATTAAGTTACCTCACTTTTCTTGTTTCAACAGATCCACTCTCTCTGCTCAGTGCACATTAAGTTACCTCACTTTTCTAGTTTCAACAGATCCACTCTCTCTGCTCAGTGCACATTAAGTTACATCACTTTTCTTGTTTCAACAGATCCACTCTCTCTGCTCAGTGCACATTAAGTTTTCTCACTTTTCTTGTTTCAACAGATCCACTCTCTCTGGTCAGTGCACATTAAGTTACCTCACTTTTCTAGTTTCAACAGATCCACTATTTCTGGTCAGTGCACATTAAGTTACCTCACTTTTCTAGTTTCAACAGATCCACTCTCTCTGGTCAGTGCACATTAAGTTACCTCACTTTTCTTGTTTCAACAGATCCACTCTCTCTGCTCAGTGCACATTAAGTTACCTCACTTTTCTAGTTTCAACAGATCCACTCTCTCTGCTCAGTGCACATTAAGTTACATCACTTTTCTTGTTTCAACAGATCCACTCTCTCTGCTCAGTGCACATTAAGTTACCTCACTTTTCTAGTTTCAACAGATCCACTATTTCTGGTCAGTGCACATTAAGTTACCTCACTTTTCTAGTTTCAACAGATCCACTGTTTCTGGTCAGTGCACATTAAGTTATCTCACTTTTCTAGTTTCAACAGATCCACTATTTCTGGTCAGTGCACATTAAGTTATCTCACTTTTCTAGTTTCAACAAATCCAATCTTTCTGGTCAGTGCACATTAAGTTACCTCACTTTTCTAGTTTCAACAGATCCACTGTTTCTGGTCAGTGCACATTAAGTTATCTCACTTTTCTAGTTTCAACAGATCCACTCTCTCTGCTCAGTGCACAGTAAGTTACATCACTTTTCTAGTTTCAACAAATCCACTATTTCTGGTCAGTGCACAGTAAGTTACCTCACTTTTCTAGTTTCAACAGATCCACTATTTCTGGTCAGTGCACAGTAAGTTATCTCACTTTTCTAGTTTCAACAGATCCAATCTTTCTGGTCAGTGCACATTGTATTTTCTCTTTCTATCTTTAACTGTTGATACATTTCGATTTCACAAATTTTCTTATAATAATTTCCTCCAGTGTTTATAAACTCGTGAATCACTCGTCGTTCTTAACCAAATAAAAACCATTGCGTATCAGGCGATCTGCTGTGTCCACCGAGGGGAATCGAACCCTTAATTTTAGCGTTGTAAGTCTCTAGACTTACCGCTGTTTCATTGGAGGACAATAATATTACTCACAACAGCGTATGAATTGCATGTGTAGTTATTTATTTAGACATAAACGCACATGCGTCATTTAAACATATACTGAAGTAGAGAACGTGGAAATGGCATGATGTATTTTTTTAGCTGTTGTCCTGGTTTAATTGACTTTTGGAATATAATATTTCAAAGCATTCACTGTTTTCGTTACTGAATGACGTTCATGCTTTTTTATTGTTTTAATTGTCTTTTGTTATTTACGCTGTCCAAAGTATCTTGACTTCAAAATCTAATTAACACTGAAATTGTTCAGTAATACGGGCAACAAGTTGTGTTTACCACCGTCTGTCACGAGCCGCGCGAACATTTTCAAACAAATCTCACGTTGTGTTTCCAGTTCTTTAATTCTTTTGACGACGTTCCTGATTTAAGCACGTGCATGAGAGTTAACGCCTATTATTATTTCTAATGCAAACGAGTTTCTTTGTATAACTTTGTATAACTATGTTTTACCGAATACTTATTTCTATAACGAATGTAATTCAGTACGTTGATAAAAATCTTTACCTGAACAAAATGAACCATTTCTTCCGGGTACACCAATTATCCAGAAAGAATAATTATATTTAACTTTTAATACTTCGTTACAAATGTTTTTGTTGAGGACAAAACTGCACAATTGGTTATTTGTGCTATGCCAACCGAGGGTATCGAACCCGACTTTTTAGCGCTATAAGCCTCTCCGCTGAGGCACTTCGAACGAAGGCTAATCGTTTTCATTTGTTTGTAACAAACTTTTTTTCATAAATAAAACACGTCATCATATGTATTCCTCTGTTATAACAGTTTTCTTTTGCTCTAGTAGTTTATCTAATAGGAATTACATTCGGGGTTCGATCCCAGTCTTGCAAAGAGCACATACATCACATCGTGTGGCTTTGTACTAAACAGAGAACAACGAGTTGTATTTATATTTATAAACGTACTCTTTTTACGGTGTTAGTTTAAATATAGGTATTATTGAATGAACTGCGGTTTAATTATATAACATGATATACAACTCAGGTAAACATTACTACAATTCACTTCGAATATATGGAATAATTTTGATATTCTGTAGCACACATACCACGATATGCAACACATTGTTAAAAGTTTCTAAGGTTCATCTGATATAGAAAGTGACGTGAGAGAGGCCTTTCCTCAGTTTAGTATATTTCAAGTTTAAGGATAAAGGAACAGATAATCCTCTTATAAAAAGACTGAACTCATAACTCCTTATTACGTATAACTACATAAATTCCATCTGTTCAAATGGCAGATTTGTTGGACTCAGTTTTAGTATGCTGGTGTGATATAGAAATGTTCTTAGAACCATTAGATAAAATGTACAGTTGCACGAGGGTTAATCACTGAAACGAGTGCATAAAATAAGAGCATGGCATAGCCAGGTGGTTAGGACAATGGACTCGTAATCTGAGGGTTGCGGGTTCGAATTCCTGTCAAATCACACATGCTCGCCCTTTCAGCCGTGGGAGCGTTATAAAGTAACGGTCAATCCCACTATTCGTTGGTTAAAGAGTAGCCCAAGAGTTGGCGGTGGGTGGTGATGACTAGTTGCCTTCCCCCTAGTCTTGCACTGTTAAATAAACTGACGTATGTTTATATGCTCTTGTTCACGTATTATTAGAAACATAACCATTTTATATCTGTCTGGAAATATGTTTATTGCATATAAAAAGCTGAAAGGAGCATCAATGCATGTTTTATGGAACATGTCTCATCCGTAGTAAAGAACAAGCTTAAGTATTCTACAATGTTTTATGGAACATGTCTCATCCGTAGTAAAGTACAAGCTTAAGTATTCTACAAACATGTTTTATGGAACATGTCTCATCCGTAGTAAAGTACAAGCTTAAGTATTCTACAAACATGTTTTATGGAACATGTCTCATCCGTAGTAAAGAACAAGCTTAAGTATTCTACAAACATGTTTTATGGAACATGTCTCATCCGTAGTAAAGTACAAGCTTAAGTATACTACAAACATGTTTTTAGGAAAATCACTCAAACTAATTTAAATCGTATAACATTATAACACTCCCACGACTGAAAGGGCTAGCATGTTTGGTACAACGGGATTCGAACCCTCAACCTTCAGATTACGAGACGAGTGCCTTAACCACCTGGCCATGCCGGGCCTGTTGTTATAGTTAACAGACGTTTCGTTACAGCCAATAAAGTGTTGTTTTTTTGCTGCAAGTTTGATTCAAACAACCGAGTTGAAGAATATCTCGACCTTTATAGATATACTGTTGCACCGCGATGACTTTGTCCAAACTCTTATCTTTCAATGAATGTAAAACATGATAAGTTTTATTAAGAGGCCTGTAAGAATTTTGGCAGTCAACATATCTAGAAAACACAAGTATTGTTGTTGTTTCCAAGAAAAATGTTAAAGTTTCGTGATATCAGACAAATCATTTTGCTCTCGTTATGTCAATGATTATCAGGTCGTATCCTCCACTTATAGCTGTATGCTTAAGATAGTTTTAAGCACAAACTACATAATGGGTTATCTGTGCTCTCCCCACCACGAGTATCCGGTTTTTAGTAATGTGAGTCAGCAGACAAATCGCTGTGCCACTGTAGGGGGGGGGAATCATTGGTATCAAACCAAATTTATACCGTCGTAAGTCTTCTGAGTCACCACTGAGCCACTAGAAGGCGCTTAGGAAAGTTGATTTCTTTTCAAACATCCGCATCTTGGGGCGAAGCACTGACAGTTTGAATATGGAACACCAATTTTCTGACATTCTAGATTCCGGTTCAGCGACCTTGAAAACAGCCTCCTAGAGGCCTACACCGCCATCACACCGGGCGAGTACAGCTCTTTTTAGCAGAAGCCTACGTTGTATATATAAGGATGACCTCGGGTCACTCGAAGCCCCCATACTAAGTTTGGTCCTGCTAGCTCTACGACTGTTTGAGAAATAAAATATCCATAGAATGTTTATTAATTAATAATCGTACGAGCAAAATCTCTAATTCCCATTTCCAATCTTATTGAATTTCCAAACTGGACAGCAGAGACACTTGGGGTTCAAAGTAAGTCTGAACTTCGGACACCCAACCAGATTCACCAACCACCACAATGGGTTTTCTTCCAGGTATTTGGATTGGATAACGAAATAAATAGTCATTTTTATAACCTGCCCACAGCTGAATGAGGGGTGCTTGTTCAGTGGAATCATGTCTTGAACCATAGACCTTCTGATTCGTAGACAGTCGCGCTAACAACTAGGCCACGCGCGCCTCAAAGCTGCTACATGAAAAAAACAAAACAAAGCTGGATCAAATTTATGACCATCCAGACTCTCTAGTGGCTCAGTACTAAGTCTGACGGCATATAGCACTTAAACACCTGGTTCGATACCCGTAATGGATACAACATAGATAGCCTATAATATAACTCAGTGTTAACAGTAAAAAACAACAATATAAAAACCCAACTAACATATTGAATACTGAAGTCAAAATCCTATAACGCTTATAGAAAATGTCTTCAATGCATTTTTTCTGAGATTATGAACCAAACAATTATTGAACTATCGCAAATTTACTTACTACGTTTATCGAAATAATCAATTAAATATCCAGAAAGTTATACAAATTAGCCTTTTAAAATTACGTTTGATCGTACACAGCTAACTCCATTTATCATTACTGTTGATCACTGTAATACGTGAACGTAATAACATTACAGAATGACCATCTTCGTTTTAAATCAAATCAAATAAACGTTGACGATAAACCTTTTATTAACGATCGCCTTTCTTCTTCTCCTCTTCTGAGAAGACTCATTCTTGTTTTGAAGACACCAAGTTACGTCTCTAGATGTATCTGTGAAACACAATGGTGATTATCAGTCAGTTTGTAGCAGCGTCAAAACGGCCGACCCGCCGTTGTGATTGTGGACTTTAGTTACTATTACACTGGAGCACTTCTATGACAATTGCACGTGAATAGAGCAGAGAAAGGGTAAATGGAATAGCCAAGTAATGAAAGTATTTTATGTCTCACTGCCTCGTCTCGCCTGTTTTGAAGGTAGCGGGAACTGCGCTGGTTAAAACAGTTTTTTTTTGTTGTTTTTTTTGTCTGTTTCCGTCACTTTTATTGTGTCATGCAATCTTCAAATCTATTACAATGTCATAATTTGGCGCTGAGAAGCCGCCAAGAGAATGGGAGGGCTCATTACGTAAGATTTCTTACTGATCCCGGAGGCCAGCAATTGGTGGGCCACAAAGGGATTCGATTTAATACGGCTCAAACGCCATTGTCCGTCGGCCGCCTGATGGCTAGTCAAAACGTTCTTTCTTCTTATCTAGCCGCCGCTTCATTGGTTTATTTAGAGCCTATCTGGGAAACTGGGATCTCTGAGTAATGAAGTTAAATATTAATCACTGTTGAGTTGTCGTTTTCTGGACCCACACACAAAATCAAAACATCTCTTTAACAATCTCTTAACATTCTTATAACTTTCACTTTTTGTAGAACCCAGGGAGACTTTGTTAATTGTGTTGTCTCTTGTCCCCCGGTGGGTCAGCGATAAGTTGAGGTCCTCCAAACAAAAATCTGAGTTGCGATTTCCCGCAGGAGACACAGCAGGCAGCCCAATGTGGCTTTTACACTAATAAACAAACAAAGCACTGTTTCTTTTCAAAGTATCATCTAAGTAGGTAAGCTTAGCGTTCTCAGACTGTGAATCCATGAATTTTTGGTTCCCTGCCCGTTTCCATAGAAACTCGCTTCGTCCTAGGTCAAGAAAAGAGTAGCCCAAGTATTTGTAATTGGCTATTTTCTCAAAATTGTTTTTGCTATATTCTTTTTGTCAAATTCCAATAATTTGTCAGACAAGAGTAGTGTTAAAGTTGGCGGTGGGTGCTGCTGACCAATTTCCTTCCCTTTAGTCTGTTCAAAAATTTGTTACCACAATGTGTTTTATGACTTTGTAAAATCAACAGGATGTTTTGTCTTCGTATTTTGGTGTTAAGATTAACAAATTCAGACTGCAGTCGTTTACCCAAATCGTGAATTTTATATTTTAGTTATGTATCCTATTACCTTAATAATTTTAGTTTGAATCGCGGTCTTTGAGTCAAAATCTTTATACGATTTTTAAATTTAAAAAAAAAATCAAATATTTTTCTCTGCTTGCTTTATATTGAACTTTGTACATCGATTAGTTTAGTACTGCATTATTCTTTAATCTTATAATGTAATAGGTTCACGTGAAATTTCGAATATTTTCTTATTAGTGTACACTTATCGATAATTACAATAAAACGTTATATTTCAGAATATTTGCGTATGTTACACAACGTGTTTAAAAGGCTAACACCATGACGGTTACTCCGCATCCGTAATAATGGGTTAGCCCTCTTATTATACGTTTAACCTCTACCGCCCTCTGCTACCGTGCTAGGCCTAATTACACCCTATTCTCAATCTTCATTCTAATCCCCTGACTTTGAACACATTAATCAGACCCCAAGGCTGCTCGTAGACGCCCTCTACTTTCAGGGAATGATTTATAGGAACTTCCTCATAAAATGCTACTGTAATTAAGAGAATAAAAAGATTGCCTATTTTTAACACCAGGAAGACGAATGGAATTTTATTAAGTTTTAAACGCTAACCCTATTTTAGGGTTATAAACTTCGAGTAAATACGAAACCTGTGCAGTAAAACGTGAATATATATTTATCTGTTTGGGTACATGAGACAAGATTATTAATAATGGGCTGTCTCCTGGTTACTGTGAATAATACATGAGGCAAGATTTTTAATATTGGGCTCTCTCCTGGTTACTGTGAATAATACATGAGACAAGATTATTAATAATGGGCTCCCTCCTGGTTACTGTGAATAATACATGAGACAAGATTATTAATAATGGGTTCTCTCCTGGTTACTGTGAATAATACATGAGACAAGATTATTAATAATGGGCTCTCTCCTGGTTACTGTGAATAATACAGTTTTGTCTCCTGGTTACTGTGAATAATATAGTTTTGTCTCCTGGTTACTGTGAATAATATAGTTTTGATTTTTTTTTCCTTACACAGTTTTGGTTTATAACGTAAACCGGAATCATCTTTAGACCCACAAATGACTTAACCAATCAAAATATTTTAGTCAGGGCCGGAGATTGTTGCGAGGTAGCTGATGGTCTTGGGTCATTCATTAACTTATGTTATTAATACATAGCTCGATTTTAGTCATAGACTTGTCAGTCAAATATCATTAATAACGATCGATTGTAAGTTGTCAATGTTCAATTTTCATTGAAATTGTAGAAAATATAAAAAGTTCAAAAATAATTTATTGTCACTTGCTATCATTCGTTTAAAATATATTGTTCTGGATAAAGTAATGTTTAAATTATTTAATCTTTATGATTTTTGTTATACTCAATAATTAGATTTTTATTTGAGGCCCCTTTCCAATGTGTGTGTGTCCCTGGAGCACGTGCGCCATTGTTAATCCGCCCCCCTCCGCTAGTATAGCTGTAAGTCTTCGGATTTACAAGGCTAAAATCAGGGGTTCGATTCCCGTCGGTGGGCTCAGCAGATAGCCTGGCGTGACTTTGCTATAAGAAAATACACTCACTTGTTTTAATCCGGCAATGATTGCAGAGCTGGATTACGAATTGCACCGATTACGAATTACACGATAAAGAAGCAAAAGCTAAAGAGCACGTGGCTTAAAGAATAAAGCAAAACGTTAACATTCTAGATTATTGTTATCTCACGGGATCTAGACAAAAATGTCTATAATAATATCGTGCTCACAGCGCCCTCTAGGTCGCACAAACACATACAAAAAGGTCTATAAATTAATTCAGCTTAAAGAAACAGATCAAAGAAATTAGCGATTCGCATGATCTAATTAAAATGAGAAAACGGCTGTCAACACCGATTATCTACTTAATTATACGTTATTTAATTAAAAGATAAAAACAAAAAGTCCCCTAGCGGCTCAGGGGAAACTTTGCTGGCTTACGATGCTAAAATTGGGGTTCAGAAAGCGGTAGTTGGCAGAGCACGAGTAGTGAGCCCTCGTGTAGCTTTGTGCTTAACAATAAACAAACCAAACTAAAAACACTGATCACCGAATAATACACTTACAAATCATACAACTAAGGGAAATTAATCTGAATGTTTACGTGGCGAAATTAAACAAAACTGGCGGCGATCCGTAAAGCACTTTCCATGCCCTCGGATTGAATTTCTCTTATTCAATGATTTTTACGCACAGCAGACATTATGTGTTAGATCGATAACTCCCAGTGGGTTTAAAAAACATTTAAACGGTCAAATAAATAAAATCGTATACGTAAGTTTATTTAAGGTAAACAGTAAAGTCTAGTAATGGAGTTTGTAGTGTACAGAGTATGGAACATTAAATAACATTAGCGTATAATAATGTTCTTGCTAGTTCAAACAAAGAATAAAACCCGTGCTAAACAAAACAGTTGTTAAAAATAGTTTATAGCAGTCTGAACCGATTATAAATTATTAATAGGTAAATTGAATGTAAAATTGTAATGATTTTTTTTATGTTATAACGTCATATTTTAACGTCCCTACAGCTGAAAGGGCGAGCACGTTTGGTGTAATGGGGATTCGAACTCGCGACCCTTGGCTTACAGGTGGATTGCCTTAACCGCTTGGTCATGCCGGGCGAAAATACTTTGAATATATATCTATTAAAAAACACAAACCACTTTAGTCACGTGACGACAACGTCATTGTGCCAACGTATACCACACTCGTTGTATTAAATAGTTTGACTAAGCAAAAAAACAGGCAAGATGATTTTGAATACAAAGTTCAATGTGTAATCTGGACTCTTCGGACAAAGGCCTTTTTAACGATATGAGGTGAGTAGTGCTTCATTGAAAAATTTATGAGAAAACATCTCGATAGATAAACAGAAGCCTATTATGTGTATACATGCTTACAAGTCATTTAAGTCGGAGATATCAAGACCACGTGACTTAGGTGTGAAGCAAACTGCTTGCATGTCGTGTGACTTAAGAGAATGAAGCAACCTTTTTGTAGGTCACGTGATATAGGATACTCAAGCAAACTGTTTATAGGTCATGTGACTTAGAGGAATCGAGCAAGCCAACAGGTAACACGTATGATGTTTTGATTTGTACAACATTTATTTCTAGTAAGCTATCAGATGAGTAGAGCAAGTAAAATACAAAACAAAATGCCCTCTAGTGTCACAACGATATATCTACAGACTTAAAACGCTAGAAACCGAGTTCCAATACTTGTAGTAGGTAGAACACGTGTAGTTTTGTTTTAAACTACCAAGAAACAAAATTACAGAGCATAACTTGTTTAATACCAAAATTATAATAATATTTCCAAGTAAGGCCACAAGGAGAGGTCACCTGCTTGACCCACTATACAGTCATTTGTTGTCAGTCAGTCAGTCAATAGACATTAAAATGATTTCACGTAAGGGTCCTTTAACGTTTCAGTTTGTGCTGTTGTGACATCAAGAAAACGTGTTTATGATATGAATCACGAGAAGATTTAGGCACTGTGTAGACGACAACACAGCATTACAGATGAACACAAAAATCAAAATATATGTTACACAATGTTTTGATTTTATTCACTCTTGTTGTTGTTGTTTTGGAATATCGCACAAAGCTACTCGAGGGCTATCTGTGCTAGCCGTCCCTAATTTAGCAGTGTAAGACTAGAGGGAAGGCAGCTAGTCATCACTACCCACCGCCAACTCTTGGGCTACCCTTTTACCAACAAATAGTGGGATTGACCGTCACATTATAACGCCCCCACGGCTGGGAGGGCATGTTTGGCGCGAACCCGCGACCCTCGGATTACGAGTCGCACGCCTTACGCGCTTGGCCATGCCAGGCCTATTCACTCTTGAAACAGATCCTGTGAAAATATATTAGGTAATATAGACACGTTTTATTAACTCTCCTGTGTATACGTCCCACGCGGGTTAAATTTGATTTCTTTTGAATTTCGCGCAAAGCTACGCGAGGGCTATCTGCGCAAGACGTCGCTAATTTAGTAGTGTAAGACTACAGGGAAGACAGCCAGCCATCACCACCCACCGTCAACTCGGGGGCTACTCTTCTACCAAAGAATAGTGGATCCCAGCTGGTACAGCAATAAGTCTGCGGATTTACAACGCTAACATCAGTAGGATCGATTCCTCTCGGTGGACTCAGCAGATAGCCGCACGTGGCTTTGCCATAATAAAACACACACACATACACACCTAGTGTATGGGGCTGGCATGGCCAGACGGTTAAACTCGACTCGTAATCTGAGGACCGCAGGCTCGACTCCCTGTCACAACAAACATGCTTGCCCTTTAAGCCGTGGTAAAAGAGTAGCCCAAGAGTTGGCGGTGGGTGGTGATAATAAGCTGCCTTCCCTCTAGTCTTACACTGCTAAATTAGGGACGGTAAGCGCAGATACCATTCGTGTAGCTTTGCGCGAAATTCAAACCAAACGAAACTTTGTGTGTGTTCTTGCCACAGTAAAAAGAATAAAATAAGTAATAATGAGAAAGATTTATGCCATTAATTAGTTTAAAACTATAAAAAACTTAATCTATGGCTCAACAGTATTCGTATTTTATTGTGTTTTTCACTTATTTCGCTCTTCTATGTTAAGTGTTTTAATTTAATTACCTCGCAACTTTGTTCTCAGTAGATACGGTTTGGGTTCTTTAATCTAAATAATTTTAATATTCCTGTTATTATGTATATATACAATAATTTGTTAAAAGAACTGGTAAATCCACCTGTCCTACAGACGTACTTCACATAGTACTAATCATTTCATACTTGTTAATAGGCACGCTAGCAGACATACGGTAATTTAATTGTTAACTTTGCCATGCACGAAACGAGTAACACGCATGCACGTGCGGTTGACCAATGATGGCGGTGTTAGGACTCTGTTGATGGCATGCTACCACCTGTCGTACGGTTAAATTCGGAGTACTGCGAGTTGATACGAGATATTGTAAAGTCAACTTTTCAAACACAACGCCCTCTGTGATCAATATTTATTTAAAAAGAGCTTAGTTAGGTTTGACATAACCAGTTATTGCCATGATTTTTCTGTTTGTGCCACATATTAATGTTTCGTAATAACTTTTGTCAGGATTATAATAATTCCAGTGACAGGTTTTCCCATTCCTATGATTCGAGCATAATTTATCTAATTTTAGAAAGGTTTTCAATATGTTCCAGTTTCTCATAAGAAACAGTGACTAGTAGGTTTATGTCTTTTACTTGTTGACTAATGACAGAAATACAAGTTTACACGATCTGAGAAACGACATAAATACAGGTCTACAACACCTGAGTAATAACATAAATACAAGTTTACAAGACGTGAGTAATGACAGAAATACAGGTCTACAAGACCTGAGTAATGACATAAATACAAGTCCACATATATGATTTCTTAACTCTACGTGACTTGATTTTTCAGAACCAATGTTAAAACTGTTTGTTTGTTAGTGAATTGTCAACCTTTTAGCCAAGATCGTCCATTTGCTTCTTCGTATTCTACATTTACTTTAATTACAATAAAACGTGTTTATTGAAACGTTAACTTTGTGGTACATCTCACAGAAGATTATAAATGTTTCAACTTAAGTGGTGTATCTTTTGTTTTCAGACGCTTTGTTTTGTAATACTGTAATGACACGTCAGAAGTTTAATTTTCAAGTTACAGGTGTGCTTACGTACCGTTTATTACCAGTGAATCACACTGAACAAACTGTATGTGTATATATTTATTATACCTTTTAGAGGAAAGACGAAAAAAAAAGCAACCAGTCAAATCACTATTTTCAATCTATAACGTAAAATTCCCAAGAGAAATTAGTAATTACGATACTGACGATACTTTGTTTAAGTATAATTGGTGTAACTCTTACGTTGTTGCCCTCTGGTGGATCAGAGTTAAGTCCAAAAGCTTAAAATTCTAAAAACAGGTTTCGATATCCGCGGGATGCAAAAGAAAGTAACTTATATTGTATCTCTGTGTTTAATAGCAAACAAATATCCGATCAAATCCTGAAACTGTAAGTTCAGGATTCAAACCTCATTTATGGTGCATAAACTGGTTTTTTGGTTGTTGTTTTATCTTCGTCGATGGAACACCAACCTCATCATCAGTTGGTTATATTTTCTCGGTCGAAGGGGCACGGACCTCATCCTTCTGGTTGTTTTTCTCAACGTCGATGAAATATGGTCGTTATCATCAGTTGGTTATACTTTCTCGGTCGAAGGGACACGGAGCTAATCCTCAACTGATTGTTTTTCAAAACATCGATGGAATATGGTCGTTATCATCAGTTTGTTATACTTTCTCAATTGAAGGAGCATGGGCCTCTTCATCAGTTAGTTGTTTTATCGACGTCAATGGAATATGGGCCTCTTCATCAGTTAGTTGTTTTATCGACGTCAATGGAATATGGACCTCATCATTAGTTGGTTGGTTTTCGACGTCAATGGAACACAAACCTCATCATTGGTTTTTTTCTAAGTCAACAGGCCACGAACATCAGTAGCAATTCTATATGGTTAGATTTTAGAAAGAAGAACGTTTTGTCACTATAAGTGAGACTTCTATTGATGCCTGGTGAAAACTACCTATATAATCAAAACAAAACACTCATTTAGAATGTGTCTGACAAGATACTTAACAACCAGCTACCTTGCAGTCCTTCCGACATTGGTTTAAATACGACTCGTGTTTAGTTTGAGTTGTTAAGTAACTTAGCAACTGTTACCTGTTGGTTATCCCTTGAGCTCGTGGACGTCTCAGTTCCTATTTGTGAAAATGTTTTCTGAATTACTTTTACGAAAACAACCCTTTGAAGAGGCGTCAACATTAAAACAATTGTTTTACACTATTTGCTGACAAATATATATAAAAAAGAACTGTTAAACTCTCGCACATCAGTGTTAATTACTTTTATATATATAACACATTCACTCAGTGACGGTCCTTCTTCTGACCAGCAGGGGTTGAATATTTTATCCCGTTTTACTACAAAAAGATGATCTGTTATGGCAAAGCTGCGAAGTTGTCCTGCTGCTGTGACTAATACCGAACCTCTCATTGGTCACAGAGAATAGGGAGTCAGAAGGATACACCGAACCACCCAATGCACACGATAAAGAAGTGACAAACTCACAGCTCAAATTAATGTGAGAATTTTGTCGTATTGAACGGATTCGAACCCGGCTTATGGCTTTGAAATTCAGAATTCTACCATAGTCCGCCCGTGGTCTAATGATCTAAAAAGAGCAGTGGTATGATTATTCCTGTCTGTAATATATAAAAAAACAAGAGGAAAATGTAAAATAAAATTTGATAGATAATAACGACACAGCACTTACTTCATTACATATAAAAACACCAGGTCATTAAGTGCTCTGGCCCGGAATGGCCAAGCGCGTTAAGGCGTGCGACTCGTAATCTGAGGGTCGCGGGTTTGCATTCCTGTTGCGCCAAACATGCTCGCCCTTTCAGCCGTGGGGGCGTTATAATGTGACGGTCAATCTCACTATTCGTTGGTGAAAGAGTAGCCCAAGAGTTGGCGGTGGGTGGTGATGACTAGCTGCCTTCCCTCTAGTCTTACACTGCTATATTAAGGACGGCTAGCACAGATAGCCCTCGAGTAGCTTTGTGCGAAATTCAAAAACAAACAAGAATACGAATACTACAATAAAATATTGTTTATTTCGGAAGTTAACGGAGAGCTACACGTGGATTACCTGCACTAGCCGTCCCTAACTTGGACACAACAACACCAATTGTGGACAGAGCACGAATAGCTCGTGCTGTAGCTTTGTGCTTAACCAAAAATACACAATTATTAAAATGCTAAGAAAGCTGGAAAAACTAAATAGCTGTTGATTTCATGCGATACCTTGAGTACATGTAATGCATATGAATGTTTTCACAGTAATTGAATATGTAATATACACAAGTCGTTGTCATTTACGTTATCGGTAAATCACTTTAACTCTATTTCAAGCTTCACTATTAAGTTACTCCCCTATCAGAATCTGGCCTAGCGCTAATCCCAACCAGTAAGATTCAACCTTTTAAAACGACTTTGAGCGCCGAAAGCTGTTGTTGTTGTTTTTGAATTAAGCACAAAGCTACACAATGGGCTATCTGTGCTCTGCCCACCACGGGTATCGAAACCCGGATTTTAGCGTGTAAATCCGCAGACATACCGCTGAGCCATTGGGGGGGGGCACGCCGAAAGGAATTGAAACAATGAGAAGAACGTATCCAACATTAGTGTCAAAGTTCACACTGGCTTATCCTTCTTGGACATCGTTTCAAATCAAAGGCTTTCAGAAACAAGTTTTAATATATTCTTCAGCTCTGTTCAGGAGATCCTTCAACCAATATAATAACTCATCAGACACGATCAGAGACAAAAGTCTACCTAGCAAGATGTTACTGTCCAGTGACACGTAGTGTGTGTATGTGTGTAATTTTTCGTCATTTAAATGCTGTTGAAAACAGCGCCAATCCAGGTCACTAAACTTAGTGATACACTTTATGGATAAAGGTTATGTCTTCTATAATGTAGCTATGCTTATAGTTGTATAAATGGCATATCTTTACCAATGTGGACATACTTATTGTTGGGTAAAGAGTATACCTATTTCAATTGCACATATTCCATTTCCGATACACTTTTCATGGGCCTTTGAACTTTTCATAGACAGGATCCTCCGTATAGCACGAAGATACAAAATTATCATAAATGGACAACTTTAGATCCGCGTCACTTCTTGTATATATAACTTTACATCCCACCAAAGACAGTTCCAAACGTGATCACGCTGTTGTCCTACATACTTCCTCTTTTAAAGGACAGTTCCAAACGTGATCACGTTGTTTTCCTCTATACTTCCTCTTTCAAAGGACAGTTCCAAACGTGATCACGTTGTTTTCCTCTATACTTCCTCTTTCAAAGGACAGTTCCAAACGTGATCACGTTGTTTTCCTCTATACTTCCTCTTTTAAAGGACAGTTCCAAACGTGATCACGTTGTTTTCCTCTATACTTCCTCTTTCAAAGGACAGTTCCAAACGTGATCACGTTGTTTTCCTCTATACTTCCTCTTTTAAAGGACAGTTCCAAACGTGATCACGTTGTTTTCCTCTATACTTCCTCTTTTAAAGGACAATTCCAAACATGATCACGTTGTTGTCCTCTATACTTCCTCTTTCAAAGGACAGTTCCAAACGTGATCACGTTGTTTTCCTCTATACTTCCTCTTTTAAAGGACAATTCCAAACATGATCACGTTCTTGTCCTCTATACTTCCTCTTTCAAAGGACAATTCAAAATGTATTACCATCAATGTTGTCTGTGAAACATGGCTGAATTTGATATTGTTGGTTGTTTGTACTTAAATATTACTAATAGTTGTTTTTAAAGCCATTTTTACCCAACTTTATTGTTTCCTGGTAGATACGCTGTCTTATGTCCTTAACCAGACTCATGTTTCATGCTTCAATCAACTCCCTTCTAGAACCATTTTTGTGTTGTTTTTTTTCTATAACAGGGCTTCATTTTGTTTTCAACGAATTTCTCGTTTAGTGAATATATTTCCATTCTCAATACTTAGCAAGAATTAAACAAAATAGTTGAGTAAAACGCCGACATAAAAAACGCATAGATAAAGAAAAGAATTCCACAATCAAAATATAAAATAAACAGATTCAGTCTGCGTCAAGGAAAAAAAACGACGCCATTTTAAATAAGAGAACGAGCCTGTCTCGATTAGAAGCAAAAAAAAAAAAAAAGGAAAAGAAAAGGCAGTGAAGAGAAAACGAAATACTCTGCGTGACAACTCAACTGTGAAGAAAAATTCGGTAAGTTAATTTCAAACAGTACGTGTTTAAACAGACCGAATTACTGTAGCCCTCTATATTGAATTATAAATAATATGATAAATTTCCGAAAGAGACATGCGTCCAGGTGTTTGTTTATGAATTTCGCACAAAGTTACACCAGGGCTATCTGCGTAAACCGTTTATAATTTAGCAGTGTAAGACTAGAGGGAAGGTAGAAAGTCATCATCATCCACCGCCAACTCTTGGGCTACTCTTTTACCTTAACATTATAGCACCACCATGGCTGAAAGGGTGAGCTTGGTTGGTAGGAGAGGGATTCGAACCTGCCACCCTCCGATGACGAGTCAAACGCCTTAACCACTTGGCCAGGCCGAGTCGTGAGTCAAATTACGCTAGCCACAACTAACTCTTTACAGGTTACTACTGAACACGGCATTATGTATATGATGACAATTATCAACCACTTAATTGACAATACGTTAATGATTTAGCGACGGTTCTTTACAGAGGAGAGTATATATAATATACAGTGTACAGGGATATTGAAAAACAACACCTGTAGACATTCAGTTCGTGAGTCACACACAGTACAAGGTATAAACTGTACTACTTACATTTATTAGTTACATTTACATCTTGTACTTTTTGTACTTTTGGATCTAATCTACCTGCTTGTGTACAATATACTTGTACATTTCTGTAACGGCTTGCCATTTTTCGTCCATATACACACAGTAAATTCGAATTATACCCAATATTTATTACCCGAGGTCAGGACAATGGATGGACAAAGTACATTCGATATAAAAATAATATTTACATCGTCCCTGAGGTACTCCAGGTACAATATCTGAATTTACATTGGTTCGTACTGAAGAAATTACGTTCACGATAATTTTGAAGTGTGGTTTGTTTGTTTGTTTGTTTTATGAATTGTGCGCAAAGCAACTCGAGAGCTATCTGCGCCAATCGTCCCTAATTTAGCAGCGTAAGATTAGAAGGAAGACAGCTAGTTCTCACCACTAACCGCCAACTCTTGAGCTACTCTTTTACCAACTAATTGTGGGATTGACCGTCACATTGTAACGCCCCCACGGCTGAAAGGAAAGCATGTTTGGTGCGGCTAGGATTCCAACCCTCGACCCTTGGATTACGAGTCGAACGCCTAAACACGCTTGGCCATGCCGGGCCTTTGAAGTGTGTCTCCACGAGATGTGACAATCTTTCAGTCAATATTTACAAGTGTGTACAGATATTTTTATCAAACTTGTTCTGACTGTCATGCCGGAGTGCTAGATGTAAATAATTAAACAATTGTTATCAATCATACACTTTGTATGTAGCCAATTAAACAATTGTTATCAATCATACACTTTGTATGTAGCCAATTAAACAACTGTTATCATACACTGTGTATGTCTCCTTTTCAACAATTGTTATCATACACTTTGTAAGTCTCCTATTCAACAACTGTTATCGTACACTTTGTATGTCTCCTATTCAACAATTATTACAATACACTGTGTATGTCTCCTATTCAACCTCCAAATTCTATTCTAGTATTCTTTTTTTATCGTTTTCAACATTTTCTCCATCAAAAATAACTTGTGAAATTAGGAATGTGAGTTAACATGAAATGTTAACAATTCTTACGTAAATTACTTAATACCATCATGGCCAGGCGCGTAAGGCGTGCGACTCGCAATCCGAGGGTCGCGGGTTCGCGCCCACGTCGCGCTAAACATGCTCGCCCTCCCAGCCGTGGGGGCGTATAATGTGACGGTCAATCCCACTATTCGTTGGTAAAAGAGTAGCCCAAGAGTTGGCGGTGGGTGGTGATGACTAGCTGCCTTCCCTCTAGTCTTACACTGCAAAATTAGGGACGGCTAGCACAGAGAGCCCTCGAATAGCTTTGTGCGAAATTCCAAAACAAACAAACAAAACAAACAAAAACTTATACCATGTTGAAAGGTATTCTGTACAAAGTAATACCATGTCGAAAGGTACTCTGTACAAAGTCAGGACATGCTCACCTGGATTCCTGTCCCTTCAAAAAGAGATATGAATGTCTGGATCACCGCTCTCCTAAGCAGGAATCCACTAGAATCCACCAGTTAGGACTGTATGTTCACCATTTTACTGATAAGTTTAAGTTATTGACGTCACCATTTGTGCTACCTCTCGGCCTGACTGCGATTCACGAGCCCTGTATGTCATAAAAAAAGAAAGAAAACGTTTATCGGCATTTTCGCATGGTGGTCAGCATGTGATACGCTACTCGGCATATTCCCCATATTCAGTTGTGTGGATGTGATAAGTGTAACAGTCAATTCCGTTGTCTAGTTAACAGTAGCAGTGAGTTCTGTTGACCGGCTGCAGCAATCAGAAGTTTTAGGTTTAGGATAGTTATGTCCATATCTCAGGGATCTCATTGACCTGGTCATTTAGGCTCGTGTCGAATAAGATAGAGTTCAGAATAAATAAAGGACAAATACCGACCGAGGATATGTTCATTAAATAATCTTTACCTATGACACTATTCCTTTACTTTGTTACAATTTATAACTATATAACAACACGTGACTGCTAAAAAAAAACCCCAACTAGAATTACAATTCTATAATGTATGAGAACAAATTATCGCATCGACTCTCCACACAACCTTGAACTAAGGGTTCTCTACGGGTATTTTACTTAAATACCCAAGTTTTCGTGTTCTGTAATCCAAAGAGCCAGTCAGTAATCTAGCGTTTCAAGTTGACATTTCGTCTGCTATACGAAACAGGTTTAGAATGTTTCGGGGATCAGTGACGTCCAGTGGCGCCAGTCTTGGATACACCACGCCTTCCTTGAAAATTGACGTCTGTTATGTTATAGACTTGCTTTTTTACGGAAGAAAGACTCTATGTAGCATCGTTTTCCCAACAAAATTACGCGGTTTCTTGGGTATGAGATGTCGGTCATGAGAAAGGAAAATCGAGGTTGCTCTTTTATTAGCGAAGATCATTTATTCTTTGGTTCTGCCCCACATGGACGATTAACCCGTAATTTAGCTCCAAGAATACCAAAAAACTGTAAAAAATTGGAAAGATTTAGATTGCATATACATCTGTTCCTGCCAGATAATAACTATAAATACTGCAATTTCCAACTACTCTTTTTTATATATTGTGCAGTCTACACAGGTTGCCGCTATTAGCAAAATTGTTCTCTGTTTCCGACCAGTAGAGGGCTTTTATTGCATGCAAGATTATTTTAATAGAAAATTTGGAAAGTCATCGTTGAAGAGACTCACTGATTCTGAATGCACGCAGTTTTAAACAATTCTTGCAACCTGGAGGAGTAAAACGAGCACACTCGACACGTTTCACTACAGTTTCTGATAATCAGATACCGTAGTAACAGAGCAGAAAATGGCTGTTTTATAAAGATGTAAATTACATTTTTTTTGAAAAATAGGAAAAAATTACGAATGCGTTTAAAACCATTGTTGTAATCAACTACTACGAATGTACAATACCCATGATTGGTGTATCAGTACGACCAAATATTATATGCATGATTCTTTTTCGAGTAATAATCTGTTTGGTTCGTTTTCAATTTCGCGCAAAGCTACACGAGGGCTATCTGCGCTAGCCGTCTTTGATTTATCAGAGGGAAGGCAGCTAGTCATCACCACCCACCGCCAACTTTGGCTTCTAGAAACGTTCTGCTGAAAAGAATTTTAGACGAGGATCGAGAAGATTGGTAGTGCATGTCATCATTTTTAGGCGACACCTGAACCTTTATACCCAAGACGACCATGGCGGATATCTGTTTGTTTTTTTTAATTTCGCTCAAAGTTACAAGATGGCTATCTGCTCTAGCCGTCCCTAATTTAGCAGTGTAAGACTAGAAGGAAGGCAGCTAGTCGTCTTTGGCCCACTTTGGCGGTGGGTGGTGATAACTAGCTGCCTTCCCTCTGATAAATCAGAGACGGCTAGCGCAGATAGCCTTCGTGTAGCTTTGCGCGAAATTCAAAAAACAAACAATTTACCTTTTATCTTGTATTATAATGCCGTTTGTGACATCTTTGTATTCTCTGGCATTTTTTTTCAGTATTATTTATTGTACTGTCAATGTTATTTTTATTATTCAATATTTTATGTTGTAATTTGTTTTTATTTTACAGGATTATACTGTTTCCTTCCCTCTCTGGTATTTTTACCCCCCCTCCCGGTGGGACAGCAGTAAGCATACAAATTTACAATCCAAAAATCAGAGGTTCGATTCTCCTAGATGGCCCCGTATGACTTTGCTTTGAAAACACACATACCGGTATTTTAACATTACTTTTAATAGCTTGTGTGACAGCCCTATGACTCAGCGGTATGTCAAATAACTTCAAACAGGGTTTTGATTAAACAGTGAACAGAGGACAACATAATTGGTTATTTAAAATCATACTGTTTTCTAATCTGTTTTAATTGGTTACTTTTCCCAACATTGTATTTATTATATCGTTGTTGTGAAATTCCATTATTCGGTTACACAAGAGTACCTTTAGAGTTGGCGGTGAGTGCTGCTTACCAGCTACTCTACATTTAGTTTTTTCAACTCAAAGACAGCTATGTCTCTTCGTGCGTGAAGTGTTGTGGAAAAATTTGAAAAAAACGAATTTTAGGCTTATTAATTTCTACCGCTTCGTCAGCTTCCAACATTTAAGTCGTAAGTTTTAAAATACTGTACTGAATAAATAAACAACGTTTAAGATTGTTTTTGCCTCTCATAGTCCAACCCAACCGACGAGTTACGGCACGAAACGCTTCTTGGGCAGTGACTTGTAATAATCACTTTTGTCCTCTTGTAAATTAATTACGTCACCTCAAGAAATAGTTAACTTCCCTTATTATCATATTTTAAACGGACAGTCTAGAGACTGCAACCAATAGTAACCCAGCATTGTTGCCAAAACAATGCTACAGCCAAAACTTGCGGGTTTAACAAGATATTCAGTTAAAGTGATGAGAGTGTGTTAAAACGGGAAAGTTTATCAGTTAAGATGATAAAACATGTTACGCGTTTCTTTAGTAATACCTGTGAGCTCTGGGAGTGCACGTGCTGTTTTGGTTACTCGTGATTCTTTCGTCAGTATTTTTTGTCAATACTTGAAAGCCAGCAAGTTTTTGAACAGACTGTCATAAAAAAAACAAAATACGTTTGACTCGAGTTTCTAATTCCTCGCATTGTTTAACACAAACTGACGTAAAGCACGAAAAATATCCAAACAAGTAACGTGTGCGAATCAAAGAATATATTAGTAGTCGTTATTCGGATCGTTTTATTGTTTCGTTAGATAGCCTCAAGCCCCCCAGTGGCTCAGCGGTATGTCTGCGGACTTACACGCTAAAATCCGGGTTTCGATACCCGTGGTGGGCAGAGCACAGATAGCCCATTGTGTAGCTTTGTGCTTAATTCAAAAACAACAACAAGATAGCCTCAAAGTGCATCACATTAGAATTAATTGTCATAATTAACACAAACACAATAATCTGGTAACAAAGAAATTAGGCACAGATAGCATAACTGCTTCGCGTTATAAAACACCAAACCAAATACAGTGGATATGCTAATTGTAATTGAATAGGCCAAATGTAATACATATACTAATGTACTTATGCGAGATCCCCGAAATGTTCTGTTTCAAAAGTAAAATCGAAATTAAGCCTAACACGTGATGCTGTGTTGTAACCTACAGAATACATAATTCTTCTTATGATACATCGCATTCTTACGTTTTACTGACGCCACAACAGTACAATTTGCAACGTTAAACGTCATGTGAGGTCACTTTTAGTGTCTACTGACTGACTAACTGACAGAGTGTTGCAAGTGGTTAAAACAGGTGACCTCTCCAGATATGAAAAAAAAAAAGACAAAACATTGCTGAATTCCTAACGGGATAAGATTGGTAAACTTCTGGATTCTAGTAAAGTATTTCTCATCATTATTCTACAGAGTACGTGCATGGTGCAGGAGAACTCACAGATGTATTACATAACAATTTAAATTTTATTAAGCCTAATTACGTGATATTCTTTTTAAAATCTCACGATGAAAACTGCAGTAACTTAGCTGAGAAAACAGTTTATTTTCCCAGTATTAATAGTGAGATTTATACGAAGATCATTGAAGGACTTCAAGATGAAGAAACGTTGTGTGTACCATGGTAGTTAAACACTTTTCTGAATGGAGTTAAGCACACCTACACAGTACCTCCTGATGATATTAGCATACAACTGTAAGCTTTGATAGAAAGAAAGTGTGAATTTGGATAAAAATTATTTTGTACAAAAGCATTCTGACACACACACACACACTGCACTTAATTTTATCTACCCTTTTTCTGAGAATAGAGCTTGCTACGGAAAAGTAGTATCCGCCAGGCCCGGCATGGCCAGGTGGGTTAAGGCGTTTGACTCTATAATTTGAGGGTCGCTGGTTCGAATCCCCGTCACACCAAACATAGTGGCTCTTTCAGCCATGAAGGCGTTATAATGTGACGGTTAATTCCACTATTTGTTGGTAAAAAAGTAGCCCAAGAGTTGGCGGTGGGTGGTGACGACTAGCTGCCTTCCTTCTAGTCTTACACTGCTAAATTAGGGACGGCTAGAGCAGATAGCCCTCTTGTAACTTTGAGCGAAATTAAAAAAACAAACAGGTATCCGCCATGGTCGTCTTGGGTATAAAGGTTCAGGTGTCGCCTAAAAATGATGACATGCACTATCAATCTTCTCAATCCTCGTCTAAAATTCTTTTCAGCAGAACGTTTCTAGAAGTCGTTTTCTTCTTATTGATAACTCTCCGTACTTGTATAACTTAGCCAATCTTCCTTTTATTGTATGCTCCTTTAAACTGGAGACATGCAAGGTTGACATTTCAACTGTCCCTTTCACGAATACAGTAAAACATAAATAACAGCTAGATGTGAACGTGGCTGAATACGTATTTTGGAATATAAACAGAATTCTTCTGTTTACCACCACGTTGAACTAAATGTTTCTGAAATCCTTAATATTGCTTTATAAATCATATAATGAGAGTTCTGTTTGGAGTATTAATTACCAAGATACATTCAAGAAGAGAATTAGTCAGTAACTCCACATGTTATTGCAACTTTCGATGGAGTTGTAGCCACTCATCTGAATTGTTTTATTGTAGAAATGCTTTATAACTGTTGCCTTATTACTTGTGAAATTCATGGTACGAAAGAGTTGGCCAATAAGTTGCAGGACTTTACGTATGGGTTACAAAACTGGGATAGAGGGACTTTTCAAACACCACTCGGTGTGATTTCTATTCAGTTTAGTTCTTGCATGAATTCATTCCAATTACAATATGGAAAACATAATTCTTTATGAAAGTACGTTTTCCAATCAACATCATCATGAAGGACCACGTGACACCTTCGTTCTGTGCATGAAAGATCTTGTAAACGAAAATCTAGGATCTCACTTTTCATACTGGCACCCAATTTATTAACCATTGTTAAATTCGAAGCTGGACTGCGACATATTACAGCCACGGGCCGTTGGTCATCACTATCTCATCTTAATAACAGATTCCTTTAAAATGCTTCCCTTCTCAGAACCAGAAAGTCCATCACACAGGAAATGTCATACTGATATTTTCCATCCAGCATTTATGGTTATACAGAAATGGTCTTGAATTGCTATCGAAGCCAGTCCGATAACCAAATAGTGCATAAACTTTTATTGGCTATTTGCATCATAAACATACGTTTTGTTGCCCACCTCAGCCCATATAACCTATTTCTGTATATACTAAACATTTTATTTTCCCACGTTAAATGTTGTTACTACGTTTTTTATTGGTAGTAATACTTGCGTGGTAGCTTTATAAAACAACATTTTCAGACCTGTTAATATGCTCCACAACTCAGAGCTCCGAGCCTTACAGTTTTCTCATCTTGTCCACAGTATACACAGCTAGCAACTTTACTTCCATTATACTCCAATGTTTTTACAACAGTACTTCACCAACTACGAAACTATGAACCTTAGGATGGTTAGTTACACATAGTTTTCGTTTAACAGGATCAAATGCTATTGAGACGAAACATAGACTACAACTAATTTCTCCACTTTCTTAAGTAGCTGTTAAGTAGTTGGTGTCAACAAAAACCGAATGACTCCCTGATGTATTCATACGCTCTTGAAGAAAAGAAATAGTGTTTGATATAAAACCTGAAAAACACGACGTAGATCTGAATATTTCCACTATATTTGTTCTTAACTAAACAAACAAAAACAGAAAGGCGTACAATTGGATTTCCTATAATATAACAGATTGTTTCATAATTTATTCAGCTGTAAACACAATCAATTTCCACACTTGGAAGAAACGTTGCGGAAAGTCAAAAAACGATAACCACAACGTCCGTTTACAGCCACCTATTTATCTGCCTTCCTCCCTCGAAGGTTTATAAACTCAAAATATATTAAAACACAAATAAATACTATCTTCTCACGTTTTGCTGTAATTCTTAAAGAAGTAATGCACTACCATGAGGAAACTAAAAACATATATGCCATCTGTTTATAACTGTTGATCAATGTATATATATGTGTGTATTTCACAACGTATTAATATTGTTTGTTAATATTATAGAGTTAGCCTAACTACATCTCATTTTCAGATATAAATAACACAGCATTATATTTATTTAACTTAATACCTGCTTAGTCAGTTACTAGTAAAATAAAATTTCGCTTTCCTTGCTGTTTTTTCTTTATTATGACAATAAGTGTAATATTATTTTAAGATTTTGTAAGAATTTATTAGTACTATAATAATACTCAGTTTTGGTCTGTCCACAAAAGACGCATTTTAACATATGTAAAAATTGTAAACAAAACTCGAAAGGCGAATCTAAATATATATACTTTAGTGGATATTTTAATCGACATATTACAAGACTTTACGTCGTAAGATAACATTACAAGTGTATTTGTTGATAGTCTTAAATACAGTAAAGTTTAGCCTTAAATAAACTAAAACATAAACTTACGCGAGTTACAATGCTAATTAAGTTCCTTACTACATGAAAGCTTAAATAACATTAGGCCTAAGGTAAATATACCTACGTATTTCAGAAAGAGAAAAAATGTTGTTATTGGTTGATTTCTACGATTAAAATTATTCTGTATTATCCTAGAAATCCTGTATTTAAAGAACTGTTCCAGTGAAGATACTAACTTGACTGCAGACGTTTTGTGAGTCTCTGCTATTAACAAATATATTAATAACATAAAACATATCAACCTCTCCACCTCAAAAACAAATACCATGCAATAACGGCAAAACTGTTTTTGCGATTGACGACTCTACAACAGCGCCATTTCTGTTGCTAAAGTTCTATTGCAGCCCCAATATTTGTTAAATTAGCTTAGAATCAACTTAGTTTTTACAGTCGCAAAAACTTTATTCTGGTACACTGTTCCTCAGTACATAATTTTACATGAAATTATTGTATCTAACCGAAATTTTGCGTAGTTATTCGTTACAAATAAACGAAGTTTCGTTTTTATTTTGATAAAACCTTCTTACATTTCGTGCGCAGTTGTCTCATGCGGCGTGAAATAATCACAGTAGGCTTACCTGTTTTAAAAATTGTTTGTTACTAATAAAAGAGTTAATAGATATAAATATATTATTTTACGTAAGAATTTTACAACACAAGGCTTCAGCGTTTTTAACAGACAGCAGTGATAAAAATAAACATTAAATATGACATCAATGACCCTAAGTTATGTTTATTTTTTCGGCTTTTGTATTATTCGTTTTGTGTCGAGATCTGAACCATAAACAACGAGGTGTTAGGTTGAAAATTATACCGTATATGAACAGAGGTGAAACCGTTAATTATAGAATTTTTAAAATTGAATTAGACGCAAAAATAAATAAATAAAGTATGAGATACAAACATTAAATTTATCGCACGAATGATAATACTGGTGTACGAACCAATCAAAACTAACCTTAATCCTGACATCCAGACAGAACTTCCCCCTTGGCAAACTACTAATGGTCGTCAGTTCGTCGGGAAGATTTTTGCGGCACATTTTAATATAATGTTGTTGAAGGAAGGATCGTATTTCTCAATGACAGATTTACTTAATAATTCAGAAAATATGTATGTCTATATATGTACATTAAAATTCCTAAACTTTACTTTTTCAAACAAAATTCAGTTATTGTTTGTAAATTAGCAAACTGGTTTCGTAACTCCATTGACTTTTCTTCAGCGGTATAACAAGCAAAAAAAAAGTGAAGCGTTTGCGAACATTTGGTTTAACACTGATCAGAGATCGCACATTTAGATCTGACCTGAAAAATGTACTCGAAACTTACTGTCCATATGTGCACATAGAGGTGCACTTTATTTCAACAGATGTAAAAAAAAGGGCTGATGTAAATATATATTAGTAGATATTTTCTATAATAACACTGTAAAATCTTATCAAAGTTTTAAAAGGCCTAACAGTAGGTTATGTAATAACATTATAAGTTTATTTACTGATTGTATTACATATTGTAAAGTTTATTCCTAACTAAACTAGAACAAAAAATATTCACAAGTTACAGTATTATTTTTTCTTTTTTATCGAATATAAGTCGTGCTCAATAAAGGCTTAACTAATGTTAATCCTAAGACAAGTGAAACTATATAGATTTCAGTTTGCCCCCGCTAGTACAGAGGTATGTCTTCGGATTTACAACGCAAAATCAGGGGCTCGATTCCCCTCGGTGGGCTCAGCAGAGAGCCCGAAGTGGCTTTGCTATAAGAAAGCACAAACACAGATTTCAGTGCCTGTAATTATATTGTTTTGTATTATTCTAAAAGTTCTGTATTTAAAGAAATACTATTGAAATAAACATAATAAATTGACTTGAAATGTTTTGTGGGTCTCTCTGTTAGTGTTGAATATCTCACACGTGTTAAACCAAATGCTCACAAACGTTTGACACTTGTTTGTTTTTCATTGTTGAAATGTACGTAACCAGTAAAACTACGAAACTAACTTGCTCTTTATA
This sequence comes from Carcinoscorpius rotundicauda, assembly GCA_011833715.1. Lineage (NCBI taxonomy): Eukaryota > Metazoa > Arthropoda > Merostomata > Xiphosura > Limulidae > Carcinoscorpius > Carcinoscorpius rotundicauda. The sequence continues at coordinate 169,028,272 of CM022392.1, read as the reverse complement.
AATGATAGCTAATTTTAGTTTGGGGAACGTCATTGGAAACAACGTCCATATTCCAAATATGGAATATAATTTTAACTTCAGTGACAGCTGTGGAATTAGACGTATTTTAATTAATTCTATCTACTCGTTAGAAACTTAATATAAATATACACGTCTTACTAGAATGACGATGAAATATCTTTCACTCGAGTGGCGTCGCTTTAACAAATTGTATGAGTTTATTTATACATTGTCTAAAACAAGAGTTTTGTGCCTCCTTTCTCCTAGTGGCTAAAGGGCAAATCTGCAGATTTACTACGCTAAAAATCGAATTTAGATGCTCTTGGTGACCATAGAACAATCCATTATGGATCTTGGCTCTTAACAACGACCAAACTGAGTTTGATGACACTTGTTTGAAGCTAATTCAATAATAAATAGGATTTTTCTTTGTAACTATAGTAACCTAATAGATATAGACAGATATATAAAAATATTATAATAATAAGTAATCAATAAAACGAGAATATTTCATCGAAGGACTTTACTTATTAACAAGATAAAACATAATATGGATATTTTGGTGTCACCAGTAACTGTTATACTGTTATGACAAAATATGTTTACACTTTCAAGTATCACAGTAACCTGTTGATGTTTGTTTTAGTAAAAGCTACGTATTGGGCTATCTGTGCAGTGCCTACAACGTAACTCCAGCTCCGAATTTTACCTTTATAAGCCCTCGAGCTTCTCGTTGAGCCTTCAAGGGACAATTTGTTCATGCTAGTGTTGCAAGTTTGTGTAAATTAGAGTAATATTAAAAGTCGTGTTTATTTTTTAACTGTCATATCACGGAGACATCTAACCCTTTGATACCCCGTTGGGACAACTGTAAGTATACGGATTTATAACGCTAAAATCAGGAGTTCGATTCCACTCGACGGACACAGCAGATAGTTCGATGTGGTTTTGCTATAAGAAAACACACACCCTCTAATTCTATGAAATTCAAGATGCTTCAAATGTAAAGTTAAAATTAACTTCAACCTTTCTTATCTATTTTTGATGGTACTAGATTACGATAGGCCAGTTTCATTACGTGACGATTAACATATGGATTCCATCTCCCACGATTCAGTGCAAACATGTGAAAATGTTAAATATTTAGGATTCTTTTCCTAAAATAGAAATGTATGATTAAAATTTAACATAAGTCTACAACGTCTTACTAACTGACAAACTATTGTCGCCCATAAGTATCTTTTGCAAGTGAATATGTAATTATCTTTTCTTCTGAAGATGTCTGAATTACTACAATATGTAATTATCTTTTCTTCTCAAGATGTCTGAATTACTACAATATGTAATTATCTTTTCTTCTGAAGATGTCTGAATTACTACAATATGTAATTATCTTTTCTTCTGAAGATGTCTGAATTACTACAATATGTAATTATCTTTTCTTCTGAAGATGTCTGAATTACTACAATATGTAATTATCTTTTCTTCTGAAGATGTCTGAATTACTACAATATGTAATTATCTTTTCTTCTCAAGATGTCTGAATTACTACAATATGTAATTATCTTTTCTTCTCAAGATGTCTGAATTACTACAATATGTAATTATCTTTTCTTCTCAAGATGTCTGAATTACTACAATATGTGATTATCTTTTTTTCTCAAGATGTCTGAATTACTACAATATGTAATTATCTTTTCTTCTCAAGATGTCTGAATTACTACATGGCGTTCCGGACATTGAACTATTACATTCTAAAAATATTTTAATTTTTGGACTGTTTTATATCTCTGTTCTTTGGATGCAAGAGAGATGATCAAGAATTTTAATTTTCTCAGTACATAATTGATTCTACTAAGGCCTCCAGTGGCACAGGGTTACGTCTGCGGACTCATACAGCTAGAATCCGGGTTTCGATACCCGTTGTGGGAAGAACACAGACAGCTCATTGCATAGCTTTGTACATTATTGCAGAGAAACAAAGGTTCCACTAAGTAGTAACTACATGTGTACTTCAACTGAAATTATCTTCGAAGATTTCATATATATATTCTCATATTTTTTTAGTCTCGTATGTATTCATTTTACACTGTAGCTAAGGTAGTTACCATATATGGCTTTATACAATGTAGCTAGTGTAAGTACTATAAGTTACACGTTACATTTTAGTTAGTGTAAGTACAACCAGTAACGTGCTACACTGTAACTAGTGTGTGCACCCTAAGTTACATTTCACACAGTAGCTAATTTAGTTATAGCACTTTACATTACCCATTGTGTATAGCAACCATAAGTACCATTCAAGTAATTATCTCAGTCGTATGAATAATTATGCCGTACTGAAACTATGTCTATTTCATGTATTTAAGACAGGTGTGGAAACGGATGGATGTAGTGAATTTTAGCTTATACGCTGTACTGAAAAATACTTTTTTAAATATCAAATATAACTAGCTTATTACACATGGCGCCAGTGCATTAGATTCGCATGTGACGTATTCACGACGTCATATGTGCACTCTGAGAATGGAGAAAAATAAAGTTCTCCGTAATGGGAAACGGAGACGAAACGAGAAAATCGTGATCACTATTGCAAATCTACATGCAAACAGGATAAAAACATCACAAAGTTGAGGGTTGCGCATCGCGTAATAAAAACGTTTTTCCAGTATCATATAAGAAGTTCCTTCACAGTATGAATACTGTTGTACGATTTTTATTAACAGCTATTATATTTGTAATTTATAAAATAAGTTGGTGAGAGGGGGTTTATTGTGTTTTTACTTTGCCTTACAAATTTACCGGGTACTCACATTAAATTTATTAGAAATTATCCCCAACTTTACAGTGCTCTGGTTGAGATTTTCTCAGAGGTATTTTTGAAGTTTTTCAATAGCACATATTACAAAAGTTTCAAAAAAATTGCCATTACAATACAGATAATTTCAATGCTACAGGCGGAACAAAATGATTTATTCGAAGCTCTCGTTTCATCAGACACACAAGTGAGAAGGGTAGTTTAAGTCGTTATGTGAAGAGAAACTCAAGAATATTCCCTCAGAACTGAGAAATTCAAACCAGTTTCACGCCCTTTACCGTCCCACGAAGTTAACGAAACGCCATGCTTCGAGAATTGCCCTGATTTTCAAGCTCTTGAATTGGGTATTCCAAAATTTTCTTCGTGAGTTTCTGATTTAATAGTATAGTCTTAAGTGCTAATTTTCTTGCTCTGCTGAACTCTAATGGTTCGGTTGTCAGAGACGTTTCTTCACTTTCTGTTCGTTTGATATTTCGACTTTTCTCACGAAGTGTTTCATTTTTTCCACCAGAGGGCATCGTTGATACATCCTTAATTTTCGTTGACTTGTTTGTTAAACAAACCTACACAATGGGTTATCTGTGTCTTTAGACTTACCAATGATCCATTAACAAACTATATCTTTGATAGCACTAAACGAATATTCATAAACGATACTTATTCTGAAAACTACCCGTCCTTCGACGGACGTTACGTAAATAAACGAAAGGTCATTTTAAAACATTAAAAAGCTGTTTCCCTGATACGTAGTTGTGAAACATAAAAACTTCACAGCATAAAATGTGAACCGCAAACTTGCAACTGTCTCTCACCGGCCCAGTAGCCTTCATGCCAAAATTGGTTGAAGACCCATCAAAAGGGGAGGCTAAGTAGTGGATAAAAAAACGCAAACAAAATGTTTATCTCCCCATAGACCCAATAAATTTGCTGTTATTTGGCGTTTTGTGGCTCAAAGCAACTACGCTATCTGAGCTCCCAATGAATTTCTACATCAGTTTTGATTAAGATTCATCTGTGCCTTGTGTAGTAGTTACATGATCCCACAACATTTTCATATGGACACACATAAGGTAGATTTATAGCAATACATTATGTGACGTAAAGGTTTTTTGACTATCATGTCAGGTCACCAAGTGGCCACAACACCAAGATAAAGGGACCATTACCACGAAACAGAAAAAGAGAAAGGTGCATAGACAACATTAAAAGTTTACTTTGACAACCACGACAAAGATCTAGAAATATTTAACCCTTACAATAAGATACCAGAAGTTGTTTGTATGGGTTAAAATACGACTATTCAGTGTTGACCACTGGGATCCATACAAACAAGTTGTTTGTATGGGTTAAAATACGACTATTCAGTGTTGACCACTGGGATCCAAGCAGATTATACAAAAACAGATTAATTACAACGTTTTATAAAATTATCGCTTCGTTTGAATTTTGCCCGACGCTACACGAGAGCTATCTGCGCTAACCATAAGACGAGAGGGAAGGTAGCTAGTCATCACCACCCACCGTCAACTCTTGGGCTATTCTTTTACCAACGAATAGTGGGACTGAACGGCACTTATAACGCCCCCCACGGCTGAAAGAGCGAACATGTTTGGTGACGGGGATTCTAACTCTCGACTTTTAGATTACGAGTCGAGTGTCTTACCACCTGGCCATGCCGGGTCTTCATCGTTTCGTTACACTATCCCGTCATGTATAAGGTCTGTACTACATGTCCCCAGGTGGAACAGTGGTAGGTCTTTGGATTTGCAACACTAAAATCAGGGATTCGATTGCTCTCGGTAAGCACAGGAGATGGGCTGAATATAACTTTGCTATAACAAAACACACAAACACTACGTTACATAATACACAGACACCTAAAATTTTCTAAGTGTACAATTTATTAATCTGGCATGACATCGTCATGCAGTCATGTATGGTAATCTAATTTGACCTGCTAGAACTAACCATATTCTGAGACCAGTGGGAACTTCATTTATGAGACATTCACGTTCTACAATAATTTTTTCCTTTTAATGGCACGCACTCTTCTTTTCTCACACGAAGCTACAATTTTAAGCGTGTGTAACATTCATGTGAATATAGTTTTTTTACAGTGTTGACCTGTTTGTCACCCGTTTACGGAGTTACGACGCTAAAATCCTGGATTCGATTTTCTCCTCCGTTGACAATGTAGCTTTGCCCTAAAAACAAATAAGAACGATTTTCTGTAAACAATGTTAAAAGCTTTACTTCATGTATCAAATTACCTGGAAACATAAACTAATTTTACTCTCTCACTGGTCCAGAAAAACAAGGGGGAATCTTCAACAGCCGCGGCACTTGAAATTCTTTTAGGCAGGATTAGAGTAAATTAAACTTTGAAACATTTTCTTTGTCTTTTTTCATTAACTACATTTTTATGTGGGGCGTGTGTATACGTTGTTCGCTTCTCTACATAAAAATGTTCTCAACCCAAACCAACCGTTTTTACATATATACTATTCAACTTTAGTTCTGGTATATTCATTTTCGGACATCCTGTGTAGTGAACTACACTTTACCTTCGTTTTACGACTGTATATGTACGTATGTGTGTATGGCATCACACACATATATGTACCTATATCATGTAAGCGTTAAGAGTGTAGAACTTTTTTTGTAACTTTCCTTTTTCAGCAATCTGTATTTAATAAGAAAAGTTCTTGTAAAGGAACTGATCTTTTTAGCCGCCATGTGAAAGAACTGTTTTTTTAGTTGCCATGCAAAAAAATTATTCTTTTAGCCGCCATGAAAAGGAAATATTTTTAACTGTCATGTAAAAAGAACTTATCTTCTTAGCCACCATGTAAAAGAAAATTATCTTTTTGGCCCTGTTTTTCACAAGTACAAAATTTTCGCTCATAGATCCCTCACACATTGACCGACCTGAGATCTAATTACAGTTGACCTACTCAGTAGGTCAAACTCTTTCAGTTGATATGTTTGATCACGTGCAAGGTCTCTTAGATTAATTTTATACACACTGTAATGTTTTCTACGGTTTGTGGAGAAAGTTTATTGGTGTTAATGAAGTATTGTTTTATTTTGTCTAATTCATCGTTAATTTTATCTGGCAAGCACAGTTTTAGGGATGTTTTTATCTGGTTTCTTAGTATGTTGAGTTGTTGTTTTGTGTCATAGGCTGAGTCTCAAGGAATGTATAGTCCAGTATGGGTGATTTTTCGGTGAATTTCTGTCTTAAATTGTGTATCAGTTCTTGTAATTTTGAGGTTAAGAAATGATATTTGATTGCTTTCTTCCTGTTCACATGTGAAGTTAATGTTGGGATGTATAGAATTAATATGATTGAAAAAATTGTTTGTTCTGTAGATTTGAATCCCACAACCGTATCGTCCATATATCTGTACCAGTATAGTGGTGGATGTAATGCTGTATTAATTGCTTGTGTTTCAACTTTTGTCATAAAAATATTGGCTAGAACTGATGATACTGGGTTGCCCATGCTTAGGCCATTTGTTTGCATATAGTTGTGGTTGTTGAACATGAAGTTTGTCTTCATCGTGGTGAATTATATTAGTGTTGCTAGTTGGTAGTTGGGAATGTCTGTTGATGGGTTAGGGTCTCGGATATAGAGTCATGGTACAGATATGTAAACGACACGACTGCGGAATTCAAATCTACAGAACACATGCTTAATTTTTCAATCACATTAACTCTACACTTCCCAACATTAACTTCACATGTGAACAGGAAGAAAGCAATCAAATATCATTTCTTAACCTCAAAATTACAAGAACTGATACACAATTTAAGACAGAAATTCACCGAAAAATCACCCATACTGGACTATACATTCCTTGAGACTCAGCCTATGACACAAAACAACAACTCAACATACTAAGAAACCAGATAAACACAGCCATAAAACTGTGCTCACCAGATAAAATTAACAAAGAATTTACAAAATAAAACAATACTTCATCAACATCAATAAGTTTCCTCCACAAACCGTAGAAAACATTATACGCACACACCTAGACAGAAAGCAAAATCAACCAACAAAAGTAAATATATCTCACAAATCAAAAAATCACGAAACCATGTACTGCTGTATACCATATATTCCTGACATCAGCAAACAAATAACCAACATTTGGCCAAAACTAGTAACAAAATATGATATTCCAGTTAATATTAAATTTATTCAAAAACCAGGCACAAAACTGAGGTCTATACTATGTAAGAACTACACTGACAAACACCACACAATCATTATTTATAAAATACAATGTGATAACTGCCACGACTTATATATTAGAAAAACAAGTAGAAAAATGGAAACCAGATTCAAAGAACATAAAAAATCACCTGCGCACGTTTTCGAACACTGCAAGTCAAATAAACACAACATAACCATAGAAAACACTAAAATACTAAATAAAGAAACAAACATAAACAAACGCACAATTAAATAAGCCTTACTAATACAACAACCCAAGACCAAACTAATTCAATACAAAGGCACACCTTTGTACCGATATTAATAAATATAATCAAACATCTAAGCACGCCCTCTACATTCCTACACTCAGCTACACAACTCCCTTCAAACATGTAGTCAGCTATCGATGAGTTACCACTTTCTTTCTTTGTGAACCTGACGATGACCAAAGAAGGTCGAAACGTTGTTCGCTCCTCCACATAGAAATTTCATCAATCCAAACCAGACCTTTTTAAGTAGATATTTTTCTCTACAAGTGGGTTTTCTCGTCATCACTGATTAGAGTTGAACAGCTGTATTTGTTGTTACTTGAGATAACAACAATCAAATATAAATATGAGTAGTGGTTTTAGTTTTAATAATTAATTATTTGGTTTGTTTTGAATTTCGCGCAAAGCTACTCGATGGCTATCTGCACTAGCCGTCCCTAATTTAGCAGTGTAAGACTAGAGGGAAGGCAGCTAGTCATCACCACTTATCGCCAACTCTTGGGCTACTCTTTTACCAACGAATAGTGGGATTGACCGTGACATCTTAACACTGCCACAACGAAAAGGGCGAACATGTTTGGTGTGACGTGGAATCGAACCCGCGACCCTCAGATTACCATAGAGGGCCAATAATTAATGAGCTTCTTCGTGTCTTCTGTCATTCGCTGTAATTAATTTAATTCTAAGTTAAAAGTATGAAATAACGATAGAGACTTTGATTTTGTCTACAGCAAATCAGTGAATATCTGATGGCTAATGACACACAAACACACACATTTGTATGTGATACAGATTTACACTAGTCGCACGTACGTTCCTTTTCTTGAAAACAAGATAATCCGACGTTTTAAAAGTGTTTTATATGAATAAAAGAAATGTTTTCAAAACCTCACTTTAGAAAACAACTACGTCTCGCTGGTTTACCTAACACTGTTTTGTGAATATAACAGAAAGTGACAACCATTGTAGTGTCAAAAGAGGTGCTTTATCAGAAAAGTAAGATACACACATATTAGTGTACTGTCGTTATGGATACAACACATATCAGTGTATTGTCGTTATGGATACAACACATATTAGTGTATTGTCGTTATCAGAGAAGTAAGATAAATCGAGCAGAACTGATGAAAACTGAAAAAGATCTACTTTGACTCTTCTTCTATTCATACTATTTTCTTTGCCTATGATTTTATCATCCGAAAAAAAAACCAGAAGGGTAAAAAATAACGATTTTTGTTCATATTTATTATTAAAAAACGCCATACAATATATCCACTTGTACTGAATACATATCTACGTGGCAACTGGTATTCAAATATTTTTGCAAGTATTTTATTGTAAACATTAGTTAATAAAGTCCTAAACTATATGAAGAGTGGACGTACACCAAAAAAGTGCTAAATTATTTTTTAATGAAATTTCCATTAACAATGCTTTAATTTTTCACGACATAAAAGTAATACAAGAAATGCTATGGGAAAATCAGAGTGAACGTGTGTTTACAACAATAACTGAATTTGTTTGGTCTACACAATAACTGTAGTCAATTAGTCCTAACACGGAGACATACAAATAACTGAACATTCCTGTTTTAAAAATAAAAAAAATATTTTACACATTATTTAATATTATTTACAGAAATAAGCCAAGAAATCTCAGCAGCATTGTAAACATTCTCTCGACTGGAGAACTAAACTTATTTACTCATTATATTTTATATATACAATCATACATAGAAAAAAATAACAATTAATAATATTACGCCAAATACTATTGATTACACAATGTGGTCAATTTCTTATTTCAAATTCCAGTTAATCATAGAATAGTATATAATACCTAAACAACAAACAAACGTCACAGATGGGGCAAAAATCTTCAAGTGCGTACTCTATACAGCGTACTATCCAATATATATGTATATGTTTTTACATTGTTTAGTATTTATTATTGCTCGAATTTGACTGAATATTCAATGTTTTGCCATTTTCAGTTTTTGAGAATACGTCTCAACCTTTATCACTTAATTCAAAGTGTTGATAAAATTATTTAAAAATTCTGTTTGTTTAATTTAGTGACCAACAGAAAGCGTTTGGATTTTAGCTTAAAATAAAATCTAAATTTCACCTTTTAAACAACAGTTACTCGGAGCACCCTAGTCTTCTAGTCAAAACCTGCCAAACGTTTTCTGTGACAACTCACCATCTCGGATGCACATATAAAGGGAAGTCATTATGACCACACTCTAAATAAGAGATCTCATGAAACTTTGTGAAACGTCTTCAATATTTTAATTCTATCTCAATGTTAACGCCATGTCTAAGCGACGTTTGAAGCTTGTTTTTAAAGTTACTGCACATTCATGAACTAAACGTATTGATCAAACTGTTAAGTTTGGTTATTTATATAACTGTGGTCACATTACACTCATGAACTAAACGTATTGATCAAACTGTTAAGTTTGGTTATTTATATAACTGTGGTCACATTACACTCATGAACTAAACGTATTGATCAAACTGCTAAGTTTGGTTATTTATATAACTCTGGTCACATAACACTCATGAACTAAACGTATTGATCAAACTGCTAAGTTTGGTTATTTATATAACTGTGGTCACATTACACTCATGAACTAAGCGTATTGATCAAACTGCTAAGTTTGGTTATTTATGTAACTGTGGTCACATTACACTCATGAGCCAAACGTATTGATCAAACTGCTAAGTTTGGTTATTTATATAACTGTGGTCACATTACATTCATGAACTAAACGTATTGATCAACCTGCTAAGTTTGGTTATTTATATAACTCTGGTCACATTACACTCATGAACTAAACGTATTGATCAAACTGCTAAGTTTGGTTATTTATATAACTGTGGTCACATTACACTCATGAACTAAACGTATTGATCAAACTGCTAAGTTTGGTTATTTATGTAACTCTGGTCACATTACACTCATGAACTAAACGTATTGATCAAACTGCTAAGTTTGGTTATTTATATAACTCTGGTCACATTACACTCATGAACTAAGCGTATTGATCAAACTGCTAAGTTTGGTTATTTATATAACTCTGGTCACATTACACTCATGAACTAAACGTATTGATCAAACTGCTAAGTTTGGTTATTTATGTAACTCTGGTCACATTACACTCATGAACTAAACGTATTGATCAAACTGCTAAGTTTGGTTATTTATATAACTCTGGTCACATTACACTCATGAACTAACGTATTGATCAAACTGCTAAGTTTGGTTATTTATGTAACTCTGGTCACATTACACTCATGAACTAAACGTATTGATCAAACTGCTAAGTTTGGTTATTTATATAACTCTGGTCACATTACACTCATGAACTAAGCGTATTGATCAAACTGCTAAGTTTGGTTATTTATATAACTCTGGTCACATTACACTCATGAACTAAACGTATTGATCAAACTGCTAAGTTTGGTTATTTATGTAACTCTGGTCACATTACACTCATGAACTAAACGTATTGATCAAACTGCTAAGTTTGGTTATTTATATAACTGTGGTCACATGACACTCATGAACTAAACGTATTGATCAAACTGCTAAGTTTGGTTATTTATATAACTGTGGTCACATTACACTCATGAACTAAACGTATTGATCAAACTGCTAAGTTTGGTTATTTATGTAACTCTGGTCACATTACACTCATGAACTAAACGTATTGATCAAACTGCTAAGTTTGGTTATTTATATAACTCTGGTCACATTACACTCATGAACTAAACGTATTGATCAAACTGCTAAGTTTGGTTATTTATGTAACTCTGGTCACATTACACTCATGAACTAAACGTATTGATCAAACTGCTAAGTTTGGTTATTTATATAACTCTGGTCACATTACACTCATGAACTAAGCGTATTGATCAAACTGCTAAGTTTGGTTATTTATATAACTCTGGTCACATTACACTCATGAACTAAACGTATTGATCAAACTGCTAAGTTTGGTTATTTATGTAACTCTGGTCACATTACACTCATGAACTAAACGTATTGATCAAACTGCTAAGTTTGGTTATTTATATAACTCTGGTCACATTACACTCATGAACTAAACGTATTGATCAAACTGCTAAGTTTGGTTATTTATATAACTGTGGTCACATTACACTCATGAACTAAACGTATTGATCAAACTGCTAAGTTTGGTTATTTATATAACTCTGGTCACATTACACTCATGAACTAAGCGTATTGATCAAACTGCTAAGTTTGGTTATTTATATAACTCTGGTCACATTACACTCATGAACTAAACGTATTGATCAAACTGCTAAGTTTGGTTATTTATATAACTCTGGTCACATTACACTCATGAACTAAACGTATTGATCAAACTGCTAAGTTTGGTTATTTATGTAACTCTGGTCACATTACACTCATGAACTAAACGTATTGATCAAACTGCTAAGTTTGGTTATTTATATAACTCTGGTCACATTACACTCATGAACTAAACGTATTGATCAAACTGCTAAGTTTGGTTATTTATATAACTGTGGTCACATTACACTCATGAACTAAACGTATTGATCAAACTGCTAAGTTTGGTTATTTATATAACTCTGGTCACATTACACTCATGAGCCAAACGTATTGATCAAACTGCTAAGTTTGGTTATTTATATAACTGTGGTCACATTACACTCATGAGCCAAACGTATTGATCAAACTGCTAAGTTTGGTTATTTATATAACTCTGGTCACATTACACTCATGAACTGAACGTATTGATCAAACTGCTAAGTTTGGTTATTTATGTAACTCTGGTCACATTACACTCATGAACTAAACGTATTGATCAAACTGCTAAGTTTGGTTATTTATATAACTGTGGTCACATTACACTCATGAACTAAGCGTATTGATCAAACTGCTAAGTTTGGTTATTTATGTAACTGTGGTCACATTACACTCATGAGCCAAACGTATTGATCAAACTGCTAAGTTTGGTTATTTATATAACTGTGGTCACATTACATTCATGAACTAAACGTATTGATCAACCTGCTAAGTTTGGTTATTTATATAACTCTGGTCACATTACACTCATGAACTAAACGTATTGATCAAACTGCTAAGTTGGTTATTTATATAACTGTGGTCACATTACACTCATGAACTAAACGTATTGATCAAACTGCTAAGTTTGGTTATTTATGTAACTCTGGTCACATTACACTCATGAACTAAACGTATTGATCAAACTGCTAAGTTTGGTTATTTATATAACTCTGGTCACATTACACTCATGAACTAAGCGTATTGATCAAACTGCTAAGTTTGGTTATTTATATAACTCTGGTCACATTACACTCATGAACTAAACGTATTGATCAAACTGCTAAGTTTGGTTATTTATGTAACTCTGGTCACATTACACTCATGAACTAAACGTATTGATCAAACTGCTAAGTTTGGTTATTTATATAACTCTGGTCACATTACACTCATGAACTAAACGTATTGATCAAACTGCTAAGTTTGGTTATTTATGTAACTCTGGTCACATTACACTCATGAACTAAACGTATTGATCAAACTGCTAAGTTTGGTTATTTATATAACTCTGGTCACATTACACTCATGAACTAAGCGTATTGATCAAACTGCTAAGTTTGGTTATTTATATAACTCTGGTCACATTACACTCATGAACTAAACGTATTGATCAAACTGCTAAGTTTGGTTATTTATGTAACTCTGGTCACATTACACTCATGAACTAAACGTATTGATCAAACTGCTAAGTTTGGTTATTTATATAACTGTGGTCACATGACACTCATGAACTAAACGTATTGATCAAACTGCTAAGTTTGGTTATTTATATAACTGTGGTCACATTACACTCATGAACTAAACGTATTGATCAAACTGCTAAGTTTGGTTATTATGTAACTCTGGTCACATTACACTCATGAACTAAACGTATTGATCAAACTGCTAAGTTTGGTTATTTATATAACTCTGGTCACATTACACTCATGAACTAAACGTATTGATCAAACTGCTAAGTTTGGTTATTTATGTAACTCTGGTCACATTACACTCATGAACTAAACGTATTGATCAAACTGCTAAGTTTGGTTATTTATATAACTCTGGTCACATTACACTCATGAACTAAGCGTATTGATCAAACTGCTAAGTTTGGTTATTTATATAACTCTGGTCACATTACACTCATGAACTAAACGTATTGATCAAACTGCTAAGTTTGGTTATTTATGTAACTCTGGTCACATTACACTCATGAACTAAACGTATTGATCAAACTGCTAAGTTTGGTTATTTATATAACTCTGGTCACATTACACTCATGAACTAAACGTATTGATCAAACTGCTAAGTTTGGTTATTTATATAACTGTGGTCACATTACACTCATGAACTAAACGTATTGATCAAACTGCTAAGTTTGGTTATTTATATAACTCTGGTCACATTACACTCATGAACTAAGCGTATTGATCAAACTGCTAAGTTTGGTTATTTATGTAACTCTGGTCACATTACACTCATGAACTAAACGTATTGATCAAACTGCTAAGTTTGGTTATTTATATAACTCTGGTCACATTACACTCATGAACTAAACGTATTGATCAAACTGCTAAGTTTGGTTATTTATGTAACTCTGGTCACATTACACTCATGAACTAAACGTATTGATCAAACTGCTAAGTTGGTTATTTATATAACTCTGGTCACATTACACTCATGAACTAAACGTATTGATCAAACTGCTAAGTTTGGTTATTTATATAACTGTGGTCACATTACACTCATGAACTAAACGTATTGATCAAACTGCTAAGTTTGGTTATTTATATAACTGTGGTCACATTACACTCATGAGCCAAACGTATTGATCAAACTGCTAAGTTTGGTTATTTATATAACTGTGGTCACATTACACTCATGAGCCAAACGTATTGATCAAACTGCTAAGTTTGGTTATTTATATAACTCTGGTCACATTACACTCATGAACTGAACGTATTGATCAAACTGCTAAGTTTGGTTATTTATGTAACTCTGGTCCCATGAGATTTATGAACGTATTTATATATGACAGATATAATGAGACTACATTCAAAATAATTGTAAAATCATACTAAGAGACAGAGTGACTTCAGGGAAGAACGACGTCTCAGGGATTCTTCCCCTCAGGGGGATTTTCCCTCCTTTAGTGTCGACTCAACATTATTTATTATTTTAAAAAATCTTAACTTTCATGTTACTTTGTTACATTTAAATTTTCGGTCTCTAGTTATGTTTTATCGTGTAGGCTATTCTTTTAAACTCTAATGCCCAGGATATGCCCTAATTTCAGTCAATTCGTACTCCATCATTTTCGTCTAAACATAGAGGACATTTTAATACATCAGTGGCAATTCGAAACTTGAAGTTAATTTAACGTTTTTATTTCTTTTATAACAACAGAACTCATTTGAACCTTTTCACATGTCTATTTTTGATGTGTGAAATAATAACCATTTCTTGCTGCTAACCTCTGTTTGAACATTCAGCCATTTCTCTTACTGTTTAAAAACGTAACTTTAACTACTTTAAAACCTTAAACTTTGTGGATCACATTTTATACGTTTTCAATCTATGCCTAATGTTAGTAAATGTTAGTCACCTTCCTTTTAAACATGGCTGAATATTTAAAGCTACTTAAAAGTTCGTCGAAATCATAAGGGCATCTGTAAGCTGAGCCTTTTAAACACTTATAGGTTCTAAACACGATGAATTTAAACACTTACAGGTTCTAAACACAATGTATTTAAACACTTTCAGGCTCTAAACACAATGTATTTAAACACCTTCAGGTTCTAAACACAATGTATTCAAACACCTTCAGGTTCTAAACACAATGTATTCAAACACTTTCAAGTTCTAAACACAATGTATTTAAACACCTTCAGGTTCTAAACACAATGTATTCAAACACCTTCAGGTTCTAAACACAATGTATTCAAACACTTTCAAGTTCTAAACACAATGTATTTAAACACTTTCAGGTTCTAAACACAATGTATTCAAACACTTTCAAGTTCTAAACACAATGTATTTAAACACTTTCAGGTTCGAAACACAATGTATTTTAACACTTTCAGGTTCTAAACACAATGTATTCAAACACTTTCAAGTTCTAAACACAATGTATTTAAACACTTTCAGGTTCTAAACACAATATATTTAAACACTTTCAGGTTCTAAACACAATGTATTTAAACACTTTCAGGTTCTAAACACAATGTATTCAAACACTTTCAAGTTCTAAACACAATGTATTTAAACACTTTCAGGTTCTAAACACAATATATTTAAACACTTTCAGGTTCTAAACACAATGTATTTAAACACTTTCAGGTTCTAAACACAATATATTTAAACACTTTCAGGTTCTAAACACAATATATTTAAACACTTTCAGGTTCTAAACACAATGTATTTAAACACTTTCAGGTTCTAAACACAATATATTTAAACACTTTCAGGTTCTAAACACAATATATTTACATCACAAATTACAGGAACTTTAAGGAAAATAGGATACTGAGTCAGTAAAACTGGTTGTAATGAGGAAAGTGTATATATATTATTTTTACTGACAGGGTTTCTCAGTTCCGTTGTCATTATGATTTAATATTTCTATCACAGAATTTTCAAAGTCCAGATTTTTACTGTACTGTAAGACTTCTGTAAAGAATTTTTCTCCGTTAATTTAGTGTTATTAATTATTGATTTTAACTTTAAAACGGCCTTCGATGTAAAAATGTTTTAAAATGCCGTGTACACTCTACACAAGGGATTGGTTCGTCAATTTCATCTATCTAAATCTTAGTTGATTTCAGACTAAACAGCGAAACGTTCATAGTGTAAAACAAAATTCAGACTCCTTTTGGATACTAACACCATTCAACTCTGTTTAACAACCTTGATTCCTCGCTGGTTTTATTTCACCAATCTCGCCTATCGTTCAGTGACGGCCAAGAAGAAAGTTCTTTCAAATGTGCGTAAGAGCTGGAAGCAGCTGGCTGGCTGAGTGGGGTCTTCTCGGGGGTCTCTCGGGACGTCGCAGATAGAGAAACAACCCTGCTGGGCGACGGCAGCCAGCTCATGGAAGGAGGATATAACTTGAAAGGAAGAGGTTTGAGTAGTCCAGCAGCGGACTGCTTGTAGTAAAAGTCCAGACTCGTCAGGCTGCCTAAAGGTGGGTGTGGCGGGGAAGAGGTGAACTTTGACAGCCAGTAGGGCGTTGTCTGCACCATCCTTTGGACAGCTGCATAATTACCTGCTTCTGCAAGCAACTCCAACCCTACAGCAGTTTGTCTCTTCCACTTGGTTCTAGAACAAGCACAGCGAGTTTTCATTAAAATTTACTTGCTTCCACTGTATTTATCTCAAGAGTTTACTCAAAACATAACCGACATGAAACTTTTATTTTGTATAACTATACAAATGATCAAGGTCATCCAACTTCCGTGATAAAGCTTACCATGGTTGACGTGTTGAATTTCACGAAACAGTTCATTAAGTAATTGTCTATACGATCAACGTTATTATATATATAAATCTAATATACCTTCCAAAACATTATTGTCTGTAGGGTCAAGGTTATTATCTATATAAATCTGATATACCTTCCAAAACATTATTGTCTGTAGGGTCAAGGTTATTATGTATATAAATGTAATATACCTTCCAAAACGTTATTGTCTATATAGTCTTCCCACAATCCATATAATTTGAGAGTTTGACGGTTTTCTACCACCAGTTTTAACACTCACAGTAATATATAAACAACTTAACCGATAATCCTTCATATAGAATAACATGAATACACTTTTCACTTCCCAACTGCTGAATATAACTGAAAGCCTTAGCTTGGTAAATACATACCCTGCTGGTCTCGATTTTATTCAGACGAAGATCCCTTTCGATTATGATGTTAATGTTGTCTGGAATACGAAGACGGCTTCTGCTGTTAACCTTTGAATTTGCGGATCTTCCAAAAGATACCACACTTTTCTCACCATGAATAGGGTATGATTTGTCGCAGGTCTTTCTCTTGGTGGTTCTAACCCCCTATTTTGATCCACTATTCCTTTGTTTTTCAAATCCCACATAATTAACTACAACGTATATCCCCGACTTAGGATTCTAAATCCCAGATCTGAAAACACTTTTGTTATAATCTGAGTGTATGAATATTTCACGTCGAAAAGAGTAATTATACTCGTATTCCCCAAAGTGATAGATTTTCCATGCCATTACACATTCGATGTAACAATCAGAAATGTAGTTATGATACACGTCATATTATCGAGTATGGTAAATCGGCAGACACGATTTAATAAAATCAACACCATCCTCACCCACCTTCTGTACAACTAACAGACTGACAACAATATACTCAACAACATCCTCACCCACCTTCTGTACAAATAACAGATTGACAACAATATACTCAACACCATCCTCACCCACCTTCTGTACAAATAACAAACCGACAACAATATACTCAACACGATCCTCACCCACCTTCTGTACAAATAACAGACCGACAACAATATACTCAACCCCATCCTCACCCACTTTCTGTACAAATAACAGATTGACAACAATATACTCAACACCATCCTAACCCACCTTCTGTACAAATAACAGATTGACAACAATATACTCAACCCCACCATTACTCACCTTCTGTTTTGGTACCAAGTCTTGACTTGTGTGTCAGTTAGGTTTAACTTCGATGCCAGTTCCATTCGTTCCTGAACACTCAGGTATTTCTGTTGTTCAAAACATTTTTCTAACGTCTGGAGCTGGTGATCAGTGAAAGCTGTCCTAGCTTTCCTTTGTTTCTTACTTCTCAAAGAACAATTCGTGTTTCTTTCGTTTTCCTGGCTGTCTTCACCTGAAAAAAAAGGAAACTAGAAAACATTGTTTCTCACACAATCGATCCGTCCAGTTATATGAATAAAACTGAATATTGTAAATCGAAACGTGAAACAATTGCCGTTATTTTTTACTTCTACGTAGTTAAAGTTTTCAAACGTCTAAAATGTTTTTCTTTGTTTAAATTTAAGCACAAAGCAACATGACCTACGTGTGCTCTGCCCACCTCACGTGTCAAAACCCGCTTTCCAGCGTTGTAAGCCTGCAAACGTTCCACCGTGCGACTGGAGGACCATCTTAACCGGTTCTATTTCACTGCACATTTGTTAAAAGTTCTCAACTTTGTACCTTTGACGTAAACACTTGTTATCTGAATGTTTTCATTTTTGAGAATAAAGAAGATGATGGGCCTCGGCCTGGCCAAGAGGTTAGGGCACTCGACTCGTAACATGAGAGTTGCGGGTTCGGATCCCCGTCACACCAAAGATGTTCGTCCTTTCAGTCGTGGAGACATTATAAAGTAATGGCAAATCCCGCTTTAGTTAGTAAAAGTGTAGCTCACAGTGAGTTGTGACAACAAGCTGCCTTCCTTCTTGTCTATACTGCTAAATTAGATAACCCACGTGTAGCTTTGCGCGAATTCAAAACCAATGAAGAAAACAGAGGAAAAAGATAATATATTATGGGCAGTATAAAACATCATGTCTGAAAAACTCTCGGCGCGTGCGGATACCTTTCTACCTTCATAATTAAGAAAGTATATCTCATTATCAACCACACAAATTCCAAGCTTCCCAGTTTGTCTCCATTTTGCGGATGAAGACGACAACAGATTTTGAACATCAATAATAAGACGTTACGTCATTCGAACAAATATTTACTGCTTTTCTAAGTCATTGTTATTACTGTGCATGAAAGTAAACTTCTCTGTTTTAAACCGTCTGAATTGAAAATTTCCTTTTACGATTATATATCTATTCGATCAGCCCTTTACAGTAAAAACACCTATTGGTACTTGTTGCTTTAAGAGGTAGGTTTAACATCAGCTACTGGTTACTGTTCTCTACTTTAACTAAAAGTTTAACTGTGCAGCCTTGTTGTTGTTCTTACGTGACTAACTACAGAACTAACACTGACTGTTGTTATGTTTTACCTTATTTAATACTACTACTAACAGTGTATCATTGTTGTTGTTGTCACGTGACTAACTACAGAACTAACACTGACTATTGTTATGTTTTATCTTATTTAATATTACTACTAACAGTGTATCATTGTTGTTGTTGTCACGTGACTAACTACAGAACTAACACTGACTATTGTTATGTTTTACCTTATTTAATATTACTACTAACACTGTATCATTGTTGTTGTTGTCACGTGACTAACTACAGAACTAACACTGACTATTGTTATGTTTTACCTTCTTTAATACTACTACTAACACTGTATCATTGTTGTTGTTGTCACGTGACTAACTAAAGAAGTTATTAAGTAATACATAGAAAAGGAATACTGTAAATAATGTCTTATTTAATAGCTTGGTAATTATTTCTATTTTAAGTTCACGTTTAAAGATTGTATTGTAATAGGAGATGGATGTTCGTTGGGATGAACGGTCTTAGACACTCACAGAAGGAGAAAGCACGACCGTGTTTTAAAACGCTAGAATCTCACATGAATGTCCCCTGATGTCTCAATACATGCTGTGGGTACAGTATATAGTCTCAAAACGACCAAAGTAATAATTATATAAATTTCGGCTTGTGGTCGTCGTTTCAGAGGCATAACGCCCAAAGTTTAAAATCCAATATGAAGAAGCCTACAACATTACACATGACCAGTGATATTCAAAACGACATAGAATACACATTTAGGAAAGCTTTAAGAATACGTAGTTTATATTAATATAAATTCTTTATTAAGGCATAGCAATACGATTTCAACATTTTGTTGCTGTTTGTGACATATATGATAATTGTTTTATTCGTGCATTGGTATTGTATACAATGTTTACATCGTTTCACGCCGCATATGTAAATAGTTCCAACACAATATAATGTTCCCCTAACCTACAGATAATGACACTTCAACTGTGTGAATAATGTTATTTTTAATGCACGTGCATACTTTGCGTTAATGTTCTCTGCTACAAGCCTTACCGCGACGCGGTGTAGCAATTATGTAACTGCTCCAAAGTATTGTGGTTAAAATTAACCAGTATGAAACCTAATCAAATGTCCAGTACGTTATGTAGCACACCCGAGTTGTGAGAGCTATGACATCCGAGTTGTGAGAGCTATGACGAGCTATGACACTGAGAACAAGTGCCCGAAATAAGTTTCGATTTCGGCTTCTAGTTGCCTTGAAACATTCGAAACGCGTTTGATCGTGTTTTCCACCCTCACAATTTCGAGTCGTTTCAGCAAATTAATATGTAAATAAATTATATTAAAGCGCTGCAAGAAGAAAATGTCTCTTTGAAAGCAAAACGTTTTTCTTATAATTCACCACAGAATATTATATACCGTACAGGTCGATATAAATACGGATAAAATAATCAGGTACCAAAAAAAATCCGTACAATTAAAGGTTCTATTATAATATGTTAATGGAGCGATTTCAGTAGCAGTTCCATACAGAATTATCATACGTAGACGGATGGGTCTCTCAGTCTAAAATCGCGCCCCGGTGACACAGTGGTATGTCTGCGGACGTATATCACTAGAAAGTGGGTTTCAATTACCATGATTGGCAAGCATAGATAGACCTTTGTGTAACATTGTGTTTAATAGAAACAGTTCGAAACCTCGTTTTCACATTGTCGATGGTTTTTATCTTGTATCAACCTCTGACCTGAAGGTACAATATCTCCCACTTTAATTGTTTTCCGATATATATGTTGACTTTGACATTAATATTGATGGTTAATGAGTTTATTTAACGACATATTTTGTTGTTTTATCTTTTTTATTTTTAAAATTACAAATACTTATAACATACTTCACATAACTTTACTTAAAATATAGGTCGATATAACATCGTCTCACAAGAATTTCAAACACGGTATCTCTTCCGAAAGTCATGTCATTCCCTCGTCAACGAACTCATCACTGGTTCTCACATCTTGAGATAGATGAGGCGAACCGTCTTTAAATGACAGCTGTTCCGCTAAGTGGAGTGATCCTGACCCAGAGAACAATCGACATTTTGATAGGTCAGTCTGCTGCCCCGAAATCCAAATCAGGGACAACAGCGAAAGATGCTTTCTCATGGCTCACGGTTTGACCTCCCAAAGACCCGGGTCTTCACGACAAATTACAGTGCAGTACAAGCAGAAGCAATTACTAGGAAGGAAGTCTTCAATTAAGCTTGTCGGTGTCTTCCAGCAGTAAGCAGGTAGAACACACTACTGCCATTATTTCTACGTATGTTAGTCATCACGAGAAACAGGGTGTTTTGAGCGTCCATGGTCAGCCAAAATACAGCTTTGATATATTCTGTAACAACGACTGTACAGGTTTGATATATTCTGTAATGACAACTGTATAGACGTGTATATTTTGTAATTGTAGAGATTTGATAGATTCTGTAATGACAATTTTGCGGGTTAATTTTATTCCAACATACGTTGGAGCATCTGACGTCTGAATAGTTAAACAAACTTTGTTTCAACGTTGTTTAATAAGATGTTAAGCCTAAATACATAAGTGTGTTTACATTCCTGGCAGTTCGGTGAACCGGTAAACGTACACACATATTTATAAATTTAATGTTTAGTTCGCTGTACCGAGTATTAAACGGAGATCGTGTAACGCGACTTGCTCTGTTTATTTTAGTTTCTACGATATACAGTGTGTTTAATCAGCCTGTATCGTATAATTCTAGTTAAAATGACTATCAACAAAACTCCATTCTTGGCAGACGAACGTCAATACTTTCACAGCACTTTTCACACGAGAGTTAGGCCTTTTTTTACTTTATAAATACGCGTCAGGTTTGGGTAACATAATACCCTCAGAAGTGAGCACAAATGAATGAGATAATTCTATACAGAAAGTACGACGATATTCTTTACAAACAGAACTGAGATATACAACTACATTACACTGAAGTTATTTTATATACGTACAAGTTAATTACAAACTTAACAGCTGTCGCAGGCGTGAATACGGTTCGGCAGGAAATTGACACACACACACACACACACACACAAAATAGGCGTTATCTGACCGACAATCGCATTGGCTAAATTATTTGCGTTTTAAATGTGTTGTTAAACGATGCCTTCACAAAAGACAGATGTTTGAAATTTCTCTTTTGTTTGTTGGTACAGATAGCTTGTTCACGTACGAGCGATCATAAACGACGTTAATGGTTCGAAAGCGATTACTATCGGTAATGAGGTGTCGATGATCTAGGCAGTCTGAGTGTGGAGGATTCAGTCACCGGGAGTTCCTTTCTGAAGCTCTCAGATAATCTACCGACCTTATTGTTTTTATTGACTCTGGAAGGGGATGAACGGGCAAGCTCACGCGCAGGTGGACACCAAGCCTATGATCCTGGGGCTTCCCACGGTTTGAGTTTCCGGACCTCCAGGGAAAAGTTTTAGCTCAATCACACCGTTAGGGTTAATAGGTGTTAGAAAGTTGCAGACCTAACTTCCCAGCGTTTTGAATTTTTCGCTCACCATTGTACACTGCTGACATGCCCCCTATATTGAACTTGTGTGATTTGGTAATTTGTTTTCCTCAGTATTGCTAAACAGTAATCAAAAGACTGTTTAAAATATATCATATTACTAGGTTTACGCGTGATAAGTTTAATAAAAACGAACTTAATTCTATCTGTTACCAGATCATTAGACACAATGTTACCGTTTACGTACGTTGTTAAGCCTAAGCGTGATTTGTTCGTAAAAAAGAAGTCATCTTAGACCAACATTACTGAAACATTTGTCTGTTTTTCATAGTGAATCTTGAGGTATTTAGAGCTATAAAAAGGCTTAGTTAAAGGAGCGGAATTTCCCGAAATTCATATAAACCCGGTGACAAGTCAACTGTTTACTACATTAACGACTGTTCATTCCAAAGGAACTTTTTTTTCCCTCCAGATATTTCATGAGTCACCACCAGCTTGCTAACGCGTAATACACCTGTCTCGTAACAAAATACCGTATCAATCCTTTATTTATGTGTGACGCGTAAGGTGAGCTATGTGTGATTTTATTCTTTTTAATCTCCATGAAGGTTCTTATTTTACTTTGTACGCGCATGTGTACAATCATGTTTCATACTCCTAACACGCAACACGAACGCAAGTCTTCAGTAACCTGAAGAATATACATTTTATTATTTTCACTTCAATATTAACAGAAATCACATAATTAAAAATTTGCTATGCTTTGTGCTTTTATTTAATCAGGTAGATAAACATGTATCGAACCCCTAATTTCAGGGTACATACGCTCAAACTTACCTCCGAGCCACTAGGAGAGCCAACAGCGCTGAATGCCATGGCGAATTATTTATCGCAAACCCAACTCGGTCAGTTCACGCACTACTTTAAACACTTCAACTCTGGTACCGCTGTCACTAATATTACAATTATACAGGATATAATATAACTTGCTGAAAATGTTGATTCAAGAATCAGTGTGGGAGTACGGGGTACTCGTGTGGTACAATTAATGTATCAGCGGTAATAAGTTCTGTACCAGAGGATGAATATTAGCGAAATTCAAAGAAAATTGTTTCTCGATTGACCGTTATTGATCGGAACGTTTTTACTGTCAGTGACTCGTGCAGCGACGCGCGACTGTGAGCGAACAGGTGGTAGGCAGCCTGGCTATATTAAGTTAGCTCTATATACAGCTGGATCTAGTGACCGGTTAAATTACAACAAAATTGGCTGTATAACAAAGCTCAGTGTCACGAGGGCTGGACGCCCAGATGCAACGATTCTGAAACCATATTATGTATAACACACAACTTAATCTAATTTACAATAATTAGTTGGTTACAAAAAACAGACGAAAATAACCTCTCATAAATGTTTTACCAAGCGTTATAACTGAATTACAAAGTTAGAACTTATCTAAACACCAACTAATAAAATTGGTAAACTTTATCCCTCTCCGCCTCATAATCCAACATTGGTAAAAGTGTGACGAAATCCATTATTATACTGACTTTTACCTTCCGACGATATATAATAATAAATAGCACAAACCACTGCCACAAGAAATGAACGTAATTTTTTAAAGTTTCAACAAATCTTTAGTTGTAGGAAAATACACGACTTTGTAATGATACAGTTTCGAAAGCTAACACTAAGAATAGAAAACACCTGAGCATGCGTGGGTTTCTAGCTGTATAATTGGAAAAGGCGTGAGTTACGAATGTACAGTAAATGAACGGCTAAAACAAAACTGATAACTTTGGTTACACCGTTTCCGGTAAATCTCACCTCTTCATTTTTATTTCTAGTATTATATAACCATTTGCTTACTGAATAACTCAAAAGAATAAACTAGTAGCGTCAATGCTATATGTTATTTAAGTTCTACGTAAATATAGATTCACATAACATACACATAACAAGTAATTCAGTAATTTATTCACTATGAACAAGGCTTAAACTATAAAAGGTTAACAAGCGAACATGCGTAATTCTGTAATTATATACAGGGTGTATAGAAATTGCAATTTGAAAGGAAACAAGTACACATGCGAGTTTATACAGTTTATCAACGGTTGAACTACACATGAACGTGCATGTCTGGGAAATTATAATCTTAACAAATCTTGGAGTAACAAAATGAGTGGCTTTATGCATGTTGAGTGTATAACAGAACAATATATAAACACATACATGACCAGGTAACTGTATTGGCCCCCCAGTGGCTCAGCGGTATGTCTTCGGACTTACACGCTAAAATCCGGGTTTCGATACCCGTGGTGGGCAGAGCACAGATAGCCCATTGTGTAGCTTTGTGCTTAATTCAAAACAACAACAACTGTATTGTTTCAACAATGCTTGGAGGACGAACACACCTGTGCTTGTTTTAAACATGGCTGACATACACACATCAAGTTATTACATCGACCACAGAACTATAAGGAAGTGGTTTTCTCTAGGTGCACATCCAACCTGAGTCGAGTGGGTCACGACTATTAAGTCATAAAACTTTTCAGACGGCTAGAAGTAAAATGACCATTCACTGACCATTCAGATGGAGGCCAGTAACTACTTAAAGCCAAAGTGATTTGATAAACTGTATCTTACCAGCTACAAAGTGTACTCCACAATGTACTAAGTATACAAATCCAGTAAGCTTGACCATTTACCAAGTGACACGTGATTACAGATTGATTTATGTTGTGACCTGTCGTTGTAGGTAACCAGGCCAGAAATTTGTGTCACAGTATAGACGAGCTCACTTCATACATAGCCTTTGACCACCTGAATTCTAATAACGGTCTTTCTCTCTTAGAATGTAATTTTTGTAACACATGTATATCATGATTTGTGAGACATGTTATCCCCGTCTGAAATGTTATAGCCTAAAGCTGGAAACAGTGTACGAAAAGATTCACAGAGAAAAACTGATAATTATGGCATGGACATATATCGTTAAATATTCTCTCCGATAGGTAGAGTTACGTGTTTAATAAAACAATAATACAGTTTGATATGAATTATAAGACCGAAGTATGTATATATGGAAACTTAGAAAAAAAAACAAAGGAAAAACGAAAACCTGCAAAACTATGGATTTTCACCATCATTGCACAAGTCTCAGTAGGTATTGTGTTCTGCTGAACGTGGCACATCTCCATTTGACGTAAGCCAGGTTAGGAGTTACGAAGTTTGAGCAAATAAATATAACATATCGGCTGATACAACGGACATACGTAGATTGTCTATGAAAAAGTATGTCTATGCATTGCAAAGTTTTCAGAGCCGGACTAAGGAACAATCTAACCAAACTGAAGCTTGGGACTACCCTTCCCCATTCAAAAGAATCAGCAAAATCTCTTCCAGTAGGCAACAACCATAATTACTGTTCACAATTTTCGTTTTGTTGATTCGTTCCACAATAGACCAGTTTCAAGTTACTATCTAAACATACACAGATGAGACGGGCAGACGACAAGTAACGACGCCTAGCTTAAATTATTTACAAGTTTATTTAGGTAATTTCAAAAAATAATTCATCACTTAATTATGTCCACGTATTATACTTGATTGTGAATTTGTTCTTTAAAGTATATATATGTATATCGTATGCGAATGAATATTTTCTGCTTTCTCTATACTGCTTTTGTTTGTTTACTTTTGTAAGTTAAAAGTACCAGTCTTACGTCTATAATTCTATAACACACATATATGGACGTACATATATAGGTGCTCTTACATCACATCTTATCTTTCCCTCCGTTAAAATTCACGCCTTCAGTTAATCTGTCTTGAGATTTTAACCCTAACCCTTAGCCTAACTGTAGAATATCCGGTGGGCTCCATGTGCCAATCGGAATTCTAAACACATTTTTCTGAACTATTAATAAACCAAATTATTAGTGGGTCGATGATTTTGTTAGTTACGGGTAATTTAATTCGAGTCCTATACAAAATTAACCAAAGGTTCCAATAACAATAACAAATGTCCCACTAATTGCTCTAGAGGTTTCAAGTGTATTTTATTTAGCGAATGAGAAATGTACTCACTTTTTGTCACTGGTTCTTTACATCTGGTGTTGTAACAGACTGAAAGATAAATATAACTCTTCCCTTTTTTATATGCAAAAACGGCTCTTTTGGGTTCAGAAAATATTTTAAATAGAAGAGCGAACAACGTTTCGACCTTCTTCGGTCATCGTCAGGTTCACAAAGTGCATATAAAATTCTCAACAAGTGGGTTTCTCGACATCACTGATAACTCTTCCCTGCGTAATATACGAGCCTCGACGGTTGTGAATGATATGTAAATGCGTCGTAAAGTTAGGTTTAACTTTCATTGAATTTACCGATAGGAATTCAAGTGATAATACATATATCTATTAGCTATTACAGCAATGAAGATGTAAACCCACGTCTCATAATCACCGTGTCAAACAACAGAACAACAAAAAAGATTTACTTTGTACAGTTCTCTTGCGTTATACTTGTCGGATATCTACAATGTTAATTTCTATTTAACCCTTCAGAATACAGGATTGGGAAATGAAAAGCCAAACGTCAATATTACAACTACTAATTACGTATAAAAAAACCGTCCATTATATACTGCTCTAACAGTTCAGATACTATATAGATCAATATATGTTACGTCTTAATGTGCATCACACATCGCTAGTGATGTGTAACAGATACAAAACTAACAAGTGTGACAATGTCCTTTTAAACAACAGCTGTGCCAAACCTGGACAAGTCACTGGTTATTCAACTCCAACAGAAAAGACACTTTTATAGAAACACGATTTAAAGACAAACCTCAAAATTATATTGTTTTTTATCTTAATGTTTTCAACCCATTTTGTATAAAGAAATTGAACAGGTAAATATACATCTTTGTAAGAATTCATTACAAACAAAGCCTGAGATGTAATATTTAAGTTGTCAGAATTGTTCGTCGATAACTTACACAGATACATTACAGTACATTTCCTACCAACCTGTCACGTCTTCTTCATCTGTTCCCGTGTTTCCTCCACGGTTTTCGTCATAATCAACTAGAGGATAATTAGGCTTAACAAGACTGTCTTCCCTCATTTCTCGAGTTAAATCAGGCTTACACTCACTGAAGTCGGATAAATCTGTCGATATTTCATTATCGTGTCTTTTCTCAACTAAACTATATCTTGTGTCGGACGTTTCGCTCAAAATGTCTCGAATCAGAAATGACGACTGTTTAGGACTCTCCATAGAAGTTCGACGATCGTGAGGGCACATGCCGTTTTCGTTATTTCTTTCTCCGGCGGACATATGCTCAGTAGGTGTGCGGACTTCAATGGTCATGACTATCAGTTCTCCTCGTTGTCTAGCTCTTAGCCAACAGCCCGTAAAAGAAACAATTACCTTAGCTTGTACACAAACTGACGCTAAACTTTAACGACCTGGTTTCGATTCTTCTGACTGAAAGAAACAACATACATCGTTAATGAGCTCACTCGCTACTCTCCGTTTGCACTCGGCCTCGTGATTGACAACAACTCATGCGCCTACAGCGTATTTTCTAATACATGGTTTCGGGCCCTCTGACCAATCACACGATCTCATAAAAAAATCAAATCAAATCTCTGTCTTTGTTGAACCAATTAGAAAACTCGCCCACAAAACATGGAAATATATCGTCTTCAAGCTAACAGCTCTCGACATCCTATGTTTTTGTATGAATTGCGAGTCAGTGGTGGCCTTATCATTAAATGTTTTAAATTAAATACAAAAGAGCAGATTAACGTATATCATAAAATATTTCATAAAACTAGAAAATTACAGCGGTTTTAATGTCAACCATAACACATTGGCTTGAACACAGACTAAGTATGTACAGTTGAAAAATCTAACATAACTAACACTAAACACTGACATGGACACCTAACACTAAACACTGACATTGGACACGTTGTTTATTTTTGAATTTCGCGAAAAAAGCTGACCGAGAACCAGAGCTAGTCGTCTCTAATTTAGCAGTGTAAGACTAGAGTGAAGGCTGCTTGTCATCACCACCCACTGCTAATTCTTGGGCCACTCTTTTACCAACAAAGAGTGGGATTGGCCGTGACTTTATAACATCCCCACGGCTGAAAGGGCGAGCATGTTTAGTTTGAGAGACACGAAATAACCACGTATATTGAAAATGTTAATATCAAACAGTGACTCCTAAACTGAACACAGAGCAACCATCTACTTTGAAACATTTAAATAAATGCAAGTTTTCCTTATTTGTAAACACATAAAGAGAACTGACATTAGAAACATTACTTTTCTCTGAGTTATTTGCGAATGTATAACATACAGACACCATAAAAAACACTAATTTTTTTGACCCCACCAACAACATTATCAATAATAGCTTCTTTGCAAACTTAGTAGATTGTGACCAATACGTTACTATAAAATAAACATATAAAAGAACTAGCTTACATCTTAACAGGACTTTGCGCGAAATTCAGAACAAACAAACAATTTAAGAAGAAATGGTATGGCTGATTTTTTTAAAAAATTTATCAGATCGACTTCCCAGGTATTCTTTGATAGCGTCTAACATGAAGTAACACAAACAAAGAGTGTTTGTCTAATCGTGTATAGGACTGTAAAAAATATTCTGTGTGAAGACGGTGAAATATTTTAACCACACAGATTTCTAAGCGTGCTGTATGTGACATTAACTCCTAATAAACGTGACGCATTAACTACACTGACCACCCCTGCATTTTTAAAGTGTGACGTCCGTGAAACATGGAAAGGCACTTTTATTGTTTAGAAAGAAGGGAAATGTGTATTTTTAGTTTTATATTGTTTAAAATGTAAAACAACAATATGGACATTTTTGTGTTTTATATTTGTGGAAATAACTAAAACGTAGTGCAAAGGTTTACGTTAGTTGAGTTGGACAACAGTGAGACTAGTTTTATATATTATATCGCAGATGCTTGCCTTTAGAGTATTGGAAAATAGTGTATGATTATTACGTTATGGAACTTGAATAGCAGCAATAAGTGTGGGTTATATTAAACTTAATAAGTTTTATTTAGAATATGATTTATTTAAATAATGTCCAATCATAATGTTTATCTGTTAGGATTACATCACCTTATTAAAGAAATGTTCCTGGTCTCGTCTGTTATAATAGGTTACCGACGGACTTCTTTCACAATTACAACAACGTGACAAAACCCATGTTACCTGTGGACTACTTTTTCAATTGGAACAATATTCCAAAACCCATGTCACCTATGAATTACGTTTCTTAATACGAACAATGTTCAAAAACCCATGTTACCTGTGGACTACTTTCAGAATTAGAACAATGTTCTGAAATCCATGTTGCCTGTGGACAACTTACACGATTAAGACAGTGTTTTAAAATCCATATTACCTGTGGACTACTTTCACAATTAGTACAGTGTTTTAAAATCCATGTTACCTGTGGACTACTTTCACAATTAGTACAGTGTTTTAAAATCCATGTTACCTGTGGACTACTTTCACAATTAGAACAGTGTCCGAAAGCATTTTTCATCATTTTTAAAGACCCTGCTTAATAATTATTTCTGTGGTTTCTTCACGATATCTTGTGTGTTCCATGAGAAGTATATAGAATCTAAATCATCAAAATATATCATAGATCTACCAACCTGCTTCTATAACAGATTAGACAGGTAGATTCCTGGTATGTCCACGAAATTTCAAAATATTGGTAGTCTATTGTGAATTTGTCTAGAAGTTTTCTTTACGGTATCAGAATATTTGCAACACTAATGTTGAGAGTGGACACTTATGAATCCACCTATGAACTATTCAGATCGATACTTATTAATTTGCACTTTCTGAATAATAATTCCCTTATTTTTCTATTTTAATTTTTTCTTTCACCTGAGCTAACTGTTAGTTCTAATTTTAGCCCCCCAGTGGCTCAGCGGTATGTCTGTGGACTTACACGCTAAAATCCGGGTTTCAATACCCGTGGTGGGCAGAGCACAGATAGCCCATTGTGTAGCTTTGTGCTTAATTTAAAAACAACAACAAGATAGCCTCAAAGTGCATCACATTAGAATTAATTGTCATAATTAACACAACAGTTCTAATTTTAAGTGTGCTTTGTTGATTCTTTCCCTGACTTGCTGTTGTTGGTCACTACCACATTACTCTATTGTTTAACCGTTTTCATTACATGATAATGAAGAGAAATGATTTTCAGATAACCTGGATGACACTGGTTGCCATTCTAATCACATAACCTGTGTTTATCGATTTTCTAAGGTTAATATGCAATCGTTTTAAAGTTGTATATAATGGCTGTTTTTGTTGTTCTGCTCCCTCCCCTAATCACGAAAGGTTAATAGTTTTATTTGGATAATTTACATTTGATAATATCACTTGCAATATGAAGGTCGTGGGTTCGAATCCCCGTTCCATCAAACATGCTCGCCCTTTCAGTCACGGGGGCGCTATAATATGACAGTCAATCCTATTATTTGTTGGGTGATGGTGACTACTTGCTAAATTAGAGAGAGTTGACACAGATAGCCCGTGCGTAGCTTAACAAAAAATTCAAAACAAACAAGCAAAGTGGTTCATGATAAAGTTCTGATGATTGAATACATAGTGTTATATATATATTTATATATACATAAGTGCTTTCGAGAAGAAATATTCTCAACGCAAGGATGATAAATAACACTGCACAACAAAGTGTTTGGTGTTGAGTGTTCCTTATAGTTACACTGCACAACAAAGTGTTTGTTTCTTGAACACTGTTGGGTGTTCCTTATGGTTACACTGCACAACAAAGTGTTTGCTTCTTGAACACTGTTGGGTGTTCCTTATACTTACACTGCACAACAAAGTGTTTGCTTCTTGAACACTGTTGGGTATTCCTTATGGTTACACTGCACAACAAAGTGTTTGCTTATTGAACACTGTTGGGTGTTCCTTATGGTTACACTGCACAACAAAGTGTTTGCTTATTGAACACTGTTGGGTGTTCCTTATGGTTACACTGCACAACAAAGTGTTTGCTTATTGAACACTGTTGGGTGTTCCTTATGGTTACACTGCACAACAAAGTGTTTGCTTATTGAACACTGTTGGGTGTTCCTTATGGTTACACTGCACAACAAAGTGTTTGCTTATTGAACACTGTTGGGTGTTCCTTATACTTACACTGCACAACAAAGTGTTTGCTTCTTGAACACTGTTGGTGTTCCTTATAGATTTTTGGCTGCTGATCACGAAAATCACATCCAAATTTACCCGTCACGTACTGTTTTATTGAAATCTTCAGTTTTGTCAAGTTTTTTCTTATATTTGTGTCCAAAAATTTTCATTTCCGTAAGAGACTTATAAACAATGTTTTGTGCAGTCTGAGCATGTCCAGGCATGAAATCAGTCCAGTTTGGAAGCTGTTCTGTGGAAGTATGCAGCCTTGGCAGGCCGGAGTCAGCTTGACACTGTCTCAGCAGGCTATAAAAGTGGCTTACATACACAGATGCTGCTCATTGGATTAATATAGACCTTATAGTGTTCTCATATTGTTTCATAATATAGCATTGTCTTAGTAGCACTGTAAGAAGTAAGTTAGATGTTATAGACGTTTCGCAGGACGATTGGTGTTGGTCAATATGTCTCGTCAATGTTGTAACAGCCGCGATACATTCTGCTATATTTGTGGCGAGTATACACTTGTTCATCAAAGATGTTCAAATACTGTTCTTGTGAAGAAAACACATCATCTGTACTTCAGCTGTAAAATTGGTGATCAAGTCCAGGAATGGTCGCCTCACATTTGTTGTGTGACATGTGCTGTCTGTCTGAGAACTTGGCTCAGAAAAACAATGTCGTTTGCTGTCCCAATGATATGGCGAAAACGGAAAGACCATGTGACAGATTGTTACTTCTGTTTGACTAATGTGTCTGGTTTCTCTGCCAAAAACAAGAAGTCAATTGAATCCCCTAATCTGCCTCCAGCAATGAGACCCGTGCCACATGAAGACAGTCTTCCAATTCTGAAACCACCAGAGGAATGGACCTTAAACGAACCAGATAAAGAAACTGCAATACAGGGAACTGACATTTATCCGGATTTTGAACCGTGCTCCTCAGACGATCCACATCTCAAAACACAGTCAGAATTAAACAATCTGGTCAGAGATTTGGTCTGTCAAAAGCAAAAGCCAAATTTCTGGGTTCGAGACTGCAGGAATGGTGTTTGCCGTCACCAGGTATGAAAATTTCTGTTTTTCGAAGCCGCCAAGATGACATAACCAGATTCTTTGCACAAGTTGGCAGTCTCTGTGTCTTTGTTGACTTCAAAGGATTGTTCTCTGCTTTGGGTTGTGACCATGACCCACAAGAGTGCCGTCTCTTTATTGATTCATCAATGTTAAGCCTCAAAGCTGTTCTGTTACACAATGACAACGTTCACCCTTTAATACCTGTTGGCTATGTTCACATTTTTCATATTAAATGCTAAAAAAGTTTTTCATTTTTATTTTCCCTTTTCTTATTTTCATCTTTCGAAGCTCTACCCAAATAAGTGGTTGAGTTTAACAACGCAAGATGCATATTTTTTCTTTATGTTCACTGGCCTTAAGATTTTGGCCATCGGTGCATGCATTAGTTAGGCCAAGCTAACTAGATTAGTACTTTTTAGCTCACGTTTTGAAAAGAATCATACGAGTAGGCGGTTATTGTTATTATTAATGAACATTCGTTACCAACTTTCACCTCATATTTTATGACTAATTAAAGAACGTTTAGGTTATATTATCTTAAAAAATTAACTTAAATAATAATGTTCGACAACACGGCTTTACCGATTACATGTGGGTGAGGACAAAAAAATTGTCAATCTAAATTTCATGGCGTTACTACAGTGGTAACTATTAACCTATTAACACTATTTTTAGGAAGGAAAAGTATCTCTATATATGTCAAATAAATGGTTGGTTCCGTATAAGTCTGTCTCAAACAATAAGGTTACGATTAATGTTTGTTACCATCAGGTGTTATGTTCTTACTTCGTGTGTTTTATTGGTGTGTATTGAGAAACAGTAGTGATATCTAATGAAAAACACCTTTGGTGTGAAAAAACAAAAGATGCAACGTAAAAAAAAAAGATTGTATTTGTGACTTAAAGGAGTGAAACCAAAACTGGCGGTCAAATTAGTAACTACATTTATAGTATTCATAAGAATTTTCTAGAAACATTAATTCATTTTATAACTAAGCCACGTTTTATGTTTTATAACTATAATGTCAATTTTCCCCACACCTAAGATATTTTTTATCAGATCGTTTGGTTCACAAAGGACTATCTCCGTATAGCCATTCATAATTTTGAACTGATAGACAAGACAAAAGACTGCTAGTTAACATAATTTTGAACTGATAAACAGAACAAAGATCCTGCTTGTTAACATAATTTTGAACTGATAAACAGAACAAAGATCCTGCTAGTTAACATAATTTTGAACTGATAAACAGAACAAAGAACCTGCTAGTTAACATGATTTTGAACTGATAAACAGAACAAAGATCCTGCTAGTTAACATAATTTTGAACTGATAAACAGAACAAAGATTCTGCTAGTTAACATAATTTTGAACTGATAAATAGGACAAAGATCCTGCTTGTTAACATAATTTTGAACTGATAAACAGAACAAAGATCCTGCTTGTTAACATAATTTTGAACTGATAAACAGGACAAAGATCCTGCTAGTTAACATAATTTTGAACTGATAAACAGAACAAAGATCCTGCTAGTTAACATAATTTTGAACTGATAAACAGAACAAAGATCCTGCTAGTTAACATAATTTTGAACTGATAAACAGAACAAAGATCCTGCTTGTTAACATAATTTTGAACTGATAAACAGAACAAAGATCCTGCTAGTTAACATAATTTTGAACTGATAAATAGGACAAAGATCCTGCTAGTTAACACAATTTTGAACTGATAAACAGAACAAAGATCCTGCTTGTTAACATAATTTTGAACTGATAAACAGAACAAAGATCCTGCTAGTTAACATAATTTTGAACTGATAAATAGGACAAAGATCCTGCTATTTAACATAATTTTGAACTGATAAATAGGACAAAGATCCTGCTTGTTAACATAATTTTGAACTGATAAACAGAACAAAGATCCTGCTAGTTAACATAATTTTGAACTGATAAACAGGACAAAGATCCTGCTAGTTAACATAATTTTGAACTGATAAACAGAACAAAGATCCTGCTAGTTAACATAATTTTGAACTGATAAACAGAACAAAGATCCTGCTAGTTAACATAATTTTGAACTGATAAACAGAACAAAGATCCTGCTAATTAACATAATTTTGAACTGATAGACAGGACAAAGATCCTGCTTGTTAACATAATTTTGAACTGATAAACAGAACAAAGATCCTGCTAGTTAACATAATTTTGAACTGATAGACAGGACAAAGATCCTGCTTGTTAACATAATTTTGAACTGATAAACAGAACAAAGATCCTGCTAGTTAACATAATTTTGAACTGATAAACAGAACAAAGATCCTGCTAATTAACATAATTTTGAACTGATAAACAGGACAAAGATCCTGCTAGTTAACATCATTTTGAACTGATAAACAGAACA
This sequence comes from Carcinoscorpius rotundicauda, assembly GCA_011833715.1. Lineage (NCBI taxonomy): Eukaryota > Metazoa > Arthropoda > Merostomata > Xiphosura > Limulidae > Carcinoscorpius > Carcinoscorpius rotundicauda. The sequence goes on along the minus strand of CM022392.1, from coordinate 168,992,629 downwards.
AAGATCCTGCTTGTTAACATAATTTTGAACTGATAAACAGGACAAAGATCCTGCTTGTTAACATAATTTTGAACTGATAAACAGGACAAAGATCCTGCAAGTTCACAGAGCCCTCTATCAACTATTAGACTCCTCTTCTCTGACGGAATTTGATTGCTTATTATACCGCGCAATTTGCGGGTCACAGGTTCGAATACCTGTTCCACCAAACATACTCGCCCTTTGAGTCATGTGGACATTATAATGTTGATCAATCCCACTTTTCGTTGATAAAAGAATAGCTCAAGAGTTGGTAGTTGGTGGTGAGGATTAGCTAGCTGCTTTTCTTCTTATCTTTCACTGCTGAATTAGGAGAGGCTAAAGTAAATATCCCTCGTGCAGCTTAGCGCGAAATTAAAAAAACAAAACAAAATAAAGCTGATCATTATATATATATATATATATACATATATATATAATGAATAAAAAAATTAAAAAGTGCCACCAACAGACTTGACATCCAGTTGATAGGGCAAAATAATAACTATATACGTACCACAATACATTGACATTGCCCTGAAAAAAAAGGGTCGGAGTAATATTCAGTTCACTCTGACCCAAAAATTAATTAATTATCGCTATCAAATACTGCAAGACCACATAAGTACGGGGAGAAGGAAGAGGTCAAAGAGAACCTGACCCTCCAGGGTACAAAGATAAAATATCCAAACACCGAGAGATAGAGAAAGAGAAAGAGAGAGATAGAGAGAGAAAGAGAGAAAAAGAGAGAGAGAAAGAGCCTATCGGCTTTTGCTAATATTTATTATACTTTTTCAAACAAAATATAAAGTTTCTGAAATATTATTAGATAAGGTCTGACAATTTCCTAAAAAAAAACCCTATATTACTACTGTAGTTAATTATAAGTTATCTATTTTATTACAGATTTTAGGTTCTCCGTTATTAGGTAATAAAATTTCGCTCTGACTGAAATACGAACAATAAATCCTTCGCTTTAAAAGCGCCTGGATCGTCTGATATAGAACGTGTATCTACAAAGTCGGAAGAGAAAAACACGACATTCTTGGGGGCGGACGTAGCAATTTAAATACATACCAACAGCTGTCTAATAGAAGTGTCTTGGCTACCTTTTAATACTACTAAATTTTACAAACAAAAAACTTTTAAAAAACTGTAGTAACCTCCGTATCTAATTTGCGTTTGTTACGGTGAGTTGAGCTTGTCCATACATTTTGTGCCGCTAGCTACACTCACATTCCCTGCATTAACTTGGACAGAAGGAGAGAGGAGAAAAAAAATAGATGTACACCTTTATTACATCTTCGCTTTGAAACCTATTTTATAACGCAACTCTTTCATTTAAAATAAAATTGTGGCCCACAAGCATTATCATATTATTATTATACGCCATCTGTTGTTAGTGTGCTTTCTCTTGTGAAAACGTGCGAGAGACGTGCTTGATGAAACAACCCGGAAATTGGACTTTCTGATCTCCCTGTATTCATTACCGCATGCTTATTATAAGACATTTGTGTCTATAAAATGTCATCAAATTGAGCATGTACTATACAATTTAATATGCATTTAGGCGTCTTGAAGTTTATTTAAGTGTCTGTCCATTTGCTGAGGTTGTGATGGTGTTACATATATTCACATGTGACAACTTTCACTGTTGTAACTGAAAACGAAGAAACAACAAAAAGAACAAAAACCTGTCCTCATTGTTAATACGTACTGCAAAAGTGCTACTGGTTGTCTTTCACTACAGGTGCACTCAGTGTTTGTTGAATATTTTTGGATATCGTGTGTCACAGATGTACATATATTGTTTGTTGAATGTTTTATGGTATCATGTGTCACAGATGCATGTATTGTTTATTGAATGTTTAAGGTATTGTCTATCACAGATGTACATCTTGTTTATTGCATGTTTTATGCTATCATGTGTCACAAAAGTACGCATTGTTTATTGAATGTTTAGTGATGTGTGTCACATATGCATGTATTGTTCATTGAATTTTAATGATATGTATCACAGATGTCCGTATTGTTTATTGAATGTTTAATGATATGTGTCACAGAAGTACGTATTGTTTATCGAATGTTTAAAGATGTGTGTCACAGATGTACGTATTGTTTATTAAATGTTTAAAGATGTGTGTGTTATCAATGGAGGTGTTGTAAAAAGAATGACGGTATACAACAGGATATAATGTCGTTCTATTTGTATTATATTAATACTTACATAGTTTGTTATTTCCGTGAAATTTACATCAATGTAGTTTTTTATCTGCGCCATAGAGAGTTGGAAAACCACGAATGTTTGAGTTTAAAACGTAAAACAAAACATATAGAATTATGTATGATACAGATAATTTATATAGTAACACATCAATATTTCTATATACAGCATGGATAACAAAACATATAAAATTATGTATAATACAGATAAGTTATATAGTAACACATCAATATTTCTACACATAGCACGGATAACAAAACATATAAAATTATGTATAATACAGATAATTTATAAAGTAACACATCAATATTTCTATATATAGCACGGATAAAAAAACATATAAAATTATGTATAGTACAAATAATTTATATAATAACATGTCGATATTTCGATATATAACACGGATAATAAAACATATAAAGTTATGTATAGTGCAAGTAATTTATATTGTAACACATCCATTTATATAAAGAAATGTATATTTATACATGTAGTACAAATCTACACATAATAAAGCAAACAAAGAATGTATAAATTTGTATGTAATAAATATCTGTAAATGTATATTGAAGACTAATGCATGGTTCATATAATATAAAATGATTTGATTCGTTGTCGTTAAGCACAGAACTTAATCAAGCATTTTCGTTTTCTCTGACTCTTCTGGGTCCCAGCATGGACAGGTGGTTAAGGCACACGACTCGTAATCCAAGGATCGTGGGTTCGAAGCCCCGTCAAACCAAGTATGCTCGCTTTTTGAGCAGTGGGGGCGTTATAATGACAGTAAATTCCACTATTCGTTGTTAAAAAAAACCCAAAAGTTGGCGACGGATGGTGATGACTACCTGCCGGCTTTCCTCAAGTTTTAAACTGCTAAATTAAAAACAACTAGTGCAGATAACCCTCGTGTAGCTTTGTGCGAAATGGAAAATAAGCAAAGCTACACACCACAGTCTCCAGACATGACCACCGAGCCACTGAGAGCAATAAAAAACACACGGTGATTTCTGTGTATGTAACAGAACTAAAAAAAAAACACACGTTATTTCTGTGTAATAAAAATTAATATATACACATGTATAAAATATTAAAATAAGTCAAAAATATTGTACACTTCTCCATGACAGAAACAACACGTTTATACAATAAAAAAGCATATATGTTTTATCCTCTTTACCTTAGAATAAATCTACATAGTTTGTTATCTTTAGTTTAATATTTATATATGGTGTGTTGTTTTTAGTATAATACTTATATATGGTTTTTTATCTTTAGTATAATAATATATATGGTGAGTTGTCTCAAGTATAATAGTTATATATGGTTTCTTGTCTTCAGTATAAAAGTCAAATATGGTGTGTTGTCTTTAGTATAATAGTTGTATATGGTTTCTTGTATTCAGTATAATAGTTATATGTGGTTTGTTGTGTATAATATAAGGGTTATACCTGGTTTGTTGTCTTAAGTATAATAGTTATATATGATTTGTTGTCTTTAGTATCATTGTTCCATGTGGTTTGTTATCTTTAGTATAATAGTTCCATATGGTTTGTTATCTTTAGTGTAATACTTATATATGGTTTGTTGTTTTCAATATAATAGTTATATATGGTGTGTTGTCTTTAGTATAATAGTTATATATCGTTTGTTGTCTTTAGTATAATAGTTATATGTGGTTTGTTGTCTTAAGTGTAATAGTTATATATTGTGTGTTGTCTTTAGTATAATAGTTATATATTGTTTGTTGACTTTAGTATAATAGTTATATATGGTGTTTTGTGTTTAGTATAATAGTTACATATGTTTTGTTGTCTTTAGTATAATAGTTGTATATGGTTTGTTGTCTCTAGTATAATAGTTATGTGCGGTTTGTTGTCTTTAGTATAATAGTTATATATGGTTTGTTGTCTTTAGTATAATAGTTAGATATCGTTTGTTGTCTTTAGCATAATAGTTATAAGTGGTTTATTGTCTTAAGTGTAATAGTTATATATTGTTTGTTGACTTTAGTATAATAGTTATATATGGTGTTTTGTGTTTAGTATAATAGTTATGTGCGGTTTGTTGTCTTTAGTATAATAGTTATATATGGTTTGTTGACTTCAGTATAATAGTTACATATAGTTTGTTGTCTTTAAAATAATAGTGAGAAATGGTTTTTTGTCTTTAGTATAACAGTTATTTTTCGTTTGTTGTCTTTTATATAATAGTTACATATTGTTTATTGTCTTCAGTATAATAGTTTTTATGATTTGTTGTCTTAAGTATAATAGTTATATATCGTTTGTTGTTTTAAAAATAATAGTCATATTTCGTTTGTTGTCTTTGGTATTAAAATTATATGTGGTTTGTTGTGTTTAGTATAATAAATATATATGGTTTGTTGTCTTTAGTATGATAGTTATATATGGTTTGTTGTCTTTAGTATAACAGTTATATATTGTTTCTTGTCTTTGGTATAATAGTTTTTATGATTTGTTGTCTTTAGCATAATAGTTATATACGGTTTGTTGTCTTTAGTATAACAGTTACATATGGTTTCTTGTCTTTATATTAATAGTTATATACGGTTTGTTGTCTTTAGTATAGTAGTTATATATCGTTTGTTGTCTTTAGTACAATAGTTATATGTGGTTTGTTGTCTTAAGTGTAATAGTTATATATCGTTTGTTGTCTTTAGTTTTATAGTTACATATTGTTTATTGTCTTTAGTATAATAATTTTTATGGTTTGTTGTCTTTAGTATAATAGTTATATATGGTTTGTTGTTGTTTTTAGTGTAATAGTTTTATATGGTTTGTTGTCTTCAGTATAAGTTATATATGGTTTGTTGTTCTCAGTATAATAGTTATATATGGTTTGTTGTCTTCAGTATAATAAGTATATATGGTGTGTTGTTTTTCGTATAATAGTTATATATTGTTTGTTGTCTTCAGTATAATAGTTATATATAGTTTGTTGTCTTTAGTATATTAGTTATATATGGTTTTTTGTCTTTGGTATAATAGTTATATATCATTTGTTGTCTTCAGTATAATATAGTTATATATCGTTTGTTGTCTTTAATATAATAGTTACATATTGTTTATTGTCTTTTAAATAATTGTTGTATATGGTTTGTTGTCTTCAGTATAATAGTTATATATGGTTTGTTGTTTTCCGTATAATAGATATATATGGTGTGTTTTCTTCAGTATAATAGTTATGTATTGTTTGTTGTCTTTCGTATAATAGTTATATATTGTGTGTTGTGTTTGGTATAATAGTTATGTATGGTTTGTTGTGTTTAGTATAATAGTTACATATGGTTTGTTGTTTTTAGTATAATAGTTATATATGGTGTGTTGTCTAGTATAATACATATATATGGTGTTTTGTCTTTAGTATAAAAGTTATATATGGTTTGTTGTCTTTAGTATATTAGTTACATATGGTTTGTTGTCTTCAGTATAATATAGTTATATATCGTTTGTTGTCTTTATTATAATAGTTACATATTGTTTATTGTCTTTCGTATAATAGTTTTTATGGTTTGTTGTCTTTAGTATAATAGTTATATATGGTTTTTTGTCTTCAGTATAATTGCTATATATGGTTTGTTGTTGTCTTTAGTATAATAGTTATATATGGTTTGTTGTCTTAAGTATAAGAGTTATATATCGTTTGTTGTCTTTAGTATAATAGTTGTATATGGTTTGTTGTCTTCAGTATAATCGTTATATGTGGTTTGTTATTCTCAGGATAATATTTATATATGGTTTGTTGTCTTCCGTATAATAGTTATATATGGTGTGTTTTCTTTAGTATAATAGGTATATTATTTGTTATTTTTAGTATAATAGTTACATATGATTTGTTGTCTTTAGTATAATAGTTATATATGGTGTGTTGTCTTAAGTATAAGAGTTATATAGTGTTTGTTGTCTCAAGTATAACAGTTATATATCGTTTGTTGTCTTCTGTATAATAGTTTTATATAGTTTGTTGTCTTTGGTATAACTGTTATATATGGTTTGTTGTCTTTAGTATAATAGTTATATATGGTTTGTTGTCTTCAGTATAATAGTTATATATGGTGTGTTGTTTTTCGTATAATAGTTACATATAGTTTGTTGTCTTTAGTATAATAGTTATATTTGGTTTTTTGTCTTTCGTATAATAGTTATATATCGTTTGCTGTCTCTAGTATAATAGTTATATGTGGTTTGTTGTCTTTAGTATAATAGTTATATATAATTTGTTGTCTTCAGTATAATATAGTTATACATCGTTTGTTGTCTTAAGTATAACAGTTATATATCGTTTGTTGTCTTCAGTATAATAGTTTTATATGTTTTGTTGTCTTTGGTATAACAGTTATATATCGTTTGTTGTCTTTAGTATAATAGTTGTATATGGTTTGTTGTCTTCAGTATAATCGTTATATGTGGTTTGTTGTTTTTAGTATAATAGTTATATATGGTTTGTTGTCTTCAGTATAATAAGTATATATGGTGTGTTGTTTTTCGTATAATAGTTATATATTGTTTGTTGTCTTCAGTATAATAGTTACATATAGTTTGTTGTCTTTAGTATAATAGTTATATATGGTTTTTTTCTTTAGTATAATAGTTATATATCGTTTGTTGTCTTTAATATAATAGTTACATATTGTTTATTGTCTTTGGTATAATTGTTGTATATGGTTTGTTGTCTTTAGTGTAATAGTTATATATGGTTTGTTTTCTTTAGTATGATAGTTATATGTGGTTTGTTGTGTTTAGTATAATAGTTATATATCGTTGTTGTCTTGAGTATAATAGTTATATATCGTTCGTTGTCTTTAGTATAATAGTTATATGTGGTTTGTTGTCTTAAGTGTAATAGTTATATATGGTGTGTTTTCTTTAGTATAATAGGTATATTATTTGTTATTTTTAGTATAATAGTTACATATGATTTGTTGTCTTTAGTATAATAGTTATATATGGTGTGTTGTCTTAAGTATAAGAGTTATATAGTGTTTGTTGTTTTTAGTATAATAGTTATATATCGTTTATTGTCTTTAGTATAATAGTTACATATTGTTTATTGTCTTTCGTATAATAGTTTTTATGGTTTGTTGTCTTTAGTATAACAGTTATATATGGTTTTTTGTCTTCAGTATAATTGCTATATATGGTTTGTTGTTGTTTTTAGTATAATAGTTATATATGGTTTGTTGTCTTCAGTATAATAGTTATATATGGTGTGTTTTCTTTAGTATAATAGGTATATTCTTTGTTGTTTTTAGTATAATAGTTACATATGGTTTGTTGTCTTTAGTATAATAGTTATATATGGTTTGTTGTCTTAAGTATAACAGTTATACATCGTTTGTTGTCTTTAGTATAATAGTTGTATATGGTTTGTTGTCTTCAGTATAATAAGTATATATGGTGTGTTGTTTTTCGTATAATAGTTATATATCATTTGTTGTCTTCATTATAATATAGTTATATATCGTTTGTTGTCTTTAATATAATAGTTACATATTGTTTATTGTCTTTGGTATAATTGTTGTATATGGTTTGTTGTCTTTAGTGTAATAGTTATATATGGTTTGTTGTCTTCAGTATAATAGTTATATATGGTTTGTTATTTTCCGTATAATAGATATATATGGTGTGTTTTCTTTAGTATAATAGTTATATATCGTGTGTTGTCTTTAGTATAATAGTTATATATGGTTTGTTGTCTTTAGTATAATAGATACATATGGTTTGTACTCTTTAGTATAATAGTTATATATGGTTTGTTGTTTTCAGTATAATAGTTTATATATCGTTTGTTGTTTTTAGTATAATAGTTATATATCATTCGTTGTCTTTAGTATAATAGTTATATGTGGTTTGTTGTCTTTAGTATATTAGTTACATATGGTTTGTACTCTTCAGTATAATATAGTTATATATGGTTGTTTTTTTTAGTATAATAGTTTTGTGGTTTGTTGTCTTTAGTATAACAGTTATATATGGTTTTTTGTCTTCAGTATAATTGCTACATATGGTTTGTTGTTGTTTTTGGTATAATAGTTATATATGGTTTCTTGTCTTTAGTATAATAGTTATATATGGTTTGTTGTCTTCAGTATAATAGTTATATATGGTGTGTTTTTTTAGTATAATAGGTATATTATTTGTTATTTTTAGTATAATAGTTACATATGGTTTGTTTGTCTTTAGTATAATAGTTATATGTGGTTTGTTGTCTTAAGTATAAGAGTTATATATCGTTTGTTGTCTTTAGTATAATAGTTGTATATGGTTTGTTGTCTTCAGTATAATCGTTATATGTGGTTTGTTATTCTCAGTATAATAGTTATATATGGTTTGTTGTCTTCAGTATAATAGTTATATATGGTGTGTTTTCTTTAGTATAATAGGTATATTATTTGTTATTTTTAGTATAATAGTTACATATGGTTTTTTGTCTTTAGTATAATAGTTATATATTGTGTGTTGTGTTTAGTATAATAGTTATGTATGGTTTGTTGTCTCTAGTATAATAGTTATATGTGGTTTGTTGTCTTTTGTATAATAGTTACATATGGTTTGTTGTCTTTAGTATGATAGTTACATGTAGTTCGTTGTCTTTAGTGTAAGAGTTATATATCATTTGTTGTCTTCATTATAATATAGTTATATATCGTTTATTGTCTTTAGTATAATAGTTATAAATGTTTTTTTGTCTTAAGTATAACAGTTATATATCGTTTGTTGTCTTCAGTATAATAGTTTTATATGTTTTGTTGTCTTTGGTATAACTGTTATATATGGTTTGTTGTCTTTAGTATAATAGTTATATATGGTTTGTTGTCTTCAGTATAATAGTTGTATATGGTTTGTTGTTTGCAGTATAATAGTTATATATGGTTTGTTGTCTTCCGTATAATAGTTATATATGGTGTGTTTTCTTTAGTATAATAAAATATTATTTGTTGTTTTCAGTATAATAGTTACAAATGGTTTGTTGTCTTTAGTATAATAGTTATATATGGTTTGTTGTCTTAAGTATAACAGTTATATATCGTTTGTTGTCTTCAGTATAATAGTTTTATATGTTTTGTTGTCTTTGGTATAATAGTTTTTATGGTTTGTTGTTGTTTTTAGTATAATAGTTATATATGGTTTGTTGTCTTCAGTATAATAATTATATATGGTTTGTTGTTCTCAGTATAATAGTTATATGTGGTTTGTTGTCTTCAGTATAATAGTTATATATGATTTGAAGTCTTAAGTATAATAGTTATATATCGTTTGTTGTCTTTAGTATAATAGTTGTGTATGGTTTGTTGTTTTCAGTATAATCGTTACATATAGTTTGTTGTCTTTAGTATAATAGTTATATTTGGTTTTTTGTCTTTCGTATAATAGTTATATATCGTTTGTTGTCTCTAGTATAATAGTTATATGTGGTTTGTTGTCTTTAGTATAATAGTTATATATAATTTGTTGTCTTCAGTATAATATAGTTATACATCGTTTGTTGTCTTAAGTATAACAGTTATATATCGTTTGTTGTCTTCAGTATAATAGTTTTATATGTTTTGTTGTCTTTGGTATAACAGTTATATATCGTTTGTTGTCTTTAGTATAATAGTTGTATATGGTTTGTTGTCTTCAGTATAATCGTTATATGTGGTTTGTTGTTTTTAGTATAATAGTTATATATGGTTTGTTGTCTTCAGTATAATAAGTATATATGGTGTGTTGTTTTTCGTATAATAGTTATATATTGTTTGTTGTCTTCAGTATAATAGTTACATATAGTTTGTTGTCTTTAGTATAATAGTTATATATGGTTTTTTTCTTTAGTATAATAGTTATATATCGTTTGTTGTCTTTAATATAATAGTTACATATTGTTTATTGTCTTTGGTATAATTGTTGTATATGGTTTGTTGTCTTTAGTGTAATAGTTATATATGGTTTGTTTTCTTTAGTATGATAGTTATATGTGGTTTGTTGTGTTTAGTATAATAGTTATATATCGTTTGTTGTCTTGAGTATAATAGTTATATATCGTTCGTTGTCTTTAGTATAATAGTTATATGTGGTTTGTTGTCTTAAGTGTAATAGTTATATATGGTGTGTTTTCTTTAGTATAATAGGTATATTATTTGTTATTTTTAGTATAATAGTTACATATGATTTGTTGTCTTTAGTATAATAGTTATATATGGTGTGTTGTCTTAAGTATAAGAGTTATATAGTGTTTGTTGTTTTTAGTATAATAGTTATATATCGTTTATTGTCTTTAGTATAATAGTTACATATTGTTTATTGTCTTTCGTATAATAGTTTTTATGGTTTGTTGTCTTTAGTATAACAGTTATATATGGTTTTTTGTCTTCAGTATAATTGCTATATATGGTTTGTTGTTGTTTTTAGTATAATAGTTATATATGGTTTGTTGTCTTCAGTATAATAGTTATATATGGTGTGTTTTCTTTAGTATAATAGGTATATTCTTTGTTGTTTTTAGTATAATAGTTACATATGGTTTGTTGTCTTTAGTATAATAGTTATATATGGTTTGTTGTCTTAAGTATAACAGTTATACATCGTTTGTTGTCTTTAGTATAATAGTTGTATATGGTTTGTTGTCTTCAGTATAATAAGTATATATGGTGTGTTGTTTTTCGTATAATAGTTATATATCATTTGTTGTCTTCAGTATAATATAGTTATATATCGTTTGTTGTCTTTAATATAATAGTTACATATTGTTTATTGTCTTTGGTATAATTGTTGTATCTGGTTTGTTGTCTTTAGTGTAATAGTTATATATGGTTTGTTGTCTTCAGTATAATAGTTATATATGGTTTGTTGTTTTCCGTATAATAGATATATATGGTGTGTTTTCTTTAGTATGATAGTTATATATTGTGTGTTGTGTTTGGTATAATAATTATCTATGGTTTGTTGTCTTTAGTATAATAGTTACATGTGGTTTGTTGTCCTTAGTATAATAGTTATATGTGGTTTGTTGTCTTTAGTATAATAGTTATATATCGTTTGTTGTCTTGAGTATAATAGTTATATATCATTCGTTGTCTTTAGTATAATAGTTATATGTGGTTTGTTGTCTTTAGTATATTAGTTACATATGGTTTGTACTCTTCAGTATAATATAGTTATATATGGTTGTTTTTTTTAGTATAATAGTTTTTGTGGTTTGTTGTCTTTAGTATAACAGTTATATATGGTTTTTTGTCTTCAGTATAATTGCTACATATGGTTTGTTGTTGTTTTTGGTATAATAGTTATATATGGTTTCTTGTCTTTAGTATAATAGTTATATATGGTTTGTTGTCTTCAGTATAATAGTTATATATGGTGTGTTTTTTTAGTATAATAGGTATATTATTTGTTATTTTTAGTATAATAGTTACATATGGTTTGTTGTCTTTAGTATAATAGTTATATGTGGTTTGTTGTCTTAAGTATAAGAGTTATATATCGTTTGTTGTCTTTAGTATAATAGTTGTATATGGTTTGTTGTCTTCAGTATAATCGTTATATGTGGTTTGTTATTCTCAGTATAATAGTTATATATGGTTTGTTGTCTTCAGTATAATAGTTATATATGGTGTGTTTTCTTTAGTATAATAGGTATATTATTTGTTATTTTTAGTATAATAGTTACATATGGTTTTTTGTCTTTAGTATAATAGTTATATATTGTGTGTTGTGTTTAGTATAATAGTTATGTATGGTTTGTTGTCTTTAGTATAATAGTTGCATATGGTTTGTTGTCTCTAGTATAATAGTTATATGTGGTTTGTTGTCTTTTGTATAATAGTTACATATGGTTTGTTGTCTTTAGTATGATAGTTACATGTAGTTCGTTGTCTTTAGTGTAAGAGTTATATATCATTTGTTGTCTTCATTATAATATAGTTATATATCGTTTATTGTCTTTAGTATAATAGTTATAAATGTTTTTTTGTCTTAAGTATAACAGTTATATATCGTTTGTTGTCTTCAGTATAATAGTTTTATATGTTTTGTTGTCTTTGGTATAACTGTTATATATGGTTTGTTGTCTTTAGTATAATAGTTATATATGGTTTGTTGTCTTCAGTATAATAGTTGTATATGGTTTGTTGTTTGCAGTATAATAGTTATATATGGTTTGTTGTCTTCCGTATAATAGTTATATATGGTGTGTTTTCTTTAGTATAATAAAAATATTATTTGTTGTTTTCAGTATAATAGTTACAAATGGTTTGTTGTCTTTAGTATAATAGTTATATATGGTTTGTTGTCTTAAGTATAACAGTTATATATCGTTTGTTGTCTTCAGTATAATAGTTTTATATGTTTTGTTGTCTTTGGTATAATAGTTTTTATGGTTTGTTGTTGTTTTTAGTATAATAGTTATATATGGTTTGTTGTCTTCAGTATAATAATTATATATGGTTTGTTGTTCTCAGTATAATAGTTATATGTGGTTTGTTGTCTTCAGTATAATAGTTATATATGATTTGAAGTCTTAAGTATAATAGTTATATATCGTTTGTTGTCTTTAGTATAATAGTTGTGTATGGTTTGTTGTTTTCAGTATAATCGTTACATGTGGTTTGTTGTTTTTAGTATAATAGTTATATATCGTTTTTTGTCTTTAATATAATAGTTACATATTGTTTATTGTCTTAAGTATAACAGTTATATATGGTTTGTTGTTCTCAGTTTAATAGTTATATATGGTTAGTTGTCTTTAGTATAATAGTTATATATGGTGTGTTTTCTTTAGTATAATAGGTATATTATTTGTTGTCTTTAGTATAATAGTTATATATGGTTTGTTGTCTTGAGTATAACAGTTATATATCGTTTGTTGTCTTCAGTATAATAGTTTTAGATGGTTTGTTGTCTTTGGTATAGTTGCTATATATGGTTTGTTGTCTTTAGTATAATAGTTATATATCGTTTGTTGTTTTTAGTATGATAGTTATGTATAGTTTGTTGTTTTTAGTATAATACTTTTATGTGGTTTGTTGTCTTTAGTATAATAGTTATATATGGTTTGATGTCTTAAAAATAATAGTTATATATCGTTTGTTGTCTTTGGTATTAGAATTATATGTGGTTTGTTGTGTTTAGTATAATAGTTACATGTGGTTTGTTGTCTTTAGTATAATAGTTATATATCGTTTGTTGTTTTTAGTATGATAGTTATGTATAGTTTGTTGTTTTTAGTATAATACTTTTATGTGGTTTGTTGTCTTTAGTATAATAGTTATATATGGTTTGATGTCTTAAAAATAATAGTTATATATCGTTTGTTGTCTTTGGTATTAGAATTATATGTGGTTTGTTGTGTTTAGTATAATAGTTACATGTGGTTTGTTGTCTTTAGTATAATAGTTATATATGGTTTTTTGTTTTTAGTATAATAGTTATATATGGTTTTTTGTTTTTAGTATAATAGTTATATATGGTTTGTTCTGTCCACTGCATCAAATTTGTTTTGTTTTCTTTTTTACAGTAAATTTTTTTCTCTCTGGAACAATAAATACATTTAATTTATATAGTTTGTTTTTTTATTACAATAAATCTATATGACTCGTTGTTTATATTACAATAGATGTTTATAGTTTGTTCTCTTTACTTTAACAAATCTGTGTAAATTGACAAGTTGAGTTTGATCCAAATAGAAGTTGTCTAGAGGAAATAACTGCGTAAGTCGATCTCTTTGTTGTTTGTTGTTCATTTGGACCATTTATACCTGTCCAGAGTGTGCAACTTAAGTTTGACGTTTTTATTACCTGTGTAAATTCAGATGTTATGTTTGGCTTGTTTATTATCTGCAAAGAGGTATCTATTTGTTATCTGGTGTTAACTTGGGCCATTCATTACCTGTACAGAATATATAACTCAAGTTTGACGTTTTTATTTGAGTTTCAAAATAAATCGTAACGTGTATACTTTAACAAGTCGTACAAAACCTGAATAATAGGAACATATGTGTGGTCCAGTTGCAGTGAAACAGTATTAATCTGTTGGAAATATAAACACTTCCTAGATATTCTATGTGCATGAATAAACAAAAAATATAAACACTTCCTATATAGTTTATGTGTAAGAATAAACAAAAAATATAAACACTTCCTAGATAATCTATGTGTAACAATAAACAAAAATATAAACACTTCCTAAATGATCTATGTGTAAATAGAAGCAAAAAATATGTAAAAATATCCTAGATGATGGCCCCCCAGTGGCTCAGCGGTATGTCTGCAAACTTACACGTTAAAATCCGGGTTTCGATACCCGTGGTGGGCAAAGCACAGATAGCCCATTGTGTAGCTTTGTGCTTAATTCAAAACAACCACAACAATCCTAGATGATCTACGTGTAAAAACAAACGAAAAATATAAAAACTTCCCAGATAAACTATGTGTAAGAATAAAAAGATATAAACACTTTCTAGATAATCTATGTGTAAGAATGAACAAAAATATAAACACTTCCTAGACGATCTATATGTAAACAGAAACGAAAAATATAAACACTTCCTAGACGATCTATATGTAAACAGAAACGAAAAATATAAACACTTCCTAGATAATCTGCGTAAAAATAAACAAAAAATATAAACACTTCCTAGACAATCTATGTATGAAAATAAACAAAAATATAAACACTTCCTAGATAATGTGTAAAAATAAACAAAAAATATAAACACTTCCTAGACAATCTATGTATGAAAATAAACAAAAATATAAACACTTCCTAGATAATGTGTAAAAATAAACAAAAAATATAAACACTTCCTAGATGATCTATGTGTAAACAGAAACAAAAAATATAAACATTTCCTAGATGATCTGTGTGTAAAAACAAACGAAAAATATAAACACTTCCTAGATCATCTATGTATAAAATTAAACAAAAAATATAAACCCTTTCTGGATAATTTATGTGTAAGAAGGAACAAAAATATAAACACTTAAATAATTTAGATTGAGTGTTGTTGCAAGAAAATCTTGAGAGCTTCGATAAAAAAGAGCCGTTCAACAGTATAAGAGAGAATGTTATTTATGATTTGTCGTCTCTGGGAGAGTTCTTTATTTCACACATACACTTCCTCAAGTCGGAGACTTTTGTTCTCCGCTGCGAGAGCACGAAATCAAATCCACACAATTTTTTTGTGACAAATTGGTTTGTTTAGAATTTCGCGCAAAGCTATATGAGAGCTATCTGCACTAGCTGTCCCTAATTTATCAGTGTGAGACTATAAGGAAGGGAGCTAGCTAATCATCATCACTCATCAACTATTGGGCTACTTTTTTACCAACAAATAGTGCGATTGACCGTTACATTAGAACGTCCCACGGCTGGGAGGGCGAGCATGTTTGGCACGACGGGGATGCGAACCCGCGACCCTCAGATTACGAGTGGAACGCCTTAACACGCTTGGCTATGCTGGGCCTGGTAGAGTTTACTTGTAGAATATGTTGTGTTTTTCGAAGTAACTGTAATGTGTTATAATGTTTTTCGTACATACTGAGTTGTTTAGTTTTCCCTGATTTTTGTATTTACGTCGTGAATAATGCTAAATCTTTCGAAGACTAATGACAATAAGCAAAGTGTACAAACGACATTAAAATATCTAAATAGTGACAAATGAACAAAGTTTAGAGAACAAGTTCTGTTGATTTTGTCAACGCCAAGAGCCTATTCAATAATAATAAATAGAGGACTTAAATAGCAAATATTTTATCAACTCACGTGAGAAAAACGTTACAACATGCACTTGAAGATTGATGCAACTGACGAGTTTGATGAATACAAGCACGTGTTCACTGTGTTCTATTGACTGTGTTTAATGAACAGTTTATATGTTTTATTTAAAAGAAAGCTTCGAAAATTTCTCGTCTTCTGGAACACCTCGCAAGAAAAACTACGTTTAGAACGTCGATTTTTATTATTTATTTTGTTCATATTACTATAGCTATGATAAATTAACCCAATTCGTTGTTTTGCATCACGTACACTATACTGTTTGCATTATCGAACATGTTAATTGTGGTGCTATTATTGTAAACAGTTTGACGTATTGGTTACTGTTTGTATTGTTGACTTTGTTCACTGGAGAGCTATCATTGTTGGCTGTCATCTTGAGAATCGTGTTTATGTTAGTCTCTTTGTTTGTACTGTTGAAAATGTTGTTAATGTCTAGTACCTTTACTACATCATTTTATTTGTATTAACAACAGATGTTTACGTTAACTGTTGTAGGTTAGGCGTTTATCACATCTTTTCACGTTCATATAAGGTGCTTTATAACACTTGTATACATACAAATGCAGTGTTTTAATCACATTTCAAGGCCTGGCATGGCCGAGCGCGTTAAGGCGTGCACTCGTAATCCGAGGGTCGCGGGTTCGCGCCCGCGTCGCGCTAAACATGCTCGCACTCTCAGCCGTGGGGGTGTATAATGTGACGGTCAATCCCACTTTTCGTTGTTAAAAGAGTAGCCCAAGAGTTGGCGGTGGGTGGTGATGACTAGCTGCCTTCCCTCTTGTCTTACACTGCAAAATTAGGGACGGCTAGCACAGATAACCCTCGAGTAGCTTTGTGCGAAATTCCAGAACAAACAAACAAATAATCACATTTCTTATAACATGTTTTGTCGTATTTCAGTGATGTCGAGAAACCCACTTGTTGAGAATTTTATATACAAAAACGGCTCGTTTGGGTTGAGAAAATATTTTACATAGAAGAGCGAACAACGTTTCGACCTTCTTCGGTCATCGTCAGGTTCACACACACACACACACAAAACGTCGTTCGCTCTTCTATTTAAAATATTTTCTCAACCCAAACGAGCCGTTTTTGCATATAAAATTTTGTCGTATTTGCAATCTCAGACCTCACTCATTGATATGTGTACGTCTCTCTACACGTAACATCGAAGTTTTTCTTCTTGTTACGAAGATGATAAAAATATTCTTACTCTGAACGTACAAAGCTTCCAGTTTCGTTACATCCAGAAATTCCGATATAAAAAGCAATCCTCACACATCACAGCCTGAACAGGACCTTAACTATCTACTACCGATGGTACTCTGTTATTTGTGATCTAATTAAAGTCCAATTATGTGACAACTGAGACGTGTCGTCTATTAGATATTATATATGTTCTGATATTTAGATTCTAATAATTAACTACCAATATCAATTCCATATTCTCAGTGAAAATTCGTGATTCAAAGTCGGTCCTTCCGGCTATAATATCTGATTTAAAGATTGTATTAAAAACACACTATAATTTAATTACAAAACTGGCACAAAAATTATTTTAGATCTTTCCAAATAACAGGTGGCAGCCCAGTTCCTCATGTCTAAACCCTCGAGGCACTAAACGTAAATAAAAAATGTGTAAACTTCAGTCTCTATTATTTCGTGAGTTAGAAATGTTAGCCTTTCTGCAGTTCTATTGTATACATGAATCATGTGACATATTACTAGGTATATATATATATATATTTGTGTGTATGTGTGTCGCCATATTCATTTAGTTATTTGTGGCATATATATATATGGAATGTATGAATTTTTCAGCCTCAAATTTCACATTTTCCACACACAACAGTATACACAAATTAGTAAAGGTTCTAGGTTGTTTTTCAGTTCCTGAATATGTAAGTTAAACGTTCGGTTTGTAAGTGTAATTACAGGTACATGTAGGATAAAACGGGTGCAGCTGTAACTGCCGGTATGTATAAATCATTATTATCTTTTGCCAGAAGTAAACACATAATAGTAACTAAAAGAACATGGCCAGGTGGTAAAGTGCTCGACTCATAATCTGAGGGTTACCAGTTTGTATCCCCGTCACATCGTACATGCTCACCCTTTCAGGAGTTAGAGCGTTATAATGTGACGTTTAAATTGTGTTTGTAAGTTTTTGATGTTGAGGCTACCGAACGTCGCATGCAATCCATTGATGTCGAGGATATAGAGATTTTTAAAAGGCCTAAGTGATAAACGTATAAAAAGCGAAAAGCGGACGAAAATAAGAGAGCTGAAAGTAAAGCTGAGTGAAAGAGAATTTCAGTCAGAGAAAGAATATAAAACGTAAAGTTAACTGTTATGGGAGTGAATAGCCTAACAGTTGAAATGTTAAAGTGAGATTAACAGTCGTATGACATTTCAGCTAAATGATTTGTCTCATCAGAGGGTGTTCTAAAGCAAGTAAACCTGCCAGTGTGGATTTTGACAAAAAGCAGGTGCGTACAGGAAGTTTGGGACCCAACTGCGGTAACTCACGATTCAGCATGAGTTAATTATGCACCAATACCAGTCTCACAAAAACAGATAAAAATAGCTCGGCCCGTCCAACTGAATTCTTAAGCAATTGAGCTGGTCTAGGTAAACTTTTGACAGCAACAAGAAAATTCTGTAGTATTTAAGATACAACTATGTTTTTCATACTGTAAAGAATATTTATACATACGTTTAACTTGTTTCATTTATATATATTTTATAAAAACAAGTGGAATGCGTGTTGTTCGTGTATCGTCTAATTTATCACCAACAAGTCACAGACACCTGCTGGGAAATAATCCTTAGTTCAACAAACCCATATACTTAATACATATCCTATTTACATGGTAAAATTCCTGACAATTATCCACGAACTCGCACCATTTTTCGGCAGGACAATGAGGAACAATATTCTATGTATGTCAACTAAGTGTTTTAAGTTATAAAACAAACATCAGAACAATGAGGAACGTTATTCTATGTATGTCAACTAAGTGTTAAGTTATAAAACAAACACCAGGATAACGAAGAACAATATTCTATGTATGTCAACTAAGTATTTTAAGTTATAAAACAAACACTAGGACAATGAGGAACAATATTCTATGTATGTTAACTAATTGTTAAGTTATAAAACAAACACCAAGATAATGAGGGACAATATTCTATGTTTGTAAACTAAGTGTTAAGTTATAAAACAAACACCAGGACAATGAGGAACATTATTCTATGTATGTCAACTTAGTGTTAAGTTATAAAACAAACACCAGGACAATGAGGAACATTATTCTATGTATGTCAACTTAGTGTTAAGTTATAAAATAAACACCAGGACAATGAGGAACGTTATTCTATGTATGTCAACTTAGTGTTAAGTTATAAAATAAACACCAGGACAATGAGGAACGTTATTCTTTGTATATTAATATTTTATGTGTTATGAAAATCAGATAATTTTTGACTAAGCTATAAAACAAACATAGTGTGAAAAGTCGTTCATCATATCAACAGATATTTTGGATTTTCGTGACCTTGATATGAACTTGATCCTCCAAAAACAAACCACACTTGGGCCCAAATGTACAAAACCTTTCGATTGTTTTGAAGAAATGTTGCTGACAAACATACACACGAACACAGGAGTGAAAACATGCTCAGATTGTGCCTAATGGATCTTGTTGGACGAACTAGAAATTTGTTTGTTACATATAAATATAATATATTTTTGTTTGTGGTTGTTGTTGTTTTTGAATTGAGCACAAAGCTACACAATGGGCTATCTGTGCTCTGCCCACCACGAGTATCGAAACCCGGATTTTAGTGTTGTAAGTCCGCAGACATATCGCTGAGCCACTGGGGGGCCGTATTTTTGTTTACCTGAAAGCAGGAAATTATTTTTTAAATTTTATACAAACAATTTACGATTGACCAAAGATATTTGAATATGAAAGATTATTTTTTTCTGTTACTCTTTAAACTTTGACCTCCAAATATTTTCGCAATTACGTCACATAAATATTTTTGGCGCAATGTGTGTAGTATGTAAGTTAAATGTGTTCTTAACGTGAAAAATAAAAGCTCTTTGCATGGATATAAACAAGCATATCTTTATTCGTTTAGTGGCGCCAGTTATAAACCCAGTAGTCCACGCGGTGCTTAAAATTACAGGGTCAGCATTGGCTGTCCTACGCCCAATGTCAAAGGTCACGTCTACCAGTGGCAGTTCCAAGGATTGTTGAAAGGGTCCACCCTCGACCAAGACACTAGACAAAGACTTCTCCACTGTTATTCCCCCACCTTCAGAACAGTACAAAATTACAGTGTAACTGTCGTAATATGGGTAACATAAAAATAGGGCTAACCGAGCCGCAAAGAATACATTCTAGGTGTCATCCTGTTATTACGGTGCGGTCTCACTTGCCACACAGACTGACGCCCAACTACGTCTTGGGACCAGTAACTGAACTGATCTCAGGTTTAAACACAACAACATGAAAACCAACAAGACATCAAATTTTACGATTTACAAACTAATGCAATATTTCGAATCGTAATATGTTTGTTTCTTTCTGAACAAAATTACACAAAGGGTTATCTGTTCTAGTCGTCCATATTTTCGAACTTACAGACTAGAGAAAAGAAAGCTAGTCAACAGAACCATCCATGAACCTTCGAATTCATAAACCGCACATGGCAACTGCAAAAATACGCATAGTGGCCCTTGAAACGTGGTTTAATCATTGAGTACTGATCATTTCTTGTTAAAGGTAAGAGCAACTGTTTCTAAGCTATATTTCATCACACGTTGCTTTTGTAACTTCCATCCAGGACGTAAATTTCCAGCCGTTCTACAGGTTCGTGTTACAATTACGAACACGACCACACTCCCAGATCATCTTAAGCAACTTAAAGTAAAAACTTGTGATCGAAAGGTCAGACCTGTTCTAAAAACTTACCTTGTTTACTTTTAAAGATGTCAATTCCAATAAAATGTACTTTGATTGAGTTTGGGATTTGATTTTCAGAAGAATAGTGAAACTTTAGATAAACTACAAAGATAATAATGATACTTCAAACAAAATGTAAGGGTAACAATGATACCTTAAATAAACATCAGGATAATAATGACACTTTAGTTAAAATTTAAGGGTAACAATGATACCTTAAATAAACATCAGGATAATAATGACACTTTAGTTAAAATTTAAGGATAATAATTATACTTTAGATAAAATATAAATATAATAATGACACTTTAAACAAAATGTAAGGATAATAATGATACTTTAAATAAAATGTAAGGATAATAATGATACTTTAAATAAAATGTAAGGATAATAATTATACTTCAGATAAAGTATAAGGATAATAATGACACGTTGGACAAAATATACATATAATAATGATACTTCAGATAAAATAAAAATAATGACACTTTGGATAAAATATAAATACAGTAATGATACTTTAGGTAAAATGTAAGGATAATAATGACATCTTTGGATAAATTTTAAACATAATAATGATACTTTAAGTAGAATATAAGGAAAATAATGGCACTTTGGATAAAATATTAATATAATAATGATACTTTAAATAAAATATAAAGATAATAATAATAATACTTTAGATGAAATATAAGAATAATAATGATATTTTGGATAAAAAATAAGGATAATTATGATACCTTAGGTAAAATATAAAGATAATAATGATACTTTGGGTGAAATATAAGGATAATAATGACACTTTGAATAAAATGTAAATATAATAATGATACTTTGGGTAAAATATAAGAATAATAATGATACTTTGAATAAAATATAAATAAAAATGATACTTTAGATAAAATATAAGGATAATTCACTGGGGAACACTTTTTCAGTAACTTTGAGTTGCATTGGATATTTTAACTGCTTCTGAAGAAGTTTTAGGTGCTGATTTCAAATCTGAAATTAGTTTTTCTCTTCAAGCTCTAGTTTGTATGCAATTTGAGGTTAATTAAATTGTACACATGTGAACTTGCGTAAGCCATGTATAAGCATTTTCACGTCCATATATATAGATAGCTTCTAATATTTTGATCATTCTTCTTTTGTTTCAGATCAAACATGGCTTCCAAAAATAGATATCATTGCAGAAACAAGCCGGATGCCTTCTGCTACATATGTGGATGCTAAACACTCAATCGTCAGAGACGTAACATATCCTCGTTCGTCAAGCGTGCCTACAAGGAATATTTTGAAGTTCATCTTGGTGATCAAGACAAGCAATGGACTCCTCATGTTGTGTGCCACAATTGTGAGGAAATGCTTCGAGACTGGACCAAAGGAAAACGTAATGGTCTGCCTTTTGGTGTTCCAATGATTTGGCGCGAACCCACCAACCATGTAACTGACTGTTATTTCTGCATGGGAAACACAACGGGTGCTGGGAAGAAAAACCGACATAAGATTACGTATCCGAACATTCCCTCAGCTATTCGGCCTGCTCCGCACTTTGAAGAAGTTTCTGTTCCAGTTTTCAAAGGCTTGCCTTCATTGGACGATAAAGACATTGGACATGATACAAGCGAACAAGACAGTTGTGACAGTGAATTGACAGAAAAGTGTACACAATCGGAGAACTGTTCTTCAGACACTGAATCTTTCCCCTTCCCCAAGACTCTTCCCCAGGCTGAACTGAATGATTTAGTGCGGGATTAAGGTCTTTCAAAGAAAGTAGCAGAGCTTTTGGCATCAAGATTACAAGGCAGAAATCTTGTTGATCACTCTGTTAAAGTATCATATTTCAGAAAGCGTGACCAGCTTTTTGTGACCTTCTTTTCAGAAGACAGACAGTTTGTTTACTGCCATGACATCCAAGGGCTTCTCAAAGAATTGGGTGTACCTTACTATAGTCCTGCTGAATGGAGACTCTTTTTAGACAGTTCAAAACGCAGTCTAAAGTGTGTTCTTTTACATAATGGGAATGTTTATGAAGCAGTATCTGTCGGTCACTCAGTGCATTTGCGGGAAGACTATGATGATATGAGAATGGTCAAGGACTTATTAAAATATCATGAGCACAATTGGATCATTTGTGTAGACTTAAAGATGGTCAACTTTCTTCTTGGACAAAAGAAAGGTTTCACCAAGTTTCCATGTTTCATCTGTATGTGGGACAGCCGAGCACGAGACAGACATTGGGTCCAGAAGGACTGGCCTATTCGTGACACCCTTGAAGCAGGCATGCCAAATATCATACAAGACCCAATTGTAAGCAGAGATAAGATCATCTTTCCTCCTCTTCACATCAAATTAGTTTTGATGAAGCAATTTGTTAAGGCACTGGAAACCGAAGGTGAATTTTTCCAACACATCATCACAGCTTTACCAGGGTTATCATTTGAGAAGACCAAAGCAGGCGTGTTTGATGGCCCACAGATTCGAACCCTAATTCGTGATGATCAGTTTGTTGCCAAGATGACCGCTTTAGAAAAGGCAGCATGGTTATCCTTTGTGGCAGTCGTTCAGAAATTCCTTGGAAACAATAAGGCGGAGAACTACAGTGAACTTGTGAACAGAATGCTCCTCGCTTTTCGTGATCTCGGGTGCAACATGAGCATCAAGCTTCATTTTTTGAACAGCCACCTTGATAAGTTCCCTGACAACCTGGGGGCTGTGAGTGACGAACAAGGAGAACGATTCCACCAAGACCTAAAGGTCATGGAAGAACGCTACCAAGGGCGCTGGGACAAAAGTATGATGGCTGACTACTGCTGGAGCATTAAACGAGATTGTCCAGATGAAGTGTATAAACGCAAATTCCTACCTGAATAAAATACACAAACAAATTGATAAGCTATTCCTATAATTTCCTATAATAACGAAAAATTACAAAATAAATAAAAATGTCAAATTGCATAAAATCTGTAGCTTGCAGACAAAAACCGACTTCAGATTTGAAATCAACACACTCAAATTGACTATAGAAAGGTCTTTTTTTTAAATGCAACAAAATGATTGTTCCCCAGTATAATGATACTTTAGGTAAATTATAAGGATAATAATGACACTTTAGATAAAGTGTAAATATAATAATGATACTTTAGATAAAATATAAAAATAATAATGATACTTTAGGTGAAATATAAGGATAATAATGATATTTTGGATAAAAATAAGGATAATAATGATACCTGAGGTAAAATATAAGGATAATAATATATTGAATAAAATATAAATATAATAATGATACTTTAAACAAAATGTAAGGATAGTAATGATATTTTAGGTAAAATATAAGGATAATTATAATACTTTGGATAAAATGTAAATATAATAATGATACTTTAGATAACATATAAGGAAAATAATGACACTTTGGATAAAATATTAATATAATAATGACACTTTAGATAAAATATAAAGATAATAATGATACTTTAGATGAAAAATAAGGATAATAATGACTTTTTGAATAAAATATAAATATAATAATGATTCTTTAGATAAAATATAAGGATAATATTTAGTTCTTACAACATTACTAACATTTCACTAACGTTACTAAGAACAAACCTTTGCGGACAAGCTGAAATGTGAAAATCTGTCCCTGCTGTGACAAGTGCTACAAGTCAAAAGATTGTTAATGTTACATTTCAAGAGATTGTGTTACACGCCACAAGAATGTTAGTGTGACATGTCAAAAGATTGTTGGCTTTACCTGTCAAGAGACTGGTAGTGTTACACGTCAAGAGATTATCTGTGTTACACGTTAAGAGATTGTTAGTGTTAGTTTTACACATCACGAAACTGTTAGTGTTAGATGTCAAGAGATTGTTGGTGTTACATATCAAAAGATTGATCGTTTATAACATTACTTTATTTTACTTAGCCACCCAGTGGCACAGCGGTAAGTTTGTGAACTTACAACGCTAAAAACCGCGTTTCGATCCCCATGGTGAGCAGATCACAGATAACACTTTGTGCTTAATTACATACATATAACATATTTTACTTGGTTATTTTAATTTGTAATTGGACAGTCGATCTACTGTAACATGTTTAGATATTCATTGGATTACATTCATTTAACAGGTCGGGTGTCTAATAATTGTGCATTTTGTTATTTTATTTTCACTAGATTCACTCAATGGGTTTACAGTTTCTTAAATCCTACCGTTTCCCTGACGTCACTGGCTTCCTTTTATTGTTGACATCTGGATAAATGAGAAAAGAGTCAGTTTTACAATCACAGTTTTAAAACAAGCAAGGTTTAAAAACTTATTGAAAAGCCACGACATAATCTCATATCAGTGAACAAACCATAAAAAAACATCTATGGCAATAATAAAAACGTAGAATTCGATACGGTCACTATATTAATGAACTATATTAGAAATTCGTAAATATTCTCTTATTTGTGGTCACCAAATCCAATCACTTAACCAACCAAATTTGTTTAGTTGTTTTTAGAATTTCACAGACATTCAGTAATAATACTTGTAAAAGTAAAAAACAACAACAACAAGTTCCTTTCAGAATGCTCGACACGACCAAGAGGTTAATGCACTCGATTTCTAATCCGAGGGTCGCGGGTTCGAATCCCCGTCTCACGAAACATGCTCGCCCTTTCAGCTATGGGGAAGTTTTGATGTGACGATAAATCCCATTATTCGTTGGTAAAAGAGTAGTCCAAAAGTTGGCGGTGGATGGTGATGACTAACTGCTTTCCCTCTAGTCTTACACTGCTAAATTATGGACGACTAGCGGTGATATCCCTCGCGTAGCTTTGCGCGAAATTCAAAACAAACCAAACAGAATCCTTTTAGAAACATCACGTTTGATATACACGTAAGTATTGCTTAATCAAATTAACATAAAGAAATCTTAGTTTTAATGTAGTATAAATATAATCCTTTCATTACCGAATGAAACAAGACACGTGCTTAATACTGTATGCACGTTTTATACTTTTATTAAAGTTTCATTCACGATTTTGATATTTAGTTTCTATTCGATATTTTTAGTTATGTAAATTTTACCAGCCTATAGCGGTAGGTTTACAAACCGAAACAGTTGACTATTAGAAAGGAAAATGTGTGAGGTTTCAGCCGCGGCATAACGGCTGATTGTGATCAATGAATGAAAGATTTATATATGAAGATTTGGTATCGAATATTGAACTTAACTAGGAGATCTGAAACAATCAGCCATGTTTCTTATTTAGAGAATTATCAGGATATACTCTATGTACAAATTATATGTTGTGAATAAGAAGTTGATCCAAAAGAAAAAGTATATTATACAAGAAATGATAATTATTTTAATGTTGTACCTAGCACTCAGATTTATCTAAAATATCAGTTGATAACGTTAAAACACATAAGGTTTCCTACGACTGAAAACAAATGAAAACGTAATTTTAACAACGAACGTGTAAGTTTGGTTTGGCTTGTTTTGAATTTCACGCAAAGCTGTAAGACTAGAGGGAAGGCAGCTAGTCATCACCACCACCGCCAATTCTTGGACTACTCTTTTACCAACGAATAATGGGATTTATCGTAACATCATAACGTCCCCATAGCTGAAAGGGTGTGACGGGGGATTCCAACCAGTGACCCTCAGACTACGAGTTGAATGACTTAACCACCTGGCCATACCGGGCCTCGAATGTGTAAGATTAGTAAGTAAAGTGCTATATATTGGGAAATTTGTAAAAGGAATAAGACTACAACTGTTGTTGTTGGTGGTGGCTTGTTTGGAATTAAGCACAGAGCTACACAATAGGCTATCTGTGTTCTGCTCACTACGGGTATCGAAAGCCGGTTGCTAGAAGTATAAGTCCGCAGACATACCACAGGGAGGTAACAATAAGTAAGATTTTCTTGTAACGAGGGCCTAATGAAAATTAAAATATTATTTTTTCAAGGAAAAAAAGCAACAACAATAAAACAAACGTGAATATCTGATATAAAATAAATCTTGTTTTCCCAGAATTGGTGATGGTTAGAAAGAGTAAAAGTTTTGTTGTTCTGAAGACTTAGGGAAAAATGTATTCGGCGAATCTAACGAAACAGGTTGTGCTGAACGTAAAGGAGTTTAAACTTGATATTCTGACAAACCAGTAACAAACCTCGTGAAAGTAGGTGGTGTGAAATTCAAGTACTTCTCAGCTTGGGTGGTCAAAGTTAGTGTTTTGTAAGGCCTAACATGGATATGTAGCAATGTGGAATTTGCTCTTTCTTCTTGGAGCTGTATGGGAGGCGGTAAAGTTTTACAAAACCACAAAGATGACTTTCATATCTGTTAGTTTGAGATATATGTAGGTTTATTTGGTTCTGGTTTTTAATTTACTGGAGTTAGGGCTACAAAGAGAAGTACTAACCTGATTTGCTATAAATCTCAAGTATTTTGTTTCTTGTTTCTTATTGAATTTCGCGCAAAGCTCCACGAGGGCTATCTGCGCTAGCCGTAATTAAATTTGCAACGTAAGACTAGAGGGAAGGCAGCTAGTCATCACAACCAACTGCCAACTGTTGTGCTACTCTTTTATCAACAAATAGTGGGATTGACCGTATCATTATAACGCCCCCACGACTGAAAGGGTGAGCTTGTTTGGTGCGACGGGGATTTGAACTCACGACCCTCGAATTACGAATCGAACGCTTTAACCCACCTGGCCATGCCGGACACTAGAGTTAATTATATTATCATGGGGAAAATTCTGTGGCTACAGTTGTTATCTGTTTCATTTTTTAAAAAATAAGAAAAGACAAAGAGAAACAACAAAATGCAGTCGGAAACACGGCTTTTGAAGCTAATCACACTTCAGTTTATTTTAATTTGATCTGTAAAAGCTTGGATTTAATATATCCCTGTATAAATGGCGCTTTAATAATTATAAATCCGGTTCTGTCTAATAATTCCTTCCTTGCAAAATACCTCAGATCATAGAAAGAACATGCCGCTACCTGAACCTTGTCGAGGACTGAAAGTGAACATGCGGATTTTATTTTGAAATTCTTTCATAATAAGGACGTCAAGTTTTTCCATAAATCACAGGCCCGACATGGCCAAGCGTGTTAAGGCGAGCAACTCGTAATCTCAGGGAGGGTCGCGGGTTCGCATCTCCGTCGCACCAAAGATGCTCGCCTTTTCAGCCTGGGGGCGTTATAATGTGACGGTCAATCCCACTATTCGATGGTAAAAGAGTAGCCCAAGGGTTGACGGTGGGTGGTGATGACTAGCTGCCTTCCCTCTAGTCTTACACTGCTAAATTAGGGACGGCTAGCGCAGATAGCCATCGAGTAGCTTTGCGCAAAATTCAAAAACAAACAAACAAACCATAAATCACAAGCGAAACACACATTCACGAAACGATTTATTGTGATGTGGCCATGCAACCATATATATGAAATCTAATCTTCTTGTTTTTTTTGTGAATTTCCGAATACTTACCGCTGTCCCCCCAGGAGACTATTTCAGCACAAACCCGCATAATGGACTATCTGTACTGTACATACACTTGGGATCGAACCCCGGATTTTAGTCTTAAGTTTTAAAGCTCGCCGCTGAGCCCTCAGAACATTGTCAGATTGTTATTGTTGCTTTCTTAGCGAAAAGAAGGATACACAACGGAGCGTTTGTACTTGCCTGGCATGGCCTAGCGCGTTAAGGCGTGCGCTTCGTAATCTGAGGGTCGCGGGTTCGTGCCCGAGTCGCGTCAAACATGCTCGCCCTCCCAGCCGTGGGGGCGTTATAGTGTTACGGTCAATCCCACTATTCGTTGGTAAAAGAGTAGCCCAAGAGTTGGCGGTGGGTGGTGATGACTAGCTGCCTTCCCTGTAGTCTTACACTGCTAAATTAGGGACGGCTAGCATAGATA
Source organism: Carcinoscorpius rotundicauda (assembly GCA_011833715.1). Classification (NCBI taxonomy): domain Eukaryota; kingdom Metazoa; phylum Arthropoda; class Merostomata; order Xiphosura; family Limulidae; genus Carcinoscorpius; species Carcinoscorpius rotundicauda. The sequence continues at coordinate 168,963,715 of CM022392.1, read as the reverse complement.
GCCCTCGAGTAGCTTTGTGCGAAATTCCCAAATAAACAAACAAGCATTTGTACTTTTTTCACGGCAGGAACCAAACACCGAATCTTAGCGTTGTAAGTTCGTAAACTTACTACTGAAGCACCGGAGGACATCTAAACCAGTATATGGATAAATACACATCTGTTTATCATAATTTTATGAGTATAACCGTCGTGTGAAAGAGTCGAGGCTGCATCATGGTGGCTGTATTTGTCAAGTTTCAGCTTGTGAGATAATCGTGAGGCTGAACTCAGTATTAATGTGGATGTACAGTGTTTTGAGATCCTGTGTTTAAATTATTAATTCATATCGAAAATAACTTTCATTACTGAATAATTTGTTAGTTTTTCCGTTTTATATTTTTTTTTACATTTTAAAATTTCAACAAATATTCGTAGTTCGATGCTATACCAAAAGTTACTTAGATTTTAAAGAATTGGTGTCACTTCACGATTACCATCTGACAGCCGTAACCCCGTTCCATTAGATTGCTTCGTGTTGCCTCGCTTGGAAAATTGTAATTCACTTAAAAACAAGTCGACTTGCTTCGACCACTAAGTACTATACAATGTTCCGTTAACAATTTGCATGAATTTAACATAAAAGAAAGACATTTCGGTTAGGTTTAGGAACGTTAGTAAACGAATGTAATGCTTAAACACTTGTACACTCAAATCGTTACCGATGAAGGACTTCTTACCCAATTATTTGTCGAGTCACGTTGGTATAATAATAATAGTCCAGGAAAACATTTCTCATGTTTTAGGTTGTGTGTAGTTTTGAAAGTTTTTGTTGTTGTTTTTTTCCAGTTAAACGTCTGTGAATGAAGGCACCTTTAACTTATAGAAACGAGGCATGTTTGTGTAATTACGTCATTAAATGTAAGGAAATTTGAGTGAGATAATTTCCTTAACACTAAGCAACTTAACGTAAGCTAGGCCTACGTAAGCTACGCCAACCTGAAATACTGCCTGTAAAATTCAACTCCATTGGTTTCAATGTACGTTCGTTTGACAGTTGCTAGAGATGCTCTAACTTCTGAGTTTCTATACGTTTTTGTTTGTTTGTTTGGAATTAAGCACAAAGCTACACAATGGGCTATCTGTGCTCTGCCCACCACGGGTATCGAAACCCGGATATTAGCGTGTAAGTCCGCAGACATACTGCTGAGCCACTGGGGGGCGAGTTTCTATACGAGACTTCTTCTAACTTGTTTTAGTCATTTTGCAAATTGAAAATCATTCGTGATACACAAACGTACGTATAATTTTGTACAACGGTAAATACACCAACAGAGAGCGAAATGTAAACGAGCTTGACTATAATATGGATTCTTGGAGTTTGATCAAATCGAACTCGACAGTTGGTTTCGTCAGTACAGGTTTAGATTGAGTCATATATTAAAATTGTCTGTGTGATATAAAACAGACGTGTTTTCTAAAACACAAAATCAAAAAAGGTTAAACAAAAATCCGTGCATGTTATTACACTAATAATTTTATCTTGCGATAGCAACGCCACCCAGTGACATAGTTGTGTGTCTGCAGACTTGTAACATTAGAAACCGAGTTTCGATACGCGTGGTGGACACAAATAGCCCTTTGTGTTTAATAACAAAACAACACTGCTATCGACAGGAACTCCTTTTGTTACTTGTCTTCAAATGAAACAACCGATTGGTGTAATTTCATACCAAATTCGATGGTTAATTTGAATATAAAGCAATTATTTATATTTCAGGTCTGGCATGACCAGGTGGTTAGGGTAGCTGACTCGCAATCTGAGAGTCGCGAATTCGAATCCCCGTCACACCAAACATACTCGCTGTTTTAGCCGTGGAGGCGTTAGACAGTCACAGTCAATCTCACCATACGTTTGTATAAGAGAAGTCCAAAAGTTGACGGTGGGTGGTGATGATTATTTGCCTTCCCCCTAATCTTACGCTGCTGAATTACGGACTGCTAGCACAGATAGCCCTCGTGTACCTTTCAGCAAATTTTAAAAACATTCAACCAAACAAACTATTTATATATCAATATATCCTTGTTTCAGCTTGCTTGTCGTCTGCTAATCAGACATAAATAATAATGTCTCCATCATAAGCACGCAGTTAACACAATGTATTGACACAAACAAGATTAACACAATGTATTGATACAAGTAGGATTAACACAACGTATTGACACAAGTAGGATTAACACAAAGTATTGACACAAGTAGGATTAACACAAAGTATTGACACAAGTAGGATTAACACAACGTATTGATACAAGTAGGATTAACACAAAGTATTGACACAAGTAGGATTAACACAACGTATTGACATAAGTAGGATTAACACAAAGTATTGACACAAGTAGGATTAACACAACGTATTGATACAAGTAGGATTAACACAAAGTATTGACACAAGTAGGATTAACACAACGGATTTACACAAGTAGGATTAACACAACGTATTGACACAAGAAGGATTAACACAACGTATTGATACAAGTAGGATTAACACAAAGTATTGACACAAGTAGGATTAACACAACGTATTGACACAAGTAGAATCAACACAACGTATTGACACAAGTAGGATTAACACAACGTATTTACACAAGCAGGATTAACACAACGTATTGATACAAGTAGGATTAACACAACGTATTGACACAAGAAGGATTAACACAACGTATTTACACAAGTAGGATTAACACAACGTATTGATACAAGTAGGATTAACACAACGTATTGACACAAGTAGGATTAACACAAAGTATTGACACAAGTAGGATTAACACAACGTATTGATACAAGTAGGATTAACACAACGTATTGACAGAAGTAGGATTAACACAACGTATTGACAGAAGTAGGATTAACACAACGTATTGACACAAGTAGGATTAACACAACGTATTGACACAAGTAGGATTAACACAACGTATTGACACAAGTAGGATTAACACAATGTATTGACACAAGTAGGATTAATACAAAGTATTGACACAAGTAGGATTAACACAACGTATTGACACAAATAGGATTAACACAATGTATTGACACAAATAGGATTAACGCAACGTATTGACACAAGCATGATTAAAACAACGTATTAACACAAGCAAGATTAACACAATAACACCCCTGACTGCTTCTAAGCAAGATTTATTTAGTACATTATTTTATTTTTCTTGTTTAGCTCTTTACTCAGTTGGTCTAGAAATAAAGAAGTCAGTAATCCAGAGAGACTTTTAATTAACTCTATAACTTTAAATGTTTATCAGAAGACTACGAGGTTGGAACTTTCGAGTTACAAAACAAGGCCTCAGAACCTTACTTGATAACAGTTGTAAGCCTAAATGATAACAGCTTCAGACCCGATACAGATACAATAAGAAGTTTAAATAGAATATTAAAACATTATTTTAATATAACAAAACTGGATGAATATTATTATACCTTTAAAACACACTTTTAATTGAAGAGGAAAATGTTTTTTTTCTGTTTTTGTGTTTAAAAAACAACCTAACTTGGCACTCCCTCTATCTCATTTAACTGGCACTTAGTGTTAACTCTGTATTATATCGTCTGGCAAATCAGTAAGTCCTTATTCACGGCAGAACAACTTCGTGGGTTTTTGGTACGTGGCGGTTGCGTAAGAAATTACGAACCTTCACGTGTATTAACTTCTCTTTCAGGACAAAAGTTGTGGCGTAAATAATGATTAATGCTATTTTATTACTTGAATAACATTTGGAAAGCGCCATCTGTTTGCTTGGTAATCCAGGTGTGACCTTCTAAATGCACAATTTAAATTTGAATCATTATGATCACATCAGTCTGCACCTGCCTAAAAGTAAAGCTGCTAATACTGACAATAAAAGTATTAGATAGAATTACACTAAAAGCGAGCACCCGTACACGGAAGTTTTGTTTCATTTGTTCGGAGTTTAAAAAGTAAAAAAATGTAACTGCTCTATGAAAATAAATCATTCTTTCAAAAAAGAACGAACACTTCTTATTGGTTTGTCTGTTTTTTTGTTTTTGAATTTCGTGCAAAGTTACACGAAGGCTATCTGCGCTAGAAGTTCCTAATTTAGCAGTGTAAGACTAGAAGGAAGGCAGCTAGTCATCACCACCGACCGCCATCTCTTGGACTAATCTTTTACCAGCGAATAGTGGGATTGATCGTAATTTTATAACTTCTACACAGCTGAAAGGGCAAGTATGTTTGGTGTGACGGGATTCGAACCTGTGGCCCTCAGTTTACCATGTCGGGCTTAGAAGTATTAAGAGATATTATGCTAAAATATCACAATAACGTGAGATATAAAGCAAATTGTATTATCTTTATAACATTTTGTGAAATAAAAACAATTTCTATTTTTATAAGAAGACGTATAATTATGTCCATTTTATCGTCTAAAGGAATTCAACACAACCTGTCTAAAAAATACATTATTTTTGAAATTTAACCAAACTCGAAACAAGCAGTGTTTCGTATCAAATCACTGTAGTTATACAATAGGTAGGAGGAACATATGTTGTTACAAACAAGATTCGTTTGTTTCTTTTTGAAACTTTGTGCAAAACTGCTCGAGATACATCGGCGTTAGTGGTTTGTTTAATTTGTTTTTTTAATTTCGCGCAAAGTTATACGAGGAATCTCTGCGCTAGCCGTCCCTAATTTAGCAGTGTAAGACTAGAAGGAAGTCAACTAATAATTACCCCACACCGCCAACTCCAGGACTACACTTTAACCAAAGAATAATGGGATTAACCGTCATATCATAATGCCTCCACCCACGGCTGAAAGGCCGAGCATGGTTGGTGAGACGGGGATGCGAACCCGCGACCCTCAGATTACGAGCCGAGTGCCTTAACGACCTTATTGGCGGGCCATTCATTTTTTTTTTCAGCGACCCTCGTATTAGGAGTCAAACGTCTTAACCCATATGGAAAAGTGGTCCTTAATTTAGAAATGATAGACTAGAAGGAAGGTAACTAGTTAATACCATTTGCTATTAACTCTTGGGCTACTTTTATTTCACGCATCACATCATAACGCCCGCACAGTTGAAAGGGCAAGCATATTTGATAACGAGGGGGATTCAAATTCGCGAACCGCAACTTGCAAGTCGAGTGTTCTAACTACCAAGTAAGAAGATTGGTAATTGCAGTAAATATCTCCTGGTGGTAAGGATAGTGGATGTGCATCTTCTATCAGATTTAAATTTCATGTATGAATTTAAATTGGACATAATAATTATACGCGTTTACAAATAACGTATTTCCTCTAAAACTACCACACACTGTCTGCAGAGGTGAGTGCATCAGAAAAAAGCAAAACAGGTTTCGATACCTGCAGTAGGTAGAGAACAGGTAAGTTATTTGTATAATTTTGCGCTCAATAAAAAATAAACAAAACACATTGCAGATTGTTGTTGGAAAGTGGATTCTCCCACTAACAACAAAAAAGGTTAACATAGTTAACAACACAGAAAAAGACCTGCTATTCATTAGCTCGGCTGTCACTATGGTTACGTATCAAGACCTGCTATTCATTAGCTCAGCTGTCACTATGGTTACGTATCACTCTGGACAACATCGTAATACCTGTGAGGAAACAGGAAAAATAAAGAAATAATTTATTTTCCAAATTTCAGAAATGTATACACCACCGAACCATTTCCATGATCGATATCCTGTTAAAACAGTAACTAAGTTGTATAACGGATCAGTTAAAACAGCCACTAACTTGTACAGAGAATCAGTTAAAACAGTTACTGACTTGTACAAGGGGTCAGTTGAAACAGTTACTAACTTGTATAGAGAATCAGTTGAAACAGTTACTAACTTGTATAGAGAATCAGTTGAAACAGTTACTAACTTGTATGGAGGATAAGTTAAAACAGCCACTAACTTGTATAGAGGATCAGTTAAAACAGTTACTGACTTGTACAAGGGATCAGTTGAAACAGTTACCAACTTGTATAGAGGATAAGTTAAAACAGTTACCAACTTGTATAGAGGATAAGTTAAAACAGTTACCAACTTGTATAAAGAAGCAGTTAAAGCAGTTACCAACTTGTGTAGAGGATAAGTTAAAACAGCCACTAACTTGTATAAAGGATCAGTTAAAACAGTTACTAACTTGTATAAATGACCACAAATAATCAAAAGATGACCAATACCACGCACGTCTTTCTTATAAAAGGCAATAATATGACATGGTTGACTTTTGGTTTTCAGTCTGAACATGTGGAGTAAATGACCAGTTAAGAAACCTCTCTGCTTAAAGTGCAGCGTCGGTCATTTTAAATCACTGAACACGGAAAAGAAATCTCGTTTCCTCTAATTTTATTAAATCCAGGTGCGAGATAATTCTTTTTTATCGTGTGCACTAGTGTCAAAACAACCACTTTTTAAGGGCTGGGCTGTGGGTGTGGGGATAATTTTAGAGCATCAACTCTATTGCTGTCAATGCATTGATTCTCTTCACCGTTACAGAGGGTGTGCGCGGCATTTGATTGGTTGTCGTGCAGCGTAGAGAAAGCACTGGACAGGAGCCAACCAGTCAAACCCACAGCCAACGACTTTGTTCAAATAACAGGATTGGCTGTCACCTCTATAACGCACCTACAGCGCATATGGAGCAAGTTAAGTACTACAGCCTTGAACCCAAAGGTTGTTATCATGTTGTTAAAGTTAAGCAACAAGACTATATTTAAAACAAACTATAACACTATCTAACACAAATTTTGTTCCTGGATAGTAGGTGTTATTTCTTAATTATACTTGTATTGTAAAAGTACAAAAAATGGTCATTATTCCCTTCAAACTTTGCTTTTATGACCTGGATGATGAAATTTAGAAATTAACCTATTTTATATGTAAAAACGGACAAATTTGTACAGGACGACAAAGCTGCCTCAAGCTTATTTTCCTTCCTACTGAGCTTCTTGGAGAATTCTGTGCACTCCAGAATCTTCTTATTTGTGGTCCAATAAAGACACCAACTTTGACCTTTGTGTCAGACAGCTTAGAGAAGAAGTCTCGAAGGTACTTGAAGGCTGCAGACGCCTTATCAAGAGCTGTGACAAACTGTTTCATAAGACCCAGTTTTATATCAGTGGTGAGAACAACACCTTCTGGAGGTCCACTAGTGGCCCACACTTGACATTGTGCCTCCCCACAGAGAAATCGGTCCGTTGTTGCCAGTATTGTAGTGCCGCTGGCTGCGGTGTCCCTGCTATCCCAAAGGCAAAGATAACAGGGAAACTTGGTAAAGCCTCCTTGGAAACCCATCAGACATGCCACCATTTTGAAGTTTCTGATATCCTCCCAGCCATATTCATCATATCTCAAGGCTTCTACCAAGGTCCTGACACTGTTGTATTTCTCCTTGAGGTGCACCGAATGAGCCAGGGGAAGAGACAGATATTTATTCCCGTTTCACAGCTTTGGGGCTTCAGGATGAGCTATCAATGAAAAGACGCCGCTCATTCGGGTTACAGGCAATTCTTGGAAGAGCAAACTTCATGGCTCTCTTTTCCCTTTTGAATCTCCCTGGAATGCTCTGGAAAATTGGTAAATTTGGAAATTTTATTATCCTGGTCACAAAAGCAAAGTTTGAAGAGAAAAATTGGTCTTTTCCATTTACTTTAGGCATAAGCAATTGGGAAATAACACTTTCTTCTCAAGAACAAGAAAAAGTAAAAATTTTGTTACATAGTGTAATTATGTTTGACGTTTTTGTGTCACGTTCCGTCTCTCTTATTGTTTGAAGTTAGTAATGTTTCACGACTGTTAATTTTAATTGTTTGTAAATATTTACCAAGTCCTATCAGTGGAAAAACATAACATAAAAGTTTTGTAACTAAATGGCCTAAAATAAAATGAAAACGAGTACTTCTTTAAAAGAACTTCCGCCATATGTATGTAATTTTAAAATCATAACATTTTATAAAAGAAAGTTAAGAAATGGTATATTAGAACAGGCGAAAGAAGTCAATGATTGGTTTGTATGTTTTTTTAATTTCGCGCAATGCTACACGAAGGCTATCTGCACAAGCTGTTTCTAATTTTGCAGTGTATGACTAGAAGGAAGGCAAATAGTCATTACCACCGATCGCCAACTCTTGGGCTACTCTTCTACCAACAAAGAGTGGGATTGACCGTAACATCATAATGTCCACAAGGCTGAAATGACGAGCATGTTTGGTGTGACGGAGATTCGAACCAGCGACTCTCGCATTACGAGTCCAACTTCCTAAACCTTTAGCCATGCCGGGCCTAATTAACATACAAAAAATGCTTTAAACTAGGGTAAAAATTATATGAATTTTTAAGTAGTGAAAACGTTTGTCAGGTATAGCACAAAATGTTATAAAGGGATCAGAAATGCGGACTTCAAAAACAGATAATATTAAATTAGTTAGCAACCCTAAACTAATTTTCGTTTGAAAAAATACTAACTTCGCTACTTTCAACTACAAATTACTTTTTATTTAACAGATGAAAATGAAAAAATATGAGCTCGTGTCTTCGTTTCTAGTTAAATGATTGGTTTTGTTCTGTTGTACCATTTCACGAGTAAGTATGAGGCCGTGTTTTCTTTGTTATTTAAATGATTGATTTTCTTCTGTTGTAACTTTTCATGGAAAAGTTGAAGGTCGTATTCTCTTTGCAAGTTAAATGATTGGTTTTGTTATGTTGTAACTTTTCATGGAAAGTATGAGGTCGTGTTTTCTTTCCTACTAAATGATTGGTTTTTTCCTGTAGAATATTTTCATGAGAAAATACGAAGTCATGTTTCCTTTGCTGTTAAATGATTGGTTTTGTCCTGTTGTAACTTTTCATGGAAAAATATGAAGTCATGTTTCCTTTGCTACTAAATTACTGGTTTACTCCTGTTGAAACTTTTCATGGAAAAGTATGGTTTCCTGGTTTTCCTTGCAAGTTAAATGATTGTTGTTTTTTTCTTGTTGTAGCTTTTCGTGAGAAAGAAAGCTTATGTACCAGTCGTGACCAGCTGTCTAGTGTCGGGACTGTGAATCCGAAATTATAAGGTTTGCGTTCTCTTGCCGGGAGGTAGCGCTCTTTACTTTGGGGTATGCTGCTATAAAATTAACATTCAGTTTCCACAATTTCACAAAGTAGCACAAGAGTTGGCTGTGGGTAGTGATGATCATAGTTGTATTCTATAATTTCATTATTAGGTATAGCTAATGCAGATAATATTTCTGTATTGTCTATCGCGAATATTGGAAAAGGTACAAACAAACAGCTCACTGACGTCCCAGTGATAATATCGAGGATATATAAGTCTAGAGTTCGGAGGTTCGATCTCTGAGTTGAGTACAGTTGTTGTGCAGCTTTTTGTATGACAGAAAACAAACAGTATAAACGAATCATTAAAATTAGAATAACGTTTGATTGTGAGTTATTTGAAAATGATCGTCTAGCCATAGGTCAACCTGTTTGGAAACTTCTGGCTGGATCTCGCAAGGTCTGACGGTTATCAGGACGCAGGGTCGCTGGTTCAAATCCCCCTTACCACCCCACATGCTCGCCCTTTCAGTTGCAGAGGCAGTATAATTAATCAACCTCACTATTCGTTGGTGAAAGATTACTCTGATATTTGGCTGTGGGTGGTTTCCCTCCAGTTTATGTTGTTAAATTGAGAATGACTTGCGCAGACAGCGGTCGAGTACCTTTCACGTGACATTCAAAACAAACCAAATTTCTCCTCTGACTACTTTCTAATCACAAACCGTTTTAATTCGCTAAAAACAAAATTTTTTCTTCAACTTATTCGTTATTTAACCACAAATTATTGAGAGTCAGCTATTTTCAATGCTCACTTTTCCCTAATATAAGAGTATATTTGAAAGTACTTTAGATTAAATTTATGCTTATAAGACTATGAAGAATGCTTCATATCAGCTCAGAAAGTAATCGTGACTTTTTTTTGGTCTCTTTCTGGGGTCAAGAGTATAATTCTCTATTTACAGCGCGGGATCGAAACAAAAATTGTGGTAAATTTGGAGATTAAGCGATACTCACTTTAACATTTAAGGTATGACGCATATTTTATAAGTTATGGCAGAGTTTCCCAAAATGTGGGGTGTGCACCCCTCCCACAGAGTGCAAATAATCTCTCAGGGAGGGAGATGCGATGATTAAGAGAGTAAATTGTGCAATACTTTAAAATTAATAATTTTAATGTACTAATTAGTGAAAATTATAAGTCATTACACCAGTATATATATATAGCTACCCTTATTAACTAATAAGTAATTACCACAACATATATAGCGCCCGTGTATTAAATAATAACAAATTACCACAACACATATAGCTGGTGCGCATAAATAATAACTAATTACCACAACACATATAGCCCGTTTATTATATCTTCGTAGTGAACTTACACTTTGATTTATTTAAAAAATTAAATAAGGTTTGGTTTAGAATTTCGCACAAAGCTACTCGAGGGTTATCTGTGCTAGCCGTCCCTAATTTAGCAGTGTAAGACTAGAGGGAAGGCAGCTAGTCATCACCACCCACCACCAACTCTTGGGCTACTCTTTTACCAACGAATAGTGGGACTGAACGGAACATTGTAACGCCCCCACGGCTGAAAGGGCGAGCATGTTTGGTGCGATCGGATTGCGAACCCGCGACCCTCAGATTACGACTCGCACGCCTTAACACGCTTGGCCTTGCCGGGCCGATTAACTAAGAGGGAGGCGCTCTAAAAAAGCCTACTTATTAAAGAGGGCGTGTGACAAAAACTTGGGAAGTGCTGTGTTGCGATACTGTTATTATATGAAGTACTGTTTAGTTGTGCATCAACTAATAACACAACAGCCGTGTAGAAGAGCAAATACATTTATCACCCAGTAGATAATGAGTCTGAAATCGCTTTCATTTATTGCACACGTTTTACTGATTTGTTTCTCACATGCATTCGATATCCAAATATTAGGGTTATTTGTTTGTGTTCTCAAAAATAATTGTCCCCCAGTGACTCAGTGGTACGTCTGCGGACTTACAGCGCTAAAATCCGGGTTTCGATACACGTAGAGGGCATAGCACAGACAGCCCATTGTGTAGCTTTGTGCTTAATTCACAACAACAACAACAAAAATAATTCTTGGAATTGTGTTCTTATTTGTACACAATACGGATTTCCTCGTGATTTCTAATGAAACAATATTTTATAACTTCTTTCACGCATTGCAGACTTCTGGTTGTTTAAGTACAAAGCTGCTCCGTGGGTGGCGACAACCACAGGAATCGATTTCCAAATTATCGTGTTTTGAGGTCTTAAACTTTCTGTTGAACTACCTGCGGACACTCAGTAACAGCTAATGATGACACTAACACTTCTGAGCTGGCGTACGCGTATTTCAGTTATTTTATTCGATTAATGGTTGACTGCTGATATATTTGTAATTTTACGTTCATAAAAAGGCAAAATTTATGCATGTGTTACAATCTACAAGCTGATACAGTTCACGAATCAAAACGTTGTCCGATATCATAAAAGACGTATTTAGCTTTTCACCCATTCAGCCTCATGCAAATCGTGAAATGACACTCATGTAAATCATGAAATAACACAGGTTTTTTTCTCCCCTCAAATTTCTTGTAGTTCTTGGACTCACTGTCCAGGTTGAAAACTACCAGTAGTGCCTCCAACACATCGGCGCACTTTACCCTTTCTAATAACAGCGTTGTCTCAAAGAGTTCCAACGGGAATCAACCCTGTGACAAAAACGATAATATGGCACTGTGTATAGGTAATGGGAAACTTCCTTCGCCCCAGGGGTCGGAGCCGGCAAGATAAAAAGATGTGGGCGCCACGAGGGCCTGGGAACTTGGCGCTCGTGCTTCGCGTAACAGGTGGCGTGTTCGTCTTTTTAAGCGTGCCTTTTCTAATTTAATATCGCGTCCCTGAACTTACCTTTAGCATCCGGTGTTTTGTTCGTTTTGTTTTTTTTCAGGTGTCTCTACTCTTTAGAAAAGTATAACACGATGCTCAACTTGTCCTAATGTATCATTGTGTACATTTATTAAATGTCTTACGAACGAACCTTGGAGTTATGATTTGCTACTATCGAAGAAAGCATCGCAGGAAATATTGGATGAACCTAATGCCATAAACATTTCAGCTCCTTGTCATAACTTATTGAAATATGTGAAAAAAAGTATATACGTCATTCACAATTTTTGAGACCAGGAAACATTTTTACTTTCGAAAAAATCCAACGTCGTGAATTATTACACCGCATGGACTGGAACACTTGGATATGAAATTGTTAGAAACTTCCTAAGTGTTCTAAGAATAAGTCACATTTTTCTCCAGCCTTCTGGGTTGTTATGACAGTAGTTCTATGTTAGATACGTTGAAAAAACATACACTCAAACGATGTCTTAATATCGGGTATTTAAAATATCCAAACGGGAATATCTCTTGCCCTTTAAATATTAGAAATAAGAAGAAATATGGATCAACATGGGGTTCAAGTACCATCCAGAAATAGATCTGCAGGAAGTCGTACTTCAGCCATGGTTGGCAAAGTGGGTAGTGGTGGATTTAAGGTTGTGTGGGCCCTATATTCCATGCAATTTTACATAGAATAAAATTGTCAATGATCAGTGATGACGAGAAAACCCACTTGTAGAGAAACATATACATGTAAAAACGGTTTGTCGGGTTGAGAAAAAAATTTATGTAGAGGAGCGAACAACGTTTTGACCTCCTTTGGTCATTGTCAGCTTCACAAAGAAAGAAAGAGGATACTAACCGACGGTTGACCACATGTTTGAAGTTGGTTGTGTAACTGAGTGTAGAAATGTATATTTTCTGAACCCAAACGAGCCGTTTTTGCATATAAAAATGTAGAGGGCGTGTTTAAATGTTTGATTATATTTATTAATATAGGTATAAAGGTGTTCCTTTGTATTGGTTTATTTTAGGCATAAGTTGTTGTATGATAAGGCTTGTTTAATTGTGCGTTTGTTTCTTCATTTAGTATTTGGGTGTTTTCTATGGTATTTTTATGTTTATTTGATTTCCAGTGCTCAAAAACGTGTGAAAATGACTTTTTGTGTTCTTTGAATCTGGTTTCCATTTTTCTACTTGTTTCTCCAACATAGAAGTCGTGGCAGTTATCACATTGTATTTTATAAATAATGTTGGTATGGTGTTTGTCAGTGTAGTTTTTACATAGTATAGACCTCAGTTTTGTGCATGGTTTTTGAATGAATTTGGAACTAACTGGAATGTCATATTTTGTCACTAGTTTTTGTTAAATGTTGGTTATTTGTCAGCTGATGTTGGGAATATATGGTATGCAGTACTACAGGGTGGTCGCTAGAAAAGCGGAAAATTTGTCAAACAGCTATTTATTTTTACAAAGAATAACTTTTACAAAGTTTTTCAAAGGCATATGTTATATTACACTCATAGATGCTCAAAATGCATTTTATGATATTAAAATCATGCATTTTATTTATGATGTAAAGAAATCGAAATAGAAATGAGTAAGCACGCATTTTATTCATGATCTCATTTGACCCTCAAATTTTCCGCTTTTCTAGCGACCACCCTGTATATGGTTTCGTGCATTTTTAATTTTTCTGTCTAGGTGTGTGCGTATAATGTTTTCTACGGTTTGTGAAGGAAACTATTGATGTTGATAAAGTATTGTTGTTTTTTTTATTTTGTATATGGCCCGGCATGGCCAAGCGTGTTAAGGCGTGCGACTCGTAATCTGATAGTCGCGGGTTCGCATCCCCATCGCGCCAAATATGCTCGCCCTTTCTGCCATGGGGGCGTCATAAAGTGACGGTGAATCCCACGTTTCTTTGTTAAAAGAGTAGCCCAAGAGTTGGTGATGGGTAGTGATGACTAGCTGCCTTTTCAGCCGTTGGGCGTTATAATGTGACGGTCAATCGCACTATTCGTTGGTAAAAGAGTTGGCGGTAAGTGGTGATGACTAGTTGCCTTCCCTCTTGTCTTACACTACTAAATTAGGGACGGCTAGCACAGATAGCCCTCGAGTAACTTTGTGCGAAATTCAAAAACAAAACAAACAAACAAACTATTTTCTAAATTCGCCGTTAATTTTATCTGGTGAGCATAGTTTTATGTTTGTGTTTATTTGGTTTCTGAGTAGGTTGAGTTTTTGTTTTGTTTCATGTGTTGAGTCCCTACTCAAGCCAGCCGTTTTTACATATGTGAAATTATCAATGAGCTCCCATTAAGATCATGGGTTCTGGGGCTGAGCTACCTCTAGTTCATACCTAAATACGCTACTGAAAGTGACTTTTTTAACATATGAGAACTCACGAAAATAAAGCACATGTGCTCGAGGGAACATAATGTAACACAATCTCGGTCTATAAAAGAAACGCAGATCACATGCACACTTAGAACTTTTGTGCGATCAGAAATTGGCACTAGGAAACTGTCTTTCTTGTAAACAAGATGGATTATGGAAATTTGTCAAGTTGGAACGGTGTGCCTCAGACATAACAGCCTTACATCGGAACACTCGCAATGAATACTAAACTTGAGAACTATAGAAGGCCAAACTGAACTGAAACTAATGTGGCGAAACTACGAAATAACGCGATCAACCGCTGCAGACAACTGATGAAGGTATTTAGTACCTGCTCAGCCCATGTCGTTGTTGTTGTAAGACAACTGATGAAGGTATTTAGTACCTGCTCAGCCCATGTCGTTGTTGTTGTTAAGACAACTGATGAAGGTATTAGTACCTGCTCAGCCCATGTCGTTGTTGTTGTAAGACAACTGATGAAGGTATTTAGTACCTGCTCAGCCCATGTCGTTGTTGTTGTAAGACAACTGATGAAGGTATTTAGTACCTGCTCAGCCCATGTCGTTGTTATTGTAAGACAACTGATGAAGGTATTTAGTACCTGCTCAGCCCATGTCGTTGTTGTTGTAAGACAACTGATGAAGGTATTTAGTACCTGCTCAGCCCTTGTCTTTGTTGTTGTAAGACAACTGATGAAGGTACTTAGTACCTGCTCAGCCCATTTCGTTGTTGTTGTAAGACAACTGATGAGGGTATTTAGTACCTGCTCAACCCATGTCGTTGTTGTAAGAGATGATTCAGTTTAATCTCACATTTCATCTCTTATAAAATCAATTTGTTACTGTCCTTCTTACATTATTACTAAACAACTGGTATAGAACAGCATGCGGTTTTCGTGAACTTTATTTAATATGGTTGTGTCGTCTAGAAAACATCGTGAATTTGAAGTGGATATGACATTTCTGGATGCAAATATTACTACTGGCGACAGGAGGTCCGAAAGATCTGGTTTATACTGTCTTGTGAAGAAAGAGTACTCGAACACAGTTTGTTCCTACCCAGCAAAAACAACTTAAAGCCAAAGACAAATATTTAACAAAAACAGAAACACACACCACACAAATATCTGACCGTTAAACTTACATGAAATTACAATTAGACACTCCAACATAGGCGAACTTAGAAACAGAAGTTGAGGGCATTAAAAATTAACAAACGAACACAACATGCAAGACAAGAAGAAAAACATTTGCTTAGCTTGATTCTCCTATGTTCCATCCACACATTTCACAAGACAAAATGAACCGAGAAATGATGTCATCTTTGCTAGTTGAGCCAATCACGATCAATTAAATATTCTAGCTGTGTCAATCACAGTGAGGCAAATATGGTACTTAAGCCAATCATAATGAGGTAATTCGTTTGATGGGAAAATTCATAAGTGAAACACATAAACAGGCTAAATTGACAAAATTTTGAGAGCTGATAAACTCCAGAATCACATTTGTAGTGATAACTCCAATCAAACTTGAATATACAAGAAATGTACTTACTTCTAAATTCAAATAAGAAAATGGCAGATATGATAGTGTAAGCTTATTGCAGACATATCTGGTTATGCCGAATAAATTATGATGTTATTATTAATAAATTCTTGTTGATGATAAAATAGCACGGATTAAAAATTGAGAAAAACAGTTGTTACTGAAGTTAATATGAAAAGAATGCAACTCTGCTCAACTGATTGTACACGTGAGTTGCAAAGAGTAACTTGGTATATCCTGACATATGGATTCACACTAAAGATGCATATGATTTCACGTGAATTGGAGTGAGATAAATTAAATAAAAAATACATGATTACATGTTTTATTTTTGGCGGAGATAAAGTTCTTTATAGCTCGCTTTTTATTCGATGAACATGTGCAGAATTTTATCACTTTCCACTTACATATTAAAATCTCTTTATATCCTTTCACATATATGTATGGTGATTTATCTCTTTCCACATACTTATGACATGTTTTATCACAATTTACATGACTTTGTTGTTTTTCATTACGTTCCACATTCTTATGTCATGTTTTGTCATATTACACATAACTGTGTTATTTTTAACCAGATTAAATAAGATATTTGTGTAACATTTCATCATATTATACTTGACTATGATGTTTTTCATTACCTTTCACGTGATTCATTATATTTAACATAGTTGTGTCGGATTTCATGATACTACATGGGGTTGTGATGTTTTTCGTTACTGGAAAGTATTTTCCACATACTATGGTTATATTTCATCATATTATTTTTTAAATACGTCCCACACACTTGTAACATATTTCAATATAATTTTCCTTATATGTGATGATTTTCATTACGCTCCATATACCTGACTCATATTTCATCATATTAAACTTAACTGTGAAGTTTTTCATTAAGTTCCACACACCTAACTCATATTTCATCATATTAAACTTAACTGTGATGTTTTTCATTGAGTTCCATATACCTGACTCATATTTCATCATATTAAACTTAACTGTGATGTTTTTCATTGAGTTCCACATACCTGATTCATATTTCATCATATTATACTTAACTCTGATGATCTTATTGAGTTCCACATACCTGACTCATATTTCATCATATTATACTTAACTGTGATGTTTTTCATTAAGTTCCACACACCTAACTCATATTTCATCATATTAAACTTAACTGTGATGTTTTTCATTGAGTTCCACATACCTGATTCATATTTCATCATATTAAACTTAACTGTGATGTTTTTCATTGAGTTCCACATACCTGATTCATATTTCATCATATTAAACTTAACTGTGATGTTTTTCATTGAGTTCCACATACCTGATTCATATTTCATCATATTATACTTAACTCAGATGATTTTCATTGAGTTCCACACACCTAACTCATATTTCATCATATTAAACTTAACTGTGATGTTTTTCATTGAGTTCCACATACCTGATTCATATTTCATCATATTAAACTTAACTGTGATGTTTTTCATTGAGTTCCACATACCTGATTCATATTTCATCATATTATACTTAACTCAGATGATTTTCATTGAGTTCCACATACCTGATTCATATTTCATCATATTATACTTAACTCAGATGATTTTCATTGAGTTCCACATACCTGACTCATATTTCATCATATTAAACTTAACTGTGATGTTTTTCATTGAGTTCCACATACCTGATTCATATTTCATCATATTATACTTAACTCAGATGATTTTCATTGAGTTCCACACACCTAACTCATATTTCATCATATTAAACTTAACTGTGATGTTTTTCATTGAGTTCCACACACCTAACTCATATTTCATCATATTAAACTTAACTGTGATGTTTTTCATTGAGTTCCACATACCTGATTCATATTTCATCATATTAAACTTAACTGTGATGATTTTCATTGAGTTCCACATACCTGACTCATATTTCATCATATTATACTTAACTCTGATGATTTCATTGAGTTCCACATACCTGACTCATATTTCATCATATTATACTTAACTCTGATGATTTCATTGAGTTCCACATACCTGACTCATATTTCATCATATTAAACTTAACTGTGATGTTTTTCATTGAGTTCCATATACCTGACTCATATTTCATCATATTAAACTTAACTGTGATGTTTTTCATTGAGTTCCACATACCTGATTCATATTTCATCATATTATACTTAACTGTGATAATTTTCATTGAGTTCCACATACCTGATTCATATTTCATCATATTATACTTAACTCAGATGATTTTCATTGAGTTCCACATACCTGATTCATATTTCATCATATTATACTTAACTCAGATGATTTCATTGAGTTCCACATACCTGATTCATATTTCATCATATTATACTTAACTCTGATGATTTTCATTACGTTCGTCATACATGTGTCGTGTTACATCACATTAAATGTAACTTTATCACATTCGTTTACTACACTAACATGCGCACCCAGTTGTGGAATATAGAATATAATGAATGTTAGTTATCAGAATTTGACATCCTGTTTGTTTGTTTTTGAATTTCGCACAAAGCTACTCGAGGGCTATCTGTGCTGGCCGTCCCTAATTTAGCAGTGTAAGACAAGCGGGAAGGCAGCTACTCATCACCACCTACCGCCAACTCTTTGGCTACTCTTTTATCAACGAATAGTGGAACTGACTCGTCACATTATAACGCCCCCACGGCTGGAATGGCAAGCATGTTTGGCGCAACGGGAATGCGAACCCCCTACCTCTTAGATTATTTAGTCACACCCCTTAACACGCTTGGCCATGCCGGGCCTTTGATATCTTCACGAACCTTTTCGTAATTTCTTGACATGAAACAACACAGATAGTTGCAAAATAAAATAATATGTCAGGAATTATCAAATTTCAAACTGATTTTATTATGAAAATAAAGATATAGCAAACAAGCAGCAAGAGGGCATCATCAGTAGCCGCAGCACTTGAAATTAGACTTTTTTAAATTTTTACTTGCTATATTTTCCTGCGCCAGCAACGCCAAGCGTTTCTCACGTAAAAACTCCTTTCAATTTTATTTGGTTTCATTTGTATTTCGCGCAACGCTACACGAGGGCTACATGCGCTAGTCGTCCCTAACTTAGCAGTGTAAGACTAGAGAGAAGGCAGCGCGTCATCACCACCCACCGCCAACTGTTGGGATACTATTTCACCAACGAATAGTGGGATTGGTTGTCACATTATAACGCCCCCACGGCTGAAAGGGCGAGTATATTTGGTGTGACGGGGATTTGAATCCGTTACCCTCAGATTACGAGCCGAGTGCCTAAACCACCTGACCATGGCGGGCCATTCATTTTCTTTTCAGTTCTATTACTCATTAGGTTCTCTACCAACCTACCCTCAAATTTAAATTATTTTAGGCAGGATTAGAATGAATTAATCCACGAGACCTTAAACGTGTTCAAACACATCAGTCAAAAAAGGGTTTTGCTTCTTGAGTTGCAAACTGTAATTACATCGTAAAGTGGTTAAGAGATGATGGACTTATAAGCTGAAAGTTTGAAAAACAAACTAACTTAGGTCCTTTCTGTGAGTCGTTACAACAAATATGCTAGTAGGGGCGCTATAATGTGACTGTTAATCCCACTATTCGTTTGTAAGAGAGTAGTCCAAGAGTTCTCGAAGGGTAGTGATGACTAGTTCTAGTTGCCTTCTCCCTAGTCTTACACTGCTAAGTTATGGATGACTGTAGAAGATTGCTTTGCGAGAAATTCAGAAACAAACAAACCGTTCATGAGCCGCTATGTACATAGAAAAGAAATATTTGATGACAAAAAACCAAATTGGAAAGAATACCAAAAACAGTTAGATCATCGACTGCCAAACAAAATTATAACAACAGCTAAAAATAAAATAGATGTTGATAACTGCTGTCAAATATTCACGGAATGCCTACAAATCGCACCAAATCAGACAATACCAAAACAACGACATAAAACTATAAATAATACTTGGAAATCACACAAATACCTGTTAACACTAATCAACCATAGACTACAATTAAGAAAACAATTCATGGAGACGAGAGGCAGTTAAATAAAAACACAAATAAACAGAATAATATATCAAATCAGAGCAGAAGTTAAATTATTAAAACAAGAAAAATGGAACAATTTCTGTACTAAACTTAATGACAAAAACAGATCCGAATCAATTGTGGACACACCTAAAAAGACTAACAAATGGAGACACGACAACTAGAAAATACCCACCATGAGAACATAAAAACACCACAATACATACAAATAAAGAAAAGGCAGAAATATTCAAACAACAACTTCAAAACACGTATAAAACACACAGACATGAACACTTTTATAGCAAAGCAAATAACTTTATGATGAATGTTAGTGAGCTATTCAAACCACTCTTTCCACTTAACTTATCAAATCAACAACACAAGGCCCGGCATGGCCAAGCGTGTTAAGGCGTGCGACTCGTAATCTGAGAGTTGCAGGTTCGCATCCCCGTCGCGCCAAACATGCTCACCCTCCCAGCCGTGAAAGCGTTATAATGTGACAGTCAATCCCACTATTCGTTGGTAAAAGAGTAGCCCAAAAGTTGGCAGTGGCTGGTGATGACTAGCTACCTTCCCTCTAGTCTTACACTGCTAAATTAGGGAGGGCTAGCACAGATAGCCCTCGAGTAGCTTTTTGCGAAATTAAACAACAAACAAACAACCAACAACACAAACGACCACACAAACACAATGCTTATAAACACAATTTCCTCACAAGAAGTCATAGAAGCCAATAACAAGCACCAAAAATAAGAGAAGATGGTTTACGAGCCATTCTTCTTGAAAAAGGCACTCCGGAATTATTTGAACATCTCACAGGAATTTTTCATTTATCATTACAATCTGGTTATATCTTGGTTTCTTGGAAGCATGCAAATATATTAATGTTCATAAAGAAGAAAAGCCAGCCAATAACCCAGATAGCTACCAACCAATCAGCCTGACCAGCTGTGTTGGCAAAATTCTGGAGAGAATAATCAGCAACAGACTCTCCACATTCTTGGAGACAACATCAAAATTACCAAAAGAACAAAATGGATTTAGAATATTCAGACAAAAAACAGGTCATTTAGTTAGATTAACTGAAGCAATGGGTTGACATATTTGATAAACGATAACGCACTGCCGCTTGCTTTCTCAATATTAAGGTATTCGATACTGTGTGGCACAATGGTCTCCGGTTCGGAGTGTAAGAGATGAGACGACCGCGGGAAACTATTCAATGGCTATCTAACATTTTGAAAAACAGAATATGTTGAGTTAATGTTGAAGGGACCTTCTATGAGTGTTTTACTCCAGAAGCTGGTGTTCCTCAAGGAGGGGTGGTTAGCCCAATCTCATTCATCATGTATGTGAATAATATGCCTCTAAAAGATCCAAATAATGGATACTCCTCACAAATCGCAGACGATGTAGCAATCTGGAGAAGTGCACCAACACATGTAACAAACATATAATCACAATTAAATATAATAAGTGAATATTGCCAAAAATACAGAATCAAAATAAACACAACTAGTGGTATTCACTAAGTTAACTTAACTTAAAAAAGCACAACCTCAGATCTATATGAATGGAGCACTCCTTCAGACTGCTACATCCGCAGAAATTTTTAGGACTAATATTTGACTCAAAACTAAAATGGGTAAGCCACAAAAATGATATTAGAACAAACATTTGGCGAATAACAAACTATATTAGAAGTCTAACTGATAAAAATAGTGGATTAACGGTAGATAACATCATAAAAATGTATGAAACATCCATGAAACCCGAAGTTGACTATGCAGCCCCTGTATGGATAAATATAATTAAAACTTGTACAAACAATACAAAATTCACTACTTATAACAATTTATCAAGTACCCAGAACTACCTCATCAGAATTCATTCATAAATACGCACATATAGAAACAATAGCAGATAGACACCTACATAGTATAATAAACTATTTTGATAAAAATTGGAGACAAATGAACTAGTATTTGAACTTAACAGGCATTGTATATATGATGAGGATTGTCCTAAACACCTTTCTCCAGTAAATATTTATATTCTAAATAAAAAGGCCACCTATAAACTAGACTTCACATTTAGATTAGGGATTAATTATTAAACATTGAAAGTTTTTGTATGTAAATGTTTTGTAATTAATAACTAACTAATGAAACTGCAAATAATCTACGGAACTATAAAGGGAAATGATTTATTTGTACCACGTGTATGTGTGGACTGTACATGGACAATGTCCTGATAAAGAGACAGAGTTACTCTGACCCTCGTGTACCATATATAAATACACTTGACAGTTGTGAAAGCAAAATATGAAGAAAGGAGGAAAAGGCTAACGAAACCTGACCCTCATGGGTAGATAAACATCAATACCCAAATACCCAGACAAGTAAGAGAAGGAGACGTCATGCTGCAGCTGAAACAAAACAACTCAGGGTATAACTAATGAAATATATATATATATATACGTTACTCCTTCTGTTCTTGTAAAGAATCCACAGAGTAATAATAAATTTGCATTCCATAATTACGCAAAACGCTAAGCTATTGTAGCATATAATAATATATGTTAACAGCTATTGTAGTACATAATTATGTATGTTAACAACTACTGTAGTATGTGATTATCTATAATAACAGCTATTGTAGTATATAATTATGTATGTTAACAACTACAACTATTGTAGTATATGATTATGTATATTAACAACTACTATAGTATATGATTATGTATGTTAACAGCTACTGTAGTATATGATTATGTATGTTAACAACTACTGTAGTGTATGATTATGTATGTTAACAACTACTGTAGTATATGATTATGTATGTTAACAACTACTGTAGTATGTGATTATGTATGTTAACAACTACTGTAGTGTATGATTATGTATGTTAACAACTACTGTAGTGTATGATTATGTATGTTAACAACTACTGTAGTATATGATTATGTATGTTAACAACTACTGTAGTGTATGATTATGTATGTTAACAACTACTGTAGTGTATGATTATCTATAATAACAGCTATTGTAGTATATAATTATGTATGTTAACAACTATTGTAGTATATGATTATGTATATTAACAACTACTATAGTGTATGATTATGTATGTTAACAGCTACTGTAGTATATAATTATGTATGTTAACAACTACTGTAGTGTATGATTATGTATGTTAACAACTACTGTAGTGTATGATTATGTATGTTAACAACTACTGTAGTGTATGATTATGTATGTTAACAACTACTTTAGTATATGATTATGTATGTTAACAACTACTGTAGTATATGATTATGTATGTTAACAACTACTGTAGTATATGATTATGTATGTTAACAGCTACTGTAGTATATGATTATGTATGTTAACAACTACTGTAATGTATGATTATGTATGTTAACAACTACTGTAGTATATGATTATGTATGTTAACAACTACTTTAGTATATGATTATGTATGTTAACAACTACTGTAGTATATGATTATGTATGTTAACAACTACTGTAGTATATGATTATGTATGTTAACAACTAATGTAGTGTATGATTATGTATGTTAACAGCTACTGTAGTATATGATTATGTATGTTAACAACTACTGTAATGTATGATTATGTATGTTAACAACTACTGTAGTATATGATTATGTATGTTAACAACTACTTTAGTATATGATTATGTATGTTAACAACTACTGTAGTATATGATTATGTATGTTAACAACTAATGTAGCATATGATTATGGAAGTTAACAACTACTGATGTATATGATTGTAAATGTTAACAACTACTGATGTATATTATTATGAATGTTAACGTGTACCGTGGTATGTATATTATTATCAATATTAAAAGTTATTATAGTATATACATATATATATATGATTATGTATGTAACCAGTCGATACTTAACATCACTGTTAACAGTTATTTCAGCATCAAACAGTTAATGTAATTCTGGGTGAATGTTTACAGTTAGTGTTATTTATTCTAATTGTTTTTTTGTTTTTTTCTATTAATTTCGCGCAAAGCTACTCGAGGGCTATCCCTAATTTTACAGTGTAAAACTAGTCATCACCACCCACCGTCAACTCTTGGGCTGCTCTTTTTTCAACGAATAGTGGAATTGACCGTCACATTATAACGCCCCCACGGCTGGGAGGGTGAGCATGTTTGATGCGATGGGATTCGAACCCACTATCCTCGGATTACGAGTCGAATGCCTTAACACGCTTGACCATGCCGGGCCCTCCTAACTGTTAGCAGCTATACGAGGTAACGTAACAACAGTTCTGTTTCTATGACAACGCAAGAATGTAAATATTGAGTTTCTACTTACTTATACCCAAATAAACAGTATATTAAAACAATTTTTACTTTTCTGCACAGGAAAAAAAACCTACGTGTGAGATAAATATTTTCTTGGATTTAATGAAACCGAATAACGTGCTGAGATGTATCTACTCTTTGTGTTATTTGATTTACATTGTAAGAGTTTGTAGTTTCTTCGTCTCTTGCCTTCGAATGGTTATTAAAAGAGTTAAACAACCTCTGAACTCTGACCTCATTATTTATCCATTTTTAAAGATATCACAAAATGTGAACACTAGTTCGAATATTTCCCCATTAAAATAAAGTTAAACCTATTTACAAGGCATTAACTAAGTAATCACTACTTAAGATACGAAAGACATGTAATTATCCTCTACGTAGGTAACGTAGTGCTTGGTCATTATGCATTTGTATTACTATTAGGTTAAAGTAATTACACGTAAAGTCAACCAATTCTTAACCCTAACGCTTCAACAGGCAGCTAGGTTGTGTAATTATTTTATAACATATGGTTAATTAAAAGAATCAAACGCAAAAAATGTGTTATACTTTTGAAAAAAAATCGCAGAAGGTTACAACAAGATGTGTTATGTGTCATAAATTTTTATTAATACGATAAAAAACCAATCAAATTATAGTCCTGGAGTAACGTTAATACATGCTTGTTGTGTGTCTGATTAGTTATGTCATTGTCCCACTCATAATTGTGTTTCATTCGTATTTGTATAAACCAGTCTTCAAGTATCACGTCACAGGTGCACAAACTTTTAACGTTTTGTAAAGCCATTCGTGGGACATGCTTGTCCTTTTAGCTGTGTTATTATGTAATGGTCAATCCAACTAGTTGTTGGTAAAAGACTAGCTCAAGGGTTGACTATCTTCCTTCCCACTAGTCTGTCACTGCTAAGTTGGGGGGAACAGCTATCCCGCGTGCAGCTTTACGCTGAATTTAAAACAAACAAAACAAAACATTTTAAAACTTGTACTTTTTAAAAAAATTTCAGTAACAACAATTTTTTCAGTCTTCCAAACGTTTGAAAATATCTTAAAATTTCAACCATATTAACAACTTGAGTTGTCCAAGTCTCTTAACGAAGGTATTCTGACAATATATAAAATATATAAAAATACAAGTTTAGTGGGAGTATTATTAAAAATTTCTAAGATTTTTGACATTGTAAACGTTGTTTCAATTCGGTCATAAATTCCCGTGTATACACTTTATAAATATGTTTGACCTAAAGTTTCTTATTATTACTGGAGTGCCCATCCCCTAAACAGAAATTATTTAAGTTCACGATTAATGAAAGGCTATTTTAGGACATGAAAAGCTGCCTCAGTTTTTTCGTAATTGTAAAATACGCTACCCCCCTTAAAAAACTGCAAAACACAAAATGTAAAACCGCAATTATGCATACATCTCTATCTGGATCTCCAGAGGTCCAGCAGTATGTCTGCGGGTTCACAGCGCGTGGTGAGCAGCACAGATAGCCCATTGTGTAACTTGGTGGTTTAGTTTAAAATAAACAAACAGATAAGTATCTCCGCTCGGACATGACGAACCTTAATACCAATAGTGGTGAAAATCTATCCACACCTTGCGAAGTAATTACACGAACATACAAAAGACAATACTATTATATTTATATAGACAATTAGATACATGAGCATACAACAGACAGTACTGTTATATTAATATAGATAAGTAATTACGTGAATATAAACAGATAGTACTGTTGTGTTTATATAGATAAGTAGTTACGTGGATTATAAAACGAACAGTACTGTTGTATTTATATAGATAAGTAGTTACATGAACATACAATATAGAGCACTGTTGTATGTTTAGAGATTGGCGTAACTAAATTCGCACGAGTTTGTTGTTCAGCGCAAAATTATTTCCCTGATGTGGAGATATGATTAGAAACTTAAACTTCAATAACGTTAACCGACTCTCCTTCAAAACTAGTTAATCAAATCATCATATGTAATAAAACTTATGATAACGAAGTGTTTTTTAGATCTTTAGACGTATTTTGTCTTAGCTTAGCCACCTAATAAACCTGAATACTATGAAAGGGTAGCTGGTGTAATGTTTCAACTATTTAATTACCAATGTGTCTCATCTATACGCACGACATAAAAATTATAAACACATTTTTTTCTAAAATATGTGAGCACCAAATCTCGTGAGTCCATGAAGGTACAGGGCCCCAAATGATGTAAGTCGTACAAACAATTATAAAAAAAAAATATGCCGTTATAAACTTCCACTAATTACAATTACTGCTATGGTTTTCTTTGTATCTTACATAACAACTACTTTTGGTCAGTTTCTGACAATGAATATTGTAGTAGGTGGCGAACGGTATGTATACACGTTAGTGGTTTGAGTGTTAACGTATAGACAGCACGTTTAAAATACGATATTTTAGTGACAGTGATTTTAGAGTTGAAATATAGACACTTGTTGTGACGTGAGTAGGGTTAAAAGCTTTATTACATTTCTAAAGGGCCGCTTACACAACTTACACTGTGTGAGCTTACAAGCACACGTTACGCAACAAATACTCACGACTTTCAAAAAACACTTTAGGGTGATTCCTCTAGACAGTGAGTATCTTACAGTGTGATATGTGATCAACTGAATAACTACAAGTGAACACATTTTATTCGGTTGTAAGCACTGGATGTAATTATAGCCCGATATTTGGAAAATTGAAAGCAAAAGCAATTATATATGTAGGCCTAACGTTAGGCCTAATAGAACACAAAATGAAATGTTGAAAACCTTCAAATAGGGATCGTACAACAACAACAACAAACACAACTGAAGATAGTGTAAACATTACTTACTCAACTACAACAACAACGAACACAACTAGAGATAATGTAAACATCACTTACTCAACTACAACAACAACAAACAACTGGAGATAATGTATACATTACTTACTCAACTACAACAACAACGAACACAACTGGAGATAGTGTAAACATTACTTACTCAACTACAACAACAACGAACACAACTGGAGATAGTGTAAACATTACTTACTCAACTACAACAACAACGAACACAACTGGAGATAGTGTAAACATTACTTCTCAACTACAAATTCCTATTTTCGTTCCATTTTTTTACCTAGAATTACATTTGTTGGAGTTAGTTTCAGTAAATAATGTCCACACTATCCCCAGCCTTGTCCCCTTATTTTTTATACAATATCTGTTTGCAGGATTTTTAATTTTCCATCTTTATTTATCTTGTTTCGTGTGTTTTTAATGCCTAACTATCCCCAGCCTTGTCCCCTTATTTTTTATACAATATCTGTTTGCAGGATTTTTAATTTTCCATCTTTATTTATCTTGTTTGGTGTGTTTTTTAATGCCTAACTATGTCCAAAGGATTACTTGATACGGTAACTAACTTTATACACTTCGATGATATTAGACATAGCTTGTGGCTGCTTTATACTGTTCATGGTAATTTAATGTAGTTGTTGCTATTTCATTACATTAGTTCAGGATGTGAAATATAAGATTTATTTGAGAATATAATGAACCATTAATATTTTATGTGTAACTAACTTCTATATGTATAATCCACAACCCACAAAGCGCAAGTAAGTTACCAATAGAAAATCACACTTTTCAAATAAAACATAGTCTAAAACAGTGTTTGGGCCTGACATAACCAGGTTCGAATCCTCGTCACACTAAAATATTTTCGCCCTTTCAGCCGTGGGGGGCGTGATAATGTTACGTTCAATTTCACTATTAGTTGGTAAAAGAGTATCTCAAGAGTTGGCGTTTGGTGGTGATGACTAGCTGCCTTCCCTCTAGTCTTACACTGTTAAATTATGGACTGCTATCGCAGATAGCCCTCATGCAGCTTTACACGTAATTCAAAACAAATGAAACCTCTAAAGTAATTATTCTACGAATGTGTGTAATAAAACGCATTTGCACGGGCACTGATCTTTCTTTTTACTCTTTCACTTCGTACATAATACAAGGGCTGGCTCCATAAAGACACCGAATGTATAGTGTACAAAGCGTTGAGTATCTACACGTTATAATTATCTATAATTGCTGTTAATTCCTTAAGATTTCGAAAGGAAAACCATATGCTTGTAAGAAAGGTAACTTCAAGGGGTGATGACAACTTGTTTATACTAGAATCATGATGTTTCTTAATTTATGTGAAATATAGAATGAACAAGTTGGCTTCTCAATATCCCTGCTACCTTCGCAGTGTAATAATAACACTAAGAATTGACAGTTTTCATCGGATCTTATTTTCCTTGTAAGTCTAACACGTCCGTTTCTTGTTCGTCTAAAACCTTAGCAGTCAAGAACAAATACTTTAAAGTAGTGTTTGAACTGAATCTTTTTCTGTTTAATTAAAGTGCTTTTCAAACGTTCTATTAAGGTTTTGTGCAGTTTCTTGTGACCCACATGGTTCATGATAAATACCAGTATGTGTATGATGTTATATTAAGGATTATAAGCAGATGACACTTTGAGGCACATCTGAAATCATTCCAGAAACCAATGTTAATTGTTATCCGTAATCAAAGCTCTCTAATATTTTGAACTATTACGACTAAATTATCATGATAATAATGCCATTATTCTTATTGTAGACATTGAAATATCGATTTGTCTCCATTGAATATATCCAAATACAGAAAGTTTTCAAAATGTTTTTCTTTTGTTGTTGTTTTATTGGTTTCGATAACTGATTGCGTGATTTGAACCCGCCGAGACAAAGGCTATATGGTACATAATTTCTGTTCAGAGTTTGTGGAAGAGAAAGTTGCAAACAGAATTGAAAATCGATACATATAACAGTGGTACAGTTTATAGTTGGCGTTTCTTTGATTGAAAATCGATACATATAACAGTGGTACAATTTATAGTTGGCGTTTCTTTGATTGAAAATCGATACATATAACAGTGGTACAGTTAATAGTTGGCGTTTCTTTGATTGAAAATTAAAAGTCATTTTATATGCAAATTTCCAACAGTAAGTATCAGTCGAGACAATTGTTTACTGTACAATTCATGTTTCTCTGATTTAAATTGTTTACTGTACAATTCATGTTTCTCTGATTTAAATTGTTTACTGTACAATTCATGTTTCTCTGATTTAAATTGTTTACTGTACAATTCATGTTTCTCTGATTTAAATTGTTTACTGTACAATTCATGTTTCTGTAATATAAATTGTTTACTGTACAATTCATGTTTCTGTAATATAAATTGTTTACTGTACAATTCATGTTTCTCTGATTTAAATCGTTTACTGTACAATTCATGTTTCTCTGATTTAAATCGTTTACTGTACAATTCATGTTTCTCTGATTTAAATTGTTTACTGTACAATTCATGTTTCTCTGATTTAAATTGTTTACTGTACAATTCATGTTTCTCTGATTTAAATCGTTTACTGTACAATTCATGTTTCTCTGATTTAAATTGTTTACTGTACAATTCATGTTTCTCTGATTTAAATTGTTTACTGTACAATTCATGTTTCTCTGATTTAAATTGTTTACTGTACAATTCATGTCTCTCTGATTTAAATTGTTTACTGTACAATTAATGTCTCTCTAATTTAAATTGTTTACTGTACAATTAATGTTTCTCTGATTTAAATTGTTTACTGCACAATAAATGTCTCTCTGATATATTTCCTAATGAGCGTTACTGTGACATTATTCGCACAGTATAATGACGTTTTTCACAGTTGATGACTGTCCAGTGAAGTTCCAATACTTACCTATTGTGTAAAATGAACAGCTGTACCCGACACTGGTAAGATATTTGTATCTCAGGATATTGTTTATCCAAACTATTGTTGCCAGTGCTACTATTTTTTTCACGAGCTCTGATTGTGCGATCATTCACGTCTTCTAGTTGTAGAAACTACCACCATACCAGTCGTCTATGTCGTCTATTTACTTGGAAAATCTCGTAAAACATAACTCTTTGGCCTCATTGATTTCTCAAGCCGCAAGTATCAAACTAGTATTTGTATAGAGCAATAGAAATGTAGATCTTTTAAATAGAATAATTCAAAGATCGCGTGATCTCCGATGAATAACTGTACACACCAGACTGGATATCATTATCTCTATCGAAACACTCATAATTTAGCGCGTCGAGCTGAGGTCTGATTTTCCAGTCACTACAACAAAGCTCGACTTTATGGCATCGCCTGCAGCGTTTAATATTTATAACTGTGTCTTGGAAGTTATTAGACTGGTGATCACCATTCCGAAAGATATTGAGAAATCTGCTCTTGAATAATTCAAAGTTCCTAAGAATCTTGTATTCACCTGCCTACTAATATCTTATTAACTATTAATAGGGTAACCATTTTGTCAAAGGGTATTGTTTGTCGGGAAGATCCTATAGAGTACAAGATAGTGATGACTTATGTTTTGACTGGAAAATCATCAAAACCAAAATAAAAACTTCCCCTACGAGTCATCCTGTATCGTTTTGAAAACAGCGCCGATGTTTTATATTCATAGTCCTAGACGCCATTTTGATTTATTTCAACTGATCAAGATTTCTAGAGGAGACATCCTGTCTCGCTTTGCAAAGAGGACTTGTGTTGTATATTTACAGTTCTAGACGCCATGTTTATGTAGTTTAACGTCTAGGATTCATCCTGTGTTGTTTTGGTGGTTACCTATGGACTGTGTGGCAGCTTCTATAAGCCTATGATAGGTGAAGTTTCTTTTCCAATGCAAAAGTATCTCTTTTTGTTGAGGAAAGTGATTTTATTTGTATGCCCTTTTTGGCCTGGAGCACAGTGGTATTACAAGGAAACACATAAATACAAGATAGCTCGTGCAGATTTACCCTAATCTTTTGATGTTTCAAAAACGCCCATGTATAAGATAATTTTGTCTTTGTTTTTCCTTAGAAATAAACACCACTTGTTATAATTGGTGTTTATCTCGTTATTTTCTACTAGTAGATGTAAATAACTAATGAAACATTGCTTGTAAAACTAGGATATAGTTACGTTACCCTCCCTCTCATCAAAAGAAGTCCTGGCGGAGCCCTGTATAGTTCTTCTAATGGTGCTTATGTGATCCAGGATACATTTTATCCACTTCAATTGGCATAAAAAGCCTGTATTAAAAAGGGCTTACAAAATTGCCCATAAATAACAGCGTCTTAGTTGAAATTGGAATGCTAAGTGTGTGATTTAGCCTCTAGAGAGAGCTGGAGTCGCACATCAACTCTCGTTCCAATTATCAATTGAAGTCCTTTTCTATTATGTATTATTTTTCACCATAGTTTTTAAACAATGCAATTTAAAAATTATAAAAAAATAATATACGTGATCAGTTCGTTTCGGCTTCTTGAAATTTTTTATCTTTTTTTTTTTTTAATAACCGATGACAAGTCACGAAAAGACCAGTTTTTCCTGAAAATGACCAGAATGTAAAAGCAAACAAGGCCGACGTCAAGTTTGGAACGCGTATGCGGCTGATAACTGAAAATTTTCTGGATTTTGTTGTAATCATTACCGCAGTGCAAGACGACAATAAACGCAGAAAACGCCTCAATTGAAACAATAAAATCTAGAATATAATTTATTTAAACATATCACGAAGTTAATTTCGAAACGTGGAAATAAAATATTAAATTAAACTAACGTCAAATATATGAAAAAAAGCTCTTACAAGATGTTCCATATGCTTTAAAGAAATATAATACACAATAAAGATCCTAAACTTTTCGAAAAACCAAAGTCAAAACAATAAACCGAGGATATAACTCTTTCCCTGATTCTGGTTAAGATTTACTATAAATACTTTTATTCAAATCTAGAAATAAAAAGTCTAAATGGGATGTCCACAAACATCTGGTTATAGAAACGTAAATATAATTATGTGTGTGTGTTTTTAGCAGAGGTCATATTCCATTCTTTCAAAATTATAGTAATAAAATGATTCATTATAAACAGAGGTCATCAAACTTTTGTATTTTAAAAAATCTAAATAGAGTTATCTTCAAATTATAGTTCCAAAATCGATATAGAATTGTCTTCAAATTCTAGTTTCAAAACCTACATAGAATTGTCTTCAAATTCTAGTTTCAAAACCTATACAGAATTGTCTTCAAATTCTAGTTTCAAAACCTATACAGAATTGTCTTCAAATTCTAGTTTCAAAACCTATATAGAATTGTCTTCAAATTCTTGTTTCAAAACCTATACAGAATTGTCTTCAAATCCTAGTTTCAAAACCTATATAGAATTGTCTTCAAATTCTAGTTTCAAAACCTATATAGAATTGTCTTCAAATTCTAGTTTCAAAACCTATATAGAATTGTCTTCAAATTCTAGTTTTAAAATCTATACAGAATTGTCTTCAAATTCTAGTTGCAAAACCTATACAGAATTGTCTTCAAATTTTAGTTTCAAAACCTATATAGAATTGTCTTCAAATTCTAGTTTCTCGCCACATGGTGAGTCACCATTGAGCCACCAGAGGGATCACAAACTTTTCAATCAGTGCGGACTTTTTGGTTTTTTTCTCTTTCTTATTATCACATCTACCAAATGTTGATGTTGTCACTGGACACAAAACTTTCTTTATCATGTTTCTGTTTCACAACAAATGGTAACATTCTTTGGTTCCCCTTGATGAA
This sequence comes from Carcinoscorpius rotundicauda, assembly GCA_011833715.1. NCBI lineage: Eukaryota > Metazoa > Arthropoda > Merostomata > Xiphosura > Limulidae > Carcinoscorpius > Carcinoscorpius rotundicauda. The sequence continues at coordinate 168,930,702 of CM022392.1, read as the reverse complement.
AAGTTCAACTGAAAACTCCATAGAATAATTTTAAACTAATAAATAACTGTGTCCGGCATGGCCAGGTAGGTAAGGCACACGCATCGCAACCGAGGATCGCAGGTTTGAATCCCGCCACACCAAATATACTCGCTCTTTCAGCCATGGGGACGTTATAATGTTACGATCAATTCCACTATTCGTTGGTAAAAGAGTAGCCCAAGAGTTGGCGGTGGGTGGTGATGACTAGCTGCCTTTCCTCTAGTCATACACTGCTAAATTAGGGACGGCTAGCGCACATAGCCCTCGTGTAGCTTTGTGTGAAAATTCAAAACAAACCAAACTGTGCTCCGACTTTACTAGTCCATCAAAGGTATTTGAACATAAAAAACAGTGCGAAAGTAATTTGATTTTTAATATTCATCTAACTTGTGACTCTAAACACTTATAACACTAAAACCGGGGTTCGATAGTATTCATGACGGACACAGCTCGTTTCGCTTATTAAGTGGCTTTTTTGTTTAATAGAGAACAAAAAAAAATCTTTAACAATTAACCGTTAAGTGTAGTAACTTCCCTTTCGGATAGTTCGCTGTACCAATGAAAATCTCCCTAAAACTTTTTATTGTGTCAGCGGTGTGTCGGGAAATATCAGATATTAGTAATAAACCATTGTCTGTACGTTTTGTGTTTAAATAAAGCTGGCCATTCTAGTTGTGATTGTATCTGGCTGGTTGGTTGTCGTCTAGACCAAAGTTGCACAATAATTACGGGAATCAAACCCCGATTTTTAGCGTCTTAATCCTGCATACTTATTGGTGAGGCCACTAGGGTTTATTGACTGTAAATAGTGGGCTCTTTATAACGTTCCTTTGTATGAAAGTTTCAATAGGCGGCGGTAGCTGCTTGAAGTACAAAATTATATCTTACACTTTCTGTTTATGCAACCTCGTAATCATATAGTGCGTGGTATGTCTGCGGACGTATACTATTAGAAACCGGCTTTCGATACCCGTGGTAGGCAGAGTACAGATAACCCTTTGAGTAATTTTGAGCATAATAATAAAACAACTAACAGTTAACCCCTCCCCGATGGGATGCGATAAGTTTACGGACTTACAAAGTTAGAATCTAGGTGCTCGATTACCCGCGGTGGACATACCAGATAGTCTCAAGTAAGCTGTTAAAATAACTAACACTAATTTAATTGGAGTTGTTTATTATGATAAAGTTTAATTCAGACAGGAAGGAAGTATGTCGTTGTACGAGATGTTTGAACGTTGTTTATCACGTGTCACTAAATAATAATATCAAGTTGAAAGATTTTATGACGTATACAGGAACTGTAATTAGTTAAGTTATGCACAATTACGCGAGCCACATTTCGAATAACAATAGAAAACATTACGTTTAAGGCTTTGCGAAAATCGGTGTTTTGTCCGGTGCCGTTCTGGCTGTGTTATGTTCCCAGGGTTAACAATGTACACTTTTCCCGGAGATACGGCCCGACCGTTGGCTACAGCTGACCGAAGGAAGGGTGGAGATTCCCGTGTCGGGCACACGAGCGCTCACCCATAGCCTCAAACAAAGGGAGAAGCCAATCTGTTATTCCCAAATTAAGCTGAATTGCTGAATTAAAGGGTGGGCCTTGCGCACGTGATCAAAGTGGAGTTAACTTGTTGAAGGTTGGATTAAATGGTGTCCAGTTCCGCCGGCAACAGAAGGATGAATAAGTCACGGATAGTTTGTTCGTACTTAGAGATGAATTGATTGGAAAATCACTCTTTTTGACAGTGAAAACGTGTGCTATTCCATACATCATTACAGCTGCGTTACAGGTAGATGTCGCTCCGGCTTCCAGCGAGTTAACAATTCGTGAAAAGAAAAGGTTTGCAAAGTTGTTAATATTATGCGCTGCACGAGGTTTCAGTATTACAAGCTTTCTCTTATTGGCTTAGCGTCAGTTACTTCAGTGTTATTATCCTAAAACTAGAAAATACAGTACGTCTTTAAAACTATTCTAAAACAAGGGAGGGGTAAATGAAATCGAAGATAGACTGTTTCTTTTCTTTTAGAGTAAAGCCGCATTGAGCTGTTGGCTACCTTTACCGTAAACTTACCGGTGTCCCACAAGGAGACAAAAATAGAACACAATCATCAGTGTCTACAGCGACGTAGCAGTTTACTGGTACTAAAATTCTTGAAAATTCTTTTGAATATAGCGTAAGTACGGTGGCACTAATAGTAGGAATGAGCCAGATTTGTAGTACAAATTAAAAGTTTAAAACACACACTAAACAAAACTTTATAAGCACTTTAAACACACTGTTGAATAATAAAGAAACCAATTACAAAATAACAAGCCCCTAAAGCACTTGAGAAAGTTGTTAGAATAAAAATAAATATTTCACAAAACCATAAGTTTGTCACTCTAAGTGTTTTGTTAACGTTGTTTGAAACGCTTAGCTCTCTCCAGCTTTCACCTTATACAAATCTAAATGCATATGATTAAGTTACGCTACCCTGGCTGGAAACGATTTACTTAATTTTACTTATAATATTAGTAATAACGATAACAATTTTGCAATACTACTAACGAGTTAACAATATGCCAGCCATATTCTATGATTACGAGCACGCTCTGTCCGTTGCCATGTGACAACCCATCCCTGTGTCGCGTGTGGATGCATGGTTGCTTGTGCGCACGCGCTACATGATTAGCCTACAGCTGTGTCAAACAGATAAAAAAAATATGGACTACAAATATTTCATAGATTGAGGTTCTAACTACGACCTAACCTTTGAAATTAAGTTTTCAGTTCTATTCATCTGAATAGAGGGTTCTATGTTGAATAGAGCAATTCTATCTAGTAGTCAGTGACTAAGACGTGAGGACGAATTCTACTGTAACTGCCGTCTAACACAGCTTTGCTCGAGTACTCTTGACCTAAAACAAGAATGATACATTGTATAATTTACATTTGAATTGTTTTCAAACTAAGCGTGGCCTATTAGCATCTAAGGTTATGTTTGAAACAGTGTGAGTTTTAAAATATGCCTTCCAAGGAAAAAATGAAATAAAAAGAGAAAATTTTATGTTCGTAACCTTGAAACGTCTTTGTACCGGCGAAAAGAGCATTACTAATGATAGAATAAAAATATCAGTAAATATCACGAAATGCCGACAGGTGGCTCTAAGAAAAGCTACGCGAAAAATTGGTCTAGAGCTCAGTTATTCTAGAGATTTAGCACCAAGAAAAGGTATAAAATGTGATTTTTTTTTCAATTAAAAATTATTAAGTAGGGAATGGAGAATCAAAAAAGTAAGGAAACAAGGTAGAAATGGGTAAAATAACATTACAACACTTGATGGATTTTGACACTGTGCAACCCCTAGTCCTACTCTAGTGAATTGTCGTGAACAAGTGAAAAATACACGAAACGCATAATAAAAACATTTGTGTACAAGGACAACGTTGTTTAGCTGAGTGTTGTATAGAAGTAGGCTTACATTGTTTCAACCAGTTCAGTTAGTCATTTATATTTAGTACGTCACAGCGTTTCGCTATGTTCAGGTAATTGTTTGTGTTTATAATAGGCTAACAACGTTTCGCTGGGTTTTGTTTGAGTTGTATGGCGGGGTTCATAACGTGTTACTGAGTTGAGCTAGTTGATGTTATATAATCGATTCACAATGTTTCTGAGTTCAGCCAGCTGTTTGAATTGTGTAGTAGGTCATAACGTTTCGCTGATTTCAGCCAGCTGTTTGAATTGTATAGTAGGTCATAACGTTTCGCTGAGTTCAGCCAACTGTTTTAATTGTGTAGTAGATCATATTGTTTCGCTGAGTTCAGCCAGCTGTTTGAATTGTGTAATAGGTCATAATGTTTCGCTGAGTTCAGCCAGCTGTTTGAATTGTATAGTAGGTCATAATGTTTCGCTCAGTTCAGCCAGCTGTTTGAATTGTGCAGTAGGTCATATCATTTCGCTGAGTTCAGCCAGCTGTTTGAATTGTGTATTAGGTCATAATGTTTCGCTGAGTTCAGCCAGCTGTTTGAATTGTGTAGTAGGTCATATCGTTTCGCTGAGTTCAGCCAGCTGTTTGAATTGTGTATTAGGTCATAATGTTTCGCTGAGTTCAGCCAGCTGTTTGAATTGTGTAGTAGGTCATAACGTTTCGCTGAGTTCAGCCAACTGTTTTAATTGTGTATTAGGTCATAATGTTTCGCTGAGTTCAGATGCTCAGTGTTTGGCTGGTTATTTGAGACTCGTGGGTTCGAATCCACGTCCTACCAAATATTCTCGGTCTTTCAGCGGTTCCACTATTTGTTAGTAAAAGAGTAGCCCAAGAGTTGGCGGTGGGTGGTAATAACTAGCTGCCTCCCACCTAGTCTTCCACTGTTATTCACAGTAGGTTCATAGTAGTGTGACAATTGTTGTGGAACATCTATGAAAAACTACCTCTATGTTTGTTATTTTGTTCTTCAGATAGACTATAACATAAAAACATAATATTTAAATCTGAACCGTATAATTATTATTGTTAGAAGAGTAAGGAGATGACACAAAATCAACACCGACCTAAAAGAAGTGATTTTTGTAGGCCACTCTTGGAAGCTCGTCAATAGCTCGTATGATTCTCGACCACAGTTACAACTGATTAAAGTTACTATAATGGCGAGAAACAACACTAAGGAAATAATTGCATGCGACACTCGGATGGGTCTGGGATTTAACAATAACGCTTCCTGCCCTACGTAACATAATAGTAGGCTTGTCAACAGTGTGATGTGTTATTTAACGGCTTTAAGTGACTTCGAATTGTGACCACAGCTGGTGCTTTTCAAGCGCCATTCGGTTTTGGTTTCGGTACAAATAACAAGCCACCTTTATTAAATTGATCTACATTGTCCACGTGTTTTTCGGCAACTCTAAGTCTTCTAAAGCGAGACATTAATTGTCGTTATTAAACTTGGTTAAATATTCTGGAACAACAATAATGACCGATATTATGAAATTATTGCGGGAAAATTCGCGCAACGAAAAACAAAAAAAAACTGAAATCGTTGGAAAATCTAACTGCTCGCTGAGCGACATTTCTTTTACGTAATTGGAATTGCAAATGTTTGTTCACATCACTTCTGCAAATGATGCGGGAAGAAGACAGTATGGTACAAATGTTTTTAGTAGAATTTTTTTGTTTAGAATAAGTTTTTTGCCTTCCTTTCACTTTGGCCTGGCATAGCTGGGTGCTTAAGGAACTCGACTCGTAATCTGGCGGTCATGGATTCGAATCCCCGTCCCCCCACACATGTTCACACTTTCAGTTTTGGGGGCGTTATAATGTGGCGATCAATTCCACTATTCGTGGGTAAAAGAATAGCCCAAGAGTTGGCAGTGGGTAGAGATGACTAGCTGCCTTCTCTCCAGTATTACACTGCTAAATTAGGGACGGCTAGCGCAGGAAGCCCTTACAAAATTGCACGTTATATCTTCACTCCTTCCAATTGCACCACTTATATGACTTCATGGTCGCCTGGAAAGCATATTAGTTAGGTTCGTTGTTATAAGTTCTCTCTAATCATTTTTTCCAAAGAAATTTATTATCTCATACTGATATATCCGGCAGAGGTTTGTGGAGATCTTTATCGAATTATTCCAGTATTTGGATAATTTGAAATGCATTTGTGTCTATTCGGGAAAAATAACCTCTTTTCAAGCTTTGAAACCCTGATTTATCCGAAAGGAAACGGGAGGCCACCTAGAATGGTTATCTGTTTTGACCACTAGCACCACTGTAGAGTAGTGTATATGGTCTGTCAATATATCAGTAGACACTAAAATGACGTCACATAAGGGACGCTTACTATTTCAGTTTGTACTCTCATGATGTCAGTAATAAAAACACTTATGAATGATCACGAGAAGAATCATGCACTCTGCAGGATAGAACGTAGCATGGCTTATGATAGAACGTAACATGGCTTATGAACTTCAAAAGCGAGAAATAAAAATGTGTGTCACTCTTAATTTTGGTTTCATTTACTTTTTAAACAAAACATTTTCAGAGACCCTTTGAGTCTTTAGGATTTAAACCTGATTCACTCCCTCTGAAATTCAGAGCTTTTTCACAGAATAAATCTTTTTGCGAAGGTAATAAATGTTTTTCATTAAGCTAGGAATAAGTTATATAAAAATTCACATCGAAGTCATTTGCTCATGCTATACAACGAATTTGCACAACGCTACAATCTGAAGTTTAGATCTAGCAAGCCTTTTTTTGTTGTTGTTGGTTGCCACCTTCAACCCATGGAGGGCTGGACTATGTGATTATAAATTATTACTCGTATGACTCCCTAGGATGGGCGTGAATTTTCAATATGATATGACCTTTAATAAGAGCGTGGGCTGGATAAACACTACCGTTGAGTCAAATGCGGCTCTCCACGTGCACCACACTGATATATTTGAACAGGTCTGACTTTCATACGTGCGTGTGTTTTTTCTTAAAGCAAAACCACATCGTGCTATCTGCTGAACCCACCGAGGGGAATCGAACCCCTAATTTTACTTTTATAAATCTGTAGACTTACCACTGTGCTAGCGAATGGCGACTTTCATACGATCTGGGAAGACAGATCTGACACGAAGTTCATCAGCCCTTAGAGTCGATTTCTCTATAAGATGATTTAAATTAGCCATGTATCTAGTTAGCTGCCGTGATACTCGTTGTTTTTTAACCTCAGCATGTAAGCTCGGTGTCCATGTTTTTTTAGTAAAAACATATTTTAACACAAGCTCTGCGCTGTATTATGTTTAGCGAATCGTTCAGTTCCTAAGAAATTTAAGTTTTAATTAACAATTCACCAGGAGAATGCTAACGGTTTGTTGGTCTAACCGTCTGCTCACTCATCTACATTCGGATTTTCACTTCAGTTGCTCACTCCTGTTTTTCTTACTAATCTCTCTAACGTAGCGAGCGTAGCCTAGTGATTAAAATGCCAGATTAAGGAAGGTTCAAGGTTTGGATTGTTTGTGTTTTTCTTATAGCAAAGATACATCGGGCTCTCTGCTGAGCCCACCGAGGGAAATCGAACCCTTGATTTTAGCATTGTAAATCCGGAGACTCATCGCAGTACTAGCAAGGGGTAGGTTTGGATTGCCATGTCACTGAACACGAGCTCTAACTGTATTATAAGAGTGACAGTCAATGTTGCTCTTCGGTTCAAAGAGTTAGACAGAAGTTATTGTGCTGTTCACTGTCGTCACTCCTTAGATATACGGCTAATTTAAATCATCTTATATGGGAATCGACTTTAATAAGAGATGACGAACTTCGTATCATCCCATTTGTCAAGTTAGAAATACGGAGTCTATCGAACCATGTACATCAGGATTAGAGACTCTAGCCTTACAAACACATATTCTTATTTTCCTAACATAGCAGAAAAAGGTGTACTTGCACACCCACCAGCTACTTGTTGTGTAGCCTTCTGTGATTAATGAAATTGTTTGTTTGTTTGTTTGAATTTCGCACAAAGCCACTCGAGGGCTATCTGCGCTAGCCGGCCCTAATTTTGCACTGTAAGACCAGAGGGAAGGCAGTTAGTCATCACCATCCACCACCAACTCTAGGGCTACTCTTTTATCAACGAACAGTGAGATTAAACGTCACTTTATAACGCCCTCACGGCTGAAAGGGCGAGCATGTTTGGCGCGACGAGGATGCGAACCCGCTAAATTAAATAAACCTTTTATGTTCCTTGGAGAAAATTGTATGTTTTGCAAAATTGTTCTTTTATTTCTTTGATTTTTACAAAAAATAAAAACGTACATAATTTAATGACAGTCAAAAAACAAGATGGATCCCATAATTTCAATTATATGACGTAAAAACACGAAAATAAATGAGCACATAAACTGTGTACTCTGGAGTATTACCACAACTACCGGTCCGGCATGGCCAGGTTGTTGAGGCACTCGACTCGTAATCTAAAGGTTCCGGGTTCGAATCCACCTCACACTAAACATGCTCGACCTTTCAGCAATGGGGGTGTTTTAATGTGACGGTCAATCCCCCTATTAGTTGGTAAAAGAGTAGCCCAAGAGTTGGCAATGGGTGGTGATGACTAGCTGCCTTACCTCTAGCCTTACATTGTTAAATTAGGGACCGCTAGCGCAGATAACGCTTGTGTAGTTTTGCACGAAATTCAAACCAAATACATAACACCGAGCACTTTTTTAAGAATAAACACAACTAAAGAAAGTGATAACCCAAATTCTACTTGACATATTACTACAAGTAAAAAAAACCTGAAGAGTTTGTTTGTTTGTTTGTTTTGGAATTTCGCACAAAGCAACTCGAGGGCTATCTGTGCTAGCCGTCCCTAATTTAGCAGTGTAAGACTAGAGGGAAGGCAGCTAGTCATCACCACCCACCGCCAACTCTTGGGCTACTCTTTTACCAACGAATAGTGGGATTGACCGTCACATTATACACCCCCCCGGCTGGGAGGGCGAGCATGTTTAGCGCGACGCGGGCGCGAACCCGCGACCCTTGAATTACGAGTCACACGCCTTACGCGCTCGGCCATGCCAGGCCAACCTGAAGAAACATTTTAATAAAGATTTAAAGGTACAGTAAGAGCAAAAAAAGGTATTTTTATTTTTAACATGGTAGCACAATGTACTTAAAAAAGGAATTTCTACCCGTATATTTTAATTGTATAATATCTTTATTGTCTGCATATTTTGGTATTTTTGACATTGAGTTGTAAACATGTCTTCTTCCAAGCTTTTACCATGAAATTTATTCGAACTTGTCTAAACTAAAACATGTATTTGGAGTAAAGTCGTATTTCTTAATTAATTTCAATATAAATTTGCGCATGAATAATTGTTGAACATTTTATCAAATCTGCATATCAAAATTAAACCCTCGATTATGTATTATTCATGCGGTAACACATTAACTTTAAAAGACATGAAAAGTACAATGTATACATATGTCGTTATGGAAGTCATTATTTTCATTTCTCAAATCCTACGATACTTTCGAAAGCTTATTTACAAGTCATTTGTACCTTAGTAGGGTGCACGAAACGATGTTTAGTATAATTCGCTTTGAAACTTCACACAGAGGAAATAATACGCTTGTTGCCTAGGTAACAAAACACACCACCCACTTTTAACCTCCCGTAACACTGTTGCTCTGACAATGGTTTACAGTTCGTCACCTGGCTATTTCCGACTGCCAAAAAGTCGTCTATTTTCCCCGCCTTTTGAACCACAGCAAGTTTAGTTCGTCTGTATGGTAAACAATATGTCGTTGTTATGACTAAACTTCCAGGCCAGGTTATGACATCCGCTATACGTAAAAGATTACTTAGCAAACAAATGGAAACTGTTTTTGTATACTACTATATTAGGGTGGTTTTATTTTTCAACCTTTTTACACAAGTTACTTAAAAGTTATCGCCAAATGAGTTTGATTTCCTCAGCTGAGAGTGTATGAGGGGAAGGTGGAAAAGCGTATTTCGCTTAATTGAAACGGACATGTAAGTCAAGAGCTTGTAAGTACGATACCAGGGTGAGAAACAACTGAAACTTCTCTCGCGTCTTGAAAGCTATTCATGAATAGTTTTGTAAGTCGAGGTTGTCAGGAACAGTGAAAGACTGTCAGTAGCGAATATGGAATAGAAAATTACCCGTTTGATTCACAGATTGCGTGCAGCTATTTGTCGATAGGAGAGAGTCTATCTCTCGACTTATCTTAGCAGGTTAGAAATATTGCATGTATTATATACTTACGTGAGAGTAAAATACTGCTAGCCCTTCATATCACTCCTCCCAACTAGCAGTTGTAGAGGTTAATCAAAGACTTCTGATAATTTTAGTACATTTTGATATTTTCCTTTCATATTTGTATCAATAATTTACAAGCCTTCAAAACTGATATCATTTCTGAATAAAGGCCTCGTCCAACTAGACAGCTACGCCTTCCGAGATTAAGCGCTCACCGGCATCTGTAAACAGTGTGCTCTGTTGTCCTTTATTAAACTTCTATTCATAAATACTAAACAGTTTATTAATAAATAAAACGCATACACGAACTCGTACTTACATTTTTATACACATCCATATTGCATATCGAACACATATCTAACTAAAACAGGTAGCAGCCGACTTCCCGAACAACGTACTCATAGCGCCACCTTTTAGAAAAAAATCCTACATTCACAATTTTAATTAATTTCTCGTCTTTTTTGTGGGCGTTTATTAAATTTCCACATTGTCCAGCTATATTCAGTTGGAAACAACTCATCAAGACTAGATTGTTTGACTTAATATTTTAAATTCATTTTCGAGATTTACTTAATGAAAATAACACAAATATCCCATCACAAATGAATAAATGTGATACATAATTTATTGGTCTCGTATAAAACTTTTCTAATCCGAATTACAGAAACGTGAAGCTGGATTGACCAGGGAAAAGGTGAGTTGTTACTAATTGATATTTTAAACTATTGTTTTATAGTTATATATGTTGTAACACATTAGTATATTAGGCCTATTGCACAAAAAAACGTTTTTAAATTTTAATTTTAGCAGAAATACGCCATTGTAAGGCGAAAACTACACTATAGAAATAAAATTACTACCTATATCTCTATAATGCAACTTTATTAGCTCAATATTTCGCTATTAGATTCATCAATAGCTGTTCATATCTTACAAGTTCACTAATCAACTTAAATTTAACTTGGAAATGTCTCGTGATAAACTCTGGTTTGCGTTAAGCAATGCTGGCATTAATATAATAGAAAAATGTTTCTGATTATCAATAGTGTAATAGTGAACAATTGAATGAACAATACAAACATGTAATCCAAACAACGTACTTTATTAAATATATTTAGCTGCTAACTGAAGTACCTCTCCTTGCCTGGAATTTATGTAAATACGAAATTAATGAAAGGTTACCTCAGAACATATAAAGTTGCTTCCCCTATATGCAAGAGTAAAAGAATGCAAAAACGTCCTTAAAAACCGCAAAACTAAAAATACTTATGTATACCCACAGGGACCTAATGAACCTCCATACCAGTTTTGAAAATCCATTCACATCTTTCGAAGTCATTACATGGACATAGAAAATGCAATACAATTACATACAGCGCCCCCTGGCACAGCGATATGTTTGCGGACTTACAAAAATAGAATCCTGATTTTGATACCCGTGTTGAGCAGAACACAGATAGCCCATTGTGTAGTTTTGTTATTAATTCAAAACAACAACATTTATACTTATGTATATATATATATAGTCGTCTTTCCATCACCATGGTGATTTGAAGAACATACACCAGTGATGTGAAGAGTTACAATCAAACAGTCATGGTGTTATAGTTGTTTATTTGTTTTGTATATTAGCTGCTATCAAGTAGTCTTGGTGTTATGATTGTTTGTTTTGTGTATTAGCTACTATCAAGTAGTCGTGGTGTTATATTTGTTTGTTTGTTTTGAATTTCGCGTATATCAAACTTATTATATTTTATAATAGGCCTAATACGAAAATGCTACAACAAGTATAATTAGTTATAATCACACCTCAGTAACTTTCAAAAAGTAGTTCACACAGGACCGGATTAAGGGCAACTGTTGCCCTAAGCACAGCCCAACAATGGTGCTTCCCTCGGCCCCTCCATTGCTTAACTGACAAGACATTAAGACTCAATAAATGCTGAAAGTAAAATAAAAGTTTGAAACTTTATATCCTTTCTTAACTTTTCTTCCAGGTCATACCCCACAACTATATTAAATAAAAACTTTTTATTTTATTTATTTAACAGATTCAGCATGGATCAAAATCAAACAATGACTGAGGCCTTTTATTCAGAAATGATAAGGGAAATCACTTGTTTGATTAATGATTACAAAAAATAATTATTTTTACTGTATATTTGTTTTCACTCTGAGTTAACGATTCTCACTTTGATGTTAACAAAAACGAAAAATTTACTCAAAACCCTTTTATTCAACAAATTCTAGCTTTGATGTTAACAGTTTCTCACTTTGAACTTAATACCCTGAAAGCAAATTATTTACTTATACTTTAAAATTTATTTAAATTTTAAAAAGTTTTCTTCTAGATTTTTAAATTGCAAAGTCTTTGATCAAGTCCTCAAAACTAATTTGGCGTAACAAATCTCCCTCTATACATAACAGAGACAAGGCATCCAGCCTGTTTTGTCGCATAGTTGTTCTGTTGGGATTTTTAATATGCTTGAGTTGAAAAAATGAACGCTAAGCCGTGCAAATTGTGACCATTAATGTTAAAAATATACGCAATGTCTACGTTTGGAAACACACACACTCAATTTTGTCTTCTGAATTTATTTTATAAAGTTCAGCATGACTGAATCTGGTTTTTACAGTTTTTGTTCCACTGAACTATTGGCGTGCATATGAGTGAAACTGCTGAAGCTTGACAGACAGATTAGTGTCCACGTCCTCTGGGTGAGGATCACTAGACAGATTAGTGTCCACGTTCTCTGGGTGAGGATCACTAGACAGATTAGTGTCCACGTTCTCTAGGTGAAAATCACTAGACAGATTAGTGTCCACGTCCTCTGGGTGAGGATCACTAGACAGATTAGTGTCCACGTCATCTGGGTAAGGATCACTTAGCTTTTGGTAACACTGAGAATATTTTTCAGTTTCAGAAGATGAAGTGACATCACTTGGCTCATCACTTAGGAAAGAAAACCTGTTTGATATTTCTTTGTACAACTCTTCTCTTCTTCTCATCTGGGTTTCTAGTTTGTCAACCATTGTGTAGAAGGTGGTGATACGAAATTTATCTCTGGCATTCAGATCTATTTCTTGTGCATATCCGTCACTGAGTACCTTCTTTCTGACACGTTTGTAAGTTTGAGTTACATTGTCATCAACATCTGGTAGTATTTACTCTGCTGCTGCTTCAAGTGTTTCAAAGTCATCCTTTAAAGTGCGTAATTGGTCAGCTAATGACTCGAACAGATCTGCACATTTTTAAGTTCACATCTTCATTTTGCAGAACATGACTTGCTTTATGAAACTTTTGCAAAATCTCATCCCACATGTTCAACATAAAAACAAATTCTAGTTTTTGTATCTTATTTGTAATATTGTTTGTTTCTCTTCTAGTGTCTCCCTTTTGTGACTGGTCTTCAACTAAACATTCTAAACCTTCCAAAATCTTAAAGAAAGACTTCAAAATTGCTGTTGTTGTTATAGCATGTGTCTCTCGTCTGGTATCAAAGAAGGATTTTAACACACTTATGTTTCCAAGACAAGCTTTAAGAATTTTCCACTGGTTGGTTGAGGTTGAAAAAATGTAGAGAAAAACTAAGTTTCACTTGACAGCAGTCAACATCACTTCAGCCCACCAGATGTAGTGAATGACAGCAGTCAACATCACTTCAGCCCACCAGATGTAGTGAATGACAGCAGTCAACATCACTTCGGCCCACCAGATAGAGTGAATTACAGCAGTCAACATCTCTTCAGCCCACCAGATGTAGTGAATGGGCTGCACAGGGCATATTTATGACAAACTTATTTAATTCTAAAATCATTTGATGCATCCCCTTATAACGCCCAGACATGTTAGCACTATTGCCATAAGACTGACTCCTACATTTTCAAAAATTTAGTTTGCAAACTTTACATAAGTACTGCAATACCTAGTTTGCCATTTCCTCACCGGTATGGCTTTTTAGTTACAGACAAGTTAAAAATCATTCAGTAGGCTTCTCATATTTAAAATTTGTGTTTGGCCCTACAGCAAGACAATAACACTTGGTACTGATACATAATGACTGTACCCTGATTCTAATTAAAAGATCTCCGATTTTATAAGTGGTGTACTAAACAATCAGAACAGAAAACCATAATCGATATCATACTGAAATATGGAAAATTTTCACGCCTTTGGGCCCTGGTACATATATTTTAACCACCTGGCGACGGCCTTGTTCATCAGACACAAAAAAATATATACATCGTTCTTATACAATGACAACGATTTCTACAACTTTTAACATACGTCGAAATTATATTTTCCATTTTACCTGTAACAAAATGAATAGAAGGAACCCGGCATGGGCAGGTGGTTAGGGTGTTCAACTCATAATCTGAGGGTTGGGGTTCGAATTTCCGTCACACAAAGCATTGATCGCCATTTCAGCCGTGGGGGCGTTATAATGTAACGGTCAATTTCACGAGGGCTATCTGCGCTAGCCGTCCCTAATTTAACAGTGTAAGACTAGAAAGTGGAAGAAGCTAGTCATCACCCACCGCCAACTCTTGGGCTACTATTTTTATCAACGAACAATGGAATTGACCGTCACATTATGATGCCTTCACCGCTGAAAGGGTGAGCATGTTTGGTGTGACAGGGATTCGAATCTGCGACCCTCAGATTATGAGTCAGTACCCTAACCATCTAGCTTTAAATATTAAATGTATCTATCTACAGGACTATACGGGGCCCAGCATGGCCAGGAGGTCAAGGCACTCAACTCGTAATCCGAGGGTCGCGTTATAATGTGATAGTCCATCCAACTATTGATTTTTAAAAGAGTAGCCCAAAAGTCGGCGGTGGGTGATGATGACTAGCTCCCTTCCTTCTAGCCTTACACTGCTAGCTTAGGGCCGGCTGGCGCAGATAGCCCTCGTGTAGCTTTGCGGGAAATTAAAAACAAAGGAAACATTTAACACAATCATTAACAGTTGCTCTGCTGTGTAATATTGAGCAATGACTTAGGCACAATGCCATCGGATTGTTCACTCGTCTAAATTAACTTAGGTTACTATATGATGTGTTGAAATGGACTCAAATATGCCCTAAGTAACTACAATATACTCGTCTTATTGTAAATTACAAATATTCGCACGTCATAAAGACACTTTCGGAGAGCAGTTTTCTTTCCGTTCAAGACTTACTATATCAAAAACCTGGTAACAACTTCAGCTGATATATCATTACTTTGAATCTTAAAATCTATTATTCCTTGTTTTATGTCCATAGCTAAAGTGAAAATGTACCCGATGTCCAAACACCGACAAGCATATAGAATCAGCTTTACATATTATATAACTTTTCCACATTGTTGTAAAACTGAACAGTTGTTGTTTTGAATTGAGCACAAAACTGCACAATGGGTTATCTATGCTCTGCCCACCACGGGTATCGAAACCGGTTTTTAGCGTTATAAGTCTGCAGACATACCGCTGAGCCACTGAAGAGTACTTTACATTTAATTGCATGTCTAACCGATGTCCTGACCGGACCTCGGTGACCTCACAGCTAGTTACGGCCGTGCTATAGTATCTTACAGCTTTATTAACTGTGTGATCATTTCGGAAGTTATAAATCACAATTTTGGGGATAAGTGGTATTTTTAATAAGACATTGGTTTAATTCGTTTCTTTACAAGAGTCCACCTTCACACAATTAGATGAAGACAATCACACAGATGTGGACTTTTGAAATTATCAAATTTTCGTTTCTCGTTATTATAAGAAGCGATTGTTGTTTTGGTACATTTTAGCGACCTCATTTTTATATCTTATTTCATTGAATAACAGATTCAAATTATGTTCTGATAATAGGTTTTGTAACTGTCTCATTTCTAAAGTTCTAGGGTGAGGTACACTTTTCGGCTACTGCTGTAATACCTTAAAACCATAGCTAATAAATATACACTGTAATATCTAACTTGTTATTATTATTTGTAATGATGTTATTCTTTCCGCCACCAAGTGGGTGAAAGGCAAGTCTGAGGGTTTATAAAGCTAAAAACGTGATTTCGATATTCGTTTGTTTGTTTTTCGCGCAAAGCCACACGAGAACTAGCCGTCCTTAATTTAGCAGTGTAAAACTAGAAGGAAAACAGCTAGTCATCACCACCCATTACCAACTCTTGGGCTACTCTATTACCAACAAATAATGAGATTAACCGTCATATTATAACACCCACACGGCTGAAAGCGCGAGTAATGTTTGGTGTGAGGGGATTTCGAACCTGCGACCCTCGTTATATGAGTTGAGTGCCTTAGCCACTTGGCCATTCTGGACCTCGATATTCCTACAAGGCACAGCACAGTTAGCACAATGTATAGCTTTGTGCTCAACTGGAACAAAAAAGTAACATTCTTTGTTCATTAAGCCTGACTTCCAGAGTTGTTATAACTGTAGCAGTTTTCTTACTGGAAAACACATCGATACAAATACTTCTAAATTCGTATGTTTCACATTATCTGAAGTGTGATATTCGAAAGCAATAGTCGATGAGAAATCTATATTATACATTCTTTAATACAAGTTTTATTTGTCCGCTTCAAGTGTAGAAGTTTAAGAAACTTTCATCAGAAGGGTAACCACATTCTGCCTCGGAAATAACAAAAACCTATTACACTTCATTCTCAATCGAATTACAGAATATCCGATAACACCATTTTATTTGACAAGCAGACATGTTTAACCCATAATCCTGCTCTTAAATAAGAATAAGAAACACGCAACTAACGTTTATACTAACCCTAGAGACACGCTAAATTCAAACAAGCCCCTTTCGCACATATTTCACGTGGTAAGGCTTAAAGAGAACAAATGGGACGTTCGTGTGTTACTGTTGTTTACTCATTCAGCCTTAAACAAATTATTTATGTTAATAACAATACGTATGAGTCACACAAGAACGACAAGGTTCGTAACTACTGGTGAACAGATGTCACAAGTGTTCAAAATAGTGACTTTAATAACACACCGACTACACTTGTTTTTTCTTTTTATATCGCGCAAAGTTACACGACGGCTATCTGCGCTACCCGTCCCTAATTTAGCAGTGTAAGAATAGAGGGGAGGCAGCTAGTTATCATCACCCACCGCCAACTCTTGGACGACTATTTTTATCAACAAACAATGGGATTGACAATAATATTATAATGCCCTCACGTCTGAAATGACGGGCATGTTTGATGTGACGGGGATTCGAATCTGCGACCCTCATATTATGAGTCAGTACCCTAACCATCTAGCTTTAAATATTAAATGTATCTATCTACAGGACTATAGAGGGCTCAGAATGGCCAGGTGGTTAAGGCACTCGACTCATATTTCAAGGATCGCGGATTCGAATCCCCGTCACACTAAACATTGCTCGCCCTTTCAGCCGTGAGGGCGTTATAATATTATTGTCAATCTTATTGTTTGTTGATAAAAATAGTCGCCCAAGAGTTGGCGGTGGGTGGTGATAACTAGCTGCCTTTCTTCTGGCTTTATACTGCTAAATTACGGACGGCTGGCGCAAATAGCACTCGTGTAACTTTGACGAAATTAAAAACAAACCAAACTATGCAGATAAGAATTAACGTTTGTGGTCAACTTATTTTCATTTCACTACTTTGTCCCACTACACACGCACAGAATTAACATCGGGCTCACACTATCACTTTACCCATGGACTTAGTCCAGAGGAGCGAAATGGAATTGATCGCATTTAATGTACTTCTGGTTACACAGGTGACCTACTGTGGTTGACCAAACAGCAGAGTTGTGATGTCACGAAAACGTAAGGACACATTTGGTATATCATTAACTAAAACAAAGTAACCGGTTTATACACAGAATAATACCTACGTTTCTAAATTTTTTTCATTCAGCAAATACAGAAGTGACAACCACGTGTCTACGACAGTAGTCTAAAACCGAGTAAGTTATCGAATGTTACCAGTACCACATTTACACGACTGTTACGATACAAATTAAATACTTGAATCCAATTTTGCACTTTTCACTTAATGATAATTGGTGTTATGATGCAAGTTATTTTTTTTTTACTAAGCTACGAACGATAATCAGTAAGCCTACTTATTTACGTGCTATAATGTAAATCAATGCCAAATTTAGGGTAAACTGTTTTCGCCAAATACCCGGGCTCCCTCATTGGTTTGTTCAAGCTTCGGGGCTGAGACGATTCGTTTGGCATTCCAGCAGATTAGATTAGTTTTTTTTTTTCTTTCGAGTTATTCCTAGTTCTTCAAGAGGCGAGACGAAAATATTTACCTTTTCATTTTTTCTCTATCTCTTACAAACCTCGGAACCAAAACGATTTGTTTGGTGGCATTTAAAAGCCAGTGCGACCATCGGTTTAGGCGTTACGTAGCACACAAAAACACACACACACTCATCAGACACTGAATCTCTTGTACCAGTACGTATTAACAACAATACGTAAGTTCTACCATGCACTTAGATAGTAAATGGAGATATAATGAGAAACATTATTTCCAGGGTTATATTAAACAGGTTACGTTTAAAAAATATACAGTTAGAAATAATTTGTATGGTAAAATAGGGTTCTTGACGTGTTGTTTTATATTACGTTAAGCACATTTAATAGCATAAAACAGTAAATTTCTTGACATGCTCTAGTACGATTATTACTTTGATGTGGTTCTTGATACACCGTCGGCTTGACTGACATGATACGTGTATTCTTAACATCGCTTTTCGTAGCGTATCCATAACGAGTTTTTTGTTTGCGCCTTCCTCCCTTGGGGACTACTGAATTCGTCCCTGGTTTAATAAGCTTATTGACATGTAACGAGTTTCTTCACGAGCCAACTTCTGGCTTTTTGCTTTACTCCTTAGCCCGGTTTTTTACTTGAAGTAATAATTTGCGAAATAAAATATTTTACTGTATCGCTTAAATCAAGCTGTCAAATTTTCAAAATAAAATAATCATTTAAATTGACCAGTATTATGTAAATTTATTTATGACGTATATAGGCCCTGGCATGGCTTGGTGGTTAGGGTGCTCGATTCGTAATCTGAGGATCGCGAGTTCGAAACTAGGTCACACCAAACATGCTCGCCCTTTTAGCCGTGGAGCTTTATAATGTTACGGTCAATCTCACTATTAGTTGGTAAAAGAATAGCCAAGAGTTGATGGTAGGTGATGATGACCTTCCCCTTCTCATTGCTAAATTAAGGGCGGCTAGCCCTCGTGTAGCTTTGGGCGAAACTCAAAAATAAACGAACAATCATGACGTGTAAAAGTTCTTAACTATGGCCATCTGACACAAGAGATTTCTGTATTTCCCCATCTGGTTTATTGGTCTGAACAGTCCAACAAATTAATGTTCTTAGATTAACACTACTTTTTCAAGGTACACTTGATGAAACGACAGAATTGTAGCCTCTTTAGGCCTAATTTTCTGGCGTGCATCTGATCAGAATGCAGTATAGAGTTGCACTCTAACTTAGACCTACTTTCCAATCTGATCAGAATACAGTATAGAGTTGTAGTATCCTTAGACCTACTTTCCCATCTGATCGGAATACAGTATAGAGTTGTAGTATCCTTAGACCTACTTTTCCATCTGATCGGAATACAGTATAGAGTTGTAGTATCCTTAGACCTACTTTTCCATCTGATCGGAATACAGTATAGAGTTGTAGTATCCTTAGACCTACTTTCCCATCTGATCAGAATACAGTATAGAGTTGCGGTCTTTTTAGACCTACTTTCCCTTCTGATCAGAATACAGTATAGAGTTGTAGCCTCCTTAGCCCTACTTTCCCATCTGATCAGAATACAGTGCAGAGTTGTAGTCTTCTTAGACCTACTTTCCCATCTGATCAGAATACAGTGCAGAGTTGTAGTCTTCTTAGACCTACTTTCCCATCTGATCAGAATACAGTATAGAGTTGTAGTATCCTTAGACCTACTTTCCCATCTGATCAGAATACAGTATAGAGTTGTAGTCTCCTTAGACTTACTTTCCCATCTGATCAGAATACAGTATAGAGTTGTAGTCTCCTTAGACCTACATTCCCAACGTACACTTGATCTGGAGGTAGTTTTAATTTCTTCAAGTTTAGTTGACAGAGTTGTCCAGTTAACATCATATTTCTCATCGATTCAGCTATCTGATGAAAATAAAATATATGAAACTACACTGATGGAGGCTTTAGGTACACGCACAATCAGTTTCTTCCCTCCATCTTTCTTAATCTTTTAACGTTCTGTTTCTTAGTCGTTTCTTAATTGTGTTCGTTGGCTCTCAAAGATGTCTAAAAAAAAACCCAAACAAAAATCAACTTATTCTGGAGTATCCCTCGTAACCTAAAGACGAACATTTCTAACAAAAACAAATTATTTATTATTTGTGTTTTATTACGTCTTCTTTAGTTTTCAAGTTTATTAATTTAATAATCTTCCATCGTTCCTTTTCGAAATGAATTGCAGTCTTCATGTTGGATGAATGCGAGTTTAATATTACGCATACAAAAATATAAATCCATAATTAAACTACGCGCCATCTTGCGATGAAAACAAATTATTTTGTCAACATGTTGTATAATTGTACTCCTTTTTCACATAAAGAAACCATGTTTGGTCCGTATCACGTATATATAAAGGTTTCGATTAGTGTTGGCACACTTTTGAATAATTACGTCAACAAAAATATCTAAAGCTGGAACAACAAAGTTGTGGAAACGAGTCGTTATTGTTTACACGTGATTTAAGCCTAATTGGTTGAGAGTGTTATACGAATTTTCACCGTCACGGGAAAATACTGCAAATTAGCGGGAAGTTTGTTTCTCGGGCTCTTTGTGTGTCACGGTACCTTTAATAAAAAAACAAACAAACAACAAAACATTTAACACGCATATTCAGTTAAATTTAACAACTCATTGTCCATCTCTAACGCCAGAGTACCAGACGCGCACGCGTGGAACGTTAAATCATGCAAAATGCATTCTATAGTTAACACAATAAAAACTATAACACTATATTCCTCGAACGCACAAACTAGCATTTTCTGTTTAGGTAATTCAAGAGAAACATTGTTTTTCTTCTGACTGAAAGCAGAAATAGGATAACTTCTGAACATCTTATGAGAACATGCTTTCTGTTTAATATTCGAAAGAAAGCAAAGTACCCGATATTTCATTGTCCTTGTTGCGTGTCGCATACCACGCGAAAAGTTCAAAGATCCAGAATAACCTTGTAAATTGACGCTCAAATGTGTGTGTGTCATGTGACTGAGGGCCGGGCGTGGCCTAGAAGTTTGTGTCCTCGAAATGCAAATATAATGATTCACGGTTCGCGACCCATTGTCGCAAAAACACGCCCAACACTTTAAAGATTGCGAGTACTCTGTACGAGTTGAGGTCGAATCATCTTATTTTGTCACACAAGAGGAGTCCAAGAGTCGGCGGTGGGTACTATTGATTAGTTGCTTTCCTTCCAGTTTATTCAAAATTAGGAATGCTGATACGCAGAGAATCCCGCGAGTAGCTTTATTTGTAAACTTTCAACAAGCAAACAAATGAACGAGTTTTTTCCACGTCGCAGAAAAAGTTCAAGAATCTAGAGTAAAACTTCCTACAGCGCCGCGAAAATTCACGTGCATCAAAACTGAAACACCAGATGCTTAAGATACCAAAAAACATGTAAAAATTTTAGACCTTTTGGTAGACAATTGTATTTTAAAGTTTTCGAAAAGTTTACTTGTTTTTTGAAATTCACGCAAAGCTACACGAAGGCTATCTGCGCTAGCCGTCCCTAATTCAGTAGTGTAAAAATAGAGAGAAGGCAGCTAGTCATCACCACCCACCGCAAACTCTTGGGATATTCTTTTACCAACGGAAAGTGGTATTGACCGTCACATTATAACACCCAACACGACTGATAGGGCAAATATTTGCCTGGGATTCGAACCAGCGACCCTCAGATTACCAGTCAAACGCCTTAACCCACCTGACCATACCGGGTACGTTATTCGGAAAGAACAATCCAAACCGTAACCTCAAGTTATTGATTTGAAGACTAAATAGAATTGAACAAAAAGGCCAGTTAACATACGTGAAACAAGTTTGGGCCTTTTATATAAATAAATGTGTGATATATATAGAATTGGCTAAGATAGTTATTTGACTTGTTGATTCTACTATAATAATACTCAGTTTTCGTCTGTCCTCAAAATGCGCGCAAATTTCATTTCAACTGAAGTAAAAATGTATTGTTAGATATTTTGTACAACATATTAAAAGCTTATAGAAATTAAGAAAAGTTTAACGATAAGTCGTAATATAGAATTATAGACATATTTTTTGGTAGTCTTACGTACGGTAAGTTTAGCCCTAACTGAACAAAAGTCACACTAAATATGCTCCCCTTTAACGTGGGTTGCCAAGCGCGTAAGGCGTGCGCTTCGTAATCCGAGGGTCGCGACTTCGCGCTAAACATGCTCGCCCTCCCAGCCGTGGGGGCGTATAATGTGACGGTTAATCCCACTATTCATAGGTAAAAGAGTAGCCCAAGAGTTGGCGGTGGGTGGTGGTGACTAGCTGCCTTCCCTCTAGTCTTACACTGCTAAATTAGAGACGGCTAGTGCAGGTAGCCCTCGAGTAGGTACGCGCGAATTTCAAAAACGAACAAACAAACAAACAAATTAACGTGGGTTAAAGCGTAGCCGAAGAGTTGGCGGTGGGTGGTGATGACCAGCTGCCTGCTCGTTAGTTTCACATAGATAACTTATGGACGTCTAGTACAGGTAGTTCTCATGTTTGCTTTGCGCGAAATTCAAAACAAACAAACAAAACAAAAACATACACGCACTACAGTGTAATTTATTTATTGAATATGAACCGTGATTAACAGACACAACTAACATTTACCCTAAGGCAAATGCATTTGGACGTATCCGTGTATTCAGTTAGAATCCATTTGTGTGTGTTATTGTATAAATCCTGTATTCAAAGAACTACTGTTGTACTAAATATATTTATTTGACCATAAATGATTTGTAGGTCTCTGCTGGTTTTAAAATAAACAATGTGCCAGTTTTAATTATCAAGGTAGGAAGCAAACGTGTCGCTAAAAAAATACATTTATGATTACTTTCAATTGGCAATTTACGTGTGTACAGGTAAACTGTTGTTTGGTCATTTTAGGGCAAAGCCACTCTGATCTATCGGGTGCGTATACCGCGGAGGATCGAGCCTCGGATTTCACAGTTGCACGTCTATAGCTTATCAATGTTCCATCGAGGGACATGTATGTAGTTACATGAGTAATCATCTTGTTAAACACAAAAATACACAATGGGCTATCTGCCCTGTGCCCATAACGAATATCAACCTCGGATTTCAGAATTATAAGCCTTCAGACTTATGACTGAGCCAGTGGAGGGTGGAGCTAAATAAGTAATACGTGATATTAGTGCTCACTACGGGTATCGAAACTAGGACTTCAGTGATAAAAGCTCTGAAAGGTACCACTGGGAGAAGTCAATACGAAGAAAGTGAAATGATGCTAGACGAAAATTATCGTGTTTACGATAAACTGGGAGTACAATAATGTCGTTGTTGTACTTTTCATCTTCAGAATGAACGTACTTTTAATTTTCTATTCTCGTTCGTTTTGAGCCAACAAAATAAAGTTGGTTGCGATTGTGAAAGGATTTTGAATAGAGTCTATTAAAGCACTAAAATATAAATTCCAGACCATCACGCTTGCCAAGTGAACTGGGTTCCCACGCAGGTGTAGGGTCGACTTCATGGTGCATAATGGAATAGCTCGTGTAATTGATGGCTTCCCCTCGACACCAACTGTTATTATAGTCCTCACTGTCTGCAGTGGGACAAGACGACGACATTAACGTAACGACACGTTCAGCACTTCTCAGAAAGTCTTCTTGAATTATAATATTACAGCTAAGCCTAATTAGAACTTCTAAGATGAATACCTCCTCCCTATATATATATTTTTTAACACTTCCAGCTCGTCGAACTCGGTCAGCTGTCGCACACCTCTACGTTTACACACACGCCACCTATAGACAAAGTATCAAATATTTAAATCAGCTGTCTGTGGAAGCGTTTTGAAGAGTTTCCAAACCTCAGTGATATTACCACCGTTTTCTCTGGCATGCTAGCAACGCCCACAGAAGTCTAATTGTAAAGCATTACTGTCTGAAGACATTGAACGATAGCTTCACTTTTTTACCATTTCGTGCTTATATATTTGTAATTAACTTTGACCAAAACCATTTTCAAAAGATCACTTCGTTCTACCGCTATCTACTTAATAATTGACGTGCACGAGAGTTCTCTTCGTCAAGGGACTTGCAGGTCTTGGCGTGGGAGCCGGACCATATGGGTCAGGATTAAAGACTCGGGTCAATACAGCTCATACGTCGTACCCGAAAATAAAACCATAATCGTGTGAGCTCAAGCAGAGACATAAATAACAGAAACTATTAAATGTCAGCTGAAATATAAATAAACTTCATTAACGGAAGTTAATGCAAATACCGTTTCTCCACACAAGAGTACAAGGAAATAGCCGCGCAAAATAATTAATAAAAATCATGCAAGGCGCAGTGAGAAGATGGCTGAACGTGTATGATATTGGTTCCGGATGAAAATGTACAAAGATATACATTATATACAGTCAGTTAATTCTAATTCTTAAACACAACTTGTAATGGCTACGGTTTCTAAATGTATGTCAAAATTTAAAGTGTCGCCCTGGCTATCATTCCATCAATAGCTGTAGTGTTGTCATAGCCATTGTTTCAACAGTTGAATTGTTACTCTAGCCGTAGTTAGATCAACTACCAAAGTGTCGCCCTGGCTATCATTCCATCAATAGCTGTAGTGTTGTCATAGCCATTGTTTCAACAGTTGAATTGTCACTCTAGCCGTAGTTAGATCAACTAACAAAGTGTCGACCTGGCTATCATTCCATCAACTACCAAAGTGTCGCCCTTAATAGTATCTTGTTTTAGCTTCTGATCTTGATTCCTTGTAGACCACTAATAAAACCATAGGATTCACTCCAAGGTCAAAGACAACTCGATCCTCTACAATTCATCTTGCACAAAGCGGAACTAATTCTAATAACTGGATATCCTGAAGCTCGATATTTCATTGAGCAGTTATTCTGCAGGAATTTTAAAAAATAAGATAAAGTTAAACGTAGCATGGATAAAAATACACAAGGTTTAGAGATGGGGGTTAATATTTATCTTTCCTTTTATTCTACCCCTAACAACACACACAAACATATGTGGAATGAATTAGTTAAACGACGAAATTTTAATATGACCCTCTATCATCAGATATCAGTACTTGTTTATTCCCCACACTCACACAAATTGAATTTATAACTCGAATAGTAATAACGAAGTAAATACATCTCCTGTGATGTTGCATGTGTCCATCATTTGCAATGAATACGTACCACTTTTGGCAGAAGAATACGGAACCGCATTCCATGCAAGTCCATCGAGTTTCATAAATACTCGGTTATTTTTTACTGCGTTATAAACCAAAAAATGGTTTGAAAATTTAGTCTTCCATGTTAACAGATGAGAAAGTTTTTTTTTTAATTTTTATCAACCCATTATGAGCTTGATCGTAACCCTCGAAGACCAATAATTTCTGTTGGGTTATAGTCTAAATGTATACTAACTTTCGTCCAAATCCATTCGAACGTTTTAGAAAAATTATGCAAACAAACATACAAAAATATGATTTCTGACCTCTGTCCACCTTCGATATTGTATGATTTTTGCAAACTTTTAGAATTTATTTCGGATTTATAGTAAAAGATAAAAGTAATTTCATGTATACGAAGCAAAGTAAAACACAGAAATAGCATCTCATACAATAAGAATGTAATATATAGACACAACAATAACACATTGTATGGTACATTGTTACTTCACTAAAAATTATCAGATATTCATATCATTGTTATGGATTACAATATTTTACTGTAGTGTCAGTTCACGACGACAATACTGTTGTAGGCTAGCAGATTATATATTAGTGTTACTTCTTTACAATTGTTTGTTTGTTTTGAATTTCGCGCAAAGGTACTCAAGGGCTATCTGCGCTAGCGTCCCTAAATTAGCAGAGTAAGACCAGAGGGAAGGCATCTAGTCATCACCACCCATTGCCAACTCTTGGGTTACTCCTTTACTAACGATTAGTGGGATTGACTGTCAAATTATATCGCCCCACTGCTGAAAGGGCGAGCATGTTTGGTGCGATGGGGATTCGACCCCGCGACCCTCAGATTACGGGTAGAACGCCTTTACCCATAGCGGTAAGTCTAGGGATTTACAACGCAAAAAATAATGGGTTTGAATCCATTAGATGGACACAGCATCTAGACCGATATGGCTTTGCTGGAAAGAAAAGAAACAAGCAAAAACTCCCCAGTGTTATATGATAGTATAAAATATACCAGCAAAAGGCACTATTATTACAATTCTTGTGGCTTCTTTGTGCAAAGATCGAGGTTGTACTGGAGTCACTCTCGCCATCTGTTGTTAACTATTTAAACTCCTTAAATAGTAATTTCATCGCTAACATTTTATAATCTAAAAGGATAATAAAACTATTATAAATAAATATTAATATGCTTTGAAATCACAGAATAATATATTAAAGGTATCTGGTCTTCTGTAATATACGTCGTTCAATTATCAGTTGCTTTTTTTTGTTTTTTACGGACAATATATCTGATATTTCAAGGACTCTGATTTTTTTTCATTACCAACTTAATCCCGATAAAATATTATAAGTTGAATAAAAATAACTGCTATTGACCCAAGTCTCTAGATTTAGCATAAATATTTAGAAAAGATATGTATTTTAACCTTTTAACATTTTGTATTTTAACCTGTCACAAACACAAATATTGATATACAATATTTTCTAACATGCTAGTGACATCTAGTAATTTTAACCTATATTACAGAAAATCTCATTTTGCATGATGGATGTCGTCTGGTGGTTTCTGTTGGAGGACTAACTAAATGTATTAATATTTCCAATTCTTATGTTAAAATCACTGAATGTAAACAAAACACGAAAATCACATCAACAATTTTCTTACAAATCTAGGTGTGAATACCTTTGTCTCTGATTTTTTGACTTAATACTGTGTATTTATCAAATACAAAAAAATGGTAGTTCACCAATGAAACCTTTCGTTTAAGCCTATTTTCAACAGAGCCATGCATAATCTGCATTAAATTATTAATATAAACCAGTAATATTAGTTATCGTTTTTTGAATGTTTCTAAACAATAATAATGTAGAAAAAAAATGCATTCTGAATTCACAAGAACAACTCTTGTATAATTTAAACAATGGAGATTTTCTACTTTTGTTCTACACAAAAGAAATCAGAATTCCTCTTATGGCTGGAACGATCACGTAAAACGTTATAATTAAGTCTGTTTGTTACCACGTTCGTCTTTTTGTGTGTGCAGTTATTTTGTGTTCCTATCATAAATTAATACACACAACATATTGCAAATAATTCCATATTTCAAGTAAGTGACATCAAACGTCTTGACTAATCTTCCATGTAAACACCAGCAATATCGCTGGTAAGACTAAAATACTGTTCCTACAGGTGTGATTGTGCGTGTGTGTGTCTTAAAGAATTTTCAATAGCACAAACAGCAATCACTTAGAAACCTTATAATGTTCAGGTATTAATTAATTTTGAATGGAATAAATTACCAGACAGATAAGGCCTGGCATAACCAGGTGGGTTAAGGCGTTCGTCTCGTATTCTGAGGGGTCTCGGGTTCGAATCCCTTTCGCACCAAAAATGCTCGCCTTTTCAGCTGTGGGAGTGTTATAACGTGACAGTTAATCCCATTATTCGTTGGTAAAAGAGTAGCCCAAGAGTTGGCGGTGGATGGTGATGACTAGCTGCCTTCGCTCTAGTCTTACACTGCTAAATTAGGAACGGCTAGCACAGACAGCCCTCCAGTAGTTTTGTGCGAAATTAAAAAACAAACAAAACCAGACAGATAAATGTATAATAACGATAATCTTAAAACCTCAGACAAGCCTGTGAATACTCAAGGACAGGCATGATTCTCCACGATAAATATTAGATCTGACAAAATAAAGTTATTGTTTTGCCTTAACGGTTGTTTGACTAACCCTAAGACTTAACGTTTTACCCAGTTACCACGCTAAAAAAATGTGGACGTCGATAGCATTAAAATACCACAAAGGTTTGTATTGAAGCTGGCGATACTACTAATACATACACTTCAAGTATTATTTACTTTATGACAAACATTACATGTCAATTGTTTGTTTGTTTTTTGAATTTCACGCAAAGCTAGACGTGGGCTATCTGCGCTAGCCGTCCCTAATTTAACAGTGAAAGATTAGAGGAAAAACAGTTATAATCACCCACTGCCAACATTTGAGCTACTCTTTTACCAACGAATAGTAGGATTGACTGTAACTGTACAACGATCCAAAGCTGAAAGGGCGAGCATGTTTGGTGTGATAAGAGTTAGAAAGCGCGACCCTCGGATCGTGAGTAAAGAACCCTAACCACGTGGCCATACCAGGGTCCTATACGTTTATTTAAGTTAACTTGAGAAGGAAGGATACTCTTGTTAAAATTATTTATGTAATGCTGACTGAAACCGTACATATAATTACAAATAAATGAAGCAACAACGAACTGCAGAGAAATTTAAGAAAATTAGTCGTTCGTCATTTCGACTTTACGCCTTCCTCATGAACGGGCGCGGCCTGGCCAGGTGGTGAAGGCGCTCGAATCGTAATCCTACGGGTTCGAATCCCTGACGAAACAAACATCTCGCCCTTTCAACCGTGGGGGCATTATAAAGTGACGGTCAACCCCATTATTCATTGATAAAAGAATGGCCTAACAGCTGACTGTGGGTGGTAATGACTGATTTCCCTCTAATCTTACACTGCAAAATTAGGAACGAGTAGCGCAGATAACCATCATGTAGCTTCGTGTGAAATTCAAAAACAAAACGAACAGTATCTTTAATTATAGGTTAAACTCAAATACACTGTTTTAGGTTTAACTGCATCTTGAAAAATCCTTATGAAATCTATCACTTCAATTAAGATCGTCGTATTATAAGAATTAAACCACATACGAGAAAATCTGTTAGTTATATGGCCTGTACGTAAACATTATAACATTCCTATATTACGAAATATCTAACACAATAAAAACAAATCCTAAACGTGGAAGTTTAATACAATTGTAAAAACATAGTAAACATAGTTTGTTTCGTGGTAAAGACATTTATTTAAATTTAACAGATGGAATATCCATTATGTTTATTTTTGTTTTATATTTTTTCCATGAAAAGTGATTCTTTAATTTTTCTATCCAAGACATATTCGGCTATTGTTAGTATTTAAACATTGTTGGTCAATTTGTTTTTGTTAAACCATAATTCAAGATATAGTTCCAGTCACTTCATTTTTTTCTACATCTGATTTTTGTTCCGAAAAATATTCATTTGTAAGTTCATGGGAACGTTTATCAAATGTAAATGGCGCTACGTTCACTAATTAGTACTTGTCCTTTCATATTTACAGGTGAATTTTACAAAAAAAAACACCAAAAAACATTGCAGTCAAAAGAACTACTCATACTGATTAATTTTGCAGGTTTACATTTTTTTTATAAAAATGTGCTAACAAATGAAACATAAAACTTGGTGCAGAAAGAGCCCTTTCCGAGCGGCAATCCGAACGTTTTAGTTTTTACGTTTGCCGCTAGGAAAAGTACTGTGACGTAATAATTGCCAAACAAACCGCCAACGCGAGCGCGTTGAATGTGAATAAACATGGTCAGTGCATACGGAGAAACATAGACGGAGTCTGTTTTGACTGTGTTCTGAACAGTGTCGAGTATCGTCATATCAATTCGAACCTACTCTGAACGAACCTAGAACATTTACTTTTGACAGATCTGACAAGTTCTAGTGATGAGAACAGTTCCACGAGTGAGAGTAGTGGAACTATGAGCGATACTGATAGCGTCCAGGCCGGTTGCAAGTCGGTCATACCTCCAGTTGACGAACGGTAAGCCTAAGTCATAACAACAATTATGGTCTGTATTATTTCACGTGCAATTTTAAGCATCTCGAAACCTGTCTGGTGTTTATAAATTATTGGTATCACAGACTGGGTTTTATTTGTTTATACTTTGCCTACTATGGTAACTAATATTCGGCCCTTCCACAGTCATCGTACCGGATATTTATGACTCGTAACAAAATAAACTTCAATTATACGTCATAATTCTGTCCATAAAATAAAACTAGACGTAGTAGTCTGAGTAGTTAATTTAATATTTACCATAATTGTATAATTTAAATGACATTCCATATGTTTGTGCAAGGTGTAGGTGTGGTTTATGCGAGCAGATGCCAACTAGGAAAGAGTGCGTTTATTATCGCTCAAGGTGTCAAACCGATTAAAATATGAAGTGCATTATCCAGACTCGAGGCTTTGATTGAAATTGCCTGAATATCGATGTCTTGGAAGCATCATACTATGAATTTGTTGACTTGAATGATGAGGAGCCAAGTCACGAGTGTGTATTTTCAAGATGCAGTTAAACTTAAAACAGTGTATTTGAGTTTAACCTATAATTAAAGATACTGTTTATCCAAAACTATGATCCTACTTAGTCATCAAGTCATCCAAAACAATGGCATACGACACAAAACATGAGCGTTCAAAGAGATCCTAACAAAGCGATGCATGGTGTGAAGGAGTCCAGTTCTCCTATTGACCATCCGCACCCACTGTCGCCATCTTGCCGGTTCCTTCTCCTTACACGAAAACGAAAAGAAGCTTTTGCCCGATGCCGAACCGTTTTTACAAACATAAGCAACGCAGTAAACCATGTTATCATGAAACAAACATAAAGTAGCAATATCAAGACAGAAAATAGTTTCACAAAGTATGTAATCCGAAAAAAGCACTGATAGATTTACATAAAACACCAGCACTGAAAGGAACAAAATGGTCGGCGCGCAACGAAGCGTGTTTGGCAACTATTACGTCAAATTTTTAAAACGTCACGGAAACAGCCGAACGACCGAGGGAAACTTGAGTTAAAGGGCCCGCATATTATGTTTCATTTTTTACTTAAAAACTAGTGTTTAAAAATACGGCAACCACACAGGTATTAATAATACCTAACCAAAGTACAGTTTCTAAGGCAATTATTAAATGTGTTGAAAATTCACCTTTAACAAGGTAATAAGATTTGTTTCTATATGATTTTATGAACCCGACATATTATTAACTTTGAGTAATTATTTTGTTATACCATTGTTGATAAGTACATAATCCATTTATAGTATTGTTCTTTCCTAAAGATTGTTTTTTAAATTCTAGGGTTAAGAATGTTTCTTATGCATATATTTGGATAGTCGTTTTTAGAACTTATCCCGCGCTCAGTCGTGTGTTCATGGCAGTTTTTGTCTGAATACATATTGTGTCTCGTATGCAGTTCACCCACAATAATCAGTTTTCTAACAAGATGGAAACTCACAGTGCAGAATTATTATTTACTTACGATGTTTTTCTTTACACAGACATATTTCCATCTTTCATCATTAATATTTGTTTTACAATTGCTTATTTTTAGTTTGTGTTCTATACTTTATATACGTTTAGCTGTACACACAAAGATGATATAGATATATATATACGTTTTTATTTCCATTCCCCAAACCAGAGCTTCATAATATATTCTCTTTATAATCGCAATATTGATTAAATATTTTTAAACAAATTATTCACAAAAACGGTCACCTTAAACTATTCCGGACATCTTATCATTACGAGTAATTTTTTACTTTACAATCCCCAAACAGAACTTCGTTCAGATTTTAGCCTAATACAATTCCATACCATATCACATACTGTATAAGCTATTCGCAGCTTTAAAAAAAAAAAAAAAAATTCTAATAACACGAAGTGTTTGGTTACCAGGAAAATCTTTGTTTCACTCCACGTGTTTCTCATTCAAACCAACACAAACTATTTTAAATCACTAAGTCTTCTAGTAACAATGGGAAGTTTTCTTGGAGATGGATTTTAGGGCCAACTGTTTGATGAGCTAAAAACCATACTTTATCGAAGAACGAACGAAATATTTTCCTTCTCTTTACACGCTTGAAAAGATTCAATCGACTACCAGTTATGAGTCTAGTTAAAACTGAACAAATCAATACTGTAAATTTTCTGAAGACAGGCAGTTGACTCGGTATATAAATCAGATGTACACAGCTAAACCACCTCTTTGAAAACGGAGTATCATTGGAGATCCAACAAGTTCATTAACAGGAATACAAACAAAAGATGGAGGGGAAGAGAGAGAAAGACAACAAAAATTATGTGTACATTATGTTTAGGAGGGGTATGGTCTCCGACATAGTCGACCTATTGACCCTGGCTGATATGACGTTCTACTTGCACTGAACTCGGCTGGATCAAACATCAATGGACCTTGTGGCTCCATCTAGAGATGAAAGTCAACATACACTAATTTTTCGGTACAAGAAAATAGCCGTTGCTGTTCTTAAGCATGTAACAGTTAAAAATGCTTAATATTAGTGCTTAGTTTTAAAAAAACTTAATCGATTTCTATTCATATTTTTAATGGGAAAATATTACTTTATGTAACTTTATGAATTATAGATTGCAGATACAATGAGTATATCATGCAGATGTTACTTTAGAATAGTCACAAAATACGTATAACGTTACTTTATGTAACTATGAATTATAGATTGCAGATACAATGAGTATATCATACAGATGTTACTTTAGAATAGTCACAAAATACGTATAACGTTACTTTATGTAACTATGAATTATAGATTGCAGATACAATGAGTATATCATATAGATGTTACTTTAGAATAGTCACAAAATACGTATAACGTTACTTTATGTAACTATGAATTATAGATTGCAGATACAATGAGTATATCATACAGATGTTACTTTAGAATAGTCACAAAATACGTATAACGTTACTTTATGTAACTATGAATTATAGATTGCAGATACAATGAGTATATCATATAGATGTTACTTTAGAATAGTCACAAAATACGTATAACGTTACTTTATGTAACTATGAATTATAGATTGCAGATACAATGAGTATATCATATAGATGTTACTTTAGAATAGTCACAAAATACGTATAACGTTACTTTATGTAACTTTATGAATTATAGATTGCAGATACAATGAGTATATCATATAGATGTTACTTTAGAATAGTCACAAAATACGTATAACGTTACAACAAGGTAATTACTACACTCAACAATCAACCTTTATAACAGTTTTTTAGCTTGCACAACGTTTAACTCATGGAAGCCATGAAACCAATAAAAATTTTACTCGTAAAACACAAGTTTAGTGTTTCAATAAATACTTTAATCTATGCATGCTTGTATACCACGGTCAGGTTACTTACACTTACACTTCTTACACTTACTGTTGAATTCGATGTTTCCAAGACATCAGGAGTGTTCGGCTGAGAGTTTGGATTACCAACTTGAGATGGTCGAGTCGAAACTTCAGACGTTCCAGTATTAGATGGATCTGGAACTGTGTAGATTAATTTGTTACAGCAATAAAGAATGAGAGATAAATTTTGTTTCTTACATCTGTACGTACAGCACTTGCATTTTAACATTCCTATCTGCAGACAATACCAACTGGAGATAATATTCTAAACCCTTTGTATTGATAAGTACATAAAAACAACAGCAAATACCACACAAAATCTAGACAAGTAACAATTCAAATACACTTCACAAATGTTATACTGTATATAATTCTGTTTGGCTTGATGTCAGACTTCTGAATACACTGGTATTTGTATTTCTAAGTGATTACCAAGATAGTGTCATAAGAACCTTACATATGATTGTTCTTGGTTTCCAATTTCTCAAACCTCCCAATCTTTTATCATCTTCAGGAACCTACTTCCTGTAACCTACTTGTTTTTATATTACGGTTACATTATAAAGTAAAAATTGTTAATCCCCATGACTTAAACTCATTATAATGGTCATGTTTTTTGGAATGTTGGTTTATTTGGTAAACAGCAGGAATATAATATTTCTTGTTAGTGAGAAATCAATCTTGTAATTATAGACAGGTTAATTTATTATTTGAAATGTGTTGAAACTACAAGGTGTCCCAAAAGTCTGGCCTCATAAGAAAAGAAAACTTTTTATAAAAATTATATGTACTTTGAATGTTTAAAATACAAAATGGTGTGGAGAGAGGGTGTGTCCAACTGTGCCTTGATGTCCAGGGATGACGAATCCTGGAAATTAGATGAAAAACCTCCTTTGACAACTACTGGCTATGTAGTTTAGTTCTCAAATACAGGTTAATGAAATAGATTCTTTAAATGAAAGAAAAGTTGTGTAAGAACCTTACAGGTTTGTATTGTACAAACAAACAATACATAGTGTAAGCCAGAAGTTTCTTTTCACTGACAACACCCTGACCCATATATCTTGATTTACACGATAGTCCTGTTTCTACATTTTATATTTAATTCATGTCCTTAAAATAACAACACTTGTTAAACCCCTGCAACACCCCCAGACAACTTTCTGTGATACAGTTTAGTTGTAATTACTACAAGTTGCAAGTCCCCATTAGGAAAGACTACTAGACTTGTGTGAACAAATCTTGGTGAATTAGGCTTAACTTATGTAACAGTTTTTTTAATCTCATCAGTACTGGTTTTAACAAATATGGTGTGGTTGACATAATCATATTCTTTTGCTCCGAAGTTCTTAAAATAATCACTTTCTTTGTGATTCACTACATCTTTATGTAGTTATTATTTCATTGGTTTCTAATCTCTGGATGAGTTTTGTTAAAAAACACATTTGGTTAAAAAAAAAAGTTAAAAACATTAAATCTGAATGTGTACTTAGAGAAAATGTTCAAAATATCAAAATTGAAGTCTGTAACAAAATTAACTTAAGAATTATTACATGTGATATTTTTGTCTGTGTAAATACAACATACATCTGATAACAAAAAGTGTGCTGTCACAGAAAAAAAACATTAAATGTTGCACTGCAACATTAATACCAATTAAAAAAAAAACATTATATGCGGGATATCCTTCCTGAGAATTACACAGTACTGGAAACACATTATATTTATTTTCAAATAGTATTCACGTCACACCATATCTCAAATATCTAGAAGTGACACTTGACTGACATCTAGATGTACAACCAAGAGATCTGGGAACAGATAAGTTCACTGGACAGTACTGACACGTTAACATGATCAGTAATAAAAAGTAATATGTAGAGCTGAGACAATCCAGTGAGTGATAAATAACAAGTAACACAGCACAGTGCAGGAAAGAAAACATTCTAGGTGACAAAATTATCCAAACCAGATGAAAATACCCCTCTGATGACTAATTAATTCGTTGTAACCAACGTTTTGAAAAACACACACTATATGCATTTGTAAGCCCTTCAAGACGTCATTAAGATAAATCTGTCAATTAAAGTAAACAAAATAATAACCTATTTCACCAAAATATACCACCAACGTGTCACTAAACCCATAACAGCAGTAAGTAGCAAAAATCTGGGTTATTTTATTTACATTGATAGATAAGTCTCGCAATAAACTCTAGTTTGAGTTAACAAGGTTAAAAATTACCATTTCTTGGGTGTTGACATTTTAACAAAAGAAACATTTTCATATAAAAACGAATGTAGATAATATGATTTATTTCCAAGTTCTATGTAACATGGTCAAATAACTGAAAAGGTTTAAAGATACCAAGTTATGAATAGATAGGTAAAGTTATGTTGTTTAAGAAATGAACTCATATGCTGCATATTTAAAGACAAATATAAACTGGTAAAAAAAAACCCTTTGATATCAAATATTAATTAATTTGATTCAACACACACTCATAAAGCAGATTATTGTTAATAGTAAGTGTGACACCTCAGTTTATCAAATAATCATGGTAGACTTATCCAAAGAAGTATTGAAAACTGAAGGAAAATTGTTAAAAAATAAAACCTTTATCTTTTTAGAAAAATAAAGTTAACAGTAATGTTATGGTTAATAAAAACAAACAATCACTGAATTTTGTACAGTGAAATGTAAGTTATACGTAAAGATAAAAACCTAACATTAAACTTTGATTGACTCTTCAAACTAATGGAATTAAATTAATCAAGATATTTCTACACAAAAGTGAATAATTTAAAACCATATAATATGCAAATCCCTGAATTCTATGGCTGTTCTAAAGATCATGAGTTTGAGTTACATTATGTAACAACATTTTTACTTTTTATTGTTCCTGGACAGAAAGTGTTATTTCCCAATTGCTTATGCCTAAAGTAAATGTAAAAAGACTTATTTTTCTCTTCAAAATTTGTTTTTGTGACCTGGGAGTGTATATCTTGTAGATAAAGTTTTACAGATGTACTCCTATGATTTGACCTGGGAGTGTATAACTTGTAAAGTTTTACAGATGTACTCCTATGATTTGACCTGGGAATGTATATCTTGTAGATAAAGTTTTACAGATGTACTCCTATGATTTGACCTGGGAGTGTATATCTTGTAGATAGTTTTACAGATGTACTCCTATGATTTGACCTGGGAGTGTATATCTTGTAGATAAAGTTATGCAGATGTACTCCTATGATTTGACCCGGGAGTGTATATCTTGTAGATAAAGTTTTACAGATGTACTCCTATGATTTGACCTGGGAATGTATATCTTGTAGATAAAGTTTTACAGATGTACTCCTATGATTTGACCTGGGAGTGTATATCTTGTAGATAAAGTTTTACAGATGTACTCCTATGATTTGACCTGGGAGTGTATATCTTGTAGATAAAGTTTTACAGATCTACTCCTATGATTTGACCTGGGAGTGTATATCTTGTAGATAAAGTTTTACAGATGTACTCCTATGATTTGACCTGGGAGTGTATATCTTGTAGATAAAGTTTTACAGATGTACTCCTATGATTTGACCTGGGAATGTATATCTTGTAGATAGTTTTACAGATGTACTCCTATGATTTGACCTGGGAGTGTATATCTTGTAGATAAAGTTTTACAGATGTACTCCTATGATTTGACCTGGGAGTGTATATCTTGTAGATAAAGTTTTACAGATGTACTCCTTTCAGTTTAATACTGTTTATTTTACATTGTTAGTTCAGTTTACTTCAACAATTTAAATTGAAGAAAGTTTGGTATTTTTAATGTGACTTGACACTTTTGAGATACGTGAATTAACGTCTGATTGACTAGTATGGTTCCAAGTTAATTTCAAATGAATCAGCTGTTAATAACTCCTGACAAAGCTGTAGTAGTGAAATACTGATACCTTCTAGGTATGGATTATTTAACAGACACACTTAGTAATAAATTCCAACTTGTGTTAAAACAAGTTAAGAATAATTATTAACAGATAAACCAGTGAGGTACATCTGGCAAACAAGAGATGGCACTAGTGATCATAACCACAAGATTGTTTGTTGAACTCAGCAGACTAACCATCATCCACATGGTTCTCCATGAAACCAAACCTCATGAGACCAGACTATTAGTTTCTGTATATTTACAAGATGATTATAAAGATCGATAAAAGTTGTGTATAAATATTTTTGCACAAGAATTTCTTTAAAAAAAAGAAGTTTTCAGAGCAACAAACGAATATTTAAACAACATCCTTCCACAAATGTACCATTTGTTTGTGATTAGGGACTATTAACAGACCATGTTTCAGTTGAAATAGAAGAGCATCTAGTCTAGAAATCTGACTTAACCTTTGAACTACCCATTAAGAAGTTAATGAGATCATGTCAAACCTGCTGATGGTATTAGAAGGTTAGGCATTGCTGGACCAGATGGTGGAGGAAGTAAATCTGGTGTTGGCACCGGTTTGTTGGTTTCTCCAGGGTTCAGGATATCAACATAATTTTGTCTCATTCCTGTAGACAAAGAGAAAAATTATTTACTATTTGCAACATTTCCAACACTAGTACAAAACCAATTATAATATTCTTATGTTGTTTACTAGAGATGTGTGGAAAATATTTCACCAAAAACTTGTTTACATTAATCAGCATTCATTAAAAACCAGCAGAAAGCATATTATAGTTAAGCTAAAGTTCAGATACATTGAGATACTTATGAAATAAAAGCAGAGAATCAAAGATACGACATATTTCATAAAATAAAGTAAACAAACCTTTTCCTTTTGGTCTCTGAAATCTATTGATACCAGACTGTGGGCCACTAGGTGGAACTTTGGGTTTTTCAGGAACTTTACCTAGGGTTACAAAAAGAATAATGCATTAAAATGCTATAACTAATTACTACCAGTCACTATAGAAATGATCTTATGTAAATAAACTAAAACAAGTTTTCAAGCCTGAAACTTTTCATTAATAAATGAGAGAAGACAATCTCATATTCAAAATACAAAACATACAAATCAATCAAACATCTTAAGGTTTCCACGACTTACTCAGAAGTTCAGAGTCCGTGGGTGGTGCAGCCATGTGACCTGATGAAGAACCATCCTCATCCTCATCAGTATTAACCCAACACTTCTTCTTTTCATCCCAGATAATCTGTGTTAAAATAATTAAATGAATAATGTATAATTAACATCATTCAACATGACTCAATGCTCCAGATATTCTCCGAATTAATAGTTTATTTTTTGGGTCACCATAAACAAAATGGAAAACAGGTTAAAATAAGCAGCAAACAACGTGTGATAAAACTGGTATTTCTTAAGAGAAGAACTGTTGCATTGAATCTTGAGACAGAGAGAAATGCCACGGTTGACAACATTTTGTAATTTTCATGACTTATTACAAGTCAAAACGTTATCTTTATCATCTGTCATACAAATAAAGTGGTCACCTAACAGCATAGATAGCTCACTCCCTAACTCTACAAGAAAAATGAAATTTGAATCATACATGGTACATATAATAACATCTTCAGAACTGCCTGTTTAATTACATCCTTCATGAGAAACCACAGCTTAAAATTAATGTTTTATTCTTTTTGATACAAAACAACTTGATCTATGTACACTGTTCACAATTTAGTGTTCATTAATCCCACTAAGTGTCCACATATGATCATTCTTTTTGATACAAAACAACTTGATCTATGTACACTGTTCACAATTTAGTGTTCATTAATCCCACTAAGTGTCCACATATGATCCTTCTCTCCATCGTGTCAACTTCTACTCAATGTCATCTAGTAAATTTATAAAGTAATCTCAGTTTTCACCAGTTTCAGTGATGTTTATTGCCACAGCTGCAAGATGTTGCTGTACCAGCCTCTCCAGCATCTTTAGGGACATTGATGCATGGAACGTGGAAGTAACTAACTTATGGTATGGTACCATATAACATGATGTTAATGGACTATATTACCAAAACAAATTCAAGATTCAACACTTTGTACAGGAATTTTAAAAGCAAGAATTCATGTGTGTTTCAACTGAAGCAAACAGAAAAACAGTCAGAGGCTGTAACAGTAAATGGGTTAATGGCGAGTGCTTTAATATGTCTAACAGTCAGTCATAATACGATTCCATACAACATTATGACAGTTTAATAAAACACAGGAAAATGTGTCATTCAGGAGTTTGGAACTGTTTGCAGCAAATATATAGAAGGACAGAGTGTCAAGTTCATAAAACAGTTTAGTAAGTTTGTCAGTCATATGATGTTAAAACTTACTAATAGAAACAAGCGATTCAACAGAGACAGTGTTGACATACAGGATTAGGTGGACAGTAAAGGATCTAACACAATGCAGTGCTCACATATAGTGTATAGCGCACTTTAAATTCTTCCATCCAGACACCTCACAGTTCCATTTCTCTTTTACAAGGATACCATTCAAATGTAGAAAAAAATATTTCTCAGAGATTGACAAAACCCAACCTTTATGTAAAAGACCGTTCAGTGACCAATACATATGCACTCCTAACAAGCACAAAACACCAGCAATGTTGGGATGCTGAACTCCAAAACAGAAGATACTTGGAAAGTTATAAAGTGCATGAGAACATTGAGAAGATGTAACAAGTGCCAGCAAGAAGCAGAAGAATCCTCACATTTTAAAGGAAAATTTATTAGTCAGTAATTAGTAAAATCATCAAACACAGAAATCAACAATGAAAGTGTTATTACTTAACTTGTCAGCTTTTGTCCACAATTTCTATCACACCCCTCACTTGGAGTCCTGCAATTAATCTAATTACAATTTTCTCTCCATCTTAGTAGAATAACGCTTTTAATCATGTATGTAACATAATGCAGCAGTTGTGTGGTTGTTACAAAGAGGTTCCAAGAAGATCATGTCTTTGCTGACTCAGGTTTTTTGGTATTGGTGTATAAGCCACACTTGATGTTTTGCAAGTGTTCCATTATTTGTAGCCATCCCAGTGGACCAAACAACCCGTCTCAAACACAACATTTTGTTATCTTCAAAAACCTTGTTTCAAAATGTTTTCACCTTTTTTTTTTCATGTAACAGTCATCAACCTATTATCAACCCCTGCATGAGTCTGGGATTCAATCCCTGGTTTGTTTCTAAGCTAATGACCTCAATCCTCTAACAAGCTTTATGTAACCTTGGATAATGATAGTAAAACAAAATGGCTCACAATAAACACAATTTAAGTAGTCTCTTAAACAAGGTTGTGATATGCTTAAAACCTTTGTAAGGTTTATACCTAAATGAAAACAAGACTCTCTATAACTAAGCAATCAAACCCCAAACAGCACAGATACATAACACTGACATGACTGAAAGGTGATATTCTATACCATTCTATCATAACACTGACATGACTGAAAGGTCATATTCTACATCTATTACCAGATATACACTTAATATTCTATTTTAAACTACTAGTCAAGTTTCAATACATTTATCTGTTGAGGTTTAGTTACAGTTATACAAGGGATGTCTGCTCTAGCTATCCCTAGTTTAGTGGTGACAGACAAGAGGGATAGTACTTAGTTAATGCCCACTGCCAACTCTTGGCAGTTGAGATCAACAAGTGGGATTTGATTACCACTCTTATAACGCACCCAAAGCCCCACATAAAGAATATTAAAGAAATATATTATCATAACATGTTTTTCATTACATAATTTATGACTGATTTATAACACTGCTTGTAAGGTAAGGCACTCTGAAGAAATAAACAAAAACTCCTCTATAATAAATGTTACACTAAGACAAGCAAGGGCAGAGAGAAGTAAAACATTTTAAGATATATAATAATTAAATTCTTTCTAACCTAAAAGTGTGAACATTTTAATGAACTCAGAACTTATAATGGGATGGATGATAGTTAGACACAGCTCAAAGAACTAAATTATAAATAGATGTGCACATTGTTACAGAATTAAAACTACTTAGGATAACAAACATAGTTTCATATTACAACTTAAAATCATGCTAAAAAGAAAAAGAAAGGTCAATTTAGATTTATTAAGATTTTTTATTTAGGGGTTACCTGGTCAGTCAAATTGACCAATCCTGCTCTGAATTAGGGTAGGGAAAACAGATAAAAATAAAAATTTACTGGAAAAAAAAACATATTTGCACATAAAATTTGAATTTTTGAAATGAGAAATATTTTTAATCTTAATATGAAAATTACTTTGTCCACAGACAATTCAAAACAAATATTCAATATATCAATGAATAAATCTTTTAGTTTACTAAAATAACTTCAATGAAACAAAATACGATTTTTTTGGCATGTGAAAGACTGCCAAATTTTGTGAAGATGTACACACCATATTGAAACTCAGAAGTATTAAATCTATAGCAATACTAAAAGAGTACAAAGAGATCACATGATCAATCAAGTTTACTAAACCCATACTGAGTTAAAGCAGTGACTTATTTTTAAATTTTACATTGGTAATTGTTTTATTCTATCAAACATAGAGGGATAAATGTGGAAATGCCATTAAATAAATGATACTTTATTGTAATTTCAAAAGTATTCTTGCACAAAGCACTTCCATCAGCTCAGATGTTACCCAAAGCACTTCCATCAGCTCAGATGTTACCCAAAGCACTTCCATCAGCTCAGATGTTACCCAAAGCACTTTCATTAGCTCAGATGTTACCCAAAGCACTTCCATCAGCTCAGATGTTACCCAAAGCACTTCCATTAGCTCAGATGTTACCTAAAGCACTTCCATTAGCTCAGATGTTACCTAAAGCACTTTCATTAGATGAGATGTTCACTGAACGCTCATATCAGATGTAGACAAGTACTCAGAAACAAGGATTTACTAAAAACAAAAACAACGATTACTAAGATAATCCACAGTTTTAGTCCGTAGATCAAACTGCACTTTAAAACATTAAGCTAACAGCCTTTACAATCAGTCTCAAAATTTAATATTTCTTTCAGAATGCCTAACAAGGCAACACCTGCTTTCATGTCATCTATTTCATTGATTTGGAGAATACACTGTGGTCATCTACTAAATCCTCTAATATCATGTTTTAATGAAATATTTGTGTGAAAACACCATAACAGAAATAATCCATACCTTTGGATTCTTATCATCTGGAAGAATCATCTTCTTTGGCCCTTTAGGAATAATAATGTTAAATATTCCACCAAGCCAACTTCGACCAGCCTTTTAAATGGAAACACGAAAAATAACTATAACAACTGTGTAAGGCACATTACCATTAATCTTATGAAAATAAGGTTATAACACAGTACGTTTTTCACAAGTTCAATACACATCATATCAAAATAATCAACTGTGTTACCACTCGAAACTTCAGAATGTCATAATTAAAAAAACATTCTATCAACACTTAATATATCATGTACCTAATTTGGAATTAGAAACAAATAAATAATCTATAAAAGTAAAAACTAACTTGTGGCTTGTTTTTGTCCTCTTTCTTTTCCGCCTTTTTTGTGTTTTCACCAGTACGTGAACTTTGTGAACTATTTAAGGGCTGCTGCTGAGTTGCTTTGTATAACGTGCTGGGGTTGCTTCCAGAGCTCAAAGAGCTGTCTCTTCGTTCTCTACCAAAACTGCTGGTGCTGTCTTGCCGTTCACGAGTGGAGGACTGTTTACCCAGGGATGGAGTTCCATAATTCTGTGATTTAAAACAAGAGCTACTTCAAATCTAGTGGCCACACACTTTCAGCCAGTACATTCTATAACTACATGCAAAATGTATACAAAGTGACATGGACAACACAAACAGGCTAGGTAACAAATACAACTCATGCATAACTGTACTACATGACCACACTAACTCAACACTTCAGACCAACTTGCGCTACCCAGCCGTGGTTTTGAGGAATGGTGCAACTCTTCTTGGAACATGCTTCGCTTTTCCTCTCTTGTCTTTCAGGTTTACGACAACGAAGTAAGCTTGACTGTTCCTTGTCTGGACACCGTCCATACTCCACTGATGTGGTCTTCCTTAAAACTTTCTTCTTCATTGATGTTTCTCCCAGACAGTCTTGTTTTTCAGCAACGTCACTAGAAGACAAGTTTTTGTCACTCCAATAGTCAGCATGTTCAGAACACAGATTAGGCTGTGAGCAGCAAGGTGCATCTACAGGAAATGTCGTCTTCTTACGACGCTCACCACAGGTGCCTAATGGTCGGAACAAACTTGTATATTCTTGAATGGTTCCTTTATCAGAAGGGGTGGCAAGCTTCAGAGTAACAGGAGGTACCTTAACAGCACAAGGTTCATCAATGGGAAAGGTTCCACCAAATACCAGTGGTTGTTTCTTCAACAACGAAGCAACAGCTAAATGTAACTCTGTGTATGAAGGCTGTTGGCCAGAGTTTACTGTGGCTTTCAAATGCTTAGAGACCGATGTTTTAAACAGATTTCCAGAATTCTTGGTGCGACGGTTATTTGACACTTCTTTCCGTTTACTAGAAAGTTTTTCACCTCCTGACAAATGCTGAAGCTCTACAGGTTTGTCAACGGTAAAACTTTTGGATGTCTCTACTTTTTCAATAACAGTTTTATTTTTTTTCTTCTTTTTCCTTCTGCAACCAAATCGAAACATTTTAATTCCAATCTTCTGTACCTTTCCAGACTCTTTGTCACTAACCTGACTGGTACTTCCAGAGTTGATATCATTTAAACAGTTCTTCATGCATGACTGAGAGTTGGACGA
Organism: Carcinoscorpius rotundicauda; assembly: GCA_011833715.1. Taxonomy (NCBI): domain Eukaryota; kingdom Metazoa; phylum Arthropoda; class Merostomata; order Xiphosura; family Limulidae; genus Carcinoscorpius; species Carcinoscorpius rotundicauda. Next base: position 168,886,533 of record CM022392.1, on the reverse strand, counting down.
ACGTGCCAAGTGTCTCTTTTCTGGGCTACAATCAGAGCTACTGTCTGTGATCTCCTTGCCTAATCCCTTCCTTGCTAGTAATCTTTGCCTGTACAAAACAAACCTCTTTATTCTACTAACATCTGTGCCTTTTGTTTTCTGTCCTCTAGAATTACTCATATCAAACTGAATTTTTTTCTTGGTTTGATCATGAAAGTTTTTCTTATCTGATTTCAAACATGAATTCAATAGTCTAGGCTTAGTATCTTCTCGTAGTAAAGACCGCATCTCTTCGGTGTTTGCCTTGCCCGATGGAGCATGATGAGGAGTGCTCTGGGTGGTAGTGGATGACCCTCCCTCACAGCTTTCAGAATCACTTTTTGGAAGTAAAGGATCCATGTCCCTGTAAGAGTCTGGTAAGAGAGATTCCCGATCACTTGAATACTTAGTTTCTTTATGACTGACTGCTTTAAGTAAACCATCTTGCTCATTGTTAGTTATATGTCTGTTCAGATTTGGTTTCTTGGGGCAATCAGATAAATCTTGATCCTTGCCAATGAAAAATTCGCACAATTCCAGCTTCTTATCATTGACACATTCAGGTATATCCTGCTTCAGGTCAGTAAGGTGCAGACAATTAATATTTATATGTTGAGAGGTAATTGTACATTCTTGCTTCTTAAGAATGGAATGTTTAGTTATATCTTCTCTGCCATTAGTAGAATGCATTGGTAGTTGCTGACTTTGTTTCCTGGAACTTGGAAAGGATAGATTCTGATTAGAGGAAAAATTGAGTATTTTTGATTTTTGATCATTGGATGACAACTGGATTTGGTGACTTAAAGGTTTAGATAAGGAATGACCTCTGTTCCCAGAAGACTCAGCCAAACAGTGACCTTGATTATGAGAAGATCCAAGTACAATATTTTGCTGACCATTAAAGTACAAGCACAATCTCTCCTCATCACTGGTTGATACAGTGTGCTTGTTAAATGTCTCTTCTTGACCTGTTGAAGATTTATGTAAAACTAGTTCTTCTGCAACAAATGATTTACACAAAATATCTTCCTGATTACAGGAAGAATTAGGTGCTGACAATTCATGTTCACTGGAGGATTCCTGTAAACTTGATACTGATCACAGGAAGAGTTAGGAAAGACGTGTTCGTGATCACTCGAAGATTTTGGTAAAATCTGATCCTGATTACAGGAAGAATTAGGTTTGGACTGTTCATGACCATTGGAAGATTCCAGTAAAAACTGTTCCTGGACATTTAGCCAATTTTGTTTACAATCAATGGATGATTTACACAGACACTGATGGTGTTCCTCGAAGAATAAAAGATTTGAGTTTACCTGAGGAGGCGAACAAGATCTCCTCTCCTGAGTGGCAGCAAGCAGAAAGAAAACAGAGGAACGTACTGTAAGTTGTCTAATTAAGGCATCATTAAAAGGCAACAATGAAAAAAAAGCATTTCTGATAACAGAAATGCAGTTACGTATGTTAACTTAAACATATATTTATAAAATAAGGTGATTAGTTCTGAATAATACTTACAAGTGAGGAAGTTCAGCTTATTATGCTGTTATAAGCAGATTAAGTTAAAAATTACATCAAAGCAATTGCATACTTAAGTATGTTTAACTCTAGAATCACAGATCAGGTAGTGTGAACCCCCCCCCCCATCAACTTCTGTCTATGCATTTTTCTAAATTATTTATGCACCAAATTGTTTGTTGGTTGCAATAACATTAATATGCCATTCAAAAAAAAATTAAAACAAAAATTCTATCAATGTTACAGTTAATCACTCTGTTTACAACAGGGGTCCTTAGATAACTTGCAGAGAAAATGAGTTATGTCTCCAATTTCTTTTACCAGTTTCTTTACAATGAGTGTTTTAACTTGTAACAGACAAAAACACTAACTTATTCAATAGGACACATATAGAACACCACTACTCTGAGTGGAATGAAAAAAAAACCAGTAATTTGACAATTAATATCAGATATCACATTACTACAAATTGCGTTCAAGATCTTTTATACAGGTAATACATGAAGTTCCATGATTGTAGGCAGAATTAGTGTAATACAGGCCTCTAATCAGTGAACTGGCTTTAGTCTCCTGTAGGTCTAATTAAGAAATACACATACACACAAAGGAATTAGAAAAAAAAAATTCTTAAGGACGGCTAGTGTGACTTAAGCATAAGAATTATTCTTCCAGTTAAGCCTAGCTCCTTATAACCTAGTGGATATTCTTCATATTTTATCAAACACTGATTTAAATAGGGGCTCTAATGTTATAGTTTGAACCTCAAAAGTTATAAAAGGACAGTGGGTTTACTGTCTCAACCTTTAAAAGTTTTAACCTTGTAAAAATTTTTATTCCTTACAAAAGCTTGATTACTAGCTCCAAGGTTATATTCTTAACCCTAAAAAAACAATAAAGTTACATTTTCATCTTTCAATGAGCTACAAAATGGGTGTTATTCTTAACCCTTAAAATAAAATGCACATTTGGACACTGCTAACCCTAACATCTTGCCTTGGATGATGATAATTCTGAGGTTATATCCTTAATCTCTAACACATAGTGTGTGAATTAGCAAATTTTTCAAAAATTCAGTTCTTTTAAATTAATCATGAATTGTTCAAGTAAAACATTCACTTGCAGTACCAAAAAAAACCCACAAAATATGACATAACAGATGCCTTAATTAGTAACGTTACAGCATATATCTTTGACACATGATCTGGTATTATACCACATTCTGAAGAGTTTTTGTTTTTATTCTCACAAACATTAGTTCTTTACAACACCATGAATACTCTTTTTAAATCCTGTTTAAAATTCAGGAATTGAAATGCTGAGCATTAAATGTAAATTAGAAACCTCTTACACAGATTTCACTAAAAAAAATCCCTTCAGTATTGTTTTATTTTTATTGGATGTCAAGACAAACTGCACGAAAAGAAACAAAACTCAAATTTAATAAAACTATTTGCAACAAGCTTTAGTGGAAAGTGAGAAAGTTTTTTATTGTAAAGACAACAAAAAATGCTTTGAAAATACACTCCAAACAAGAAGTAAAGCTTTTCTTTATATGGATAAAAAGATCCAGCAATGAAATGAAAAGTCGTACCATGTTTTTTGAAAGTACAGCAAACTTGCATTTTTGTCAAATCACTTTCTACAAAAATTGCATAATATTTTAATAAATATAGCATCAATTTAAACAGAAATCATTCACTTTGATTTATACAAGTTAGAGTAAAAGTTAAAAAGTTAACTAAGATTTATTTAAACATTGTGCCGTGTTTATACACACAAACACAGATCTAAGAAAATTAAATATATGCAACTAATTAATTTAACACTTTAGTTGGTTGTGATTATCTTAGCTATTTAGTTTTGTAAGTGTTATCTTGTTGTTTTTTTTAATCATATATGCACACCACCCACACACATCTACACAAACACAAATATTTCATTCTTAAGTTCAAAACAGAATTAATATTTTAAGAATTACAATACACATGACTGAAGGTATTAATTTGAACTTTAGTAAAACTGTATCTAACAAACTCATGCTTTAAATAAAAATCAACAACAACAACAAAAGACACAGGTAAGGGTTAACAACACTTCCCAGTCTACATGGGGAACAACCATGCGAGTCTTTAGTTTCCATGATCATTACAGAGTCTAACAGTTTACAAATGTCCAACATATTACCTGTTGAATACTTGTACCATAGTAATCAAAAGTTCCCATCTCTGTAGATAACACTGGAGTAGTTTCTTGAGCTGGAGTATCTACAACTGGAGAATCAGTTGTTTGGTACTTCTTGGTGTCTTGGTCAGTATCAGGGACAGGGTTTTGAGACCACTGGTGTGAGGAAAACTGACCAGGGACATAGGACACTGAAAAAAAACAAAATTAACATTGTGTTTTTAATTTTAACCAACAAAGTGCAAGTTTTGTTTTGGAGAATACTGTATTCTTACAAATGCTTGGTCTAAAGAAACAGATATTTTTGTCCTTATTTAAAAGCAGTACCCATAATTTCACATTTCAGTGAATACCCAGAATGTTCATTAAATTCTACACAAAAAGTGATTCCTGTTACTGTGTGTGATCTACACTATTCACTTAAGAAACAATTTATCCACTATTTGGAATGAATGTCGACTGTAGACGAAACAGACCATCAACGAACACGAATGGGGTAATTAAAAAGTGTTTTTATGTATTAGAGATAATTATAAAAGAATATTAATATTGGCTTAGTAATTTTAAGCAACAGACTTTATTAAAGAGCTCATTTAACACCAATAGTTATAATGATAAGTTTCCTTGTTACACTTGTTACCATCTCCAACCTTTAATAGAATTTCTGGAGATTTTGTGTTGATGTAACTGGTTACCTCTTTTCTATTTGTTGGTTTTAGTATAAGCACACTTCATGACAACTTTAAATTTATACTGAGACTTTATGAACCAGACAAACATGAACTTACATTCATACTATTTAACAATCTTAAAGTTTCATGCACAACCTAGGTACTGTTTGAACATTTTACCAACTAACTATTGTGTATGAGGTCAGACAAATCAGACTTTAAAACCTACTTGACTGCTCGAGTGTATCATGGTTTGTAATATGCATATAACTTTGGTCCTCGGGTGAATAGGACTGGTAACTTTCCTGGATCACAGCTCCACTGTAAATATTCGTGCTATCTGTGTAATAGAAATATTTAGAAATGCTTTCATCTGATAACAACTCACATCTTAAATGCTTAGAGAGTAATCCAAAGACAAGCTACTTGGTCAAATACTAAGCTAACAATGCCACACAAAACTTCTCTTTTATGGACAATAAACACCAAGATGTCACAAGATATTTCTTTATACACGTGTCTTCATACTGTACAATGTCATAACGCTTTCTTCATACAAACATCTTAACACTGTGAAATATCATTCAATATTAACTATCATGTCTAGTGAGACAGGTTTAATCACTGAATTTAAAAAAATATAGAAAATAAACTTGTATTCTTTCTCATAAATTAAAAGGAATACTTAGTTTGAAACTTATTGAATATTTAAAAAAGTTATTTGGCTGTATGGAGTAAAAAAATTATTTTGGGTTGATTCCACCCTATTCTAAACAAAATCATTACCCTTAAAGAATGTTTTACATTTTTTATTTTCTGAGTATAATACAGCACTTACAGCCACCAGGAGGAGTGTCAACACTTACAGCCTCATACATTGAATAAAAGTGGATTTATTGATTTTTTTCAATCAATCTCCACTCTTCTGTTCCAGTGATATTTAGAGGAAGTGTTTATAACAACTTTACTTACAATCAATTAGATTTTTCAGTTTTTTAAAAGCATGTTTTATCATTTCATATTTCATTTGAATTATAATGTTGAAGTGTAACCAGAAAATTTTGTTTTTGTTAACCGTCATTCAGACACGATGGTATGTACACATAGGTTTGTACTGAAATGTCACAGAATGCAATAAAGCTTACTTTACACAAGTATCTTAAAACTGTAAAATGTAAAATACACATTTTTCTTTCATAGCTACACATTTAAAAAAAATACTTTATAGCTGCAAAACCTTTATTAAGTCTACTGACCAGCCATTACTGTGATTGTCACATGGTCAGTTAAGTAAGATTCAAATAAAAATTTCCTTAACCATTCAATTAGGTAAGTCACTAATAATCTGACTAACATTCTCTATCATACACAACAAGCTTCACATGAAGTGTTCAGATAGGTTAACTTTATTACCGGCAGAGTGACAAAAATACTACACAGTTAAAACAAAGTCAGGATAATAACTTCAAGGCTTGTGACATCTGTAATTCACAAATCAAGATGTAAGGATTTCTTTCAAGGACAGGAACTCTTTAAGCCCAGCAAGATCACTGAAAGGATGGTATGATATACATCTTTATCAGCAGTGTGTTGTTTAACAATACACTATCAGTTGTAGATGACTATAACTACATGGTAATTCTTGTGTTAATAAAGCACATATTATTAAAAGACACAAAGTAAGAAATATTTTATGGCAATTTTGAACAATAGAATTTCTATCATTACTCAAGATTTTCTTATGTAGTTTCAAAGTTCTATACAATATAGTTGTCGCAACTGTCACACCACTTCGTTTTCTATCATGAATTAGCACCATATAACTGTAGCTTAGTAATTATAACCTGCAGTACCTACCAGTAACATCACTAACAGTTGGAGCTTCTATTGTATCATCTGCTGTACCGGCCAGTGAATAGCTGGGTAACGCTGTAGCACTCTGAGAAAAGTGGGGAGAAAAACTTCAGTACTTATAAACGAATTTTTCTCAACTCAAGAGAACTGTCTGTGTATTTTAAAAGTGAAAGGAAAAATAAATACTATATAAAGAAAATGTTTTGGTATACACACTTCAACTCTGACTTCCACGAAATAACATCACATAAGATAGCCAAGTACAATTTACTAGAATGTGGTTCATTCTTACAGTGATTTAAAATGCAACAAACTTTCTTTGAAGTTTTACTTCCCACCCAATTTCTACAATGAGCATGTTATTTCATGTGTCTGAGACGTATCTAAAAATGTTATCAAAGTTAATAGTAGTTTTTGTTAGAAAGATGGAACAAAACAACCTTTGATTTAAGCTGTACATTTCACTCAAAAAATCATGTAGAATCGATAATTTAATTATTTTTAAACATGAAAAATGGTTATAGATAAGTCAGTACCAAGTTAAAACAGACTACAATTTCTACCAAAGTAAAAACACACAATAATTATCTTGCTAATAAAGCTATGGTTGTGATGTGGTAACACTAATACAAATCATTTTATAAAATGCATATCTTACTGAAACTCACTGATTATACACAACACAGTTGTTACTTCAATACAGATGTGGAATTTTCAAACTTTTATCTTACAAATGTAATTAGACCAACAACTTACCACTAAAGCTTGGTGTAAGTTAGCCAGGTTTATCAGCCATAAAGGGTCACTCAGTTCTTCAAGTTCTCCTGGTTCTTGAGTGTAATGTGGATCATGATACTTCAGCTTGTTGGCAAGCTTCAACAATATTTATATAGATTATCTTATAACCGTACGGAATCACAGTTACAGCTTTATTCTGATAAACTAAATACTATACAAACATATTCATTCTCTCTCTTTCCATATGTATATAAAAATAAAATAACTTTGAATCATATGAATCAATATATATTATTGCTTTTGTTCAATATAGAGATAAACTGAATGACAGTAATGACAGCATGGAGCAGCTGGTAAGTGTAAATGTAGGATGGTGGGTATCACCCTCACCACTCAATTGTTAAGTTTTCTAATTCACATGTAAGGATTGAGAACAGATTACATAATGGTATGTGGTGTATCTTAAATGTAAGGCTTGTGAACAGATGTTAGATTCGATACATGGTGTATTCCTACCATGCGAGTCCAACTATGACAGATATTTCTCTTAACATCTTCACTTTTTCATAATGTTGCATGTAGCATATTTTTTCATTTTGACTTTTGTGTAATATATTTTGTTGTGTGTAGTTTTGTGAGTAACATTATTAAAAAGAAAAAAAGTGTTTTTTATAAAGGTCCCAAGGTAACAAAAAATGTGGAATCATTTTAACCAAAACAATTTCAAGACTTCACGATAACTGTGCTAACACTAACTGTAGGATTAGATACGTTTTGCAAAGTAGCATGCTAAGTCATTAATACGTATATGCTTACTGTTTCCTCATAACTGTGTATGTATAAAGTTTACTTCATAAATGTTGTTTAATGTGACTTTAAATCAAATTCTTGGCATGAAAATTATATAAATCTGTAAATAAAAATCATATAGAAAATATTTGGAAAAAAAGTTTAACATAAATGTAGTTTTTTCACAGTCAAGAAAAATGAATTTAAATGCATCATTTATGAGAAATAAATTTGACGAAAGAGACATTTCATCCTAACATGACTTGTCACTTATCTTTGGTTTTGAATCGCTCTTTTGACCTGACGTAACTACAATTTCCATATGAATTAAATTAACTTTAACAGGTACTCTGAAAAGAAATAACTATATACACATGTAACAAGTGATACATTCTTTAAATTCATGTTATTTAACGATTTCTGCCATTAGGAAAAAAGTTGTTTCGATAAAAATGTTTTAAGTCAAAAATGTGAGTAGTCTCACTTATTTAAAAAATATAACCACAGTTAGTCACAATCTGATACAAGTACTGAGTAGATAAAGTATTATTCTGTAATTTATAATAACTACATGTCACTTTTAAGACTTTTTGTTAATAAAATATAAAACATCTTGGTCTATCTAAGTTAATTTTCCAGAATGAGGCTAAAGTAGGCTTAGTTGGAACATTAATTAATCAGGATAGATAACAAAAATGTACATGCAGAGGATAGAAATGATAATGAAAAATAAAAATTCAATTATCAACATCAATCGTTTTATTGTTATCAAAAAACTCAAACTCAAAACTCAAATTATTTACGACCATTAGGACAAGAAACTTTAGTTTCACGAATAAAAAATGAATCTTTAGTTTGTTAGAATATTTTAGTTCCATTCAGAAGCTTTCTTCAGAGGTTACAGTTCCACCAGAGGAAAAAAAGAATTTTTAGTTCAACTGAATATTTCAGTTTTACACAGTTTTTTTTAGAAGTCACTGAAATTAACATTTCTTTTCCATTTAATGGTCAAGACTGGTGGCAGACTAATTTAATACGTTAATTCTGGAAAATTAAACAAAGTGAATGAGAAATGTTAGACCAGAGTACCCAACTATTTTACCAACATGGAAACCCCTTCTATTATTTATTTCTCCATGTACCCCATATTTTTTAAAAATTCCATCTACCCAAGAAATTGTTTTGATTAAACAATAATTAACTTTTTTAATTTACCACTAAAAATTTATCACATATAACAGAGTGGAATTAAAAGAATAGCAGTATAAAAATAAAATTACTTGTTTAAAGAAGTAGTTATTGTGCTCTGAATTTTTTCCCTGAAAACACATCAAGGAGTTTATCCGAGATATATATATTGTCCTTTCTAACATACTTAGAAAATTATGACAGTTGTAGAACAATCTCAGTTTATTATATTATTCTGTGAGCATTTGTACATTATTTAATTAAAATAGCTCACAAACTCTCCAAGTATCAAAAACTAAAGATAGTTTACTTGTTAGAAGTGTCAGAGTTGCAAAGCATAACCAGAATGATATTACAACAAGATAAACCATACCTCATAGACTTGGGAAACCAGCGTGGATGAATACATCTGAGGCACTTTTATAACAATCTCACTTATAACTTCACAGTAGTGTAAGGCCTGAAAAATGAAGATTAGTGTTGACTAAGCTGTAAAACTAATAAGTGTATCATAAAATGTTATTCACCAGTGTGAGTGATAAACCTTGGTTCATCAGTCATCATCACGAAAAACTTGTTTAGTTAAACATAAGCTGTGTTAAGCCCACCATAGACATCACAATTCTTAGTATTATAAGACCTTACTTACTACTGAGTCATTGGGGGCATATCATGGAAGAAACATAGTTATAAATGTGGTTCACTAGAATTATAATAAAACTGAAAGTTCTCACACAAGCTATGGTATGGAACAATTTTTGTACGCTTTAGATAAATCTTACCAATCAAGACATGAAAACAGCATGAATAAATTGTGAATAAAATATAAAATATTAAAGTTCAGGAGCTTTGTACTCATTGTTATGTTTTAACATCAAGCTGCAGCCAAAAACTTCAACTGAAAAGAAAGTAACAGATAGGTGTATCGTGAGTTTATACACAGCATCCACCACAGTCAAACAACATGACCAAAGCATGTCAAGCCTGAAAAGTGGAATAAAACATTTTCTTATCCCTTTTGTGGTTGGGATGGATATACGTGTATAAACACTTACATATAAGTTGTGAATGATTTTATCACATTTCAAGGGTTTTGCAATTTGATTATCAAAGGCTACATGAAAATGAGACAATTTTTTGTGCACATACAAAACAGATGTCTGGGACAGAAATCAGTTCTTTTGTAATGCAACACGACAGAACTGACCAACTGAAACTGATTAATTCGAGACCTATAACAGTTTTTAAACTTCACCAGTAAAGGAATATTTCACTGGCTAAACAAACATTAATTACTGTATAGTAAAAAACAGTTGTGTATTTCATTCCAAAGTACTTGGGTTTTATATGTTAAAATAAAAAGACAAAGATAATTACAACGCTGAAACTGTTTACTTATCATATAGGTAAAAACAAGTCTTAAGTAGTACAGTTGTGACAAGATGTTTATAAAAACAATATGTCTTTGTAGGTCACAACACAAACGAGTTTACCGTGATTGGATAGCAACTCATATATGTGTAAAGAATTGGAATATCACGTACCTCTTCCAAAAGTCCACAGTCCACCAAACCGGTAGCATACAGAAATTTGTAGGCCTGTAATAAATAAATATTCATTGTATTTTAAACCAGTAATGAATTAATAAGAATTCACATTTCCATTTTTTTTTTACAAATATTACAAAGAAGTTATTTCAGTACCTGTAGGTGTGGCAGAACGTAGCCCTGCGTCCCTAGTGACATGCCATATTCAAAGATCTCTGTACACTGTATGGCCTCGTTAGAAGCAAACTCACTGAATGACAGCCTATGGGGGTGAAATTTGAACATTAACACCAAATATTTAATTCTGTCTTTAACTTAAGACATAATATGTGACACTATTATTGTTATTATTTTGAATATAACAATTAATCCAAGTACCATTAATTTTCTTAATACAGACTTGGTCAATTTGATTGACCACGTGACCTCTTTGTATTTAGTTTTTATATATTTAATACTTCTAACTTCCAATACATCGTGTACATCTTTACAAAATTTGGCAGTCTTTCAGTTAGTACAAGTTTTTCACACAAGAAAAAACAAACTTTGTTGAAATATTTTTAATAAATTAAATTGAAGATTCCTTCATGAATATGCCAACTATTTATTTGGAGAATAGTTTATTTGAAAATAAATTTTAATGTTAAGATTACAAATTATTATCCTCACCTCCAAAATTTAGTTAGTTTTGTGTAATCCATAAAACTTCACAAATACATTTCAAATCTTTTCTTCAGAGAAACTATCTTATCTGTTGTTCACTCAGCCCTGTTTCAACCCAGGATCAGTCAATTTAAACAACCTTGTAATAACCACAAATGAATCTTACCACATCACACTTTTTTCTTTCCAGAATAATTTCAGGTTGTGACATTAAACTACATTCATTTATTCTAAGTAGCATTAAGCTTGTAATAGTATACACCTATTTTGTTTTATTGAAATTTTAATCATAACTACACTCCATGTCATTACAAGCTGTAGATCACTCAAGGCATGTGCAGTTCATGTTACACTACTGAATAATGTCACTCGTGTTATGTTACAAACTGCTGGAATAGAATGCAAGTCTCGTGAAATATTTTTACAATATCATATTATTTATTTAATCCAATCTTAACTAACCTTATTGTTACATTTCAGTTACTTTTATAATAAAGAATGAACATGAAAAACAAGGAATAAAAACCTTTTTATCTTTCCATTGACTGCTGATGACAGTTAAGCCTACATTTTTATACTAAGAGTAACAGTGCACAGTTAAGCCTACATTTTTATACTAAGAGTAACAGTGCACTAAATTTCTGTTCAATTAAATAGTGCACCAGAGAACAGACTAAGAATATGCAAAAAGTTGACAATTTTCTCTAACCGTCATAATTTTTCTGGCTTTCTAATTACAAAACAAGAGCTGTGGGCACTTGTTCGTCGACCTCTCCATGCACTCAACCACCATACCTGTTATTTCAGTCAAAAAAAAATTACCAAAAATTGGCTGTGTTAGTGGGTTTCACAAATGTTTCTTACACAAAGAGACACATAGAATAATAAGAATAAATCATTGCCTTGATGTCATCTAAATTATAATGAAAACCTCAACAGTTCCAGTGTATCAAAGTGGCCATTTTTACTTAGGTGGAGGAGAACTGGGAAGAGAGCCCTTCTGTTTTCAACAATGTTGTTTTTATTTACAAAAAGGTCTATGGACCTTCATGGATACTGCACTGAGTTGAGCAGGCAGGTCTCTGTCAACGTACAAAGATTTCAGCAACTGTCCTGTATCTCGGGGTTAAAGAAGATGCCAGAAGCCACAACCAAAAGACGTGTATATGGGGAGCTACTGATAGGAATGTTGTGAATAGAGACAGCAGTGAACATTGGCTTGACAACTCCTTTAACCAAGTAGGGCAAAAAAAAATCTTCACATGGTTGGAGAACAACTCTGTCTGCACTCTCATTGTAGCAATGGAACATAATGCAGCAGCACATGTCCAAGATGGAGTGGAAGGCAATAACTTCAGAGCCTCTGGGTAGGAAATATTGATTATAGTCTTTAAATGTTGCACCTCATTCTCCTCCATCCACTTAGGATACGAATGAAAGTAGGAGGGATGAAAACCATCACAGTTAATACAGTAAGATTCCAGTTCCCACTTGTAGGCACCAATATGTTTGCCATCACAACAAGCATGTGTTGAAGAACCATGACAAAATGCCTTCGAGTGACCAAACCACTAGATGTAGAAATATCAGAGAGGGTTTGGAATGTATGGCCATAGCTTACAGTTCAAATAACCTGCCTTAATACTGGCATGTAAACCTGGCAACGTAAACATCAAAATAAGAACATTTGTAGGCGTTGTTATTCTGTCCTTATGAGTGGTGACATAGCAAACCCGAGATTTCCTTAGCTGGAGAAAACAGCGAGGATCTCAGACTTCAAAATGCTCTTTGTATACCTTCTCAACTATAACTTTTCTTGAAGAATTCAAAGTAGTATAGGGAGTAACCTCTAGAAGTATATTACCAATGGCCTTCCATTTCAGAAAGAGTTTGGTATGACTTTGGCAAGACAGCAAGCCCCTCAAATAATTTTTGAATGAAAAACGGAGACATTTGCCTCAAGTATTTCTCAGACAATGAATGCATAATGAGAAACTGAGGGGCAGAATCTAACTGTGATGATGATTGTGTAACAGTCATCTATGAGTGTTTGTTTTGCAATGACCTGTTTTTTGTTTGTTATTTTTCAAGGATTATGGTATCCATAATAAACAGAAAACATTCAATGTCCACTGATCTCGTCTACAATGGAGCTCTACAGATGGGATACACTACAATGGAGCCCTACAGGTGGGATACACTACAATGGAGCCCTACAGGTGGGATACACTACAATGGAGCCCTATAGATGGGATACACTACAATGGACCCCCACAGATGGGATACACTACAATGGAGCCCTATAGATGGGATACACTACAATGGACCCCCAAAGATGGGATACACTACAATGGAGCCCCACAGATGGGATACACTACAATGGAGCCCTACAGATGGGATACACTACAATGGAGCCCTACAGATGGGATACACTACAATGGAGCCCTACAGATGGGATACACTACAATGGAGCCCTACAGATGGGATACACTACAATGGAGCTGTACAGATGGGATACACTACAATGGAGCTGTACAGATGGGATACACTACAATGGAGTTCTACAGATGGGATACACTACAATGGAGCCCTCCAGACGGGATACACTACAATGCCACACAAGGACAATGCAGCAATGCCAGGGTTTCGTGAGCACTATACCCAAGAAAAAATGTTCATAACACCTGTTGATAATGTCCAACACTGGTTCTCAGTTGACCCTAGCTCAAGAAGATCAGCCAACTGGCCTTAGGGAGCCAGCCCAAGGCCACCCATCTACAGGAATTCAAGATTCTTCAACTACCACAATCTTCTTACCTCCCCTTCACAGTTTGCCACACATAGTGGATGTTCAGATTGCAGGGAAGGTAAACTGAAAGTACAGAACTTTCTCTGGAAGGTCCCCCTACCATGTACAGGAATCCACCTCAAGGGGAAATGAAATAAAATTTAAGGCTACAAAAAACTATGGTTTGTCTGAGCAGTGACAATTTTTAGTGAGTAATTTACATTTAACTTTGTACTTATTTTAATGGGTGGTAAATAAAATAAAGATGTCATCTAGAGAAAATGTGATGTCATACTAAAGGAAACTGAGGAGTTTTAAAAGGATTTCCCTGTAAAATGAAGAACTTAAAATTTATATAACATTGAAATATGAATTATTTGCCAAGATTTTACACTATATTAATTGGTATAACACAAACGAAAGTTTATCTGAAGAAATAAAACATCTACTGTTGTTTGGTTCTAATCAGGTTAAATATTCACACTTCCAAACAAACTTATTAACTACAACAATGATACAGCTTGTGTAGACCATAAACTGAAAACTGACGTTAACTTCCTGATAACCATACTGTTTATTTAGATCATAAACTAATAACTGATGTTAACTTCCTAATAATGTTAGGTTACCTAGTTGTTAAAAGCACCAACTGCTAACTTCTGGCTAGTCTAATGACATAACCAATTTGACTGTAGTTCTTATAATGTACCCACTGTGCTGAAAAGAATAATATTAAGCTAAGATTTACTCACAGGTTTAAAACAACTAACAGGACATTTGTGTTAAATTATATTGTAGTTTGTTTTTCTTTGCTATTTGTTTTCAAGCTTATGACAGAATGTTACAATAAAAAATGCAAAATTTACTTATGCTTACATGTGGTTAACCCCAAGAAGAACCAGTTTGCTGGACTTCTGAGAGAAAGTACCAAAGTCAGTTTGGGCCATCAAATAACAGAAGTGAGCAGCAGCAAGACAACCTTGGCTCCCTGTGTAAAGCAAGAAGAAACTAAAATAACATCCTGACAACAAGACTACAAAAATTCCAAAAACAAATATTTCTTCCTCAGTTAAAAAATAAAATTTAGATGGTTTCTCATAAGTTTTGACAAAAGGAACTACCTAGAGTATCTCCAAGAGTGGTGATACTCCTCTGATCCAAGTCAGGACGTTGTGAGGGATTGGACAGAATCATGGCAAGGTGAGGTCTCCAGTCTCCCCATCTTTCCTCTGCAACACACTAAACAGAACTCAAAAAAGTTAATTTATATTATATTTTTCCTTTAACTGTACACTTTCTCACATGAAACTTGAAAAAAACACACTAACATTTTACAGTAATGCCAAACATAAAATGTATTTTATGAAACATCCAGAGAGAAAAGTGCTTAGAAATAATCTGAATATTTACTTTATAAAACTAACGTTTTCAAACTGAAAGGCCTGGGGGAAAGGTACATCTTTCACTAAACCAGCAAAATAGAAACTACATAACAGTAGCATGCCATGTGCATCTTGGGTTTTTAACTTACTGGGCTATTTCGATATTTATCTAACAACTACATGCACTGTTACAGATGCATAATTAAGAAATGTTTATCATTAACAATTACTGGTAACTTTCTCAAACGGATTAACTTGAAAATTCAACGGTTTTCAATAATTAATCCATAAAGGATTAATGAGAAGAAGGTGAAATAAATTTTTGATTATTTCTAAGATTACTGAGAAATAAATACACAATAAATTAAGTGCAACTTGTTTTGGATGAACTAATTATGAAGGGAAATATGATAATGTCCATTACTTTAAGTAGTTATTATGATTAAATATGTGTATTTAATTATGTGATTAAGTTACATCTATAACAGGGAGAGTGATATTTCTTTCAGCTGAATAAATAAGTATTTTAAGTTTTTCCATGACTAATGCCACAATAACTACTGTAAGTCCAAACTACTGTGTACATACCAAGGTTTAGCATCACACATTTACTATACAATACTATCCTTGACAAAAATTGACTGTTCATAAAAACAGTTTTAAAGGCATGACTTTCAACACTCACAGTAACAGCTGCTGGTTGCCGTCCAGACATGAGTTGATACAGTGTTTGTAAAGGGTCATTCAAAGTGAGAGAATTTGCAAATCTCGTCATTACAGAACCGTAGGTCCTGTTATCCATTTTCGAGGCTAAAAACAAAGCATGACCCCAAAGACCATGCTTCATAGCCCATTCCAAGGAGTCCTGTTTCAGTACAAAAAGAAAACAAAACAAATAACTGACAAGGAAACGTTACATCCTAACAGAAACTTGGAAACTGTGTCAGCAGAAAGATAATTATCATAAAGTTTATTTTATTGTGACTTCCCATCAGACTTCATCTGCTTTCAAGCAAACATTTGTTGATAACAGAAACACGATATTCCCACTAAAACATAACTTAAAAATACGAAGAAGTTATCAACTTTTACACGTTTATAACCTTTTACTCACAAAACAAGACAAAAATCATTAATGCGTGAATAGTTTGTACATATTTAGTACATATCTAACAAAAATTAACTATCAGCTTAATGTTCACAAGTACATCAATGGTACTGTATGATTCTAACTTGAACAGCAATCTATTATACATTCATTAGAGTGTGATTAACCTGACTCAGCACTGTAGTTACCATGGTACCACATTTCTGAAAGGTTGAGACTACCAGTTCAGAAACATTTCTCACAGCTACAATGCTGAATGTAAACATTAGTTTCCGAGGACATGTTTAAGCTCATTAGACACAATACTTAGCTGCATTTGCATCAGGGGGTACAACACATACATGGTAAAACAGAACTGTCAAAATTTCATTTTTCTTCATCTAAATTATTACAAAAGAATTTCAAAGGAGCTAACTAAAGAAGCCATTGCTAGAACTGTATCCAAAAACCTTTGTCAATCAACAATTAACTACATTCCATTTGTTCTGAATAATCAGATAAAAATATGAACCCAGTATGAAGATAAAATATTTTAAACTGATTGTTTCATTATTAGGACTTTGTGATTTCTTTGTTGCAAGTTGTACTAGATATTTTGATGGATAAGAAAGTGATAAATATCCTCTCAATCTCGATTATTTAGTTTAGTTGATAACATTGCATATATTACCTTTTTGTTTCCAAAAAGCAAAAATTCCCGAAACTTTCTCGTTACGTCTTCGACAACCAAAGTTCTGGATGAGTTCAACAAAGTTCGGTCTTGAGTGACGACAATTCCTTCATCAGGAGAAGTCTCAGCTGTTCCTCGAATTTCTGGACCAACTTCTTCTTGTGGGCTAAAGTTCGTACTTTGTTCCACTGCTGGTTTAGGTTTCAGTATTTCGTGATTTGCTAATAACAGTTCAGCTATATCACTTCCCACGATGCTCTGAAGAAATAAAATCATTCAAGAATTAGACATTCAAAAAATAAACTATTGTCATGCACTTCTGAACATTGATAGAATCCTAACAAAGATACAATGTTTGTATTTCATGTATGTCACATTTCTTCATCTGTTTGCAATTAAATCTCTTTAAAATTCAACAAAAATGTATCCAAGCAGTACAAAGAAACTCAGTTGAAGTTGTAGTGGCTAACTATACATGTTAAGTAGGAAAAAACAAATCCACATACAAAAATACCATGACGTTTAAATCAGGTGATTAGCAGCTTGCATTGTATCATGTAAAACGAGTTTTTAATCAGAAGCTTTATTCTATAAATAAAACAATATTTGTTTCATTCTACCTAAAAATAAGAAAAAAATGTCAAAAATAACTTAAATATATCAACAATATTAGTACTGCACTGATCAGAACAGGCTTGTTTCCCAAACAGAACCGACCAGAAAACAAACAGGAACATTAAAACAAAAACGTATTTCATAGTTACAAACTACTCATGAAAAGTACACAGTTGACAAAAACTAAAAGGAAACATCCTAACAAAATGAGAGACAGCAGGTACATGCAATGTGTAAGGTAACGTATACAAATGCTGGACTGGGTGACTGCTGCATACGTTTTGTAGAAACTTCAGTGGTCAAGACAGCTCACCTTGCTGATGTTTCCGAAGCAAAGGTGTCTGAGGTGACATCAGCTTGGAACTCAAAGGGAAAGCCTTTAGCCGTAAAGGACATCAGTGAACAGAAGCACATGCTCCAGGATTGTGATGTTTGTGCATTAATTCAAACTGGAAAGCTAAACAACCAAGGAATCACAGATCAGCTGATTGCAAATTTTAACCCGAGGTGAAAGCACCCAGCTTCATCAAAAACTCAACAGATACCTTAGCTGGGTTACAATGACCACTTATTATACCTGGTTTTGCAAGGTCATTCCTCCAGTAAGCACAGGCTTTTGACCTGTGATAAGATAAATAATCCTTGATGTTCTCACCAGATGAATGAGTGGACACGTGGCTCTAACATACATAACATTACAACCCTTGATTCCAACAGCGAAAAGGCCTCGCACCCTTAGAAGAGGAAGTTGGTGCTAATGGTTACTTAACAGAACTAAATGATCGTCTTCAGCCCATGCCACAGCTTCTCCTTCCTACAGAAGGGTGTTCTTCAAGATCTCCCTGTTTATAGAGCACGACACTGACATTATCCACATGTCATGGCATTCTCATTCACCAGATCCAAACCCAAATGAGTATGTGTGGGATATGACAGCATTTTCCACTTCCATCAGCTGGATGCAAGTTCACTGACTTTGGAAGAGTATCATATTCCTCTTGTGGAATTCCTGGTACTAGTAGATCCTATGCCACATACTTACAGGTGGCACTGGCCATGTGTGGTGACACACAAACCATATTAAGTGATTTCATATTGGTGTTTCCATTGTTTTGAGCCACAATGTGTACAAAGAGACATTTCAGTTGTAAGGTATTCGAATTACAAGATATATTCATATTTAAAATAAAATATTTGCATTACCAGAAAAATAATCTCATTTACAAGTTAAGGAATATACTCCTAAGATGCATAAAATATTTCATTTAGAATATCTGCATTGCAAAAATATAAAGAATTTCATTTAATAGTCAAATAATACTATGTAACAAAATGTTTATTTTTCTTATTCCTGGAAAGAAAGTGTTATTTCCTAATTGCTTAGGCCTAAAGTAAATGGAAAAAGACCTATTTTTCTCTTCAAACTTTGGTTTTGTGACCTAGTTAATGAAATTTCCAAATTTACCCATTTTACATTCCAGGTAGATTCAGTGCTGAGTACCTGATAGAGAATTTTCTCAAACTTACAAGAATTTTCAAGAACCTTTTAGATTTTCTAGAACTTTCCATAGTAATAGACACACACATACAGGGATCACCATCAGTTTAGTTCTAGCTGCCTAAGTGAACACATAGACCTATCCAAGGAGGCTTTACCAAGTTTCCATGTTATCTTTGCCTCTGGAACAGCAGGGACATCTCAGTGCACTACAACAGGAAAGCACTGGCCACAATGGACGGAGTTCTCTGTGGGAGGCACAATGTCAAGTGTGAGCCACTAGTGGACCTCCAGAAGGTGTTGTTCTCACCATTGACATAAAATTGGGTCTCATGAAACAGTTTGTCACAGCTCTTGATAAGGAGTCTGCAGCCTTCAAGTACCTTCGAGACTTCTTCCCTAAGCTGTCTGACACAAAGGTCAAAGTTGGTGTCTTCATTGGACCACAAATAAGAAGATCCTGGAGTGCACAGAATTCTCCAAGAAGCTCAGCAGGAAGGAAAATAACCTTGAAGAAACTTTGTCAGACTGGTTTGGGGCTTCTAGGGCAATCACAAGGACAAAAATTATGTGGAACTGGTTGAAGCTCTGGTGAAGAACTATGGCAAGATGGGCTGCAGGATGTCCCTGAAAGTCCATATCTTTGAAATTCATCTTGATAAATTCAAGAAGAACACAGGAACATATTCAGTGAAAGTGATTTACATTACAGTCATAAATCTCCAAAAATACTTACTTCTAAACATTTTTGTATTACTTTAGTATAAATACATGTAAATTCTGATTCATATGTTGCTTTATTCAGACCTTATGTGAATGAAAATGTGCAATTTTGCCTGTTTTTACATCGAAAATAGGTTAATTTCTAAATTTCACTATCCAGGTCACAAATACAAAGTTTGAAGGGAATAATGGCCATTTTCTGTACTTCTACAACATAAGCAATTAAGAAATAACAGATACTATCCAGGAACAAAATTTGTGTTACACAGTGAAAACTGCTTATATCATACAGAATTTTGGCTTGTTCCTTCTGGTAGTTTAAATTCCATAATTTTATGTGCAATACCTGATAATTTCACTTAAAGTTGAAATTACTACTTTTTTAATGATGAGAAACTAGATGTCCATCAGATAATTCTTCAAAAGTGAGCACAGTTTTGCTACAACAACTTTCATATAAATTTGTAACTTTTATAAGGAATTACCACATCTGTGTTACTTCTGAAGCATTAATTTTCTCTTTTACTGGATGATTATTATCTCCATGAACTGTGAAAAGCTGTTTATTTATACAAATACAATAATAAAAGAAGAAATCAGATAAGGTTAAACAAGTTGGATATCTTCACGGTATTCTATAAACCAATCACATTTAGAATTACTAACCCCGTTTTGTCGTAGAATTAGGACAAGAAGTTCCCACAAAAGAATAAAAGATTCACGATCAGCCAAGCCTTGCATACTTTTGAATTGATCGATCTTTCTCTGGCAGAAGTGGATGACATCATTCTTGTGAGTTCTGCCTCTGTAATGGCAAAAAAATTCAAGAAAATGCATCACATATTTTAGTTTAAATGGTTAATAACAGAACATATTGTTCAAGTATAATGCTGTATTACTATTCTTAATTGATGAATGAGTCACAGAAAGAAAATACATCTGAACAAGTGTTCATTACCTCATCAAGAGACTCTTACATAAACCTCTACATCATTTCAATCCAAACATGTTTATGTGCGTCTAATTAACTTTCCAGCAAGTCAGCTCTCATCTTATTCGTAAGGCAATAAAAGATACATTCATATCGAGTAGTAACATACACAATAAACACAACCATAGATTCTACATCAAATAAACAGATAGATGAATAGCTGCTGAACAGAAAATTATGGTGACATTTAACAAATAAACCAAATAAATCAACCAGAGTTACCATCAGTTACTTTGCTACTAACGTCATGCAGAGTTTATTACTTATTAGACCAACTTCACACTGCACTATATTTGGCAAAAGGAAATATTTTACCTATACCTCAATGAAAAATATACAAAGATCTTTTTTATGTGCTGAATGTAGTTGACTAGTTAAATAATGTGGACTTTCCATTTTTTTACAATTTGAAATAATGAACAAAATTTCAGGTAAAAATATTTGTGTTGCTTTCAATTCGAGTAAAATATATGAGAAACAAACCCAGTAATGACCGTACCTTACTAAGGGACCTGGAAAGACGTGCACTTCTTCATAACCTTCAGATAATAACAGGTTCTGTATAAGGATGAAGGCATAATATAATTTCAGGCTTCCACAAACACAAATTCATAGCATCATTAGTTATAAAAGCCTTATTCCCTTTGTCATTACGTTGAGAATGCTCATATGTTCTGTTTTTATTTTGTAATAATCAACAATACATATTGTTGATTAACAACAAAACTATCACCTCGTCATTTTTAAGACTAACTGTGGTGTTTATTCTGAGTGCTCAATATTCATGTTGATTTGTTAGGAAAGTTGTTGTTTTTTATTCTTTACTTTTTAATAACCTCGGCAAGAAAAACAGCAAAATATCTTAAGACTAAAGTTATACCACACTGTGTTGTAGCCGAACGGATAATTTACCAGGCAGTGTTTACACTAAGCCTTACTTTACAGTTAATGTATTTAGTGGTTACTAAATATTCTTTGAGTATTTCAACACACATTATCTAACTGACCCTAAAACATATAGAAAAATAAACATTTGTTATTACTGTCATCACTATCTTTCACTATCACAACTATTATCATCTTTTGTCCTCTGTACAGTTGGAAGAGTTGGAAATGTGCATTGGAATGTCTGAACTACATTACCTACTTCCTAAACTAGAATACAGTGAAAAGGTTCACAAGTATTATTTAAGTCTCTTTCAGAGTGTCTCTTTCTGTTCTTGTTCATGGTAACATTTAATTTTTGTGTAGGTTTTACTGAAAATTTAGTGGTTAAAGAATTATTTCGAGGTTGATGAAACAGTGAAGCAAAGATGAATTTTGAAGGTTCAGACATATTTGGTTTTAGTTAATTCTATAATTTTCATTGGTCATACAACAAATCTTTTACAAGCTATTAATAAATGAATGAAATATATATCCCTACTATAATAAATAAATAAATAATTATCCCTGTGAAACAAAATTGACAAAATAAACAACAAAAAAGGAAAGTAAATTCATTATTTTTTACCCATCAAGAATTTCATTTTCATTACCAATGTCTTGTTCCATACCAATTAACGATACTCAAACAAAAACACATTAATAAGACTTTCTTATACACTTAGTTTAGAAGACACACAGCATGTCTATCACTTATTTGTTTTAGACATGCTCTTCTCTGTTTCTATAAACTGTCGAGATCTTAAACTTGCTTACGTGTTCAGAAGACAAGAATTATATGTGAGACAAATATGCAGTAGTTACTTGACATCAATGCAGTTATATATTGTTTGTTTAGGTGAAGTTACAAGTTCTCCATCAATTTCAAGAAAACTACAATCATTTCAAATCACTGTCTTATTCCACTGACTGTGGTAGCAGAACTAATTTAACACAGTGTTCAAGGACATTTCTAGGCCTACTAATCTCAATGTAATGTGTAATTTATTCTCGTTCATATACACAGCTCACACATCACTAACTCCCAATATTAAAACAAGTTATTTGGGATAAAACTCGAGGCTTCTTCAACCTATTGTTACTTTGACCTATCTGGAATGAAAGAGAGGAAAAACCCTTGTAATAATAAAAGCATAACAAATCATCTTTTATTTCACAGTTTTTCATGGTCAAACAGCAGTATGTGGCTTCAAAAATAAACCAGTGAATATTGTAATAAGAGTCCAAAAATATATCCCTAGATATTTGTGAAACAAAAATTATACTGATGAAATATGTGGTACTCACAAGAATATTTTCTGTAACCCACATAATAATTCTTCACTAAATATTAACCAAACACAGAAGTAGTGTCTTATACCTTAGCATTAGCTAAACACACAGACAAACTGTGTATCTTAACATTAAACAAACATGGTCAAAGTGTAGTATATCTTAAAATTATACAAACTAATCAGTGATGTTGAGAAAACCCACTTGTAGAGAAAAGTGTGTGCATAAACGGCTCATTTGAGTTGAGAAAATTTTTTTACATAGAAGAGTGAACGTTTCGACCTTTACTGAAGAAGGTCAAACCGTTGTTTGCTCCTCTACGTAAAACAAACAAAAAAATTGCAACCCAAATGGGCCGTTTTTACATAAACAGAGGAACTATATTACACCTTAACATTAACCAAACACAAACTATTATATCTTAACATTAAAGAAACTGTATAAAACCTTGATATTAACATTAGGTCGGGGTGGGAAAGAGAACAATGTAATGTAAGAAGTTACTGACAAGTTATTTAGACAGAACTGTACAAATATAGTTAAATGGAATCATAGCTTTCATGTAGAATTCCTCTGTCCATATTTTATAAATATGTAAGAGTTTATAGCAAATACAGAAAACTATGTAAAACTGGCCAAGTTACAAAAAAAACTGTTTTTTAACATATAGCAAAAAATGCCAAAATATTAGACTTACCTTTCTACCACACAAAATAGAATGAGCTTGGTTTTGTTTTTGTTTTTGGACATTTTGCTCAAAGACGTAGGATGGCAATCTGCTCTAGCCATCCCTAATTTAGCAGTTAAAGATTAAAGGGAAAGCAGAGTGATCACCTTACAATGTGAACTCTTGGGCTACTCTTATATCAATGAATAGAGGATTGACTGTCACATTACAACGCCTGAGAGAGCAAGCATGTTTGATGGCAAGGGGTCTCGAGCCCGTGACCTCCTGGCCATGCCGGACCCTAAGGACACGATTAATATTTAAGCAAAGCAAATATTACTCAATTACCACTTGTGTAGGAGACCTTAAAATTATCCTAAAAAGGTTCTAGATTATTACAAGCATAAGTAAATTAGACATTTGTGAATTGTTTTGCCACAAAACTAAAAAGTTTGATTTGATACTAAAATTTATCAATCATCATTCATAGCTTTACATAAAGTACTTTTCAAGCTTAACTTTAAAGATAAGTTAAGCATACTGACTCTCAATAACAAGTACATGGAATACTTCTAGTCTGAAAACCACATGCAGAATAAATGTAAATTAAACATAAAAAAACAAATTTTAAAGAAGAAATTACCTGGACATCATGTATCTCCACAGAAGACGACTGACTTGATCCAGAAACCTTCAGTAAATATCCACCAGGTGTGAATCGACTAATAACGTGAGGAGTGGAAAATTTTGCAGGTGTCAAACGTGGTGGTGTAGCTACAGTTGCTATGGGTACACACACACAAAATCTTTATATTTTTCATTCTTATGATTTTGTTAAGCCTACTAGCTGCAATAATACTCTATTGTCATTGTTACTTTCAAATCAAATGCTATCAACCCAAGAAAACCATGACAAAATCAGAAAATAAATGTGCTTCCAATAATCTGATAAGAAATGTCCACTCATTTTTAATAATATTCAAAATTTCCCATACACTTTAGAAACAATATTAATAATTTTATTATCTCAAGGGCACAAAGTACATTAAACATTGTATGGATAAAAGTTATTCACAGACTGGCATGAAAACAAATTCCACAAATTATTTGAACACAATTGTTTTACCTATCTGCCATTTGGACACCATTACACTACAGAATACTTTAAAAAAACTACGACTAAATAATTCTGTTAGATGTGTTTGTTTTTGAAATTTCGCACTAGCTATCCCTAATTTAGCAGTGTAAGACTAGAGGGAAGGCAGCTAGTTATCACCATCCACCACCAACACTTGGGCTACTCTTTTACCAATGAATAGTACGATTGACCATCACATTATAACAAACCCATGGCTGAAAGGGCGAGCATGTTTAGTGCAACAGGGATTCGAGCCCACAACCCTCAGATTATGAACTGAACGCCTCAACCACCTGGCCATGCCAGGGCCTCTGATAAATAACATGTCCATAAACAAAACGTGTTAAGGTTGATAGTGTAGTGAATATACATTAACAGTTATTTCACAAAGATGGCTTCACGCTACTCACAAATGCAGCTAATCAGTAACCAACTGAAAATTAAAGTTTAATGAAGTTTGCAAAAGATATTATAAAACTATCATTCCAAAACTTTGCTGTCT
The DNA here is from genome assembly GCA_011833715.1 of Carcinoscorpius rotundicauda. Classification (NCBI taxonomy): domain Eukaryota; kingdom Metazoa; phylum Arthropoda; class Merostomata; order Xiphosura; family Limulidae; genus Carcinoscorpius; species Carcinoscorpius rotundicauda. The sequence goes on along the minus strand of CM022392.1, from coordinate 168,861,067 downwards.
GAAAGTATAACCTGTTTGTTAATATTAGTTTTATAATCTTATTACTTAAAGCACACCATTCTACCCCTGAATTAACAAAACGTACATTTACGATACTGCACAAAATTTTAATAACTAAAAAACTACTGGTTTATCGACAGTTGTTTGTGCCAGTAATGATTACTGATAGAATTCACAACTCATTGACAGCACATGAAGTGTTCAGATTGTTCTTTAGTCATAAGCACATCACCACATCAAAATGACTGAATGCACAGCGTTCAAAATTTACTGATACGTCCCCTCAAAATGTTGTAAATTTGTTACATCTTTTATTAGACAACAGAAAACTTTGTAAAACTATGTTTTTAAGTTCAATTATTGTAAATACACTTGTTTAATTGTTCTGTAGGCTGAAAGAAACTACTGTAGAATCACAACACTTTTTATGAGAAAATGTTATTCATGAATAGTTCAGATATTTAAGAAATCCAATGTTAAATTAGGATTCGAGTGTGTTTTAAAATGTATATTTTTACACATTTTTCTGTTATCTAATAAATGTTAAATTAACATTTTAAAGAGGGAGCCACTTTTTGTCCACTTAAGTTTTTTTACATTAAAAATGGTACCATTTACTTGAAAAACAAGATTTTAAAAAAAATCCAGTTTCTAAGCTCTACATTGTAAAATTACACCAATAAAGATGTAATCAAATCCTTGTGTTAAGTCCTAGTGAAAGTTGTTCTTCTTTTGAGGAGTTTCTTTATTTAATATTGTTTTAAGTTTTAAAGAAATGATTGTTGTGCATACAACAGTTATTTTTCTAATTGTCTAAATCTAAAATGTGCAAAATGGAAATTATTGTTATGGAATGTTGTTTCTGGTGCCATTCAACAGATGACGCCACTTATATCTCGTTGTACTGCTGCACAACAGATGGCACCATTATATTTATCATATCCCGTCACATACACAAGTATCTATATACACAGTCACACCATTATTATATTTTAAGATGCCAGAATATACCAGAAAATAAAGGATTGTATTTTACCATGGTTACAAATATAGTTCAAAATAAATAAATGTGCATTTTGCTTTGGATCTTGTAGACCAAGTTTAAATAAAAAAATATTTTTATTAATTAGGATTTTAACGATTTTAATAAATGAAAACAAGTGGAATGATCAGCATAGAAGTCAACTAGTTAAACCATCTATCAAAAGTATATGGTGTAGTTCATAAAAGTTGAGTTGCAAAATTATTACAGAAACTATCCTAATGATACTAAAGCATAAACTACATTACTGTTTTAACATGATAAACTATCCAAAGCCCAATAACCAGAGAGAAATATTTCTTTGCAGAATACAATAAACATGTCTGTAAAAAAACACAAACTTGAAAAGTTTGGAAAAATATTTTTAACTGATCTTGGAACTTCCACAGCAAAATAATGGAACACTGAACTTAAAGTTATTTCAAATTTACTAAAATATTATTTATTTTAGAAACTCTTACAATGTCAAAAAATGAAGGTTTTTGAAAAATAAAGTCAAAACTAAAGAAACAGGATCGTATCTTGGGCACTTCCTACTATATTTTGTTATTCAAATTGAAGATTGTTCACTTAACTGTAATGAATGACCCAAATTTATTTCTTACGAGTTTTAGATTTTATTACAAATGATAGTTGGTTAAATTTTTTTATTAACTCTTCTTGTCAGAAAATTCTCAATACCAAGTGGACTACAGTTGAAACAATGACCCTGGAAACAATCAAGTTGTACACATGTATGAACTGTACATTTATAAACACAGTAAGTCAGGGCAAGCTGTACACATGTATGAACTGTACATTTATAAACACAGTAAGTCAGGGCAAGCTGTACACATGTATGAACTGTACATTTATAAACCAGTAAGTCAGGGCAAGTTTGTACACATGTATGAACTGGTACATTTATAAACACAGTAAGTCAGGGCAAGTTGTACACATGTATGAACTGTACATTTATAAACACAGTAAGTCAGGGCAAGCTGTACACATGTATGAACTGTACATTTATAAACACAGTAAGTCAGGGCAAGTTGTACACATGTATGAACTGTACATTTATAAACACAGTAAGTCAGGGCAAGCTGTACACATGTAATGACTGTACATTTATAAACACAGTAAGTCAGGGCAAGCTGTACACATGTATGAACTGTACATTTATAAACACAGTAAGTCAGGGCAAGTTGTACACATGTATGAACTGTACATTTATAAACACAGTAAGTCAGGGATATCTCTGTAGACAGACTCCTCCTCAAATCACATTTCGAACTTTTGAATAACTAAAAAGCATTATTACTCATATTACAATAAAACAAATCTAATAAATTCTTTCATTTTTTAAACCTAAAGAGCAACAAATAAATGAGCTTACATGTTTCATGTAGTCCTGATGATTCTTCATATCTACTTGTATAAGAATTATCAAACTCGTGTAGCTGGCTATAACTGGAATAGTCCAGCCCAGAAAGAGACGTTCGGCTCAAATCCCTAATTTTATCAAATTGATAAGAACTCATGACGATTTATTGAAACTAATGAAATATATAAAAAAGCTGATATATTTGTAAACATTCTTTAATTCTATTACACAGATAATAAAAACACAATCCAATAAAATATTCATTCTGTCTGTTGCATGATGATAGCAGATGAAAATATTAAAAGATAAAGTGATAGTTTCATGCATAATTGAAAATAACAACACAAAGTAGTATAAATTATTTATACAACCATGTTATTCACAATAAAAGTTATTAATTCTCTCACTACAGGCAAAGTCAATTCAACCAAGTTTGCAACCCCAATGTAACCACCAGTCTCATACTTTAATAAATATTGTGTATCTTAACGTTTACAAAAACATAGCCTTTATACACAATAAAACAGATTTTATAATTATTTTTATTAAAAACATCTTAGTCAAAATATGGAGGAAAATTGTTGACTACTTCAAGTTTAAAATGACTTTCACATTAAGGTTAAAAACACTTCTTTGCTTGAAAACTGTCAAATTTTATTAGCACAATCTCTGAAGCCTTCTAAATAAACATTCTTTAAGTAAATATATTTTGTATGTATTCTATCCTAACTCTATATACATTCTATCAATTTGACCAACTTCACAAACAAAATAGAAATACATATACAAATTATCCTTGTGTCTGAAATGACTTCAAATTGTTATGGGGAACTACAGTTGTTTACCTTAAAATAATTGAAAGCTCACAACAGTATCGATCTGTTAACACTTAAAGTTTCTTGAGCCACATGTAACTAATAATCCCACCACAACAGTTGTAAATCACTTGATAAACATGTATCTAACTCTGTTGGATGACTCATTTCAACTTTTAAACATTGAGGATTTCACTAGTGCTACAATTAAGGTAGAGAAAACAATAAGATAAAGTTTTAGAACAATAAAAATTTTGATATCCATTTAAGAAATTTTGCAAGCTATGTAAATGAAATATGAAACTAAATTGACAAGAGAATCACCACCATCCAGACCGACACAGAACAGATTCGTGCACGTACTTTATTTAAAGACAACTAAAGCCGAGTTGTGTTTATTAAAATCTTGCCAAATTTAAAACATTAACATTTAAAAAGCAGTGTTACATTAACTCGGGTATTTTCACAACCAAACAGTAAGCAGTATAAATTTATGTACTTATATTCTACATATATACGCAGAGAGGCAAAAAATTGTTATCTGACCTTTTTTATATGCAAAAACAGCTCGTTTGGGTTGAGAAAATGTTTCAAATAGAAGAGCGAACAACGTTTCGACCTTCTATTTGAAACATTTTCTCAACCCAAACGAGCCGTTTTTGCATATAGAATTCTGAACAAGTGGGTTTCTCGACATCACTGATTGTTATCTGACCATTTGGGACAAAATATCAAGTGTCCATTTTAATATGAAATGATGAAAGCAAGTATCAGTTTGAACTTAAATAAAAAGATGCCACACTGACCTTTGAGTTTTTCTAAGTTCTTCGTTAACCGAACTCCGACCCGAATGCACACTCAATCTATCAAACTCTGATGTGTCATAACCCAACTGGGCGTAATACTGTCTGTAGCGATCTGCCATCTGTTGTCTGTATCTGTAACACATAATTATGACCCCACTTTTATTTCATTCATCACTTGTAGATATCAGTTCATTTCATTAAATCTACACTCGACCAAATTTATGAAAAATTAGACCCCACCAAAATTCTCAGAACAGTTTTAGTACTGAACACCAACAGTGGTGCCCCCACATTAGCTGATTAACAAAGTGAATACTCTAGACCCCTCAGAACAGTTTTAATACTGAACATGAACAGTGGTGCCCCCACATTAGCTGATTAACAGAGTGAATACTCTAGACCCCTCAGAACAGTTTTAATACTGAACATGAACAGTGGTGCCCCCACATTAGCTGATTAACAAAGTGAATACTCTAGACCCCTCAGAACAGTTTTAATACTGAACACCAACAGTGGTGCCCCCACATTAGCTGATTAACAAAGTGAATACTCTAGACCCCTCAGAACAGTTTTAATACTGAACATGAACAGTGGTGCCCCCACATTAGCTGATTAACAGAGTGAATACTCTAGACCCCTCAGAACAGTTTTAATACTGAACATGAACAGTGGTGCCCCCACATTAGCTGATTAACAAAGTGAATACTCATATAGCAAGGTCCTAATTCATGAAGCCAAATGCAACAAACAAAAAATTCTGAAAGTAATTTAAGAAATATGTTAATAACTTCAACTTGCAATGTACAAGAGTTTGACATTAAATGGAATTTACTAAATAATTAAATATTAGACTCGTTAATCAGCCAACTGTTTATTCACACAAGGCCTGGATATCTGGAATAATCAGCCAACTGTTTATTCACACAAGGCCTGGATATCTGGAATAATCAGCCAACTGTTTATTCACACAAGGCCTGGATATCTGGAATAATCAGCCAACTGTTTATTCACACAAGGCCCGGATATCTGGAATAATCAACAGTGTTACCAAATGAAAATGGTAATATTCAAAAATATTTATTTTGAAGACTTATTTTCGTGTGTTGAGACACTAATAAACTCAGCTGAACAATTTTGAAATAATGAAAAATAACAAATAATAATTGCAACCTGCCTATCAGGATAACTGATAAGAGCACTAATAATGAGAAAGGCTGATATCAATCCATAAATTAATTGTATCATTAATTAATGAATCATTTTCTGTGACACCAGCTCATGTTCATAGGTAATGAATATTGAATAATTAAGTGAACCAACTAGGTATAATGGATATAGTGTTTATAACTCATTTACAAGCTACTATGTTACATGTAGAACATAGTAAATTTATCAAGAACTCTAAAGACCTATTTATTTTCTAAATTCACTCACAGAGGATCGGTTCGGTACAGTTCATCATAGAAACCATAGTTGTAACTACTGTAGGCATATCTGTAGTGGTCATAGTAGGAGTAATATGGATCTCTCTGATAACAGCCATACTCACTTCCTGTAATAGAATTATCTTTAAGTACTAGCTTCAGGACCATTTTTTTCATTGCTGATTTCTAGCACAGACACAAAACATTATTAGAACCGAACTTGAAGAATATCAAATATTTACTTTCAAATTTTAAAAAATGCTACCTGAATAGTTGTAAGATATGGATCATTTACCTGTAGAATCTTTACTGTACTTAAAAGTTTTCTTTCTCATCATTACAACTAATGGTATCTTAGACAAATCAGATCAAAACAGGAATGTCAATTATTCTACAACTGATATTAAAATGGATGTTTATCTCTTACAAGTGAATGATCAACCGATAGAAGAGAAAAATGTAAAATAAAATTTAGATTCATAGTTGTAATTATCCTGAAAACTGAGTTATTGTTTGTTTTTTCAGAGGTTGATTTTTTCCAATTAGGTTTTCTCAATATTCTAAGAGAAAGAAGAATAATGTGTCTGAGCTGATTTTAAAAGCTATACTTGACTTTGGTCATGAATGAAATTTTTAGACTTAAATTGGGATTCTTGTTTAATTGACCCACTGACAAAATTACACCATTTGCTACAAATTAACACATTCAGGAAGATAATGGTTAACAACTTAAATCCCATCTGATTATGTAAATGACAAAAGGCATGTAAATAAGATGATACGACAGAGAGTAACCTGGATATAACTACAAACACTTAGCTCAAAATTGATAACTTGTATATCAACGTAACGTACTCAACAATAAGTATCTTTAACATTAACAACCAAAGTATTCAAAATCAGGTTTAAAATTTCCATGCAGTACTGAGAATTCCTGATACGATTATTAATTAGTAAAAACAAATAAAAGAGCATTGAATCATTGAACTGAAGAGTTAAGAGATACAACTGTTGTTTGAATAGAGAAGTAACTAGCTTAAAATCAAACTTTCCCTTTAATAAAAATTATTACAAGCTTTTATCTTTAACCCCTATGTATTTCATGCACACTTTACGTATCTCTGAGACGTGCAGATGTTAAGCCTAATGAGATGAGGACTTTCATTACGACTGTTGTGATTTTTACCTCTTTGCTCTCTACCTCTACTGTAGTATCCATTCCTATCGTACTGTCCATAATGTGCTGGTGAATCACTGTAACGTAGCCTCTCTGTTTCAGCACGAGATAAAGGTCTATTGTAATCTGGATAATAAGGGAACATAGAATCTCGATCACCACGATAACGATCTCGGCCATCTAGAGATTCTGCATGAGAAACACGACTAGAAGGTCTAGACCTATCTCTATCACTGTAGAAATAGCCTCGATCATCATAGTCTCGATATCGACGATCATCAAAATCTCGTTTTCTTTCGAGAAAATCTTTACGGTCAAAATGACGATCACGACTGGAATCCACCCTGTGATGCTCAGCTTCAAGCCGACTCTGTCCTCGAGGATCTCCACTTCTAGATAAGGGCCTTTTAGGAGATGAAGATCTAGACCCTCCACCATATTGCTGATCTTCAGGGTACCTTCTTCCAGAAATATCAGCTTCAACCTGTCCACTGACATACTGACTGTCACCATACTTTTTGTCTCCTGTTAGCTTTCTATTTTCTCTTTTTATCTGACTAGTTCCCAACACTTCAGGACGAACAGCTTCCTGTTTTTCAACACCTACCACATTTTCAGGTGCCCACTGATTGGTTCTTGTGTCATCCGATCTATTTCTGCGAGTGTTCCTAGCTCTTACGTGACTGTTACTCAAACCATCAGGTCTTGCAGCCGAGTGTTCCCCAACAGCTGACAATTCATCCAACTCCCACTGACTGATTTTAACTTCTTCTGGTTTTCTTTCTCTTCCAAAACTATCATTCCCTGACTGATTATTTCCTACAACCTCAGGTCGGACTACTGAACAATCAATTTCACCTGCAAAATCATCGACTGGCCAACTAGAATCCTTGTCTTCTCCACTTCTCACCTGATTGTCACCAACTACCTCAGGTCGTGTTCTTGTCTCTTCTCTTTCATTTGATATTTTATTGACCTGCCATCGATTGCTGACAGCTCTTTTCGACATCAGCCACTTTTCTTGTTCGGACTGTTGGATGTCTGCAGAGGACGTAAGACCACAGTGGGCACTAACTGGTCGACCATCCTTTCCTATAACATCCATTCCAGAGCCAAACTGTAAATCTTGGTGATCATTAAGCAGGTGAGGATGTAGTGTGCCTTTCTGTAAGTTTTTGTCTCTCTTTGTGTTTTCATCTTCAGTATTTGTTGAAAGCTTGGACATACCCTTGAACGAAAAATAATCTCGGTAAATGATTGAAAGTAAATTGAATAAAAATCCTAACTAATAAAAAAAAAAGAGAAGTATTATTTTTATACATTATAAAAAACTTACTAACAATTATTGAATAAGCTTTATTATATAGACGTGGTCAATTTGAGCAAAGCTGTCCATGTATGGCTGATTAACTTGGAGAAGAAAGGGTTTATATAGGATGTTTCATAAAGTACTAAACAGAGGGGAGAAGTGGCTACGTATCTAAAATGTAACATCCTTTAAAAAAACGTTTAAATTTTTGAGGATAGTCAGCATGGAAATATTTCCTCAGTAATCTTTAACTTTAAATTCAAAAAGCATTTGACAAGGTGCCACATAATAGGCTTGTTATGAAAGATATCTCAGTAGATGTACAGGACGTATTGATTCTTTGGACAGAAAACAGACTGGATGGGAGAAAGCAAGGGCTGTTTTAATGAAATTCATTCAAACTGAATTAACATCATACAAGTTAGATACCTCACAGCTTAGTATTAGGATTTTGTTCTTTTTGACTTGCATCAATAATACACATGATGGAATGGTCAAAACATTATATAAATCTGCTGATATTCAGGCGTTGGGTACTGGTGGGGAAAAGAAGGATAAAAATGCTTTGCAAAACACGTAAGAATGGATAAAGAGCAGATGGCTTTCACTTATAAGTACAAGATGAAGCATATAAAACATCAAAATCTAGATATTTTTGTCGATCAGTCTATTAAACTATCTAAGCAATACACTGTTGCTAGTGGCAAGGCAAATAGAATTTTAGGTTGTATCAACAGACGTACTGAATACAACACTAAATGGGTTATAATATCAAAGTGTGTGTCACTGATTAGGTTACACTTGGAGAACTGCATTCGATCTTGAGAAGGACATTAAATTGTTAGAAAAGGATCAGAAGAGGGCTACCAGGATGATGCCCTGGCTGTAAGGACAGGTTAAGGTGCCCACAACTATTTAAAAACAAAAAAATAGTGGATCTGACTGAAGTGTTTGACACTCTCACCATGGAGTCAATAAAATCAGCTGAGTTTATGTCCCTAAATTAACATTTAATTTCAATACTGAAACTTCTAGTTTTACAAATCTTCACATTATGTAAGCTTCCAGTCATCAAAAGCTATTTGTATTTAAAAATTCAAAACTCCTACAATATTGCAAGAATAAACAATTCTGAAATTCATTGTTATACAAAACTTTTCCTAGTATTAGTGGTGGTACTTTGAGTGTAATCATTGTCAAATTGTTATAAAGTACTTATATTCTTGATTAATTAAACAGCAATTTTTATTTAAACTGAAACCACAAATACTATGGACAAATGTATATTCACAGTTCTACGTCTCAAGTACATTGAATTAAGTGTCAAAGCTCCAATGAGAAACGACAAAACTGATATGTGCAAAACCACAACCTAAAAGAATGTGACTTGCATAAAGTGTCAGATCTACGTTACTTGGCAAAGAAGTTTTTACACAGATTTTAAAAGCATCTTAGACAACTTAATTATCACACGAGAAGAAGCAAATACACATTCTCCAACAGACAAACAACCAATAACAGAAATGGACTCAATGGTGTGGGGAAAAATTTTTTTTCAAAATTCTGTTTCAAAAAGACAAAACGAAAACATTATAGCTTCTCACCCTTGATCAAATCAGTTCAAGCCTTAGTTACCTGAGGTAATCCAGCACCTGCAGGGGACATTCTCTGAAGCAAGTGAACAGCAGCAGTAGGGGGTGGTCCTGGGCTATCTAGTTTTTGCAGAGATGACAAAACATCTTCCTAATACAAAACAATAGATCCAGAACAATTACTTGTTATGAATAACGTAAAGCAAATAAAAGTGTTGATTTATTTTAATTCATCAAAAATTAATTTGTAGCTCCTAACTTGTCCTCAATATTAAAAATTCAGATCAGAAATTTTACAATACCATAGATTTTTGGAAATGATAAAAATAAAAACAAATTAGCAGGTTTCACTAATATCATTTGTTACGTGGACAAACAAGGAAAATAATATCAGGCTAAAAACCCCGAGTACTTGTAAGACCTTGGTGGATAATTCTAGGTGCTTCTGTGGTACATTTATGTTCCCAAACAAAAGTAATAAGTTTACTTCTTCAGTTTCACTTCTGATGTCCTGCTGTACTGTATTTCCTGCATCTGAATCCTCTCCTAATGGACTCTGACGTGGAGCTGCACTGGATGAGCTCTCGCCAGCTCCTATGCACGTGCTCATTTCTGTTGTCTCGCGCTGACCAGCACCGACGGGTAAAAGAGCTGGAACTAAATGGACGCTAGGTAATTCTGGACTATCCCATAAAGTAGCACTTGGAGAACCACCAAAGGTGTTTCGAGGCAGATGATGTCTATGTCTGTGTATGTTATGAAGCTGACTTGTATCTGGTGGCTTCTCCAGGTTATCAGGTTCCAGCATTATCCCACCATGATGGTGAGATGAAGAGACAGAAAGACAGTGGTGCAAGACCTCTTGCTGCACGATACCTAAATAAAATATCAAGAGGTGACAAAAGCCGAACCGAACAAAGACTAGAAAAACACAGATATAGCCATTAACTTCTAATTAAGTGACATACTATGACACATTATCTGCATGCATTACTGAAATATACAACGTAAAAATTACATTTAGGAATATGATTACTAATCTGAAAAAAACGTACATCAGTGTTACTACTTTTGAATATTTTTATATTGTACCTCAAATCAATTAGCTGTATTACATCACTACCTGTCAGTCACATAAGCTAACAGCTTTTCCCAGTTAGCTACAGCTAACACCTTCACACAGTTACCTACAGCTAACACCTTCACACTGTTACCTACAGCTAACATTTTTACACTGTTACATACAGCTAACATTTTTACACTGTTACATACAGTTAACATTTTTACACTGTTACCTACAGTTAACATTTTTACACTTACCTACAGTTAACATTTTTACACTTACCTACAGTTAACATTTTTACACTTACCTACAGCTAACATTTTTACACTGTTACCTACAGTTAACAGCTGGTCAATTAGTGTAATTCCCTAGTTAACTGTCAAGCTTATTAGTTAATTTCACTCATCTTACTGATTCTGTTGACATGGGGTGACCAAGAGATAAAAAAAAAAATTATAATACTAAAAATAAGGGGTTAATATTCATGGTGAGTGTAACAAATATAGCCTACTGTGCAACTTTGTTTTCAACAACATAATATTCTGAATACTGGGTAAATCAAGCAATAAAAACAAACAATATCTAAACACAAATTGTAAATACATAAGTGTTTTCATAACATTAATCATGATTCTGTTTACTTCAACTATCAGTAACTAAAATAACTGGAAACTGTATATTTTTAAGATATCAATGGGTTTATTTATAATTTCAATTAAACAGTTACTCTTTTCAACATGGCCGACACTCAGAGGTAATCAATCATGTGGACCAATTGTCCAGCTCTGTATTAAAACGTTTTCTTCAACATAATTTAACATTTCATGTAGTAAAAAGGAAAAAAAACACAAAAACTGTAAATATTTTATAATTTTAATGACTTCTGATCAAATGCAGAATAATTACATAAATCTGAAGTAAAATGGCATTTTAGCTAACAAAGCCTATTGTGAAAAACAAATTTGCAGTTTACCAAAAGTACAAGTCAACACACAAGTAAAAATTAAAACCTACAATGACTAGAACACACAAAACTGTGTTTTTAGTAAAATACATCACAGAAAACATGGTGGGAGGATTTTCTAAGAGTGTATTTTAGCCCTTTTGCAATGGGTCTGGAACAATATTCATGAGTTTGTCTACACATTTGCACATGTTAAGTTGCAGTATAACTTTTGATTTCGCACGTGTATCTTCACAAAAGTTGGTAGACTTTTAGTGGACATTAAAAGTATTTTGTAAACAAAAATCATATTTTCTATAAAATAATTTTACTAAAAACTTGTAAATATATCTAGTCTGTTTCATTACTAGTCAGAGTACAAAGTGATATCATGTTATGATTTTTTAAAAAAACTATTCTTCATCCAAAAAATCTCGAACATTATTTGTGTAATCTCTAAAACCTTCTAAATACATTTCAAATGCTCGTTTTTAGTAAGACTTTGTTATTTTCTATACTCTAACTATATGGAGTCTGTCACTTACCCAACCTTGTAACTATCATGAAATAGTAGAAAATTATAAATTATGCTTTTTTCATGCTGGAATGATTGCATATTATAAGATGAAAATACAAATGTTTACTTTAAGTAGCTTAAGTCTCATAATGCTGTATATTTACATATTATTTTACTGACCTACCAGTCATATCTATCATTACATAACTTGCTTCGACGAGATGCACGAGTACTCATGTATCCGATAATGTAAAACTGACATTTAGTCTTGGCTGTATCTTAGTGGACTAGTATTTTGTAACATACAGTCACATTTCAATTATTATACATCATATATTATACATATACAAATTATTACATTTAGAAATAAATTATTAAATTTATTTTTCTTTAAATATAGAATAAACAAAGTAAAGCACACAATTATCTCTTCTCACTATGACCTATGAGCTTGGCTGCTGCTGGACTTGGGTTGCTAAGTATTTTAAAATTTTACATGTAGAGAATATCAGAATTTTTTTAGGTTTCATATATGCAGTTGAATGTCCAAAAAACTATACTAATGCACTACAATTCCACAATTATTTATTAAACTTAGTAACTAAGATGTTATTAGGTTTGAAAAATAAATGTAACTTTGAGCAGACTAAAGACACAATCTACCTTCTTGAAACCTTTGTTTGAAATAACATGGTAGCCTTTTCACAGATTAAATGGCTGAGAAAACAACTAGGGGACATTCAAAGCTGTTGATTGGTTCTTCAGGTCATATATTGATGTAAGTGTATATTTTGGAACATTTTAAAAAAATGGAAAGGTGAAAAGAATCACAGTATTTGATTCAGTACACAAGTCATATCTCAGGAAAATAAACAGACAACGACCTTATTCTATATTCTGGCTTGTTAATATTAGTAAATTAATGAGTGAAGAAAATTATACCTTTTGTCTGTTTAGTTGGAGGTTTAAAAGGACTTCCTTCTCGAGGTTTGATAACAACAGGACCTCCACCCTGACTAGGATGAGAATATGGTATGCCAGCATTTATAGAAGGGAGCTGACCAAAGCTGTCTTGAGGATTCTGCTCATTTGGCATTTCCATCTCTTCTTGCTGAAATTGTTGACCTTGCAGAGGTGATAGTCCATCTTGAAGTTGACTCTAATCAAATAATACTTGATAATTCTTGGTACATTCTACATCCACAGTGCAAAAAAATATAAATCAACTGAAATATCAGTTAAAGTTCCTTGTCATCTTTTTTCTGCAGCCAGAAATATGATTGCAATCCACAACAGCCACAAACAAGTAATTCTTCAAGTTCCAAACACAATTTTTGAGATCTAAGATACACTAGGCATTGATTATAGTTTTTCTTGATGACAAGAAACCCACTTGAAACAAAAATGTTTCTCAGAATGGCTGGTATGGATATAATCATAATCTTAACCTGAAGACGACCTAGGAAGGTTGAAACGTTGTTCTCTCCTTATCAGTAATACCCTTAGCAATTGTTCTGAGATACCTTGATTATAGTTTCTTTTCTATGAACATATTAATTCTAATATTATAATACAATTCAAACTTACTTTTACAGATGTGTCACTTGGTATTATTGATCCAGAAGAAAGGAAAGGTCCTGATGCATTCTCAGGAAGATGTCCAAACTTCTGTTCTTCACCTGTTGATTCATCTTGATGCTTTATGGTAGATTCATGTGGTTCTGGTATTTCTTTGTTAACTGGCTCTGAAAACAAAGTATCATTATAATCTATCCATCAACTGCTTTCTTCATATTAACCTTTTAGTTACAAAATCTGTTTTTTAATTTTACGCAAAGCTACACGAAAGCTTTCTGCACTAGCCATCAATAATTTTGCAGTGTAAGACAAAAAGGAAAGTAGCTAGTCATCACCACCCACTGTCAACTCTTGGGCTACTCTTTTACCAACAAATAGTGGGACTGACTGTTACATTATAATTCCTTCATCACTGAAAGGGCAAGCATATTTGGTGCAATGGAGATTCAAACCCACAACTCTCAGATTACATGTTGAACACCATAACCTACCCGGCCATGCCAGGCCTATTTACAAAATCTACAATGTAATTAGTAAGTCAAATATTTGGAAAACATATAACAATTAAACACTTATTCAAATATGTACAGGAAACTAGGATGCAATGAGGCTTCAGATATTAAATTATTAACAATTATGAATAAGGATGGAAACTACATTTACCACTCATAAAAAAACAACAAAGCAATGATACTTTTACAAAAATTCACTGTCACACTTGTTACAACAAAGTTTTACGAGAGAAAGAAAAATGTGAACATAAACAAAATGAAACTAACAATGTTATTTATGTTATTCAGATATCAATAAAATATGTAGCAGCAGAAAACACTGGTAGGTTTAAAGCACAAAAATTCACCAAGAAAAAAACATGCTAAAATTGTTTTGACAAAACTGTAGACATACTCATGTTACACAGTAATGTGCTAATTATTTAGCCTTTTGAATAACTAGGAACCAGAACTTACAGGAAAGATAAAATTTATTTCAAGAATGCACATGTGCAACAAGTTAAAGACAAACCTGACACACATTTACCCAATCTCTAAAAGGACTTTAAATTCAAGAATCTAATAGACTGAAGGTAACAAAAATTCAAATGATGCTAAAAGTTATCACTTAGGCTAAGAAAGCTCTTGCAATCAAAAAAGAAATTTTACCTGTACTCTGTTCTGTACTCCAAGAATCACATTGTTAAGACACAGTGTATGATTTTTATCAGACTTTTTTGCCTCCAAGCTCATCATAATCTTCTGAGAATGCATATTGAAAACTGCAATGAACCAAGCTTGTGAAACAAGATGTGCAGGACCTCCAAGAAACAATGTGAGCTAAAGAGAGGTTTTAATAATTGATAGTACTAACATAATAGTGAGCATTACATCCTTGAAGAGCACTTTCTTCAAATACTGAAGATATTCTACATGGTTGATTCCAGTTATGGATTATTACACTGGAGCAAAATTTACATCATCATAAGCTTCTGCACAACATAAGAGGTCAATGTTTTGACCACCTTTTCTTTAGATACTTTCCATGTTCCATCAATCATGTGTGGATGATAGCTTCTGAAGGCCTGTTTATGCAACCCAAAGATACAGAAATCCATGAGGTGTTTGCAAATGAGGATGCAAAACTTTCCACTTGTACTTGCATCTTGGAGATGCTGGTACATTAAATTCTATATAAATAGCTAGAAGCTCTGTATGAATGGACTCATGGTTCACTAGAATTCAGTACATATTGTTTTATACATTTACGAAACATCAACTAAGATGAAACAAGAGTATCAGAGCTTTTAACTCGTGTCATATGGCACAAGGAAAGTCACACAAACTGTGAACAAACCTTTCCTCTACAGACACGTTTACAATAAATAGGCTTGACATGATACCTCATGGTTGATGAAGAACCAAGGAAAACATGAGTTTATAAAGATTACATGATGCAATGAGACACAAAAATTCATTTGGACCAAATGTAAATATAAGTAGTAGACACCAGTGTGCTGTTGGAAGTTAAAGTTCTTACCTCCACAAGACTGTCCATTCTTTTCACCCTTCTACTACTTACCTACACAAGATGTCCATACTTTACATCCTCCTACTTATTACCCATACAAGATGTCCATTCTTTGCACTCTCCTACTACTTACCTACACAAGATGTCCATTCTTTACACTCTCCTACTACTTACCTACACAAAATGTCCATCCTTTACACTCTCCTACTACTCACCTACACAGTGTCCATTCTTTACACTCTCCTACTACTCACCTACACAAAATGTCCATTCTTTACACCCTCCTACTTATTACCCACACAAGATGTCCATACTTTACACTCTCCTACTTATTACCTACACAAATTTCCATACTTTACACTCTCCTACTTATTACTCACACAAGATGTCCATACTTTACACTCTCTTGCTACTTACCTACACAAGATGACCCTACTTTACACTCTCCTACTTATTACCAACACAAATGTCCATAATTTACACTCTCCTACTACTTACCTACACAAGATGCCCATACTTTACACTCTCCTACTTATTACCTACAGAAGATGTCCATTTTTTACACTCTCCGACTTATTACTCACACAAGATGTCCATACTTTACACTCTCCTACTTATCACTCACACAAAATGTCCATTCTTTACACTCTCCTACTTATTACTCACACAAGATATCCATTCTTTACACTCTCCTACTTATTACCTACAGAAGATGTCCATACTTTACACTCTCCTACTTATTACCTACAGAATATGTCCATTCTTTACACTCTCCTACTTATTACCCACACAAGATGTCCATTCTTTACACTCTCCTACTTATTACAGACACAAATGTCCATACTTTACACCCTCCTACTTAGTACTTACACAAGATGTCCATACTTTGCACCATCATACTGATTGTCTACACTTGGTGTCCACAATGAATTTATAATTTGTTTTCATACAATACACTTTGAAGATAAAACAAAAACACATTAATACAAAATAATATATCCAGTGTATTAACCGTGTGGTTTATCCTCTGTTTACTATAATAACGATAGTTTGTGAAAATGTTGCATCAAAAACTGGGTACGCTACTGGATGTATCAAAATTCAAAAGTAATATACTAACAACTGCAAATCTCAGTAACATTTTGTTTGTATGTTCGAGATTTTAATTATGCATACTGTTCAGTAAAAGGTGTTTAAAAGGTTTTAATGCTTCTGAAAGATATGCATAATTACAAATCACAAGTAACTCGTACACATGCAATAACTGTGTGGTTTCTAATAAAAAAACAATGCATTTCATTTCAATTTGATAACCTTAGTCCTCAGTTTATAAAAATATTCAGATCTATAGCTTCTGAACTTCCTCTAAGATTTTTCTCTTTACCACGACAACATCTCCGATTGGTCAGAACCTTGAGAAACCACAAACTGCAGACCAAACCCTGTTTATTTACTCTAAATTGTCTTTAACAGCAAAGTCTACATTATACACTGAAACATTTACATTAGTCATTTTCAAAACAATTTTTTTAGTAATTTTTCAGACAGTGTGCTGAGACATCATTCAAGGACAAGAACACAAGGCCATAATTTCAAAACAAACAGCACAGAAGGAATATCACATGTAAAGACATAAAAAATTATATTTTCAAGGGATCCCAGCTGTCCACCAGGTGATGACATTCCACACAGACATTATGCCTGTGCATAAATAGTGTCGATCACTGGTTGGTAAACTAGTGATCAGTCATTAAATACCTTCAAAATATCAATATGTCTAAGTAACTGACAATAGAATTAAGCCAACTTTTCATAAAACAAAACTGGTTGATAGTTTAACTTGAACATTTCTGTTTATCGAAATGGTAATACTTATTCATACTTGTAAACAGTAGTTGTGGGGGCTTTATAATGTGACAGTCAATCCTACTACTCGTTGGTAAAAGTGTGGCTCAAGAGTTGGCAGTGGGTGGTGATGACTAGCTGCCTTCCCTTTAGTCTCACACTGCTAAACAGTTACTGACACTTGTGATGGTGGAAAGATGAAAGGGTTGTAGGTTGTCTGTATCTTTTAAACACTAATAACCAACAGTTATGATGTCGGACAAAAGAATGAGTTGTTTCTTATATTCACCTTGTATGTTTAAACAATGTGAACACAATCATGTTGGATAAAAGAAAAAAAGTCATTTATTGGTGGAAATGTTAAGATTTTTAGAAAATTCAATTTTCTAGATTCTAATACAATTTTGGTGGAGTTAATGTTGTCTCTAATCAGTTTAAAAATCTTCAGTCAATCAGTCAGATGTTTACCTTCCCACTGATTGATAATTTAACGACTTTAATGACTTTCTTCCAGTAAATTAACTTTTTTTCCTTCACTCTTTTTCAATTAATGTACCATTAAAAACAAAATTAGCTTTAGAATAAAGTTGCAATTACAAAACACATCATTATTCTGAAAATGTCCAAGGTAAGTTTTGCTGCAAGCAAAGAACAAGATACTTTAAAATGATTGTTATACAAGTTTCAATGTTGACTTACATGGGATTTTTATATATTTTTTTCTTAAATGATGTGTATATATATATATATATACATAAATGCAAAACAAGCCTCATAAAAACAAATATTACAAATAGTTTTTTTCTACCACACAACTACAACTGACTACAACTTGAAACTTTATCAAATTATCCAAAACTAAACTTTGCTGGTTCTGCTCTTTGGTTAGAAAAACTTGAAATACTTGAGACATTTAGGGATGCTGAGCACTTAATATTATTTCTTTTACAAAATTCAGAAAACTCACCATCTGATAAGTTGATTTTCTGAACACTAACACTTAAGTCTTCCACACACTCTGGAACTGTTTCTTCTTTTCCAGATTGCCCTTCTTGTATTCCAAAGTTTTGTTTGTTAAAATCTGTGATGTCACTTCCTTCTGGACCAGAGTGTTTGAGGTAGTCTAATTTTCCAATGTTCTGAAGGTTGTGCACCATATGCTGGTCAACCTCCTTCTCAACACTTGTATCTTCAGGAGTAGAATGGATCATTTCTGTCATGGCTGCTTGGGCAGGGGCTTGAAATTTATAAATCTCACTGATGCGTTGAGAGGAAGGTACAGTTTCTACTCTATTCTGAATGTCACTATTGAAGAATTTACTCATACCTTCATCACAAGCATCAAGATCTTGTTCCACATGATGGCCAACTGGTAACTCAGGTGCCACTGATGCAGAGTAGTGTTGCTCATCTGATCTGGAATCACCTTGAATCCCTATATTTTCTTGCCATCCTTGATTTGCTTGTTTTGAATGAATATTTTGATCATCTGATGATGGCATGTTTGAGTAAGACTGACTTGACTGGTTGTGCCATTCACCTTCTTGCCAACTATAAGGATTTGGCACAGTATAACCACCACTGTTCCAGTTTGGGTTAGTATTTAAAGTACTGTTTTCTAGGTGACTGCCATCTGCAAAGAATGTCATTGGAATGTTTGGAGAGTCACCAACAGGTTGCTGAGGAACTAACTGAGAATACATCACATTATGCTGAGACACTTGACTCGAGTCATACCCATAATAATGTTGAGAATCTGCTATATGTCCAGTTGACAATGGGTAAGAATCAACTTGATGTTGTTGTAACACCTGTTGAAGATCTGTTGAATACTGTTGAGACAACTGCTGAGAATTATCTAAGTAGTGTTGAGACATCTGTTCTGGATCTATTGAATAAAGATGTGGCATTTGTCCTGAATCTAGAGTATACTGTTGAGATAGCTGGTGGGAATATGTGCGATGCTGTAGTTGCTGAGAATCTGCTGTGTTAGGTTTGCCTTGTTCTGAATCTACCGAACGCCTATGTAATTCTTGGGAATCTAACGTACCTTGCAGCGGTAATTGCTGGGAATCTAATACATGCTGTTGTGGCAACTGTTGGGATTCTGATATATGTTGGGATGGTGTCTGTTGATAATGTAGAGGATATGGGTGGGATGAATTTTCATCCATGTGACCTCTTCCGTAATTCCAAAAATACTGATTTGTAGGAGTAGAGTTAGCTTCATAACCAGACACATTATCTTGCTGCTGACCACCATCTGGTTCCCAATTCCAAGGATCAACTGAACCAGACTGGTAAGTTGAGCCTCCAGGATTCATCTGTCAAAATATACAAGGAAATTTCTAGCTGTTTTGAAATGTTAAAAACAACTAAAAAAAATGTTGTCAATATAGCCATCACTACCTTGAAATATGTTTATGTAGAAATTAATTTCAGGGGTCAAAAACATCCCCAATCAAACAGCCTCTACTTTTAAATTAAAATCACAGAAAATCTCTACAACTCTTGTAAGGAGTATACAATAATACCAACATTTAATTTAAATTTACAAATCTACTCAAATAAGCATGTGCTTTTTGTGCTACAACCTGAACATGTAGTCACAGACTTGGAAACAGTGTACAGTTTCATCCCACAATGAAATACGTACACACAGGATGTTTAAAATTCATGTACTCCATTTTAAAAATAACTATTTAACTTTATAATAGATATTCATAAATCTTTGTAAACAAAAAAAGGTAACATATTACAACAGGCATTCAGCAATAGTAAAAGGACCTTTTGTCAAACACTTCTAAAAATATATTCTCAAGATAGCTGGAGTGACTATTAAAACTTTAATTAAAATACAGAACAAAGTTTCTACCTGCTCAGGTCATCTTCAGATTAACAAAAAGTTTGAAACAGTTGAAAATCTGGGAATTAACATGTGATAGTGACTGTTGGGAATCTAACATACGATATCATAGTGATGTTTGAAAATCGAAGATATAATGCGGTAGTGACTGTTTGGAATGTAACATACGATATCATAGTAATATTTGGAAATCAAACTTAAGATATGGTAGTGACTGTTGGGAATCTAACATACGATATAATGGTGATATTTGGAAATCGAAGATATGATGTGGTAGTGACTGTTTGGAATGTAACAAACATTGTGGTAGTCACTGTTATGGTAATGACTGTAGTTGATAAAAACTGTTTGGTTTGTGTCAATCAAATTAAGTACTCTGAAAAATGATGGACTTTTACTAATGTACTTACAGAAAGTCATATAAGTTAGGGGCATTCTAACATGCACATTTAAAAGATACAAAACTGTTTTACAAGCACACAAACTAGATTACACTTAAAAGATACATCAAGTACTAAAACTGTTAAGTCTTATTCCTTATCTTTTTAGTTATATGAAGACAAAAAAGAAGTCTTAAGCTCCACACCTTATCTTAGCTATATGTCAGTAGGACAAACTGTACAAAATTATATAAAGCTCGAGCCCTGATATGAAAGATGGCAGCAGCTGAAGTCCTGGGAAACAATTAGCAGGCTTCTATTATAATTTATTGTTCATATTAAGACTTTGAGCCCAAGATAACACTTCAGTGATTTGAGTTTAGCAGTTAATGCCATTTAACCATACAACTTTTCCTTATCACATTGAAGGAAATTTTGCACTCATGGTAGAATATGTAAGAATATATACATAAAGGGTATAATTCTTCAATGGGTGTTGAAAAAAAGGCTTGTGGCATGCTTAAAGTTTATATATCGAGGACAGTACTGAATGAAAATAATTAATTTTGTAACGTGAGATAAATACTTTATTGGAATGTTCATTAACCACACTACTCTGTTTTCTGTTACTATGTTAAATGTAACAGTTCGTAGCAAGCATTTTTAATACTGAACATATCAAGGATGCTAGCTGTAAATACAGACATACACACACACTGTCCTATGTACATGTACCAACTTTTACATCATGTGAAACTCCATCACGTCCACTAACTTCAAAGTCTCTGATGTCTACAATCATACGTACTTGTCTGCCAAAGGCTTGTGGATTGTAGAACTGAACTCCACTAGAGTCTGTGGAACTATTCATATCAGATAAACCTGACACAACTGGACTAGACCACTGGGAAGCACTAAAAGAAAATGTTACAGTTCAGTCTATGTGAACTCTTTAACCACTACTCTTGTAACTCTGATATTCAGTTAATACTTGTCGCTTACACTTAACCAGACTTTTAGTATTTTACACAAAGGAATAAATCACACATGTAATACTACATAGAAGATAACTGTTAAGCAAAGATTATTTAAGTGTTTTAATAAATCCAGCAATGCATTTTGTATTCTACCCAAAAAAAAAGTTTCAGTTTAAGAACTTTTTTTTGTGAGGAATAACACTAAATGTGTGGAAATACAGTGATATGATACAAGTGTTATATCACAAAGCCACAATATGATCGTATTGATACATCTGATACAATTTGTACATCTTCACAGAATTTGGCAATCTTTCAACAAATTTTGTAATTTTTTGTACAGAAAAAATTCTAAAAAAGTAGTTTTGTTAAAAAATAATGATTCAATAAAGGAAGATGAGAATCGGGTGTCATGTTGTCTTGATTCATCAGAAACATTACAATTATAACACACATTAACTTTTCTATTTACTTCACTTGCCAACTGTCATACTTAATTAAACCTGAAAATTTGAAAAAAAACATTGTAAGGTGTGGGATATTTCAGTAAGACAATGTCAGTAATATAAATAATAAATTACAAACTAGGCTATCAAACTTTGTAACAAGCTGTTGGTAAAACTTTTATATCCAGATACATAACTACAATGATGAGAACACACCTCCAGACAACACAAACAATGAAAGTTTAAGTAATTTTGAGGCTAAAATAAAACCCTTAAGAAAATTAACACACCAAAACACGAATCAAACAAAATATCTAGTTTTAAAATAATGGATTTTCTTGTACTTTAAAAGCATTATATTTTGTACATTGTTTAATTTATAATTATTCATAATTTAGAATAAAACACAATATTTTATTACGCAAAGGGAATCTCCCAAGTCTCAACGAGTTCTTACTGTAATGACTTAGACTTTTGTTAGTTAGACTTGTGATAATAAAACTTATGAGATTTAGTATAAAATTATATGGAATATTAAACACTAATAGCTTTCAAATTTGGCTTCATAAGAATTCCTAAGTTACAAAGTACTAATGCAACTCAGCCTAAATGCACAATAACATACAATGAATAACTTTTAATCACCTGAACTAGCTAGAAATCCAGATTACTTTTTATCAATGGCATGGCAGCTCAAAGAAAGACTCCAAGGTTTTTAAAGTACAAAGCTATGTCATAACTCTATCTTGACTAATTTGAGATCTAATTACAACCATGGCTAATGAGAATTCCTCTTGTTTAAACAAATATTGTGGTTAAAAGATGAAGAAATAAGTATTAACTAGCTTAAAAACTTTCAGCCAATTTCACAATTATTAGACTATGGTCTACAATATTAGTTAATTTTAATTCCCGACCTTTCAATTGTTAAAACCTTTAACTGTTTTATCATGAAACCATAATACAGTAAGAATTAACATCTTAAACCATTACGGAGTTGCTCTTATGATTACGAGCAAATCAAAACAGAAAAAACTAAATTGTTTAATAACTTATTACAAAAATGTACAAAAAATAAACAAGTTATATTTCTAGACTACACTACTTATGACCTTCAAAATAGCCTTTATGACTAGAATATTATGTTCTCCAAATGTTTAGATTATCAAAATTCACCCAAACTTTATTTTACAGTAACTGATTACAATGTTAAAATAAACACACAACTGAAAACACTTCTAAAATGTGAACTCTACCTGTTATGATGTTCACCACATCATTTTCATGTAAATGTCAAAACAGGTGTAAAGTTTCCCATTTTAAGAATGTTTTAAATTTTAAACCAAATTTAATACTGTGCATCGTTTATCCATTATTTTAACCTAATACACAATTGTCAAGAAAATATCTGATTAAAATGTTTTTCAGAAACATTACCACATAGTAAAGAAAAAAAACAACTAATTCATAGTGGTACATCCATGTATTAGACATGTACATGACAAAATGTACAACATGAGGAAAGTTGATTCAAACTGTACCATACTTAACTGGACATACCTCGTACTGGGTGCCTGGTTAGGTGCTGAAATAAAGTAGCATACTGAAAAAACATTTCTTAACTATGCAAATGTCAATAAAAAATTGTTAAAAATTCAATTCAGTGTCTCCAAGCATATCTAGAATATTTACAAATACTAGCATCAAATTTATAGATGACATTTAGGTAAGAGAGACACCTCTACTGTTATCTTACATTACTGAACCTTTAACTTGTTTCTCCACTTCCTTTTCATGTTGTACATCTTACTTCCATAAGAATTTGTCCCGAAACTTTTATTAATGAAGTGAGCGAATCTGTTATTGTATTGTTTAAGCTTCATTTCTTATACTGTTCTACTTTACAACATCACAGCAAGGACAAATCAAGTCTCTCCCAAGGAACAAAATGATAGGACTGGCCATCAACCACTGAAACAGCATATGAATTATAATACTAAATCTTATCCCCTGATCTCCGAGTCCTTACAAATTAGCAAGACACAAAAAAACAAAGAATTATGATTCCAAAAAGTATGAAACAAGTCTATCATAGGATATTCCATAATATGACAGAAATGGCATAAAAGAGAAGAGTTAGAGGTAACTAAACATGACAGATAACAAGGGTATGAGAGTTGATTAACAACTCCTAGTGTACAATAAAGATTACACAGTAATATATGTAAAACAAGACAACTTCTTTACAGCACAAATATCACGCAACCTGTTGATATAAACTACAGCAATACTGTCATCCGAATTATGATCAATAAGGATCTTCGAGCAATCAAAATAAATGTTCTTAGCAGCCTAAAATTCCAGAACACTGATAAGGGAACAAGAAATTTCTTCAGGGACATAATTTTACTTGTATAGAAATCGTGGGGAAGAGTTTACAATATACTTCCTACAAGAAGGTTTAGTGGTTTATTGCAACAATATTGCTGAATTAATATCAATGCTACAATTTATGAACCAAGTGAGTAGCAATTGTTCCTCGATTCCTTGAAAAGAAGGTTATAGAGGTGTTCACTTTGGAAATGGTAACATACATGCATCTGATACGATTGCTCATTCGGTTCACTTGTTCAGCACAAATATCTTGAACTTTTTCTTAATGAGGTCAAATACAAAGAACATAGTTCACTAATTTGTCAAAACTTAGTGTCCTTTCTATGTTGTTGGGTCAACAATCTGGTTACCTTACGTGTTTTTTGTGTGATTGGGACAAATAAGCACTGGATAAAAAAGAAATGGTCATTCAGTCAGCTTGATATAAGAATCAAGATTAAAAACTGACTTCAGATGAACAGTTACAAAGGACAGTTGAGAATGTTGTAGAAGAAAGAATGGATTGCCTTTAAAAACTGAGGAGGCATTTATTTTTCTCCCTATCTGTAAAAAATCCTTGAGTAATAAAAAATTATTTTCAGTCTGAAATTTAGAGCAGGCAGGTAGGTAATCTTAACATCTGGCAAAACTTTGGTCACAAATTGGCATATTGAGTGATGAATATCATCGCAAAATTTTAACTGAATAGCCTGGCAAGTAACAGCATAAATCCTAAATTAACACAAAACTGACTGAGTTCTAGAAAAGAAAAATACACCTTATCAAAGGCATTTGCGAGAAAGTCCAAGTTACATTTGAGCACACAAAGATGGCCTATAACTAGAACTACTATCATCCAAGACCAATCACAAAGAGGATGTGATTCCCAGTGAACCAAATACAAAAATCAAACTTGCAAACTTCAATAAAATACAACAAAGAAACCAGATAATGCTCAAATGCAGGAGAAGTTGTGTTAGGCACTGGCAAGTCCAATAAACACATGAGATGTAGAGAGGGGACAAAAAAACAGGTGCATATTTTAAAAGCTGTTCCTCATTACCAAAAAGGAATAGAAATATAGGAGAAAAAAAGTGTACAGAAAATGTTTTAGTTATCCATTCACTTTGCTATTAAAATAATAGCTTGCAAATGGTTTGCCAACCAATAAAATGAAATGGGAACTAGCAGCAAGAAAGGATGGCAGTCTTACATTTTCAATTCCTCTTTCATAATGACAAAAATCCAGAGTTCATTACAAATGAAATGTAAAAGACAAACAAGCCCTTTCAACCACTGTTCCTGAGGACCTTGAGACTTTACAGGCATGTTTCAAGTCACATGTGTTCCTGATCAGATCAAAAGGAAGATCATCTTGCCAAGGGACCTGGTTAGAAACTGAAGACAAGAACATCCAAAAGCAGAAGATAAAAACCACGAGCTAAATGTTAGCAAAAGAAACTCCAAGTTCCAAAGAGTAAGAATCATGTTCAAATGAACATCTTTACATCTGGGAGCCAGATGTAACTAAGAAAGAATGATGCAAAGAAATAAGTTGTACCACACCATTTTCAGAAGTCCCAAATACAGTAAAGAAGGTCACAGTATAACAATCTTAAAGAAATCAGTGATGTCGAGAAACCCACTTGTTGAGAACTTTTATATGCAAAAACGGCTGTTCTGGGCCCAGAACAGCCGTTTTTGCATATAAAAAAATCTTAAAGAAACAATAATTTCTGTGAAAATATCATATAACAGTGCATATCCACAGTTGTAAGTTAACTGTAAAAAATATCACACAGAAAAAGGTGTAAGCTCTCACACACTCTGTCAGATTTAGAATAATTTAGTTTAGTTCTTACCCAAGGCAAGCAAACACTGCAGTATTTCTATGGAATCTGCTCATCTAAATAAAATTTGAGGGGAATGTTCATGTGGGAAAATAACAAAATCTCTGTAGTTCTCAAACTATTTGAAATATTATCAGCCTGATGTGTAAAATCAATGAAGTATGACAGATAATGAATGCCTGAAACCTCTGATAAAACTGCATGAAGGAACTAAGACGATTAACAGATTGAGTCTCCAACTTCTGACAAACAGTTACTGTTAATTTTGAATCAACTTTGAGGAATATTTACCCCTAAAACCTCCACCCAAATTTTGTAATATTTAAAATATAAAACATTAGTGTTCCTAAGACACCTAATTATTTCCCATGTAAGAATCAGAGGGGAAACTGTTAGACATAAGTAGAAGAACCCACTTGATTCGCTACAGAACGTGGGCAGAAGACAAGACCATTAATTGTAGGCGAAAAGTCACAAACAGAAAGGCCACCTTTTCAACAGTACTGTAGAATCAATAAATTATGTAAAAAAAAAACTTCCACTTAATAACTATTAACATATTTGCAAAGCAGGTTAGAAGATGGATAAAAAGATTATTTACACAATAAAACAAGAAACTAATATACATAAAAGAATCTTATTGCATAATGACAGAACAAAGGTTTAACCAAATCAAACACATTGTGACTGCACACAGTAATGATACAATGTAAACATGGAAAGCTGGGAAAGTCTGAGTGTCAAACAAAGGTAGTGCAACATAATAGAATGAAACTAGTTACGAGAGTATACCAATAGAGCATAAAATACATGACATCACACAACTGTTCTACGGAATTGTGTGTCTAGCAAAGAATTACAAGATTGCAAATAACAGCTAACAAGTAACAAGTTCAATTTCTGGCATCCTCTCCCTCATAGAAACACTGAAGGTAATAGTAGAAGTAATATATTTACATATGAATACTATTCTATTTCTCTTCATAAAATAACAACTAGGTAACACTGAAAACAATTTGAAACATGGATATTATTAATAAAAATTACACTGAGCTTTCTACACTTTATTTCACCATTACAATAATATTTCTAACTTAGGTTACTCTACAGTAAACAGGACTCAATCTCACAGGCAGTACTGATAAAACATTACCAGACCCAGTGCATGATTAACCTGATTCAAAAAGCTCATTTTTTAATAAACACATACTAAATGCTGTAATATACAATATCATTCACATATTTCATTCCAAAACAAATAATTTAAAAACACAGTATGAGAAATGCAGTTTTTGAACAATAACCATTTTTCTCTTTTCAATTCAAAAAAATTAATCCATCTTGCAAAATCAGCTGTTTGCTTGTCACACTAAATCTTGAACTAACGAACTTGTCAACACCATCCAGCAACTCTTGGGCTGTATTCATGAACTGCATAATTGGACTTCAATATTGTTCTAATCAAATACCTACAGTCTCAAAACGCAGTGTGCGATCATATGCTATCAGACCATAAACCTCATTTATATACTAATACACTCACCATTAAGTAATAACCAGCCCTCCCTTTCATGATTGATGTTGTTGTTGTTTTGAATTAAGCACAAAGCTACACAATGGGCTATCTGTGCTCTGCCCACCACGGGTATCGAAACCCGGATTTTAGCGTGTAAGTCCGCAGACCTACCGCTGAGCCACTGGGGGGCTTCATGATTAAAAATGAACCAATTCCATTATTACTTTTAATCCACATTAAAGATTGAAATACTATTTAAAAATTACCTTGCAAGTAACTTTCTTTGTTTATCCAATACAAGTTGATGAAACTAAATACAAAGTTACAGTGCTTCTTTTGATCTAATTAAACTGAATGTTGAACTTTCTGAAACAGCTTTAATTATGGTTTTTAAATCTTTGTCTTCTAAATATCTTACTACTCCTGAAGTTATTTCAAGATTTTGCAAAACAAGAACTACATATTTTCTTTTTTTGGTCACAGTTATAGCAATTTTCACAACCGAATTTGACTTAAAATGCATAAACTATAAAAATCATTATGCTTAATAGATAGAGCTTTAAGAGCTTCAGTATGCTGCCAGTAGTGAAAATCTACCATTAGCTCGATAGGAACATGAATACACAAGAAAGTCTGGGTAGTTCTCAGCCTTCAGAGTTAAAAACTTCTGAATCACTTCAGGCTATAATGATAATCTGCAAAGTTTAGTATAAGCTGTGCTTTACTTACATATCAAAATATTTCTGTTCAAATGAATAACAATGCATTAATAAAACAAAGTAGGCCTAACTAACCTGTGTATACATTATCAAAAATGCACTAGGAATACAAAGTAGGCCTAACGTACTTTTGTACTTATTGAAGCAGCTGCAAGTGAAAAACAGGTTGACTCATATATGGTATGAAAATTAAAATTAAAGAGAAGCATAATAAATTTAGAATGGCTGATACGATAAGATTTTTATGATCAGCAAAAATAAAGTTGGTCAAACAAGAAATTAGGGCATCACAAAAGGATTATGACAAAAGGGTTGCTGAAAATATAAAAAAGTAAGGTTTTATTTAAATACAATAAAGTTAAAATGTTAGGATGAGGATAGGCCTATTGAGAGATGATAAAGATTTTTATCAGATGATTATGAAATACTGAGTTATTAAATTCTACTTTTTCTTTAGCTTCTACTAATGAAGACTTAAGCAGAATTCAACACCTTGAACAGATGACAGATGATCAAACAAGATGGCTATATTAATTCTGAACTTAAGAAAAATATTTGGAAGTTCAAAAAATGAAAAATCTCCTGAACCAAATAATATTTCCCAGAGTTTTGAAAAAGGTTAAGGACTGGATATGTAAGCCTCTTTTGTAAATCTTTGAATAGTAAACAGGTACCAGAGGATGAGAAGCTAATATCACTGCTCTTTCCAAGGAAGATAATAAAAACTGTCCCAATGATTATAGATTAGTTAGTCTAACATCAGTTGTGGGAAAAGTTTTGGAGAGAATGATAAAAGATTCTTTGCAAAGCCATTTAATAAAGTTAATGATTTTATTTGATAACCAGTATGGCTTCACTGAGGAAAAGTCTTGCTTTACAAACCTTTCATGCACTTTAAAAATACTATTACATATATAGATGATGGTAAGGTATAGATTTGATGCACCTGGAATTTCAGAAAGCATTTGACAAGGTGCCACATAAAAGGCTCGTTTAAAAAGTTCTATATGAATGGAAGAAAACAGAACTGATATAAATGGAGTTCAGTCAAACTGGATTAACTGAATACCTTAGAGCAGTCTTAGGACTTTTGCTCTTTATGTGTTACATCAATGACACAGCTGAAGGAATAACCAATAAATCATATGAAATTTGCAGATAATAAGGTCTTGGGTGTTTCTGGCTTTGAAGAGGATGCTGTTGATTTACAAAAGGATTTAGATTATTTCATGAGTTGGGCAAATAAATGGTAGGTGGGTTATTATAATTTGGATTGGAATAACCTTAACAGTGCCATGAAATAAAGGGATCTTGGTGAAATAGTTGATCAGTCTCTAAAACCATCCAAGCAATGTGTTGTTGTTAATGGTAGGACAGAAGATTTTAGGTTGTATCTAGAGAAATTCTGAATATAAGACTGAAAAGGTTACAATTTTTTACACATCACTGGTTAGACTACATTTGGATTATTGTGTTCAGTCTTGAGCTCCTTACCTTACAAAGACAAAGAACTGTTAAAAATGTTTTCTTTTTAATTTCGTGCAAAGCTATTTGAGGGCTATCTGCACTAACTATCTTAATTTAGCAGTGTAAGACAACAGGGAAGGCAGCTAGTCATTACCACTCATCACCAACTCTTTAGCTATTCTTTTACCCACCAATAGTGGAATTGACCGTAACATATCACCACTACAACTGAAAGGGTGAGCATGTTTGGCATGACAAAAATTTGAACCTGCAACCCTCAGATTACGGATCAAACACCTTAACCCACTGGGCCATGCCAGGCCTGGAAATGGTTCAGAGGAGGTTCAGAGATCTCTCAAATTTTCTCTTCAAAAAGAGAAGGAATCACACTAAAATATTTTAAATTGTAAAGGGAACTGATAGTGTTAACATCTTTTTTTATACTAAACAGTGAGAACAGTTGCACTAGGGCACACAAATCTTGGTTGGGTGGGAGTCATCTTCAGTTAAGAGTTTTATTTTTATAACAGGGTGGTTTGACCTTCAGATGTGCAAATATAAGAGAAAACTTGATAACTATATGACTGACTTGTGATTTTTGCCATAATTAAATGGAACAGCTGACATGGACCAACAGGTTCTGTTTTCTCATAATATTATGTTAAACAGTTATTTTCATAACATTTCTAGCAGTTTATTCCATTACTTATATATATATATATATATGATGTCTTTGATATGACACTATGAAAAATGTCATTTTGGCATAATTTATGTTAAAATTGACATCAAAATTCTAAATGGAAAAGCAGTTTCAAATAATCTAATGTGTGCATGTTCCCTAACAAGAATACAGTAGACAAAAAACAAATGACTGAGACAACGTGTATAAGATTCAGTATGAGATACCAGATCAGTAAGAAATTATGGTAAGGTTTAATTTTAAATTATTCCCAAAAAATGCTGAAAATTCTTGTGTTTTACAGCACAAACCAATAAATTATCTTCATTCATACATTTTTATTAAAAAAAAACAAACAGTGATATATTTATTCTTTACTTGATGGGACACAACAAAAACCTTCCCTAGAGGTTGTTTTATATATTGCATACTGCTAAGAGAAACTATCAAATTACACTCCCCCTCTCTCAGTAATTACTAATACACATTCTTGTGTACAACAAATGGTCCTTACTAATAGTATTAATTTTATTGAGTATCGATCCATCAAGGAACAATTATGTTTTTTAAAAAATTCAAATAATTTTGTAAATTTATTTAGAATTTACATTAACAATACTGTTATGAACTTGGTCATTTTAAACTAGGCTACACTTTAAGGGTTATTTAAGGATTGGGGTTCCATTATAGAAGTAATAAAATAAGAGGGTTCCATGAATTCTTGAGGCTTGAGAACCACTGTGTAGTATGTGTAATACTATACAGATGAATTTACACATTAACATGGATGCAAACACATTTCTTACAGTTCTTCCATGTGAATGTAACAAAAAATTTTATTAAAAAAATATAACAAAAATCTTTAATAATAAATATATCTTTTATGTTAACTCATAAATCAACACAGCAAACCTGTCCTTATTCTAAAAATATGTAATACCAAATCTATCAGATTATATCCTCTGAATAATTTAGTGTGCAAACCTGTTAAAATATTAAATTTAAAGATCAACCTATCATTTCATTTGCCATTCGTAAAACTTAATGAAACGTAGCAAATCAAATGACAGGCTTAGCTCCATCTTTAGGTATTAATTAAAATGTGTAGGTAACTTCTTTAGTCTATAAAGTAACACACTACCTTTTGGATATCTTCCTCTGGCAAGAAGTTGTTTACTCATTGCACAAGTTTGCTGTTCATGAGAAACATTTTTTATACACCTAAATGTGTTAACTGAAATCTCAACTCTTTCTCACAATAAAGTCAACAATCCATTAGTTTAATATTATTAGTTAACTATGTATACAAGTACTATAACACATTTCATAGCTTAAAAGCACAACAAAAATAAACACATAACACTGCAATGTTAACAATAGTTTACTAAAATGTAAAACCCCTTAGAATTCTTGATGACAAAAAACCCAATTGAAATAAAAATGTATCTCATCTCATGAAGATAAACTCGGAGGGTTGAAATATTGTTCTCTGCTTGTAAATAAGTGTCGATATGCATGCCATCCATTTTGAGATGCACACTTCTAATTCTGTTTTCCCAGTATCAGAGAAAGAAAGGTGCACGTGCCTGTTGAATTTTGACATGTACAAACCACACACAGTAGTATAATACTTGTATTTTTTTCTCTGACTTTCAATTATACCACTATTGTTTTTTGTGTCTTAGGAAAAGATCCATATAACTAGTGTTTTATTCAGGTGGAATCTCCAAGCTTTAAGAATACTGGTTATTTTGAATTTCAAACTACAGATAATTATAAATTTATTTAATAACTCTGAAAATTATAAACACATGTACACCTTGAGAAAAATGGACTAGAAAGACAACATGATTCAAACACTAAAATGAAGCATGTGTTTTTCTTATAGCAAAGCCACATAGGCTATTCACTGAGCCCACCAAAGGGGATGGAACCCCTGACTTTAGTGTTGTAAATCCGTAGACTTATTGCTGTACTAACATGGGGCTTAAATGAAAGAGACACGAGTAAAACAGGTGCATAATAGTTCAAAAGTACACAGAACACGAATCAAACAGCTGGTTTGAAGAATAAAAAATGTGACGGAAACAAGTAACACACTGCTGGTGTAAACACATGAAACATTTGGTCAATAGAATCAAAATCTCAGGTTATTTCATCAAATTTTCCCAGTTCCTGGTAATAAAGTATGTCTGGTTGAAGAAAGGTTGAGAATGAACCTAAACTATATGCACATAGAACACAGAAGTTTGTGTTAATTCTACCCGTTTCTGATGGACTATTGTTACAAATACCTGGATAAAAATATTTATAAAACAAATCAATGTACGCAGAACAATATTTTGTTTTTTGTCTAATGACTTTGCAAAGATTTACATTTGAATTCAAAATCTGTAAATAAACTATCATAAGGAATATATTAACAATTTAATAGAATACACCTTCAGTTATTAATGTATACTTGATTCTATATACTGACTATACACATATCACAGAACTTTGTATATCACAATATTTATGTAGCACACGACTACTTTGTTTAAATTCATATTTTTCTCACTAGAATTTTCCAATTTCACATGTACACCTTTTTTATAAATACTTTGTGTTGTTTTTATTCAGGAAAAACAGAAGTGTTAGTTGTTGAAACTGTTTATTATCAAAGTTTTAAAATCGTGTTGTATGATATAGAACAGTTTTCATTCCCCACCACATTTATCACGTATAAACAATACATTATACCAAACATTCCTCTGTACTTGTTTATCTATAGGTTTCTGAGTGATTATACCGTTTCTAACTCCCATCTTCTGGTTTACATTTTTAGTTTCATAATTGTGTTCGAATTTAAGCCATCTCTAATTGTGCACATTAGTAGACACTTTTTAATAAAGCAATTACAAAACAATTTTTTTTACATAAAAACAAAGTGCGTCAGGATGTATACTCTAGCAGTAACTTATTACATGCTACCCCTTTACTTTCATGGGAAAATTAAGAAACTTTTCGACAAATGAACCAATGAAACGACAAAGTTATTTACATAACAAATATAACAAGAGATCATCTGATCCTTCCAGCTTGTACTTTCACACTAATCCCGGTGAAAACAAACATTTTCCTTTTAAATAAGGAAATCAGTTACCCCTACCTAAATCTGTGTAAAGTGCAGGCCTCCACTACTGCCAATGGCAATTCATTTCTTAAGCCACTCACCCTGTTACAAAAGTAAAATTGCCTTTACTAGAAACTAGCCTATATTTTTTAAATCTAACTCGTGTTCTCTCATCCTATTTTCTTCCACTTATATAAAAAAGTAGCTAAAGACCTAACCAATCTGTACATGTCACTGATATCACCCGTTTCATCACGAGAAAATACATTAAGATACTTCAACCTCTCTAACACAACGCTTCCATCACCAGAATCCTTACAGTAGGTCTCCTCTAAAACCTTTCCAGCATTTTAATGTCTCTTCTTATCTAGAGACCAAATATTGCACATGGTGCTCAAAGTGAGACCTAACTGGTTATAATTAACACTTTTGTTTTAATAAACATTCCTGTACACTTGGATTAAAGGTGGACTACATAGAAAGAAGTTAAAAGTTAATAATGAGTTTAGTTTCACATAAAATTCTTAAATTTAGCATGGTGAAAGAATGGTCTAATGATTTTTCAGAAGGTTTAGATTGGATGGTGGTACAAACATAGAAATTTAACTGAAATATACAAGTTCTTTAATAAGTTATCATAATATCAATCACACACACCATTTACACAGGGGGTTCTCTTAAGTGAATAAATAAGGAAAATTATCTTGTGGCATTGTTTGATACAAATATTAAGCCTTTGAAACAATGTTTTAATGTAAATGGTAAATTTACAAAATTTTGTATTGAATATACAGTACATCTAACACTAGTTTTACTGTAAAACTCACTACTTAAACCTCATATGCACTATCAGATAGCCCTTTGATACCCCTATCTTGGGAAAAATTTCAAATTGTAGAATAGAGTTCAGAGAAGGACAACAGAAATGACTTTTGAAGACAGGTTGAGCTTTATTTTCTCATGAAAAAAAACAAGAGTAAATATTCAGTATCCATGCCACTTAAAATTCTATAGTCAGGTTTACAGTATATTAATGGGACTATATTTTTGTGTGCCAACAATACCAAGGGTAGGAAGCATGTATATCCAATTTTATTTTATAACTCATCATACCCTACCATCTACCCCCCTACCCTGAAATTGTATCTTTCAGGCAGGAAGAGTAAACTAATCTGAGACCTCAGGTATGGTCAAATAAATCAAAATATAAAAATAAAATTGTACAACCCTTAAAATCCAAAACAAATTGATCTCAAAATCGGTCAACAGATGATAGATCTCTGAAGTAACTGTTTTTACTTGCAAAAAAAACAAACTAGGATCTATTCTGTGAGCCATTATGCTATGCCTAAAAGGTCAAAGGCAGCCTAAGTGAAGTACTAAAAATGATTAAGACAAGTATTTTAGATATTTTTAAATCTGAATTCCAATGGTCAATCAGGCATAAGCTAAAAAGTCTGACATATAGAAAGGTAAGTTAGATCTCTAACTGTAGTTTTCATTAAGGTAAAACACGTAGCATTACGAGTTTAAAAAGATACAGGTTGGTTAGTTTATGGAGATCAGGGTGGAATGTAAGAAAACAGCTGTATTCTGATCTGAAGTAGGATGGAGGTAGAACATTAGATAACACAAATGAACCAAAAGGTACAATGTTACCCTCTTGAAAACAAAAATTTTATTTTTCCAGCAGGTTAATAAAACAATGCAAAAATATGCCACCAGGAGTGGCTTTACAAGTCTAAGAATAGATAAGAGTTGGATAAAGTAACTGGTTTTCTGATTTGTTAAAGGAAGATGAGAGTCAAGATGTCCATGATTGGTTGAAAGGCTTGCCGATGCCCCATAGTTCGTAAGGATACACTTCATTTACAACCCAAAAGAAACATTCAACATTTAGAAGTTGAGGGTTTGTTTTAACAACAGGAATCAAATGCATCACAGAAAAGGATGTTCTTTACAATGTTGTCTTTCTTTTTATCCCACATATTAGGAAAAAAATTACATAAAGGTTAATTATATGGTGCTATTATACATGTCAAAGTCCAAGGTGATTACAAATAGTTTAGTTGAGTGGATTAAATACAATTCAAAATACATGTAAATAAATTTCATTCACTACACTAATATTCATTATTTCTATTTTAAACAAGAAATGAGAATTAACGGCATTCTGTTAGAAAAAAAACTACTTAAGACAAGATTATACACTCAACAAAAAACAACCTCTGTATAAGCATTTTCTAATTTTATCACAGAAGCACAAAACCCATCTTACACACACACAAATCATCTTTGGATTTGGATCTAACCTGTTTAACCTAACTTTCTGGGTGAGACAATAATTGTATTAAAACCTATCATGGGTAAAATGTGGTAGATAACAAAGGGTAAAGTTTCAAAACTCTAGCAGGTAAACTTGTAGCATAATACCATGACATCTTCAAGTCTTGAAAAAGCACAGATAGCTCTCATTTAGCTTTGCACAAAATTCAAAACAAACAAGTCTTGAAGAACTTTTCGCAGAGTTAGAACAAATACAAAATGTGAATGTTTTTACAAAAAAAAAAGAGTAGATTGCAAGATCCAAATTTGAATGACCCACTCACAACTCTTACTCTGTGAACTTTGCTGCCTTTAATTTGGGATGAAAACCTGCATAAAAAATGTAAAATATCAATACTTCATCACAACTTTTCTGCTCCTCGTAACTAAAAAGTTGGTCTAAAACACCTCGCTTGCAACTTGCTACTGTAATTTTTGTTTTTGAAATTATTACTTATAATCTGGATATTTGAAAAGGTATAGAATTTACACACATAGATTTTAAAAAGCTTCTTATAAGATGTCAAACGAAAGATTAACTAGAAAGTGACATTAATAAATATTGCCTACCCCTGACATTGGATATCAATTTATCCCAAAACAACTCATCAAAGCTTCGTACATATTTAGTTTCCTTTAGGCTTAGATAAAAAATTTATATTATCAATTCCTGGAAAATAGCAATGTCTTATCCACTGTGACTCAGCTTGACCCTCCCCCCCAAAAAAATTGTTATACAAATTTTTTTGATGAAACCTCATGAGAAAGTGAGCATAACCTTTATTTTTATCAAATTTTTGAAAAAGCAAATAATTTTTATGAGGTTAAACACTTTGGAATTCATACTGTTATTGTCATCAACTGTTCTTACTTTTATAAGTAAGTAAAACAGATACTAATCTCAAGAAATATAAAATATTTAATCCAATATCAAGAAAGTAAAACAGGGAAGTATTGACACCACACACTTGTTATTATCTCCCATCCAACTCTCTCAATATTATGGGCAGTAAAATTCACAGAATAACGTATTTTTGGACTTAATCTAATGTTAATTTTACAACAATCAAGAAAGATTGAAGTTAGTTCAACTATGAATCTTGCAAGAGTTGATCATACACAAAAATACCCAAATTGGTAGAAAACACCAGTGTAATCAATGCAGAGAGCTTACACCAAAATAAATAGAAAATTTATCACAACAAAACAAAGATTGTAAGCAATGCTTGAAAAAAATCATTTTAGATACTCTATGCTGAGAAGAATTATGTTACAAGTTTCCTATTGAACTAAAATTTAAAATTCTGATATTGTAGAATCTAAAATGTCCAATTAAAAAAAAAACTCCCAAGTTATCAAGAATCAAGGTTTATTTTAAAGTAAAACTTTTTTGTAGCACGTGCCTACAATAATATTTACAAAGTTGATTTAAGCTTGTATGTGTATACTATAAAAATGGACTATCAACAGAAAATACACATCAAAATATATTATAAGCAGTTACTAACTGGTAACTTATTTAGTACCCATTATTATCAACACTGGTGGCAGTGCATTTCATAATACAACTATTAGTACAAGTAACTTCAGGCATACGATTACATCGACATTAAGTACGCTTAATCATTGATTCTTCACAAACAGATTGCGATTAAGCACACAATCTTCTTCTGTTACAGAAAGAAAGAAGCAAAGTATTTACATACATATACATGTATATATGCTGAATTCGCTTAACTTACATTTTCAAAATATTTCTTCCTAAATAATTAAACTAAAACAAATATTTTATGCTGAAATATGTTTCCTTCTTGAGTACTAGTTTATACTATACTCAGAACTTACGTGCACCACCGTGGCTTTACGTAGACGTCACCTAAACTTTTAACACTAGGTGGCAAAAATCAATGATTTAAAATAATTGCTCATTAAACTTTAATAATAATAATAATTAAGATTATTATTTGAACAAACGATCAATTGTTCGAAAAGTACAAAAATTGCTTGTAGTTAATCAGTAAAATAATGAAATAATTAATTTTTGATTATTCAGATTGCATTACGTGTATTAGAATGTAAATAATTAATTTTTTTTGTAGAAAATGTGTCTGTTTAAGATTAAAACAAAATGATGGAATTACCATAACATGTTGTAAAAGCTTAAATCTGCTACTAAATTTCAATACAAAAATATATTTGTTTACAGCTGAACAAAAAGCTACACAATGGATTATTCCTGTTGTGCCCACCATAGGCATTAAAACCCTATCTTTTAAGTTGTAAGTCTGCAAACATGCCCTTGGGTCACCAAAAGCAAATATTAGGTTGTTGTTTTTGAAACGCGAAGTTTAGAAAAGTATAAATCAGTATTGTAAAACATGCTTTATTCAAAGTAAGCACCATTTGCTTCAACACACTTTTGCTAACGTGTAGCGATGCTGTTTATGTCCCTGGTGCACAAATCAGAATTTCTGTGATCAATGAACTCCCTGAAGGCTTCTTCTGCATCTGCCTAGTTTTGAAAGCGTTTATTGCTCAAAAAGTTGTCAAAGTGCTTGAAGAATGAAAATATACAGGGGAAAGGTTTGGGGAATAATGTGAATGAGGCAGAACTGCCATTCCCAATTCGTTCAGTTTATGAAGCGTCATCTTTGACAGGTCTCTTAATGCCGATTTTGTTGATCTTCAGTAAGCTTAAGTGGAATCCATTTCACGTTTTTCCAATTGCATTCAGATGGTTGACAATGCTTGACTTGCTTGTGCCTAGCTTTTCTGCAAGTTCAAGTACTGTTGTACGAGCATCTGTCTCAATTGCTTCCTTTAATGTATTTTTATCTAAAAATGGCTTCCTTCCACGACCTTCGTGGTCTTCAAGACTTTCATTTCCATGTGAAAACCTTTGGAACCAACACTGAATTGAACGTTCAGCAACAGATCCATGACCGAATGCCTGATTGATGTTCCATATAGTTTTGGTAGCTTTTCGTCTAAGTTTCAAGTCGTAGAAGAAAATCAGACAAAACTCCTTCTTGTCTATGCCCCCTTGGGGATTGCGAAATTTACTCTAAGTAGACTTGAAACGGCAGACAATTAAGACACCTTATAAGCGACAAACATTGGACTAAACCAACCAACCAACAAATAGTTACTCAATATTCAGCTTCTAAATGTCATCGTGAGAATTCCAACATTTATTTCTGGACAGCCTAATATTTGAGCATTAAAAGATTAGAATAAGCGTCATACCCAAAATTTAAATAATTTGAGAAGACATTAGTAGTGTTTTCACTTGACTTTGAATCACATAACACTATAAATTAAAACAGCAACCAAAAAGAGTAAAACGTTTATTATTTTCCCCCGATGTGTAAGATTGTAATACGTCGAATTCTTATTTTAAGTCATAATACATTTTATAAATTTTAAAATATATTACATTATTCTGCAATAATATTATTAGTTTGTCATACTTTATAATTATTTATTAAATTATATACGTTTTGTCCTAGTTCTCTTTCTGATTTTTCTGTATAAATAAAAGCCATCACTGCCATTACCCCCATTGGCTCAACCGTAAGGTTTATAATAATAAAATTCGAGTTTCAATACTCATTATGGGCATAACATAGATAGCGCATTATGTAGTGTTATGCTTAATAATAACAAACTAATACCAATTATTAAAGTTGTACAGATAATGTAAATCTGTGAGATCGATTAAAATAGCATGCGACCAACTTTATAGATTGCAGACTGACACTGTACAATCCTTGTTGCTAAAATACATTAATTGTGTAGCAATGTATTCGATGTTTTTTTCTTATAGCAAAACCACATTGTACTATTTGTCCACCGAGAAGAATCGTACCCATAATTTTAGCGTTGTAAATCCGAATAGTTACCGCTGTTCCGGTAGAAGACTATTATATAATAAAATACTAAAACTGATGTTTTTGTTTATTTTTATTTTTTATCAGATCAAACATTATTATAATTACATAACATATGCTCCTTGAAATTTTATTTTTTCATGGCCAATCAATCAGATCAATTACTTTATTCAGCTGGATGATTAAAACTACTTTAGAAATTCTGGAATGAGGTTGTAATGGACGAGTAAAAAAAATTTAGTAAGCTAGTAGTTGTTTTAGTGGTAAGAAGTTTGTTAGTTTACGAGAAATAATAAATGTATTGAAATAAGCTATTTATTTGCAGTAAAGCTGACGTTAAAATTCAAAGTTTGAAAATTCTTTTAAGTTTTGCATTAGCAAATTTTATAGCCGAGGTTATTTTAGGGCTGAGGTTATTGTGAGGTTCCTTGAAAATAAATAACTTGTTTCAATTCACGAAAACTGTACAATGTGGAAGAATAAATTAGTCTTTTCTCACTAAATTATTCGGTAATTATTACTCTAACAACTTTACCATTTCTCCATAGTTATTTTTAGCGATAAGGTTACAGATTTACAACATAAAAATACGTGGTTCGATTTCCCGCAGCGAAAAAAACATAGATAGCCCATTATATGGCCTTGAGCCAAACCATAAAGAAAAGATATATTAGTTACCAAGTCCCAAAATAATTCACGAGAAAGCCTAATATATTATACTATATTTTCAAACTTATATGTGAAATTTGGTTCTGTGTAAAACTATTATATTTCCCATTATGAACAAGTCATAACGGAATAACGTCATAACAATTTAAGAAAGGTTTTTTTTTTAATTGTTTCATTTTTCTAAAGGAAATGAAACCTCCCAGAAGTTCACTAATAAGCCTAAATCTTGTAGTATTAAAATCGAGTTTTTCCATATCCGATATGGACACAGCACACGTAATCCAACGAGTAGCTTTGTGCTTAACATTAACACATTAAACACCGTGAATCAAACTTATCGTTGGAAAGGTAGCGTAGCCACATGTTTCGCTAACATGATAAAGAAACGAAATTAAAATTAAAATCTTGAAGCTAATACTGACCAATTTTCTAGATTTAAAGAGGCGTCATTTTAACAGGTTTGTCGATTCTTGATAGATGTACGAAACTTCAAAATACATAAATCCAATGTAATTTAATTGGCCTAAATTCGTTTACATATTTTATAAATAAGCTTAAATATTTCGGTAATGCTGATAAACCCTCTAAAATGAGTTATCATGATAATGTGGTTGTTACGTTTTTTTTATGTTTTATGTAGACTGAACGCAACAGAAAGACACAGATAATAGCTTGTATAATTTATTACAATAAGCTATTATATATATAACAGATATAACATAAATTATATAATAACAATGACAGATATTAAGTTTAAACCTTCAAAATTAATTACAAAACAAAATGGTATTAGTTTCAACCTTCAAAATTAATCACAATACAAAATGGTACTGGCTTGTATCTAATATAATGATCTAGAATGAAAGTCCAAAAGTTCAGATCAGAAATCCAAAATTCCGGTCTAGGGTGTGAATTTGGTCTCACGAAGAAATACCGAAGTTTGAATGGAGAATGACGAAGTTCTTTTTACGGTGCTTCTTGATGAGCGTCTCAAACTTGCCGCCTTCCAATTTTTCCAGTCTCCCCTAAACAGTCCGTACGTGCCGACTCTCAGCACAACCAGTAATTCGAATGAATCGCAAAGATTGACGAGACAAAATCACAGCTTCTGTAGATCTAGCTCTGGTCACAAATCCAAGTTGAATAAAATCACAGCAAACACTTAAACTTTCTCAAACGAATGACTGACTCTTCTTTTCTTCAAATAAAAACTAATGACTCTTCTTTTTCTTACAATTTCGTCTGTTTATATATTTGTAGGCCTCTTTTCTCGAACCATCGCGTAACTTCCCAACATTCCAGAGAAATCCGCGCATGTCCTTTCTTGCACGAGACTTGCCGTCTAGACTCCAGGCCGCCAAACATTTCATTTACATAAATTTATAAACATATGATTGATCAACCTAATTTTAGAAATTTCTAAATGTTATTTTTAATGAATGACAACATATTTTATTACTTTAAGCTTTGAAACAATAATATAAATATGGAAATATAAATAATAGAAATGAAAATTTAAACACAACACGACATGTTGTCGTTTACAAAACATTTACATGATATTTCCATAACAGTGGTATATTCATGTAAAATTGTGTGTGTTTTTTTTCTTACAGCAAAGCCTCAACAGGCTAACTGCTGGGTCCGTCGAGGAAAATCAAACTCCTGATTGTAAATCCGTAGATTTGCTGTTGTACCAGCGTGAGCAGGTGAAATTGAATTAACTTTAGATGAATGGATTTGTTTGTTTTTTGAATTTAGCGCAAAGCTACACCAGGGATATCTGTACTAGCCTTGCCTAATTTAACTGTAAGACTAGACGAAAGACATGTAGTCATCACCACCCACTGCCAACTCTTGGGCTACTTTTTTACCAACGAGTGGGAGTAGCAGTTACATTATAACATCTTCACGGCTGAAAGGGCAAGTATGTTGGGTGTGATGGGATTGGAACCCGTGACTCTCAGATTAACAGTCGAACGCCTTAATCCACCTGGCCATGCCGGGCCTAAGTGCATTCTTTCTTTTAACGAAATAAGATCAGATTTATGCATGCCACTTTTTATCAAGTCAAAAACTAAACAATGTTGAATGTGTGATTCATTAACCCCTTACCAGTTTGATTTTATCAATGATCATGACACATAATTAAATATTTACTGGTTTTGATTTATTCTGAAAATGTAGAAAGTCTCAATATATTGAAGAAAACCTGTATTTTTAACTCATTAAATAAATAAATTCAGCTCGTCATGGCCAGGTGGTTAAGGCACTCAATTCTTAATCTGAGGGTCGCGGATTCGAATCCCCATCACACCAAACATATTCGTCTTTTCAACCGTTGGGACGTTATAACGCGACGAGCAATCTCACTGTTCGTTGGTAAAACAGTAGCCAAAGAGTTAGTGGTGGGTGGTGATGACTAGCTGCCTTCCCTCTAGTCTTACACTGCTAAATTAGGGACAACTAGCGTAGATAACCCTCGTGTAGCTTTAAGTAGAATTTAAAACCAAACTAAATCTACACGTTTCATAGCCTGTTATGAAATATAATGTTTCAGTAAATAATGGCCCGGTATGGCAGAGATTAAGCCACTCGACTCGTAATCCGAGGGTCGCGGGTTCGAAACACCGTCAAACCAAACATGCTCCCTCTTTCAACCTTGTGGGCGTTTTAATGTGACGATTAATCCCACGTTTCATTGTTAAAAGAGTAGCCTAAGAGTTGGTGATGGGTGATGATGACTAGCTGCCTTCCCTCTAACCTTACATTGCTAAATTAGGGACGACTAGCGCAGATAGCCCTCGAGTAGCTTTGTGCGAAATTCAAAAACAAACAGTAAATAGTACTTAGGGCTATATTTTCAATGCTTTTATTCGGACGTTAGCTAGAGGGCATAGGACGTTAGATCAAGTATGTTTGTTGGAGTAGGCTTTAAAAGTACTGGATTTAATGTCACAAACATCTACTAAATTAGGAATTTTCGAGTGACGAGAGTAGATTATAATTTATAAATTCATGAATCCTTAGTTTAATGTTTTTTCCATCACTTAATGCAGAGAGTAGCGAGAGCAAATTAG
The DNA here is from genome assembly GCA_011833715.1 of Carcinoscorpius rotundicauda. NCBI lineage: Eukaryota > Metazoa > Arthropoda > Merostomata > Xiphosura > Limulidae > Carcinoscorpius > Carcinoscorpius rotundicauda. The sequence goes on along the minus strand of CM022392.1, from coordinate 168,817,216 downwards.
TCTTGAGTAATCAGTTGTTTTTAATCGCACAGTTTTAATGAAGTATTCGGATCAGTATTGTTGTTAAGTATTCCAATTTATCCTGGACGAGCCCTCAGTTTATCTTGTTACGTATTATGATTTATCTCGGTCGAGCCTCTAATTTATTATGTTATGTATTATAGTTTCAAATGGTCTGAAACTAGGTTAAGTTGTAATTTTTGATTTAAAAGTTAATTGAATATCAATACATATCAAATTTATTATATTTACCAACAAAATTGATACACACAATTTTTTCATAATACAAATACATTTTTAATATACTAAGATAACGGAATCTATAATAAGGATTTATATAAAAAAGTTGTACGAACTTGCAAACAATACAGAATCTTCTTACGATTCGGAGCTTCCTTGATATTCTATCGAGGGTTCACAATGAGCGAATTAATTCTGAATTGATATAGGTACAACAGGGAGCTAACTAGCTCTTCGCTGATCACACGTGAGTTTTTCACACTGAAATCGTATACTAACGTTCGATGTTAATCCGCTGAAATTTAACGGTTTGTAATGTTCCAAATCTGTAAATGTTCCTGGTCAAATACTTGCAGCTTCTTAATTAATAAGCACCAATCACAGTGATAGATTCCGAGGTTCATTGTGTACCGACTCGAGCAAAACAACAATGTATACTGCTTCTTGTCGCATTGAGTTTGTTAATTGTACAAGTCTAAGAGGAGACCTTCAAGACATTTCAGTGAGGCAACAACATTGGCAGTCACTAGTGTTTACATACAAACATCGAACAATGTTGATTCTTACACTCGAGAATCTTCTACAACTTTAGTAAAAGAAGGCGATAACTTCGCAATACAAACTTAGCAGTATAAGTTACATGTATTTATAAATATATCAGAAATTTAAGTTAAACGATATTAAAATGAGCATATAATGCTAAATCCGTCACGTGGTTAGCTGTAAGTTCATTTACTCAATCGAATAACCGTAACTGTACAAGTAAATTATTTTTACGTTTTTGTGTGTGCACACATGAAAGAAAAAGTACAGTAATTTATTATCGTTAAGTGCACTGAATTTCAAACTATTTTCGCCAAATAACTTAGAGGAACACACCAAACGAAAGAACGGCGTTTCAGTAACATATTTAGACTATAAACTCTCCACGAAAATAGAAAAATAGACATTGAACTATTCAGTATATTTCTAACGTTGTATCAACACATAATCAAGACATTAAGAATAGTGGATGTTAGAGGAAAACTCGTGCCATATTATATTTTTGACGTGATATTTTTCAATAGCTCACAGATGATTTATTAAAATTAATTATGATTTTAAATACGAAGATTAGCGCCATCTTTTTAAAATGATTCAGCTTTTAGATGTGTCTTTTGCACATCTTCAAGATGTGTCAATAAATTACGGAGGATGTTCCAACATCCACACATGATAAGTGTTATCTAAGAAATCTGTATCATTTCCTTGCTCAATTAATCCCCAAAATAGGCCTTTTAATGTTGTGCATCTTCCTATCGGTGGCCAAGCACGTAACTAACTATTTGTTATTTATTAAGTTAACCATTATGTTGGTTTACACAATAAATTAATATTCGTAACAATGTCACAGAGAAAGATGAATTTTAAAACATACATTAAAGAAACCGGAACAACATTTTTGTTGTTGTTGACACAGACAAATCTATATTCTGCAGCAAAGGATATGGCGAATAAAATAATATTTGGCCTCTACGACGTAGATTATGAAAAAAAAGGTTAATTTTTCTTGTTCTTGGGCAGAAAATGGAAAAGACCTATTTTTCTCTTCAAACTTTGCTTTTGTGACCTAGGTAATGAGCTTTTCAAATTTTCCCATTTTCCAGAATATTCCAGGTAGATTCAGTGCTGAGTTGCTGATAGAGAATTTTGTCAAACTTACAAGAAATTTCTGGAATGTTGTAGAACGTACGAGAATTTTCTAGAACCTTTAGAATTTTCTAGAACTTTCCACAGTAATATATATACAGGGGCTTAAGCATATAACAACATGAACGTTTAGTTTTTTAACAGTAAAAATTTGGATACATCTCACTGTAAAATATGAAAGTTAAACTGTAAACAGTGAAATGTGCGTACATCTTATTAAATAACAACATATGAACTGTTCATATTAAAAGGTTAGCTATATATTACTGTCTTATAATAACTTAAAAAATTACTTCATATAAATTCCACTCATCACTTCAGTTTAGTTCTAACTGCCAAAGTGAAGACATAAACCTATCTGACTTTGTCAGACATGGCATCGTGAAGCTGTAAGCATTCTCCAGACGCATTCTGCTATTATGTGGCCAATGTATCAAGACAAGAGCGAGAAAGTGCTGTGTAACAACATCTGCTAAAATGTATGAAGCCTACAAGGCATATTTCGGCATGCCTGTCGGGATCAAGACAAACCCTGTGCACCTCATTTTACGTGCGAGCACCACAAAAAACTCTAGAAGGTAAGACAAACAATGTTTGCTTCCTTGAATAGTAAGATTTTAAATTATACAAATTTTAGTCCTTTCAAAATTTAAATACCTTTTAATTTAAAAAAAAATTCCAATAGTATAGAAAAAACATCACATATAAAATATTTTGCATGAAGCTCTTACACATTAGTTGTGGATGAAATAAGTTTATTCTTCATAATAACATCTCAGTGCACTACAACAGGAAGCATTGGCCACAATGGACGGAGTTCTCTGGGGGAGACACGATGTCAAGTGTGAGCCACTAGTGGACCGCCAGAAGGTGTTGTTCTCACCATTGACATAAAATTGGGTTTCATGAAACAATTTGTTACAGCTCTTCATAAGGAGTCTGCAGTCTTCAAGTACGTTCGAGATTTCTTCCCTAAGTTGTCTGATGCAAAGGTCAAAGCTGGTGTCTTCGTTAGACCACAAATAAATAAGATCCTGGAGAGAGCACAGAATTCTCCAAGAAGCTCAAGGAAGGAAAAAGAAAGCTTGGGACAGCTTTCTAACAGTGGTTCAGGGCTTCTTGGGCAATCACAAGGACAAAGATTATGTGGAACTGGCTGAGGCTCTGGTGAAGAATTACGGACTTTGAGCGCCGCTACCAAGGAGTGTATAATGAAAACATGATGGAAGACTATATTTTGATAGTGAAAACATGATGGAAGACTATATTTTGATAGTGAAAACATGATGGAAGACTATATTTTGATAGTGAAAACATGATGGGAGACTATATTTGGGGGCTAATACGTGAAAAGTGATTTACATTACAGTCACAAATCTCGAAAAACTACTTACTTCTAAACATTTTTGTATAACTTTAGTATAAATACATATAAATCTTAATTCATATAATGTTTTCTTCAGACCTTATGTGAATAAAAATGTGCAAATTTTCCCGTTTTTACATAGAAAATAGGTAAATTTTTAAATTTCATTATCCGGGTCACAAAAGTAAAGTTTGAAGGAAATAATGACCATTTTCTGTACTTTTACAACATGAGTAATTAAGAAATATTACATACTATCCAGGAACATAATTTGTGTTAAATAGTGTTATATTTCTAATTGTACTTTAGGTTAAAATAAAATAAATATTTAACACCAGCACAGTTAGAATGTCTTTCACATCTTTATGGAAAACCTCCTCAAATACTCAGATTTCATATTTCAATACACAGAGATGGGTATTTTTGATGATTTAAAACCATAATAACAAAGGTAGATTATAAATCGAAGTTCCATGAAACACTGTATTAGATTCGTAAAACAAAGAACGTTTGTTGTGATAACACCTATCTAGCTACTTGGTACAAATGAGTTCGTCTTTAAATTGGTCTAAACAATTTAGAGCAGTTTAAAAGTGATTTAAGCTCCGACTGACGTTTAACTAACATAAAATGGTTTCGTCTCATTAAGCGGTCTTGAATTCTGTTAATCTTATAATTAAAACCAAATCAATGTAACAAAACTAATGTTACAAAAACGTTACATTAATGATATAATAGTTTATAAATTTTGAAATCATACTGATAACATTTGTATTGTAATGTAAATAAAGAAGTAACTTTCAACTGTTACTACAAATAACAATTTGGCCGGACGTGACCAGGTGGATTAAGGCGTTGGACTCGTAATTTGAGGATCTGAGGATGGCAGGTTTGAATCCCCGTCGCACCAAACATGCTCGCTCTCTCAGCCTTGGGGGCATTAGAATGTTACGGTCGCTTCCACTACTTGGGGGTAAAAAGAGTAGCCAAAGAGTTGACAATGGGTAGTAATGACTAGCTACCTACCCTCTAGTCTTACACAGATAGCCCTTGTGTAGCTTTGCGCGAAATTCAAGGCAAACCACAAATACAAATTTATAATTGGATTACATTAAAGTTTGTGGTATATTGCATAAAATAGCAATGGTGTGTGTATGTGTTTCTTATAGCAAGGCCACAGAGAGCTATTTGTTGCGTCTACTGAGGACAATCGAACCGCTGATTTGAACATTGTAAATCCGAAGACTTACTGTTGTCCTGTAGTCATTGTGCTATTTAATTTGTCGAATAATATTAATTGTGAAAAGTTTATTTGTAATGCAGATTAAACAAAATGTTAGATCTTAAGAACTATATACAATACACTCTTTTCTCGGATTCCGTTTTGTTTCTTTTTATTCACAGAATATTGTGTATTTACTGACAATCTGATGCAAGTGTTACATCTTTAAAAAATAATCGGTGTGGTCAGGTGCTTGAATCGTAATCTGAGGGTTCCGGGTTCGAATCCCCGTCGCACCAAACATGCTCACCCTTTCAGCCGTGGGGCCGTTATAATGGTACGGTCAATCCCACATTTCGTTGGTAAAAGTGTAGCCCAAGAGTTGGCGGTGAGTGGTGATGATTAGCTACCTTCCTTCTTGTTTTACACTGCAAAATTAGGGACAGCTATCGCAGATAGCCCTCGTGTAGCTTTGCGCGAAATTAAAAACAAAACAAATCATGTTATCGAATATATTTCTTTAAATATATAATGTTTCTTCCTCCTACTTGTGACCTAGTTTTTGATCAAAAAACATTCATGGTAGTATCACATTTTGTATTTAACTTTATAGCTTTTAATTACATAAATTTTATTTTGTTATTAAACTAGCCCCCCGCTAGTACAACGGAAAGTCTGCGGACTTGCAATGCTAAAATCAGGGGTTCGATTCCCGGCGGTGGGCTCAGCAGATAGCCCGATGTGGCTTTGCTATAAGAAAACACACAGTTATTGAACTCGCTTCTCCACTATTACTATATATTACTGTTATCTAGTGGCAACTGTGATAAACAATCTAACTTACAGCTCCCAGATTTATTCGATTAATTTTCACGCTCACTACGATGGTTTCTCAGTACGCTGAAACAAAATAAAGATTCGCTTTATTTATTTCTGTATTCATTGTTGTATAGACACGATCACCTATTCGGCATAAGCTTCTGTTGAGGTCCTAGATTTCACATTTCAAATAATATATTTTGGAAAGTTTGGTTTGTTTTGAATTTTCGCACCAAGCTACTCGAGGGCTATCTGCGCTAACAGTCCCTAATTTAGCAGTGTAAGACCAGAGGGAAGGCAGCTAGTCATTACCACCCACCGCCAACTTTTGGGATACTATTTTACTAACGAATAGTGGGATTGAGAGCCACATTATAATGCTCCCACGGCTGAGAGGGCAAGCATATTTGGTGTGATGGGGATTCTCAGTTTGAGAGTTAGCGATGGGTGGTTATGACTAGCTGCCTTCCCTCTAGTTTTACACTGTTAAATTAGGGACGGCTAGCGCAGTTAGCCCTCGTGTAGCTTTGCGCGAAATTCAAAAACAAACAAAGAACTCTCGTAAGTATAAGAGGTCAAAGTGAACCTGACCCTCCAGGGCAAATACCCAAACACCATCGGAAGAAAAAAAAAAGTATAACTCGAAAAGTGATTCTGTTGTCGAACCTTGACAAATAGCGCAAGTTACGTAAATACAGTTTAAATCATTCAAATTTCAGTTTTGCTGCTACGACCGTGGTAACAATCGATGCGTCATGTCACAAGTTTTGTTTGTTTTTGTTTTGTCAGTTAACGATAGTCTTACGTCAGAAATGTGGTCATTGTTTTCTGAAAATAAAACCTGCAGTATTATAGTCACGAATTTGTTTGGTTTTCGATGAATAATGGAATGATGTTTAACCAAAAATGTTTAAAAGTGATAAAGGAAAAGGAACTTATATTGATGTAAATTGGTGTATTTCGACACGTTCACCTCAATGGCACTTTATTATACAACATAAGGGTTGAATTAAGAAACTATTTAAGCCAGATGATGTGGTTGACTTTAACAAGGTACCTGAACAGTTGAAAGTGCGGGTCGTGTTCAGTGACATGTCGCGACTCTAGCCTTGGATCGTCAAACCGCATCTTATCACACTAACCTAAAGATTATTGTAGAGTCTTTGTAGCTGAACAAGTAATATGACGGTAGAGAAGTTTTTAAGAAAGTGATTTGTTATGCGTTTTAATTATATATATACAGTTTAACTTGATGTTTTACCCTATATAGTACCTAGCTAGTACAGCGGTAAGTCTCTGGGTTTACAACGCTAAAATCACGGGCTCGATTACCCTTGGGTGACTCAGCAGAAATCCCAATGTGGCTTTGCTACAAGAAAAGAAACAAACACATTATGTAATAATTAACTTCTCTAATTTGTGAATACGTCGATAATTTCAGAAAATCTAGGTAGCTTTAATACAATATAGTTTATTGTCGAAAATTACTACATATTGCAAACGATTCCTTTGTTTTACAGAAGAACCCTTTGCGTATCCTTCGTTAACTACAGAAGAACACAGATAAATAAGGCTGAAGATATGTAATAAGGATCCGGATATCAACCCAACGACATCGTTGTTTTCTGTATCTAGTGTCAGATCTCACCTGCACCAAAAATACAAAAAGATTAAATAAAATCGATTCTTTTTCCTGTATTTTCACATAAAATTTATGTGGTATTATGCTTTCCTATTCTTATGTAAAGTCATTTTAATTTCATTGTTCAAAACATTCAATAACTGTTTACTTATTTTTGTTAAACCAACTACAACAACAACAACACGTGTTTCGAAGTGAATTAAAGAAAGTAAGAAAACTGAAACCTATTTTTGTAATGTTCAGAAGAAAGTATGGTAGCTCTGTGTACTTATTACAGCGCCATCTATTTTAGCTATCTTTAATTTAAAGGACGCAGACTAGTCAATACTACCCACTGCCAACTAATAGAATATTCGTTTACCGACGAAACGTGTAATTGACTGTAACCTTATAACTCCTCCCCTGTGTCTAATAGCACGAGCATGTTCGGTAACACATTCAGACCCCTGAGTTGGGTGTCCTAATCCCCAGGCCTTGCCACATTGTCTTCAAAACGTGCCACAAAATATTGCGAATGAAATGGCTCACAGTTGTTCGGCATTAAGGGCTGCCATAACTAAAAACAGGGTTTCAAGACTCGTAGGCCACGGCATGGACATGTGGTTCGGGTGCTCGGCTCGTAATTGTGGGTTCGAATCCCCATCACACTAAACATATTCGCCCTTACAACCGTGGGGGCATTACAATGTGACGGTCAATCCCACTGTTCGTTAATAAAAGAGTAGCCCAAGAGTTAGAGGGTGGTGATGATGACTAACTGCCTTCTCTCTAGTCTTACACTGCTAAATTAGGGACGCAATTAGCACAGATAGCCCTCGAGTAGCTCTGTCTTACACTGCTAAATTAGGGACGCAACTAGCACAAATAGCCCTCGAGTAGCTTTGTCTTACACTGCTAAATTAGGGACGCAACTAGCACAGATAGCCCTCGAGTAGCTTTGTCTTACACTGCTAAATTAGGGACGCAACTAGCACAAATAGCCCTCGAGTAGCTTTGTCTTACACTGCTAAATTAGGGACGCAACTAGCACAAATAGCCCTCGAGTAGCTTTGTCTTACACTGCTAAATTAGGGACAGAACTAGCACAGATAGCCCTCGAGTAGCTTTGTCTTACACTGCTAAATTAGGGACAGATTGCGCAAAAGTAAAAAAAACACAAAAACCAATTAAGACTCATGAGCGGCACAGCATAGGTAGTCCATTGTGTAGCTTTGTGTGTAGTCCATTGTGTAGCTTTGTGTGTAGTCCATTGTGTAGCTTTGTGTGTAGTCCATTGTGTAGCTTTGTGTGTAACAACAAATAAATCAAATATATCGTTTTCTTGAGAAATAGTTAGTTTTCGTGCTGCACCATTTCTCATTCTAGCAAATTACTTTCAAGCAAGAAATAATTTACGTTGCCTTGTTATTCAACAGATAATTTAGAAAAGGCATCTCATTATAAAGGCGATTCATTTTTATGTCTATAACATCAACTCACTTTTTGATCAAGGCGACAAAAGAAACGTTTTAAATATATGGAAAATAAGATAGAAAGATTGAGTTATATATGGTTTAAATAATCAAGATAGCATAAAGCTTAAGACGTTTCTCAAATCGAATTGTGGTATTCGCACAAAAAGCTGTCTGCTTCTAATTGTCAACTGAGAGACTAAAGTCAAAGCAGCCAGCTAACACCACAACCATCTTTCTTGTCCTATTCTGAGCAGCAGAACTGAATAGCCATCCAACGCCCTCCTAGTGTGGAATGCGATTTTCTGGCAATGATACATTAACTATGAATTCACAATGTGGCTCGATAACTTCTAACTCTGACCACAGACAGACGGATAAATAGATGCTTTGTTAAGGTTTTAATTATGCCGTATCAAAATGAAATAATTTTGTTTCTCGTACAAATATATAAAATAACATTAAAAGAAGAAAAACACTGTTAATATCATGTGTTCTGGATTCTTCCCCCTTTATGTATTTTTTAAATAATAAAAATTATTTCAACTTTTTACCGCTCCCTTTAAAAAACGTTATTTTGAGGACACGAAACATATTTATCTGCACAGTCACATACGGTAACCCTAAGATATTATGTATTTTCAAGTTGCCACGACCGTTCATATTTTATCCCACCATATGCTACTGAGCTGGTTTAACGAATTCTCCAACTAGGTAACAATCGAACAGGTTACAAGATACCTATGGTGATAGTCGCTAACCATCATCTTATAGTCCGTGAACAAGGTAAAAAGTCCATTTCTGCACAAATGATGATTGCTCTAATGAAGGTCCTAATTACAAACACAAAAGATGCGTCAGTCATTATATTTGGAAGAAGGTTAGTTATGGTTATGGAGTAGAATCACTTCTTGTTTTAATACAATATTTTCTAAACATTACAGGCTTAACAGTTTTTTTCAGAAACATATAAATTCTATTTTCTTACTTTTTTCTCTCTCTAAGCAGGAGAACAGCTGAAACTACTAGCAACCCCATAGCCTCCATGTCCTTTATCGACATACCTTCTCACGTGACATCTCATACCATTTACGTAAAATACATTTCCTGAGGGTCCAGCAGGGTATCTCCTAGCCTCGTTCACCACGGTACGCTGAATACCAGAAAGAGCTCCTATTATTGAAAAAGGAAAACAGTTTCACGTGTTATAATTTCAGAACTTTTCAATTTATTTTCTGCACCAAACATGAATCCCAGTTAAGGAAATATTACGCAGAGGCCTAATCTACTCTTAGATTCGTGACTCCCACTACAACAGACTAGTCTCGTCGAATTCACAGTGCATCAAAAAATGCACGAAGCAGATGAAGAAAGTAGGCCTAATATACAGGGTGGCCCGTAAGTCCATAACCATCCATGTATCTTATGTATCCAGTGGTTCTGTTTGTTGTCCCTCATTTTCGCTGCATAATATTATGCGACGCCATGTTCTGCGAGACATTTTCAAGTGTAATTGGGCTTAAATCGGCCATATTTCTCTGAATAAAAAGAAAAAAATTATAATTCATGCGTAATTGAATATAACATGATAACATATGGATGGGTAGGGACTTACGGGCCACCCTGTATTGTGATTTAATGTACACAGTTTCTGTTTTGTTTGTGATATAGCAGGTTTGTCAAAATTATAACCATTGAAATCCCTTAACCATTAATTAATATTCTTATCAAATAAAATATATAAAACTAATATTATATATATTTTTAATAATCCTCGTGTAACGATAAATAAAGGTTATCTTCACATAGTAATCCTAAGTTTTGAAGTGTTAGACTAAAAGGAAGTAACAGTAACCACCGCCAATTCTTGAACTAATTTTGTGTAATTAAATAATGTCATTTGAACGTCACTGTTGTAGTGCATCAATTGTCCCAAATTACGAAGCGCGTTTTTGTAATAACTTAATGCGAAGCACAAATTATCGGAAATACAGTCTACGCATGATTAACCATGACACCACGACCAGCACAGTTTTGAACATCATCAAGTACAAATACTGACGACAACGCCATCACAAGTGACAAACAAGTTTTTATGAACTAAAACATTCGCTTACTTCTATTAAATTTTATAACTTCTCACGTTATTTTACATGTACTTGTAATGTTTTTTTTAATAATAAAAATAAATTCCAACATACCTTGGATACCACCTAACAGCTGTCTGCCGTATGCTGCAAAATCTGGAAAATTGAAACCAAATGAAAATCCGCCCGGTCCAAATGGAATAAAAGAGTTAATGAAGCCAGAACCCGGGACATCTCGTTTGAAGCGATGGTTAAAAGTCGGAACTGTTTCAGCCACCAAGAAGGCCAGGGTAACCAGGAACAACAGCGATATATAAAGTTTCATTGTTCTGATGGTGATGCTGCGATTTCTACAAGTGATAGTTTGATATCTGGATATCTGTCCGTTCCAAAGCTGAAATATACAAAAACATTTACTAAAATGGAAATAAATGGAACTGGAGAAGGTCCGTTTTAGAAACTTTCCATGGAAGAGAGAAGTGCTCACCTTGCGTGTAGGTTGTTTTTTAATTTATATTGTACGTAGGGGTAAAAATATAATATAAATAAAAGGTAATAATTGAAGTCCCTTTGGTACTTTGTTTCATGCGTTGGAAGCTATTTGTGAAGTAACTGGGTCTTTAGCGTCAGTTTGTTAATAATTTCGTTTGTAATTAAGCACAAAGCTACACAACTGGCTATCCGTGCTTTGCCTATCACGGTTTTGAAATCCGGTTTCTAGGGTTGCAAATCCAAAGGCATACATACCGCTGTGTCACTTAAGGGGAGGGTTGTACATAATTACCTGACCAGAGAAAACAACGAATTTTCATAAACAGCCTTTAGAAATAATTTATAGATATAGTCTTTATGGTGTTTTTAAACTTTAAATTAAAGTTTGAAATAACACAAAATAACGTGCTTTATAAAATAAGTGATATATACACAAAACGACAGTGGATATATCAGCATTCATAAAGCAAACTACAGCCTGAGAGAGAGTAAAAAAAAACAAAAAACTACATTCCAAAACACGAAAGAAGTAATTTATGAACTAAAGTCATTACTTTTTTTATCATACGAAATATTTAACAAATTAATCACACATTTGTTTCTAACTGGGTGTAAAATACCCCCGACTTATCATCAAACTAAGGAAGCTACAACTTATCTTTCGCAAATACCACATATGACCATCGTTCCAGATTCGTTAAAACCTGTACGACTTACTTTCCTTTCGTGTCTTTACTAGGTGTGCGCTTTCACACGCAATTTGTATAAATACCTTTTGTATTCAATACCTCTACCGCGTAGTCACTGGTCAGAACTCTGAATCGTCACCGTCCTCCTAGCGGATTAGTTTTATATAAAGCTTCTTCACGTTTATCCTGCGGTAGCATACTATATATAAAATTAATCCTGAACAAGAAGTTATAGTTTTATCTCACAAACTGTGTTTATAATGTAAAAGACTCAAACCTAGTTTTAATAAAGGTGTGCTTTTGTTCTTCTGGTTTTTTAAGTCGATATACGTAACCTAAAATTGTAGTTCTGTAATTCACAAAGCATCCTTGAGACTGACTTTCCTAATACCAGGAAGAGGGCAGGCTTGTCGATAGTTTTCTTTTGCCAGTACGCTGTTCTCAACTGGGTTTTCCCATCAGAAGATTAAATCACCGGAGAGTGAAATCTACTGTGTTTTTTCATATCTCTCTTTTCCTTCTATCGTTTTTATATTAATGTAAGCCAAAAGTCCTCACACTTAACAATGTTAAATAGCAGCGAATTATAACATCCCACTTTTAACATGTATCCTTTAGACGTTAAATGGTTTGTAATTTATTCCACGATAACTAAAACTATTCAGTAGTAACCTACAATAGTATAATACACTTTTAGATAAGCTTTTACTTTGTGATTAAAAACACGCAGAATTCCAACTTTTATCCTCAGTTCGGTATCGCGTACTAATTCAAGTGTTTAGTTTTAGGGCGTTTTAGAATTTTAAGTCTAAAAATGAACTTAATACTAATAACCATGGGGCTGGTGCTTTAATTGTACCTTTTAACACTTAACGTTCAACCTGACTGACACCACAAGCAGTCAGCAGGGCCACAAAGAATTTGTCTCCCCGTTTTTATTATACCTGGAATATGGATTTTCCAATTTTTATTTAAGGAAAATATACATCTCTCAATCTTATAACATGTCAACTCTTCTCTCCCCAGTATCAAGTAGGCTTACCAGTTTATCTCCAGTCTTTATTATACGTTCAGTACTCATTCTTTAGAATTATACGTTAAGTTCGCAATCTTCAGTTTTTACTAAACCTGAAATGTGTAATCCCCTTTATTTAATATCCGCTCCCATAATAACTTCAGGTAAAAACCCAATTACGACTCGTGAATAACAATTATTATTTTCAGTAGAGTCGTTGCTATTGTGTTTAAACACAAAGATACTCAAACGGATCTCTGTGCTCTGCCTACTACGGGTATCGAAACCCGACTTTTAGAAGCAGTAGAGTTGTGGATAAGCTTGGTAATAACTTGATACTTTTACCATGATTGTGTTTTTATAAATATAACTTAGAAATCTTCAAAAACACCAAAAACATTTCTTGGCAGGCCTTAAAAACAAGATAAAATTATTTTACAGCCCCTAAAACAAACAAAAAAATATTGGCAAGCCCAGAAAACAAACAAAATCATAATTTGGCAGACCTTAAAACAAACAAAAACATTATTGGCAGGCCCTACAAACAAACAAAAACATTATTTAGCAGACCTTAAAAACAAATAAAAACATTTCTTGAAAGGCCCTAAAACAAACAAAAACATTATCCGGCAGGCCTTAAAAACAAACAAAAACATTATCCGGCAGGCCTTAAAAACAAATAAAAACTTCATTTAGCAGTCCTTAAAACATTACTTGTAGGATTTAAAATCAAACAAAACATTACTTATGAGGTCCTGAAAACAAACAAAAATATTACTTGTCTCGCTTTAAAAACAATAAAAACCTTACTAAGCAGTCCTTAAAACATTATTTGACAGGTCCTAAAAACAAACAAAACATAACTTGAAAGAACCGAAAAACAAACACAAATATTACTTGGCAGACCCTAAAATCAAATAAAACTATTACATGGCAGCCCTCAAAAACAAACAAAAACATTACTTGACAGGCCCTAAAAACGAACAAAAACATTATTGCCAGGGCCTAAACACAAAAAGAAATCATTATTCAGCAGATCTTAAAAACATACAGAAACACTACTTGAAAGGCCCTGAAACAAACAAAAATATTATTCGGCAAACATTAAAAACAAACAGAAACACTACTTGCAGGCTTTAAAGACAAACAAAACATTAATTGGAAGGTCCTAAAAACAAACAAAAATATTACTGTAGGCCCTTAAAAACAAACAAAACTTGACTTGGCAGGCCTTAAAAACAAACAAAAACATTAATTGGCAGACTTGAAGAAAAGAAAGACTGTACTTCGATACTCAGGAAAACCAAATTTTAACAAATTTTCAAAAAACAGAAAAACCTAACTGATTTATTAGGCTTAATTACATTACACTACAACATGTTGGAGACTCCTGGCTCACACAGTGATTAAACATTTGCTTTTGTATTTTAAAACCTTCTTCATCTGAAATAAAAAATATCAAAGAATATCATGGGCAAATATTTTTACAAAGAAAACAGAAGCGATAAAGATCACTTGTTGTTTTTTATTGGGTTACTTATTTTATTTTTAAATAAACATAAGGTAAGCAGCTTTTTCCTTACACTGGAACCTTTCTTCTTTTATGGTTGGCGTTTCTTTCGTTTATTCCAATTTAAAAAAAATAATCGAGTTAAATTCATTTTAATTTTGTGATCAATTTATTTGAACCCATAATCACGCTGAATTTCTTAAAGCTATGACTATAGAACTCAGTGATACACAAATGACTGAGAACATTATATTAAAACTATTTTGAATATGCAAAGCAGAAAGTTACATGGCGATTATATCCGAAACGAGGCTTAAGTAAAAGGGACATATTAAAACTATATTGTCCCCCCAGTGTCTGCGGACTTCCACGCTAAAATCCGGGTTTCGATACCCGTGGTTGGCAGAGCACAGATAGCCCATTGTGTAGCTTTGTGCTTAATTCAAAACAACAACAAATTAAAACTATATTTTGATATTAATTTCCGAAAAGATTAAGCTATATATTTAAACCTAAACTAAAATTAATCAGCCAATCAATATAGATAATTCAATTTACTTTTCTTACGTTTCTGCTTGTAAAGATTAGAGTTTATTGTTTTATAAGTTGGATACTCTCGCTGTTAGAGACATTTTCAGCCATAATCCCATTAATACTTCATTAGGTTCGGCTGTATTAAGCAAATGATGTAACATAATTTTTATTATAGAAATATGAAAATAAACAATAAATTAAAAGTAATAACATTCGATGTATTTAATTGTATAATCAATAATTTTCATGAAAATAACAACAAATAAATACAGCACATCTACTTAAATTACACAAAAACAGTTGCTCTCGGTTGGTGCTACTGTCGGACAACAAACTTGTTTTTTATGAACTTCATATGGCATTATTGGTTTCTTCAACTATTTAGAAAATTCATTATCTAGTGTTGCGTAGATAATATTATGATGTCGAAAACTGATTGCTTTTGGGAAGAATATTTAACAATCCTTTCCTACGCACAGAATTTATATAGTAAAGGAATAAAATATGGATCAATTTGAATCACCAGGACCATCTATAAAGAAATCTGAAACAAGTCACACATCATGTCTTGGTAAATAAAATGCAGTATATCGTAATGGGAGAGACTCCAAAACCACAAAGGCTAATGGAAAAGCTGTCTACGTACCATAAACACCAGAAAATAACATAATTAAGCAACTGGAGAATTAAACGGATATTCATGGTATAACCAATAATTTTGGTGAAAATAACAGCAAATAAATAGAGCACATCTACTTAAATAACACAAAAACAGTTGTTTTCGGTTTGCACTACTGTCGTACAACAAACTAGAAGTATCATCTATGTGCTCAGACTGTCTGAAGGAACAGGAAAAATGAAATAATGACTATACAGACCTTATTATGGACACATGACTACGAAGTGATGATTATAGAGGCCTTACTGTAAAGTAATGTGTATGCAGACCTCACTATTGAGACACGAATATAAAGTAATAAATATGGATATTTTACTGTGAAGAAGTTATTACAAAGTAATAGGTATGGAAACATTACTTTGAAGTAATGACTATGGAGGCATGAATACAGATACTGACTATGGACCTCGTTTTTGTTTTGAGAAATATTATTACCAATATATTATAATATTCACTCACTAACTATCATGATGGAATAAACATTGTATGAGTATCGACAAACAAGCCTATTTGTGAGTAGTTACTGTGTACTGGTAAGCTTAGGTTGAGAAATTACTGTGTACTGACAAGCTTTAGTTAAGGATTTGCTGTGTACTGAAAAGTTTTGGTTGAGGATTTGCTGTGTAGTGAAAAACTTTGGTTGAGGATTTGCTCTGTACTGACAAGTTTTGGTTGAGGATTTGCTGTGTAGTGAAAAACTTTGGTAGAGGATTTGCTGTGTAGTGACAAGCTCTGGTTGAGGAGTTACTGTGCACTGGTAAGCTTAGGTGGAGGATTTGCTGTGTAGTGAAAACTTTGGTTGAGGATTTACTTTGTAGTGACAAGCTTTGGTTGAGGAGTTACTGTATTCTGACAAGCTTTAGTTGAGGATTTGCTGTGTAGTGACAAGCATTGGTTGAGTTGTTACTGCATACTGGTAAGCTTAGGTTGAGGAATTATTGTGTACTGACAAGCTTTAGTTGAGAATTTGCTGTGTAGTGACAAGCTTTGGTTGAGTAGTTACTGTGTACTGGTAAGCTTAGGTTGAGGATTTATTTGTAATGACAAGCTTTGGTTGAGGAGTTACAGTGTATAACAAGCTCTGGTTGAGAAGTTACTGAGCACTGCGGTTAGCTTAGGTTGAGGAATTACTTTGTACTGACACGCTTTGGTTGAGTAGTTACTATGTGCTGACAAGGTTTTGGTTGAGGAGTTACAGTGTAGTGACAAGCTCTGGTTGAGGAGTTACTGTGTACTGACAAGCTTAGGTTGAGGAGTTACTGTGTACTGACAAGCTTTGTTTTTAAAGGTTAATAAACTCGTTTCAGTTGAAGAATCTCGGTGGTTTGTTAACCGTAACTTAACAACAATCACTTTTTGTGTATCTGCAGTCAAAACCATCAATGAATCTTTCGTACAACATAAAATGCTTCAGAAACTGGGTTATTTGTTAGACTAAAGTACGTAATATTAGATTATGACATTTTGATATGTTTTTTTTTACCAGCTATCGCGTTTAATAAGTTTGATAAATGACATAATTCACGTTATACGAGTCGAAAGAAAAAGTGACCAGTTATCTAATTAGTTTCTGCTTACGTATAGACTCGGCATAGATTCAGTAAGCATCCTTTGTGGAGAATTGTAGGCAGTGGGAATATTAAGTTTGTGTTTTATAATCAATGATGTGTTCAAAACTTATTAAAGTAGATATTGTTTCTCAGTTTTAACGAACAAAAACGAAAGTAATTTTCTACATAAAGCGATTAATTACTCAAATCACGTATAGAAAACAATAGGAAAAGCACATTCAAGATAGTTCGCCGATGAAACGCCAGGATCGCCTAAAAGAAAAAACAGAACATTGTAAATTATGCTTTTTTTATTTAGTTGTCTAACAGTTACACATTCAACGAATGGGATATAAATAATATATATATTATAAAGCAACATGCGCCTGTTTATCTGTTTGCTTGTTCATAATGAAAACTTCCCAGCTTCGTGCGAAATAAATGCCTCGCCTCTTTATACTATTGTTTCTGTCATATAGGGCCCGGCATGGCCAGTTGGTTAAGGCGCTCGACTCCTAATCTGAGGGTCGCGGGTTAGAATTCCCGTCACACCAAATATGCTCGTTCTTTCAGTCGTGGGGGCGTTATAATGTGACGGTCAATCCCACTATTCTTTGGTAAAAGTGTAGTCCAAGAGTTGGCGGTAGGCGGTGATGACTAGCTGCCTTCCCTCTGGTCTCACACTGCTAAATTATGGACGGCTAGCGCAGATAGCCCTCGAGTAGCTTTGCGCAAAATTCAAAACAAGCAAACTGTCATAAAGCTAAACAATAGGCTTAGTGCACTCTGTTCACTGGAAGGAACTATATCCCGGATTTAGCGTAGAGAGTCCGTGCAAGTTCGTTAGAAGATAGTAATTACAACACTTTGTTTGTTTGTTTGTTTTGGAATTTCGCACAAAGCTACTCGAGGGCTATCTATGCTAGCCGTCCCTAATTTAGCAGTGTAAGACTAGAGGGAAGGCAGCTAGTCATCATCACCCACCGCCAACTCTTGGGCTACTCTTTTACCAACGAATAGTGGGATTGACCGTCACATTATACACCCCCACGGCTGGGAGGGCGAGCATGTTTAGCGCGACGCGGGCGCGAACCCGCGACCCTCGGATTACGAGTGCACGCCTTAACGCGCTCGGCCATGCCAGGCCTAATTACAACACGCTGAAAGTATTTTATGTGATACACTATATAATTTCAACTTCTCGGGTGACATACAGCATTTAATTCGAGCTTTTCCATGTGATACAACGTCCGATATTTTCTTTAAATACAATTTTTGATTTAATCTTTTTTGTGAGGTCCAGCATCAATCTTTACAAAACGTATTACATTACTAAAGTAATTAAGACTATGTGTTGCAGTAAATTACTGAATCACCAAATCACAACGCTTCGTAACGAGGACTCTAAGCTATTGATATACATTCCAGTAAACACATTCAAAACATCTTAAACTTAAATTCTATTTGAAATGTAACCAAAAGACTCAGGAAATGGAAACAATAAAAAATACATCTTTCTTAAATAAAATAAAATCGTGTCATATGCACAAACACACACACACATACCCAGGGAAAGATTGAAGAAAAAATACAATTGCATGATAAAGTTCTATGTACGTTAAATTGAAGTGTTGGATACAGAAAGCTGTGTGAACAGAAGTAATACAGTCAACATCACAAACAACTTCCCAGAAGGCTAGCGGAGATAAATGTTATGAAGTTGTCTATAATGCAAGCTAATCAAAATATATGTGGAATCACTCAAGGGTCACTTGTCTTTAATTATCTGTCAGAAATAACGTTTTAGTTTCTTTTATTTTTATAAAATTTCCTGCATGTGACACACATATAATTATTTTGTTTCCTTATAAACAAATGCTACTTCTGATCAGTTCGTTGTGCATGCGCACCAACAATTGGCAAAGGAAAAAAACGCCTACATCAGCGACACGCAGTGACGATTTAATTTGTATATTTATTGATGTACGTTGTCTGACGAATTTGTGTGTCTGCGTACATTTGTGTGCTGTTGAACAGCAAAGCAATGTTTGTATTACTTAATACAAAATAAATGAAATGTAAGTAAAACTAAAGTAACATGTGTTATTTTTCTTCACACTCACAGGAGTCGCTGACATCTGCGACCGAGCTTGGAACATACCTTTTTTGTTTGTTTCTTTTGGAATTTCGCGGAAACCTACACGAGGGATATCTGCTCTAGCCGTCTCTAATTTAGCAGTGTAAGACTAGAAGGAAGGCAGCTAGTCATTACCACCAGCTGAAAGTGCGAGCGTGTTTGGTGTGTCGAGGATTCGAACCCGCGACCCTCAGATTACGAGTCGAACGCCTTAATCACCTGGCCATTCCGAGCCCTACCTTTTTTAAATAGTAAAATAAATTCGTTTCGACATTACATAGAGACTAAGTCCCTATATTACTGGCTACCGTCACTTTCTCTATTGAAAACTTGTTTGAGTAGAATCTCAGCTTTAATCATTATACCTTTCATTCAGTAAACTTTACAACATTACTATTATAGCATTTAACAGTACAGTAACAATTTACGTCTGGAAATTCTTTTTGTTTTGCCAGTGAGAAAGCCAGTAATGTAGTGGTTTTATTCTCTATGTAAAGTCCAGCCAGCTTAGTCTGCTACACCACATGGCCAAAAGAATGTGAATACCTGACCATCACTCTCTTATGTGCTTGTTAAACATCTCATTCCAAAACCACAGGTATTGATATGGAGTTGATCCCCCCTTTGCTACTTTCACAGCCTCCACTCGTCTAGGAAGGCTTTTCGCTAGATTTTAGAACAAGGTTGCGGAGATTCACTCCTATTCAGCCACAAGAGCATTAGTGAGGTCGGGCGTGAAGGCCTGGCTCGCAGTTGGCGTTCCAATTCGTCCCAAAGGTGTTCGTTTGGGTTGAGGTCAGGGCTCTGTGCAGGCCAGTCAAGTTCTTCCATACCAACCTAAGCAAACCATGTCTTTACAGACCTCTCTTGCACAGGGGTTGTCATTTTAAGATACAAAAGGACCTTTCCCAAACTTTTGCCACAAAGTGGCATTATCTGGAATGTCATTGTATGCTGTAGCATTAAATTTTCCTTCACTAGAACTAAAGAGCCCAGCTTAAACCATGAAAAACAGCCTCAGACCATTATTCTTCCTCCACAACACTTTACAGTTGGTACTGTGCATTCAGACAGGTAGCGCTCTCCTGGCATCTGCCAAACCCAGATTCGTCCGTCAGACTTCCAGATAGTGAAGCGTGATTCATCACTCCAGATAACGCGTTTTTACTGCTCCAAAGTCCAACGGCGGTGTGCTTTACACCATATCAGCTGATGATTGGCATTGCGTATGGTGATTTTAGACTTGTATGCAGCTGTTCGGCCATGGAAGCCCATTTCCTGAAGTTCCCGACGAACAGTTCTTGTGCTGACGTTGCTTTCAGAGGTACTTTGGAATTCGGTACTGAGTGTTGCAACTGTGAACAGATAATTTTTACGCGCTTCAGCACTCGACGATCCCGTTCTGTGAGTTTGTGTGGCCTACCGCTTCGTGGGTCAGTTGTTGTTGCTCCTAGACGTTTCCACTTCACAACAACAACACTTACTGTTGACCGAGGCAGCTCTAGCATGGCAAAAATTTGACGAACTAACTTGTTGGAAAGGTGGTATCCTATGACAGTGCCACGTTGAAAGTCACTGAGCTCTTCAGTACAACCAATTCTACTGCCAGTGTTGGTCTATGGAGATTTCATAGCTGTATGGTTGATTTTATGCATCTGTTAGCAAAGGGTAGTGGCTGAAATAGCCGAACCCACTAATTAGAAGGAGTGTCCACGTACTTTTGGCCCTGTAGTGTATATCATCAGTGGCCAGATTCAGTTATATGTCCACTTCTATCCCTATCTTGTTCCATTTCTAAAGTTCACTAGCTAGCCCTACATAGTTTCTATTTAGTGATTTTTTTTCTAATACTTGTTTGTTTACTTTTTGTAAGACGGTGTACATGGGTTATTAAGTTATAGAGTGTATTCTAAAGTTTTATTATAAAATATATAGTCAAAGATTGTGGAGACTATTTACCTATATCAAATGACGATAAAATTATAGTTACTGCTAAAACTAGGTAGATGCTAGACTTGTTGAATATAAATGGTGATGCACAAAGATAAGAAAACTCAGTTTTTGGCTGTTTACCAGTTTTCCTCTTTGGGACGCTCTAGTTAGCTGAAAAACGGCATTTACGTTGGTGATAAAGCGACTGCACAAGGTAGTTCTTTACATCTAACTTCTGATGACCTGTATAGAATAAAATCCAAATAACGTTTGTATTGCTATACGGGCATCCATGTCATCCATGCATATAGAGTGCTAGAGCACTTTCTTGTAACAAATGTCGTGATCACACTTGAAATATGAAAACTCTGTTAAACGTTTTTTTTATTAGTATTGTTCTTGACTGATATAAATGTAGACATCGTTAAATAATTTAATCT
Source organism: Carcinoscorpius rotundicauda (assembly GCA_011833715.1). Taxonomy (NCBI): domain Eukaryota; kingdom Metazoa; phylum Arthropoda; class Merostomata; order Xiphosura; family Limulidae; genus Carcinoscorpius; species Carcinoscorpius rotundicauda. The sequence goes on along the minus strand of CM022392.1, from coordinate 168,795,722 downwards.
GACTTGTTTCACTATTAGTTTGAACATGATAAGCATGGAGCAAAAATATTATAATAAATTCAAAACAATTAACTACAGAATAGTAAACAAACTCGGAACTTCACCTATATATGCGTGTTGATAGAATTGTTGTAAGCCTACTTATTGTTCCATACAATTTTGTTTCGTATGTTTCATACTGTTACTGCAGGTACAGGTTTTCGTAATAATTGTCATTTTTATGATAACTTATATGAGGTAGTTTTAAAACAAGAAGGCTCACGGTTATGTTATTTTTTTCTCCTAAACAGAAGCAGCACCAGCCTCTTTCAGGTGAAAAAAGACTGGTCAAATATTGAGTGAGTTGCACTCTGATCCTTGTAGGTACGCATATTGCAGTATTTACGAAGTGGACCAACCTGGACGGTAAACATTATGCGTTGGATTTTGTTTGTCTGTAACGAAGCACAAAGCTACACAATGGGTTATCGATACACGGATTCTAGTGTTGTACGTCCGCAGACATATCTCTGTGCCACTGAGGGGCCATTTGTTGGGTGCAAAAACTATATAGAAGGATAGAGCACATTTTGGAGTATTTTCAGTCCTAGCAAATTCCCGTTACTACCGCCTCTGTATCTAAAAGGAAAAAAATAGATTAAATAATACTGTATATTTCTTCATTTATGTTAAACGTGGAAAACCAGATAAAGGAATAAGTGTTAGATGTGGAGTAGTGATTAAAATAACTTTAAAGTGCTGTAACTTCTACTTGAGTAAAATGTTACAAACAATTAGCACTGAATTCAGTAATGATTTTAAATTTTTCTTAAAGGTTAAAAATAACTCTATTAATGTTAATGCATATTTAACAGGCCCCCTCAAGAGCCAGTGAGAAACATTTTAATGAAAAACAGAAAAGAAAACTACCCAATCCGGTTTTTCGTAATTTTAACTGAAATTTCTTGGATATTTTTATTGGCATTTCCCATACCCTTTTAGCGTTGAAGCTGCAAAAATGATTTTAAGTGGTAAGGTGACTGAAGTCCTTCAGTGTATCACCAATTTAATGGCCAAGCACAAGGTGGATATCATTCAGCAAGTCGAGTACAACGGTATGCCTATAGCTACATTCAAAGTGTTCCTGTCTGCTCATCCTACTGCTGACTATCATGATGCTTCGAGCTTCCATACCGAATCACATAAAAATTATTCCAATCTCAGTTGAAATATGAACACAAAAAGTGATAGCAGAAGCATGAAAGATCAACAATTGCTTAATTAACGATGCTGACAATGTGGCTTTTTTCATATGTATTAAACTTACTCTCAGTGGGTATACCTTAGTACGAGGTAGTATGAAGACTTGAGGGTGCTCTATTTCACTTAAAATTTTATCAATTGACAAAAAAAGCTGAGGGACGTGTTAAACTTTGATAAACCATACTCTAATTGCAGAGAAACCAAGGCTGTATAACGCAGGAAGTATGCGGTAGAAATTTTCACACTAAAAGTAAAAAAATAATAATCAGAAGAACAGTTTTGTTTATAAATTTAACTTAACATAATAACTTTTATGATCGCAATTATATAACTTTTAAATACCCAAGACAACGTAGAGTTATTTAATAGAACAGTGTGGCCTAGTAGTTTGCAGACTTAGACTGTAATTCAAGTAATGCGGGTTGAAAATTCGCTGCCGAAAAAATAAATGTTCCTTTATTTTGAAGCCATAGGTAGACTAAAAGTCAAATGGTGATAAAATTCCGCTATTTAGTAAGAAAAGCACTCTGTGGGTACTGTTTCTTTGTTAAGTTTCCTTTCATCCATCAGTTCGAAATTATTAGAGTTAGCTGTTGTTAAGGCGTGTGACCCATAATATGAGGATCGCGGGTTCGCATCCCGGTCGCGCCAAACATGCTCGCCCTTATCAGCTATGGGAGTGGTATAATGTAACGGTTAATCTTACTATTCGTTGGTAAAAGAGTAGCCCAAGAGTTGGCGGTGGGTGGTGATGACTAGCTGTTTTCCCTCTAGTCTTACACTGCTAAATTAGGAACGGCTAGCACAGATAGCCCTCGAGTAGCTTTGTGCGAAATTCCAAAACAAACAAACAAACAAAGCTGTTGTTTAGGATTTGCACAATTGTTTATTTCATATAAACGAATAACTAATATAAACTTTTCAACATTTGGTAATAAACCTAAATTACTATAAAAATCATAACACTCTGACTTTTAAATTAGAAATTAATACAGTAAGACAATCATACGAAAAAGAATAAATTGAAACAATACTAGCTTATTGCATTTAATGAATTTATACTACTCCTGAGTTTTAGGTTTTGTGATAAACAATTTTAAATAATTCATTATAGGTTTTAAAAGGGTGACATCTATCATTATATCGAAATATTATAAGACTAGAAGGAAGCGATCGTCTGCTGGTTTTAAATTCAGTAAGGACTAGGCTAGGCTATACTTTAGACGGAAAGTAAGAGTTAAAAATTCTTAATATTCCACACTTCTAAGTAATCATAAAAAGGTTTTTCAGTAAAAAGTACACTTAATAGAAATATGTCACGAAGAGGGCAAAAGAAAAATACGACGAAGACAAATTTAAATGAAAATGAAGGTAAAACTGAATATAATGAGTCTCCCCTTATTGGAGAACTGAGTCCGCTTGAAACATCTGATCGTGAAGAAACGAAAAATCGTTTAAAAGTTAACATTAATGAATCAGTAAAACGACCATCATTGGAAATGGATCCGAATGATTCGGGAATTGGAGGGACATCAGATTTCAGTTGCAACCTTTCAAAACTTTTAGAATGTTTTGGAGCAGATATTAACAAAAGTATTATTGCCAAACGCCAAAGACTTGAACAGTATACACAGGTAGATTTAGGCCTACTCTAACGGCAAAATTAGTTTTATTCAATAAATAACAAGCCTAATACTATGCTGTAGGCTAAGTTAAGAAGTGTAAGCGTATATGTTACGACCAAGCAATAGACACCACAAACTTAATTTTAGAAATCAAAGTAATATGTTACATTAGTTTTTATGTAAGTTGATTAGCTCCTGAGACATTTTAAATTGAATAGCCTAAATTATATATATAATGAAATTAATTAACATTTAACTTTAAACTTAGCTTACTAATTCTATAACTTATTCTTATTGATAAATACAAGCTATGCCTGAACATTTTGACTTAATTTGTTACAATTAGGTGTACTTTGTTGATTTTAAATTTTGCTTAGGACTCAAGCATTACTTTAACGTACAAGTTTTTGTAAGACGGTTTAAACTGCTTGACGAAAGGCTTTTACCCGAAACATTGAAAATTAATATGAAGTTTTTATCATAGATGTTTGTTTTTACTCATTCTGAAAACGTTTTCATCATCTCATTATTTTACTGTGACGTCAGAACTATCTCTGTATTCTACATTCACGTGATAAAAGTGGATAATGGTTAAGATAATAAAAACATAGTGTAATTTTCATCCAAAAATGTTCTTTCTATCTCTTTTGTTTTAGGATATGCTTAAACAATTTCAGTTTCACCATGTTTTTAAATCATGAACGTATTTTCAACAGCTTACGTTTTTAGCCTGTATTTACACAGTCGAAGTTCTTTGCATAAAACTGGGCCTGTTCATAATAAACGTTAAACACGAGAAATTATAAGCGTAACGGTTGACTAATAAATAATTAACACAAATTTAATGGGGGGGGTTCACCATGTAGTAAGTTTGTTTACAAAACCATAGTATAGGCACATGTACACATGATAATCGGCCCGGCATGGTCAGGTGGTTAAGGCACTTGACTCGTAGTCCGATGATCATGGGTTCTAATCCCTGTAACACCAAACATGTTCGCCCTTTCAGCGGCAGAGGCATTATAATGTGACGGTCAATCCCATTATTCGTTGGCAAAATAGTAGCCTAAGAGTCGGTGGTGGGTGGTGATGACTAGCTACTTTCCATCTAGTTTTATACCGCTAAATTAGGGATGGCTAGCGCAGATACCCTTTGTGTAGCTTTGCGCGAATTTAAAAAAAAAAATTCTTATAACTAGTTCTGTTTTTTCAGATTATTGGGATCGTAACTATAATCTTATAAGTAGTTGATATTGAAGACTTCCGAAATTGTATTTTTGTAGAAAGTTACTTGGATAATCAGTAACTTAGAGAATATAAATGATGAAATTATGCATAATCGTTGTTTTACATATTTTTCTAGGTCTGAAACTCAGTAACTCATAGTAAATATTAATTACTGGCCTAATATTGCTTTATTTTTAATGATTATAATGTTTATTATTTCGATTATGATAATATTTTTTATTAACTGTAATGTTAAATTTAAATCACTAATTTACTGATGTTTTCAGTATAATTCAAACCTGTGATCTTGGGACAGAAGGTGAAAACATTATCCACTGGACTGTTTTACTTACGTTTTTTTTTTTAACCAGGTTTTGTTGACTGCAATGCTTGGTATTCTAGAGTTCATGGTAATATGGTGTCTCTCTACTGTATTTAATGGGGTTTTTTTCTCATAGAAGAAAAAAATTTACTAAACCATTTTTTGAAATAACTTATCGTACAAAGAGGGCTAATTACTTTCCTTATATCTGTACATTGCTTCGTCGGCCATTATCATATGCATTCTTAATTTATTTCAGTTCTCTGACTGCTGCATATCACTTGTTCTGCAGTCAATAAGCCCATCCTGAGACGAAGGAGAAGTATATATAGCATTATCTGATGCTTTGTAGGTTTGAAGTGATGGACCAAATTTGTCATAAATTCATGCACTTGATAAAATTTATTCTGTTTTGGGCTTTTTCGGTACCATTGCAGCCTCTAAATTAGTGTTCGTTCTTTAACAAGAAAGAGTGTGCTAGGACTCGTGGGAATGCTTTGTTTTTCAGTATGATATGGTTTTCTTTTCCGAGACACCAACTTGGTATCTGGGGCACTGGCCCCGTGTGCCAGCATCTTCTGATCTCTCTGTTTGTGAGTGCAATGTTTGAAACTTCTTTTATTCACACCCACTCTCACAAGTTAGCAGGACCAAGCTTGGCACACTTGTTCATACACTACGAACCAATGTTATAATAGTTTGGGGGGATGGTCCTTTGGGTAGCGATAAAAGTAACGGGAAAGAACAAAGGAGCCAGATGGGCGAAATATAATAGGAAATATTACAGAATACCCCAGTTGAGAAGTGTCTGCATTATACTAACCTTTCTCCAAACTAAATACCTGTCATAAATAAAACAAAGAGCTTGACCGGTATACTGGGGTCTCTGTGGAACCCCAAAGTTAAGGGCGAGTATTTTATGCTAGTATTACTACAACAGTTGTGTGATAGTTTATGCAGATCTGTGCTCAAGGAACACAATTTGTACTGTTATGAAAAATGATAATTATTATACAAATGATAGCACAACCTTTTTAAAAATTGTACGGAAATTAAATGTCCATTTGTACACGCCAGTGCCAAGATTGTTGGCTATCACTGTGACCATTATATCTAGGAATTAAGAAGTAAATAGCTACCTTAACTAATGCTTTTCTTCCTAGTAGACTGAATCACGATGTAATCTTTATTTTGCTGAAATAGCTATGAATTTGTTCATATGTCGAGAAGAGTGAGTTAAAATCTTTTTGCTTGTGAAAGTGTCATTTCTGTAATTTACGACGCTTCCCGGTTCCTTAAATAACACCCTAAATGCCAGAAACTAATATTCCAGTACCATTGAGTACATTTTGTTGAAGATTTTACATCTGAAATACATTGAGAAAGCACCACTGTAATTCCTCTGTCCAATTAAAATATAATCTTTCACAGACATATTCTAAGCCAATGAAACTGTAGTCACGTGATAGCTTTCATTGTTTGTATTTGGGGGTCTTTATTGAACTGTTTGTGGTCTGACAAACGTATCGCGCATCAACTCAACCTAAAAGCAGCTACTTTCATTATGTTAAAAACACGTAGGTTCAAGAAGTCCTGATAGAAATGAATAAAAACCCTATGATGCGAGCACTTTTTAAAGGTGGTCTTTCTTCTTTATGGGCAGATTATGAAAGGCACTAAGAATTGGCAGCCATTAGTACTGTCCACACTTGTCTCCTTTAGTATTTTATAATTAGTTACACAGTATTTTCTTCATTAAACTTTATTCTTGTTTTGTTTTGCACTTATGAAATCACTAGAAAGTACCGAATAATTTGTTCACATTAAGTGAAATTATTATATTTTAAAAGGGGAAGAACTTGTGTACATTTCTTCTGTGATGACCTTACGTTAAGTTTGTAAAATATCTATCTTTACAGATGGATTAGAGTATCTAAGAAACTCGTATATATTTACAAGTATTATATTGTAAACATTTACACGATGATATGTGGTCCTTTTATCCATTGATAACACATATTCTCAGCTGTTTCGTGTATTTTGTATCTGAACTTGTTCGCTCAACTGTTCGGGTACCAGTTTATTATGTAAATAGAGTGGTTTACCAGGAACAAGTTGCAAGACAGTTCGATAAAATGAAAGCTTCAATATATTTTACAGCAAAAAGAAAGACCAAGAGGAAAATGACAAAAGCATTAGTTACCCAAACATACTTATAAAGGATACAGGGCTAAAATTAGTTTTGAAACACTCGTACAGGCTCAAATAATTTTGCTTGTTTTTCACGTTAATTGTTTATGTTATTAATATTTCCAACTATTTCGAGTTTCTGAAAACTGACGAAATTGTTTTCACCCTCAGATGTCCCTTTAAGTTTAATCAGATACGTACTAAAATGTGAAGTTTCAAGGAAAATCGGAAAAACAAAAAATATTGTTAAATACATGGTTTGAGACACAAACCATAATCCACCTTGAAATATCACCTTAGACTTACTCTTAATTAACATTTTATTTATTTGGTGTTTTGAAGACACGTTTTCTTGATAAGGTAATTCAATATCCATTTTTATTCCAGGTGGTTAAGGCGTTCGACTCGTAACCTGAGGGTCGCGGGTTCGAATCCGCATCGCAACAAACATGCTCGCCCTTTCTGCTATGGGGTCATTATAATTTTACGGCAATCCCACTATTCGTTAGTAAAAGAGTAGCCCAAGAGTTGGCGGTGAGTGGTAATGACTACCTGCCTTCCATCTAGTCTTACGCTGCTAAATTAGGGACGGTTAGCGCAGATAGTCCTCGAGTAACTTTGCGTGAAATTAAAACAAACAAGTCTTTCTGAATGACATTATTTGGTGTGAACTTTTGTGTTTAAGTTTCATATACAGTGGTACCTCAATTCTCGAATGACACCTTTCACGAACAATTCGGTTTTCGAACATATTGTTTGAGAAAAAAATGTCTCGGTTATCGAACATAAACATGGTTCCCGAACCAAGCTGTTGTAGCCCGAATCCCCGAAATAACCTGACTGATGACCCGAACGACTCTTCGACCATTTTCGGCCCGCCCCAAGCTTTCCCAAAACATTTTACCCGCACCTGTCACTCAGTCCACACCACCGCTAAAAATCTGCTGTGAACGTTCTCGTTTCTATTTTTGTTTTTCTAAATATTTTGATTAAATAAGCCACCGTGGAGTCAAAGAAGGATTATGAAAGCAGCAAATCAAAAAGAAAATTAGTTAGAGCCACAATAGAGGTGAAAAAAGATATCATAGCGAAGTATGAGAGTGGTGTTCGCGTGTCTGACCTTGGTACACAGTTTTGTATGGCGAAGTCTACAGTCTGCACCATACTGAAAAATAAAGAGGTCATCAAAGGAGCTGATGTTGCAAAAGGAGTGACAGTGCTTACAAAACAAAGATCACAAACAATGGAAGAGGTAGAAAAACTTGTTGATTTGGGTAAACGAAAAACAAACAGCTGGTGATAGCATTTCTGAGACCATCATTTGTAAGAAAGCAAAGCAGTCGCGTGCTGACCTCTTGAAAAACTACCCTGGAACGGGTGCTGATACAAGTGATGCCTTTAAGGCTAGTAGGGGGTGGTTTGAAAAATTTAGGAAGAGAAGTGGCAAACATAGTGTGGTGAGACATGGGGAGGGTGCCAGGCAGAAACAAACCTTATTAGATAAGTTTTCAGTGAGAAATAGGTCCAGTGAGTCTCAAGCAGGTTGTAGCGGTGCAAAAATAAAAAAACCTAGAAGGAGAGTAACCTGATGTTTTTGTGGAAGGTGACTCCCCTTCCAAACAATAATAACCCTCCTACTCTCCACGTTCCTCACCACTTTTCACTAACACTATCAGCTTTCCTCAGCGCAGGTGAAGTGCAGTTAAATTTTCATTTATTGTGTTTATAGTTTTTGTGGTTGACATGTAAGTATTATTATACAGGTATAAATAAGCAATATTTTTACTTAAAATGCTTCATAATGCGTAATGTTTGGAGATTTTAACGGATTAGTTTAATTTACAGTATTTCTTATGGGAAAAATTGATTCGGTTTTCGAACAGCCTTCTGGGACGAATTAAGTTCGAGAACCGAGGTACCACTGACTGTAATCGCTGTTTCCACACATGACGTTATGATGCTGTATTATGTGTGTCCTGCATGTGGTGTTGATGTCGTACTATATTTGTAGCTTTCTGTGATAACAAGTTCATAACTTATTATTTATCTCCTTAAAGAAAATTCAATCAATATTTCCAGTGAGCATTTTGATAGTAAAGTGTGTGTGTATGTTCACGAGAAACTAAACCCAGTATTATTGTAGAAGATGTTGAATTCGCTGTCATTAAACAACATCAGCATTATAGTCCAGTCTGTCGTGACAGTCACCATTCTTCACAAACATTCGATATCTTCAGCTTACATCACAACTACTTTCCGACGCCTAGTGCACAGAAACTTTCAACTTTAAATATCGTATGAATGAAATATCATTTTGAAGCAAGTGAATGTCTGGATATAAAAGCAGTTTCTCCAAGAGGTTTCAAATGTTACTCAGTTTCTGTGGTGGATGACGACCAAACACGAATTTGAAATCTTTTTACATTGTCGTTTTTAATTATGAATTTACAGGTTTGTTTGTTTTTACTGTCGAATTTCGCTTTTCATTTATTTTTTTAATGTTACATTCTATCCTTTTTCTAAATTGGTTAAAACTGTAGAACTTTAACAGCCTCATCGTTCAAGTGAACAAGTTTTTAAGCTCACTGAAAGTAGATGTGCGTAGCTTAAGTAATCTGCTGGGCAAAGTATTTCAAATCTTCTAATATAAAACTGTAATCACGGACTTGAAGATAATCAGACGCAATCAACAGAAATTGTTAAACATTGTTTAACCTGCCACAATATAGAATAACACCTGTTACAAATAATAAAAATTGCTTATTGCGTGTACGTCACTACACCTTTACCTCTGGCTATACCGAATGCTGTCATAATTGTTTACCTGAAATGTATCTTAATTCAGAGTTCTATGTGATATTTAATTCTCAAAAGTTTTTAAAAATATTTCTCACGCAAGTTGATTACTAACAAAGGTATCCATTATCTGCTGTTATTTGCTTGAAATAAATATGCCTTAAATATATATAAATCGAAAGTAATATAGTCTTTATTGTAAAATGTTTTTATTTTAAAATTTACCCGCGTGGCTCTGCGGCGAGTTTGAGGACCTATAAAAGCAACTGTTAAGATTGGACAATAGCGGTGGACAAAAGGCAGTTGTATAATTTTTGCGCTAAAGAATGTAAACAAACATTCTGAAGAGGTAATTGCTTGCTATTATTTTCTATGTAATGTAATAAGTCATGAACGTTCTCTAGTTCAGTAATATCTATGTTCTCAACTTTTCTCCGCAGTGCTCCCTTCCCTTTAGCAAACAATGAGCAAAAATGCCTCGTTCTCATTGTAAAGCAATAATGGTCAATTCTAATGGTTTAATTTTAAACAAATATAACTTTCAAACCTCAAAATGTTTCTGTCCGCCATCTCAAAGTTTTATGTCCTGTCTCTTCCTCGGAATTTGAAAAAAGTCCCTCTTGGAGAATTGTAAAACTCATACAAGTCTCTTCATCTGTACATTAAGTTTTTATTACCAACATTATTTAACTACCAACGATAAACTTTATAAGTTAAACTTATACATACATGAACTTCATTAGTGAAAATGTGTCTCGAGTTACCTTTTTATTGAAATGTTCGGGAAATTATGCAGTTGTAAACTGTACTTGATTTCGAATCTGTCAATCCCAAGCACAACCTGAAATTGAGACCAACCAGATCGACACCACTTTATAATCTTCACTATTTATTACTTTCTCAGCACAAGCGTACGTTCTTCAGACGTTCTTTCTTTTTGTAAGGAAACATACATGTACAATATTTATATTAAACATCGTAGAAATAGTATAATCTGTTTTACTTTATTGGATTTACATGTCCTGGCGAAACAAGTTTGGTTTCCTATAATAATTATTAGGTAATGATTTAAATGACAAAGACCTTTCGACTTTTTGTTTGTTTGTTTCACTCGCTATTTCGCCATTTTAAAAGTCGCAGGAGATAAGGAACTCTTCAGACGAAATGTAATGGTGAAATAATGAACAAAGACACACAAAAGACGTTATCCTGCGTGCTTGGTTTTAAAAGATAAAATAACATCTACATCATAAGAACAGTTGGACGACGAAAATAACAACATTTCTTGAAATTAGTTTAATCGATTTCCGTTCTAGCTGAAAGTGGTTTGGAGGACACTCTTGGTTGTCAGATCAATGTGAACTTGTTGATTAAATGATGAAAATCCTTGGCACTTCCATCCAGATATTAGGTATATCTTTATTTGTCACTTGATGTATTTCCCAGTGTTGTAAATACAGTTTGTCATTTGTTTATAACACAAAAATACGGGGAATCTGCAACCCTCGCAGGCTGCCGCCATGTTAGGGCTAGTTATTAGAGTGGACAGACTGTTCAAATCGAAAAGAGAGAGACGTGCCGGGGCATGTTGTGTCAAATGAAACTGTCCAGACTTGTTGACGACATTACGCTTTTTCACGAATAATATTTCAGTATTACTGGTGTTAGAACAGATCTCAAACAGGCTTTATTACTTACAGTAATATTGTTACCCACGGTAGAACAAAAATTAAATACAGAACTAAAACGGCTTCTAAAATGACTTATATTGACAAGAAATCGCATTCTGAGATTTTTCTATCAGAGTGGATGGAGGAACAACTTGTTTCTAATATTAGGTACAAAAAATACCTGTAACAACTATATCTCTATTTGTACTTTCATATGTAGGAGAATTTTATTTGTTTATTTGCTTAGAATTAAGCACAAAGCTACACAATGGGCTATCTGTGCTCTGCCCACCACATGTATCGAAATCCGGTTTTTAGTGTGTAAGTCCGCAGACATACTACTGTGCCACTAGGGGGCCAAGAATTTGTTTGTTTGTTTTGGAATTTTGCACAAAGCTACTCGAGGGCTATCTGTGCTAGCCGTCCCTAATTTAGCAGTGTAAGACTAGAGGGAAGGCAGCTAGTCATCACCACCCACCGCCAACTCTTGGGCTACTCTTTTACCAACGAATAGTGGAATTGACCGTCACATTATACACCCCCACGGCTGGGAGGGCGAGCATGTTTAGCGCGACTCGGGCTCGAACCCGCGACCCTCGGATTACGAGTGCACGCCTTAACGCGCTCGGCCATGCCAGGCCTCGTGGGGGGGGCAAGAAGGGGGAAAGGCTAAGTTTTTATTATAATTCACCCATGATGAGACAGTTGTCACATTACCAAGGTAAGAATTCCTTCAAATATTCGGTAAAACTCTCAACAAATTATATGTAATTCTAGTTATTTAACCTCTTCCACAACTTTTCATCTATCTCTAACTATTTGTTTAATGTTTTGTCTCCATTCCACACTTGGTCCTCTAATGGGCCTTCTTCCAACTGGTATCCACTCTATATGTTTATCCATCCACTTGACATGTTCATGGTATTTCAATTGGCTGCTCCTTATGCATATATTCCAGCAAAAACTGTAACAGCAACGGTTCCCCTGTGGGTTAGTACTAAGTTTACGGACTTGCAGCATTCAAATCCGGGGTTCGGGGTTCTATTCCTTGCTATAGATTGATCGCAGATAAATGGTCTATTATGTGGCTTTGCATTAAACAACAACACCCGATAAAAATGAACTTTGAATATTTAATCTAGTTATTGTAATGTACTCATGAGAGGCAAAACAGCAGTTTACAAATAGATATTACAACAAAATAACGTTGTACGCACAATAATTAATATTACTATACAGTACTCAAATGTCTGTCGATCAGTCAGAGACACTAAAATGGCATACATGAGCGACACTTAACGTTGTAACTTTTATTGTCGTGACGTTAGGTTTTATTTGTTCTTGAAACTTCCGGGGACCGTATGGGGGTACTTCTAGAAATTACAGATTTAAACAGTTGCTAGCTATCGACATTTACCAGTAGAGTTCCAGAAAGATAAATGAATTATTAGAAAGAACTGTGTGTGTGTGTGTGTTTGTGTCAAGAGTTATAGAATGCCGCATTACACTATGCTCTGCCATAAATAGACTAAAAATGCATTTAACCTAATTTTCCATAGATATTAGAGACAAAAATAATATTATTAATCAAACGGTAAAAAAATGAATGTTTGGTTTTGTTTTAAATCATTTAATATTTCTTATAATTACGTAAACTGGAAAGTTCCACACAGAAAATCTATTATTAATTCAGTTCAAACAAATTAGAGATGTAGAGGGAGTTCTTGAAAAATAAAATTGGTATGCCAACTAGCAATGAAACCGAGAACTGATTTTGTTTTGTTTATTTTAGCTCGCACTAAAAGCTACATTGTACGAAAATATCTCATTATCGTGACTAGAAAATCCTGGAGTCAAACCTTCACAAGTGACCAAAAATATTCACGTATATGTAAACACGTTATCGGATTAATAAATAAGAGACTGTAAAATTGGTTGGATATCCTTTACAGTGACACTGGTACGAAGTCTCGTAAAATTACGATTATTTGCCGAGAATTCACTTGCGATTATGATTCTACTGGAGAAAAGACCAATGGAAGTAAACTTCCTTTTATAGAAAAGTACATCACCAAGTTCAAGAGATATTTACTTACTGATCACATTAGAACATCTAACTTTTAACTATAACCAATCGTCTTTATCAAACGCTCCAGAGAACTTTGAAAATAACTTTTCAAAAACACATTAAAGAAAACGTCTGCATAATGTTCTGACAAATTTCATTTTTGCATATTTCTTTCTTATACTGTATAATATTGATGACTGCAATGCATTGAATTAATTTACTGGAGAAATGAGAGGTGATGTCGACAATAAAAGTAAATATCCTGCTTTTGTACAAGTTATTAACACTTCATTTTTCCTCCCCTTTTCAAGCATAACGCCCATCAGCTATATATGACTTAACAAAACCTCGCTACTATTTTATGTACAGATGTAATTCTAGTAATTTAACCTCTTCCAGAATTGTTCATCTATTTCCAACTGCTTTTTAAATGTTTTGTCTCAATTACACACTTGGTCCTCTAATGGGCCTTCTTCCAACTGGTATCAGTTCTCTACGTTTCTTCGTGTACATCTATTCATCCATCTACTTGACATGCTCATGGTATTTCAACTGACTGCTCCGCATATATATATTCCAGCAATAAATCCACTTCAAAACTGTTCCTTACATCATCATTGTCAATTCTATAAGTAACACCGTATAGGAATCTAAAGGCTGTCATCTCTCCAGACTGTATTTTAACCTTTTTGGGCACTCCGGTTCCGAGGCTATTTATGCTTAAGTTTCTAGAGCAAATAAATCCTCCAGTTGCTTACTAGGCATGTCTTCAGGCCATCGTATCATTATACACCAGTTTGACTTTCAGGTTTACAGAAATGTTGACCAAACACATGTCCAGTGTGTTTAACTAGCTTCTCGATTTTGGGAAAGCAAACTGAGAACCTGTTCGAGTTTGGAATACCTATCATTACTAAGAGCTTTCGCCCCTTTAGTGCCCCAGAGGAACTTCAAATGGAATTCTGTTCTGAACAAATCCAGCAATTGGTCATCATATTTCTTGTTATTCATGTATGTTTTACACTTCTTCTGATATGTATCAATTTCCCTCGCAACCATCCTGCCCAACTCTAGATGATTCATCAGCATCTGAAGGCCATAGTCTGCTGTTGTATATTCCCATGGCAACATCACACTAGTCACTGGTTGTGCATCCTTAGAGTTCGTTTCCATTTCTGGTGGTCTCTCTATTAACTTACTTACCTTTAGATGGCGCTGTAGAACAGAGATCAGGCACATGATATGAGGTATACATGAGTTTAAGACTTCAGTTTCAGGATTTATCTCAAGAGATTTCAAAAATGGACGCATTTTGCTTTCATAAATGACAGCGTTCTCAGTGAAATTTTGTCGTAGTACTAACCAAGTATTTTGAAGTCGGGAAATCTGAAAAAAAAAAAATCAATATTCTTAAAATATATATTTATTCAGGTATCCTAATTAATAAAATGTTCAACAGATAGCGCCAGCTTAAAATCTAAAAGCGTTTTGGATGATATGTTCACACATTATTGGAAAAAAAGCTATCGATAATTAAACACACTAGATGGAAGCACTAGTCTGTTAATTTTTTTTTCGACTTTACTATTGTTTTCCAGTACAATTAGTTGTGACGCGTACTCAGTCAGTTCTATATATTTTTATTTGAATAAAACGTGTTTTATTCTTTTTCAGACTCTACAAGCTGCTATTGAGTTTACAGCGTTTAGATCTTTCACATTTATATAAATATTTACAAATGGTAATTTTTTATAGTTGGAATTAGAACCACCGAATAAACTGTGTTTAATCCGTGAACTGTATCTTGTACCGTATCTTAACCGCAGGGCTTATTATAAGCCAACAACATAACGGAAAACCAGTTGTAAAATGTGTTACAGAGGTCAGTAGGGAATTGGCTTTGCTAACAACAAGCTATTTTCAAATATGAACTGACATATATATATATATACAAAACTAGAAAAAGTGAATGTAACACTTGCTTCACTTGTAGTTTATTCATTATATTAGTTTAGAGGTCAATTTTTTGTGACCTTTTCATGATTCGTGGAATTCCCATAGCCGAGTTTACTTATTTAAACCTTCACTGAGGTCATTCTCTGTCGGTGAGTTGAGTGGGTCAAACAACGAATAAATAATATTCAATATTAAATAATCAGATAATATACGAAAAAAAAAACGTGCCTGAGGCAGTGAAAGACCTTTCATGATTCCTGAAAAGCCATAGAGATTTCCTAAGGAGGTCTTACAATCCACCGCCACTCCGATCCATTTACTGACCAGCTCAGCTCTCTCCAGGGAACTTTCCGCGGTCAATATAGTTACTGCTACCAGATACTTTAAGCATTCGGACCTGTGTTGTAAAAAGTATATATATACTCATGAAAATGTTTAATTTGACTTCTATATTTACGTTTAGTTACATTATCATCACGTGGCTATATGACAGTTATGTCATCATTATTAAAAGATTTCTTTAGCTTAGAAAATCTTCAGATACTCACCTTTCTATGAGGTCTATCCGCAGTTGTTCCCCTTGGGGTAAGGTTAACAGCTCCAAGCCATTTCTGACCCCTAATCCTAGATCGTAATCATTAGTGTATTTAAGTAAGTCCAAATCATTTTTGGTTAGATGAACAGCTAGTGTCTTAGCTTCATTATTCTTCAATAAGGTTGAAACTTTGACCTTGGATAAACTGTCCAATGGTTTATTTTCAGGAATCAACAGAACGGTAGAGAAAGTTGAGAGACAGAACACGGAAGTGGGATTCTTATCAGGTACGGAAAGTTTTCTAACGTGACCTCCATCACTGTTGGTCAGTTTTGCAGGAAGAAATGGAGGTAGAGAGGGGATATTTTTTCCAGTTTCCTGAAATAATTGTGAAGTCATAGCTTCTGGGTTTACATTATGCTTTAATACACTTGTTACATTGTTTATTGACTTACACAGTGTTGTAGATTTAGATGGTAAAGTTTGAAATTTTTTTTCTGTCATCGTGATATCTTTCCCAAGAGAATCATATGGTACTTTAGATGATATGTTTCTTGGATTTTGAGCATATTTAATGGATGGAATGCGACTAGGTTTTGGAGGGGGATGGTCTCTATTGACTAGTTCACAATCTGGGTTTGGGATAGAAAACGTATTTGGAGAAATTTTAGGGGAAATCTCAAGGTCCTCAGTTTCAGTAAGCAAGTGATTGCTTTTAGGGCCATATTTATTCCATCCATTTGTAGAATCACGCCGAATTATTTCACCATCTTTACTGTTCGAAATGCTGTGTAGACTCTGGGTGTGTTTGGCAACTGCTGTGGAGGTCGATCCTTCATCATAAATGATGTTAGCCAAACAGCGAAGATCAGTAGAAGGAGTTTCGTGTTTACATAGAGGAGCTTTCTTAGGAGGTAAGCAAGGGGCTTCATTAGAGCTTCCATGGTTTTTTGAGAAATAATCCAAATTTCCTCTAGAACCTTGGCATGATGATCGCGTCACTGGGTGAGTAAGTATTGCATCAGAAGCTAAAGAAAGACGTTTCCTTGTTTCCATCAGGTTCCTTACCAACTCGTAGATGGAATCGTAGTTTCCATCGGCAAATCTGTATGAGAGCTTGTGGAGATTTTCGACCTGTGAAGGTAATCTGACTTAATATTCATTATCCCACAAAACGTATCATAATGAATCGCAGTTTGAACTGTAAATACAAAAACATCTCTACACCAAAGTATTTCGTGATGACACAAACAAGCGATCTACATTTTCACTTCTGTGTTCATGATAAAAGCATCCCAAATTTTGAACTACTGACCAGAAGGACTCTACAGTGCCCCACCTCCCACGCTGTAACTCTTACAACGCATCTAGTTTAGAGGGTAGAAAATATTTGAGAGTATCGTACGAATTCGAACTGATCGTTTCAACTCCAAAATCCGTAGCTCTACAATAAGCCTAACCAGTGCAAAAAGTAAGTAATCGTAACTTTGACTTACGAAAGTTGAGATCGTTTTTTGTTGTAAGTAAAATCATGTATCCCCACTGGTAGGTGGACAAACGAATGCTCCAACTCTAAACCTGGTAGAGGCAAGTTAACACCTGTTTACTAGTTTCAGGGTGACATACACTACCATCCATAGTGCACCAAAAATATTTCAGAAATTGTTTAATTTAAAGCCATTACTGTATTTTCTGGGGGTCATACCTCTCAATCCCCTATAGAATTACCATATTCAGGTATCGCATGAAAGTTAAACTTTCCAGGTAGCCTATAATTAGATCTATTTGGATTTTGTCAATAATTGCATTTTTAAGCCTTACCTTTCAATATTTTCTGGTGCAGTTTTTCATGTTCTATGATTACAATATTACATAAGGATTAAAACTACATCATTAAGATGCAACTTACAATTATATATTTTTATCTTCATTATTTTTATTTTTAGTTGTGTAGGAATATTTACGGGGTTACTTTAAAATTGCAACTGCAAATATACATGCTTGCATATTTAATAACTGTTTTATTTCGTAATCATCGTCTATTTATTTACTTACCTAACATTCAAACATACAAAAAGCACACTTGGAAATCTGTATACCAACCTTGTCGATTACAAAATGAAATGGCTGACCATTCCACCAAGTTGTTAAGACGTAGCTTCCAGCTCGAGAGTTACAATCTCGAATAAGAAAATCGCCATTTTTAACGACTAGTTGCTCCGCCTTTTGACGAGAAATAGCCCCATGGTACCACGTGTAGCTGTGTAAATTATCAATAATGGTATTATGGTATGTCTTGGCATCTTTGTAGGGGTTTACGGCTCCTATGCCATCGTCTCCAATTTTCTGGAGGAAATTAAAATATATTATTTATCGTTATGACATATAAGACTTAACTGTATTAGTAAAACGAATAAAATACTGTTTCTTAACATTTAACTTTACAAAATCAAAGGTCGAGCTCAAACAGAAGTTAATGCATTTCAAATACTCGCAGATTCCGTCAGTATGTGTTAGGCTTAACCGTTGATGAGTCCTACCTAATTTTATTTCGAATGTTCAAAAGTTTATTCAACAATGCAAACTAGCCATAACTTGTGCACGTGAACACTTTTAAACGTTAAATGATAAGTAACCGATTTCTGTTGAAACAATTCAACGATAATTTTCCTAAAGATAGTAATTAAAAATGTGCAGTCAACATAATCCTTTGGATCAAGGCCTACATGCAAGGTGGTTGTCTATTGGTAAGTGTACAATCAGTCTTTGTCATTTCATATGTTATTTCAATAAGGAAAACTGCACTCAGTTCTCTTTTTAAGCCTACAAGACCTATCCTTCGCCCAAAAGGTTAGAGTGAACGCTTTTTCCTCCTGTCGCCCCCCAGTGGCTCAGCGGTATGTCTGCGGACTTGCACGCTAAAATCCGGGTTTCGATGCCCGTGGTGAGCAGAGCACAGATAGCCCATTGTGTAGCTTTGTGCTTAATTCAAAACAACAATCCTCCTGTCGTTTTAAAAACGCACATTTACTAATCGTTGTGTACAAGTTTAAAATTACCGTCTATTTATCTTCTACTTGCATTTATTCTATATTAATTTTACTAATATTGTGTTTCTCACTGAATTACAAAAACGCAATCTTATTAAACTGTAATTAAGTTGCTACACAAGTTTATTTGTCACATATATCGTAAGTTAATTTTCGTGTTGTCCTGTCAACAGTTTATTGCGAAGTTTGAATGTACTGTCAGTTTTCAAGAAGAGTGGTAGCCCTAAATTGAATTAATTATTTGAACTCCTATTTATTCAGTTAAATTATATCCTCGTGTAATTGTAATTGACGACAATTAATCAATGACTTTTAATTAATAGGTTTCTTAATTTAGTAAATATAAAACTAGACACGTCGCTAATACACCACTCAAAGATTTGTTAAAGAGGGTACAAATAAGCTTTAAATTTTGCACAAAGCTACTCGAAGGCTATCTGCGCTACCCGTCCCTAATTTAGCAGTGTAAGACTAGAAGGAAGGCAGCTAGTCATCACCAACTCTTGGGCTACTCTTTTACCAACGAATAGTGGGATTAATTGTCACATTATAACGCCCCCATGGCTAAAAGGGCGAATATGTTTGGTGTGACGGGGATTCGAACCCACGACCCTCGGATTTAGAGTGGAGTGTCTTAACCACCTGGCCATGCTGGGCATAAGCTTGGACTATTTCAGTTTTTAGACAGTTAAGTTACTTAACAAGTTATTATTAATGCATTGGCGTAACAAAGTCATATATGTATATGTATTTAAATATACATATATGCTTGTTACAAAACTTTAATTCGTTTCATCAGAACTTGTACTTTCTTAAGAATTATAAATTTATCATAGATGAGCGTTACTATGATATTAACAATATGTATTTAAAGTATTGAAATCAAACCCCCCACCCACACACAAACAAACATTATAATTTCGTAGCTAAACGTTGTAACAGGTGCGAATATATTCAAACATAAAGCAAGATACATTACACAGCACTTAAAATCTCATATACGAAATGCCATGTTTTGAAATCTACAAAATTATCATAAAAATAACAGAAAAAGAAAGACGTTAAAAGCGTGGTCGTTCTCTTGGGTCGTTTTTCTATCAAATGTATTATCAAGTTTCCAAAGTTTTCAACTGAGCTTAGCTTGAAAGATGCGGTTAACAAGCGAAGTACATTTAATAAAATCTCCAAGTTTTATTTTTCTGTGCAGACGATTTCACTCAACTGATGAATCCGTGCATTCTAACTACTCTACTGCTTTATTTTATTGTAACACATACCTAGTTTGTCTCCCACAAACAGTTTGTGCGTGCCTTATTTCTCCAGCTTCTTATTAGCTCCCGTCCATCTAATTCGCTGTTGTGTACTGATAACACAGGCCTACGAATTTAAATTTCATAAAAGTCGTTTTGGTTTTATAACAGGTTTTTAATAATTCAACAGTGCAGATGTGGAAAAAAAAATTCTACCTCTAAAGCTTTTTTTTTTTTTTTACAAATCGAAAATAAAACAAATTCTTACTTTGATCAAATCATTATTTCGTCTGCCAAAATGAACATTTTTTCATCATTATATGTGTGTTCTGGAACGACTGATAAGAGCCTCACGTCGCGGTTGGTCTAGATAAATCATTGGCCAGATTTTATACGTAACAAAATGTGATGCGATTTCAATGAGTCACTTATGTAAAAGTACACATGACTTTTTGTGAGAAATCTGTATGTGATGGAGGAGAGTGGATATTATTTTCGAATTCAGCGTTCAGGAATTATCTCATAACATGTAAGATTTTCAAGATAATCGCAGACCTGTTGCCTGTGAACTGAGGCTAGACCTCTTCCAAAACAGTAAAATATGACTTATTAGGAGAATAACACAAGTGAAAATCGAAATTATTTTAACTTATACCACTTCTACTGGTTCATAAATAGTGACAAAAATCTACTATACACAAAGATTTTTTATGTCAATAGATATATTTAATAAACAAAAGTTTTAGTTTAAACGCCAAAAGATGGCGTTAGACCTAAAATACATGATAAAAAAATCACCTGAATTACAATTTATTTGTTTTCTCTACATGCCTCTTAACTTGCCCGTTTCGAATTTTAAATTATAGGCGTGTAAAATAGCATTATTTCAGATCTATTATTTGTCTTCCAAGATTCACTGCCCAACTAAACTATCGGGAAATATGAGGACTCATCAATTGAGGTACGTGGGGTGAAAACTAGCGGCAGTTTGAGTAGTTTTCAGAATAAAAGGTTTATAAAACTTGTATCAGCGATAGGAAATGAACTCATTATATATCAAATATGAAAAATAATATGTGTTCACTATGCCTAGATTTTTTTCAGGGGACCGGACTCCCCTTGGCTACGTTTTTGCTACCTATAGTTCTTAAAGTCAATTTGTTAAAAGAGAATCGCCTATTATTTATGGTTGAACACATATTATACATTTCAATATATATATATTAATAAAGTTGAAATTTTGAATTTTAATCTGTTGAGTGCCAAGTATTTCAGCTGATACAATACAACTCTAATGCTTCTTCATTTTATAACTTTTTCGTGACGCCATTTTGGATCGAAAGTGAAACAATTTATAAGTAGGTCAAATGCATGTATGGGTCTGATATCTAACGTCGAAGTTAGGTATTATTTAGAACGAACTAACTCGTCCGTAGCACTGTGTTACCGATCGGCTTGGATGAGTTATCTCGTCTACGGCACTGAATAGGTTAAAGCAAGAAACTTGTGATTTCATGTTATAAATCTTCAAAAACAAAGAGCTGAAAATTTACATTTTTAAAACGTACACAAAACATTATTTTATTATTGCTTCCTTTTTTTAATTTTTATATTTTTAACATTATATAAGTTTTTACATGGTTTATTACTCTTGTTTATAGACTAATTTGTTCACAGAGAAACAATTCTTTGATGGCAAATACTAAAGTAACTAAAAGAAGGCCCGGCACGGCCTAGCGCGTTAAGGCGTGCACTTCGTAATCTGAGGGTCGCGGGTTCGCGCCCGAGTCGCGCCAAACATGCTCCCCCTCCCAGCCGTGGGGGCATTATAATGTGACGGTCAATCCCACTTTTCGTTGGTAAAAGAGTAGCCCAAGAGTTGGTGGTGGGTGGTGATGACTAGCTGCCTTCCCTCTAGTCTTACACTGCTAAATTAGGGACGGCTAGCACAGATAGCCCTCGAGTAGCTTTGTGCAAAATTCCAAAACAAACAAACAAAAACTAAAAGAAATTTACAAGAAGTACGAAAACTACTATTTTCATTACAGGCTTGGCTCTCCCTTTTTATTTATCCCAGCAATTTTTAGTAGCCTAAAACCTTAGATAAACGTTCATAATTAATAACGTAAAATGTGTATTTTTTCAGGAAAGGTTTAACTGAGAAACGTGGATGACTTAAAAAAATCCTCGTCGAATTTCTGTAACGAAAAACCACGAATCAGTTTCTAAAAAATATTTCTGGATATATGTACATTAATCCACTGTAAATCTAATAGACCTGACTATCTAAAAAAAAGATAGTCATCCTGCTTAGTTTCTCAAATGGGCTGGATGGTTTGTCCAAACGAAGGAACATAAATTTATTTCACATGTTTAAATCACTGTTATACACGATTAAAAAAAAACGAACGCTAAAACGTCTGTTAAGATTTACAACAACATCTTTTGTAAGCCACATAAAGCACTTTTCAAAGTCATTCTATCATATTTATAACAACGAACGTGAGTTCACTTCGTAACTAAAGCAGTCATTTTCACCAGTTCAGAAAACAGGAAAATGCAATAAATAAACGACCCCTCGGTGAGAACTATCTTACTCCTACCATTGTTCAAGACACAACCACCCACGTAGCAGATTTTTTTATCCGCCTACAACATATTTTCGCGTCTTGATGTATAGGGTGGGCGATAAGTTTACCAAAATAATTGTCAGCTTACCTCTCACCTATTATATTTTTTAAATTTTCGTTTGTTTCCGAGATACCATTTTGTGGGCGCGTTTTCAGAGAACAAAGGGTTTTTTGCTGAAGGAGTATTGGAGATATAGAAAGGAAAGGGTGATACTACGTGGGAATAATGGATACAGATACTTATCATCTCGTTGTGGTTGTAGTAATAACACAACATCTTCTATATTACACACCTGATTGAATATACGATTGGTTCGTTAATTGAGTAAATTAAGTTATGACGCCCTCTTTATTCTTATCTCGCACCTTTGCATAAATCAACGTCACAAAGATAAGTTCGTGTTCTGTGTTTGACTCCTTGAGTTATTTTCATCAGAATAGCTTTCTGACATCCAAAAATATATTCGATATATCTTTTAATATGTACCTTTTAATCTATTAACAGTTTTAATTATCATAAAAAAGTGTTTTGTATATCACACGACTTGTAATCCTTTACAAGACGTGAAATCCTCATGACACGTACGAAAATCACTGTGTTGGTACATCATGTTACAGATTGTTGCGATTCGCACTGTGTTCCAATTTATACGTATTTTTATTTTGTAACGGTCAACTGAAATCTTAGCCATTAAATTCCACTGAAACTTCGTTATTATTTTGCTTTATTTTCACAAAATATTTAGTAAGTGAGATTATACCATTTACGTGTTGTAAGCTATATTTTTAATATTGTAATTTGTTTGTTAGGAAGAGGGAGCTGTGACGTTTAGATCGAGTATGCCTAGAAAATTCTAGTAGATTTGACGTCAGGCTTTCGAATACATTTGAGGGTATATTATAAATATGAAATAGTTGTGAAGATCGTAAGGTTGTTTTAATATACTAAAATCCTTTCTAGCCAGTCGAGCAAACCAATCAGTTTTTTTTACTTGTTTCAGTTTTGAAGTGATACAAGTAAGTTTATTCCTTACGTTAGTCTAGTGCAGTTAGTACTGATTGTAAGCATGGCCTAAGTAAGTATAGGTGATTTGTTAAGAAGGAAATAAACTAATTTTTTACGCAAGTTGTACTTTGAATTCTCTTCACCAAATAATCTAATATATCTCGTCAACAACATTACAAAAATATCAATAGTTTTGTTTTCGCAACAATATTTTTAGAAAAATTAATAAGCACGTGATCCATTTCTTTATTCTATTATAGTCTTTTGACTTCGTTTCTCGACAGTAATAATCCCCTGGTGGGACAGTGGTGAACCTTTAGATTTACAACACTTGGTGGACACAGCAGATAGGCCCATGTGGTTTCACTATAAGAAAAACAAAACACGGTAGTAATTTAACACTACCCGAGGAAGGGTCTTGGACCGAAACGTTATCGCTTCAAAATAGATTTATTGTATTTTTTTCCATTTCCTATTATATTTAAATGATTAACAATTTTTAAAAATATATTTTATTATATATGCAAACTTTTTTACAGTTTATTTTCCATTATATTATCCCTCTGCTGGTAAATTAGAGAAATACATGAATGAACCAGTAAATGAATATCGGACTTCTACTTTCCATTATGCAAATATTTTAAAAACAATCTCACATAATTATGTTTTGTCCTATCACTATCTTTTGTATCGATTCTATTGGCCCGGTATTGGAAGATGGTTAAGACACTCGACTCGTTATCCGAGGGTCGCGGTTCGAATCTACCGTCACACCAAACTTGCTCGCCCTTTCAGTCGTTGGGGCGTTATAATGTGACGGTCAGTCCAACTATTCGTTGGTAAAAGAGTAGCCCAAGAGTTGGCGGTGGGTGGTGATGACTAGCTGCCTTTGTTATAGTCTTTTCCTACTAAATTAGGGACGGCTAGCGCAGATAGCTCTCGAGTGACTTTGCGCGAAATTCAAACCAAACTAATCGATACCATGTCTCCATGACAACGAACGATCAGTGTAACAAACAAACATTGCATGCGTTTTCTAAGTTTATGCCTCGAAAGAACACAATGCATTATATATATTGAAGCAATCATTGACTAGCTTGTCCAAATTTTGTCCTGGTCTAACGGCTATAATATTAAATTAGATACCAGTAAAATTAACACCTAATAAACACAATTAATTTCTACTTGACCATGAATACTGCATATTTTACTTTTAGTTTGATGAATCTTTTAACAGACTTAGCATCTTATGAACTGAGAACGGACATCTGGTAAAGTTAACATTAAACTTACACGTAGGTAAGTTACACTTACGATCTGACTCACTGACACCTGTTTTATACACATGAATATTTTCTCTTGTTTTTGTTTCAGCTTTGAACGTTAAAAGGACTGCTAATAGTTTTCACCTTTCGTATGTAACTGTCATTGTTTCCTAACACTGACACTGTTTTCTCAGGGTTTCATTGTTTTCAATACCGAATGCCATATTGACAGCCTGAATGTATTATATGTAGCAATTAGAAACATAACGCGTTCGTTTAGATTAATCACAATGCTACGAAATCGGTTAAACCTTCAGGGATCGAACCTCAAATAACATAGCTTTGATCTTTTAAGTTTACCACTGTGTAACCGGGAGCTGGGTATATATTTTTATTTGTGATTATAGTACATATACTGTCATAGTATACGTTGTTATCTGTGATTATAGTACATATACTGTCATAGTATTACGTTTTTATTTGTGATTATAGTACATATACTGTCATAGTATTACGTTTCTATTTGTGATTATAGTACATATACTGTCATAGTATTACGTTGTTATCTGTGATTATAGTACATATACTGTCATAGTATTACGTTGTTATCTGTGATTATAGTACATATACTGTCATAGTATTACGTTGTTATCTGTGATTATAGTACATATACTGTCATAGTATTACGTTTTTATTTGTGATTATAGTACATATACTGTCATAGTATTACGTTTCTATTTGTGATTATAGTACATATACTGTCATAGTATTACGTTGTTATCTGTGATTATAGTACATATACTGTCATAGTATTACGTTTTATTTGATTATAGTACATATACTGTCATAGTATTACGTTGTTATCTGTGATTATAGTACATATACTGTCATAGTATTACGTTGTTATCTGTGATTATAGTACATATACTGTCATAGTATTACGTTTTTATTTGTGATTATAGTACATATACTGTCATAGTATTACGTTTCTATTGTGATTATAGTACATATACTGTCATAGTATTACGTTGTTATCTGTGATTATAGTACATATACTGTCATAGTATTACGTTTTATTTGTGATTATAGTACATATACTGTCATAGTATTACGTTTTTATTTGTGATTATAGTACATATACTGTCATAGTATTACGTTTCTATTGTGATTATAGTACATATACTGTCATAGTATTACGTTTTATTGTGATTATAGTACATATACTGTCATAGTATTACGTTGTTATCTGTGATTATAGTACATATACTGTCATAGTATTACGTTGTTATCTGTGATTATAGTACATATACTGTCATAGTATTACGTTTTATTGTGATTATAGTACATATACTGTCATAGTATTACGTTGTTATCTGTGATTATAGTACATATACTGTCATAGTATTACGTTTCTATTTGTGATTATAGTACATATACTGTCATAGTATTACGTTGTTATCTGTGATTATAGTACATATACTGTCATAGTATTACGTTTTTATTTGTTATTATAGTACATATACTGTCATAGTATTACGTTTTTATTTGTGATTATAGTACATATACTGTCATAGTATTACGTTTCTATTTGTGATTATAGTACATATACTGTCATAGTATTACGTTGTTATCTGTGATTATAGTACATATACTGTCATAGTATTACGTTTTTATTTGTGATTATAGTACATATACTGTCATAGTATTACGTTGTTATCTGTGATTATAGTACATATACTGTCATAGTATTACGTTGTCTATTTGTGATTATAGTACATATACTGTCATAGTATTACGTTTCTATTTGTGATTATAGTACATATACTGTCATAGTATTACGTTTCTATTTGTGATTATAGTACATATACTGTCATAGTATTACGTTTTTATTTGTGATTATAGTACATATACTGTCATAGTATTACGTTGTTATCTGTGATTATAGTACATATACTGTCATAGTATTACGTTTCTATTTGTGATTATAGTACATATACTGTCATAGTATTACGTTGTTATCTGTGATTATAGTACATATACTGTCATAGTATTACGTTGTTATCTGTGCTTATAGTACATATACTGTCAGTAGTATTACGTTTTTTATTTGTGATTATAGACATATACTGTCATAGTATTACGTTGTTATCTGTGATTAATAGTACATATACTGTCATAGTATTACGTTTCTATTTGTGATTATAGTACATATACTGTCATAGTATTACGTTTTTATTTGTGATTATAGTACATATACTGTCATAGTATTACGTTTCTATTTGTGATTATAGTACATATACTGTCATAGTATTACGTTTTTATTTGTGATTATAGTACATATACTGTCATAGTATTACGTTGTTATCTGTGATTATAGTACATATACTGTCATAGTATTACGTTTTTATTTGTGATTATAGTACATATACTGTCATAGTATTACGTTGTTATCTGTGATTATAGTACATATACTGTCATAGTATTACGTTTCTATTTGTGATTATAGTACATATACTGTCATAGTATTACGTTTTTATTTGTGATTATAGTACATATACTGTCATAGTATTACGTTTCTATTTGTGATTATAGTACATATACTGTCATAGTATTACGTTTTTATTTGTGATTATAGTACATATACTGTCATAGTATTACGTTTCTATTTGTGATTATAGTACATATACTGTCATAGTATTACGTTGTTATCTGTGATTATAGTACATATACTGTCATAGTATTACGTTTTTATTTGTGATTATAGTACATATACTGTCATAGTATAACGTTGTTATCTGTGATTATAGTACATATACTGTCATAGTATTACGTTGTTATCTGTGATTATAGTACATATACTGTCATAGTATTACGTTTCTATTTGTGATTAGTAGCACATAATACTGTCATAGTATTACGTTTTTTATTTGTGATTATAGTACATATACTGTCATAGTATTACTTTCTATTTGTGATTATAGTACAGTATACTGTCATAGTATTACGTTGTATCTGTGATTATAGTACATATACTGTCATAGTATTACGTTTTTATTTGTGATTATAGTACATATACTGTCATAGTATTACGTTGTTATCTGTGATTATAGTACATATACTGGTCATGTATTACGTTGTTATCTGTGATTCTAGTACATATACTGTCATGTATTACGGTTGTTATCTGTGATTATCTATACATATACTGTCATAGTATACGTTTCTATTTGTGATTATAGTACATATACTGTCATAGTATTACGTTTCTATTGTGATTATAGTACATATACTGTCATAGTATTACGTTGTTATCTTGATTATAGTACATATACGCTCATAGTATTACGTTTTGTTATAGTACATTACTGTCTAGTATACGTGTATTATAGTACATATACTGTCATAGTATTACGTTGTTATCTGTGATTATAGTACATATACTGTCATAGTATTACGTTTCTATTTGTGATTATAGTACATATACTGTCATAGTATTACGTTTCTATTTGTGATTATAGTACATATACTGTCATAGTATTACGTTGTTATCTGTGATTATAGTACATATACTGTCATAGTATTACGTTGTTATCTGTGATTATAGTACATATACTGTCATAGTATTACGTTTTTATTTGTGATTATAGTACATATACTGTCATAGTATTACGTTGTTATCTGTGATTATAGTACATATACTGTCATAGTATTACGTTGTTATCTGTGATTATAGTACATATACTGTTATAGAATTACGTTTCTATTTGTGATTATAGTACATATACTGTCATAGTATTACGTTGTTATCTGTGATTATAGTACATATACTGTCATAGTATTACGTTTCTATTTGTGATTATAGTACATATACTGTCATAGTATTACGTTTTTATTTGTGATTATAGTACATATACTGTCATAGTATAACGTTGTTATCTGTGATTATAGTACATATACTGTCATAGTATTACGTTGTTATCTGTGATTATAGTACATATACTGTCATAGTATTACGTTTCTATTTGTGATTATAGTACATATACTGTCATAGTATTACGTTTTTATTTGTGATTATAGTACATATACTGTCATAGTATTACGTTTCTATTTGTGATTATAGTACATATACTGTCATAGTATTACGTTATTATCTGTGATTATAGTACATATACTGTCATAGTATTACGTTTTTATTTGTGATTATAGTACATATACTGTCATAGTATTACGTTGTTATCTGTGATTATAGTACATATACTGTCATAGTATTACGTTGTTATCTGTGATTATAGTACATATACTGTCATAGTATTACGTTTTTATTTGTGATTATAGTACATATACTGTCATAGTATTACGTTTCTATTTGTGATTATAGTACATATACTGTCATAGTATTACGTTTCTATTTGTGATTATAGTACATATACTGTCATAGTATTACGTTGTCTATCTGTGGATTATAGTACATATACTGTCATAGTATTACGTTGTTATCTGTGATTATAGTACATATACTGTCATAGTATTACGTTGTTATCTGTGATTATAGTACATATACTGTCATAGTATTACGTTTTTATTTGTGATTATAGTACATATACTGTCATAGTATTACGTTTCTATTTGTGATTATAGTACATATACTGTCATAGTATTACGTTTTTATTTGTGATTATAGTACATATACTGTCATAGTATTACGTTTCTATTTGTGATTATAGTACATATACTGTCATAGTATTACGTTGTTATCTGTGATTATAGTACATATACTGTCATAGTATTACGTTGTTATCTGTGATTATAGTACATATACTGTCATAGTATTACGTTGTTATCTGTGATTATAGTACATATACTGTCATAGTATTACGTTGTTATCTGTGATTATAGTACATATACTGTTATAGTATTACGTTTCTATTTGTGATTATAGTACATATACTGTCATAGTATTACGTTTTTATTTGTGATTATAGTACATATACTGTCATAGTATTACGTTTCTATTTGTGATTATAGTACATATACTGTCATAGTATTACGTTTCTATTTGTGATTATAGTACATATACTGTCATAGTATTACGTTGTTATCTGTGATTATAGTACATATACTGTTATAGTATTACGTTTTTATTTGTGATTATAGTACATATACTGTCATAGTATTACGTTTCTATTTGTGATTATAGTACATATACTGTCATAGTATTACGTTGTTATCTGTGATTATAGTACATATACTGTCATAGTATTACGTTTCTATTTGTTATTATATTATATATACTGCCTATAGTTTTAAAAATGTTTATTTAGTTGTTGTTTTTAGTATGATTATATATTTTACGTCATTTCACAGACTAGTGAAACAACACGTAGTCTAATCCTTTCAGTCTTAAACCGTACCCTACACTGCTACAACTTTTTTTCCATGGAGATTCGACCCTTATATAATTATTTCGTTTCACTGTCTTCTTTTAGCGCGTTTAAATATTCAAACATCAATGTGTTTTAACGACGGTACTTTTACAAACTGTTGCAAAGAACGTGAGAGGAAGAAATGTCTCGTGAAGACAGGACTTTAACCAATAATTCTGTATTTCCTCACGATGGTGGAGAATTAGGTCACAATTCATTACGTTAATTTGTGAATGTAGAAACTTACAAATATCTCTTGCTATCTAAGAAATAAACAGCTACGATAACACTAGTGTTTGAACTGGGTATTTGTAAATGGTACAAGAAGGAGTCGCAAAGTTGGAACGTCTGGCTACACATGCAGATAACATTATACACTGAAATATATCAAATTAGGGTTTGTACTGCGCCACTGTTCAACATTCCTAACTAGTAATTTAAAGGAGGGAAATAGAGGGATACGAAATGTCAACATACGATTCGACTACATAAACATGCTTTAAGGGATTTGCACATGCTTTCAGTAGTTACTTCGTAAAATAAAACGCAGAAAAAAAAAACTCCACACATTCTCCATATCATAACTTTACCCTAATAGTAACGTCTTACCAGTGATATTCCGGGACAGCTGGAGCAGACGATAGACTTATTTTCTTTTGTCAAGGTTGTCGCTAGAGGGCTTCTGCAATATATATATATATATATATATGTATGTACGTGTATATATATATATACAAAAACATTTAATTAACAAGAGAATGAAGCAGTAAGATTAATTCTAATTTTAATACCAATTGTAAAATTCTGTTTATATTGAATAGCATAAACATGCGTCACCTGCTAATGTTTATGACACTAAACTTTAACTTATAGCAGGTGTTATCAGATTACGTATAATTATGAATAAAAATGTAGGTCACAGATACGAACAAACTGCAGTTTCAGTGTTTGTTGAAAAACGGATAATCACATGAGACTGTGTTCACGGTGGGAAATGTCTCTGTTAATCAGTAGTTTGTGTGACATCACGGTGGAATGTCTCTGTTAACAAGTAGTTTGTGTGACATCACGATGAGAAATATCTCTCTGTTAATGAGTAGTTTGTGTGACATCACGGTGAGAAATATCTCTCTGTTAATGAGTAGTTTCTGTGATACTAGTGGGAAATGTCTTTGTTAATCAGTAGTTTGTGTGACATTACGGTGGGAAATGTGTCTGTTAACTGGTAGTTTGTGTGACATCACTGTAAAAAATGTCTTTGTTAACCAGTAGTTTGTAGGACATTACTGTAGGAAATGTCTTTGTTAACGAATAGTTTGTGTGACATCACAGAGGGAAATATCTTTGTTAACCAATAAAGACTAATAAAGATCTTTAGCACACCTTTCATTGATGGCCGCTCCTAAAATCGGTTTTGATACCCGTGATTGGTACAGCATACCCTACTGTGTAGTCTCGTGCTTAACAGAAAGTAAACTAAATATATTGACATTGTACCGCGGGTTTCCAATATTTCTTTGTAGGTAAACGTAAAGCTGCACAACGGGTTCTTGCGGGTTTCTATTGAAAAGAACTTAATAACTGAAAAAAGCGCTTCTGAAAATGATAGTTATATAACAAATCAGTGTCTTCTGACAGCGTTTTGCTTTGAAGTAAAATTGACCTCCAAGCTTAACAGGCTGACCGACAACAAAATTCTATTTACAACCTCAGGTGTGTTTTATGTCATCAAAACCTTTAAGGAGATATATTTTTTTGAAAAGTATGTAAATAAATGTTGACCCAATGAAAAAAACAAACAAACAAACTCGGCCACGAAATTTCTCTTGAGAAAAGTATTGAAATAACAACAAACTATCAACTGGTCAGAACGTAGCAGGAGTTCAGGCCCCCAACGAGTGTATTTACATTTCATATTTAACCCTTGTACGCAAATCGCTTGTTTGTTGTGTTCGATTTCGCGCAAAGCTACACGAGGGATATCTGTATTATCCATCCCAAATTTAGCGGTAAAAGCTTGTAGGAAAGGAAGGCAGCGTGTCATCGCTGCCCATGGCCAATACTTGGGCTATGCTTTCACCAACGAATAGTGGGACTGACCGAACATATAACGCCCCCACAGTTAAAAGGCTGAAAGTGTTTTGGTGAACAAGGAATCAAAGTCGTGATTTTCATATTGCGAGTAAAGCGCCCTCTCTATGCTGGGCTACTTTCCTCTTCTGTTTTTTTCATACAGTGTCCAAAATTGTGTGACATATCAGAGACTTAAACCTCGACAAGACAGTAACTGCAACAAACTGGTGGTTTGTGCTGGATAATTTATTTGTTTGTTTGTTTTAGAGTATAGACACATTTGGCCATCTAATCTGTCCACCACGTGGAATCAAACTCTGGACTTTGGCGTTGTAAATACATAAATGTATCACTGTCCTACTGTCTGCAGTTTTTTTTACAGTTTTACATCACTACGTTTCTATCTGCACTCCATACGTGGCCTTCGAGATGACAAACAAGTCGACATTCGATGTCCATCCACCTGTTGGTCAGCATATCGGTCATCACAGAATTTATTGCATTCTTAATCCGTTCACACTGTATCTTCAGCTCAGACAATGTTGTCTTTTAGACGATATTCTTCACATGACGTCAGAGGGGCGATGTTTTGTAACCGTGCCGGTCAAGGAATCGGCTTTTCTCTTGTACAACACTCACTGACATCTGTGACTATAGGTGACTCTTCTCTTTTACTATTCTTAACCTTTGCACCTTTTCCGAACGCTCTACAATAAGGGATTTCATCTCTAGTGGTCACAAGAATCACATAGGCTTCACTGTCGCCATGTTTTTTAATAACATTAGGTAGCTGCGCATGCGTTATACAAATAAATGCGTACACGTGCCCTTCATCCACCACCAACGTGTAAGTTCGTAACTTTTATAGTCTTTTCGCGTTTTAAGGTCGTAATGTAATACGTCACATAAGTTTCTAATACATCGTGTATCATGAAGGTGAAGTAGTTACATTTGTCTTCATGGTTGATGGTTGATTATTTTGTATATTCACATAAAGCTTGACAGGAGCGACCTGCATCAGTCAACCCTAGTTAAAGTTGTTGTTGTTTTGAATTAAGCACAAAGCTACACAATGGGCTATCTGTGCTCTGCCCACCACGGGTATCGAAACCCGGATTTTAGCGTGTAAGTCCGTAGACATACCGCTGAGCTACTGGGGGGGGCCTAGTTAAAATTGATAAAATTCCCGGCATGGCCAGGTGGGTTAAGGCGTTCGAGTCGTAATCCGAGGGTCGCGGGTTTGAATCCCCGTCACACCAAACATACTTGCTCTTTCAGCCATGAGGGCGTTATAATGTTACGGTCGATCCCAGTATTCCCTGGTAAATGAGTAGCCCAAGAGTTGGCGGTGGGTGGTGATGACTAGATGCTTTCCCTCTAGTCTTACACTGCTAAATTAGGGACGGCTAGTGCAGGTAGCCCTCGAGTAGCTACGCGCGAAATTCTAGAAACAAGATGGAGGCAGCGTTTCAACAAAAGCATTCACAAACAAACTAGTCGAACTGAGCACTGATGTGACTGACACCCTTATAACGCACTCACTGTCTCAAAGTGTGGAGCACGATTTTTTTTTCATTTTGTGACGCGAATAACATCCATAGTTCCATAGTGAATAAATAATGAATTGGTACAGTTTTATGAATTTAAATTTTAATATAGCTTGACATAAAATGTCAGTGCATAACGCAAGTGAGAACTTTATAACACTTTCTGACACTCGTGGATATTTCATTTCACTCGAGCTACAGTCATACGTAATACGTAAAGTTGGTTGCATACATATAAAAATTACAGCGTTAAGTCTTTACTTTTTTAATTTAAGGCTACTGTCTACGCTGTTTACGCTACAGGGCTTGAACCTCGAATTTTGACAATTATTTACTTTTCCTGAACTCTAATACTAAATAATTCTATACGTAAGCTTATCCCACAATATTAGTGAAAACATACATACCTCTCCGACTGCTGTGAAGCTCTGAGAGGATTTTTCTGGTTATTATAGTTTTCAGATGAAAGTTTCAAGACAATTGATGCGTCTTCTGACCCACTTTTAGTGTAATTTTCAAATCCATTTACCTTTGTATCAGTACCGTTCTTAACCTGATCATTTTTGTTGGTCTGGTCACTTGTTTGAACCTTGATAGAAGTCTTATCGTCTTTTGTCTTTATGGCGTCAGAAGATGGCCCTATAGAGTTTATATAAATTGCTTGTTCATCTTCAGTGGCTTTTTTATTTACGTTTATAAGAGATTCTCTTTGTAAAGAACTATTTATATAGTTCAACTGTTGTTGCTGACAATGTTTGCTGACCAGAGATCTTCTAGCTAGAGAAGGTACGTTATCCAAAGGTGTCTTGGAATTGGCTTCAACTTTCTCTAAGATTGCAGATGTTTTTACAGGTATAGGAGGGGGACCAGAACTACACAGATCATGCTGATTACCCAATCTGTCCACGTCATCTGAGTTCTTAAGCAGGGAAAGGGCGTTACTAGAAAATGGCTCTTGATCTTGTCCACCTGTTCTACCAGAAGATTTTTTTTGTAAGGTCGACGTGTTACTGTCGGTTGCACTAGTGTCTTGTCCGATAACGTGGCTAGATGGAAAAGATGATTTTCTGTGTAAAGAAGCAATGTTACATGGTTTCTGATTGTCTTCATCAAACACTTCTACACCTGACGAAGTTCTGATTGGTGAAGAAAGAGGATGATTCCCTGTTTGGTTACTCTCTTTCATTGAATTCCACGAAGCTCTGTTCTGACGTCCTCTTGAAGTCCAACTTTCTCTCGGACTACTGTCACACGAGCGACTTTTTCTGATACTATTTTTCAGTCCAGATTTATTTTGACGACCTAGAAACCAACATTTTATTATCATCTTTGAATAACTTGCTTAAAAGCTCTTTCAAGTTTCAAATACTGAACCTTATGTTTGAAGAAATATGATGTTTTCGAGGGTTAAGCGAAAAGTTAAGGTTTAAGAAAACATTTTCTATAAAACGGATTACAGCTCTGGTCCATTAACTAGTAACAAACACTACAGCGTAGATCTTCATCAAATCTGAAATTACAAACGTATTAAAGAAAACATTACTAAAACCTAAACTCTATTTTCATAAACAACGCTATACAACTTAGTAAGCTGTGTATTTGAGAAAACATACACATGTACGTATTATTATTATTTACATTTAACGCAGAGTAATAACATTCATTCGTTTTTTTATATTAGGTTTAACCTGTTAGACAGCGAATATGTCTCAATGTGGCTAGAAATACACGCAATACTGTTGCTTAATTAGTTTCCATGTTAGCATTGAATAAAAACAATCTAAACCAACAACCTGTTTACTATAAACTCTCAATCACATTTTGGTATTACTGAAAGTACAGCACAACAATAAATATACGACAATTCACAACTATGACAAATATTCTTTAACATATCCAGCAAACATGAATACAAGAACTAAGCCTAACAGCGACTGAACATAAATATAGAAACTAAGCCTAACACGACTGAAAATAAATATAAAAACTAAGCCTAACAGTGACTGAACATAAATATAAAAAAACTAAGCCTAACAGTGACTGAACATAAATATAAAAACTAAGCCTAACAGCGACTGAACATACATAAATATAAAAGTTGAGCCTAACAGCAACTTAACATAAACACAAAATCTAAACCTATTAACTACCAGACACATATTGGAACAAAATGTGTTGGTGACTAAACATAATAATATAACAAAGACAGGTGCGAATATCAGATCTGAAGGGCATTAAGCAAATCCAAGAATGAAATATAAGACATATAAAATAATTAAATCTAATAGTAAACACAGACGTATACATAACAATAATTGAATCTAATAGTTATTAAACATAAATACTACAAGAATAAGGTATATAATACATATATATAATTATATTTAATAGTCACTAAACATAAGTACAAGAATTGAGTTCCAGTAAGTGAAGATATAACAGTTAAATCTAATGATCAATACCCATGGATGAAAGATTTCAATATAATGGTCATTAGAAATAGATGAACGAAAGAAATGTAACAAGCAGTAAATGTAGTTACAACTATTCAATCAAACATCGAGCAAATGTAGTTACAACTATTCAGTCAACAGTCAGCAAATACAGATACAACCTCCCAATCAGCAGCCAACAAACATGCATATAACAATTGACTATTACAGCACACGATATTGTTAATTTATAAGACAAGGGCTTATTTTATCAATAAATGTTATAAGAGTGTCAAGATTGTACTAAAAGACCTTTCATATTGAAGTATGTAAAGACAAGAGCTGAAGTGACACAAACAAAACCACAAAATATTTTCACTTAAATAAAATCTACAAACGAAAATTAAGTTTAACGACAATATGGCAAACAATAGAAGTGGTCAGTATATATATATAATTCACCCTTTTCGTATTTGTCTCGGAGTATGACCAGCGATGTGGCAATGATGGCTCGATGTGACCCATTCTTGATCCCCAATTCTTTCAAGTCTCTCTCGGACAGCAGCAGCATCTCCTACAGGGAGTTTATTAAACTAAGTATGACAATGAAAAGAAATTACGTGACTTCTATGTTTCGATCACTGTCGTGAAACCCAAGCATATTGTTTCTTTTGTTATAGTAATTTAATCAGAGAATTTCAATAATAACAGTATCCTCGTTAGATATTTTGTGAATTACATTTAGGAAAAAATTGAATTCGATTGAATTACTTACATACTGAAGTATGTAATGGCTCAGGGAAAAGTCCGAAAGTCAGTCTGGACGCTAAAAATTGGGGTTCATTAAACCTAGTGGGCAATTAAGCTTTGCGCTTAATAAAAAACAATCGATGTAATTATGAAATAAAAATATTTTTTTTTGTTTTTTTCCCCCATAACCCGTTCACTTTTTAATATTTTATTTTTTT
Source organism: Carcinoscorpius rotundicauda (assembly GCA_011833715.1). Classification (NCBI taxonomy): domain Eukaryota; kingdom Metazoa; phylum Arthropoda; class Merostomata; order Xiphosura; family Limulidae; genus Carcinoscorpius; species Carcinoscorpius rotundicauda. The sequence continues at coordinate 168,758,447 of CM022392.1, read as the reverse complement.
TATTCGTGTATAATACCAACTTACCCCACTCAATCAAAATCACAACTGACACTTTGGTAAAACATTTAACATTTCATTGTCAAAAACCTACTTTTAATCGTCTCTGTAATTCCGCCATTACTACTTGTTTAACAACCGTGATACAACGTAATATTTTTGTTTTTTACTTTGACGTCATTTCCTGCAGCTTTCGACCTTCGCCAAAGTCGAATAACTTTACGAAGTGTTTTTAACGCGTAACATTTTTTTTTAACTTTGTTTTCCAGAATTTAGGACATCAGGAGGGAAATTATTTCGCATATTAAATGTTACTTTGCTTCCCGGGAAGAGATGATAAACAGGTTTCTCTTGCATTATTGCTGTTTCTGGTTTCGAACTGACAACTTCAACGATCTCAAAGTTCTGTTCCATGTACAAAGCCACAAACCAGACAAGGTGATTGTCTCCACACAAACAGAGTTACGTATGACTAAATAAACCATTCACTTCTGGAATGTGCTGTTAAGCCTTGCTTAAAACGGCTAGTGGTGACCAAGACTCAATTACTTTCAGAATATAAAAAATATTAAAATTTATTATCGCAAGCTAACCATAAGAATAGTAGTGAATTGTTATCAGGTATTCAAAATCAGGTTTAGTTTCTACGATAACATGTTAGTATCGGTAGAACATAACACAGTTACATCTTGTCTTCATTGTTCCTTCAGCCATAACACGATGTCATAATTGAAAAATGTTTTGAAATGTTTCTGCGTAAACTAACACTTATGTCTGGTTCTTACGTTTCTACGTAAGACCACTTTTTTTTTTTTAATTATTAACTTTACCTCTGAGGTGATTTGAAGTGGCTGTTTTACAATTGGTTCAGTCATTAGTTAAGCAACAGGTGAAGAAGTCAGAACAAAGATACGATAACACTGCCACAAAGACAGTGACTTCTAACGATTTTAATGTGTGTTTAGTTGTCAAGAGTAAAACAGATTATAATAATTAGCAAACATGTCTTCAGGAAACAACAAAACATTATGGGATTGGGAACAAACCTCAACTCCAGCGTAATTCTTGAATAAACTGTAGTAACTGTCCATCTCCAAGTGCTTCAGCCACACATCAACATCCAGATGAAGGTTGCTGGAGGTCATGGTAAAGTCCAGCTCAATGACAGCCTCTGCCAAAGTCATAAGAACAACATTAGTTACTTACGCCAGAAGACATCACTTATCAGTGGATATAATACACTCTGTCTTGTACAAGTTAAAACACCTAAAAGTCACTCATTCAAATTATTGCCATGTTAGTGTGATTGACGTAACTTCCGGCTATTCGTGGTATAAAGTAGTAGGAACCTTTACATAGAAGTCAATGTAACCTGTGACAAAAATCATTTATGTCTATATCTTACCATATATAACAGGACATTGTTAATTGTAATAAAATTCACTACGTCTATATCTACCGGTAATGTTATATAAAACATATAGTTTATATATATCTACCAGTAATATTATATAGACCAGATCGTCTATATATATCTACCGGTAATGTTATATTAAACATAATCTATATATATCTACCAGTAATATTATACAGACAATATAGTCTATATATATCTACCAGTAATGTTATATTAAACATAGTCTATATATATCTACCAGTAATATTATACAGACCATATAGTCTATATATATCTACCGGTAATGTTATATATCAGAGTGATAAAGTTACAAAAAATGAGTTTCGTTATTGTTAATAATATTATTAATGGATAGATATAGATGATATGATCCATATAACATTACAAACAATAACGAAACTTTATTTTATATAACTTCATTACCCTGCACGTTCTGGTTAAGGCGTCTATTTCAGTGACGTGTACAATATACACATCGGTAATTGTCGCGTGTTTATAAACATAATTCATCGTTTCTAGTGTTCTTGCACACTTACTCCTTTTGGTCTGTTTAGTATCGGTAGATTTCGAGTTACCACCACAGTTTCGTAAATTTTTCCAAGTCCTGGCAAGCACTTCCCATCAAGTCCTGGAACGCAGTATCACAGTAACACGAGCATCCAAAGCAGGTTATGAATCTGTTACAGTGTTTGGTCCTGCAGGCTTCTCATGCAGCTGTGTTTCTGAAGAAACGCACGTTGCACGTGAAATAATCAACAGGTGGGGGAACGCCCCTACGTGCCACTGCCTACTTAGCCTCTTACGTCAGCTACTACGCCCGAGGCAAGGTAAGGACAGGTTGATACATTTCTCGTGGCAGCGGACACAGAAATGTCTGTGACGAACTAGTACGTGTCCACACAGAGTTAAATGACAGACTATCAGAACAAGAAGTCTTCCAACTACAGTACTCACTGTACCACCAACAACAAAATGGAGTTTCAGGTAGACGACCTCTCCTGGCTGTTCTTGGATAACCTCTTCGTTTTGTGTTTTTTTTCCGTTATGAATGAACGTTTAGCACTTCTGTGGGAGTGTTTCTGTCAAGTGGCTGGTACCGTAGTGTGTGCGTGTGTGTGTATGAAACCACTCATGTCTGGAGAGGTGATTTTTTCTTGATTGCTGTTGATTTAGTTGTTGAACTGGGAGATTCAATATCTTTAAGCATTATTGCCTCTAACAAACATTCGTAGTGTCAAATACATGACTTTTAATTGGCCAATCTATCCAGACCAACACAGAACCAACTACTTTATATATATTTAAAATAAGAAAGTAGTGTGCCCATGTAGTTGGCATAGCTTGGAGGGCACTAAATCGTAACCACAGGTTCAAATCTCTTCACCAAACATGCTTTCCCTTTCAGCCAAGGGGTCATTATAATGTTATGGTCAATCCCACTTTTAGCAGTATAATTGACTGTGGGTGTTGTTGACTATCTGCCTTCCTTCTTATCTATCACATCTAATTTATGGACGGCTGTGGCAGACAGACTGGTGCAAACTTCAACGAAACAAGTAAAAATGTGTCGATGAACAGGTCGTGTGAAGTGGCGTCATACTGTTGGGCATTTATTTAATAGTATTAGTCTTATATTTGATTCCATTTCATAGGTTCGGTTCTGTGATTAACACTTCTCACCAGCTGATACATATCTGATGGCACAGCGATATGTTTTTGGACTTACAACGTTGGAAACCGAGCTTCGTTAACCACGGTGGATAGAGCACATTGTGTGTGTAGCAGGAGCACATTGTGTGTGTAGCCTTGCACTTTTTTAAAACAATCTGATTGAACGAACCGCCACTCTGTTTGCCAAAGCAACTCAAACTGTGGTTATGTTTCATAAAAAAAAAGTTCTTAGATTGCTTCAAACGGTTGAGAAAAACTCAAGACAGGGTCTAGACGTTACTTGAAAGAACATAAAATATAACAGTCACTGTAATGACGTAAGAGGAACAGCTCTGGGTCATAGAACTCAATCAGTGCAGAAAATGAACCAAACAAACAAACCAAAATACAAACAAAAGGCATTTATGGATTCCTTGACCATTACAAATATATCTGATTAGCTATAACTGGACCACCTATAGTGCTCTCCTCAACAATATATGCGAGTGGGACGACATTACGTCCAAACTGTTGTCCAGCTCAGATCAGTTCACCTAAAACAAAAGATGAAGACATTCAATTATTTATCATTTCAACTAACCTTCCTGATGAGGGATTTAATCGGAGATATTTGGACTCGTGTCAACCACAGTACGTTTCAAACATCCATATTTACAAGTTTCCTTTTTTTCTTCTCCCGTTTTGAATTTATGAGTATTTCTATCAACAATGCTGCATCCAATAGCCATCTTTTGTGGACGTCCACAAGTTTCTTTCCTTGCAGCAACTTGATTGTAAGTGGCTGTACTCTAACCGTGGGGGTCATTCGTACGGTCAGTGAAAATAGACCAGCACAAGCTGCGGGTGTAACTCATACTTTGATAATATTCCAAGACCTTAATGTCACTTCTAACACATATCGTTATGTCAAGGGACATCTGTTAACTGGTAACGATATACAGTCAGTAATGTTCACGACTTCTTTAAACAACTCATTATTACCATACTGACATCAGTTGTGTCAAGACTGGTATTTTTAATGATACAGAGTGTTCAGAAAGTCAGTTTGCACTTATATATTTATTAACACACATGTTTCAATCAAGAATACAGGAGGTAAATATGAATGATAATTATAAACAATGTTGAAAGTGACCCCCGTTGGCATCAATACAGGCTTGGATCCTTCTTATTTTGTTTATAAACACCGCTATCAGTTGCTGGCTTGAAATATACTGAATAAAATATGATTACAAACTTGTACAGTGACTTTCTGAACACCCTGTATAACGCAAATGAAAAATCATTATTGCTTTCAGATTTTGTGAGATAATTATGTTATACATTTAAATAGTTTACACGAATTTTAGTAACTCTCACAGTTCTGTATTATTAATTATTTAATATTGTTACTCCTTGTGATGGTAGTAGTTCACACAGTACTATTAAGTACCTGGTACTGTTATTCCCTGTGATTGTAGTAGTTCACACAGTACTATTAAGTATCTAGTACTGTTACTCCCTGTGATGGTAGTAGTTCACACAGTACCATTAGTATCTGGTACTGTTACTCCCTGTGATGGTAGTAGTTCACACAGTACTATTAAGTATCTAGTACTGTTACTCCCTGTGATGGTAGTAGTTCATACAGTACTATTAGTATCTGGTACTGCTACTCCCTGTGATGGTAGTAGTTCATACAGTACTATTAGTATCTGGTACTGTTACTCCCTGTGATGGTAGTAGTTCATACAGTACTATTAAGTATCTGGTACTGTTACTCCCTGTGATGTTGGTAGTTCATACAGTAATATTAAGTATCTGGTACTGTTACTCCCTGTGATGGTAGTAGTTCATACAGTACTATTAAGTATCTGGTACTGTTACACCCTATGATGGTAGTAGTTCATACAGTACTATTAAGTATCTGGTACTGTTACTCCCTGTGATTGTAGTAGTTCATACAGTACTATTAAGTATCTGGTACTGTTATTCCCTGTGATGGTAGTAGTTCACACAGTACTATTAAGTATCTGATACTGTTACTCCCTGTGATAGTAGTACTTCATACAGTAATATTAAGTACCTGGTACTGTTATTCCCTCTAATTGTAGTAGTTCATACAGTACTATTAAGTATCTAGTACTGTTACTCCCTGTGATGGTAGTAGTTCATACAGTACTATTAAGTATCTGGTACTGTTACTCCCTGTGATGGTAGTAGTTCATACAGTACTATTAAGTATCTGGTACTATTACTCCCTGTGATTGTAGTAGTTCATACAGTACTATTAAGTATCTGGTACTGTTATTCCCTGTGATGGTAGTAGTTCACACAGTACTATTAAGTATCTGATACTGTTATTCCCTGTGATTGTAGTAGTTCATACAGTACTATTAAGTATCTAGTACTGTTACTCCCTGTGATTGTAGTAGTTCATACAGTACTATTAAGTATCTAGTACTGTTACTCCCTGTGATTGTAGTAGTTCATACAGTACTATTAAGTATCTAGTACTGTTACTCCCTGTGATGGTAGTAGTTCATACAGTACTATTAAGTATGTGGTACTGTTACTCCCTGTGATGGTAGTAGTTCATACAGTACTATTAGTATCTGGTACTGTTACTCCCTGTGATGGTAGTAGTTCATACAGTACTATTAAGTATCTGGTACTGTTACTCCCTGTGATGTTGGTAGTTCATACAGTACTATTAAGTATCTGGTACTGTTACTCCCTGTGATGGTAGTAGTTCATACAGTAATATTAAGTATCTAGTACTGTTACTCCCTGTGATGGTAGTAGTTCATACAGTACTATTAAGTATCTGGTACTGTTACTCCCTGTGATGGTAGTAGTTCATACAGTACTATTAAGTATCTAGTACTGTTACTCCCTGTGATGGTAGTAGTTCACACAGTACTATTAAGTATCTAGTACTGTTACTCCCTGTGATGGTAGTAGTTCACACAGTACTATTAAGTATCTGGTATTGTTACTCCCTGTGATGGTAGTAGTTCATACAGTACTATTAAGTATCTGGTACTGTTACTCCCTGTGATTGTAGTAGTTCATACAGTACTATTAAGTATCTAGTACTGTTACTCCCTGTGATGGTAGTAGTTCATACAGTACTATTAAGTATCTGGTACTGTTACACCCTGTGATGGTAGTAGTTCATACAGTACTATTAAGTATCTGGTACTGTTACTCCCTGTGATGTTGGTAGTTCATACAGTAATATTAAGTATCTGGTACTGTTATTCCCTGTGATGGTAGTAGTTCACACAGTACTATTAAGTATCTGATACTGTTACTCCCTGTGATAGTAGTACTTCATACAGTAATATTAAGTACCTGGTACTGTTATTCCCTGTGATTGTAGTAGTTCATACAGTACTATTAAGTATCTAGTACTGTTACTCCCTGTGATGGTAGTAGTTCATACAGTACTATTAAGTATCTGGTACTGTTACTCCCTGTGATGGTAGTAGTTCATACAGTACTATTAAGTATCTGGTACTGTTACTCCCTGTGATTGTAGTAGTTCATACAGTACTATTAAGTATCTGGTACTGTTATTCCCTGTGATGGTAGTAGTTCACACAGTACTATTAAGTATCTGATACTGTTACTCCCTGTGATAGTAGTACTTCATACAGTAATATTAAGTACCTGGTACTGTTATTCCCTGTGATTGTAGTAGTTCATACAGTACTATTAAGTATCTAGTACTGTTACTCCCTGTGATGGTAGTAGTTCATACAGTACTATTAAGTATCTGGTACTGTTACTCCCTGTGATGGTAGTAGTTCATACAGTAATATTAAGTATCTGGTACTGTTACTTCCTGTGATGGTAGTACTTCATACAGTAATATTAACTATCTGGTACTGTTACTCCCTGTGATGGTAGTAGTTCATACAGTACTATTAAGTATCTGGTACTGTTACTCCCTGTGATGGTAGTAGTTCATACAGTAATATTAAGTATCTGGTACTGTTACTTCCTGTGATGGTAGTAGTTCATACAGTAATATTAAGTATCTGGTACTGTTACTTCCTGTGATGGTAGTACTTCATACAGTAATATTAACTATCTGGTACTGTTACTCCCTGTGATGGTAGTAGTTCATACAGTACTATTAAGTATCTGGTACTGTTACTCCCTGTGATGGTAGTAGTTCACACAGTACTATTAAGTATCTGATACTGTTACTCCCTGTGATAGTAGTACTTCATACAGTAATATTAAGTACCTGGTACTGTTATTCCCTGTGATTGTAGTAGTTCATACAGTACTATTAAGTATCTAGTACTGTTACTCCCTGTGATGGTAGTAGTTCATACAGTACTATTAAGTATCTGGTACTGTTACTCCCTGTGATGGTAGTAGTTCATACAGTACTATTAAGTATCTGGTACTGTTACTCCCTGTGATTGTAGTAGTTCATACAGTACTATTAAGTATCTGGTACTGTTATTCCCTGTGATGGTAGTAGTTCACACAGTACTATTAAGTATCTGATACTGTTACTCCCTGTGATAGTAGTACTTCATACAGTAATATTAAGTACCTGGTACTGTTATTCCCTGTGATTGTAGTAGTTCATACAGTACTATTAAGTATCTAGTACTGTTACTCCCTGTGATGGTAGTAGTTCATACAGTACTATTAAGTATCTGGTACTGTTACTCCCTGTGATGGTAGTAGTTCATACAGTAATATTAAGTATCTGGTACTGTTACTTCCTGTGATGGTAGTACTTCATACAGTAATATTAACTATCTGGTACTGTTACTCCCTGTGATGGTAGTAGTTCATACAGTACTATTAAGTATCTGGTACTGTTACTCCCTGTGATGGTAGTAGTTCATACAGTAATATTAAGTATCTGGTACTGTTACTTCCTGTGATGGTAGTAGTTCATACAGTAATATTAAGTATCTGGTACTGTTACTTCCTGTGATGGTAGTACTTCATACAGTAATATTAACTATCTGGTACTGTTACTCCCTGTGATGGTAGTAGTTCATACAGTACTATTAAGTATCTGGTACTGTTACTCCCTGTGATGGTAGTAGTTCATACAGTACTATTAAGTATCTGGTACTGTCACTCCCTGTGATGGTAGTAGTCCATACAGTAATATTAAGTATCTGGTACTGTTACTTCCTGTGATGGTAGTACTTCATACAGTAATATTAAGTATCTGGTACTGCTACTCCCTGTGATGGTAGTAGTTCATACATTACTAGTAAGTACCTGGTACTGTTATTCCCTGTGATTGTAGTAGTTCATACAGTACTATTAAGTATCTAGTACTGTTACTCCCTGTGATGGTAGTAGTTCATACAGTACTATTAAGTATCTGGTACTGTTACTCCCTGTGATGTTGGTAGTTCATACAGTAATATTAAGTATCTGGTACTGTTACTCCCTGTGATGGTAGTAGTTCATACAGTACTATTAAGTATCTAGTACTGTTACTCCCTGTGATGGTAGTACTTCATACAGTAATATTAAGTATCTGGTACTGTTACTCCATGTGATGTTGGTAGTTCATACAGTACTATTAAGTATCTGGTACTGTTACTCCCTGTGATGGTAGTAGTTCATACAGTAATATTAAGTATCTGGTACTGTTACTTCCTGTGATGGTAGTACTTCATACAGTAATATTAAGTATCTGGTACTGTTACTCCCTGTGATGGTAGTAGTTCATACGGTACTATTAAGTATCTGGTACTGTTACTCCCTGTGATGGTAGTAGTTCATACAGTAATATTAAGTATCTGGTACTGTTACTTCCTGTGATGGTAGTACTTCATACAGTACTATTAAGTATCTGGTACTGTTACTCCCTGTGATGGTAGTAGTTCATACAGTACTATTAAGTTTCTGGTACTGTTACTCCCTGTGATGGTAGTAGTTCATACAGTAATATTAAGTATCTGGTACTGTTACTTCCTGTGATGGTAGTACTTCATACAGTAATATTAAGTATCTGGTACTGTTACTCCCTGTGATGGTAGTACTTCATACAGTAATATTAAGTACCTGGTACTGTTACTCCCTGTAATGTTGGTAGTTCATACTGTACTATTAAGTATCTGGTACTGTTACTCCCTGTGATGGTAGTAGTTCACACAGTACTATTAAGTATCTGGTACTGTTACTCCCTTTGATGGTAGTAGTTCACACAGTACTATTAAGTATCTGGTACTGTTACTCCCTGTGATGGTAGTAGTTCATACAGTAATATTAAGTATCTGGTACTGCTACTCCCTGTGATGGTAGTAGTTCACACAGTACTATTAAGTATCTGGTACTGGTACTCCGAATATTGATTTGACAGTGGATAGTATTCAATCTAGATTAATTCCATTTGTCGTTTTAATAGTTCACCAATGCATAAGTTAACTCTAACAGTTGAAATTCATAGCATCTATCTAGCAGATAAAAACAGATATCGTTTAGAAGTGTGGTCTTATAAAAAAAATAAAGATACTTTGAAAACCCTAATTGACTTGATTGTCTTGATACAAATAAAAGTCGAAATGTATCAAGAAAATATAAGTCAAAGTTTATTTGTCACAATAAACATGAAGATATAAATAAACAGTTGTTCTCAACAATATTAGTCTGCATAATTCTCTCTGAATTGTTAACATTAATATTATATTGTTAAAGTATTGTCTTTATGTCATTGTTTTGCATCACGTAATTTAATGTTTCTTTTAGTCTCTTATTCATTTACTATTGTTAACAGTCAAGTGTAGAACACTAATGTCTACTAATGCCAAAGCTCACCACTCCGCCCTTGTTAACAGTCAAGTGTAGAACACTAATGTCTACTAATGCCAAAGCTCACCACTCCCCCTTGTTAACAGTCAAGTGTAGAACACTAATGTCTACTAATGCCAAAGCTCACCACTCCGCCCTTGTTAACAGTCAAGTGTAGAACACTAATGTCTACTAATGCCAAAGCTCACCACTCCGCCCTTGTTAACAGTCAAGTGTAGAACACTAATGTCTACTAATGCCAAAGCTCACCACTCCCCCTTGTTAACAGTCAAGTGTAGAACACTAATGTCTACTAATGCCAATGCTCACCACTCCGCCCTTGTTAACAGTCAAGTGTAGAACACTAATGTCTACTAATGCCAAAGCTCACCACTCCGCCCTTGTTAACAGTCAAGTGTAGAACACTAATGTCTACTAATGCCAAAGCTCACCACTCCGCCCTTGTTAACAGTCAAGTGTAGAACACTAATGTCTACTAATGCCAAAGCTCACCACTCCCCCTTGTTAACAGTCAAGTGTAGAACACTAATGTCTACTAATGCCAATGCTCACCACTCCGCCCTTGTTAACAGTCAAGTGTAGAACACTAATGTCTACTAATACCAAAGCTCACCACTCCGCCCTTGTTAACAGTCAAGTGTAGAACTCTAATGTCTACTAATGCCAAAGCTCACCACTCCGCCCTTGTTAACAGTCAAGTGTAGAACACTAATGTCTGCTAATGCTAAAGCTTACCACTCCGCCCTTGTTAACAGTCAAGTGTAGAACACTAATGTCTACTAATGCCGAAGCTCACCACTCCGCCCTTGTTAACAGTCAAGTGTAGAACACTAATGTCTACTAATGCCGAAGCTCACCACTCCGCCCTTGTTAACAGTCAAGTTTAGAACACTAATGTCTACTAATGCCGAAGCTCACCACTCCGCCCTGCCGGTATTCAACAGTCCATCTAACGTACGTTTCGACAGTTCAAACGCGCAGAAATAAACAAGCAAGTCTATTGGTATGCCTTTGTACAAAATAATTTGAATACCAGTTTCATTCTTCAGCTGTTTGGAGTATGTAATCTTTGAATTGCAGGTGTGACTAAACGTCTTACCATAGAGAACTTATTTCTTGATGTAGGCCTTGTTTTCAGATGGAGATCCTTGTTGATTATGTTAGGAATGACTGCTTTGAATATGACATTTATATTTTTGCCTACTACAGGCTGACTATCTTCGCTTACAACAGCTATGGTATGACTGTAGCAGTTTTCTTTCTAGATAGTTCTGGGACCCCAAGTTGATTCAACTAGTTCGTTTTATAATGTCGTTAAGTACAAGGAACATACCCGTGTTGAATATTCACTATCTGAATTCACCTTTATTATCCAGTATATAAATAGTTTATGGAAGAAAGGACTGTTCAACACACCCACCCAAAAACAATTAATTTTTGGTGACGTCACGCTACCTACGTAACACTAAGTATCATTAAACAGCACTTCACAGTACAACACTTCATCAACATTAATAAGTTTCCTCCACAAACTGTAGAAAACATTATACGCACACACCTAGACAGAAAGCAAAATCAACCAACAAAAGTAAATATATCTCACGAATCAAAAAATCACGAAACCATATACTGCTGTATACCATATATTCCTGACATCAGCAAACAAATAACCAACATTTGGCAAAAACTAGTAACAAAATATAACATTCCAGTTAACAGTAAATTTATTCAAAAACCAGGCACAAAACTAAGGTCTATACTATGTAAGAACTACACTGACAAACACCACACCAACATTATTTATAAAATACAATGTGATAACTGCCACGACTTCTATATAGGAGAAACAAGTAGAAAAATGGAAACCAGATTCAAAGAACATAAAAAGTCACCTTCACACGTTTTCGAACACTGCAAGTCAAATGGACACAACATAACCATAGAAAACACTAAAATACTAAATAAAGAAACAAACATAAACAAACGAAAAATTAAAGAAGCCTTACTTATACAACAACTCAAACCCAAAATAAACCAATATAAAGGAACACCATTATACCTATATTAATATTATAGACAAAATTATATATTCAAACCGCGCCCTCTACATTGCAACACTCAATTATACAACCCCTCCCAAACACGTGGTCAGCTTCCGACCAGTAACCCTTTCTTTGTGAACCTGACGATGACCGAAGAAGGTCGAAACGTTGTTCGCTCTTCTATTTGAAGTGTTTTCTGGGCCCAGAACAGCCGTTTTTGCATATAAAACCAAACCGGTTAAACTGTGACCTCTGTCCACCTTAGGTGGCGGAGATAATTACAAAATAGGTAACTTCTATCACGATTTTAAGTGGCATATTTGAATCTTCGTCACCAAACGTGTTCGGTATTTCATCCATATGGGTGTTATAATGTAATAATCAATCCCACTGTTTGTTGGTAAAAGAGCAGCCCAAGAGTTCGCAGCGGGTGGTGTTGACTAGTTGCCTTCTCTCTAGTTTAACCACGTTTCTCGGCTAGCGTGAACGTCAACTAATAACATTTTTATTCAGTTTAAACGGTTAATTTGTTTTTTAGACTTATCTTAGTTGCTTTTTATTTTTATTTCAGAATTTTCTAACGGAGGTACACAAATAGATACCTGCGCGTGAGCATAGCCATTTCTAATTTTGAACTTATCGATCAGAAGAAAGGCAGTCAGTCAACTCTAGCCCCCCACTAGTACAGCGGTAAGTCTACGGATTCACAACGCTAACATTGCGGGTTCGATTCCCTTCCGTGGGCTCAGTAGATAGCCCGATGTGGCTTTACCATAGAAAACACACATGCTCTAAGCCTACTTTTTTCTCATCTAATAACTCGATTTAATCATCCTTCGTTTTATATATCACCCACAACTCTCTAAAAATAATTACAAACAGTATTTATTTAAATTATTTCTACTAAAAATATATTATAATTTCTTGTTCAAAATTAAAGCAAACGGGTTTTCTTTTAACACATCTCTTAATCCTAAAATATTCCATTTAGATTTGCATGCATGATTTAGAGTCTAATACATGCAGTAAGTACCTTTGTGGATCTTCGTTTACGATTTTTTACTGCAAGAAATGACGTAATAGGCATAAATTATGATAATCAGCTAACATCTGTAAGCATTCTAAACTAATAATTACTTGAGCCTACTGAAGCAATAAAGTTACTTTCTGTTAGTTTTGTGTATCTGATCCACATTATACCAGATATAATGTAACGTAATGTCCATTTTAATTGACATCTTCAGTTGTCGAGTCGATAAGAATGTAGCTATAATTGGTTTTCGTGTTACTGGCATGGTATTCGATAGCGACCCCTATAAACGACAAGCTACTCTAGGTTTAATATTTTATTTTCAACATGACAAAAATAAGTTGGTTAGTCCCTTCACTTAGTTTTGATTTCGATACACACCATCGATCATCATGTATGTAAAACTACTGTAAAACTGTAAAATGATTCTTTTTGTCTTAAAAACTACTGTAAAACTACACTTTCCTTTTTACTTATAGAGACATGAAATGTTTATTTTAGACAAAGCAAAAAGCAGAGATGAAGAATAACAAGTTTATCATAACTAACGAGGCTTATCGTTATCGTGTGTACAAACGTTCCACACTGATACAAATGTTCAGACTTTTTGTGAAAAGTAAGGTTTTGTTTGTTTATCGTCAAACACAAAGCCGCAGGCTCTAACGTGGCACAACAGTATGTCTGACGACTCACAATACTAGAAACCGGGTTTCGACACCCGTAGTAGTCAGAACACAGACACCCATTATCTAGCTTTGTATTTAACCACAAAACAAACAAAGCCACAACAGAATGGGCTTGGGGTGCGCTGTCCACCGCGGGTATCAAAACCCGATTTTTTAGCTTTGTGACCCCTCATATTTACTGCTGAATCACAGAAGGGTCAAAAAGAAAAATGCCGAGGGTCAGTAAGAGGTCTGATAAAGTTAAAATTATTATTTTTTTATATTCATTAATTTTTGAGAGATGTTTGACGAGATATTTATTTGTTTATTTGTAGTTAAACATGAAACTACATAATGGGCGGGATGTGTCCATAAATGGTATCGAAACCAGGTTTGTATTATTACAAACATTCAGAGTTACCACTGAGTCACTAGGGGAAGTGTGTGTGTGTTTTTATTATAGCAAAGCCACAAAGGGCTATCTGCTCAGCCCACCGAGGGGAATCGAACTCCTGAGTTTAGTGTTGTAAATCCGGATACATACCGCTGTACTAGCGGGGGGCCACTAGGGCAAGAGAGGACAGTTTACGAAGCATACTATAGTAATAAGTAACCAAAATATGATTTTTAAAATTCAGTTTTCTTTCATACAATTTTCGATTTAAGTATAAAAACAAAACATTTGCTGAATATCTAGGACTGAATAACGTAAAGTGGGACTTGAAATTTCTCGCATGAAATACTCATGTAGTTTACAAATATAGCAGTTAACAATCGTAGCTTGGAAAACCTTTTTTCCGATTCGATAACTAAACATACATGGTATGCTTTCTCGCGCAACATTATTTGTGAAACCGTGAATTAAATTACAGGCGATTGAAGAACAAATATAAATAAATCCCGAATTATCTTTGTTTTTCAAGTAAGGATGCGTTGTTTCTTGTTACCATGACCCTTTAGAAGTGGACCGCTAACGTATCCTATAAAACATAGTCATTGTTCTAATGCATTCATTTTATTTACTGAATAACCTCAGCTTTTTAAGTTAAATAATACTTCTGTTTTTTTTTTTACTTTAACCGAACAGAAAGTGATTCGAAAGTACGCCATCTTGGGAATTGTTTCTATAGAGGTCACCACTGTAGCGAATGTTCAAGGTTACTTCCATTGTTGTCGATTACTGAACGTATGTTAGTAAAACAAATTCCATACATTGTTCCAAACTGAACATTGTATTGAGCTCTGCGTTGCTACGTCTAAAGTGCTAACGAAATTGTTACAAACCTTTAGAGGCTACGTATAGAATATGATTTGAACATTTCCACTCTTGTAGGCTATGCCCAGAGTGCTGCCTTGTGAGACAGCATTTTCCATTTATTTTATTTTCTTTGTTCTTTTGTGGTTACGATTGTCTTTATCGTTCATTTGTTATTTTCGCCTATCGTTTAATTTATCTTTGAATTTTTTAACTACATTAAAACGCTACCTCACCTTCTGGTTATTTACCAATATTTTGAGTGAATATCTCGCATGATAAAACTAACATCAGATCTCCTAGCGGTGGGCCCACCAGTGGCTCAGCAGTATGTCTGCGGACTTACACGCTAAAATCCGGGTTTCGATACCCGTGGTGGGCAGAGCACAGATAGCCCATTGTGTAGCTTTGTGCTTAATTCAAAACAACAACATCCTAGCGGTGGAATACAGATACTATTCTTGTAGTGGAAGATTATGTAAATTTATGATCATCTGAGGTGTACTGTCGTAACCTACTCAGTGTATAAACGTCTTGCCAGAAGCTTCACTTTGAGAGAGAGTTATGAGGAGTATCCTGTTGGAACAGAGGTAAGTCTTCATATTTATAACGCTAGAATCAGAGGTTCGATTCCTCTCAGTGGACACAGTAGATAGCTCAATATGGCTTTGCTATAAGGAAAACCTAAGAGTTACGAGATAGATGGTGAATGATAGATTCAGTGAATTACTGCTGTTTAACACTCGGTGTTATTATTAACAATGAACTATAATTTTGTGTTGTAAGTAAATTTCGATCAACACTGAACTATATTTTTGTGTTGTAAGTAGGTTTCTATTAACACTGAACTACATTTTTGTTTTGGTAGTAGGTTCAATATGTGTTCTTGTAAGTAGGTTTCTATTAACACTGAACTATATTTTGGTTTTGGTAGTAGGTTTCTATGAACACTGAACTATATTTTTGTTTTGGTAGTAGGTTTCTTTTGACACTGAACTATATATTTTGTTGTAAGTAGATTTCTTCTTTCTGATTATTTTTCCTGATTCCATTATCATTCATGTTAAGTTCTCAGAAGGTGTTTATAAACTGTGTTTTGATATTTATGTCTGACTGTTGTATAGTTGAATAAACTTATGTTTGTTGTTGTGGATTGTATTATTTTAGACCGTTATAACGGTGATATTCTAACCCTTGCTGACAAGGTGTAGTTGCTAGTTCAGTATTGCTACCATTTCGAATTCATGTCTAGAGTGTTCAGAATTGCTGTTCTTGCAGGGCTATGTCTAAAGTGTTACCTCAGTATTGCTGTTCTTGCAGGGCTATGTCCAGAGTGTTACTTCAGTATTGCTGTTCTTGCAGGGCTATGTCTAGAGTGACACCTCAGTATTGCTGTTCTTGCAGGGCTATGTCTAGAGTGTTGCTTCAGTATTGCTGTTCTTGCAGGGCTATGTCCAGAGTGTTACTTCAGTATTGCTGTTCTTGCAGGGCTATGTCTAGAGTGATATTGCAATCCTTTTAATACTATAGTTCCACATAAAACATCCATTGTTACAAACTTAACTATACGTTGTGCCTTCGATTCGAGGGACAAAATAACTGATGTTTGTTTCATCTTGTGCTTATCAATTTATATATAACTAAGCACGTGATGAAATGATGTCATTTCCAAAACAATTGAGATGTTATGTCCATGAATCATACACACCTGTAAATGTTTCCGTACTTACCCAAACTGTTACGATCTAATAATCACCATGTATGAATTGCAGAATGGTTTAATATAATTAATGCGTCACGTAGAGAAGTTCGTTTCGCTCGAAGTAAATTAATTGTGTTAATTTAAAATCACAATAGTTATTTTATCTTCATATATTTTTCAAACTAATGTGTTGATATACGTATCATATCTTTCTTGCTGTTTGAAACTGAAGTGTTGTCCTTTAAAGGCATGCCTTTACTGTTTAAAACTAATGTTTGAAACTTAATTAACACTCGATGTATTTATCGAAGTGCAACCAATAATGACATTTACGTATATACGTGTTCAAATACGAGCTCGAGTGCTCGAGTACCGTCCGTTGGACAGGTGAAAAGAATAGTTCATTGTAATACACAACAGGAAATTGTGTTTCTACTTATTTTTCTTAACATAATAAGCATTAAATACGATAAAAAAAAATACATAACTGTACCAATATTAAAAATGAGGACATTCTGTTCCCAAGAATTCTATCAATGTGAAACCACAGGAGAGGTCATATCATTCTATACTACTGTGAAACCACAGGAGAGGTCATATCATTCTATATTACTGTGAAATCACAGGAGAGGTCATATCATTCTATATTACTGTGAAAAAAGGTGCTGATTTAGTAATTTTCTAAAGTTATATATGAAATTAAATGGGGATCCAGCCCCTACCCTTCCATCATGACCTTTCTAATGACATCCTGTATTACTTTGTCAAGTTTGGTTCTGGTTGGTTAATAAATGTAGAAACGTACGAGGAACAGATACACAGAGAGACATTTATTTATATAGAAGATGGGAATCTAACCCCACGTTCTTCATGACCTCCCACGTGTTATCCTACAGATTTGTGCCAAAGTTTTAGGATAAATTCAAAAATGGGGTATCCAACCTCTTATGGCATTCGTCACTTCATCCTACATCAAGTTTTGTCCTGATTGATCAAGAAATATGGAAACGTGTAAGGAACAGATTCACGTATCACAGTGACATTTATTTACAGAAATTACTGTGATACCTATACACATAAGTGAAGGTAGTTTACAACTATAACTCTCATATACAATGGTGAACCAGCTACTATTCACCATATAACTTCAGCGTCCACTTACATTACAGAAAGTAGAATTTTTCATTTCCTCTGTGAGTATGTTTAGTTTCTAGCTTATGTTCAACTTGTTATATCTTTATTTTGTCTGTGTGTCTAAACAAGATTAGTGATATCTGAAACAAAGTATGCAACAGTTAAGCCACCTGGACGTACAAGAGAAATTGTTGACTTTCACCCAGATGTGTACGAACTCCCGTGTAATATCCAGTTAAACATCGAACACGAAAGGACGGAAGTAACTTTATGAACGTTAAAAAAACAAATACGTGTCTGTAATACGAGACCTGCTTGTAAAACAGCCTGTGTTTGGCAAACTGAAAGTCTACTGTTATGGTTTGTACGTCTACCATTAGCTGATTGTAAAACAGTCAGTGTTTGGTAATCTGAAAACCTACTATTATAGTTTGTACATGAAACATTAACTGGTTGTAAAACAGCCTGTGTTTGGTAAACAGAATGTCTACTGTTTTTTAAAACATTAACTCCAATAATCATCATTATTTTACTGAAATACTTCTTTAATAAACTGTAACTACGTCACTTTCTTTCAGGAAGTCTGACATTTAAGGTTAAAAGACCTTGGAAAGTTGGGAGGGGCGTGGCATGTGGACATTTCATCCATGTATAGAATGAAATAACTTGAATCTCTTCCTTTCTATCTGTCTACTACAACAGTCACGTTACTCAGGGAAAGGCAGGGTAACCAATAGCATCTTCCTTTCTTCAGTTATTTTTATAACTACTGAATTGTCGAGATAATTAGGCTAAAACATAACCGAAATCACCACGTGAAACACAGAATTAGGGTACATACAAACTTCAAGGAAGTAATGTAAAAATGTATCCTATGAGGAGGCGTATCTGCTAAGGTAGGACACACTTAGCAGTGAGGATACGGATTTAGCCGTCCTACATGTTGTGTAGAATTAGAACTAAATAAATAAATATGTGTATCTGTGTGTGTTTTTCTTATAGCAAAGCCACATTAGATTATCTGCTGAGTCCACCGCGGAAAATAGAACCCCATATTTTAGCGTTGTAAATTCGTAGACTAACCGCTGTACCAGTGAGGGATAAATAAATAAATTTACAAAGTTATAATTATGACTGTTCATGTTTTAACCTCCCCCCTCTACACATGTAAAAATATCATTTGTAGCTAGTTGGGGAGGTTCACTTGATCCTCACGAAAAGGTAAAGAAAGAAAAAAATAGTTCCGTCAAACTTTGTCCACTGTCGTCATCGTAATTATTATCACGTGGCTGTTTCACGAGCCTTCATTGTATTTACATAAGTTATATCCTGACACTCGTGCTTCTTTGAGAATCTTTTACACGGTAAAAACTAAAACCGTTACAAAAGTTACACATTGTTTGCGTATTACAGAGACTATCTTTTGGAGACCATCTAGTTTATATAAGTCATGCTTTTTCGGGATATCTTTTGGCGACCATCAGTGAGAGTGATAAATTAGGTTTATAAACTGACTTAGGCAGCATTATACCTATCGAAACAATGGCTTAGTCAACAGCATAACGAAAACTTTAAACAAACGAGAAAACGCACATTAACTTTTGTTCTGCCTTACGTTTGTGGAAATTCCTTTATTTCAACAGCCCACCATGATTCACAGATTGTTTACAAGTTGACCTGTAGACAATGTCCTCAAAAGGCTACGCCACATCCATCACTCAATGTTTACGTCAAACATTTTTCAGTGATTAACTCGCGAGTACCAACGCACGTGCACACTGAGCACGATCTTCCAAATGAGGAAAGCAGTTTTTTTCGTTTTGTTTTCCAATGAAAGAGACTTGCATATCAAAGAATTCCTTGTCATCGAGACAATATGCCAAACTGTCACTGAATAAAATAAACCACTAGTAATTTAAGGCTTCACAACTGTTTTTGTCTGTTGTTTATAACTAAATCACAGTTCTTGTGTAGATGTTCTGTAGAACTTACGTGTCAGATATTCTTAAGGTCTGAGAGTAACAAGCACTCCAGGAATATCGCTAGGTTTGTTTTCTTCTGTTTGCTGTTGCTGTTTACGAAGTTGTACTGTGAAAAGAAAAAGAGAAAACTCCACTCTTCATTATCATTTTAACTGGTGACACTACTGTCTACAGTATAACTTTTTCGTATTGCAGTATTTATTTTATATATATATAATGGAATTGACCTATGACATGAACACCGGATGTGTATAATGTAATATGATTTGTTTTCGTTCTTTTATGCAACATTATTTAAAACAAAATGTTTCATCCAGTACATCTAACTTTTTGTTTACCTTAAATTGATAAATGGTGTAAGATCGAGAAGGTCTGTAATTTTAAAGATGAAGGTTCGATACTCGCGTTCGGACAGTGCAGATAGCTTATTGTGTAAGTTATGCTTGAACAGAAACCAATCTGCTTCGTCCACTGTCGTCATTGTAATTATTATCACGTGGCTGTTTCACGAGCCTTCATTGTATTCTCCTGCTTCTTTGGTAACCTTTTACACGGTAAAAACTAAAACTGTGACAAAAGTTACACGTTGTTTGCGTATTGCAGAGAATGTCTTTTGGACACCATCTAGTTTTTATAAGTCGTGTCTTTTTTAGGACAGCTGTGTGTGTGTTATCTTATAACAAAGCCACACTGGGCTATCTGTTGAGCTTATCGAGGGGAATCGAACCCCTAATTTTAGCGTTCGGGATACTTTCTGGAGACTATCTACTTGATATAAGTAATTCTCTTCGGGATATCTTTTGAAGACCATCTAGTTTACATTAAGTCATGCCTTTTCGGGATATATTTTGGAGATAATTTGTTCATACCAAATTCTGCTTTTTCGGGAATAAGAAAAATGAGTTTCTAACACCATATGTTTTTTGTTATCAACGAATATTCCATTATGTTTATAAAATTCACGTGTTTCGGTTTTTAGTGATAAATAGCATTACGAGCTTATAATAAGTCAAAATATCAAGGAGGTTTCGGTTGGTTCACAATGAAATGTTCTTCCAGTAGTAACAGAACGTTTTGTGTACAATTGTTCGAATATCTCCCACGTGTCCAGCTGTCAGTTTATTTATCCTTTTTTTTAGTTGAACGAAAACAATACTTGGTGAGTAATGTGTCTGAGTTTTTATCTATTATTAACGCTGTATGAAACCTGAGACAGTTTCTTTTATTTTTTATTTTTAGGAATACCAAGACTGTGTGTGTGTGTTTTTTTCATATAGCAAAGCCACAAAGGGCTATCTGTTCAGCCCACCGAGGGGAATCGAACCCCTGATTTTAGCGTTGTAAAACTAAGAATTACCACTGTACCAGCGGGGGACAAGTAGTCGTAAAAAAATAAAAAGATATCTGAGAGTAATAAGAAAACACTTAATTTATTATTGAACAATTTTAGACAATATTCAGCAGTGCACTGTTTGTTTTTAATTCCGTACAAAGCTACTCGAGGGCTATCTGTGCTAACCGTCCCTAATTTTGCAGTGTAAGATTAGAGGGAAGGCAGCTAGTCATCACCACCCATCATCAACTCTTGGGCTACTCTTTTACCAACAAATAATGGGATTGACAATCACATTGTAATTCCCTCACGGCTGAAAGAGCGAGCATGTTTGATGCACCGGGGATTCGAACCCGCAACCCTCGGATTACGAGTCGAGTGCCTTAATCACCTGGCCATGCCGGGCCGTACTGGAGTGTACGTGCAAGAACACGTAAAATAGAATTGACACTTTGCTGTATTCTGCACTCTCGTTCTCACATACGTCTGCTTTGTTTCGTACATTTGATACGACATCTGTTTCGAAATAGTTTTGTACATGCAGAGCGAGTAGAAACAAACTGTTGTTAGCAGATTATTGAGAGAGAGATGTATTCCCAATAATTAAATTGGAACCCTAATATAATTTCTTAGTTTGTGTATCGAGACTACCACCTCCCGGGTAATTACTTTTGTTTAATTATCGATGTAGAACTAACCACAAAGTACGGGTTCTGTGTGGCAGTAGATTCCCAGTTGTGGCCTCTGGAAGAAGGCCAAGATATGTTAAACCTACAAGAATCTAAAAAACAGCAAATTGTGAAATGTATCTAACTTTCAGACCTACACTTGCATTGTTTTACAACAACTACAAACGTAAAACAAGTTATATAGACTGAAGAAATCCCAACTTTTGTTACAAACGTTGATTGGAAGGCGAGGAAAACAAATTTTAATAAACTTAAGTTCTTTCTGATCGAAGTCAAGAGTGTGGACATCGTTTACCAAAATGGCCGCGAGAAAAAGAGAAACACGCTTTGTCACTTGAGATTTCGGTTGACGTAAGTTATCAAATTTCTTTTTGTCTTTGTTGCACATAAGATAGTTAGCTCATGGCATTCTTACTGCCACACTGCTAACAGGAAAAGTTAACTCGTGGTGTTCTTACTGCCACACTGCTGACGGGAACGGTTAACTCGTGGTGTTCTTACTGCCACACTGCTGACGGGAACGGTTAACTCGTGGTGTTCTTACTGCCACACTGCTGACGGGAACGGTTAACTCGTGGTGTTTTTGCTGCCACACTGGTGACGGGAACGGTTAACTCGTAGTGTTTTTGCTGCCACACTGCTGACGGGAACGGTTAACTCGTGGTGTTCTTACTGCCACACTGCTGACGGGAACGGTTAACTCGTGGTGTTCTTGCTGCCACACTGCTGACGGGAACGGTTAACTCGTGGTGTTCTTTCTGCCACACTGCTGACGGGAACGGTTAACTCGTGGTGTTTTTGCTGCCACACTGCTGACGGGAACGGTTAACTCGTGGTGTTCTTACTGCCACACTGCTGACGGGAACGGTTAACTCGTGGTGTTTTTGCTGCCACACTGCTGACGGGAACGCTTAACTCGTGGTGTTTTTACTGCCACACTGCTGACGGGAACAGTTAACTCGTGGTGTTCTTACTGCCACACTGCTGACTTAGTGATGACAGAGATATTATCGTTCATTGTTTTCTGTTTGATACACGAGGGCTACCTGCATTAGCTATCCCTAATTTAGCAGTGTAAGACTAGAAGGAAGGCAGCTAGTCACTACCACCCACCGCCAGCCGTTGGGCTACTCTTTAACCAACCAACAGTGGGAGTGACCGTAACATTATAACGCTTTAACCATCTGGCCATGTCGGGCCTTGTTTTCTGTACGAAGTGAAGTATTGAAATCCCTTGACTTGTTTATAACACAAAAAAGAAAACAAAACCAACATGATGCTCAACACGTGCTTAGGATGGAGTGTAATAATACAAAATATTTCATTACGGTGTCTTGGGACTACTGCGCCACTCGGAGTCACACAGTCTTCTCTTGTTAACCCTTCTGACAGTGACGGGATGTTGACCAAGGCCGATCGGGGTCTGGTTCATTCCCGATAAAAGATGTGCGCCGGATAATTATTCAGTCCTGCTTAGTTGTCATTCCTCACGGAAACTTGGTGATTTATTTTATCAGCTCAACAATCAGAATCGAAACCTTGGTCTTTTCCCGTGTCCCTCCTTCTCTGCACGGGATCTGTGGGTCTAAAACTCGAGATTCATTCGTTCGCTGAGAGCTCCACGTGGGGTAAATACACAGATAACACGGACGTGGGGGTAATGAGGTAAGTAAAAGTGTGAAGATAGATTCCGAGCGAATGTCACATGTCCTGTGTGAAAGACGAGCGAAGTCGCCACTGTTTCATATGTCAGTTTTAGTATGTGTTGTTAAAACTCCGTGTCTAGAAGACGCGGATCATTGAATTATGTGAAAGAAAGATATAACGAGTAAAACGCACAACGATAATTTTTTTTTATTTTTAATGGTCGTGTCTGTCTGTGCGTAACGCACAACCTTTAGAAACTACCCAAAGAGTTTATGCTACAATATTTATTCACATAAATACCAATCTGTTATATGTACCTTATATGTACTCATGCTGTTAGCTGGAATAAATTAAGAGAACTTAAATACAATTAATTCAAACATATGAGACACCCGAATATATAAATATTTACCACGTAAGGACACAGTAAACACATTTTTACCATGTGAAGATAATATAAGACACCACCATACAAAGAATACGTAATACATTTACCGTACAACAAAACGTAATGTGCAAATGTTTATCATGCAAAGAAGATAATACATAATATTTACCGTACGAACAAGAGATTATATATAAATATTTATGATACGAAAGTGGCATGATATATGGCTGTTTGCCATATAAAGAGGTCACATACAAATGTCTACAACACGAATAAGTTGGCAAATAAATATTTGGCGTACAAAAAAACTGTAAACTGTAAGACACATGAAGACATAATATATAAATTATCACCAAATGATAAGACGTAATACACAATAATTTAAAAGTTACATGGGACCCATTTCAATGTAGATATATATTGGTGCATTCAGAAGGTAAACAGTTATCATACGAGATACGACGTGAAGAGGGCGTGACTTGTAGAACTGTCAACGAACGGAGAATGGCTGTGTGTGTGGTACACTTAATGGAATTAACATCTCAGCTTATGTTATTCTAAACGACAACTTTATAAATGATTAAGTATTTGAATTTATTATTTTGACTCGCTAACTTGAGAAAATATTATACCAGATTTCCGTATTCTAAGTGATTTGAGGGTATTAAAGAAAAGCTAGAAATTTAGCGACGTTGTATGCGTGAATTGTGTATTATTGCACAATACACCCTTTTGTCATGTCGAGTTGTTGTCTCAGTTTTCTCTTCAACCCATTATCAAATAGAAATGCAGTGAAACACAGGAAGTAGGCCACCTTTGTTAATCACAACTAAAAAAATCAGTTCAGTAATTAATACATCTAATTAATATACCTGCTTAACCAAGAGTTTTTGGTGTAATAAAACAAAAAAATACGATGTTCGAATGTATTACTGCATCGCTGGGATGTACTTTGTTACTTGCTAGTAACAGTTTCGGCCGTAATCCTAATAATACTTCATATGATTCGCCTGGCTTAAGAGATTAGATACAAAACTAATAGCCCCCCCCCCCAGTGGCACAGTGGTATGTCTGCGGACTTACACACTAAAAACCGGGTTTCGATACTCGTGGTGGGCAGAGCACAGATAGCCCATTGTGCAGCTTTGTGCTTAATTCTAAACAAACAAACAAACTAAAATAATAACGCAAATAATTATCATAATAGCACTGAGCGCTAGTCTTAGAATTTTTATTAATTGTGATCCTTTATGCATTAAAAGGAAGATAACTGCTCCGACTTTTTTATTAGTTCGCCAATGATTCTAGTATTATTCCAATCAACAATGTTTGTCTGTTTGTTTGGTTTGAATTTCGGACAACACTGTTAACGGCCGTCTGCAATAGTTGTCCCGAATTTTGGAGTGATATGCTACAGTAAACACCATCGACTATTAATACTTGGGCTACTCTTTACGAACAAATAGTAGGTTTGATCGTAACATTATAACGGCTGAAAGCAAAAGCATGTTCAAATACAGGATTCGAATTCGTGACTCGCACGTTGCGAGTCCCGTGCCCTAACCGCCAGGCCATGCCACGCCTCAATCAGCAGTGATGGACATATCAAAACCAAAAACACTTTTTCGAATCTCGGCAAGCCTAAATAAAATAAAGATCCACCAGATGACAGTTTATCAGATGGTTTATAAAGGTCTAAACGTTAGGGTACCTCATTCAGTCAAAGAGCGTGTAACTTCCTCGTTTCTCCTATCACAGAAATATACTCTCCACCCCACGAGTTAACAGACAGTCCAGGCCCACGTTCTTGAACTCATTTCTCTTATAATGTTCTTCTACCAACCCAAATCTGTAATTTAGTACCAACCTATATTTCATAACTGGTTCTGACCTCAATAGACGTGCAGGATGTCATCGCAGACTGTTTTGATGACAGAACAACCAGAAGGAAGTGAGCAAATCTTCATCATCCTACCATTTTTCTTTCGCTTCTGCCATCAGCTGCCATATGTGATTGTTAGTGTGTCCTACTAGTTGACACACTTGTGGATACGTGTCATTAGTTAAACAAGATTGCAAGCTATATATCATATCCAGAAATGTAACAGTTGTAATCATCAAACTCGGTTAAAACTGTTAGACATATCAGAGAATCCGCAGCTTAGACACATCTCTGGCTGGGTTCTTTTGTGAGTATGGTTCTCTCTGTCTTGTTCACACTAGGTGAAGTGTGACTGTTAGGTTGTTCTAGATGTATGGTTCTCTCTGTCTTGTTCACACTAGGTGAAGTGTGACAGTTAGGTTGTTCTAGATGTATGGTTCTTTCAGTCTTGTTCACATTAGGTGAAGTGTGACAGTTAGGTTGTTCTAGATGTGTGGTTCTCTCTGTCTTGTTCACACTAGGTGAAGTGTGACAGTTAGGTTGTTCTTGATGTGTGGTTCTTTCAGTATTGTTCATACTAGGTGAGGTGTGACAGTTTGTTCTAGATGTGTGGTTCTTTCTGTCTTCTTCAGACTGAAAGAAGTGTGAGACTTAGTGTGTTCTAGATGTGTGGTTCTTTCTGTTTTCTTCAGACTGAAAGAAGTGTGAGACTTAGTGTGTTCTAGATGTGTGGTTCTTTCTGTCTTCTTCAGACTGGATTAAGTGCACGACACTTTCGGCTGTTTATAGGAGTACGGTGAAAAATAAACCCACGTGAGTCATGTTTCACACCGTCTAAGCTTTAGGGTTAACGTTTAGTTCAACTGATAAGACTTTTTGTGGCTTTTTACCGTATTGTTGTGTCGGCAGTGGCACCTGGTGACTTTTCGATCGATTTGAACTGGACCTAGTCGCTGGAAGAAAATATAACATTGAGAAATGTGTTTACTGATTAATATTTTAAGCTAATTACGTACTTCTAGGGTGACCTTTAACTTTTATATACTTTGAAAGTTCAACATAATTTAATTCTTGTTATCCCTAAGAAAAGGACCTTTGGGTCAGAAAAGTTCTTATTACAGATATTACTCCGGTTATGTGTGTAACTGTTGTATACGGTTACAGATAATACTCCGGTTATGTGTGTAACTGTTGTATACGGTTACAGATAATACTCCGGTTATGTGTGTAACTGTTGTATACGGTTACAGATAATACTCCGGTTATGTGTGTAACTGTTGTATACGGTTACAGATAATACTCCGGTTATGTGTGTAACTGTTATATACGGTTACAGATAATACTCCGGTTATGTGTGTAACTGTTGTATACGGTTACAGATAATACTCCGGTTATGTGTGTAACTGTTATATACGGTTACAGATATTACTCCGGTTATGTGTGTAACTGTTGTATACGGTTACAGATATTACTCCGGTTATGTGTGTAACTGTTGTATACGGTTACAGATATTACTCCGGTTATGTGTGTAACTGTTGTATACGGTTACAGATATTACTCCGGTTATGTGTGTAACTGTTGTATACGGTTACAGATATTACTCCGGTTATGTGTGTAACTGTTATATACGGTTACAGATAATACTCCGGTTATGTGTGTAACTGTTGTATACGGTTACAGATAATACTCCGGTTATGTGTGTAACTGTTGTATACGGTTACAGATAATACTCCGGTTATGTGTGTAACTGTTATATACGGTTACAGATAATACTCCGGTTATGTGTGTAACTGTTGTATACGGTTACAGATAATACTCCGGTTATGTGTGTAACTGTTGTATACGGTTACAGATAATACTCCGGTTATGTGTGTAACTGTTGTATACGGTTACAGATAATACTCCGGTTATGTGTGTAACTGTTGTATACGGTTACAGATAATACTCCGGTTATGTGTGTAACTGTTGTATACGGTTACAGATAATACTCCGGTTATGTGTGTAACTGTTGTATACGGTTACAGATAATACTCCGGTTATGTGTGTAACTGTTGTATACGGTTACAGATAATACTCCGGTTATGTGTGTAACTATTGTATACGGTTACAGATAATACTCCGGTTATGTGTGTAACTGTTATATACGGTTACAGATAATACTCCGGTTATGTGTGTAACTGTTGTATACGGTTACAGATAATACTCCGGTTATGTGTGTGACTGTTGTATACGGTTACAGATAATACTCCGGTTATGTGTGTAACTGTTGTATACGGTTACAGATAATACTCCGGTTATGTGTGTAACTGTTGTACGTGATGATTAACACACAAAGTTGCTAATATATTTAACGAATCTCTATGTAACATCTTGAACTACTGAAAACATTTCTTTTAGATAACGTGAATAGTATTTTGTAAAATAACGGTTATCTATCATGTAGAAGTTGTTAGTTCAAGTTTCTGACAAGCTGAATTTAGTTTCTTGTTTCTCGCTCTCGTGTTTTCCGGGTTGATCCGTACAGAACGTATAATGGAATCCACAATCCATACACTAACCGTTGTTTCCACTATTTTGGCAACAACGTCTGTTGCCCGTGGAATAATGTGATCAACCCCCCATTTGTCCTGGGCCTGTCAGCTTACAGGTTCCCCCATCGATACAGAACCTCTACGTGCAATACGTTTATAGGCAATGGGCTTCAGTCCGGTAAGCCCGTGCTTTTATTCGGGGTTGAATGTGATCTTTTGATTCTGGGTTTGTTTTAAAGACACCGTTTGTACAGTGGATAAACAGGCTGCCTGCTGGTTGTTCATAGCTCTCAGTAGGCTTAACTTAGATTTCACAAAGTGTATAGACCCTAACCATGGAAAGTGTATTCGCATCTATTTATGTCATCTTTTTCTGTTAGACACATCGTGTGATGCTGAAGCAAGTTACACCGTAATACTAATAACTTATTTTTAGGAATCTTTCAATGATAGCTCGTGCTGTAAATACAAACTCATTTTATAAATGCGAAAGAAAAAAATCAATGAAAAAGAACCTTAGAAATCATAGAGGTCTCTAAACAACGAAGGCCTTGTCCTATATGAACACAAGGTATCCATTCATTCTGACGTCACAGCAGAAATAAGTCTTTGATACTGACGGTATGTGACGTCAACTCTTACTTAGTTACATCGACAAAAGAAGACATTAACTTAAAAACAAACTCCACGCTCATAAGACGGACTAGCTATCATGTTTTAGAAGTTTAACTAGAAAATAATATTGAATAAAATATTCTCTTAGAAACTGAAAATACGCCTAACGTTCTATTAAATGATGTTTGCGATATTGAAACACGAAATACATTTATGCGTACTTGTTAACAAGTCTTCCAAAAGGCGTTGTTTTGAATTAAGCACAAAGCTACACAATGGGCTATTTGTGCTCTGCCCACCACGGGTATCGAAACCCGGATTTTAGCGTGTAAGTCCGCAAGACATACCGCTGAGCCACTGGGGGGCAAAAGGATTAAAAGCACTAGGATCAGCTGAGTGTCACAATTCCGAATTGTACCGGCCAGATCGACATGAGAAAATGAACCACCTTTATTATGAAATGTAGAACCAGGTTGGCGTCCATTTTATTTATAAACAAACATTTAAACTAGTTTCGTGGAGTTAAAACAAAATCCACGCCACACTACGGATAATTTACACACGTGTTGTTTTAATAAAACTAAGACTAAAAGCTAATAAAATCCGGCTGTAATTCAACGTTTCGCTTTTCTAAAAACTTTGTAATCAGACAACAAAGCAAAGAACCCGTATCTTCAACAAACTAACCTTTACTAGAAGGCGTCCAGCATTTCCTGTAACTGTTGCCCATTTGGTCAGTAAGCCACAAACGAGAATTTTGTCACCCGTGTTTAACACCTAGAGGATATGCCTCAACACGTGCTACGCCTCGAGTGAACTAGGTTCTCCTCGGCAAAAGCTGTAATCTCGGTCTCAGGGATATTTGAATGTACAAGTAGTGAAAGCTACGTTCACTGAAATGGAGATAGAGAATGAAAAGAGAGCTATTGAATTCATGTACGTATCACTCGTAACTGTCCTCACCGTTTGTGCGAGTCTTTTTGTACAGAGCATACATAAGGTCCTATGTCACACGTGCTGTATCAGTTAACCCTAACTCTACATCTAGACTATATATCAGAAACAACCGCTCTTTCCGCCAGGAGGCCAATCTAAACTTTTAAAGATTGTTTGACAGAAAAGAAATGGAAAACACATTGGTTGAAAGAAGATATCTGTCTTGCCTCTAGTTGTGGTACGACGAAATTACAAAAAGAAAAAATCAAAGCTTCTGGTTATGACCCCTCTAGTTTGAGACACGGAAGATTGTTTATTTTTAAATCTGTAGCCCGTGTTGTATTTAATAAAAATTATTTATTTCTAAGGTAGTTTATTTTTTTATGGAACGAAATTAAATTTGATATATTTAGTTTTAGATAATTAAAATATTTTTTAAAGGAAATATATTATTATATATATAAAACCACGTGTCGTATCTCGGCTTACGTAATAAAACAACGTGTAGTTCAACCAATTCGATTTCCAACTGTAACACTCTTGTCTTTGTCAGTCAATCAAGATCACTTTAGATTAATGAGCTGAGAAAGTGACTGCGCATGCGCAAAAATGTTTTATTAGTAGATATTGGTTTAGAAACAATCTTACGTTTGTTTTCTTTTTCTAATTATAAAAAAAAAATCAGAAGCTAAATCACGATAACGTTCGAACAATACCCCTAGTGGTGTGTCTGCGAATTTAAACCACTACAAACCAGGTTTCGATACTGTTGTACGCAAATGAACCAGAGTTACAATGTGTGTGTGTGTGTTTTTCGTATAGCAAAGCCACAAAGGGCTATCTGCTCAGCCCACCGAGGGGAAACCAGAGTTACAAAATGGGCTCTATGTGTTCTAAACAACCACGAGTATCGCCCTATAAGAACGGTCCGGCATGTCCAGGTGGTTAAGATACTTGACTCGTAATGAGAGGGTTGCGGGTTCGAATCCCTGTCACGCCAAAGATGTTCGCTCTTTCAGCCGTGGGGGCGTTATAATGTGACAGTCAATCCCAATATTCGTAAGTAAGTAGCCCAAGAGTTGACGGTGGGTAGTGATGACTAGCTACCCTCCATCTAGTCTTACACTGCTAAATTAGGGACGAGTAACACAGATAGCCCTCCAGTAGCCTTGCGCGAAATTCAAAATAACCAAATCTTTGTTCGTTGTTAAGCGCAAAGCTACACAATGAATTATGTGCTTTGCCCACCACGGGTATTGAAACTCATTTTAACGTCAGAATCCTTCAGAGTTACGGGCCGCTGGGAGTGTGTTTGGAGAGGGTTAGATTTTCACGTGGTTGTTTCACAGCTGCTGGTTCTGGCAGGCAAAACTGGCGCTTATTTACTACCTGCTTTCGCACGTTGCCGACGTCCCCCGAAACGTAAAGGAACAGAATTGACAAAGCTTGGTAAATATGGGGTAGGATCAAATTAACCGCTAACATTTCACCTTGGAAGGGTCAGCACGTGCGGGACATCGACTGCTTCCTGTTCCTACTCATAGTAGCTACCTATACGACGTTGTGGAAAGTGTTTTTTCCTCGACTGACATGATTCAGTTCACGGCTCCCGGCTGATTTCTAAAACGTTTGTATAATATGTTTTTTTTTTCTTAGTGCATGCTTTAGTGTTAGAAAAACACGTGTTATCCTACAATACAAAGTACAGCTTAACTTGTTACCATGACGACAGTCGTATTCTCCCTCGACACCCTTTTCTACCTTTATCACATTTATAAATGTGACGATACAGCTTTGAAAATTACTCGATATTCATAAATTTTAGACAAACATACATTATGTGGCTAAACTGTACCCTTCCTTGTATGTTATGGTAACGCGTCGAATTTTATTATTTTAAAATTTAAGATAATAAACGTTTCTCTGTAAACGTAATCTACGCTCTTCTTATGCGTAATTCACTTCTTTTCTCTACAGAGTTACAACGCTAAAAACCGGGTTTCGATACCCGTGGTGGGCAGAGCACAGATAACCCA
Organism: Carcinoscorpius rotundicauda; assembly: GCA_011833715.1. Taxonomy (NCBI): domain Eukaryota; kingdom Metazoa; phylum Arthropoda; class Merostomata; order Xiphosura; family Limulidae; genus Carcinoscorpius; species Carcinoscorpius rotundicauda. The sequence goes on along the minus strand of CM022392.1, from coordinate 168,726,709 downwards.
TTGTGTAGCTTTGTACCTAATTCGAAAACAACAACACTTTTCATTGTTATTCTATGTGGAAGATTTAAACCGAGAGAAACATTTAATAACTTTTCAGTTCTAGTGTTGGGCAGAGCACAGATAGCCCATTGTGTAGCTTTGTGCTTAATTCTAAACAAACAAACAAAATTGTTTCCTAGCTACCGACAACAGTATGACTCAAGTTTACTACACAATTATACAAAATATTTTTTACGCAGGTTTCTAAGCTACGAACAGAACACTGACCATAAATAAACATGTACTGACAGCAGGAAATAAAAAAATGTGATAAGTGAGTGTTCGTATTATAAAAGGTAGGCCAATGGTGTTTTCGCATGAGAAATGGAACTTTCAAAGCCCAAATATTTTTGTCCAGTAAAGGTAATATAACGGAAGGGAAAGAGGAATTCTGGGAACTTCAACAAGTGTTAGATGGTTATGGAGGTGTTATTTTATATCATTTGTTTTGACAAATTATAGACATTTTAATTTTTATATATTGTATGATAGAGAAGTTAAATTTACAATGTTTGTTTCAACTACGCTCTAGAAGTTTCACCGTACGTTGTTTTTAGATTATATAACTTCAGTTTTACATTGTTCGTTTTGAGTGGGTTGTATTTATTATGTTTCTTTGATAAATGGGTAACAGACATGTCAACTTTTATTACATTATGCGTTGTTAATTGTGTCATACATTTTAACTCACATTGTTATTTGTAAACTGGGTTGTATACCTTCTAGCTTGTGTAGTTCGTTGCTTACCGACTCGCACACGTCTTCTCATTGTTTGTTATTAACTGACTTTTACCCATGTTAACGTTATATCTCTTGTCTCTACTACCTTAAGCATGCGTTAACTTTCTATTACTTGTCGTGACTGAGTCATGCTGGTTACCCCGTACTCTCTGATGAAACAGGAGCCTCAGAGAACACAGAATCTGATATCCCAGAATGCGTTCTGCAGATAGGGCAACTCCGTTCTTCGTCAGGGGTGAATTTATTATAAGTAATCTCTACAAACGTTTCGGACACCATGTCACCTGAAGTTTTACATTTCATTTCACCCGCGACAAGACGAAAGTGACAGGGTAACTTGTCATTCAGAGAATGACATTTCGAAGTTGACTGAAAGTGACATTTATTAATCTCGTTCGGGAATTTCCCGAGTGAAACTAATCTGTGACACATATCTGTCCAGAAAACCCAGTTTATTGGAGGACATAACTCTAACCCGCAGTTGTTTCTCAGTTTATCATAGCAACACAGTTGGTGTTACAGAACTTACTTGTGTTATTAAGTTGATGATACAGTAATAAATATTTACTCGTCTTATTAAGTTGATGATACAGTAATAAATATTTGCTCGTCTTATTAAGTTGATGATACAGTAATAAATATTTGCTCGTCTTATTAAGTTGATGATACAGTAATAAATATTTACTTGTCTTATTTATCTCGTGTTAATGTTGTCAACATTTAGTTGTACAATTTGCTCTACATTATACAAAACATCAGTTAGTTCTTGATTTAAGTTACTTTAACTTTGACAGTCAATATTTATATAGTCGCTTACACTTTCGGTGATATGATAATTAACACTTTGTTCTCTATCATTTTCTTACTTATTTTAAAAACTACAGTAATACTTAAACATGTGAGGTCTGGATAAGTTACAATTATGAATGATAATCTATTCGTCACCGTTTTCTAGGACGTGTAAATAAAACCTTTCCGTTTCGCCATCTGGTGACAGTAACCGATTTGTTGTACGTAAAATCGAAGATGTGCAAAGTAGCTATTCTAACGAGAGTATAAACAAACGTTTCTCACGATAGTGAACTGTTTATGGCTGAGAATAACGAGGTAGTGTTTGGGAAAGTTGCACGTAGGAAACTTTGATAAAAAAAATTAGAAACTTTAAGACATTGTGATCATGAGAGATACTTATTTTAGTTCTCTCTATTTGTTAACAATGTTAAACTTGGATATTGTTTCAGTTTTGTTAAAGAAAATAAAAAGAATAGACATACGATACAATTTCACGTTTTAGTCACTTCTTCCTGGTCGCCACGTAAACAACAAACTTCTGTTATTGTTGTGTTAAAGCGTAACAGTCAGTTTCTCTCGTAAACATTTTAGCATTCCAGTAAGACTTATTGTCGTGTATCACACGTTCTACACATCCCTGTTTGTGTAAAACATTCATTTTCAGCAACACTGGTAAATTCTGTACGCTCCCAGATTTTATTTTTTTTATCTTGTAAAGTCACAAGATACTCTCGTCCTCTGCTATTTATCTCACGGAGGCTGAGAACGATGAGAAACACGACACCCACCCACAAACACTGTTTGTATTATATCTTTGTATGTAAACTAACCCTAACGAAACTCTTAACACATGTCGAAAGGGAGAAGATCATACTTAAAGAACAGCCCAACAAAAATTTAGGGCTAGTGTTAATCAATCATTCAGATCTCAGCACTCGTGTGAAGGAAATGTTGACTATAGAGGGCGTAGAATTATTATATGAGCATTAAAAAAATAACAAAAACACTCGCCCACGTGTGGTTTCTCGCACATAGTTAGTTTAAGGACATTGTTGTTCTCTCGAATGCAAAGCAATAGTCATTAGTAATAATATTACTTCGCCTGTAAGTTAACTCAAAAACTCACCCACGAAAATATGTCTTACAGCTCAAAAATATAGCAGTGTGTGTTTTATTTTGTTCGTGTCGAATTTCACCTTGCGATAATTAAAAATAATATTCTTGATTTAAATAAGAATATAATCAATGTAACTTGAAATATGCTGACAGTTTTGTTTTCGTGTTATTTTTCCACAAGCTTCGAGGCAGCAGAACAAGTCACTTCTTAAGCGCGACTACTTTAGTCCTCCAATGGAGGTTGGTCTTAGCCTGGATGTTGGTGTGACCGACCAAGAATTCATGGTTCGCGGCCTACTGCCGTCATAATAAGCTCTGAACTTTGAGATCGTTAGGGGCGACATGAATGATGGGCAAATAACAATACTTGATAGGACAAGTATAGTCCTAGAGTTGGTGGGGGGTACTGTTAACTAGGTTCCTTCCTTTTAAATGTCAGGTTCGAAATTGAAGACGGCTATGAGCGGATAGCCCTTGCGTTGCTTTTTGAGAAATTCACACATAAACAATTAAACAAACCCAAAGGCACAGCTTGTGTTGGGTGTTTCGGGCCCATTAAATACGCAGTTGAAGTTGCGTACAAGCTGATAAACTCGATACTTAAAAAGTGTGCGTCATATGCTGCTCTAAATTCATTATAAGTTTTGAGTTGGGGGAAATTAGTTCTATCATTATGTAGTGTGCTCATTTTTTTCAGTTCATAGTTACACAATGGACTATTTTCGATCGGTACACTAAAGGAATTCGAACTCGGAATTGTAGCGTTATAAATCCTGTACTAACAAGAGAAGATGACCTAAGGAGAGGAGATTGTATCTTTCATCATGAGATTTGTTTTTAAAGACTTTATATAAAATTTAGTTACATTGTTTACTGCCTCCTGGGAGATAAAAGATGTACCTTAAATTTTATTTACAAGATGAGTGCGAAAGTATGCACATAAAGTTTGTGATTTTTGTTGTAAATGTTAGGCTTATTTATTACCAAAGCTTTGTGAGTTTTCTGTATTTTAGCTATAGCTCTGAAATTACTTGTTTTTACCACACCAAAATTGAGTTGTTGTTTCCTTATTGACCGTGACCTTTTATCGTTCCTGATATTAAACTCGTGGTACTCAGCGACCATCAAGACACAAAAACTAGATCACATCAACTACTTATACACACAAACCCAACCATATCAACTACTTACACACACACAAACGTCATTAAATCAGCTACTTACAAACAAAAACTTATCTCATCAACTACTTACATACAAAACTTTAGCACATCGACTACTTACACACACAAACTAGATCACATCGACTACTTACACACGAAAAGTTGGTGACATCAACTACTTACATGAACAAAGTTTATCACATCAACAACTTACGTAGCTGGTGTTAATATCCGATAAAAACAAACTAAATAAAACATTAAATAAAAAACGGTATTTAAAATACAGTCAACAACAAACAAGACGCAGCAGAAACATGTTTCTGGTTTTATTAGACACTCTGATCAAATAGTTTCAGTAGCATTGATATCTGACACTGAACTTAATTTTATATGGAATGATTTAACACTGTAATTCTCATAACAGCTTCAAGAAACTTCGTCAAACACCTTTAAACAATGAAAGATCTTTGTTCGTTTCAGAACAGAACCACAATGGGAAATACCTTAAAACATTGAAAGATCTTTGTTCGTTTCAGAGCAGAACCACAATGGGAAATACCTTAAAACATTGAAAGATCTTTGTTCGTTTCAGAGCAGAACCACATTGGGAAACACCTTAAAACATTGAAAGATGTTTGTTCGTTTTAGAACAGAACCACATTGGGCTGTCTGCTGTGCCCACATTTTAGCGTTAACCCTAATGTAAGATGAGCCACGTTTGTTGATAAAAAAAAACTTTCTATTACGTTTATTAAAAGGTTGACTTGACAATTTTAATTTAATCACAGCATCTTTTAAACTCAGCGAAAATGTTCTTTGGTAAATAATTTAGTAAGCATGTAATCTGTGAATGTAACAATAATGCTGCTTTACACAACGACACCTCACATAACCTAGCATGTATCTCAATTTATTTGATACATTATGTGTGCTTTGTTTTGGAATTTTGCGCAAAGCTACATAAAAACTATCTGCGCTTGCCGTCCCTAATTTAGCAGTGCAAAACTAGAGGGAAAGCAACAAGTCATCACCACCCACCGCTAATTCTTGAGCGACTCTTTTACTAACGAATAGTGGGATTGACCGTCACATTTATAACGCCCCCACGGCTGAAAGGGCGAACATGTTTGGCGCCATCGGGATTCGAACCCGCGACCCTCAGATTACGAGTCCAATGCCTTAATTTACCTGGCCATACTAATGAATTACAATTCCTGTGATATATTTTTAGTAGACTACAGAAGCACTTTGAACCTGAAGAGACATAATACTCAAGCGACACCTTTCGTATTTTTACTTTTGCATAAAATACCGAAATGCCAACTTAAATTGTTGTTGTTTGTGGTGACTTAGGGTCCGGCATGGGCAAGCGTGTTAAGGCGTGCGACGCGTAATCTGAGGGTTGCGGCAAACATGCTCGCCACTTTTAGCCGTGGGGGCGTTACAATGTTACGATCAATTCCACTATTCGTTGGTAAAAGAATAGCCCAAGAGTTGGCGATGGGTGGTGATGACTAGCTGCCTTCTCTCTTGTCTTACACTACTAAATTAGGGACGAATAGTACAGATACCCCTCGAGTAGCTTTGTGCGAAATTAAAAAAAAACAAATAATTGTTTGTTATTGAGCACAAAGCTACACAAAGGGCTATCTGTACCCTGCCCACGACGAGTATTGAAACCTAATTCGTAGCGGTATAAGTCCGCAGACAACAACACCTTACATTTTTTCATTATATATGCCATAACCCGCGCTGGTACAGCGGTAAGTCTACGGATTTGCACCCTTAAATCAGCGGTTCGATTCCTTTTGGTGGGTTCGGTATATAGCTCGATGGGGCTTTACTGTAAGAAAGCGCACACTATACATGCTATTTACGCGAAGCAATTATATATTTTGGAAGAGGGAAATTGAATAATTTTATTAACTTACAAAAAAAGGAAACAAACGGCGGGAGCACGTTTCCAGTATGACCCTAGTTACGTCACTTATGACATTGTTGTTGCTTCACAGAAACGTTTCAGCTGAACTATTTTATAAAATAAGCATAATTAAGAACAAAAATTAATTAGATCTACTTTTCTGAGAAGCGTTTCGCTGTTTGCAAAGTAAGCCTAAGTTATCTTTAATTCAACTGATTTCATTTGCAGAAATCATAAATCGAGCGAGAAGGAAATGACAGTGTAAGAATAAAACGTTGTTTGTCTTTATTAGCGTCTCCATTTTCCTGATAAGTAATTCCAGGAAACAGAATTTAAAAAAAAATTGTGTAAACTTTGCTAATTATATGACTTTTTTTTTTATCTTCACGAAATAGCTCTCTACGAATTATATCCTTTTAAATTGACCTTCTGGTTGAAAAAGTTGGTTAATGAGTCATTAGAATAATCTTAATGTTGCGTAGGAATACACTAAAAATATAACAAATAATAAACTTATTTATCAAGCTTAAAACTTCAAAACAGGCCTGTATTTATCAGGATTTAAACTTCAAACAGGTTTTATGATGCTTCTCCGCATTTAAGTCTTAAATATTCCGATGTAAATTAAATTTTACAATAAATATTGTTTCGTTTGTAACTTGATAAGTAAGCCTGAAGGATTCTAGCGTTAAAAACTGCTCATACAATATCGTGTTTGTTTTACAATTCTATGAAATTCACACTCAATCACGGTTTTATAGGAAGCATAACTGAACAAAAAAAGATCTAAAAATCAACAGCTTATTTTATTAACTGGTTTTTCTAATGCAAACGTAATTACTTTAAATGCCAGATTTTAACATTCAAGTGGCCAGGTCGAAACCATTAGGGTTAGTTAGACACAGTCGTTAATCAGTAAACACGTAACGGAATTTAATCATTTATGTTCAAGCATTAGCGTTGTCAACATCTCCCACTGGCATCTCCTGTGTTACATTGGGTAAAAACATGGCAAAGGTTAAAAAGTTGACAAAGTTTGAAAAAGCGAGGTCTCTCTCAACATGTCATCGCTGGTGAGATTGGGCGTAGTAAAACTGTTGTTGCAAGTTTCTTAAAAGACCCTGAGGGGTGCTGAACGAGAATTTCAAGTGGTCGGTCCAAGAACATTTCGCCGGCGTTGAGCAGGAGGATTCGACGGTTTGTCCGCAAAGACACCAGCTAATCGTCGAACCAGATTAAGGCCCTTACTGATGCAGAATGCAGCTCAAGAACAACAAGACGGCATATACGAGAGAAAGGCTTTAAAAACCGTAAACGTCTTGAAAGGCCGCGTCTCCTTCTACACCACGAAACAGCTCGGTTAAACTTTACTGAGAAGCACCAAACATGGGACGTAGAAAAGTGGACGAAGGTATTGTTCTCTGATGAGAAAAAAATTAACTTAGATGGTCCAGATAGCTTCCAACGTTACTGGCACGATAAGGATATCCCACTAGAGACATTTTCTACACGACACAGTGGAGGAGGTTCCATCATGATCTGGGGTGCTTTCTCTTTCCATGGAACAATGGAGCTTTAGATTATACAGGGCCGTCAAACAGCAGCTGGCTACATTGGCATGTTGGAGAGAGCATCCTTATTGACTGAAGGCCCTCGCTTGTGTGGAAATGACTGGATCTTTCAGCAGGACAACGCTGCAATCCACAATACCTGCAGGACAAAGGACTTTTTCACAGCAAATAACGTGATTCTTGTGGACCATCCAGCGTGTTTGCCTGAACAGAACCTAATTGCAAGTGTTTGGAGGTGGATGACAAGGGAAGTCTATAGAAATGAGCGTCAATTCCAAACAGTGCATGATCTTCGTGAAGCCATCTTCTCCACTTGGAATAACATTCCAGCCAGCCTTTTGCAAGCGCTTATATCGACCATGCCAAAGCGAATGTTTGAAGTTATTCGCAATGACGGCCGTGCAACTCACTACTGAGACCTCTTATTGGGCATTTCCTACCATGTTTAGGACTTTTTTTGGTATGGTCTTAAATTTATGACCAATTAGTATTTAGGCCAATTTCATAGTGTTCATATTTTCCTTGTTAAATGCTAAAACAGTTTATTATTTTTGTTCTCCCTTTTCTTATTTTCATCTTTCGAAGCTCTACTCAAATAAGTGGTTGAGTCTAACAACACAAAATGCATATTTTTCTTTATGTTCATTGGTCTTAAGATTTTGGCCAGCAGTGTATAATAAGCCATTTACTATGTATAAAGCATAGCTCGCACTGAGGGCGCTAGAAACGGTTACACATCCCCTTCCTTTGTCCCCCGCGCTCCCCTCACTGGCTCAACGATAAGCACATAGGCTTATAAGACTAAAAATTGGGTTTCGTTACCTGCAGTAGGCACAGCACACATAGCCAGTTGTGTGGCTTTGCTCTTAGTAACAAACAGTCAAAAAAGACAATTCCTTCTCTCTCTCTCTCTTTATTTCGGTTTAAGAAATGGAGTTTATCACAGGAGTGGTATCTATTCAGCTTGGAATATTTCGGGAGAAAAAACATTTAAATAAAGAATACCACAATGCAACCATCTGATGTGTGTAAAATGTGTGTTGTGTCCAGAACTAAGATTTTTGGTATTCGATTAGAGGCCCTCTGTCCTATTGTTTGGAACGTTCTACACGGTTAAGGCTTTAGTTGTTTTGACCAGACATCCCAGTTTAGCTGAAATCATTTCCACTTTTGGTAAGTTATTATCCATCATGTCCTGTTCGATCCTTTCCGGGTGCCTAAGTGTCATGGTTATCAGATTCATCAGTTAGATATTTTTTGTTAATTCTGTTAAACACCGTGATCCCCTAACAGCTGTGATGATCAAAAGACGTGATTTGTGATAGAAGAACAGAGTGTTTCACACATCTCGAAAACGACTCAATGTAATCTTTGTTGCTTCCCATGAAGTTGGCCGTAACGCCAACATGGAATGCAGCTGGAGCGTGAATTTAACAGTCGATGCGCGGTTTATGAGTCGTGAATCGTTAAATTAAAGTCACTAAATGAACGACAATTAGTCAGAATTCGACGAAAACTCTTGATCAGTGAGGTATATATGGCAGCAATAACGTATTTCGAATGTGTAATTTATTGTTCATTATTTTCTCCTGAATAGGTTACACAGTTTTAGGGTCTGAAAATCTGAGCGTTTCTCAGATTAATTATTTGTCGTTGTATTCATAAAGTATCTAGTAATAGTTCGTGCTGTTAACTGTCATGCTCGAGGTGGTTTTATTCGTTTTTTTGAGTTATGGCGCTGAGTGTATGACGAATATGTAGAATCGATCTGGATATAATGTTGTTGGAAAAGTATCGATTTCCAGGTTGGCCATTTAAGAGTACATTGTGTTAAACGTGTGGAAAACAATTCTAAGGAGACTGTGAGTTTTAGAGAATTTTTTTAAAACGACGATGGGTCCGAATAAACCCTACTGGTAATTCTAGGATTAACTAATATAAATCGTTTTCCAGAATTTTGGAAACTTTTTTTGGAAAAATCATACCGGGAAAACGTGCAAGCAATATGTGTTTTTGTTTGCTTTCCTTGCACGTGAGAGACAGCCCGAAAGGGTGCGTCTGGGGAGTGGTTATACATAGATCATCAGTGGTCAGTTCTGTTTTGTAGAGGCGACTGTTACGGGGAAACAAAACTTGGTATGCTACAGAATTTTGCCACTGTTGGAAACACTACAACCTAAAATGTCATCTCAGCCAGATAATACCTGTCCACACTGTATTCATATCGTCCACAATACACTTAATAAAAAAAACACTTCTTTGTCGGCGGATTGGACAGGGAGACTCGACCATTCAGACCCCGTCTTTTACGGACATGACGTCTATGTGTTTATTTACTTTTTTAGGGGGCTCCATGAATAACATAGTTTACACAACCAGTGAGGTACAGAGCAGAGATGTAACGCATCTAAGAAGCTTACTTAAAGATTAATCCTACAATGTTGATGTAACTCCTGGTGCACGTGTTTAACTAGGACGTCGTAAGCTGAAAATAACTTTAAACATTAATCTTGCACGTGCAACAAACCGCTCGTCTCTACGTTAAACAGTTTATCCCGTATAATATTTTAAGTGTTTCTAAACTTCTTGGATATACCCTGCATGCCCTTGTTACAAGTTTATGAGATCGCTTACGTCTAATTCTTAATTTGTTATTAATTTTGTTATTTCTTTTCTCTGAAATACAAAATTAAGACGACTAGAGCGGATCGCCCTTAAGTAGTTTTGCGCGAAAATTCTCAGATATTTAATATTACGGTTATAAATTCTCTTCATAAAATGCTTCCAAAACATTAAGAAACACATAACAGAAATAGACTGCTAATATCCGTGTTCGTAAACCTGGTCACGTTTTACAATCATGCAGGTCACATGTTTTAACCCCTTGAACTACGTTACACACGTGACTTTCTTGTTATTCTGCGTGTTAAAAAGTTCTTGAATACCATTCTATATATAACAAAATTTTATGTTGATAACTGGTACGTTTCTGTTTATTCGATGAAATATTCCACTTTAACTCTCAGTTCGGTTTCCACTAAATGGTACGAATGTCATGAAAAAGCAGGATATTTTAAAATCAACCATTTTTTATCATAAACGTAACTTATAGTGCAAACCAAAATTAAATGTAAACCTTTTGTATATACTGAAAACAAAGAGGAGTTCTTGTGATTGGGTAAAACCGACTTTACTCCCAACAGCTGCAATTTGAAATGAAATAAACGCCGCATTTAGCAACTTCATTCAAGTCACTTAATTAATTATTTAAATGTTCCCCAGTGGGGATCGGAAAGGCTGAGATTTGGCTTTGGCTTGAATTTCGCGCGGAGCTACACGAGGGCTGTCTGCGCTGGCCGTCCCTCATTTAGCAATGTAAGACTAGATGGAAGGCAACTAGACTAGTCGTCATCACCCACCGCCCACTCTTGGGCTACTCTTTTACCATTGAATAGTTGGATTGACCTTGACATTATAACGTCTCCACGGATGAAAGGGCTAGCATGTTTGGTGTGACGGGGATTCGAATCCGCGACCCTCGGATTACGAGTCCAGTGCCTCAGCCACCTGACCGTGCTGGGCCCAGGAAAGGCTGATATTAATGCATATGTTGCGTATCACCTATGATTGGTTGGTTGGTTTATTTAATGTTTTATCATCTATGATTGGTTGGCTGGTTGACGTAATGTTTTATGATCTATGATTGGTCGGTTGGTTGACGTAATGTTTTATCGTCTATGCCAATGTCGTAAACGAGCATACTTGTGTGCAACAATAATATACATTTCGGTCGAAGCCTATGGAGGAAATATACGTAATTGATGTGGAGTAAGACGACCCCACGAGTAAGTGGGGGATATTTTTCAATAAGCCATTCATAGTAAAGCAATCAAACACCAAAAAAATTCACTGAACTTCAAACTTTGTTTTTTTTTCAATATATTCGTCCGTCCATAATTTCTCATTGTTTGAAGGCCAACAAACTTTGTAAATATAACATAATCATTGTTCTTATCTAAAATCAAAGTTGTTCAAAAACAAATAATTAAAGTCGCGCCAGTTCGCGTGCGTATTTACACGCCTGATCACATGAACAATACCTATATATCATTCTAGTGACAGCACGTGGTGAGTAATGATGCAAAAGGGGTGGCCATCTTATGAAAGAACTGTTTCATCTCGCCGCGAAATTACTGGAATAATCGAAAGAGGTGAAGTGTCAAGTTTGACGGTTAAACATGTAAAAATTAACATCTCGTTAATAAATGTTATACAAAACTTTCACAAGCAAATGTTGTGAAAGTTTAAACATATTGTGAAGTCTGATAACTCCCGTAATCTAGACTGTATAAAAAAATTTGTGAAGTCTGATTATACCTGTAATCTAGATTGTATAAACATGTTTGTGAAGTATGATAGCACCTGTAACCCGGACTGTATAAACAGGTTTTGTTTAGTCTGATAGCACTTGTAACCTAGACTGTATAAACAGGTTTTGTGAAGTATGATAGCACCTGTAACCCGGACTGTATAAACAGGTTTTGTGAAGTCTGATAGCACTTGTAACCTGGACTGTATAAACAGGTTTTGTGAAGTCTGATAGCACTTGTAACCCGGACTGTATAAACAGGTTTTGTTTAGTCTGATAGCACCTGTAACCTGGACTGTATAAACAGGTTTTGTTTAGTCTGATAGCACCTGTAACCCGGACTGTATAAACAGGTTTTGTTTAGTCTGATAGCACCTGTAACCTGGACTGTATAAACAGGTTTTGTTTAGTCTGATAGCACCTGTAACCCGGACTGTATAAACAGGTTTTGTTTAGTCTGATAGCACCTGTAACCCGGACTGTATAAACAGGTTTTGTTTAGTCTGATAGCACCTGTAACCTGGACTGTATAAACAGGTTTTGTTTTGTCTGATAGCACCTGTAACCTAGACTGTTTTAATAAGTTCTTGAAGTCTTATAATACCAGTAATCTTGCTTAGTTTGAAAAACAAATTTTAGGGACATTTTAAGTGCCGCAGCTCGACCACATTCAAACTAATATTTCAGGCGTCGTTGACATAGCCATAAACAGAAAGTGAAACTTAACTATAAACACAGAAAGTGAAACTTAGCCATAAACAGAAAGTGAAACTTAACTATAAACAGAAAATGAAGCTTAGCTATAAACACAGAAAGTGAAACTTAGCCATAAACAGAAAGTGAAACTTAACTATAAACAGAAAATGAAGCTTAGCCATAAACAGAAAGTGAAACTTAACTATAAGCACAGAAAGTAAATCAATTGGTCGTGAATGTTACATGCATTTAATGATAAACGTAATTTTCCATGTCATCATGTTATAATCGAGTTTAACATAAGTTTTATGATTTTTTAAACAAACACAGGAAGTGCGCCGCCTGGTGGTTATCGTGGCCGGACTATGAATCCAGCAGTTAGTGACTAACTCTCTCTAGTAAGTCCAGTCTGTAAGGTTTAGACGACTCTGCATAGATAGCCTTTGTTTTTCTTCGAGTCAGATGCTTAAAGAAAAACAAATGGTAGTAATTATCTTTACCACGTTGAGTTGTAGTCATATTGACAAAAATTACTGGTGAGTTGCACGTTCTTGAAACGAAAACTTGATGTTAAGAGGGACAGTAGAGAACAAGTACAAATAAGGCCGGTTCGAAACGCTTTACGTTTCCCAACTGACCAAACTGGTCCGGAGATTAAAAATGACGTTCGTGGAAATCTGGTTGCAGCAACTTTAATACGGAAGAAGATCTGGAGACCCAGATTCTGCATTATTTTTATGTCATGATCGTTTTATCAAATGGGCAAAAGGAGCTGCTGTCCAGTGTCCACCGCGCATTGCGAGTATAATAGTAAGTAATGAAATAAGAAGTGTATAATAAAACGATAATTAATAAACCAGTTGTTTTTAAGAAATATATTTTTTATCTTTTGTTATTTAACTTTTTAGTCATCAATAAATTTAGTTTATCAAACTCTAAGATATGTTTTTAAAAGCAAGGGTTCGGGGGGTCTAGTTTATATATCGCTCACGAACTACCAAGGTCTTATCAGGCCAATGTTTCATACAACTGTATTTACTGTTTATTTCTTTATTTTTTTCATTTCCACGAGGCTTTCCGCGCTAGCCGTCCTTAATTTAGCAGTGTAAGACTAGAGGGAAGGCAGCTAGTCATCACCACCCACCGCCAACTCTTGGATCAACGAATAGTGGGATTGACATGGCTGAAAGGACGAGCATATTTGGTGTGGCGGGGATTCGAACCTGTGACCCTCAGATTATGAGTCGAACACGTAATAAAAGAGCAAATAATTATGGAACTATAAAGAGAAATGAATTATTTGTACCAAGTGCCCCCCTTCGCTAGTACAGCAATATGTCTACGGATTTACAACGTTAAAATCAGGGGTTCGATTTTCTTTGGTGAGCTCAGCAGATAGCCCGATGTGGCTTTGCTATAAAACACATACACACACACACACACACTGTGTAGATTGTGTATGTACATTGCCCTGAAAAGGGTCTGAGTTAGTGTGGGTTACTCTGGCCCTCGTGTACCATATATAAATACACTTGACAGTTGTGAAACCAAAATATGAAGGAAGGAGGTAGAGGTCAACAAAGCCTGAGACTCCTGGGTAGATAAAAATCAATACCCATAAGAGAGAGAGAGTCGAGCTCTCTAACCACCTGTCGAACCGACATGTTTCTTTAACATCATGAATTTATTTTTCATAAATTCGGTTCTTCTTTTAGAATCTCGGAAAATAAATCTGCGGATTTGTGTGTTTATTTTGTGTTTTTTTCTCTTCCATCGGACTGTCTGATTAAGATAGTCAGGTAACGAAACTTCCCAGCCAGTAGACGTACCTATGTTTCAACAGATACAAACTGTTGTGTTTAAAGTTTAATTTTTGTAGGCCAGTTCTCGTCTTTATATGCTGTAGCTTCCGAGGCCGAACAGCTGGTGAAAGTAATATGTGATTTGAGTTCAATATCTGTGGGCCCAAAATTCCACTGGAGAATAACTCACCTGCCACGTTACTTACATTGATGACTTCGTGCGTGGTTGTTTTATATCTATTGTTCGGATGTTGAATTTCACGTCAAACTGCTCGAGGCTATTTGAGCCAGCGATCGGTTATCTCGAGGTGATAGATTAGGGTGAAGCAACTGGTCAACACAACCTACCTCCAACTCTTAGGCTACTCTTTAACAACGAATAATGTGATTGAGTGTCACATTATAACGCTCTCACAGCTGAAAGAACGATCATATTCGGCGATGGGATCCAATCCCGAGACCAACAGATTGTGTGTTGAGTGCAGTCCATACAGTCCTAACCATCAGTCCATGACAGGTGCCTTTGATGTCCATCAGTTCTGTCTTCGAAATGACTTTTTATTTCTTAAAAACAAGTCGCATGTCCATACCCAATATTTACAACATCAGAGTAATGTTGTTTGTTAAATGGAGTTTAGTGTTAAAACGATTTAAGGTTCAGAATTTCGAGATGCGGATTGTATAAACTTGGGATGATTAATTTCATAGAATGTTATTCCACTGTTTACTGTTCTCTGTGTTACGTCTGTGGCGATACATTTGACACGTTTTTAAAACAAATAAACGGTTGCTAAAATATTCCATGAAGTTGATAACAATTTTGTTTGAATTATTAATATATTCATTAAGTTTTCCCTTCAGTTGTGCACATTATTAAAAAATGAATTGTTAAATTTAGGTTGAAACCAGAGGTTACTTTTTTCAATACTATAACTCTACCCCCCTTTGCTTCTAGGGATTGTCCACGAATTTCCTACTAAAGTTGACCAACAAGCTAATATCAAATAGAATATGTTTTTTTGTCCTGTTTAAAATATGTGGTACTCTTAAGTTGCTCGTGTTACACAAGGACCCTAATAATATGGATGACTTTCAGCAAACAAAAGAAATAATGAATTTTTATAAACTGTTAATCAAGTAGTAATTAAAAACTTACAATGACGAACATTTAAATAATGCACAGAATTAATATAGAGGCCTGACAAACAATACCAGCAAAGTTAGAATAAGACAAACAATACCAGCAAAGCTACAATACGACAAACAATACCAGCAACGCTACAATATGACAAACAATACCAGCAACGCTACAATATGACAAACAATACCAGCAAAGCTACAATATGACAAACAATACCAGTAAAGTTACAATATGACAAACAATACCAGCAACGCTACAATATGACAAACAATACCAGCAAAGCTACAATATGACAAACAATACCAGTAAAGTTACAATATGACAAACAATACCAGCAAAGCTACAATATGACAAACAATACCAGCAAAGCTACAATATGACAAACAATACCAGCAAAGCTACAATATGACAAACAATACCAGCAAAGCTACAATATGACAAACAATACCAGCAACGCTACAACATGACAAACAATACCAGCAAAGCTACAACATGACAAACAATACCAGCAAAGTTACAATATGACAAACAATACCAGCAAAGTTACAATATGACAAACAATACCAGCAAAGCTACAATATGACAAACAATACCAGCAAAGTTACAATATGACAAACAATACCAGCAACGCTACAATATGACAAACAATACCAGCAACGTTACAATATGACAAACAATACCAGCAAAGCTACAATATGACAAACAATACCAGTAAAGTTACAATATGACAAACAATACCAGCAAAGCTACAATATGACAAACAATACCAGCAACGCTACAATATGACAAACTATAACAGCCAAAATGCAGAATAAAACAACAATTGTCAAGTTACAATGCGACAAATAATGATAGCTAAGATGACAAACTTAGCTTAGCTTAGCTGCGTGATGAAACTATGTATGTTCAAACTACATGATATACGTACTTATAAATGAAAAAGGTGTGTTTGAAAACTCGTCCATGGTGTGTAGACCAATCTTAACCAAAAATACAATGGACAGAGAAGTATGCAATAGGTTGTTACCAAACCCCACCCTCCTAGGACACGCCCACAGCAGAAGTATATCGGTGTAACTACTTTCTCTATAATCTTGTAACAAGTTTTAGATTTTCTTGGAAAAAAAATAGTTCGTTCATTAAAAATATAAAAAATATCACCATTTTGAAGGAAAGATCTCACAAGAAAAGACCAGGATTGTCTCTGAAACATGGTCATCATACGGTCATCAGGAACTAACTATATTTTGACCCTGGAAGGAGGAATTTGGTTTATCAAGAATCACCCAGAGTATTAACAAAGAGTGAGTCTGTACAGTAAGACTAATAAAGTAATTGTAACTCCATTTCTCTGATGTGAAATAAAGTCGTTATGAATTAAATTAGGTACAAAATAAATCCTGGAGGCCCGGCATGGCCAAGCATGTTAAGGTGCGACTCGTAATCTGAGGGTCGCGGGCTCGCATCCCGGTAGCCGTGGGTACGTTATAATGTGACGGTCAATCCCACTATTCGTTGGTAAAAGAGTAGCCCAAGAGTTGGCGGTGGGTGGTGATGACTAGCTGCCTTCCCTCTAGTCTTACACTGCTAAATTAGGGACGGCTAGCGCAGATAGCCCTCGTGTAGCTTTGCGCGAAATTCGAAACCAAAGAATAAAGCGTGGTAACGCCAATGTGCTCGTGAAGTAACGACAACAAAACAGTATTCCCGTGCCTTCTATTATTTTCTTATTTTAAAATTTTCGATACGTCTATTAACAAGGGAAAAAAATATACACTAAACATAACATTGAAAAGAAATTTATCCAGCTAAGTGATCAGCTTGACGTGACCAAAAACCAAAAACTGCGATTTTACTGGTTGTTTAGAACGACCCCACAGGTTGGTTTCAAACATCTGGGTATTGTTAAAATGTCATGCTAGCTTCAGTATTGTTCTATTGACAAGCATTAGGATGTGTAACAAAAACGCCCTGTTTATAAACAATGTTTTCATTTATAAGCACATCATAGGAAGATCCGAAGCTTAGAATCCACGTTCTTATAAATTCATTTTTTATTGTCTATCCGGCTTTTTGTTACTTGGAAACAATGTGATTTACAGAATAAAAACACGACGTAGTTTCATGGTGGATCCGAAAAGTAAAAACAAATAATGTATCCAATGTCTGCCCGAAAAGTAAAAACAAATGATGTATCCAATTTCGGCCCAAACTGACGAGTGCTTCTCGAATATCAGTAAGTTTGTATATATATATAAACGACTTTCTTTCTAGAACACCATTAGGTATATATATATATATATATATTGCAAGTTAGCACATAGAATTCGGTTTTTATGAGTTTCATTGAAAGCAATATGTGTGTTTGTGTTTTTCTTATAGCAAAGCCACATCGGGCTATCTGCTCAGCCCACCGAGGGAAATCGAACCCCTGATTTTAGCATTGCAAATCCGGAGACATACCGCTGTACTAGTGGGGGGCTTGAAAGAAATAATCACGTTAAGGTTGACAGTTCCACAATATGAACAGATTCTAACCATTTGAGAAATTTCACACCAATGATTTGAAAAACATATTACCAATAAAGAAACGGTTCCAACTGTGAATTGAATTGAATGACCGGGAATAAATAACCTTCGGAAATTACAATAATAATTATTCGTTGTTGTTTCGAATTAAGCACAAAGCTACACAATGGGCTATCTGTGCTCTGCCCACCACGGGTATCGAAACCCGGATTTTAGCGTGCAAGTCCGCAGACATACCGCTGAGCCACTGGGGGCATAATAATTATTAATTTGACAAAATCATTTATTTTTGTGAATACGAGATTACAATTTTTACGTCTTCAGTAGATTAAGTTGGCATGTCGAAAACAGAAGAATTTTGAAATAAAACCCTCCTTATTATAAGCATGAATCATCTATCTATGGTAGCGTGTAACCAGAAACACTGACCACTTCTCCACAGTAACATCTGACATTACAGGGTTGCCATGGGGATATCTTGTCTTTATGATACTGTAACGTTTTATAAAATGAAACACTTTTTTATTCTGATTTCCTGTTAATATTTTGTTTGGTTATTCCGGGTCCTTTTCTGACCAGCCTGGAAGAACGTGTTGACAAACAACGAGTGGTAATTTGTTTTGTTGTTTTATTAATACCATATTTTATCTAATTTCTCTGTTTCTTGTTCTTCCGTCTGTTTTGTAAGACACTGTTAGACGTTTCTTTTCTCTGTAGGGATTGTTCCTAATGAGTGTTTGACGTTAATGTAAACGTAAACGTGGATGTCATACGGCCCTCTCAGAGGTCAGAAAATCTTCTATATTTTTTGAAACTCCTTGCTTTGATTAAAAAAAAAAGACACATGAAAAAAAGATAAGAGATTAATTAGTGAAGAAAAGAAGAAGTGAAACATATTTTTATTAAATATGTATTTATTAACATTAGTTGATATTTAATAAATACTTTTTTGACTTTTTTTTTACATAAAAACAAGCCACGAAACTCAACAACCCTTCCCCCCAAATAAGTGTCTAAATTTGGGACCCCTTTGAGGTAAAGGCCTCGCTGACCATCCTTCTAGTTGGCCTCAAATGTCCATAATCATCCCCGTCACACCAAACATGCTCGCCCCTTTTAACTGTAGGGGCGTTATAATGTTACGGTCAATTCCACTATTCCTTGGTAAGAGAGTAGCCCAACAGATGGCGATGGGTGGTGATGACTAGCTGCCTTACACTGCTGAATTAGGGACGGCTAGCGCGAATAGCCCTCGTGTAGCTTTACGCGAAATTCAAGACAAACCAAACTGTAACCACCTAATTCTGGTTAAAAGATATGAATTTTATCTCTCTTGCCCCCCAGTGGCTCAGCGGTATGTCTGCGGACTTACACACTAAAATCCGGGTTTCGATACCCGTGTAGCTTTGTGCTTAATTCAAAACAACAACAACTTATCTCTCTTTCTCTTGGTAACTCCCGCATTTATTGACATGGCAGGTAAAAGGTTTATTTTTCATGTTTCTTTCTGAAAATAAATTTAAGTTTCAGTTCTTCCTCTTCTAAACCGACAACTTTTCACTCTTCATACAGAGATACCCGAGACCCTTAAAAGATAACTGTTGTATTTCTAGAGTCTGTGCCTTACGTGATCTATCATATGGTGAGTATGACAATAAACAGCTTTGGAAAGTTTAATCGCTAACCGAATTCGTTGGAGTAGTCTAATGTAAGGCTGTGTGGAAAGATGGTGGTAAACATGCAATCACAGACAAAGTATTTGAGACGTTAGAATAAACTGAGGAAAAAAATCTACAGAAAGTGTTTTCTGTTATTTCTAGTTGTTCCATGAAAAGAGAAAGTTAAAGTTCACAATACATAACTAGTACATTGCCTTGACAGAAGCATACTTAAAAGAATGTATGTACTTGTTAGGTTATGTATGTTTTGGTAGACTCCAGTATCTCATTCATCTCAGGTACCATAACAATTTGAATAACAGGAACGAAAGTTTTATTCTCCACATATTCTTGCAAGTAGTAATGTGAATCCAGAACAGGAAGTCCCATGTTAAAGACGACAAAGAGATCTTTCTGAAGATGTGCTGAGCGACAAGGCCTAACAACTGACACAAATTTCCCATCTTTGCCTATTCGATGGCAATGAATGAGTTCCACTTTAGCTCACCAAGGGCCTCGTTTAATGCATCCTGAACATCCAGCATCCTCTTTACCATCTCAAAGTTTCATCTTGTTCTGCAGTCTTGAAACCCAGATTTATTAATTAGCAATTGAAGGTTTACGAACCTTTCCGAAGCTTACTTTTCTAATTACAATCAGGTAGCAAAGTTTTTATTTAGTTCGTTGACCAGAAGCTGAAGCGTGTGGAAAATGCAAGATGTGCCTAAAACGAACAGCGTCTCTAAGGTCTTCTGTATGATCCATTCTACCAGTTGCCAGTTCACCATCAGAGCTCCCTGCATGAGATTAAGGTCTTGTTCTGTAATCTTCACTAACACAGATGTACATGTTTTAAATGTCTTCAGTTACGTTATCGCCGTTATTACTGACAACCAACAACACTTTTTGTTGGTCGATTTGTTTGTTTTTGCTTTAACCGTCCTCAATGTAGCAAGGTAGCTAGTTATACCACCCACCGCCAGGTCTTGGGCTACTCTTTCATCAACGGGATTGCTCATGGATGAAAAAGCAAGCATGTTGGTTGTGATGGGGATTTGAACCCGTGATCCTCAGATTGCGAGTATAGTGCCCTAAACACCTGACCATACTGGCCCACTTTCTTTGGACCGATGTTCCACTGAAGAAAA
This sequence comes from Carcinoscorpius rotundicauda, assembly GCA_011833715.1. NCBI lineage: Eukaryota > Metazoa > Arthropoda > Merostomata > Xiphosura > Limulidae > Carcinoscorpius > Carcinoscorpius rotundicauda. The sequence continues at coordinate 168,706,023 of CM022392.1, read as the reverse complement.
TACCAAAATGGGTTGTCGACTTTGGTGAAGAGTGAAACATGTTTTATCTTGTGTTACAAAACGATTCCCAAGAAAGATGCCACAAACACTTTTTGTAGGCCTGGCATGGCCAGGTGGTTAAGGCGCTAGACTCGTAATCTGAGGATCGCGGGTCCCCGTCGCACCAAACATGCTTGTCATTTCATCTTGGGAGCGTTGTAATGTAACTGTCAATTCCACTATTCGTTGGTAAGAGAGTAAAGAGCTGGCGGTGGGTGGTGATGACTAGCTACCTTCCTTCTAGTCTTACACTTCTAAATTAGGGACGGCTAGCGCAGATAGCCCTCGTGAATCTTTGCGCAAAATTAAAAAAACAAACCAAAGTTTTTTGTACTCCAGATGTCCATACATTTTCATGTATTCTCTCTAGCATCACCACATTCTTTTCCGATACTGTTATACCAAAATCCACATTTGCTGAAACCAAATGATCAAATAAAAATGTACAGTCACTATTGATAGTCAGACTAAAGGGGTGTAACAGTCACTATTGATAGTCAGACTAAAGGGGTGTAACAGTCACTATTGATAGTCAGACTAAAGGGGTGTAACAGTCACTATTGATAGTCAGACTAAAGGGGTGTAACAGTCACTATTGATAGTCAGACTAAAGGGGTGTAACAGTCACTATTGATAGTCAGACTAAAGGGGTGTACCATACAGATGTGTGTGTGTATAGTATTTCAGAAGAGATAACAAAAAATTTAGAAAATAATGCATTAAAACACACAAAATTTTTAAATTATTAAAACGTAATTCAATAGTTCTAATGTGTATTATTTCCTACATTACATTTTCATGCTATCTACTTACATACAAGCAGACTTTGGTTATTCTACTCGTTTATTTATTTTAAGACTAAGTTAATACTATCTTAAGCTCTCTCGACTGTAAATGTCTGGGCTGAAACTCATTTCAATAGATAAAATATTTTATGGATAGAAACAGCGGGTGTGTTTTCTTAAAGCAAAACCACATCGGGCTATCTGCTGTGTCTACCGATTGTAAATCCGACGACTAACCGCTGTCCCACCAGGGGGTTATAGAAACACAGAAACCAAACAGTTTACACACATGTGCCTCAAAATTTTTTCCACATTACATTATTTTTATAGCATTTTATGTGTCGGAGACATATTTGTTTTGTGGAATTTTTTTACAGTCCAATAGAGCTTATGGTATTAAAGCACTAATTTTAAATAACGATACGTCAATAAAGACGTAAATTTCTAAAACTACTGAATTAATTCAATGCATACATTTAGTAATAGTATAGACCTGACGTGGCGTAAATGATTGATATAACTGAGTAAAATAATTATCCACATTTCAAAGATAAAACGAAATTAGTAAACATGATAAACTATTCGTCTAGCAACTGGACTTTTTGGTCCAGATCTCTGCAGAAGTTAACGAATGGTGAAATTTTCACAAATCGTGTTCGTAACGGCTTCTGAATAAATATACCTATGAGAATATATAATCTCCAAACGTGTTCTTTGGAATCAGTTTTCCAAAAATAATTATTTTCATTCCATTTCTGCAGATGTTTAATCAATCATCGAGTTTTGTTAAGCCAACATTTTCACTGCTCGTGCCCGGGCGATGCTGTTTTTTCTTTTTCACTTCATCTTGTTATAAATTATTATGTTGAATTGGGAGAAATCTTTCCGATGGTTTTTCAGATTGGTTGGTTTTTACCCACATGCTCTTTGTTACACGGTAGGCCTAACATTGTTGCGTCCGGATTGGCTGGTCTGTATTGGTTTGTCTTGAATCTTTGCAAAGCTATCTATTATAGCCGTCCCTAATTTAGTAGTGTAAGACTCGAAAGAAGTCATCTAGTGATCACCACCCATCACCAACTCTTGGGCTACTATTTTACGAACGAAGAGTGGGATTGACCGACACCTTATAACATACCCACGACAAAAACGGCGAACATGTTTAGTGTGACAGGGATTCGAAACCGTGACCCTCGGATTATGAGTCGAGTGCCGTAACCACCTGGCTACGGTGACCGGCCGATAATACCCGCTGTGTTGTGTTTTAGCAGGAATGTTCGGTTTAACTTGACAAGCATTATTGTTTGTAACTAGGTTGTACTTGAGATAATCTTAGATTATATTACATCTAAACTTTATAATGCGTCTCTACCTAATAACGTACCATATAGCTTATTTAAAATGTAATATGTCTGTTCCGAAACGTCTAATAATTAAATGTTTGTTACAGAACATACAAATGTTCGTTGTTATTGCTGTCGATCTGTTGTTCATTATTAACCTTCGATTCCTACGTAATGAACCGTATACTGAACTCCTTGTAGCGTATGAACCGTATACTGAGTCATCCTGAACTCCTTGTAGCGATGAACCGTATACTGAGTCATCCTGAACTCCTTGTAGCGATGAACCGTATACTGAGTCATCCTGAACTCCTTGTAGCGTTAGGCCTGGTGATGAGGAAGTGCAACTCACAATGTGAGGATCGAATCCTCGTCTTACCGAACTTGTTTGACCTTTCAACCAGGAAGCCTTATAATGTGCAGTAATTCCAACTATCTGTTGGTAAAAGAGTATCGGTGGTAGGTGGTGATGACTAGTTGCCGTCCCTCTAGTTTTACACTGCTCTAATTTAGAGAGGGCTAGTGTAGATAGTCCTCGTGCAAAATTAAAAAAAAAAAACCTTGTAGCATTCATTGATAATGTTTTTAGGGTTAAGTGCTTCTCTCCATTAATTTTGTATGTTAAACGTACGACCATCTTCACTAGATAATAAAATTATTTTACCAAGAATTAGAAACCACCGTTTTATTTTTTAAAAAGGGTATTTTATAAATACACGCTGGTGAATATTTCTTATGGACAAGTGTAATTTGTGATATTACACAACCAAATGAAACGTAATACTACGATATGAACTGTTTGTGATATTACACAACCAAATGAAACGTAATACTACGATAAGAACTGTTTGTGATATTACACAACCAAATGAAACGTAATACTACGATATCAACTGTTTGTGATATTACACAACCAAATGAAACGTAATACTACGATATCAACTGTTTGTGATATTACACAACCAAATGAAACGTAATACTACGATATCAACTGTTTGTGATATTACACAACCAAATGAAACGTAATACTACGATATCAACTGTTTGTGATATTACACAACCAAATGAAACGTAATACTACGATATCAACTGTTTGCGACCACTAATTGCTACTAACATTTTATTCAAGGTCACGGCTCTATATGGTGTTGTGTTTTGTGTTAGAATATTATCAGTAGCATCTGACAGTTCTTAAATTATCATTCAAGAACGACCTTAAAAACCTGGTGCCTAAATCGTTCATTTTGAATTTCGCACAAAGATACACGAGGGCGCTCTGCGCTATCTGTCAATAATTTAGCATTAATGGACCTGGTTAAGGAAAGGCAGCCAATCAACACCACTCACCTTCAATTCTAAGGATACTCTTGTACCAACGAATAATACGATGGACCATAAATTATAACGCCCACGCGGCTAAAATGGTGAGCATGATTGAAGAGGACGAGGCTTCAAACCCGTGACCCTCAGTTTGCGGGTCCGGTTCCCTAAGGCCATGTCGGCGAGTGCTGAAAATATTCGACGTAAATATGATACATTATAATATATGAATATAATAGTACCAGAAAAAGAAAACAAACAGATTCAACGTTATAATCAGCTTAAAATAATCCCTTACAGTCGTTACATATTATGCTTATAAAGTGAAACACTTGTATGTCGTTGTCTTGTCTCAATCACAGGATAGTGAAAAACTATTCAGTATCAGTGAAAATACAGATATGCTGTATTGTATTATGATAATTGTTTGTTTTTGAATTTCGCGCAAAGCTACACGAGGGCTGTCTGCGCTATCCGTTCATAATTTAGAAGTGTAAGACTAGAGGGAAGGCAACTAGTCATCACCATTCACCCATAACTTTTAGGGTGCTCTTTTACTAACGGCATGGCCAGGTGGGTTAAGGCGTGGGATTTGTAATCCGAGGGTCGTGGGTTCGAATCCCTACCACACCAAACATATTTGCACTTTCAGCCGAGGGGGCGTTATAATGTTACGGTCAATTCCACTATTATTTGGTATAGGAGTAGCACAAGAGTTGGCGGTGGGTGGTGATGACTAGCTGTCTTCCCTCTGGTCTTTCACTGCTAAAGTAGGGACAGCTAGCGCAGATAGCTCTAGAGTAGCTTTGCGCGAAGCTAGAAAAAGCAAAACATACCTTTTACCAACGAACAGTGAGTTTGACCGAATCATAATAACGCCCCCATGACTGAAAGGGCGAGCGTGTTTGTTGTAGAGGGAATTACGAACCCATGACCCTCAGATTATGACTCGAGCGTCTTTACCACCTGACCATGCTGGGTCGATTATGATAATATATTAAAACGCGGTAATATGTTGGAATATGGAGTAATATAAACTTTTTATTATAAGTTACAACAATGTAAAGCATTATTCTGTCTCTGTAGACGTATGTTCGGTTTGCGACATGAATAATTTTTCCATCCTTGACCTAGTCTATTAAAATATACATTTTGACATCTTGTCATCCAATGCACGTGGAGGTATTCCAGATATCTAATTGTTTTTATTTATTATTACGTTATAATTTTAATTTTTTTTTTAGTTATAATTATGCTTGTTATTTACTGATATGGTTTACGTTCGTGCATTTCTTTCTCAAGTGTAAGTGTTCGTGGACACATATAAGAACTGTAAGAATATTTTTCTCCGCATCTGAATATAAAAAAAAAGTTTCCTTTTCGATCACTCTACTGAAACATTGATAGCAAAGTATGAATATGAGTGGCTGGAGTTGGAAGTGAGTTGAATTTTAAAACAATACCTTTAGCAGGTGCACACAAGAGACATTCTACCTTTAGCAGGTGGGCAGAAGAGACATTCTACCTTTAGCAGGCGGACAGAAGAGACATTCTACCTTTAGCAGGTGGACACAAGAGACATTCGAGGGCATCCCTCCTTCCCAACAAATTTTTTTTTTATAAATTCAATTCAAATTAAAGGGAACTGCAAACACATATAAATATATAGGGGGGGTTGTATGCTACACACGTCATGAAAAGATATTTTACGCAACTGTTATTGTAAATATTATACGTCATGAGAAATCAGTTTGAGCACAAAGCTACACAATTGACTATATGCGCGATACAGCCTTGCCGGGATCGATCCCCGAACTTTAGCGAAATAATACCTGAAGTTTAAAGCTAAGTAACCGGAAGGAATTATGGGTAGTTAATTGTTAGTAGCGTAATTTTTATAAACCTGTAATAATATTATGGCGTTTCGTCGCTAGTTGTGAATATCGAAACGTTTTCTCTCGCGGTTATTGATTCAGACTGTATATTGCTCACTCAATACAAAATATTTACTGCAATAAGGCTAAGCCTATCTTTGTTTTTAAAACGGAAATTTTAGAGATTACAACTTGAAAGATATTTGTATTTGGTGTCAAGAAGAAAAAATAAGAAGGACCTAAGATATTTACAGCAGGGTTCACTTGTTCAGCTGGTAATTTTCAGGTTTTTTATTCTGCTGTTCGTTCGGAGAATGATAATTATGTTCATTCTGCGTGCAACTCTTGGATGGGTCCAACAAAAACTTGTCTGTTCAGACGACATTCCTAATACAGCACGAAGATAGTTTCTAAGCCTAAGGCAAAGATTCCATCCAAGTGCTCGTGTTCTTCTTGCCATCTAAGGAGATTTAGGGTTAACATAATTAATGCCAACGTTTCGTATTATTAGTGCGCGCGGTGAGCGCTCTTGAACAAAACATTTACCACTATTACTTTTTGTTTTTAATATTGTGTATACATAGAAAATTCCGATCTACGATCATGGTATCGAAAACTTAGTTAGGCACGTTGCGAAAGTCTAAAACCTATGAAAAGGATTTATAGTAATAACAAGCTTAAAGAAGAAATTTGTTTCTAACCATTCCTTTAAAGACGGGTTTAATTAATTAATTAGATAAATTTGTTTAGAATTTCGCGTAAAACTTCTCAAGGACTATCCCCTCTGGTCATCCCTAATGTTGCAGTGTAAGATTAGAGGGAAGGCTAGTCATCACCACCCACTGCCAAATGTTGGGCTACTATTGGATAATGGGATTTACCTTTATATTATAACGTCCCTATGACTGAAAGGGCAGGCCTGAGATTGCAGACATTTGGGTATGATGTTTCTCATTCATTTTTGGCACATGATAACAAACATATTTTTCCATATTACGATTTTTTCAGTTAACTAATACTTGACTTCCTCTTGTGTGACTAATACATGCAGTAACAGTTATCACTCATTTCACGTGTGTTCACACATAAGATTTGGTTTGAATTTCGCGCAAAGCTACAAGAGGACTATCTGTATTAGTCGTCCCTTAGTTTTGTTAGTTTTGCAGTTAAGGAATAGAGCGAGTCATCACCACCCACCGCTAATTATTAGGCTACTATTTTATCAATGAATAGTGGGATTTACTGTAACTTTTAACACCATCATGGCTGAAATGACGAGGATGTTTAGTGGGGTCACAGACTGAGCTCCCCTGGCCGTATGGGGCCATCACTGTAAGTGACCCACGATAAATTTGAGTGTGTCGCGTGAATCCATTAGAAGTAAAATATTTGAATTCTATCCATATTGATGTTTGTTTGTTTTGAATTTCGCATAAAGCTACACGAGGGCTATCCGCGCTAACCGTCCCTAATTCAGCAGTGTAAGGCAGCTAACCATCACCACCCACTGCCAACTTTTGCGCTACTTTTTTTACCAAGGAATTGTGTTATTGCCCTCACATTATAACGTTTCCACGACTGAAAGGGCGAGCATGTTTGGAGCGACGGAGAATCGAACCCGCGACCCTCAGATTACGAGTTGAATGCTTTAACCACCTTCCCACTTTGTTAACCTGTAAATTACGTGTAGTATTTAAAACTTTCATTATTGGTGTGGTCTACGTCTTGTTGCATATTAAATTTGTTTTTTTACCTTGACAATACTACGAAAAACTAACCTAACAATCTCGATGAAACTACCCATTTTTTACCCAAAAGATATACAGGGATTCCTTTAATAATTAACAAAGTTAATTACAAAAATTGATAACACATGTTTTACGAGGGGCTTGACAGGTAACCAGTGAGGTCATGGTGTCCTCAAGCATTTTGACATATAAATAGGTTAAAAATCGATAGTATCTGGACTCTATCGGTATATTTAGAATTAAACCACTTAAAAATTGTCTGCTTCATTTCAGTCCTTGAGTATTAGTATCAAATATTTCCAAGTGAGGGCGCATTTTCACAACTTTTTTTTACAAATATAACAAACTCACAATTGAGAGAAATAATGCGTGAAAATGAATATATATCGATTTCTAAAGTGATAAAGAAACAACATTACTCAGAACTTCATTCAAAGTCAAAGTGTCGTTTTATTGAAACGCAGGAATATAATTTATTAAATGGCAGCTATCAACCGTTTTCAATTTATTTGGGACGGAAATAAAGATCTATAAATATAAAATTGAAAATAAAAAATCCTGGAAATAGAGAATGTACAAAAAAGCTAAATCCAAGGCTGGAGACATTATTTACTCAAGTTGTAAACTCCTACTTTCGATCAATGCTGCTATCTAGAACTATATTTTGAGGAGGAAGGGTAAAAATAGGGATTTGTAGTTCAAGTAGATAATGTCTACAGTATTTTAAGCCTTATTTGCTGATAATTATCTTTACGATCACTAATTGAAGGTTTTTAATTTTTTATTTATCTTATTTGCTGTTTATTTTATGTTCAACAATAGGTAAATGATCACTTGATGTGGAAGATAACGTTATGCATTGTAATGATGATAAGCACAGCTTGTAGCTGTCTTATAGGGTTCATGATGACCTAATGTAGCTATTGACTATTTGATCACATTAGTTCGAGACGTAAAATGTTAAGATGCAGCTGGATATTTGTTTGGGAATAAAGTAAACATATATTGTTTGTGGGTAACTAAATTCTCAGTATATAATATATAAAAATGAGGAAATATATGTCTACGCTAAGACACATTTACCAGTAACAAGATATAAAGTTTCACCAGTGGGAAAACAACATATTAAAAATAAAACATTTATGTGGTAAACATCGCTTTGAATTAAACCTTTGTGTCTTTTAAAGTAATTATTCTATGAATCTCTAAATTGAAATTTAATATTATCTGTATTTTTGTTAATCCTTTACCTCATACGTAATATAGGGCTTGGCTCTTTAACGACACCAAATGTATAGTGTACAAAGCATTGGTATCTACATGCTACATTTATCTGTATTTGTTTCACCCTTACATGTAAAGAAGTTAACTTCAAGGGGTAATGACAACTTCGTTCACACTATAATTATATATTTTTAGCTTACGTAAAATACACAATAAACAAGTCGATTTCTAAATACTCCCATAACCTTCACAGTCTCTCATTTAGTATTATACAAAATAGTTGGGTGCAACATACCAAGTCGTTCTGTTATATGATGGCATTAGAATAACAGTAACAAGAGAAAACGGGTCGTTTTGATGGAATTTCTATATTTTCCATGTAAGTGTTACATACAAACTTGTCTTGTGCATTTTTATGTATGTACAGTCTTAGCTACAGGTAAGGTTTTAAAGTGTTGTTTGAACTGAATATTTAATGTTTTGTTTGTTTGTTTGTTGTTTGTTTTGGAATTTCGCACAAAGCTACTCGAGGGCTATCTGTGCTAGCCGTCCCTAATTTAGCAGTGTAAGACTAGAGGGAAGGCAGCTAGTCATCACCACCCACCGCCAACTCTTGGGCTACTCTTTTACCAACGAATAGTGGGATTGACCGTCACATTATACACCCCCACGGCTGGGAGGGCGAGCATGTTTGGCGCGACTCGGGCGCGAACCCGCGACCCTCGGATTACGAGTGCACGCCTTAACGCGCTCGGCCATGCCAGGCCAATATTTAATGTTTAAGGGGCCTTTTGCCTGAACGTTTAACCAAGGATTTTTGCTAGCTGTTTATATTACCGGGCCCGGCATGGCTAGGTGGTTAAGGCACTCGATTTGTAATATGAGGGTCGTGGGTTCAAATCCCCTTCACACCAAACATTCTCGTCCTTTCAGCTGTTGGAGGTTTATAATGTTAAGGTCAATTCCACTATTTGTTGATAAAAGAATAGCTCAAGAGTTGACGGTGGGTGGTGATGACTAGTTGCTTTCCCTTTAGTCGTACACTGCTAGATGAGGGACGGCTAACGCAGATAGCCCTCGAGTAGTTTTGCGCGAAATTGAAACCAAACCAAACTCCTGTATGTGTATGTGTATTATAACCCATCATAAAAATCTTAAATATTCATTTTATATAGGTTTTTCAGATATTTCCACAAATATGTTGCAATACATAAAAATTACCTTTATTTTCTCAATACAATTACTCTCGGTTTATCTAATTCTGTGAGACCTGGTACTTAGAACCTTCTTTCTTTCTACGAGTTTCATGTTCAAATCCCGTCACCAAACATGTTCGCTTTTTCAGCCGTGGTGCTTCATTATGTTACGGTCAATCCCACTTTTCGTCGATAAAAGAATAGCCCAAGAATTAGCGATGGTTTTTGTTAAGTACTCGTCTTTCCTCTTGCCTCTTACTTCTAAATTAGGGACGACTGTCGCAGGCAGCCTTCTAGTACATTTTAACGGAATTGAACAAATAAACTAATCACGTGGCGTACAGAAACCAAAGCGAGTTTCACCTGCTACGTAAAACTAACTGAGAATAAAACATCTGTTACAATTCATGCTCCATTAGTAGTAACGTAAAGTTCTGAAATCCAGTTTCTTGTATCATGCATATTGTGTGATAGAGTTTTTAACAAGACTAGTTGCTTGTTTGGTTTAAAGCAAAGTAACATTGGGCTATCTTCTAACAAAAACAACTAAGGTACAAAGTTTATAAGATGAACCACTAGGAGACCAAGTTCCTAACATCAGTCACTCAGGAACCAAACTTGGAAACCAAGTTCCTAACATCAGTCACTCAGGGACCAAACCTGGAAACCAAGTTCCTTACATCAGTCACTCAGGGATCGAACTTGGAAACCAAGTTCCTAACATCAGTCACTCAGGGACCAAACTTGGAAACCAAGTTCCTAACATAAGTCATTCAGGGACCAAACTTGGAAACCAAGTTCCTAACATCAGTCACTCAGGGACCAAACTTGGAAACCAAGTTCCTAACATCAGTCACTCAGCGATCAAGCTTGGAAACCAAGTTCCTAACATCAGTCACTCAGGGACCAAACTTGGAAACCAAGTTCCTAACACCAGTCACTCAGGGACCAAACCAGGAAACCAAGTTTCTAACATCAGTCACTCAGGGACCAAACTAGGAAACCAAGTTCCTAACATCAGTCACTCAGGGACCAAACTTGGAAACCAAGTTCCTGACATCAGTCACTCAGGGACCAAACTAGGAGACCAAGTTTATAACATGAACTGGCAAGGAATCACCGGAATTCTGATCAGAGCAGAGGCCTGGCATGGCCGAGCGCGTTAAGGCGTGCACTCGTAATCCGAGGGTCGCGGGTTCGCGCCCGCGTCGCGCTAAACATGCTCACCCTCCCAGCCGTGGGGGTGTAAAATGTGACGGTCAATCCCACTATTCGTTGGTAAAAGAGTAGCCCAAGAGTTGGCGGTGGGTGGTGATGACTAGCTGCCTTCCCTCTAGTCTTACACTGCAAAATTAGGGACGGCTAGCACAGATAGACCTCGAGTAGCTTTGTGTGAAATTCCAAAAAACAAAACAAACTGATCAGAGCAAGCTAATTGCTTAGGGTGAAATTCTTTGTTTAGAAAGTTGCGCAAAGTAATCTGCGTCAGCCGTCCGTAATTAAACAGTGGCACACTAAAGGGGACTCTAGTCGGTAACACCCACCGCCAACTCTTGGTCCACCGAAAGGCGAACCGGACTGTAGAATCGAAGCTGAACAACAACATAAAGCTAAACACTTTATGAACGTGACGTGAAAAGAATATTCCAAGAGCATTAACTGAAAACTAGCAACGTCTAGGGAGAGGGACAATCCTGGAATAAGCCATTAAAACAAGGACTTTCTTCGGTGTCGTTCGTTCAGTGTGTTTATCATTTAGACCTGCTCTTTCTGACCAATGGTGTTCTTTAAGCTATCTTACATAACTCTTCAACCATCATTTATTCTTTCAATTCGTTAAATAAATGATGACCAATCGTCTGCTCCTTCAGATTTTTCAATTTGTCATTTCGCTCCCCCTCACTTATAATTTTAATCTATATTTAATCTGTTTACGTTTTCAAATAATTAAAATAATGCAACTGACCAGTGTACAAAGGCTTTGAATGGACAGTTATTAAAATTTGTCTTTCACTAAATTTATATGTCAGGCCGATTTCCGTAATTACATCTATACACATAAATATTCTTGTATTTTTACATCGTATGGAGGTTAGCAAATATTTTAGTTTGGTATTGAGAAAAACAAAAACCCTGTTGAGTTTATAAAAAGCTGAATTTAATAATTTCCTCCAGAAAGGTACAAGTGAATTATCAAAGTTCCGTTAATCATATTAATGAATTTATACTAAATATATATTATTAGTAATTTCAGACCTAGTGTTCACATTGAAAATTATTAATAAAAGATAATTTCATTAAATTCTATATATATTTATGTTAAGAATTTATGTATCATTATTTGTTGTTGTTTTGAATTAAGCACAAAGCTACACAATGGGCTATCTGTGCTCTGCCCACCACGGGTATCGAAACCCGGATTTTAGGGTGTAAGTCCGCAGACATACCGCTGAGCCACTGGGGGGCATGTGTCATTAGGAAGCACAATTTATAATGAAAAAAATAAAACCAGGACACACTTACTCACGGACCTGCTGTAAATGTGGTGTATTCTGTATTGTTTAGAATGGCTGGAACACGTTTTTGCCTTTGACAACGCGATCAACACAGAAAAGTTGGACTGCTGCCATCTGTTGACAGGCTGTAAAATCTACATCATGGAAATACTCGTATTTACAAAATATTTTTTAATGAAGCATACATTAACACGGCTATAATTGAGTGCACTATTGTTAATGTTGCACATAACTTATTTTTTAAATTAATATCTGATTTTATAGAAATGCATTTTTACTGAGTTTTTCTTTTATTTATTTTTGTTTATCTTATCCAAGTTATTACAATGCAAAAGTTATATTTCATAATAAATTTACTAACAGAATTTCAAACAAGCTTTGCATTTGAGACATAAATTATTAACATTTTCTTCACGGTAGAATATAAAAAAAAATATTTTTCCAAGCAAAGAAAACATGTGAGAACCGATCGTCCAAAGGGAAGAATGTGTGTGGCCATTTTTTTTCTTTATTTTACGGGTGATGTCAATCCGATTTTATCTATATAATTACTCCTAAACATAAGCACCCGAGAGCACTTTTGGCTTACGTATACAGTTGTTTGATTTCACCCACAAACTTAACCTCTAAACAGTTTTGTTTGTAGTTACGCCAAACTACACAATGGACTATGTGTGCTCTGCTCTGGCCCGGCATGACCAGGCGCGTTAAGGCGTGCGACTCGTAATCTGAGGGTCGCGGGTTCGCATCCGCGTAGCGCCAAACATGCTCGCCCTCTCAGCTGTGGGAGCGTTATAATGTCACGGTCAATCCAACTATTCGTTGGTAAAAGAGCAGCCCAAGAATTGGCGGTGTTGACTACCTAGCTGCCTTCCCTCTAGTCTTACACTGCTAAATTAGGGACGGCTAACACAGATAGCCCTCGAGTAGCTTTGTGCGAAATTTCAAAACAAACAAACAAATATGTGTGCTCTGCCTACTGTGGGTATCGAAACCACATTTGTAGCGTTGTAAGCCCACATACTCACTGCTGACCCATTGAAAATCCCATTTAAACAAAAGCACACGATAGAACTTGAAGCACCACATTATATAACAGTGGATTTTTTAACAATATCATCAACGTCAGCACAAAAAAAGAAATCGATGACTTTAAACCCATTTTCTCTCCTTTATCGAACTACTATTCTATCTTTCCAACTGCACAAATAATCTTAAAGCAAGTCCTCAGTGGTTCCTTTCATTTATTTTTTATGATTTATACCAATGCCGTTTTACCTCTGTTTTCTGATTGCAGGAAACCTGATAGAATTGTTTTGTTCGTTGTAATTTATTTGGTTGTTTAGAATGTTCTCGCAAAGTTACATAAGTGTCTTTTTGTGTGTATAACGTCCTTCATTTGAAATTGATGAACTGGAAAGAAAGCAATCTCTCTCATCTCTTGAGACACGGTAAAGGAATAACTGAATTTGACTGTTACTATTTTATCACACTTGTGAGGTACAGGTGCGAAGCGCGCTTTCTCCCCAACGTGACGCGAACCATGGGTCCTCAGGCTTTCAGTCCAGCATTCTTACCATGGAGTCATGTTCATTTCCTATGCATTAGATTTCTTGGAAGACAGCTTCTGTAGTTCTGGGAAATATGACTATCTTAATGAATGCCATTAAAACAGCATCTTGGGTGAAGGATTCACATAGTTTTGTTAATATTTTATTATGCCTGGCATGGCTTGATGGTTAGGGAACTCGATCCACAATCACAGGTCGCGGGTATGAATACTCACATTGAAGATGCTTGCCCTTTCAACCGTGATGGCGTTATAATGTTACGATCAATTCCATTATTCGTTGCTAAAGAGTAGCCTAAGAGTTGGCGGTGGGTGGTGTTGAGTAGTTGCATTTTCCCTGATTTATAATGAAGTAGTCTTTACTACTTTCCGTTCTAATGAATGTAGTTATACCGAGTAGCTCGAGTTTATAGGCTTTACTACCCTCCGTTCTAATGAATGTAGTTATACCGAGTAGCTTGAGTTTATAGGTTTTACTACCTTCCGTTCTGATGAATGTAGTTATACCGAGTAGCTTGAGTTTATAGGTTTTACTACCTTCCGTTCTGATGAATGTAGTTATACCGAGTAGCTCGAGTTTATAGGCTTTACTACCTTCCGTTCTGATGAATTTAGCTGTTGATTATACCAGTTCACAGTTGAGACTGAATAACTGACACGGTAGTTTATTGGACCGTGCTTGGAAGATGATGATTGTTATATAGCCTTTTGACCTGCTGATAGAGCTAACAAGAGTTTTTTGGGGGCTAGGAGAGAAGGGTGTGGAGTCTCTCTACACATTAAATCAGGCCCCATAATTCTGGGTTGGTGTCTGGATGTCAATGTTTAAAATTATCAGCGTTTAAGTAAGTAAAAAAATCGATTAAAGTAAGATTTCTATATTTATGAAAATAATTCAAGAACAAATAGATATTTACTGCAGTAAAGTAAGGTGAAGGATTTACTGTATCTACACTGTAGTAAAGTAAAGTGAAACATTTAATGTATCTACACTGTAGTAAAGTAAAGTGGAACATTTAGTGGATCTACACTGTAGTAAAGTAAGGTGGAACATTTAGTGTATCTATACTGTAGTAAAGTAAAGTGGAACATTTAGTGTATCTACACTGTAGTAAAGTAAGGTGGAACATTTAGTGTATCTACACTGTAGTAAAGTAAGGTGGAACATTTAGTGTATCTACACTGTAGTAAAGTAAGGTGGAACATTTAGTGTATCTACACTGTAGTAAAGTAAAGTGGAACATTTAGTGTATCTACACTGTAGTAAAGTAAAGTGAAACATTTAATGTATCTACACTGTAGTAAAGTAAGGTGGAACATTTAGTGTATCTACACTGTAGTAAAGTCAGGTGGAACATTTAGTGTATCTATACTGTAGTAAAGTAAGGTGGAACATTTAGTGTATCTACACTGTAGTAAAGTCAGGTGGAACATTTAGTGTATCTATACTGTAGTAAAGTAAGGTGGAACATTTAGTGTATCTACACTGTAGTAAAGTAAGGTGAAACATTTAGTGTATCTACACTGTAGTAAAGTAAGGTGGAACATTTAGTGTATCTACACTGTAGTAAAGTAAAGTGGAACATTTAGTGTATCTACACTGTAGTAAAGTAAGGTGGAACATTTAGTGTATCTACACTGTAGTAAAGTAAGGTGGAACATTTAGTGTATCTACACTGTAGTAAAGTAAGGTGGAACATTTAGTGTATCTACACTGTAGTAAAGTCAGGTGGAACATTTAGTGTATCTACACTGTAGTAAAGTAAGATGGAACATTTAGTGTATCTACACTGTAGCAAAGTAAGGTGGAACATTTAGTGTATCTACACTGTAGTAAAGTAAAGTGGAATATTTAGTGTATCTACACTGTAGTAAAGTAAGGTGAAACATTTAGTGTATCTACACTGTAGTAAAGTAAGGTGGAACATTTAGTGTATCTACACTGTAGTAAACTCAGGTGGAACATTTAATGTATCTACACTGTAGTAAAGTCAGGTGGAACATTTAGTATATCTACACTGTAGTAAAGTAAGGTGGAACATTTAGTGTATCTACACTGTAGTAAAGTAAAGTGGAACATTTAGTGTATCTACACTGTAGTAAAGTAAGGTGGAACATTTAGTGTATCTACACTGTAGTAAAGTAAGGTGAAACATTTAGTGTATCTACACTGTAGTAAAGTAAGGTGGAACATTTAGTGTATCTACACTGTAGTAAAGTCAGGTGGAACATTTACTGTATCTACACTGTAGTAAAGTAAGGTGGAACATTTAGTGTATCTACACTGTAGTAAAGTAAGGTGGAACATTTAGTGTATCTACACTGTAGTAAAGTAAAGTGGAATATTTAGTGTATCTACACTGTAGTAAAGTAAGGTGAAACATTTAGTGTATCTACACTGTAGTAAAGTAAGGTGGAACATTTAGTGTATCTACACTGTAGTAAACTCAGGTGGAACATTTAATGTATCTACACTGTAGTAAAGTCAGGTGGAACATTTAGTATATCTACACTGTAGTAAAGTAAGGTGGAACATTTAGTGTATCTACACTGTAGTAAAGTAAGGTGGAACATTTAGTGTATCTACACTGTAGTAAAGTAAGGTGAAACATTTAGTGTATCTACACTGTAGTAAAGTAAGGTGGAACATTTAGTGTATCTACACTGTAGTAAAGTAAAGTGGAACATTTAGTGTATCTACACTGTTGTAAAGTAAGGTGGAACATTTAGTGTATCTACACTGTAGTAAAGTAAAGTGGAACATTTAGTGTATCTACACTGTAGTAAAGTAAAGTGGAACATTTAGTGTATCTACACTGTAGTAAAGTCAGGTGGAACATTTAGTGTATCTACACTGTAGTAAAGTCAGGTGGAACATTTAGTGTATCTACACTGTAGTAAAGTCAGGTGGAACATTTAGTGTATCTATACTGTAGTAAAGTAAGGTGGAACATTTAGTGTATCTACACTGTAGTAAACTCAGGTGGAACATTTAATGTATCTACACTGTAGTAAAGTCAGGTGGAACATTTAGTGTATCTACACTGTAGTAAAGTAAGGTGGAACATTTAGTGTATCTACACTGTAGTAAAGTAAAGTGGAACATTTAGTGTATCTACACTGTAGTAAAGTCAGGTGGAACATTTAGTGTATCTACACTGTAGTAAAGTAAGGTGGAACATTTAGTGTATCTACACTGTAGTAAAGTAAGGTGGAACATTTAGTGTATCTACACTGTAGTAAAGTAAAGTGGAATATTTAGTGTATCTACACTGTAGTAAAGTAAGGTGAAACATTTAGTGTATCTACACTGTAGTGAGGTAAGGTGAAACATTTAGTGTATCTACACTGTAGTAAAGTAAGGTGAAACATATAGTGTATCTACACTGTAGTAAAGTAAAGTGGAACATTTAGTGTATCTACACTGTAGTAAAGTAAGGTGGAACATTTAGTGTTTCTACACTGTAGTAAAGTCAGGTGGAACATTTAGTGTATCTACACTGTAGTAAAGTAAGGTGGAACATTTAGTGTATCTACACTGTAGTAAAGTGAAGTGGAACATTTAGTGTATCTACACTGTAGTAAAGTAAGGTGGAACATTTAGTGTATCTACACTGTAGTAAAGTAAGGTGGAACATTTAGTGTATCTACACTGTAGTAAAGTAAAGTGGAACATTTAGTGTATCTACACTGTAGTAAAGTAAAGTGAAACATTTAATGTATCTACACTGTAGTAAAGTAAGGTGGAGCATTTAGTGTATCTACACTGTAGTAAAGTCAGGTGGAACATTTAGTGTATCTATACTGTAGTAAAGTAAGGTGGAACATTTAGTGTATCTACACTGTAGTAAAGTCAGGTGGAACATTTAGTGTATCTATACTGTAGTAAAGTAAGGTGGAACATTTAGTGTATCTACACTGTAGTAAAGTAAGGTGAAACATTTAGTGTATCTACACTGTAGTAAAGTAAAGTGGAACATTTAGTGTATCTACACTGTAGTAAAGTAAAGTGGAAGATTTAGTGTATCTACACTGTAGTAAAGTAAAGTGAAACATTTAGTGTATCTACACTGTAGTAAAGTTAGGTGGAACATTTAGTGTATCTACACTGTAGTAAAGTCAGGTGGAACATTTAGTGTATCTACACTGTAGTAAAGTAAGGTGAAACATTTAGTGTATCTACACTGTAGTAAAGTAAGGTGGAACATTTAGTGTTTCTACACTGTAGTAAAGTAAGGTGGAACATTTAGTGTATCTACACTGTAGTAAAGTAAGGTGGAACATTTAGTGTATCTACACTGTAGTAAAGTCAGGTGGAACATTTAGTGTATCTACACTGTAGTAAAGTAAGGTGAAACATTTAGTGTATCTACACTGTAGTAAAGTAAGGTGAAACATTTAGTGTATCTACACTGTAGTAAAGTAAGGTGGAACATTTAGTGTATCTACACTGTAGTAAAGTAAAGTGGAACATTTAGTGTATCTACACTGTAGTAAAGTAAGGTGAAACATTTAGTGTATCTACACTGTAGTAAAGTTAGGTGGAACATTTAGTGTATCTACACTGTAGTAAAGTCAGGTGGAACATTTAGTGTATCTACACTGTAGTAAAGTAAGGTGAAACATTTAGTGTATCTACACTGTAGTAAAGTAAGGTGAAACATTTAGTGTATCTACACTGTAGTAAAGTAAGGTGGAACATTTAGTGTATCTACACTGTAGTAAAGTAAGGTGGAACATTTACTGTATCTACACTGTAGTAAAGTAAAGTGGAACATTTAGTGTATCTACACTGTAGTAAAGTAAGGTGGAACATTTAGTGTATCTACACTGTAGTAAAGTTAGGTGGAACATTTAGTGTATCTACACTGTAGTAAAGTCAGGTGGAACATTTAGTGTATCTACACTGTAGTAAAGTCAGGTGGAACATTTAGTGTATCTACACTTTAGCTAGTGTAATTACTCCAATGAGGCGATGGTTATTGTTAAGATTCAAGTTTGTCAGACAAAGTAGGACTGGATGTGACGAATTAAATTTAACGTACTCAGCATTCATACGTATGTACATAGATATACACGTTTATAACGTGTACGAAAAGAATGGTTGTGTGTTTATGTTATTTAGTCAGTAAATGTGACACATTTTAATCTTACAAATACGACCAAGAATGCGACCCATAATGATGATAAAATAATTGTTGTACACAAAAAATGTCAGCTATTACATTTTGGATTATTTTGAAAAATCTTTGAAGATGTCTTCTTCTTTTGTTACCAATGTATGAACATAATTATTTTCACTTGAACATGTGTATATATTATCATAAAAGAAATTTACGTCAGAGTTTGTTTGAAGTGAAACCCAAAACTAAACTGTGGACAATATGTGCTCTGTTCACCAAGGGTATCGAAACCCAGTTTCTCGCGTTGTAAGTCAGTTAAATGATCGCCGTAGTACTAGGGAGGGACGATAAGTAACAGTGATGCCCACAAAGTTTACATGTCGCTCGGTCTGATATATTATAAACCTTTATTTTATCTCATTGCGTATCCTTATCTGTCGGTCGACATTAGGCTCCTAAATGTTCAAACCAAGAAACGCAATATTTTACTGTCGAAAATGTCTGATTAGAAATGCATCTAGCATCTCGTGAGCAGTCTTGTAGAGAACAGGTTTATATTTCGTGACTCCAGTGAATTTAGTGTTGGAAAACATTAGGGTCATGATGTTTTGCACGTTCCTCTGCACTGTGACAATAATTTTGTAAACTTCATCCATTTTGACTGTTGTAAGAATTTTAAAAAATGTAACGTTTCTCATGCGAACCCTGTCTAAGTTTTTTTTTAAAGTAATGCAATATTTAAAGAGAAATCTATCGAAGAACGTGAGTTGAGGGCTAATAACGGAAAAAAGATTCCATGAAATATTGAAAGCGCCATCTATCTGACAATAGGGACACTATACTAAAAACATTTGCAAACAAAATAAAAAACATTAAGTTTATTTCATTTTTTTCAATTTAATATGATATGTTACCACAGTTTCAACACGATACATTTTATATCCTACATCTGAGTATTGTGGTTTAATCATTGTGATCTACATTTATTTGACTCTTCACTTGTTTGTTTTAAATTGAAGCCATGTTGACCTTACTGCTGTTTTCAATGCGGGGTATCGAAACCCGGATTTTATAGTTGGAAGTCCACAGACTTACCGCTGTTCCACCAGGGGATGATTAATCTAATAAGTTTGCTTAAAAATGTTAAAAATCGGGTTTCGATACCAGTTGTGGGGAAAACACAAAGCACATTGTTGTATTGTGCGTAACAACAGACAAACAAACAGGACTTTTGAAGAGAAAAAGTGGTCGAAGTCTCACGTGTTGAAATACCATCGATTTGATTTCTTCTTTAAGAAAACATTTTTAATTTTATATATTTTGACTGATTTTCCCATTGTTTTTTTTTTATTTCGGCAAAGCTACACGAGGGCTATCTGCACTTGGCATCCCTAATTTATCAGTGTAAGACGAGAGGGAAGGCAGCTAGTCATCACCACTCACCGCCAACTCTTAGGCTACTCTTACCAATAAATAGTGGGATTGATCGTCACATAATAACTCCCCCACAGCTAAAAGGGAGATCATGTTTGGTGCGACTGGGATTCGAAACCGCGACCCTCGAATTCGAACGTCTTAAACCACCTGGCCATGCCGAGCTTTCCTTATTTTCCCATTAAATATATTTTAAAATGTTTAGTACAAGGAATAGCTTTAAAAAAGCTTTCCGACCAGTTCGAGGGAAAGAAAGAAAAAAGAAGAGATAACTAAACACATCGGACTTTATATAAATGACACAGGGTTGCCCCCCAGTGGCTCAGCGGTATGTCTGCGGACTTCCACCGCTAAAATCCGGGTTTCGATACCCGTGGTGGGCAGAGCCCAGATAGCCCATTGTGTAGCTTTGTGCTTAATTCAAAACAACAACAACAAAAAACAAGACACAGGGTTAGCACATAATGGTAATTTTTTCTTTTGCTCAATTCTTTACTAAATTTAAATACACGGGTGTCAAATTGGTACAACATGTCGACAGTAATTTGTCATGGATTTTTATTTCACGGAAAACATTTTTCGATTTGAGCAATAAAAGTTAACAAAATAAACAGCCGTTACTCTTCAGGTAATAATAAAAGTTAACAAAATAAACAGCCGTTACTCTTCAGGTAATAATAAAAGTTAACAAAATAAACAGCCGTTACTCTTCAGGTAATAATAAAAGTTAACAAAATAAACAGCCGTTACTCTTCAGGTAATAATAAAAGTTAACAAAATAAACAGCCGTTACTCTTTAGGTAATAATAAAAGTTAATAAAATAAACAGCCGTTACTCTTTAGGTAATAATAAAAGTTAATAAAATAAACAGCCGTTACTCTTCAGGTAATAATAAAAGCTTTATTTCAATCAATGTTTCGCTTTGCGGCTTCATCAGTGGCGAAACGTTGGCTGAAACAGTATTTTATTATTAAGTACAAAGAAAATGTCATTTTAAAGCTAACTTTATTTTTCAAAGTGTCTAACTTCATACAGAGTATACTACAAATTCTGAAAAACCAACGTGTCACTGTCTACCTTACACAGACAGACAGACAGACATAATACGAAAGGCCATTTGGAGAAGTCAGCCGGTAATAAAATACAGGTTTCTCGATGTGTCAGTACCAATTTACATTTCTTATATTACTCACTGATACCGCATTCATGGTACAAAGAAGCCACCGTTAGCCAACCATATTTGAAAAGCACTTTGCACGTGTTCAAAGACTCCTTTCATGTGTACCGTACCCGGCATGGTCAGGTGGTTAATCTGAGGGTTGCAGGTTCGAATCCTCATCGCACCAAACATGCTCGTCCTTTCAACCGTGGGGGCGTTATAATGTGACAGTCAATCCCGCTATTCGTTGGCAAAAGAGCAGCCAAAGAGTTGGCAGTGGATGGTGATGACTAACTGCCTTCCCTCTAGTCTTACACTCCTAAATTAGGGTCGTAAAGCGCAGATAGCCCTTGAGTAGCTTTCCGCGAAATTAAAAAAACAAAAAAATAAGTACCGCACATATAGATTTTTGAAGTTGCATTATTTTGTGTAAAATAGTGGCTACAATAAATAATTCATCCCACTCATTTATTTCACCTCTTGTCAAACCACGGGCTATTCTAGAGTCGATTGATCTGCCAACCTTTCTAGTATCAAGTGGTTTAAAAATCAGTATTAATCTGTGACTAGACATTGTGAAAGTTTCGGTTCTTACTTAATTTGTTTGCACAAAGCTACACGAATGGCTACCGATGCACTGCTTAGCACGGGTATCGAATCCCGGTATCTAGTGCTGTAAATCCGCAGACTTACCACTGTGCCTCTGGGGAACTTTTCACGTCTAATTCCCATTCTTTGCTCATGTTTTCCAACTAGAGTTTTCAACTTTTTCTTTCTTCAGCTACAAGTATTAGTTTTAATAATTGACATATTTAACTATTAAAGCTATAGTATATGTCTGCATGCTAGGAGACCTTAACAGGCCTGGTGGTTAAGACAGTCGACTCACAATCATGGGCGTTGGCAAAAATGTTTTTAGAAGGGAGGTAAAGTTAACCGGGGGGGCAAAGTAATATGGAATTGTGAATTTATTTAAAAAATGGTATATGTGCATGTAGAGTGAATAAAAAAGGAGGTGGTTCGAACCCTCATCACCGAACGTACTTGTCCTTTATGGCGTAGGAACGTTATAATGTGTCGGTCGATCACACAATTCATTGGTACATATACACCCGTAAGGATGTCTATCTGCGATAGCCGTCTCTAATTTAGCAGTGTAAGACTAGAGGGAAGGCAGCTAGTCATCACCATCCACTGCCAACTCTTTGGCTGCTCTTTACCAACGAATAGTGGGATCGATTGTAACATAATAACGCCTTCACAGCTGAAAGGACGAATATGTTTAGTGTAACGGAGATTTGAACCTGCTACCCTCAGATTACGAGTCGAGCGCCCTAACCGCCTGGCCATTGCGGTCCCCTTGTCTGGGAAAAAAACAAGAAAAAAAATATGAATATCTGTTGACTGTAGCTTATCGTAATTTTAATTTACAACATCGTTTTCGTAAAGTTCTAAAACATTAAAAAATAATGAAATAAATAGATAAACAAAAACGTTATTTCACGATCAAAATCTATGATAATCGCAGATTTATTGAGTGGAACGAAACGATTTCTTCATGGGAAATACAGGTATCCTCGCTCTAGTTCAAACGTATGAAATTCATTTAGCATTATAAACGTTCGTGGAAAGTTGGTATATCCTGGCTAAAACCGAAACGTATGAAACGTACTTGGCTTAAAAATGTGAGGCAGTTTTTTAGGTAAATTATCTCGTTGTTGTTAGCAAGGCTGAAAACTAGTATAAGAAATTGACACTGAAGAAAAGTCAAATCTTAGATATTTTCTTCTGATACCTCTATTGTTCATTAAATTGCCGGTAGGGGGCAGATCTGTTTAACCGATACGTAATAGCACCTGTTCTACAGAGTAGCAATTCACAGTATATAATTACATTGATCTGTTCGAGAGGAGAAAAGACTGCACGAGCTTCTACGGTGGTACCTGTTTAGTTACTTTCATACTTATATACACCACAGAGTTCTGAGAGAAAAAAAAACGTGTTTTAACAACTTCTAATTATGAATGGTAGTTTTCACCTTCTGTTCCTGTCGGTTCTTCTGACTCAGAGTCTATTGACAGGTAAGGTGACTTATGTACTTTACTTGTCTCTAAGTTTAACCACAAAGCAGATTGCACGTCAGGGTTATCGTGTATATCCTGACACTTATAGCTAAGCCTCTTGGCCAACTTTTCCAAATGTGGGTCCTCACTGGTTTTGTTTTGAAATGTTGTCGCCAGGGGGAGCACGTGGATGGTATTTTGCAGTAATTGGATTTCAGATTCTGTAATTTTTGTTAAAATAATGAATAGTAACAACGGAAATGATTATATCATAAATATCCTCTAAGATATTGGTCTCCCATATGCCAAGGTATCTCCAAATAATTATACCTGTAATTATACAAAGTAAAACAAATCAAATCTTGAAATTAAAAATGATTCTGACATGCTGTTTGTTTTGTTTTTCAATACATAAATAATTAATAATTAAGTAGACGGCCAAATTTGTGTGTTTTTCATACAGCAGAACCACATCACGCTATCTGATGAGTCCACCGATGGGGAAACAAACCCTTTATTTTAACATTGAAAATTTATACCAGTGGTGAACTGTGTATCAAATGATGGCTGAAGTGGTAATTGTGCGGAATGAACAATTACTTTACCAAAAACCCAACCATCACCGCCGAGGTTTATAAATTATCCACATCAAAGTTATGTAGCAGTTAGACACATGCACACTTCACACTTGTGTAAACACTGCTTTTGTAACAATTGGACGATCACCATGGTAACGAAACCCACCGACGACTTGTTTAAGGAACTGACGTCAAAATAAGAGAATCTACTAATCATTTTTTCTTTTTTTTGCAAGTAAATAGTTTTTTTTTACTATTAGAAAACGTTTTACGTCATCAATTAACAAACGACTTTATTTTAAGACGTACGTTTCGAATCGCCTGATGTATTTCCAAGAAAAGAAATTATTTTATTATTATTATTAAGTGAAATAGTTTGGAAAATCACAGAAAGGTGGAATAGAACTGAATTTAAATTAAAGACACAGTCTGCTTGTATGAAGGACCGCAATCTATACCAGTCTGTGTCTTTATAATCAGCGAATCGCTGGGCTGGTTGTTACCAAAACTAGCGTGTACCTTTACGGTTACATGGGGATTACCAAAAATAGCGTGTACCTTTACGGTTACCTGGGGACTAACCACAGAGGCTTCGAACTCTAATCATACTACCCCCCTGTGGGTGTCACTGTGTCTGTTCCCTGTGGATCTTAACCAATGAAAGAGTATAAATCCTACATGAGTAGATGGTTCTTAACCAATGTCAGAGTATAAATCCTACATTAGTAAATGGTTCTTAACCAATGTCAGAGTATAAATCCTACATTAGTAAATGGTTTTTAACCAATGAGAGAGTATAAATCCTACATTAGTAAATGGTTTTTAACCAATGAGAGAGTGTAAATCCTACATTAGTAAATGGTTCTTAACCAATGAAAGAGTATAAATCCTACATTAGTAAATGGTTCTTAACCAATGAAAGAGTATAAATCCTACATTAGTAAATGGTTCTTAACCAATGAAAGAGTATAAATCCTACATGAGTAAGGACGTAATGCAGTTCTTGTCAATAACGATTATTCTTATCTAAAGAGAGAAAAAATCCTACTTTGTTCCAAGTTAAGCACAAAGCTACACAGTAGGCTATCTGAGCTTCATTCAACACAGCTGTCGATCCATCAACTCAAGACTAGGGACAGTTAATACACTATCTGAGCTTCACTCAACACAGCTATCGATCCATCAACTCAAGACTAGGGACAGTTAATACACTATCTGAGCTTCACTCAACACAGCTATCGATCCATCAACTCAAGACTAGGGACAGTTAATACACTATCTGAGCTTCACTCAATACAGCTATCGATCCATCAACTCAAGACTAGGGACAGTTAATACACTATCTGAGCTTCACTCAATACAGCTATCGATCCATCAACTCAAGACTAGGGACAGTTAATACACTATCTGAGCTTCACTCAACACAGCTGTCGATCCATCAACTCAAGACTAGGGACAGTTAATACACTATCTGAGCTTCACTCAACACAGCTATCGATCCATCAACTCAAGACTAGGGACAGTTAATACACTATCTGAGCTTCACTCAACACAGCTGTCGATCCATCAACTCAAGACTAGGGACAGTTAATGCAGATAGCCCTTGGGCAACTTTTCAAGAGTTGTATCATTGTTCCACACCGATGAAATACAGTGATAGAGTGGTAAAAGAAGAACGTTTAGAGTTGACTGATTTCAATAAAAAGAAAACAGTACTCGAATACAGTTTCCTTCTAAATCACTATTTAGGGTTTTCTTCGTGTTATTTACGGTTCTGTATCGCCTTAATAATTAAATACATTTGAGATTCTATTTGATTATTCGACAACGATTTGAAATTGATTCTTTTTGGCCTATTTTAAGAACGATACGTTTATCACAGCTTGAGGTGCAATGGTGTCGTTAATTGGTTGATTAGCGTTGGTTTAAAGTTTCGAATTAGAATCTCTTCTTGTTCCTTAATGTCCATTCATTTGTTTCCGAATCTGAATGTTTGGCTTCTCAGTACAGCATGACTTCAGGTTGTTATAAAATTTGTTGGAATGGCTGTTTTGCTCCTTGTAGCTAGAGTTCGTTTCTTTGACCCAATGTCTACAGTATGGACGAGTGTATTGATACACCACTAGCGACGTTTTAGAAAGAGGTATTTTGCCTTTAAAAGGTAAAAAAAAAATCCGAAGGTCGGGTATTCGAATCCCTGTCACACTAAATATGCTTGCCCTTTCAGCCGTGGAGACGTTATAAGTGACGGTCAATCCCACTATTCATTGGTAAAAAAGCAGCCCAAGAGTTGGTAGTGGGTGGTGATAACTGGTTGCCTTTTCTCTAGTCTTACATTGCTAAATTAGGGATAGCTAGCGCAGATACCCGTCGTGTAGCTTTGCGCGAAATGCAAAAATAAACTTACTGTAATTTAATTTAAAGTGTTAGGTTAGAAATGCCTCCCTCTGGTGTTTACCAACAACATTATTTTTGAATATAATAATAAAGTTTACAACCCCAAGATCCAATAGTTTAACATTTCCAAGTACCTTATAATCCTGATGTTAACCTTTACTGGTTCACATGACATCAAACTAAAGGGAGACACTGAGCAGATTCCGTAATAAATGTCTTCCCAATTGAGCCTAAGAATAACTTTCAAATGGAATAAAAGAATATGATTTATAAAAAAAGACAAAATAACTCCTTGAAAAATGTCGCTATTGGTGTATCACAACACTCGTCCATGCTGTAAACAACGGCCGCATTGGGTCAACCACACGAACTCTAGCCATCGGAATCTCGGAACATATGCCAAAGAGACCTTCCAACAGTTTTGGAATTTATAACCACCTAAACAAAGATGTGGCGAAAAGTCTTTTATATTTATCATACGCTGGTTTGTCGATATATCTTTTCCGTGACAGCGCAGTGTTTCAGGCTATGATAAGTCCTGTCATGACAAAACCTTTGTTGCCAAATCTTAAACACTACTTCAAAATATAAATTTCTTAGGCAAAATATAACAGCTGATGAGTTTTGATAGTTATGGATTAGCTATATATCTGGAGGGAAAATGTACCTTGCCATATTGGCGACCTCATGTTTGTAGCTTGTTCTGTGAATGGCTGTCCTCCAATCAATGAGACCCTGACATACCAGCATGGCGCCTATAAATATACAGAGTATTCCAAACGTAGTGTTGAATGTCCCCGTGAAAGAAATGTTAAATAACTCGTGCTTGGAGCCTTACCCGTATACGACAATCCAATAGGAATTCTGTCAAAAGCACAGAAGTGAATTGTATTTCTAGAAAAGTAAGATACACATACCTACGAATGGCCTCAGTGGGTATATGACTCCTCAAGAATTACTACTTGAGAGATACAGATATAACAAACCTAAAATAGGCGTCAGGCTTTAAAAAATAACATGAGCAAATTGAAGAATACGGATTAAACCAAATTCAAATTGTTTGACAACAATCAGTGATAACTTGTTGGATGAAACATATCAAGGTAAACAAACAGCATCTACACCAATGGAGCATGTTGGGGTAATGATATTACTGTGTGTTGCATTTCCGTTGGAGAGATATACAAAAGTTATGGTGCCCTGACTGCTGACTGGTACAACATTATGTTATTCACTCAGGAACAAGACTTATTTGTGCAGGAATTATCTTCCAGCACGATAGAGATTCCAAACATACAGTGAATGTGGTGAAACGATATTTAAAAAGGCTAATGGAACACTTGTAACCATGTTCTGTCCTGTGTAAAGTAAAGGAATGCTGTTAAAGATACGTGAGTTTATCTGGAAAGTGAGTAGATCAAACGATAACCAAACAACTTGGCTGAATTAATGAGCGTTTATAGAAGATTTGGAACTATATTTCACGATCACGTACTGATAAACTTGTATTGTAAAACTAAGACGTTTGAACACGCTCACCCCTTCAGTCGTGGGATATTGTAATGTCACGGTCATTCCCAAATACTCATTTAAAAAGTAGTCCAAACGTTAGTAGCGAATGATGTAAACTAGCTATCTTTCCTCAAGTCTGTCATTTTGAATTTAGGTATGGCAAGCGCGGGAAGCCCACGTGGAGGTTTGCGCGAAAATCCAAGCAGAGAAATAAATAAACTATTCCACTTTGCGTAATAATGTATTGCAGTAATGTAATGTAGTAACGTATTGTAATAATATATTGTAGTAACGATAGATTTACCATTTATCAACAGTTACTCGTGACTCCAGTATTGTATCATCTCTGTAACAAGTAAGTCCCACATGTATATTTTTTGTGTATCGTACGAATAGATTTATCATGCGTTAGGACTAATCTGCGTGAAACAAGCTCTTTTGTTACTGCGCAGCTGCCTTTATTATTTATACTGTACTTGAGACGAGTGGCTTTCATTTTCAACAACAGTTATGTGAGGTTCCCACTCAGATTGAAATGCTGTGAAAGTTATATATTTCCGTTATTTACTTAAATTATCTGTCCAGTAAACCTTCGTGGCATTACCTATTCTTATTTTGTTCTGCTGTTGTGTTTGTTTGTGTGTGTTTTTCTTATAGCAAAGCCACAAAGGGCAATCTGCTTAGCCCACCGAGAGGAATCGAACCCCTGATTTTAGCGTTGTAAATCTGGAGACATACCGCTGTACTAGTGGGGGGCTTGTTTGTAGTAAAGAACAAAATTGCACAACATCCTATCCGTGTTATACCCACCACGGGTATCGCAACTCGGTTTCTAATGTTCTAAGTCTGCAGATATGCCAATGTACCACTGCAGTGTTTGCAGTTGTTTGTTTTCTTTTCTTTAATTTCGCGCAAAGCTACTCGAGGTCCATCTGTGCTGGACGTCTCTAATTTAGCAGTGTAAGAATAGAGGGAAGACAACTAGCCATCACTACCCACCGCCAACTCTTGGGCTATTCTTTTACCAACTAATTGTGGAATTGACAGTTACATTATAACGTCCCCACGGCTGAAAGGGGGAGCATGTTTGGAGCTACCGGAATTGGAACCCGCGACCCTCCGATTACGAGTTGAACGACTTAACTGGCTATGCCGGGTCATTTGCAGTTGACAGGAACCAATATTTCTCTTCCACGAAATTCATTCTGTCACTTGAAAATCGAGGTGTTAGTTATACGAAAGTTTGCATCTTTTCTTTCAGACGAAAGCTTTATATTTATTAGTTTAGAATTATTTGATGTAAGTTTAATAAACTTAAGCAGTTTCAAACGATAAAATGATTTATTCTAAACACATGGGTAATCGTTAATACGATCCGATGAACGCGGATGTAAGAACGTCATATTTATTACATTTCATAGATTGTTAAATGTCATACGTCTCGTGCGAACGAATAAATAAGACAATTTTGTGTTTCCTCAGGATCACACGTCAGGCATGAAGAAGAATGCCCGATGAACCGGGAAGCAGCAGCCAGTAGAGGGCGTCAGTGTTTACGAAAATGCAAGAAAAACGCCGACTGTATTAGTTCTCGGAAAGAATGTCTCTGTGACGGTTTGTGTGGGTGGAGTTGTGTTCGCCCAGGTAAATCAAGTTTTCGTTAGCTGTTACAGGTACAACAGGTGTTCAGTAGTTGTTACAGGTACATCAGGTGTTCAGTAGTTGTTACAGGTACAACAGGTGTTCGGTAGTTGTTACAGGTACATCAGGTGTTCAGTAGTTGTTACAGGTACATCAGGTGTTCAGTAGTTGTTACAGGTACAACAGGTGTTCGGTAGTTGTTACAGGTACATCAGGTGTTCAGTAGTTGTTACAGGTACAACAGGTGTTCGGTAGTTGTTATTTCATTTGATGTTTGATGAAATAATAAAAATGAATGCCACAGAAGAGTAAAATGTTCTGTTATAAAACTTTATGAGTTAACTATGTGTTTTTAGTTGACTAGAAGGATATTTGTTATCTGTACATATCAACTATCACCCAACGATAAGAATACGTTATTTTATTTGTCTGTGTGATTCATGTAAAGCCAATTCGAGTGATATTCGTATGTGTATTTAAAAAGTCGTGTTTTCAGTATTTCAAAGATATAGAAGTAATACAATTCCCTTCCAAGCTCCGTTGATATAATTATTTACTTTCAAATTATAAACTGTTTTCAGGGTTCTATGAGTACGTTATGTTCCAAGCTCTGTTAATATAATTATTTACTCTCAAATTATGGAGTGTTTTTTAGGGTTTTAGAGTACGTTGTTTTACAACACTCAGTCTAAAGAACTAACCCAAAACTTGAGTGAAATTACTCGTTTTTTATGTAAAATACATAGCAGCGTTCATCTCATTTCAGCTAGGCCTCTCTGAACTTTCGATATAAACCTTTTTTAATACGTTCATCTCATTTCAGCTAGGCCTCTCTGAACTTTCGATATAAACCTTTTTTAATACGTTCATCTCATTTCAGCTAGGCCTCTCTGAACTTTCGATATAAACCTTTTTTAATACGTTCATCTCATTTCAGCTAGGCCTCTCTGAACTTTCGATATAAACCTTTTTCAATACGTTCATCTCATTTCAGCTAGGCCTCTCT
The DNA here is from genome assembly GCA_011833715.1 of Carcinoscorpius rotundicauda. Taxonomy (NCBI): domain Eukaryota; kingdom Metazoa; phylum Arthropoda; class Merostomata; order Xiphosura; family Limulidae; genus Carcinoscorpius; species Carcinoscorpius rotundicauda. The sequence goes on along the minus strand of CM022392.1, from coordinate 168,675,494 downwards.
GAACTTTCGATACAAACCTTTTTCAATACGTTCATCTCATTTCAGCTAGGCCTCTCTGAACTTTCGATACAAACCTTTTTCAATACGTTCATCTCATTTCAGCTAGGCCTCTCTGAACTTTCGATACAAACCTTTTTCAATACGTTCATCTCATTTCAGCTAGGCCTCTCTGAACTTTCGATATAAACCTTTTTCAATACGTTCATCTCATTTCAGCTAGGCCTCTCTGAACTTTCGATATAAACCTTTTTCAATATGTTCATCTCATTTCAGCTAGGCCTCTCTGAACTTTCGATATAAACCTTTTTTAATACGTTCATCTCATTTCAGCTAGGCCTCTCTGAACTTTCGATATAAACCTTTTTTAATACGTTCATCTCATTTCAGCTAGGCCTCTCTGAACTTTCGATATAAACCTTTTTTAATACGTTCATCTCATTTCAGCTAGGCCTCTCTGAACTTTCGATATAAACCTTTTTCAATACGTTCATCTCATTTCAGCTAGGCCTCTCTGAACTTTCGATACAAACCTTTTTCAATACGTTCATCTCATTTCAGCTAGGCCTCTCTGAACTTTCGATACAAACCTTTTTCAATACGTTCATCTCATTTCAGCTAGGCCTCTCTGAACTTTCGATACAAACCTTTTTCAATACGTTCATCTCATTTCAGCTAGGCCTCTCTGAACTTTCGATATAAACCTTTTTCAATACGTTCATCTCATTTCAGCTAGGCCTCTCTGAACTTTCGATATAAACCTTTTTCAATATGTTCATCTCATTTCAGCTAGGCCTCTCTGAACTTTCGATATAAACCTTTTTCAATACGTTCATCTCATATCAGCTAGGCCTCTCTGAACTTTCGATATAAACCTTTTTCAATACGTTCATCTCATTTTAGCTAGGCCTCTCTGAACTTGTCCCCGTTATACTTCTGCTGCCTTTCACGTCTTCTTTTACTGCATAGCCCTGGCTGGCTCGCTAGTGTTATATTTTGATGTATGGATGTGCAGGATACTTCACAAGATGTGTTTGTGACTTGCTGGCGATAAATTTCAACAATAAATGGACAGCACACACAATTTACATGTTTTATAAAATAATATTTTCAAAACGTATGCAAATGTTCGTTACATAGCTAACAATTGTATCCAGAACTTTGAATAATCGTGTCTTTTCGTCAAGAGTCCAGAAACACTGTTCAGTAATTTTAAAACCTAACTCACAAGAGTGTTTATCCTTCTCTACTCTGTTATCACAAAACAATCGGTGATAAATTCACTAGTGTCATTTTGTAGATTAATACAGATGTATCCAGAGCTTTACATAATTCTGAGATAAAATAATCCTGAGATACATTTTTACTTTAAGTGGTTTTTTTGTAATCACGAATTCTGTTTTACTTCAAAAGTCCACACAGATTGATTCAGTTATTTTAGTCCCCATTTTACAAGACGAATTATTATTCTTATTCTGTTATTATAACACAGTCTGTTATTATTACGTTTAAAAGTCGTCCCTATACACTCTTTTTGGCTAAAATTACAGTTTATGTTTAGTTGATTCTATCTTTCATTTATTTGGTCTTACTTTCACTTGCACTAACTTGGGGCCCGGCACTGGATTCATAATTCGAGAGTTTCAGCCGTGGGGGCATTGTAACGTAATGGTCAATCCCGCTATTCGTTGGTATAAGAATAGCCCAAGAATTGGTGGTGGATGGTGATGACTAGCTGCCTTCCCTCTAGTCTTAAACTGCTAAATTAGGGACGGCTAGCGCAGATAGCCCTCGTGTAGCTTTGCGCGAAATTCAAAAACAAAACAAACTAATACGACGTCAGTTTCGAACAAATGAACTGCACAATCAATAATTTTTAATAAATGATAGTTAAACTACCATTTCTAAAAATAATGTGCTTTAACGTTCGCACTGTAGAAACTGAATAATACTGTCATATTAAACTTAAAATTAACAGTCGTTTACATCAAACAAAAATACGCGGGGTAGTTTAAAAATAAAAAAAAACAAACTATTTTTGGTACGACAAGAATATTTTAATCACGTTCCAGAAACGGATAGAATTTACGTAAGAATATTTCACCAGGATAAAACTACACGTGCGGTGTAAGCTCCGTTTTGTCCAAGAATAATAAATGTGGCCAGACTCCTTAAGAGTCTTAACCACCTTTCTTTGAACTATTTATGTACCAAACAAGTTGTTAGTCCTTAATGTGTGTCACATATACAAAAAAATATAAACCAAAAAACCATAATAGTGCTGTCAGTCTTTCCACTTATTACTGGGAATCTTTGTGTTTTTTTACACAGAAAATGGATATTTTCAAACTATGATTTAACTGTTTTATACACTTATTGTTTTCTCAAACAAAAATCACCACAGCGTCACAAATAAAAACAATTATTTTAGGGTTAACTGGAAGACATCTGTATTTCTACACAGATACCTCGCAGTGTAAAAGTTCGTTTCTTTGTTTGCAATTAAGCACAAAGCTACACAATGGGCTATCTGTGCTCTGCCAACCACGGGTATCGAAACCCGGATTTTAGCGTGTAAGTCCGCAGACATACCGCTGAACCACTGAGGGGCTAGGGAAAGCAGTGTATTGTTTGTTTGTTTGTTTTTGAATTTCATGCAAAGCTACTCGAGGGCTATCTGCGCTAGTCGTCCCTAATTTAGCAGTGTAAGTAAGACTAGCGGAAATGCAGCTAGTCATCACCACCCCCCGCCAACTCTTGGGCTACTCTTTATCCAACGAATAGTGGGACTGACCGTAACATTATAACGCCCCCACGGCTGAAAGGGCGAGCATGTTTGGTGCGACGGGGATTTGAACCCGCGACCCTCAGATTACGAGTCGAACGCCTTAACCCACCTGACCATGCCAGGCCCTGGGAACAGTGTAAAAGGAAAATGATTTGGAGAGAAACTGAATGTTTTGGTATCAGTTCCTCAAGCAAAATAAAATACGTTTGTCTCACATTATTTCTGGTATGGACCACAGTGCAATTGTTGATTTACCTCTTACAAGATGACAACTCAAGGATAAAGTTTCGAAATTTATTTAGCTGCCTATCTGTTATCTGTGGTAAGAGATTCGTTGTTTATCCACGAAAAGCCTGAGAGACAGATCTATCTGGGTGTCAAGCTCTAGTTTATATGTTTATATCAAAGTAATGACCACAATCTGTAGCTTTGAACTACATACCAGAAGGCAGGTAGCTAGTCAGTAACACCATGCTACACGTGCCAAGGAACAGACTGCTACTCTTATAGCACATTCAGTGTTTAAAAGTTCAGGGAAAAGCTTGTGTTACTGCCTGGACTCAAGTCCAGCTCGTAACGACTAGAAATCTACCGGAACATCAATATTTCTAATCATTTTATGCATTTAGTGACATAACACTTGTATTGGGTGAATTCTTAACACTAAACACAACATGACTCCATCCATGAATGCCACATATATATATATTCCAAGAAGGAGGATTTTCACGAAAACATCTGATGGCTGAGTGAAATAAAGTTCAACTCAAGTTACTGTGTTTGTTTGGCATTTCTAATTCGTTATACGTTACTTTGTTTACTTTAACTCGTTAGTTCACAGGTTGTCAGTTATAAAGCCGTCTTTAATATTATTTATCCACGTACAAGATGCCAGGTTCTTCGTTGTCCAGGTCTAACTTGAAGATGAGTCATGAAATCAGATACGACGTGGCTTTAATATTTTATCATTCGCTCAAACTGATGGTGCAAGTATCAGCAACCAGTCTTGGTAGGAAAGTGCTGGTGTTTAGTCATGAAATCAGACACGACTCGGTCTTTACACCCGACCAAGTTGAAGTTGTTATAGGTTTAGCCATCTACTTGGGTCGGAGAGTGCTGGTGTTTAGTCATGAAATCAGACACGACTCGGTCTTCACACCCGACCAAGTTGAAGCTATGATAGGTTTAGCCATCTACTTGGGTCGCAGAGTGCTGGTGTTTAGTCATGAAATCAGACACGACTCGGTCTTCACATTTGACCAAGTTGAAGTTGTTATAGGTTTAGCCATCTACTTGGGTCAGAAAAGGCTTGATTGTTATTGTTTCAGTTAGCTACTTTGGACAGAATATGGTGTCTTTTAGTTTAAAACTCAAGCATGGGCTGACATTTAATTAATCGGTCGAACTAAAGTTTCCAGTTTCGACTGACTTCTTGTAGCGGATTGTTTATTGTTTGTCTGTTTGTAGTAAAGTTACACAATGGCTAATTATGTTGTGGACACCACGGGAAAACCGGTTTTTACCGTCGTAAGCCTTTAGAGCTACAGCCAAACCCCTGGGTATGGGAATTTTCTGCTCGGGAATACTTGTTTTTAATATTAAAATTCTGTATTGCAGATTAATTATTTTTAAACTGGAAAAAACTTTACAATAAATGTCATAGTCAGATGGACAAATAGTTCTCCAAACAAATTTTTTTTACTGTGCTTTATTTCATAATATCGTAATCTTTTGACAGGAACTCTTTTGAAATGTGTTATTTTTTTATTTGTATTATATTTCACCTATAAAGCTATAAGAAAAGATATATAATGTTATAAATAAAGTGCTTTGTTTGAAATTCTATGCAAATATTTGAAAACTTTCTCTGTAGAGAAAACAGACTTGTTGCTATAGTAACAGTATTGCTTGAGGTGATAAACTATGCTTCAGGGTTTTGAGCACGTGCTCATGTGTGAAGATTAAACGTTTTACACGCAATTGTTTCGACGACATTCAAGTAGTGTTCGCTTCATATACACGCCCGGAAGCATTTTCTGAATCGATTTTGACGCTTTTAAATCATACACCAGTTAGTACGTAAAGACAAGACATTTGTAACGAATTGTACAGCCATTTATTTATAAATGCTTGTTGGTACTGTACTGTACGCTAACACTAAACAGTTCTTTTGTACAGGTTTCTTATGTTGCGTCCCGAAACGTTTTTTTTGTTAGGATGTTTGTTTAGAAATATAAAATATTTGGTGATTAAAATGTGGTCTCCTGCTGTAGTTTTAGAATGGCGGAAAAGTTGATTAATAGTGAAACGTTCTAGAAAACGAGAAATGTTAATGTAATCGAAAGTGGTCTCCCAGTGGCACAGCGGAATGTTTGCGAACTTACAGCACTATAAACTGGGTTTTGTTATCTGTGATGGGCAGAGCACACATAGCGTAGCATTATGCTTAACTTTAAACATGCAAGCTATACGTAAATATTCCAGACATTGTATAAAGTCCATTAAGCTTCTTTCTCACGGCGGACTGGAATTCATAGCGAGGGTGTTGATATTAAAGTATTAAAGTTTTCATTTTTCTACAGGGTGAGAAACGTTGTTATCCTCAGGTAAACTTTGTGGTGTGTAAAAAGTTTCACTGACTGTTACAGAGAAGCAAATCCAAGTGTCAAAGTGCACAGAGATTGAAAGACAAACTAAACTTAAAGTAAAAATGATACTTCCAGAGACTCTGTTCACCTTATTATGATTAAAAGTCACGTGGTAGAACTAATCGCCATTGTTAAACCTGATATTTCCTCTTAAGCAAGAAGCAATGGATTCACACAGCTCCACCTGGTGTATAAAATTTGTTAATTATTTCATATATCCAGAATAATGTGAACATTCCTTGCCCTACACAAATATGCATACTGTGTTAGTTTCTATTAGCAAATAAAGAGATTTTTATATTTTTCACGAACAACGTTATAAGAAAACGTGTGGCAAAAATGAATGAAACAAAACTTTGTTGTTGCATTTTTTTATGTCCAATACGTACGAGTTGCTCTGGTTATGTTTTTTGTTTTGTTTTAGTTTCGCGTAAAGCTACACGAGGGCTATCTGCGTTAGCCATTTCTAATTTAGCAGTGTAAGATTAGAGAAAAGGCAGTTAGTCATCAACACCCTTCGCCAACACTTGGTCTTTTACCAACGAATAGTGGGATTGACCATCGCGTAATAACGTCCCCACGGCTGAAAGGGCAAACATTTTTAGTTTAGACGGAGATTCGAACTCACCACCCTCGTATCACGTACGAGTCGAGTGGCTTATCCACTTAGCCAATGCGGGCCTCGTGCAGGTTGTGTTTGTATTGCACTGCAATCAGACGACACACACAGCATTTCATGTAGACAAAGCTCCATCTTTTAAATTATCTTGAAATCTCAAAAAATGAAATAAGATAAAATAAAAAAATCTATTAAATATTTTGACTGAAACTACAATAACTGATTAGTCGCCATTCGTTGGTTTTTCTAAAGCATATAGAATATAAAGTTTAATGAATATATATTTTAAATATAAACTATTTTATGAAATGTGTCGTCATTGCCGACGTGCAAAATACTGACATAACTTTTAATTAATTGATAACTATTTTATATATGGATTTATTCGGATCTGGAAAGGCCCACAATTTCATCTTCGTTATATACAGATGTATGTACATATGGCAAATAAGAACTAAGTCCACCTCCCAAAGATCTTAAAATGATACGTGAATATTCGGTAGACATGTCCTAGGTTGTTTCACAAACTTATCTCAAAAATATCTTAACTGAGGACAACTTAAAACGTATTACTAACTCATACTATAAATACTGAGAACACACGAACCTGTTAAATCAAGTCTGTTTGGTATTATTAACTCACATCATAAGTACTGAGAACACACGAACCTGTTAAATCAAGTCTGTTTGGTATTACTAACTCATACTATAAATACTGAGAACACACGAACCTGTTAAATCAAGACTGTTTGGTATTACTAAGTCATATCATAAATACTGAGAACACACGAACCTGTTAAATCAAGTCTGTTTGGTATTACTAACTCATACTGTAAATACTGAGAACACACGAACCTGTTAAATCAAGTCTGTTTGGTATTACTAGCTCATACTATAAATACTGAGAACACACGAACCTGTTAAATCAAGTCTGTTTGGTATTACTAACTCATACTATAAATACTGAGAACACACGAACCTGTTAAATCAAGTCTGTTTGGTATTACTAACTCATACTATAAATACTGAGAACACACGAACCTGTTAAATCAAGTCTGTTTGGTATTACTAACTCATACTGTAAATACTGAGAACACACGAACCTGTTAAATCAAGTCTGTTTGGTATTACTAGCTCATACTATAAATACTGAGAACACACGAACCTGTTAAATCAAGTCTGTTTGGTATTACTAACTCATACTGTAAATACTGAGAACACACGAACCTGTTAAATCAAGTCTGTTTGGTATTACTAACTCATACTATAAATACTGAGAACACACGAACCTGTTAAATCAAGTCTGTTTGGTATTACTAACTCATACTATAAATACTGAGAACACACGAACCTGTTAAATCAAGTCTGTTTGGTATTACTAACTCATACTATAAATACTGAGAACACACGAACCTGTTAAATCAGGTCTGTTTGGTATTACTAACTCATACTATAAATACTGAGAACACACGAACCTGTTAAATCAAGCCTGTTTGGTATTACTAAGTCATATCATAAATACTGAGAACACACGAGTATCGAAACGTGGATTTTACCTGTGTGAGTCCGCAGACATACCGTTGTGCCATTCAAAACAAACACTCCTACGTGTAACGAATCTTTCTTATTTCTTAACACAAGATTGTTGTCAATAAATTAAGAAATTGTTGTTGTTGTTACAGTTTCAGCTGCACAATGAGGTATAATTGTTTTATGCAACGCAATGAGTTATCTGCGCAACACAGGGAATCGCACTCCAAAATTTAGCATTGTAGACCAAAACAAAGTTACGCTGTCCGATCGGATGAACTTAGATTTATAAAAAGTAATAATCCAGAAAACTCAGTGATGCATCACGTGTTTAAAGTCACGAGAAGTTTCAGTCTTATATGACAACGGTCACTTTTCGGTTTCTTTGTTTTCTAAGTACGAACGTACAATACTTTATTATGTTGTATATTTTGTGTTGACAGGTAATATAATTATTCCAGATATCATATATTTTGTGTTGATAAAGAAAGTATTTATTCCACGTAATTCTATACGTCGGCCATGATTAGTTGTATTATAAAACACCTATTCACTCATTTATCGAAAATCGGGAAAGAAAAATCTTACGAAGGTTCTAAGATATTAAACTTTTCGGGAAATACTGCTTAGAAAGTGAACTTTTCTCAGCTATGTCCTCGTGAAGTGGATACCTTTCCGGTTGTGTCGTTTTGTTTTTAAAATTACAAAAGTAGACACGTTGTTTTACGTTGTAAAATCAACACAAAGTCAGTGTTCGTTTTGCCACTTGTATTAACAACACACGACAATTTTATTCTACAGACCTTCAATGCGAGAGCTTAAAGCCGATCGTCCACGGTCAACCTGAAGCCACTGGTAACATATTTGGGTCAAAGGTTACGTACAAATGTTATGGTGGATACTGGATGTCAGGGCCAAGACAGCGAGTATGTCAGGGAGACGGCTCGTGGAGTGGAAAGACTCCTGCTTGTAAGAAAAAACGTAAGTGGGTGTGAAAAACGCTATTATTGTCGAACTAAGATAGAGATAATACGGATTATAACAGTATGGATGTTGAGTGTTTTTTTATCTTCTGTTAATACTGTTTTACCTTCCACCCCTCCATACACGATCCCAGGAAGTTTAACAGCGACTAAAGTCGTTTTTCTTCACAGTTAAGTACCTTAACTGAATGTAAGCAAACTGGTCTGCTTATCAGAAGGTTCAAGGCGAATACATAAAATTTGTTTGACAGGGCTTGAGTTATAAAACTAGCACTAACATTCATGAAACCTACTAGAATATTGTATTGTTGTTGTTTTATTAAAAAATACCAGAAAAGTTTTGTTCAGATGAAGTGATTTTTAAAAAACAAAATTTATTTCAAGGTATCAGATCACCCAGTTACCTAGTTCTGAAATTCACTAAACTGTTTGTTTCTGTGGGTTGATTTATTTTTGTTGTCCTGTAATAACAAAAGTGTCATCTGGAGAGACACCTCGCTTCTTAGTTTAAGGTTTCACCAGAAAGGAAAAGTTGAATTTTGACAAGAGCTCAGAACCAAGTGAAGAATACTAAATTGCCAGACAAGCTGGGTGGTCAGTGAGCTCGTTGTTGTGATAAATACACTGGAATCAAACAACACACCTGTCGTTGTCGTGATAAATACACTGGAATCAAACAACAGACCTGTCGTTGTCGTGATAAATACATTGGAATCAAACAACACAGCTGTCGTTGTCGTGTAAATACACTGGAAAAAAACAACACAGCTGTCGTTGTCGTGTAAATACACTGGAAAAAACAACACAGCTGTCGTTGTCGTGTAAATACACTGGAAAAACAACACACCTGTCGTTATGATAAATACACTGGAATCAAATAACAAAGCTGTCGTTGTCGTGATAAATACACTGGAATCAAACAACACAAATGTCGTTGTCGTGATAAATACACTGAAATCAACACAACTGTTGTTGTCGTGATAAATACACTGGAAAAAAACAACACAGCTGTCGTTGTCGTGTAAATACACTGGAAAAAAACAACACACCTGTCGTTATGATAAATACACTGGAATCAAATAACAAAGCTGTCGTTGTCGTGATAAATACACTGGAATCAAACAACACACCTGTCGTTGTCGTGATAAATACACTGGAATCAACACAACTGTTGTTGTTGTGATAAATACACTGGAATCAACACAACTGTTGTTGTCGTGATAAATACACCAGAATCAAACAACACACCTGTCGTTATGATAAATACACTGGAATCAAACAACACACCTGTCGTTATGATAAATGCACTGGAATCAACACAACCGTTGTTGTCGTGATAAATACACTAGAATCAAACAACACAGCCGTCGTTGTCGTGATAAATACACTAGAATCAAACAACACAGCTGTCGTTGTCGTGATAAATACACTGGAATCAAACAACACACCTGTCGCTATGATAAATACACTGGAATCAACACAACTGTTGTTGTCGTGATAAATACACCAGAATCAAACAACAGACCTGTCGTTGTTGTGATAATACACTGGAAACAAACAACACAGCTGTCGTTGTCGTGATAAATACACTGGAATCAAACAACACAACCTTCGTTGTCGTGATAAACACACTGGAATCAAACAACACAGCTGTCGTTGTCGTGATAAATACACTGGAATCAAACAACACACCTGTCGTTATGATAAATACACTGGAATCAAACAACACAGTTGTCGTTGTCATAATAAATACGCTGGAATCAAACAACACAGCCGTCGTTGTCGTGATAGATACACTGGAATCAAACAACACACCTGTCGCTATAATAAATACACTGGAATCAAACAACTCAGCCGTCGTTGTCGTGATAAATACACTGGAATCAAACAACACACCTGTCGCTATGATAAATACACTGGAATCAAACAACACACCTGTCGCTATGATAAATACACTGGAATCAAACAACACACCTGTCGCTATGATAAATACACTGGAATCAACACAACTGTTGTTGTCGTGATAAATACACCAGAATCAAACAACACACCTGTCGTTGTTGTGATAAATACACTGGAATCAAACAACACAACCTTCGTTGTCGTGATAAACACACTGGAATCAAACAACACACCTGTCGTTGTCGTGATAAATACACTGGAATCAAACAACACAGTTATCGTTCTCGTGATAAATACGCTGGAATCAAACTACTCAGCCGTCGTTGTCGTGATAGATACACTGGAAACAAACAACTGTTATGTAAATGTCGTGCAAATATTTTGTAAACGATAACATGTCGTGTTGTATTTAAATTTTCATTTCTATTATTTATATTTCCATATTTATATTATTGTTTCAAAGTTTAAACTAATAAGATACGTTGTTTTTCATTTTAAATAACATTTAGAATTTTCTAGAATTAGGTAGACCAATCATATGTATTTAACTGAAATGCTGGCGACCTCGTGTCTAGACGTTTAGTCTCGTGCAAGAACGGACATGCGCGGATTGCTCTGGAGTTCTGTAGAAGTTTCGCGATGGTTCGAGGAGTCTAGGCCTACAATATATAAACAGACGAAGATGCGAGGAAGAAAGGAGAGTCAGAGATTAGTTTTATTCAAAAGAAGATTCGTTTGAGAAAGTGTAAGTGTTTGCTGTGATTTGTGACTGAAGTTAGATCTACGGAAGCTGTGATTTTATTTTGTCAATCTCTACGATTCATCTGAATTACTGGTTGTGCTGAGATTCGGCAAGTTTGAGACGTTCATCGGAGGCATCGTGACAAGAACTTCGTCGAATTTATTGAACTGTGAATTGCTTCTGAACTTCTTCATTTAAACTTCGGAATTTCTTCGTGGGACCAAATTCACACCCTAGACTGGAATTTGAGACTTTCATTTTAGATCATTATATTAGATACAGGCCAGTACCATTTTGTATTGTGATTAATTTTGAAGGTTGAAACTAATACCATTTTGTATTGTAATTAATTTCGAATGTTGTAACTTAATATCTGTCGCTGTTATTATATAATTTATGTTATATCTGTTAATAGTTTAGTGTAATAAATTATACAAGCTGTTATCTGTGTTTTTCTGTTGCGTTTAGTCTACAAAAAACATAAACAAAAACGTAACATAACACACCTGTCGTTATGATAAATACACTGGAAACAATCAACACAGCTGTCGTTGTCGTGATAAATACACTGGAATCAAACAATACAGCTGTCGTTGTCGTAATAAATATACTGGAAACAAACAATACAGCTGTCGTTGTCGTGATGAATACACTGGAATCAAACAACACAGCCGTCGTTGTCGTGATAGATACACTAGAATCAAACAACACACCTGTCGTTATGATAAATACACTGGAATCAACACAACCGTTGTTGTCGTGACAAATACACTAGAATCAAACAACATAGCCGTCGTTGTCGTGATAAATACACTGGAAACAAACAACACAGCTGTCGTTGTCGTAATAAATACACTGGAATCAAACAACACAGTTGTCGTTGTCGTGATAAATACACTGGAAACAAACAACACACCTGTTGTTGTCGTGATAAATACACTGGAAACAAACACCTGTCGTTGTCGTGATAAATACACTGGAAACAAACACCTGTCGTTGTCGTGATAAATACACTGGAATCAAACAAGACAGCTGTCGTTGTCGCTTCATTTTTAGTAGTTTTATTTTCTTTCCTTCTTCTCCTTATGTATCTTATCCTCTGCTTTTCTCTCACTTTTTTTATTCTGATGTTTCATATTTTATTTAGTCACTAAGGGACATTGAGGGACATTGCTACTGTCCCTGTGACTACAATTTTTTGAGTTCTTCGTTGTTGTTTTATTTCTAAATTTTCGCACCAGACATGGCCAGGGCGCTAAACTAGTAATCTGACGGTCGCGGGTTCGAATCTCCATCAAACCAAACGTGATCGCCCTTTCAGTCGTGGATATGTTATTATGTTGTGGTAAATCTCACTATTCATCGATAAAAGGTAGCCTCAGAGTTGGCGGTGAGTGGTGCTTTCCCTCTAGTGTTACACAGCAGATGGACCTCGTGTGGCTCTGCGTGAAATTCGTAACAAACAAACATTCTAGATTTTTCAACTTTGTATTGAACTAATCAAAGATAAATATGACAAAAAGAAATATTTGAAAATGTCTTTAAAAAAATGACATGAATTAGTCACTACCATCTGTTTTACTCTGCCACAAAAAAAAGAAAAACATCAAAGAGAAGTCTTAAACATTGCAACCTCCTTATGTCCAGTATTGAAAATTTCTTCGTTACCATAGAGACAAAGGCTGTTAATGCAGCTATGTTCTCCCAGATTTCCGGTGGAAATATATCGATTATATCCGATATGTGAAAGAATATTTGGTTTGCTTTGAATTTCGCGCAAAACTACACGAGGGCTATCTGCGCTAGCCGTCCCTAGTTTAGTAGCGAAAGACTAGAGGGAAGACAGCTAGCCATCACCACCCACCGCTATCTCTTGGTCTGATTTTTTACCAACGAATAATGGGATTGTTTCTTCACATTATGATACTCCCACGGCTGAAAGGGCGAACATGTTTGGTGTGACAAGGATTCGAATTCGCAACTCTAGGATTACGAGTCGAATGCCTTGACCACGTGGCCATGCCATGCCCGTGAAAGAAGAATAAAATAAGTTGCTTAACAACATAACATTTACAGTAAAAAAACAGAAAATGGTTGACTGATTTTTCTGGCTTTAAACATAAGAAAAAAAAAGAAATATTCGGTTTGAAAATCATCACAAGAAGCCACAATGGAACGTATGTGAACTGGTTTTCCACTTTCGATAAAAGAAAGAAAAAGAGTAAAATTATAATATTAAACGTCTGTGACTTCACCAGTCCCTGGCATGGCCAGGTGGGTTAAGGAGTTCGACTCGTAATTTGAGGGTCGCGGGTTCGAATCCTCGTCGCACGAAACATGTTCGCCCTTTCAGCCGTGGGGGCGTTATAATGTGACGGTCAATCCCACTATTCGTTGGTAAAAAATTGGACCAAGTGTTGGCGATGGGTGGTGATGACTAGTTGCCTTTCCTCTAGTCTTAAACTGCTAAATTAGGGACGTCTAGTGCAGATAGCTCTCGTGTAGCTTTGTGCGAAATTAAAAAAACAAACAATAACATCAAACTGAATGTAGTGTGGTCGTTTATGTTTTTCTTATAGCAAAGCCACATCGGGCTGTCTGTTGAGCCCACTGAGGGGAATCAAACCCGTGATTTCAGCGTTGTAAATCCGTAGACTTCCCGCTGTATGAGAGGAGAACTGGTGTGGTTGGTACACGACTGTAGATTATATGCACAAACGTGCTATTAAAACTGGACATCTTTAAATTCATCAAGTTACACTCCTATCCATCTACTGCTCATATCACTGTTCTTCCCATGTATTCTGTTTTCCTTTTCACATTTAACAACCCACAAACTTATTCGCTCAATATTTTCCCGGTCCTTCAGTTTACCTGTTTAGCGCCTCATATTCGGTTGTTTCCTCTGCCGAAAGAATGCTTAGCACGTGGGGATATTTTTACTTTTTGAAAGACGAATTTGACAGGAACGATTTTTTGGTAAATGTAGATTGTTTGTTTTTCAGCCGTGTGTGGCCCTCCGCCTGTTGTTAACCATGCCCGATACTCTGCTGGCTTGGACAAGCAGGAGTTTGAAGTCGATACGATCGTAAACTACACTTGTTTCCCAGGCTACCAAGTGGTTGGACTAACACGTGCTAAATGTATGTTTTACAACACGTCAGCCCAGTGGTTTGGTCCGGACTTACAATGTACTCGTAAGTACAATGGTTACTTTGTCACTTATTAACCGTGTTTATCGTTGTTATAAAACAACACGAGCTACACGTAATGAACCGTAGAATGGAATCTAACATCAAAGTTCTGAAAACGTTTCTCAATGAACGAATAAAAAACCCTGAAGATAAGCATCACAGTCAGGAATAAACGTATAATACAGTTTTTAACTGTTGTCATTTCAAAGTAATTTTGAACTTAAAAGCCTTCATTACGCCTTACTTCGTTTTATATAAGAAGAAAATATTTAGAGCCACAAAAAGTTTTATTTCTGAATATTCTGATAAGTGTCTAAGAAAATATGCCTTATAGAATATAAACTACAAATATTCTGATAAACTTCGAACAAAATATGTCTTGTAGGATATAAACTAGAAATATTCCGATAAACTCCTTACAAAATGTGTCTTGTAGGATATAGAGTACAAACATTCTGATAAACTCCTTACAAAATGTATCTTGTAGGATTTAAACTAGAAATATTCCCATAAACTCCTCAAAAATGTGTCTTATAGGATATAAACTAGAAATATTCTGATGAATACCTCATAAAATATCTGTTAAATGGACCCTATAAGTCGTAAATCTGGTTTGTCGTTAAAAGTTCTGGTAATATACAACTAAAAGCATCCTGTGAACCATAAACTGGTACACCAAATGTGGTATGTTGTCTCTGAACCTTGTCAGCTTGTGTCTTGTCTTCGGTTTTCATGTTACTTTTACACCACTATTTATATATGGTATGTTGTCTCTGAACCTTGTCAGCTTGTGTCTTGTCTTCAGTTTTCATGTTACTTTTACAACACCACTATTTATATATGGTATGTTGTCTCTGAACCTTGTCAGCTTGTGTCTTGTCTTCGGTTTTCATGTTACTTTTACACCACTATTTATATATGGTATGTTGTCTCTGAACCTTGTCAGCTTGTGTCTTGTCTTCAGTTTTCATGTTACTTTTACAACACCACTATTTATATATGGTATGTTGTCTCTGAACCTTGTCAGCTTGTGTCTTGTCTTCAGTTTTCATGTTACTTTTACAAGATCACTATTTATATATGGTATGTTGTCTCTGAACCTTGTCAGCTTGTGTCTTGTCTTCAGTTTTCATGTTACTTTTACAACACCACTATTTATATATGGTATGTTGTCTCTGAACCTTGTCACCTTGTGTCTTGTCTTCGGTTTTCATGTTATTTTTACGACACCGCTATTTATATATGGTATGTTGTCTCTGAGCCTTGTCACCTTGTGTCTTGTCTTCAGTTTTCATGTTACTTTTACGACACCACTATTTATATATGGTATGTTGTCTCTGAACCTTGTCACCTTGTGTCTTGTCTTCGGTTTTCATGTTACTTTTACAAGACCACTATTTATATATGGTATGTTGTCTCTGAACCTTGTCAGCTTGTGTCTTGTCTTCGGTTTTCATGTTACTTTTACAAGACCACTATTTATATATGGTATGTTGTCTCTGAACCTTGTCACCTTGTGTCTTGTCTTCGGTTTTCATGTTACTTTTACAAGACCACTATTTATATATGGTATGTTGTCTCTGAACCTTGTCAGCTTGTGTCTTGTCTTCGGTTTTCATGTTACTTTTACAAGACCACTATTTATATATGGTATGTTGTCTCTGAACCTTGTCAGCTTGTGTCTTGTCTTCAGTTTTCATGTTACTTTTACAACACCACTATTTATATATGGTATGTTGTCTCTGAGCCTTGTCACCTTGTGTCTTGTCTTCAGTTTTCATGTTACTTTTACAAGACCACTATTTATATATGGTATGTTGTCTCTGAGCCTTGTCACCTTGTGTCTTGTCTTCAGTTTTCATGTTACTTTTACGACACCACTATTTATATATGGTATGTTGTCTCTGAGCCTTGTCACCTTGTGTCTTGTCTTCAGTTTTCATGTTACTTTTACGACACCACTATTTATATATGGTATGTTGTCTCTGAGCCTTGTCACCTTGTGTCTTGTCTTCGGTTTTCATGTTACTTTTACAAGACCACTATTTATATATGGTATGTTGTCTCTGAACCTTGTCACCTTGTGTCTTGTCTTCGGTTTTCATGTTACTTTTACAAGACCACTATTTATATATGGTATGTTGTCTCTGAACCTTGTCACCTTGTGTCTTGTCTTCGGTTTTCATGTTACTTTTACAAGACCACTATTTATATATGGTATGTTGTCTCTGAGCCTTGTCACCTTGTGTCTTGTCTTCGGTTTTCATGTTACTTTTACGACACCACTATTTATATATGGTATGTTGTCTCTGAGCCTTGTCACCTTGTGTCTTGTCTTCAGTTTTCATGTTACTTTTACAAGACCACTATTTATATATGGTATGTTGTCTCTGAACCTTGTCACCTTGTGTCTTGTCTTCGGTTTTCATGTTATTTTTACAAGACCACTATTTATATATAGTATGTTGTCTCTGAGCCTTGTCAGCTTCTGTGTCTTGTCTTCGGTTTTCATGTTACTTTTACAAGACCACTGTTTATTTACTCTTCTTTATTTGAAATCACCAGCTGATAAATCTGTGTGACTATGTGTCCGCGAACTGCTGAACCGATTGTTAACATTCTTGGCACGTGTCGCTATAGTTCCTGGGTTGTAATATATGGAGTAGTGTTCAGATCTGACACTCGATGGCGCTCATTAAAATCCTCTGAAATTTTCGTTGAACAAGTATTAATAAAAAGCTATCAGTCAGTCTCGGTTCACATATTATCATGAATTTGTTTTAAAACCAATTGTGTTTCATTTACCAACTCATACGCAAAGATTCCACCAATGACAGAATTTTAGAAAATCTATGTGTCTGTAAGGAAATATAATATTTAATAAATGCAAATCACATTTCTCACTACACAGGTAATATTTTATATATCTAAAGAAACATAACAGGGAATATATACAGAATACTTTAGTCGCCCCAGGTACCACGTGCAGGCTAAAAACAACTTCTTTGTCTTTAAATAGAATAAAAATGAATATGACAGTAAGTTTAATATAGCATACGACCATGAAACAGACGTATCTGTGAGATTTATCACTTCTATTCAAGGTAGCACTTTCATCATTGTTTGTTTTACTTTTTCATTTCCAGCACGAAACTGTGGTGATCCCGGAAATGTCAGAAATGGAGACAGAAGCGGAAATGTATTTACATTCAGCCGGAGTGTCGTGTATTTCTGTTATCGAGGGTTTGAACTTGATGGTCCTGGCACACGGTATTGTAATGCTAGTGGTCTTTGGAGCGGCGTATTACCTACCTGTAAACGTTAGTGGGAAAAATAAATTTTATTTTTATTATATTGGTTAGTTATAATAAAAGGTAACTTAAGCTCAGTTATGTTTCGTTTCGTTTTTAAAAAAAGGTACACGAGGGCTATCTACGCTAGCCGACCCTAATTTAACAGTGTAAGACAAGAGAGAAGGCAGCTAGTCATCACCACCCACCGCCAACTCTTGGGTTACTCTTTTACCAATGAATAGTGGGATTGACTGTAGCATTACAACGCTCCCACGGCTGAAAGGGGGAGCATGTTTGGTGTGACGGGGATAGGCTAAGTTTGCAAAACTAATTATATTTTTATTATATTTGTTACTTACTATAAAAGATACCTTTGGCTGAGTTAGATAAACTAATTATATTTTTATTATATTGCTTACTCAGTATAAAAGGTACTTTAGGCTGTCATATGTGCGCCATCTATTAATTTTTCCCCTCTCAACAAGTTGGACTTTACACAAAATTCATATCATGTTTACCGCTTTTCGAGAAATGAAAGGTTGCCCCCCCCAGTGGCTCAGCTGTATGTCTGCGAACTTACACGCTAAAATCCGGGTTTCGATACCCGTGGTGGGCAGAGCACAGATAGCCCATTGTGTAGCTTTGTGCTTAATTCAAAACAACAACAACAACAAGAAATGAAAGGATTGAAATTGAGACGCTACAAAAATGTTGCATGAATTTGATATTTATGTTAGATTGTCGGACAGCCTGTATAATAACTACGTTTTCCAGATTTTTCTGTTTTATATCTTTTTAATTTACTTTTCTACTTTACAGTGATTATTGATTTGTTGTTGTTTATTAGTAAGTGTTACGTTTCTTTTAAGTATGTAGACTGAACGCAACAGAAAGACACAGATAACAGCTTATATAATTTATTACAATAAACTATTATATATGTAACAGATATAAAATAAATTATATAATAACAATGACAGATATTCAGTTTCAACCTTCAGAGTTAATACAAAATGGTACTGGCCTGTGTCTAATTATATGATCTAGAATGAAAGTCCAAAAGTCCAGATCAGAAATCCAAAATTCCAGTCTAGGGTGTGAATTTGGTCCCACAAAGAAATTCCGAAGTTTGAATAAAGAAGTCCAGAAACAATTCACAGTTCAATAAATTTAACGAAGTTCTTTTTACGATGTTTTCGATGAATGTTTCAAATTTGTCTTTCTCCCACTTTTCCGGTCTCCCCTAAACAGTCCTGTACGTGTTGACTTTCAGTATAACCACTAATTCGAATGAATCGTAGAGATTGACGAAATAAAATCACAGCTTCTGTAGATCGAGCTCCAGTCACAAATCCAAGTTGAATAAACACACAGCAAATGTTGAAAATTTCTCAAACAAATGACTGATTCTGAATTTTCTTTTATCTCCGTCTGTTTATATATTACTAGGCCTACTCTTCTCGAACAATCCCGTAACTTCCCAGCATTCCAGAGTAATCTAGATTCGTCTCGTACAGACACCAGGCCATTACAAATGGTCGATCTATCTAGTTCTAGAAATTTCTACATGAATAATAACGTATATACATAATGCTTTATACATAACACAGAGTAATCTCGATTAGTCTCGTACAGACACCAGGCCAATACAAATGATCGATCTAGCTAGTTCTAAAAATTTCTGCATGAATAACAACGTATATACATAACGCTTTATACATAACAGTAAGCACAACGGGCTATCCGTGCTCTGCCCACCACAGGTATCGAAACTCATTTTTAGAGTTAGAATATTTTAGCCTCAGCCCCTGGGAGTGCGTATTGGGCTGAAGCTGTATTTTCATATGGCAGCAGCTGCACAGCGGCTCGTTCTGGCAGCCAGGAATGGTACAGATTCGCACATTTTCAGCAGTAGTAGTCCGTGGACTGTGTCCCTGGGGCTGATATGAATTTGTTATAGAACACACTTGGGCTTTAATAGGTTTTATCAGCCTCGTGATTACTCATAACTGATAGAAGAAAGTAAGGAGTAAAACAATATTTAAATATAGGAAGGTGTGTGTATTTTTCCTAAAGCAAAGCCACAAAGGGCTATCTGCTCAACCCACCGAAGGGAATCGAACCCCTGATTTTTAACGTTGTAAATACGGAGACATACTGCTGTATTAGCGGGGGCAGTAAGGGGTGTAGGCAATCGTTTTCAATCTATGCAACGTTTTCAGACGTTCTTCCCCAGAGGCACATGATATGTCTGCGGATTTATACAGAGAAAAATCGGGTTTCGATACCTGTAGTGAGCAGAGCACAGACAGTCCATTGCGCACACATAACGAGAAATTTTCTCCTCTTTATTGAATTTCACGCAAAGATACACATGAGCTACCTGTAGTAGATAGCCCTAACTTAGCAGCTAGTCACCACCAACTCCCCGGCTAGTCTTTCACCAGCGAAATGTTGAATTAAACATCACATTATAATGTCCCCTCACCGTCAAGAGCAAGCGTGTGCCATGGCTCGATTGCAAGTCGACTGTCTTAAGCACCAGGCAATGTCGGGCATGATCAGAACGGATTTTTAGCTTTGGGCATGACACAAATATTGAGTTGCTTATGAAATTTCAAAACAAATTAAGACTCAACTGTTCAACTCAAAGAAAACCACGATGAACAAGGGACACTGAGAGCCAGCCTTGATATCAACAGCGTTAACAAATAAAGACAGGCTAGATTTTCCGAGGCGAAAAGTATCGCCATTCATATTCTACCCATATAGGGAATCTAAAAAAAATTAATTATATATGTCTTAATTTATATTAACGCTAAAAAAACTATTTAGAGAAATATTTTCTCATATTCATTGAATATGAACGGAGCTAGTAAATTATACTGAAAATATCACCTGTTGGAATGAAAGTAGCTAGTGATCTTGTAGCGCCATCTGTTGTGAAGGATATGAGTAATGATCAATAAATGTATTTGATGATCCTCGTAAGATGTGTGCAACATGTATTGTTTGTTTTTGAATTACGGGCAAAGTGACATAAGGGTTATCTGCGCTAGCCGTGCCTAACTTAACTGTGAGACTAGAGGAAAGACAACTAGTCATCACTACCAATCGCCAACTCTTGGGCTACTCTTGTACCAACGAATAGTGGGATTGACTGTAACATTATAATGTACCCAAGGCTAAAAGGGCGATCACGTTTGGTGCGACCGGGATTCGAGCCCGCGACCCTCATATCATAGCTTTTGCACTGTTGAAACTGGCGGGGCAGATTCCTGGAAATTTTTGTCATTTCCTGATGCCACACTTCAAACAATCAGAAAATGTTGATGGTTTTGATGCAAAATTATTAGAAAAAAAACGTTATGAAAAATATTTTTAAAAACGTTTCTTTATACCCAAGAAATGTATATAAATTTGGATTGTAAGGAAGTTAAAAGATACATTACAATTTTCATATCGGTCATTTATGGTCTCACAAATAGGTTCATATTTCCAAAATTAGAGCTAATACATTAATATGCTTTTAATACAAACTAGCAGTTTTAATGAAATACTGTGGAATACAAATATGATGTTTATAAGACAGATATCTATTTTCGTATGCAAACCTGTTTTTATTTTATAAAATAAATGAAAAGTACGAGCTACACGGTAAAACTAAAACCACTAGCTGTAAAACATAAGCAAGGCATAGGTTGAAACGCTCGACTTACAATCTGAGGGGCGCGGGTTCGAATCTCCGTTATATCAAACATTTTCGTGGAGGCGTTATTATGTGACGGTCAATCCTACTATTCGTTTGTAAAAGAGTAGCCTAAGAGTTGGCGATGGGTGGTGATGACTAATTGCCTTCCCTCTAGTCTTTCACTACTAAATTAGGGATGGTTAGTGCAGATAGCCCTCGAGTAGCTTTGCGCAACATTCAAATAACAAACAAAAATGTTTGAGTATCTTGTGCGCGTACGAGCAAATGAAATGTAAATATCGGAGTTCAACAAGCATTGTTCCAGATTCTTATAATATTCTGAAAATATAATTTTAATTTTGAAGGTACA
Source organism: Carcinoscorpius rotundicauda (assembly GCA_011833715.1). Lineage (NCBI taxonomy): Eukaryota > Metazoa > Arthropoda > Merostomata > Xiphosura > Limulidae > Carcinoscorpius > Carcinoscorpius rotundicauda. Next base: position 168,653,737 of record CM022392.1, on the reverse strand, counting down.
AAAGTCTTCGTTTTCAAAGCTGTTTTTGTTTTAAAGAAATACAAGCAGTTGATTTATCCTAATTGATTTTCTAGTTTGTCTTTTTTAAAACAAGAAAATAAAGGATGTAAAAATAAAATGTTTTAAATTACTGATTAAGTATAAACATTTCAATTCAATACTAATTTTAAAAATATAATGATATTTCTTTTATTTTTGCATATTAAACACAAAAGTCTAAATACAAGAAAATCCCGTTTGATATCCGTTTTTTTTTCTTTTTTTAGCCGTGCAGTGTCCTGTCCCAGCAGCTCCGCCTAACGGAAAAGCTATTTTCACCACTCTGGCCTATAACTCTGTAGTGAAATACGAATGTCACCATGGTTACCGATTGTCAGGTTCCGTGACAAGACGGTGTAAATACAACAAAGAATGGGAAGGGGAGGAGCCTTCTTGTGAAGGTAGGTTATAGTTATTACAGATGAAGGGGAGGAGCCTTCTTGTGAAGATAGGTAACAGTTATTACAGATGAAGGGGAGGATTCTTGTGAAGGTAGGTTATAGTTATTACAGATGAAGGGGAGGAGCCTTCTTGTGAAGGTACGTTATAGTTATTACAGATGAAGGGGAGGAGCCACCTTGTGAAGATAGGTTATAGTCATTAATCATGAAGGGGAGGAGTCTTCTTGTGAAGATAGGTAACAGTTATTACAGATGAAGGGGAGGATTCTTGTGAAGGTAGGTTATAGTCATTAATCATGAAGGGGAGGAGTCTTCTTGTGAAGATAGGTTACAGTTATTACAGATGAAGGGGAGGAGCCTTCTTGTGAAGGTAGGTTATAGTTATTACAGATGAAGGGGAGGAGCCTTCTTGTGAAGGTAAGTTATAGTTATTACAGATGATGGGGAGGAGCCTTCTTGTGAAAATAGGCTATAGTTATTACAGATGAAGGGGAGGAGTCTTCTTGTGAAGGTAGGTTATAGTTATTAATGATGAAGGGGAGGAGTCTTCTTGTGAAGGTAGGTTATAGTTATCACTGATGAAGGGGAGGAGCCTTCTTGTAAAGGTAGGTTATAGTTATTACAGATGAAAGGGAGGAGCCTTCTTGTGAAGATAGGTTATAGTTATTACAGATGAAAGGGAGGAGGAGCCTTCTTGTGAAAGTAGGTTATAGTTATTACATATGAAGGGGAGGAGTCTTCTTGTGAAGATAGGTAACAGTTATTACAGATGAAAGGGAGGAGCCTTCTTGTGAAGATAGGTTATAGTTATTACAGATGAAGGAATCGTTTTACTACACGTTTGACGCTAAATATGGCGCTTAGAGAAACACGCCGTTTGACGATTAAATCCTGTAACAAATCAAGGTGGTGTTTGTGTGGTGGTGTTTTAATTCTCACAATTAATCTTGTATTTACAGCGTTTTTACCAACGAACAGGGGCGTGGTTTTTTACACCCGATGGAGGGGATGATTTTTGCAACCAATGTGGACTGTTTGATTTTCAAATCCGTGATCTCTGGTTACGTGAACCTGAAAGCTGTAAACATGCAGTCACAGAGTAATCTTGTTGCCGTGATACTTTCATGTATACTTAGGCCTACTGACTGATACTTACAAACTATCGCTTAGATCGAAAAGCTTAGAAGCACGCCTATGTTAAAGATGTACATTTTGACCACTGAAAAAGCCTACATCTAGGCCTAATTATGTAATTCGATTGGTAAGAACACGAGAATCACAAGAACAAACACACAACTTGTAGGCCTGTGATGCAATAAAAGAATTCAACAGACCAAACTTTAGGGGGGTATGATTGTATGCACTATACCCCCATCCCCCCAGGATCTACGCCCCTACCAACGGAACCAGTAAAGCATCTCTACATATCAAAATTTTAATATAGTGTATGTAGTTAATAACACATCCTGCGAGTTCAAAACGGAGGTCTTAGTTTCTGTTATTCTTTTCACTGGGGAATATTTAGTATGACAACCTCACAAGAACACATGTTTACTTTTTGGGTCTGATGTTTCAAATTAAACTCCCCTAATTTTCACATTTTCTCAAAGTTGAACACTGGGATTTGGAGAACCAGGATCCATTTTAAAACGTTGAAATTGTTACTTCCAAACCAGGCATGGCTCGTATAAAGAGAACCAGGATCCATTTTAAAACGTTGAAATTGTTACTTCCAAACCAGGCATGGTTCGTATCAAGAGAACCAGGATCCATTTCAAAACGTTGAAATTGTTACTTCGAAACCAGGCATGGCTCGTATCAAGAAACATCTGTTTGACTGACACATTACAAATAACAATAAACTTCCGTCATTAAGAAATGTTTATTTTACGTTCTATTAATATCCACGTGCACCGAGATATTTCTAATGTCTTCCCTATATCTCACTTTTGTTTTGTGCTACTGTTACACCTTTGTTTGATATTTTAGGGGTTTTCTTTGGTGTGGTACTTTCAGAGGTTTATTTTGTGTACATTCTTTTGTGCTGTTGAAATTCCTTTAAAATTGGCTCGATGTTAACTTGATTTTTTCTTTATTCGTTCACAATCTTTGTTTCTTCTCTTCACCAAAGTTCCCATCTCTTTGATTTTCTGTTGCTGCCGATTCTTCTTCACATACTTTCAAAGGATTCCTTTCGTACGTGAAATTCATATGTTTGTTTTCTGAATTTTGCGCAAAGCTACACGAGGGCTATGTGCGCTAGCCGTCCCTAATTTAGCAGTGTAAGACTAGAGGGAAGACAGCTAGCCATCACCACCCACCGCCAACTCTTGGGCTACTCTTCTACCAACGAATAGTGGGATTGCCCGTCACTTTATAACGCCCCCACAGCTGAAAGAGCGAGCATGTTTGGTGCGATGGGGATTCTAAGCCGCGACCCTCAGATTACGAGTCGAACGCCTTAACCCACTTGGCCGTGTCTGGCCCTACGTGAAACTCAATGAAGCAATCTTTATCTGAAAACACAATCCAAGTAACATGTACAATTCCGAACGAGGAACAGCGTGATTGGTGACAAGGTCTTTCTGTACAACTGGTTCCACTTCTCTGCATTTCTACTGAATTTTCACTCTATTAAAAACAACAACATGTAGTTGATAGAATTCCGTTTGAAATTCATTTCATTTCCACAGCCTTTCTACTTGTTCATTACATTCAATGTACATTACATTAGTTTATCTTTACACTAAATATTACTTCACTTAGCACTGAACTGGACCTTTACGTCTTTTGCTCTAAGTGAATGGAATAATCAGAGACAACGTCACAAGGAACTCAAAAGATTCAGGGCTCGAATCCATTTCTCCTCGATACTGATCATGGCTTACTGTTCTGACTTTTCAAGATATTAACTGAGATTAGGGACACAGGTCCAGTGCGCAGGCGCCTAGCGACGCCTTGGATATTGTCTTGAAGTCATAGATATTTTAAAAGTAAGAAATCTAAAAAAATGCTAAAAGTGCAAAAGCAGTGGTCAGTGAGAAACAGGAAACACAGGATTCACAGACTGCCGTGTCGTGTAATCCAGCTCCATTTCACTACTTTATCCACGACCGTTTTATCCAATGGGTAAAAGGAACAGTTGTGCATGGACCACCGCCCTTTGAGGGTATAATAATAAATGATAATGTATGTAATAAAATAATGATATATATATATATGTATACATATAATAAACCAACTTCTATTATATTTATTAGTTTACCAAGGTTAAGCAAAGGAAGCGATGCGGTGGTTTATATTTCACTTAGTTTTCTGTCGTTTAAAACTACTAAAGATATTTATAAATTGTCTGTTTTTGTTTTTGATTTTTTTTAGAAATAAACTGCGGTGAGTTAGAAGATCTCCACAACGGTTACCTAGAGGGCAAGACGACGACTGTAGGGTCAGTTATAGTGTTTCACTGCTTTGATGGAATGAAGTTTCAGGGCAAATTTATTTCGACCACATGTCTAGAAAATGGCACCTGGTCTAATCCACTCCCTCAATGTTTAGGTAAGGCTGTCACTTTTATTATTATTTAATGATGTGTATACATTTTTAGACAGCACTTGTAGGTAACATTTTATTAAGTATGTGTATCTTGATTTCTTTTTCTCATAAAATATTTTGGGGTATATAGAAAAGTACATAATTTTGGCAGACGAAACGAGGTTGATTTGCTGAAACAAATTATATCAGATATGCACTGCACGCAGAAGATAAACTTCGTAAGAAAATCTATCTATCTACCACTCGATCCCTTCAAGGAACATCGGGCCGCAATCACTTGCGGCTTCATGAGCAGGTATTTAAGTGAGTAGGTTGTTAGCCCACTGCACCGAGTCGTCCCTAATTTAGCAGTGTAAGACATAGAGGGAAGGCGGGTAGTCATCACCACCCACCGCCAATCCTTGGGCTACTCTTGTACCAACGAAAAGTGGGATTGACCGTCACTTTATAACGCCCCCACGGCTGGGAGGGAGAGCATGTTTGGCGTGACTCGGGCGCGAACCCGCGACTCTCAGATTACGAAACGCACGCCTTAACGCGCTAGGCCATGCCAGGCCCTCGTAAGAAAATATTCCGATAAAATTAGCAGTCTCTACTACACTGTCACCACCATTTATAGTAAATTCTTTATTGTATTTCTAGTAATTAATTTATCCACATAATCTGTCCAAGCAAGACTTAATTATCGTATCTGACTGGATATCTCAGGATCTTTGGTTCGAAACGTGGTTCTGCAAAACGCTTTTACATTTCAGTGATAATCTCGATATTCAAAACGTCTGTCATCACATGGTGGTTAGGGCTCTTATCCTGCAATCCATGGATCGGGGATTCAAATTTCCATCACTATACATGCATCTTTTCAGCCTTGGGGACGTTATAATATGAGGCTCAATCCCACTATTATTTGGTCAAAGAGTTAGCAGTGAATGTTGTTCACTAGCTATCTTTGCCACAGCCTACCATTCAGGTGGAGAAGGCTGAAGCTTGACTGTTTTCCTCTGGTCTGCAGATCGAAACTGGAAACAGTTGTGTTAAACCACAGGAGACATCTAACCTGGAGGTTTAGCCTATTGAGTGCATAAGGTGAACAAGTGAAGAAATAAGTAAATATTTCAATATCTCTTAATCACTTGTTTGTTAGACAACTCTTGAATTTGAATTTTTTAACCTGAACATGGTTGAATTGAACCACGTTTCGATCCCTTTTCTAAAGGTTTTATAGATCCGACTGATAGCTACACCCAAATATAACCCACTTGTTAAACATTAAGTTGTATCGTCGTATATACCACAAAAACTTACTGCCAGACTTACCAGCAAGTGAATTCCGTAAAAACTTAAAATCTAGTAAAATTTACTCTACATAATCCTTCTCTAAAACAAAATTATCAGAGTTGATGTAGTCAGAGTGTGTGTGTGCGTCCTCATTTCATATTCTTTAAATAAAAAGCGTTTATTTTAGTTAAACAGTAATTCTTCTTTCACAAAAAGAGCACTTTAGTTAAACAGTAAATATTATTTTATAAAAAAAGCGCTTCTTATAGTTAAACAATAAACAGGTTTAATACATTTTCTTACAACTATGAAAAAAATGTTGTCTACCTAGTACAATTACTACTCACGAGATGTCAGTAGTTGACACATCACAAAGGCATTTAAAGTTGCTACGTTTTTTTGCCAGAGTAACAACAACGACGAGACTCGAACCATAGTCCCGGATCCACAGTCCAGTTCGCTAGCCTTAGGACACGTCCAGCAGTATCAACCTTTTTCTCTGCGTATATTGATGTGTGTGTATAAGTGTTAACGTTTATAAATATACGTGTGTGAATATATATATCTAAATATAAAGATGTCCTTACTGTATCAACTGGTGAAAGGAAGCTTCATTAAGGAATGATACCCAGAAATTATCCACTAAATAACAGTTCTTTGCGAAGTACTTACACTAAACATACCGTTCTAATCCTACAGCTTACTGTGTTGTCCCGGATGTGACAAATGGTCGAGTTAACCACTTTCAGCCCGGAACGAGAGTGGAGGACGGACAAGAAATCCACGTGGATTGTAAACAGCAGCACCAATTCCTGTACAACACCACACCTGTAACATGTAGGAACGGCACGTGGACGCACGTGCCTGTCTGTGTGCCTGGTAAATTGATCTATATATGACTATATGCAAAGCCCATCTGTCCTTACAAATACGATAGTGTGCAAAGCCCATCTGTCCTTACTCATACGACAGTGTGCAAAGCTCTTCTGTCCTTACTCATACGATAGTGTGCAAAGCCCATCTGTCCTTACTCATACGAAAGTGTGCAAAGCCCATCTGTCCTTACTCATACGACAGTGTGCAAAGCTCTTCTGTCCTTACTCATACGACAGTGTGCAAAGCCCTTCTGTCCTTACTCATACGACAGTGTGCAAAGCCCATCTGTCCTTACTCATACGACAGTGTGCAAAGCTCTTATGTTCTTACTCATACGACAGTGTGCAAAGCCCATCTGTTCTTACTCATACGACAGTGTGCAAAGCCCATCTTCCTTACTCATACGACAGTGTGCAAAGCTCTTATGTTCTTACTCATACGACAGTGTGCAAAGCCCATCTGTTCTTACTCATACGACACTGTGCAAAGCTCTTCTGTCCTTACTCATAAGACAGTGTGCAAAACCCTTCTTCCTTAACTCACACGACAGTGTGCAAAGCCATTCTGTCCTAACTCATACGACAGTGTGCAAAGCCCTTCTTCCTTACTCACTGTTCGAATCACAATTAAATAATTATATACTAGAATTTGAAAGTTTAATAGAAAAGTTTAGCCAGTAAAACTAAATAAGATTTGAAACGTTTCTTGATTTTAGTTCTAGATTATGAACATGTTCTACACATTTAGGCCATTCGTCGTTAAATTTGTCATCGTTTTGAAACTTAATAAATAAGACGTTACAAAAACATTTCAACACTTTATTATTCAAAACGATCCAGACATTTCCACAAAACACACAAAATCACTGATTGGTTTGAATTTCTCTCAAAGTTACACGCTACCTTTCCTAATTGGCTGTGATAGCAGAGTCAGGTATGAAACACTGAAACTTCAGTTTTTAAATATTACGTGGACAAAATCTCACAAAATACAGAAAACGACTCTAATTCGTAGACTAATTAGTTCATCAAGGGTTAGAACCACACTTAGGACTCGTAGCTACTTACGACAAAATCTTACTCAGTTTAATGATGGACGTTTGTTATTTGGAAAATATGGCATCGTATGTAACAAGCTAGCTGTGATAATTGTTCTCAAATTGTTATAACAGATTCCTAGCAGTGGTCTTAGCCCGGCATGGCCAGGTGGTAAAAGAATTCGACTTGTAATCTGAGGGTCGCGGCTTCGAATTCCCGTCACATACCGACCCTGACTCAGAAACAAAGCGCGCTCTCAAGCTGAACGTCAGGGTCGAGAGAAGGCTACCGGGTGGCCATAAATGTTAATTTTACATTACGTGTTCTAAAAATGAATTACCACGCAGTGATCACTCACTTCACGTGCTGTTTTATAACAGTGCGCCTGAAGTTATAGTTTTAATAAGTACACATTAAATAACCGTTTCATAACTTTATTCTGTGTATAGCTTTGCGTATTTTTGAATTTCGCGCAAAGCTGCACGAGAACTAACTGCGCTAGCCGTCCCTAATTTAACAGTATAAGACTAGATAGAGGGAAGGCAGCTAGTCATCATCACCCACCGCCAACTCTTGGGCTACTCTTTTACCAACGAATAATGGTATTAACCGTCACATTGTAATACCCGCACGACGAAAAGAGCAAACATGATTGATGCGACCGGGATTCGAACCTGCGACCCTCAGGTTACATGTCGAACGCCTTAACTCACCTGGCCATGCCAGGCCACTACCGATAGACATGCTTAGAAACGATTAAAATATGTTTGTGGACAAAGTCCGTTTTTAAGTGTTCCAACAACCTACTGGTACTCTTAAGGTGACTGGATTTCTTGTGTGCATTTTTTAGATATAGTAATTAATACTGGAAAAAAAAAAAGTTTCTTTATTTTGAATTTTACTCAAAGCTACACGAGGGCTATCTGCGCTAGTTGTCTCTAATTTAGCAGTGGAAAAGCAGTTAGTCGCCACACCCACCGCCAAATTACTGTCCATTCTAAATAATGTGTTTAATAACAACTAGTAATTAACAGCTGTAAGTCGGAATATTTTTACATTTCTTTTTTCACTCAGGCCTTTTTTATTTGTAAAATAATAAAAGTTTCTATTTATAACTCAGCTTTATGGACTTTCTCTATTCCTCAGCAAGATGTAAATATCTTCCGATAAAACCACGCCATGGAATGGTCATCGCTCCTAAAACTGACCACGGACGGACAGCTCTTTTTCGTTGCAAAGACGGATACAGACTCGTCGGCCCTAACGTGACCACGTGTAGATTTGGTCAATGGACTGGAAGTGTTCCCTATTGCGAGGAAAGTAGGTATTTTAAACAAGTACTGCCTCCAGTTAAGGAAACAAGTGCTGACGACATCTTTGTTGCTATGGGTTACACCCAGGGCTTCCCACGCGGTTACCGCTTTAATTTTATAACTATTAAGTTAAAGAGAGAGAGAGCACCTAATCAACTCCACCCGCTGCCAGTTCTTGAGTTACTCCGAATATTGAGATTTCACGATGATTTTTATAGTGTAATCACAGCCCCAAAGTGCAGGGGCTGGGGTCGTGAAAGCGAAACGCGAACAACGAATCTTCCGATTCACATTCTGACCTCAAGCTATTAATTTTTATCTACATTATACATGATTTTTGAATACTTTATGTTAGTCTATCAGACTATAAAAAATTGAATAAGTGTTTATATATATTTTGTAATTTCTAAAACGAGCTCGTGTTATTTGGACACATTTTAAGCTTTACGATAATATTTGTGTTTCTTTCTTGAGGCCCGACATGGCCGCCAAGTGTGTAAAGGCGTTCGACTCGTAATCAGAGGGTCGCAGGTTCGAATCCCCGTCGCACTAAACATGCTCACCTTTTCAGCTGTGGGGGCGTTATAATGTCACGGTCAATCCCAGTATTTGTTGGTGAAATAGTGGTCCAAGAATAGGCGGTGGACGGAGATGACTAGTTGCGAAATTCACCACAAACGAACAATTGTTTCTTGAATTTTGCGCTAAACTAAACGAGGGATATATGCGCTAATCGTTCTCAATTTAACAGTGTAAGAATAGCGGGAAGACAGCTAGTCATCACCATCCACTATCAACTCTTGGGCTACTCTTTTACCAATGAATAGTGGGATCGACCATCACATAATAACGCTCCCACGACTAAAACGACGAGCTTGTTTGGTGTGAAGGGGATTCGAGCCTGCGACCCTCAGAATGCGAGTTGAGTGTCACCACTAAACACAAATTGAAGAAGACCAGCGTTCATCAGGCCACTTGATACACGACAGCCACTGTTTATATTGTCAAACCGAATGGATGACAACCGCCTCTCATGATGTTCAGAAAACACATCGGTTCAAACACTCGATACGGATTATAGGAACCTAAACTTTTATCATTAATATTAAATTAACAACATTCACTCTTCGATAATCAAACAACTTTGTACTTTGTTTAGGATTAAAGATATAAGTACGATACCTGCTCGTTTTCCAAAAGTGAAACTCTTTTCTTTAGAAAGACGAATCTTTCCAAAACGCTCTTGTTTTCGGGTTTCGTATTTTGGTCAACAACCGGTATGAACCAGAGTGAGTTGGTGAAAGTTTTTATTTCATTTTAATCAGTCCGATACGAGCTGTTTATAAATCACATTTAGGGTAAGGGTTAATAACACAATATTATTTATTTTACCGACAATTATTTATCATTACTTGAAATAAGTTTACTTATCATTCAAGTGGTCAATTACAGTTTTCTAGGTGCAAGCACTTCAAAGTACTTATTTAAGATGGCTGTAGACTGATCTGAAACTTTCTTCATGTAATACAAATACAGCGGCGCTGCTGGTGTTTTATTTACGTCAGGTTCTAATTATGTGCTTCTCAATATTTTGTTCCGTTTTGTCTGGCATTCATTCTGTGTTGAACTTCGAACTACGAGTCGAGTGCCTCAGCCATACTGAACCATGTGTTTTACTTCCAAAGTGATTTTTAATTATGTTTTAAATATTATAACTTATATTTCAGATTAAAAATAATTTTCGTATTGCTGATATAAAACAAATCTATCTTTCTCTTGTCATATAAAGCACCTCTTGATTTAAACGTAGACTGAAAGTTTATGAGATAATTTTGTGCATGGATACAGAACTCTTTAATGGTGGTAAAATAAAGTATATATCCCAAGAGTGACAATTTATTCCAAAACATAATTTACTACTTACATTTATTTTATCAATTTCTGCACAAAAGCCCCCCAGTGGCATGTCTGCGAACTCTCACCGCTATAAATTTGGTTTCGATACCCGTAGTGGGCACAGCACTGATAGCCCGTTGTGTAGCTTTGTGCTTAATTCCAAACAACCAACTGAACACTCGAAACTTGATTTCTTACTTCAAGCAGTCTTGTTCGTTCAGTGAATCTGCACAACAGACTGCTTGCACACTGTACACTTCAAGGATCGAACCCCGAATTTAGTTCTCAAGCTTAACGCTGATCCACCGGGGAAGAAATGGGGGTGAGCATATAAAAATAATAACAAGTATAACACGCGTTTTTTTCTTTGACGGGAACTCCAATGTTGAGCGTAAATGAAGAGCAGGTAAAAATAAAACATAAAAATAAGATATTTTCGGATTGGTCGGTTGCAGCAAGCATGCGGGTTACAGAATCGTCGTCATGACAACAGTCGTTATTCTGTACTGAAAGATAAGTTTATAAACAAATATAAACTGTAACAATGTGTGTGTATATTTATCTATCTGCACGTTCCTCAGTTTACTGCCCATTCCCTGGATACTTGAAGCACGGTCGGGTCCTTCTTGTCGGACACATGGGAATGTACGACTACAGACCCTACGTTCGGAAAGTGAAGAATAACAGACAAATACTGTACGAATGTCATAAAAGCTACATGTTGACGGACGGCCCCCCTGGAGCTACCTGTGTCGATGGAGCCTGGAGCCCCGGCAACATACCCCGCTGTGTAAGGGGGTCGCATCCTCGCATTCGCTTGATTCGCTCCTTAAAGGTCAGCCGTCACACAGAATTAGCGGAGAAAAAGAACGAAATAAGCGGATATTTTTTAAATAAACCACAGAGTGTCCGTGAACTGGAGAAAACCATCAGAGAGAGAAGGAAAGGAGACTTACTTCAGAAAAAAACAAATATACGACGTACATATGAAGGTATGAGAGTAGATTTTATGACGTATATAAAGGTGTGAAAATATATTTCATAACTTAGATATAAAGGAATGACAGTAGATTTTATGACGTATACGGAGGTGTGACAATATATTTTATGATGTAGATATGAAAGTATGAATATATATTTATGACGTTTTTACAAAGGCATGACAGTATATTTTATGACTATTTAAGTCTAAAATTGTCATTGAAATAAAAGTGCTTATTATTTGTTTGTTTGTTTTGAATTTTGCGCAAAGCTACTCGAGGGCTATCTGTGCTAGCCGTCCCTAATTTAGCAGTGTAAGACTAGAGGAAAGGCAGCTAGTCATCACCACCCGCCGCCAACTCTTGGGCTACTCTTTTACCAACGAATAGTGGGATTGACCATAACTATATACGCCCCCACGGCTGGGAGGGTGAGCATGTTTGGCGCGACGCGGGCGCGAACCCGCGACCCTCGGATTACGAGTCGTGCGCCTTACGCGCTTAAGTGCTTATTAACTCATAATTTCTTACATCTCCTGTGAGAATGTAAGTCTATATAAATTAATTATGCTATTTATTTACATTTTAACGGCATCGTCCCATATTATATGATACATTCTAATATTTTCATCATCACAACGTCGTGTCATACAAAATAGAACTTTATAGTTCTTTACGTTAGGCTAACCTTTAATGTACATAATATCACTCCACTAACAAATAGTTTTGTACATTTCCTCGTGCTCATAAAACGGCCTCATATGATATAATAATATAGTCTTCATATTCACAAAGTTTCATATGAAATAATATTAACGTTTTGTATTCATATTAAATAATACGTTTCAACATTTCTCTCATTGGTTTGTTTTGTTTTGAATTTTGCGCAAAGCTACTCGAGGGCTATCTGCGCTAGCCGTCCTTAAGTTAGCAGTGATAGACGATAGGAACGGTAGCCAACTCTTGGGCAATACTTTTACCAAAGAATAGTGGGATTGGTCTTCACTTTATACCGCTCCCACAGCTGGAAGGGCGAGTATGTTCGGCGAGAGAACGAATAAGATAAGAAAGACGAATTTCAGTAAATTTCCTTGGAAAAATTGAATTAGCCCCTAAGTTTGAATTGATGGACTAAAGGGAAGGCATCCTTTCAACAGCACTCACCTCCATCTTTTGGACTTTCGTTAACGAATAGTTCAATTTAACTATCATTATGTATAACTCACACCACGGCCCAAAATCATGCATCGTGATTTTTAGGACAGTGGGTTGCGAACCAAAAATCTTCAGACTTACAATCTGAGGGTCGCGGGTTCAAATCTCCATAGTACCAAACATGCTCGCCCTTTTAGTCATGGGGGCGTTATAAAGTATCGATCAATCCCACTATTCGTTGGTAAACGTAGCCCAAGAGTTGGCGGTGGGTGGTGATGACTAGTTTCCTTCCCTCTAGTCTTACACTGTCAAATTAGGGACGGCTAGCGCAGATAGCCCTCGAGTAGCTTTGCGCAAAATTCCAAAACAAGCTTTTTAGAATAACTGAAGATTGTGTGTGAAACATCCGGGCCCTGAATGTATTTTGATACTTTTAAACCGTTTCATGAACTTCCTAAATGAAAAAAAAAATGTTCCTCAGTGTAACATTATCTAAATCTACTTTAAACACCTCCATCACAGATTCGTGTCCATTTCTACGTCCCGGTCCCTGGATGAAAATAGAACGTCTGCGACCAGGAAAGTTGAATAGAACTGTACCACATAGGAACAAATATCACGTGACTTGTACAAATGGGCATCATTTGAATCTACAGAAGCCTTTTATCAAATGCGTTCGAGGTCGCTGGAAGCCAAAAGAGCCACAGTGTGTGGCGTGTACGTAAGTCTTACTGTATACACATTGTGTATCACAACTATTTTGTGTTGAAGTTTGTTTTTCCCAATGCCTCATGTCCTTTAATAGTTTCCACATGAATGTCTTACCAATATTAAAATTAGTTGCAATCCTTTTTGTTATGTTTTTCAGGGGCCATTAATTTGATTGTTAAAGAAATGTATATTTAATAATGACTCTTGATTCGATTGTTAAAGTGTTGGATATTTAATAATGACCTTGATTCGATTGTTAAAATATTTATTGTATAATGACCCTTGATTCGATTGTTAAAATATTTATTGTTTAATAATGACCCTTGATTCGATTGTTAAAGTGTTGGATATTTAATAATGACCTTGATTCGATTGTTAAAATATTTATTTTATAATGACCCTTGATTCGATTGTTAAAGTGTTGAATATTTAATAATGACGTTGATTCCCTGTTAAAATATTTATTATTGATTAATAACCCTTGATTCGATTGTTAACCTATTGGATATTTAACAATCACTTTGATTTGATTGTTAAGAAGTGAGTAACTAATTGCTTCCCTTGATTCGGTTGTCCTAGTCCGGCATGGCCAAACATGTTAAGGCGTGCGACTCGTAATCTGAGGGTCGCGCCAAACATGCTTGCCTTTTCAGCCATGGGGCGTTATAATGTTACCGTCAATCCCACTGTTCGTTGGTAAAAATGTAGCCCAAGAATTGGCGGTGGGTGGTGAAGACTAGCTGCCTTCCCTCTAGTCTTACACTGCTAAATTAGGGACGGCTAGCACAGATAGCCCTCGAGTAGCTTTGTGCGAATAATTTATATGATTAGTCTATTTAAGACATGAAGGAATTAGATACATTTCTTTAAAGCAGACTGACTAAGTTTCAAATAGATTTGTTTACCATTAAACACCTGAAAATTATAACACCACAATTTAAGCTTTAAACATTAGAACAACTTATATAAATTTAAACTGATGGAAATACAATCGTGATACGTAATGTGATGCCAGGAAAAGTATCATATCGGAAAATATGTGTTTACAAAGCTTCAAATTTTTTCTGGTTCTTTCGTTAAATATAGAAACGTCTTTTTGTTACTATTTGCCCCCCAGTGGCTCAGCGGTATGTCTGCGGACTTACACGCTAAAATCCGGGTTTCGATACCCGTGGTGGGCAGAGCACAGATAGCCCATTGTGTAGCTTTGTGCTTAATTCAAAAAACAAACATTGTTACTATTTTTATTTGTATTTGATGTTCATCTATGTCATTAGAAGGATTGTTTTCGGTATTCATAATACTATAAAAATATAAAGTTTAGAGATTACTAACAGAAACATTCTATTTAAAAACACTACCAGCTCCATGTGACTTACCGGAAGTGGTCAACGGATACTACATGACTGGATATAGAGCAGGTCAAAATGTTTCCCATGGGTCACTTGTAGAGTTTGATTGTAACCATGGCTACATCAAAGTGATCACCAGCTTACTGTGCGAGAGGGGGAAACTCAAACCTTCTTCACCCGTGTGCCTTCCTTCTACAACCAGCATTTTTCCTGTTGTTCGTAAGTACAGAAGTATTAGATATGAGGTAAAATATTTTTTGTTTTTAACTCACCCACACCACTGTTATACTTTTCACTGGAAAACAAACCAAGCAAGCAAAACCAAGTTCATTTTGTTTAACTGTGGTTGGCATTTAGGTATGAAAATCAAGTGTACTTAGAAATCGGGAAAGTTTTCTTCACTTTCCTTGTGCACAAGAGATTTACCTGGAAATTTTTGCGAACAAATGTGTGTGTGTGTCTTCACTCTCTCCAACTTTTGCCTCACCAGAACAAATGTGTGTGTGTGTCTTCAGACCCTCCAACTTTTGTCTCACCATAACAATTGTGTGTGTGTCTTCAGACTCTCCAACTTTTGCCTCACCATAACAATTGTGTGTGTGTCTTCAGACTCTCCAACTTTTGTCTAACCATAACAATTGTGTGTGTGTCTTCAGACTCTCCAACTTTTGCCTCACCATAACAAATGTGTCTGTGTGTCTTCAGACTCTCCAACTTTTGCCTCACCATAACAATTGTGTGTGTGTCTTCAGACTCTCCAACTTTTGTCTAACCATAACAATTGTGTGTGTGTCTTCAGACTCTCCAACTTTTGCCTCACCATAACAAATGTGTCTGTGTGTCTTCAGACTCTCCAACTTTTGCCTCACCATAACAATTGTGTGTGTGTCTTCACTCTCTCCAACTTTTGCCTCACCATAACAATTGTGTGTGTGTCTTCAGACTCTCCAACTTTTGCCTCACCATAACAATTGTGTGTGTCTTCAGACTCTCCAACTTTTGTCTCACCATAACAATTGTGTGTGTGTCTTCAGACTCTCCAACTTTTGTCTAACCATAACAAATGTGTCTGTGTGTCTTCAGATTCTCCAACTTTTGTCTCACCATAACAATTGTGTGTGTCTTCACTCTCTCCAACTTTTGCCTCACCATAACAAATGTGTGTGTGTGTCTTCACTCTCTCCAACTTTTGCCTCACCATAACAATTGTGTGTGTGTCTTCAGACTCTCCAACTTTTGCCTCACCATAACAATTGTGTGTGTGTCTTCAGACTCTCCAACTTTTGTCTCACCATAACAATTGTGTGTGTGTCTTCAGACTCTCCAACTTTTGCCTCACCATAACAATTGTGTGTGTGTCTTCAGACTCTCCAACTTTTGTCTCACCATAACAATTGTGTGTGTGTCTTCAGACTCTCCAACTTTTGCCTCACCATAACAAATGTGTCTGTGTGTCTTCAGACTCTCCAACTTTTGCCTCACCATAACAATTGCCACATAAAAAACTCCAAACAATTTCCTGAACCTGAAGTAGGAAACATATTTCCTTTTTGCTGATTTTTTTTATTTTTGAATCCTCCAACCTCTGAGTAAGATGCAGCTCTTCAGCAGGGTCCATAGGATACAAGATAGGAAGGTCCACAGAAACCCAATGTCATCCAACATTTGATAAAGTGCCATAGTAACCAAATGGCAGACTATGTAATCCAACATTTGATAAAGTGACACATTAACCACATGGCAGGCTTTGTAATCTAATATTGGATAAAGTGACATTACCAAATAGTAGGCAATGTAAACCAATATTTACGAAGGTGCCATAGTGAAGAAATAGCTTATTATTTAGCCCATTATTTGAGGAATTGCTATATTGATGAAACTGCAAATTACAAAGTCCATTATTTAAGAGTGTATAAGAATAATGAAATAACAGACTATGTAGTCCATTATTAAAGAGTACGATAATGATGCAATTGCAGGTTGTGTAGTCCATTATTTTGAGCATACCACAATGATGTAGGTTGTGTAGTCCATTACTTAACAGTGTACCATTATGACCAGATGCTACGTTAGAGAAACTCCAGTGCTTGTTACTACGTGCAAATGTACATAACAAAAGCTCGTATCATAAACAAAATATAATAAGTAAATTAATATTAACATCTAAAAGGTAGTTGTTTTGTAAAGTGGCTGCTGTCTTGTTGCAATGTTTTGTAAATAATAAAAAGCAAATTGCATTACAAATCTAAGACTGAAATATAAACGTAGGGATAAGCTACAGTGTGGGAACTGTAATGTATCCTAGTAACAGAAATACCTAGTGAAGTGCATTTAACAGAATAGGGTTACGCTGACAATGAGAGTTAACGAACATTGCAAACCTCACAGGTAAAATGAAACTAAAACTGAAAACTAAAAAGAAATATATGTCTTAAATCACAACAACATTCCATTGCTAAAACTGTAACACTCATCACCTCAGTAAAAGCTGCTCAGTAAATGGTGCTTTGTTTATTGTTAATGCAAGACCACACAACAGATGGAGTCGAATCCTGGACTTCAGCATTCTAAGTCCTCAAATTTATTGTTGGTTCACAGAAAAGTTATAGAACTTAGGGGGCTATAGTATGTGTCAGACGTTTTAAACCAAACCATATAGGGGTTCTTGAAAAATGTTTGTGGAAATGTAAGTCCTCCACTGGGTTTCCAGTTGAGTTATGAAGTTACAATGATTAAACCCAGGATTTTATTTGTGTGAGAAGTCTTTTGTGAAGCATCTTATCAAATGCTTTTTGATAATCAATGTAACAAGTTATTCCCAGTAGCATCAAACTAAATCGGTGAGATATTACTAAGTTATTATATAACAATAACTTTTATTGGAAACAGACCACCCATACAGGTCAGAACTAAAACGTAACTTAGTAAACAAAATTAATTTTTTATATAAGCGTCACCAAAAGCATGCAAAGTGTTAAAAAAAATCTTTTAATAACAAGAGTCCACTCATTTGTTCTTTGGGTACGCTTACTGTTATCGACATTTTGGGCCGTAATCCCACTAACACCTTACAGGTATCGGTCAACCTAACAGATTTACGTTTGTTCAAAACTTACATACAAAACTAACAATTAAAATGTACCTCATATTGATCTAGTAATTAGAACTACAAATAAATGAAAAATAATAAAACCAATTATATCATATCGATTGAGACTAGTTTGTTTATCAACATCCAATGAACGTTTTGAATAATATAATTTAAATGTTAGCAAGTATACTTCATTGAACTAGTAATGAAACAAGTTTCCATAGCCGTATTACAACTAGTCAAAAGTATTTGTACGGCATACATTTAAGTTTTATTAATTCTTCGGCCCGGCATGGCCAAGCGCGTAAGGCGCGCGACTCGTATTCCAAGGGTCGCGCCCGCGTCGCGCCAAACATGCTCGCCCTCCCAGCCGTGGGGGCGTTATAATGTGAAGATCAATCCAACTTTTCGTTGGTAAAAGAGTAGCCCAACAGTTGGCGGTGGATGGTGATGACTAGTTGCTTTCCCTCTAGTCTTACACTGCTAAATTAGGGACGGCTAGCACAGATAGCCCTCGAGTAACTTTGTGCGAAATTCCAAAAACAACAACAACAACATTAATTCTTCGGCCCGGCATGGTCAAGCGCGTTAAGACGTGCGACTCGTAATCCGATGGTCGCGGGTTCGCATCCCCGTCGCGCCAAACATGCTCGCCCTCCCAGCCGTGGGGGCGTTATAATGGTACGGTCAATCCCACTATTCGTTGGTAAAAGAGTAGCTCAAGAGTTGGCGGTGGTTGGTGATGACTAGCTGCCTTCCCTCTGGTCTTACAGTGCAAAATTAGGGCCGGCTAGCGCAGATAGCCCTCGAGTAGCTTTGTGCGAAATTAAACAAAACAAACAAAACTTATTAATTCAAGCACTATATCGAAGATATAATAAAATAAATTGTTTGGTAAATGTGTTTTCAATAAACCATCAAATTTCATTTCAGTTGTTATTATGAACCACAAAAAAATCTGACCATTTGTCTTTTTTCAAATATTTTTGATTATTTCTAGAAAATGTTTCTAATGACAACCATGTTCTCTCTCTTGCATCATAAATGTGTTTTTCACTTGATATTAAGGTTTATTTATTTTGCTTCGTTACACTATTTAATTGTCCACATTTAAAAATCAAATGACAGTTAAAGTTATTTGAAAATGATAAACGCATTTAATTGTATACCTTTTGCATTTTTATTTACGTATTTTCTTGTTTTTGTTGTTAACAGAACAGCGTAAAAGTTTCATTCATTATCGAAAAAATCATAACTGCACCTTTCGGAACAACGACCCACATCTGGTAGCTTTCTATGGTGACGAGCAAATCAAGGAGGAAGTGACGCAATTTCTGCCTCTTTCTGAATTGGTGTTCCGCTGCCAGGATATAGGAAAATTTCGTTTGATTGGCAGCGTGAGAAGGTCTTGCGTGATGGGAGCGTGGACAGGAGATAAACCTTCCTGTTACGGCTTATCTCAGGAAAACAATTATGCATGTGAGCGATCTTTCTGTGAATAATTTGATGAAGTAAAAACATTAAAATTGTGATATATTTTAATGAACCTAAATAGCATTAGTAAGTCTGGAATTTTAATACTATTTAATAAAACTCGTGCCTTTCTAAATGTACTTTAAAGTACTTAAATGGGCCCGGTATGGCCAAGCGTGTTGAGGCGTTCGACTCGTAATCCTAGGGTCGCGGGTTCGAATTCCGGTCGCACCGAACATGCTCGCCCTTTCAGCCGTGGGGACGTTAAAATGTGATGGTAAATCCCACTATTCGTTGGTAAAAGAGTAGCCCAAGAGTTGGCGATGGGTGGCGATGACTAGCTACCTTCCCTCTTGTCTTACACTGCTAACTCAGGGACGGCTAGCGCAGATAGCCCTTCAGTAGCTTTGCGCGAAATTAAAAAACAAAACAAAAACAAACAAATAGTACTTAAATAGCCATGCAGTATAAACCTAATCGTCGGTAGGTGCCAAGATCAGTAATGACAGAAAGTGTTCGTACCCTTGTGTCGTGAGTACTTTTTTCCTCATAACTTAAAAAAGTATCACGCTAAGGATAATGAAAATACAGTATATTATAAATATCATACAAACACACATCTACATACATTTTTATGTAAATTGAACGACAAATAAACTGTTTATAAACAAATAACCAACTCTTGCAAGTTTTTCGGATGACGCTGATGAACCCTGGTCTTCAACTCATGCCAAACGTTTTCAATTGGATTGAGATCGGGTGACTATGATGACCACTCCAGAACACTTATATAGTTCCTCTGCAACCAGGATTACACATATTCCGATGTGTACTTAGGGTCATTGTCGTACTGGAAGATCCAACGACGCCCAAGCCACAAGTTCCGAACATCATTCTTGATATAAGTACCTAATATATCAACGTTCTCTTCTTTTTTCATGATTCCGTTGACCCGGTGAAGGCTGCCTACATACTGACTTCAGTTTTGAGCCTTGAATCCTCTCGTTATATAAATTACTTTTGTAACAGAAAGAAATGATCTGAAGATGTGTCTTGTAACGTAAGAACGTTTGAAATAAACACTAATTATTATACATTTTAGTGTAAATAACGAAACAATATCTCATACCTGCCTTATTAAAACCCACGAAGTTTTTATTTACTGTTGCTTACAAATGCAATATTTCTGTCCTTTCATCAACTGACCACAATAACTGATAGCTGCGAAACGATCAACTCCGATATAAAATTCGAACCCCATATTTTTAAAAGTTACTCTAAATTATTTGTTTCAATGTTAGAAGATTTCATTCTTACTGCTCAACAAAGATTAAATTTGAAAATTTAAGAACAATCTTCGTTCACGGATTTTTCTTCAATGAATAATGATCAGCTCAGAAAATTGTTTCGCTCTTAGAAAATTCTCGCTTTTATCTTTTAAAGTCTGTGATCTTATAAGATACGATTCTATCAAAAATCGCAAGTTAATCCACTTAGATAACGATGTATGAATACATTTTCAGTGGAAGACCCCCCAACCATATTATTCCGCCATCATTTAGGACCTATAGCTCAGAGTAACGACGGCAAGTTACTTGTATATCCTGGAGCAGTTCTCCATCTTGAATGTTTGTGGATACGGAAGTATGGTGCGCCAAAGTGGGAAGTTAACCATTCATATCGGAAGTATCCAGAAGGTAATATGACCGATTAAAGTTGTATTTTTAAAGTTTTAGCCACGTCCTCTCAAACTTCGTTCTTTATAAAAGGATTTCGCACAGTATATTAAAAGATAGCTTGAGTATCAAATAAATAAAACATTTATCAAATTACGTAATTTATATTACACTTTATTAACTATTCAGGACATGCTTTGTTCTTAAAATATGTAACACAAGAATACTGTTAACACTATGTGGTGATTTAATATGTGATTGGCAGAGAACGAGTACAAGTTATAACTGAGTGAAGCTTCTAGAATTCACGTTTTGAATAAAATTGTTTATTACCAACATGATCAAGACACGCCGTCATGCGGTCAAAACAACAGAAGTGATAGTTCAGCGATTTTCATCCTTTTGTAACTCCCAATCTGCAGGGCGAGGGTTCGAATCTCCATCACTGAACATAGTCGTTTTTTTAGCCATGGAGGTTAATCCCGCTATTCGTCGATACAAGAGCTGTACTACTCTATCACTACTAAATTAGTGTTAGTTAACCCTGGAACAACTTTGTCTGAGAAATCTTCCTTCCCTCTGGGATGTTTTTAAGCCTAAGTTTATAGAACAGTCCTATCGACAAAGTTTGGGCATATTTCTGATCAAGACACATGGTAGTGTAGTCAAAACAATGAGCTGAATGATACACTATGTTTCGTTACTGACAGGAGTTACAGCTTAATGAAATTCTACCTTCTGTATATCGAACTGTAGTGATCAAAACTGTCACATATTTTCAGTGGATGTACTGTACTTGATTCCTACTTTACTAACCAGATTTCAAGCCAATCAGTTAAGTAATACTTGAGATATAAAATATCCATATTTTCATTGATTTTCTGCTTTATTTGGCTTTCTAATCCAAAGTACGGAAATTTTATTTGATAGAAAAGTATACTTAACTTTTATGAATATTTCTCAAATTTGGTACAATGATAGATCTTTACCAACTTAGTTAGGTGTAAAATTAGCTTAAAAAATAAGGCACATTTCGACCTAACCCGGGTGCTTGTCATGGGAGTATTATAATGGCACGGTTAATTCCATTATTCGTCACTAAAAGAGTAGTCCAAGAGTTCGGCTTCCCTTTTAGTCTGTTACTGACAAATTAGGGACGGCTATCGCAAAAAGTCCTCGTTTCGCGCTAGATTCAAAACAAACCAGTTTTGACCAAACATTTTATGCATGCCAATGCAAAATGTCACCTAAGCTATTGGCTCAACATTTTTCCTACAGTGGACCGTTTTTAGTTTTGTCATTCGAATTAACGGCTGACTTAGAGAAGTAAGACTACAGGGCGAAAAGATGGGCAGATACATAAATATTAGTGAGGCCAAGTAAACTAGATTAGCAGTTTCTAGCTCACATTTTCAAAAGAATTATTCAGGAGGGCGGTTATAATAATACAGGTCATTACTGATTATTCATTGCCGACTTTTAAGTACAAATTTGTTAACATTCATGAAATTCTCCTAATTAGAAAACGTTTTGCATCACGTGATTTTAGCTTAAGCAATTAGCACAAATAATTATGCTTGATACGACTATACAGAGTGCATACGGCTGATGACAAGAAACTGTTAATCTAGATTCCATAGCGTTACTATAAAATAAGTTATTGACATTATTTTAGGAAAGGGGGACTACAACCATATATTTAAAAGAATTTGGTTGGTTCTGTCAAATATAAATCTGTTCCAAATAATATTGTTCAAATCCTAAGGTTAATGTTGGTATTATTGAGTATCACTTTCTTACTTGTTGTGATTTGTTGGTGTGTATTAACGAGAATAATCACGATATCTAATCAAATTCACCTTAGGTACGGGTTCGAATCCCCGTTACACCAAATTTGCTCGCCCTTTCAGCCGTAGTGGCGTTATAATGTAACGGTCAATCCACTATTCGCTGGCGGTGGGTGGTGATGACTAGCTGCCTTCCCTCTAGTCTTACACTGGTAGATTAGGGACGGCTAGCGCACATAGCCCTCGTGTAGATTTGCGCGAAATTAAACAAAAACAAACAAACCTTTTAGACTGTTCCTTTTTATTCACACTTCTGTTTTTCAGCAGTTAAGAAGAACTGTGAAGCTAATAGTGATACGTCACTTCTCACAAACCCATAGTTTTGTACACTGAATGATCTTTTACTAGTAATTTACAATCACTTCATTACGTATTATACTGCTTAAAGGCATTGAAAAAATTATTGTTAGGGAAATAAATATTTATTTTACAAAATGTATTAACAAATGAGAGGTGTGAGAAGAGATTTGAAAAAATATTTATTTTTGTTTTTGAATTTGGCGTAAAGCTACACCAGGGCTATTTCCACTAACTGTCCCTAATTTGACAGTGTAAGACCAGAGAGAAGGCAGCTAGTCATCACCACCCACCGCCAACACTTGGGCTACTCTTTTACCAACGAATAGTGGGATTAACCGTCACATTATAATGTCTCCACAGAGTGTTTGGTGCAACAGTGATTTGAACCCGCGACATTCAGATGACGAGTCGAATGCCTTAACCCACCTGGCCTTGCCAGGGCCTGACATTTGGAGGAATAGACGGGTTCTGTTTCAGATATTCCCACATCACATGCCTGTCGTCCTTAAGTTTGAACTGATAGGCGAGGAAAGGTAGCTACTTAATAGTCACCACAAACCCTTGGGATATTTTAATCGGAGAGTGGTATTAAAACGCACTCAAAACCGCAAAGTAGTTGTTTCTTTCTCTTAGATGGCCTGGCATGGCCAAGCGCGTAAGGCGTGCGACTCGTAATCCGAGGGTCGCGGGTTCGCGCCCAAGTCGCGCCAAACATGCTCGCCCTCCCAGCCGTGGGGATGTATAATGTGACGGTCAATCCCACTATTCGTTGGTAAAAGAGTAGCCCAAGAGTTGGCGGTAGGCTGTGATGACTAGCTGCCTTCCCCCTCGTCTTTCACTGCTAAATTAGGGACGGCTAGCACAGATTTCCCTCGAGTAGCTTTGTGCGAAATTCCAAAAGAAACAAAACAATTCTCTTAGATTTCGAGCAAAGCTATACAAAGATTTATAACGTTAACTATTTCTAATTTTAAAATAACAGACCTTAACACCACCGACAGCCAACTCATGGGTTACTCTTGTCAGATCGAATGGTAGAATTTGACCGTTACTTCTGTAACGCGCTCGTGGACCTCAAAATGTAGATCGCGATTTTTTAAATTTATATTTGGACGTTAATTGGTCGTAGCAAATCACCTAACATCATTCAGTTCCACAGTCTGACACGCTAACCGCTAGGTAGCGTTCAGACCCTTTCAAACTGAGGAGTGCGATTTTATCGCAACTGTGCACAAACAAACAGTGGAACCCTGACTTCACAGTTTGTCACCCTGTACATTATGCCATGACAAATACACGTCTTGTAGTGCTTATAAATGTATTTTCACTGAAGAAATAATTTTAAGAGATGGACTTAATTTAGAGAGATGAAAAGAGCAAAAAACAAAATATCGATGTGTTATTGTAAACATTGGCCAAAAATTAAAAAAAATCAAATAACATTTGATGAAACATCTCTCAAAAATTAGTTTCAATTTAGGAGGTAAGCAAATGTTATGGATTTCGTAGTGGAAAGTATTATGACCGTAAAAAACAAAAAAAAACAAAAAAAAACATGAAAAATCTTTGAATGAAGAAAATAGTAGTGTTGGTGTTTCCTAAACGGTATTGTATATGACCAATATACAGGCTGGACAAATGAACCAGGACGAGACCCTCATCTGGAGTATCGACTATCCATCTATAATGCGCAGAAGGACGACTCTGGTCAGTTTACTTGTATCTCGCCTATGGGTCATCGTCACTCTGTAAATGTGGTTGTAGATGGTAAGTAACCTTATGATAATCATGGTTCTGAGGAAACAAACGTTTATTACTTCATATATTTTAACACATTTTCGGAGCAGTTGAACTATTTTTTGTTGTCTCAAAATGGCGGAAAAGGTTGAAGTTCTCAGACAAACTAAATGCTGTCATAAAGTTCCAATACCATCAGTTATCTCTGGTTTAAGCTTAAAAGGCCTGGCATGGCCGAGCGCATTAAGGCGTGCACTCGTAATCCGAGGGTCGCGATAAACATGCTTGCCCTCCCAACCGTGGGGGTATATATTGTGACGGTCAATCCCACTATTCGTTGGTAAAAGCGTAGCCCAAAAGTTGGCGGCGGTTGGTGATGACTAGCTGCCTTCCCTCTAGTTTTACACTGCTAAATTAAGGACGGCCAGCACAGATAGCACTCGAGTAGCTTTGTGCGAAATTTCAAAAAAACAAAAAAACATTTAAGCTTAAAAATAACAGTAGAAAGTTCAGATTTTCTCTTCAACGGACTACGTCTCTAAATCCTCGTCCAAAATTGTGGTACTGTTATAACCTCCATAACTAGTTAGCTAAGCCACACTGTAGTACTGTTGTAACTACCGTACCAGTAAAGTGGTAATACACATATACCGATAATAGTTCTTTAGTAGAAAACAGTAAAGTCGTGACGCACGTACACCAATAAATAGGTAGGTCTGGCATAGCCAGGTGATTAGGGCGCTTGACTCGCAATCTGCGGATCGAAGGTTCGAATCCCCGTCCCACCAAACATGCTCGCCCTTTGAGCCGTGGGAGCGTTAAAATGTGATGGTTACTCCCACTATTCGTTGTTAAAAGAATAGGCCAAGGGTTGGGAGCGACGACTTGCCGCCTTCCCTCTAGTCTTAGGCTGAAAGGGCGAGCATGTTTGGTGCGAAAGAGAGTCGAACCCACGAACCTCAGATTACAAGTTTAATGCCCTCACCATGCCGGTCCTTGTAGATTAGTTAATTTGTAATATTAACCAAATGAATGACATTCTTTCTTGTTGACGAATGCAAAGATTTCCGAACGTTCTGACTAAAATAATATTGTCAACTTGACCATTCTTAAAATTTATCTTTCAAGTTTATAACAACATTGTCATTTTAATGTCATTAAAATAATTTTTAACGTGAATACCTTATTTTTTTGTGAATTCTGTATGAATAGCCATTAAATGTTTTCCGATGTAATTTTGTAACTTTTTATTTTTGCAAATTTTCTAGAGAGCATGCTCCCAGACTCCCCATAGTATTAGCATGCTTAGCATAATGTGTTGGCTTTTGATCTCACAAATTACACCCCCCCCTTTTAAACATTCTGCATACGAACCTGCTATTCTGTAACTTATATTAACTTTTTTTTGTCTGTACTAATTTTTTCAGCTGTTCACTGTCCAACTCTCAACATGACTGCCGGCTTGGTCATCAGTACCTCTTCCACCGTGATGACCACAAAAGTGGTGTTCAAATGTCACAAGGGACTGAGCTTAATCGGAAATGGACAAGCTATTTGCTTACCTTCTGGAAGTTGGTCATCTAATCCACCAAGCTGTGAAGGTAAGTTACCCTAATGATCAAACAGTGGGTTCTAATCTTTGTACGTTCTTACCATGATGATTTCTATTTTGGCTATAGACTGTAATAGATTTTGATCGCGAGTTAAATGTCAACTAATTACTTCAGCACTGCCAGAAGAGGGCGCCAGACGTTCACAGCCAAACTAATTAATTCTTCATAATTTGAATCGTGTTCTAAGGCTTTATCGGATATTTTTTTATTCACCTTATTAGAAAATATTTACTAGATATAGTACATAACACAGCCAACATGGTGACAAGGATTTACTTTCATTAGCCTAATTTCTGTTTGAAACTGCTTTAAAACAGAAGATTAAGCCAACAGAAAATTGCGTTAGTGTATCATAGCACGAGTCTCGAACCCAATCTCCATGATGGCTAATCGTCACTGTTTTCTTTCGCATTCTTTAATTATTTGATTAATGCTGTGCTTAACCTTCATCGAATTAAAATAAATTTCAGGGGACACCTGTCGTCCACCACCAAGAATGTTGGATGTGATAACACAGACCGGGATCCAAAACACTTATAACACAGGAGACGTGATCCGGTTTACCTGTCCAGCTGGTTTGATCATGGACGGACCAACCTTTCTTGTCTGTCAGAGTGGACACTGGACAGGGAGTCCACCAAGATGTAAGCAATCGCTTATTAGCGTACAGTAAAATTAATTTTGAATATTCAAATTCATATCATAAGGATATAAATCATTTAAAACTTTATTATCTAGAATTTTTAAAAGTATGAAGAAGGTTAGAGACATGGATTGTTTGTTTTTTAATTTCGTGCTACGCGAGGGCTATCTCCGCCAGCCATCCCTAATTTAGAGGAAAGACAGTCATCACCACCCACCACCAACTCTTGGGCTACTCTTTTACCAACGAATAGTGGTATTGACCGAAACATTATAACACCCATATGCCTGAAAAGGTGAGCATGTTTGGTGTGACGGGGTTTTGAACCTGCGACTCTCAGGTTATAAGTTGAACGCCTTAACTCACCTGGCCATGCCGCGCCTTGGACATGGAAATCCAAATAAAAACATTTAACGCGTTGGATTTACGGCTAGAGATAGAATTTAAAATTAACCAGAATTAAAACTAGTGTTGTAAGCCAACTTCAGATTGTGTACCATAATAATGCAATTTAAATAAATTTTTAGGCAAATTAAAAATTCAAAAATTGTATTATATCTTGAAGGCTGTAGGTACTGACAGGCTATTTTAATATTTCAGTATTTATCAATTTTAAAACCACTGACCTTTACCGCGAAGTTCAGAAAGAAATGTTAACGGATGTAAGATAGTTTTTTTAGCGTACAGCGGGGAATCGAACCCAAATTTTCGTTAGTTTGTTTTTAACTTCGCGCAAAGCTACACGAGGGCTATCTGCGCTAGCTGTTTGTTTTTTTTAATTAAGGGTTCGCAACCCATTGCAGAAAATATGCGCTCCGTAACAAGGTCTAGTCGTTTATATTTGCGCTAAGAGAGTGATAGTCAAACCACAATATTCAGTAAGATAAGAGTAGCTGTTGACCAACTAATGTCCCTCCTTAACTTATTCGAAAGCGAGGGCGCAATGGCCTTCCAACAGTTACGCGAGTCACTCACTGCTGCCATCTTACGGTAGTTTTTTTCGTATACTGGTTTGTTACAAAAAGATTAAATAAAATAATCCCCCCCCTCCAGTAGTGCAGCGGTATGTCCGCGGATTTACAGATCTATCGGGTTTTCGATACGCGTGGTGGGCAAAACACAGGTAGCCCATTGTCTTGCTTTGTGCTTAACTTCAAACAAACAAATGCAACCAAAGCATTTTAAACTATATTATGGAAATATCTCGATAACTCGTAGATTTTTTCGAACGATGTACTTTTCCTATTCCTTCTTTTGCTCTTCCCCTTTTGGACTGTCAGGGACTTAGTGGTAAGTTTCTGGACTTATGACGCTTAAATCTGAGGTCCGCGAATCTGAGTGCATATACACTGCTGGCCAAAATCTTAAGGCCAATGAACATAAAGAAAAAAATATAAATTTTGCGTTGTTAGACTCAACCACTTATTTGAGTAGAGCTACGAAAGTTGAAAATAAGAAAAGGGAAAATAATAAATAAACTTAAACCATCTTCACCACTTGGAGTAACATTCCAGCTAGCCTTCTGCAAACACTTATATCGACCATGCCAAAGCAAATGTTTGAAGTTATTCGCAATAATGGCCGTGCAACTCTCTACTGAGACCTCTTGTTGGGCATTTCTTAACTTTTGACCAACTAATATTTAGGCTAATTTCATAATGTTCACATTTTCTCTATTAAATGCTAAAATTTTTATTTTCCTTTTTCTTATTTTCATCTTTCGAAGCTCTACTCAAATAAGTGGTTGAGTCTAACAATGCAAAGTGCATATTTTTTCTTTATGTTCATTGGCCTTAAGATTTTGGCCAGCAGTGTAAATATAGGCCATTATGTAGCTTTGCATGAAAACTCCAACAAAAACAACCATTCTCTTTCAGTGACGTGTAAAGATGGCATATACAACCTCGGTTATAACATGGTTGTGTAGAAAAGAAATATAGTAAAAATCATGCGTTCAGATTAAGACACCAGTGGGTCGTGGACGAGACACCAGTGGGTTGTGGACGAGTGTCTCTACACCTTGCTTACCTTTGCTTTCAATAAAATATAACACAATTTGATAAACTAAATTTATTGGTGATAGAAATTTAGGAAATAAAAAAAATGAAAAAAATATTGAAAAACTGGTTTATTATTATTATTTTATTCTACACTTCATATTTTATTATTTATTATTATTATAATCGCATTAAGCGGTGGCCTCTGCGCATCTCCCTGTTTACCCTAATTAATAAAACGGTTTGGAATACTTGTACAGAATGAGGTATGACTGTGCCCAAGTTTCAGCTATGAAATTTATTTTAAATTTAAAGTTAGTTATACCGACAGGTGAGTGCTCACGATTCTATACATATAATGGCCATTGTTTGAGGAAGGAAGGAGGGAACTACGGATTACTTCTGGTGTACATAACAAGCAAAGAGATTCAATTGGACAGGACTTAAAACATTTAAAGGCCCGGGATGGCCAGGTGGGTTGAAGCGTGCGACTCGTAATCTGAGAGTCGCGCCAAACATGCCCTTTCAGCTGTGGGGACGTTATAATGTGACATGAGAACATAAAAACACCACAATACATACAAATAAAGAAAAGGCAGAAATATTCAAACAACAACTTCAAAACACGTATAAAACACACAGACATGAACACTTTTATAGCAAAGCAAATAACTTTATGATGAATGTTAGTGAGCTATTCAAACCAATCTTTCCACTTAACTTATCAAATCAACAACACAAGGCCCGGCATGGCCAAGCGTGTTAAGGCGTGCGACTCGTAATCTGAGAGTTGCAGGTTCGCATCCCCGTCGCGCCAAACATGCTCACCCTCCCAGCCGTGAAAGCGTTATAATGTGACAGTCAATCCCACTATTCGTTGGTAAAAGAGTAGCCCAAGAGTTGGCGGTGGGTGGTGATGACTAGCTACCTTCCCTCTAGTCTTACACTGCTAAATTAGGGACGGCTAGCACAGATAGCCCTCGAGTAGCTTTGTGCGAAATTCAAAAACAAACAAACAAATAATAATACATTTAAAAATCTAAAATTAAACACTGAGTTTTGTGCACTAACATGTAATAGGTTAGCACAAATTACTTTTTTAATGTAAAGACCTTCAATTATCTGCGTGTAACTTATTTCATAGCAGAAATCTTCTCCCCGCTACAGCTCTCAGCGTGCAAGGTGTAGAATCAAGTTAGTCTGTTAGTAGTTGTTGATCGGTTTTAAAGATTGCAGACGTAACAAAAAATAGAGGTTTGAGTGCACTCAGTCACCTCTGACCTCTCAAATATACTACTGGTGATTAAACTAAACTAAACTAACGTGGCAGGGGTTCAGTTTAGAGAGAGAGAGAAATCAGAAGAGTTCTCTCTCCAACTGGGGTGTTCAGGAACGTTGTAGTTCCTCTTCGTCCCCTTTCGTGAGAAATTTTTGAAATGCCCGTGGAATTTTTATTTTATTTTTAATATTTCGAAACTGGAGTGGGGTATTTGTGAGTGAGAGGAAAGACGGGAGAACTGGACGAGAGCAGCGAAAGTGAGGTGAGCCAGACCTTGGCTCTAAGACGGAGTAGGCTGGCGAATTGATCTTTAAAATTTACGGTGATTATTCCAGGTGACGCGGTAAACGCCCTTTTCAGATACGGCTGTGACCTGCAGGTCCGATGCCAGAGATTTTGCTGTGGGGGGAAACGGGAGTACCCCGAGAAAACCCACTTTCACGGCCTGGGCGCCGAATGATCTACCCAGACCGTGCCCGGAAGTAGCTGGGAATTTACTGGTGATTTTCATGGTACTTGATATATATAGTGAAAAATCTTTGTTTAACTTACAGCTTTTTATGTTGAAAGATTTACAAGCAGAACTCACTTAATGAAGAGTCACACAAGTTAGAAGGCTTGGGTTCGTTCTGCTCCGGATTCTGAAACTGGTAGGACATTTGTTTGTTGAATTTCGCGCAAAAATACTCGAAGGCTATCTGCGCTAGACGTCAGATGTCGCAGTGATGGATTAGATGGAAGACACCTAACCAATACCATCCACCGCCAAATTTTCGGTTACTGTAATCGAATAACAAAGTTAATCGTTAAATTATAACAATTCTACGAATGAAAGGACGAACATGTTCTGTGACAGGATTCGAACCCCTGACCCGCAGATTACGAGTCCAGCTCCCCATCTTTCAGATAAAACCAAGCCACCTGGTGACCCAATTTCGAATCTGTGCGACACCACAAAATATTCCCCTCTCTCTAAGCAGTGAATGCGTAATAAGAGTAACAGACCGACTTTCCTTTGGTCAGTATTTTAAGATAATGAACGACAGTACATAAAACCTCATGGCTTTGCCACAAAAACAAAAATAATTCAGAAGTGGACATCGTGATCATCTTTCAACAATCTGCTCGTTTAAAGAACGCGCATCAATATTTACTCTAGTAACGAAAGAATTACCTTTGATGTCACTTCATCTAAAATATTCACGTTTACATAATTTAAAGTTTGTCTGTTTTGAACAGGTGTGCCAGCGTGTACTTATCCAGGACGGAGGCCAGGTGCTGTGATTTCGAACGTTAAGTTTCAGTATAAAGTTAATGAAACGGTGACTTTTAAGTGTACAGAAGGTTATCGAAGAGTAACAATAAAGTGCCTAGACACCGGACGTTGGTCAGCTTCCATCCCAAAGTGCAAGAAGAATGGAGGAACACTGAAGCAACACGTGCTTGTGGACAAACGTCACAGTACAAATAAACTCGTGTAGACGTTCGTGTAATATCTTTATAAGCGTTTCTTGTTATGTTATGTTTTTGTTGAAATGCATAAGAAAAGATGTTACAGTTGAAGGTAGTTAGAGGTAATGCTACGGTCAGCTACTGATGAGTAACTAACATTTAATTCATATACGTAGTAAAAGTAATATTTGAAACCTAATAATAATGATAAATTCACAATGAAGAATGTAATTATCACTACATTTTGTTTATCAGTTATACAGAACAAGCTATACAGATCATGCTACACAGAACATGCTACACAGAACATGCTTCCTTTATTAAGGTTTAAATGAAAGATTCGGTACTTTTTGTTCTGTTTATTTTCGTTATTCTTACCAGCATTACATCAGAACACTGTCGCTGTACTGCTACAGATCTAGTCATATTACAACAGGACAGTATCGCTGTGCTGCCACAGATCTATTCATACTACAACAGAACAGTATCGCTGTGCTGCTACATATCTATTCATATTACAACAGAACAGTATCGCTGTGCTGCTACAGATCTAGTTATATTACAACAGAACAGTATCGCTGTGCTGCTACAGATCTAGTTGTATAACAACAGAACAGTATCGCTGTGCTGCCACAGATCTATTCATATTACAACAGAACAGTATCGCTGTGCTGCTACATATCTATTCATATTACAACAGAACAGTATCGCTGTGCTGCTACAGATCTAGTTATATTACAACAGAACAGTATCGCTGTGCTGCTACAGATCTAGTTGTATAACAACAGAACAGTATCGCTGTGCTGCCACAGATCTATTCATATTACAACAGAACAGTATCGCTGTGCTGCTACATATCTAGTTATATTACAACAGAACAGTATCGCTGTGCTGCTACAGATCTAGTTATATTACAACAGAACAGTATCGCTGTGCTGCTACAGATCTAGTCATATTACAACAGGACAGTATCGCTGTGCTGCTACATATCTAGTTATATTACAACAGAACAGTATCGCTGTGCTGCTACAGATCTAGTTATATTACAACAGAACAGTATCGCTGTGCTGCTACAGATCTAGTCATATTACAACAGGACAGTATTGCTGTGCTGCTACAGGTCTAGTCATATTAGAATAGAACAGTACCACTGTGCTGCTACAGCTCTAGTTATATTACAACAGGACAGTATCGCTGTGTTGCTACAGCTCTAGTCATATTACAACAGAACAGTATCACTGTGCTGCTACAGCTCTAGTTATATTACAACAGGACAGTATCGTTGTGCTGCTACAGCTCTAGTTATATTACAACAGGACAGTATCGCTGTGCTGCTACAGATCTAGTTATATTACAACAGGACAGTATCGCTGTGCTGCTACAGATCTAGTCATATTACAACAGAACAGTATCGCTGTGCTGCTACATATCTAGTTATATTACAACAGAACAGTATCGCTGTGCTGCTACAGATCTAGTTATATTACAACAGAACAGTATCGCTGTGCTGCTACAGATCTAGTCATATTACAACAGGACAGTATTGCTGTGCTGCTACAGGTCTAGTCATATTAGAATAGAACAGTACCACTGTGCTGCTACAGCTCTAGTTATATTACAACAGGACAGTATCGATGTGTTGCAAGTCTAGTCATATTACAACAGAACAGTATCACTGTGCTGCTACAGCTCTAGTTATATTACAACAGGACAGTATCGCTGTGCTGCTACAGATCTAGTCATATTACAACAGGTCAGTATCGTTGTGCTGCTACAGCTCTAGTTATATTACAACAGGACAGTATCGCTGTGCTGCTACAGATCTAGTCATATTAGAATAGAACAGTATCGTTGTGCTGCTACAGGTCTAGTCATATTAGAATAGAACAGTATCACTGTGCTGCTACAGATCTAGTCATATTACAACAGGTCAGTATCACTGTGCTGCTACAGATCTAGTCATATTACAACAGAAAAGTATTTCTGTACTGCTACACTTCTATTGATATCACAACAGAACACTATTGTTGTACTGCTGTAAAAATCACTGGTAACCTACATTGGTGGATGTCATATGTTTTAGAAACATAATGTTATAATTACCGTCACTGATTACAAAAATAAGGATTGGATGTCATGAAATAAATGTGTTTGTATGTGTGAAATGTTTTCATAAGATAAGCCAAAAGGTCACCACCACACATGACCTTTCACTACCTCTGCTGAAATAACATTATTATTGGAAACAGGATAAAAAGTATGAAGATTCAATAAAGATATGAATATCAGTTGTAATAATGAGTTAGAATTATGTACTATTTAGTAAAGAAACAGCTGCGTTGATCTGTGTAAATGTTGTTGAATAAATGTGTTCTCCGTTAAGTGTAAATTGTGTTCATGTTTCATTAAATGTTCCAGTGTCAATGTAACAACAAGCGTTCATTCGACCCAGAAGTCCAACGTTCAAGATACTTGGTACCTTAATGTAAAATTGAATTTATATGTATATTTACTTTAACGACCTTGAAATGCTACACCTATTGGAATTTGAGCGACGACAAAAAACAACAAAGCCAACTGCTGTGGAATACTTACTTAGAGTCAAAAGCCAGGTGAGAATGTAGCAGCAAGAAACAAAAACCAAGGTTCAAACTATAATGTGGGAAAGTTTTTGTTGTATTGAATTTAGCACAAATCTATACAACGAACTATCTGTGTTCTGTCAACCAGGGGCATCGAAACCCGGTTTTTAACGTTGTAAGTCCGCAGACATACCGCTGAGCCACTGGGGAGCACGTGGGAAAGTTGCAGAAGTTGATCCTACAAGTTGTGAGATACACCGTAACGTACTAACTACAAGCACTATGTTAGAACTACCAAGTGTTAGGACTATTCTTTATGTTGTGCACTATGTTAAAACTACCAAGTCTTAGGACTATTCTTTATGTTGTACACTATGTTAAAACTACCAAGTCTTAGGACTATTCTTTACGTAGTGCATTATGTTAGAACTACCAAGTCTTAGACTATTCTTTATGTAGTGCACTAAGTTAGAACTACCAAGTCTTAGGACTATTCTTTACGTAGTGCACTATGTTAGAAGTACCAAATCTTAGGATTATTCTTTATGTAGTGCACTATGTTAGAACTACCAAATCTTAGGACTATTCTTTATGTAGTGCACTATGTTAGAACTACCAAATCTTAGGACTATTCGTTATGTAAGTCCACGGAGAGCCAAGAAAAATCAATACAACGCAGACAAGAATAAACAATAAAATATTTCCAGTTGAACTTAACCTCTGATTTGTAATAATGTTATGAAATAATAAAAATATATCTAATAAGAAAGCACTTACAGTCAAACTATCTGCTTTATAAGTGTAGAGCTTCAGAATGGAAAGGATATATATGGACCTGGCATTGCCATGTGGTTAGAGCGCTCGACTCGCAAGATACAGGTTCGAATCCCCATCTCATCAAATATGCTCGCTCTTTCAGCCTCACTTGTGGGCGTTATAACGTAACGGTCAATCCTACCATTCGTTGGTAAGAACTTAGCCCAAGATTGGATATTGGAAGGTGATGACTAGTTGCCTTCCCTTTTCTACATTAAGGGCGGGTGCCGCAGATGTGAAACCAAACAAATATATTTACGTTAGAGTAAAATAATATGAATTACTACTTTTTTTTTTTACTCAAGCAACACACTACTAAGTAATTAAAGGAAAACACTTGAATGTTTGAAACACTTTCTGATAAATTGTTATAAAAGACGGGCAAGATGACGAAAAGCCATCAAAGTTCATTGAAATCACTTCAAGTCCTACAACAAACAAATTCACCTTAATGTAACTTTTCGTATTCTCATGTCAATATAATATAAAAGTTAAACAGTCGAAATTAATAGTATGTTATTTTCATGTAGAAACTGATTTCCTAACAAGTATTAAATAGTTAAACTTGCTAATATCAACAGATTTGTTAAGGAAATAGGAGGGTAAACTGTGTGCGATAACTCGACAAAATTTTCCTAGCGTGTGTGAAGTAATTAGACTGGGTGGTGATGACTAGCTGCCTTCCCTCTAGTCTTACACTGCTAAATTGGGGACGGCTAGCACAGATGGACTTCGAGTAGCTTTGTGCGAAATTCCAAAAAAATAAAAACAAAACAAACAATTATTGTTAGAACATACAACTACCCACGTTGTGGCCCGGCATGGCCAAGCGTGTTAAGGCGTTCGACTCGTAATTCGAAGGTCGCGAGTTCGAATCCCGGTCCCACCAAACATGCTCGCCCTTTCAGCCATGGGGGTGTATAATGTGACGTTCAACCTCATTATTCGTTAATAAAAAGAGTAGCCCAAGAGTTGGCGGTGGGTGGTGATGACAAGCTGCCTTCTCTCCAGTCTTACACAGCTAAATTAAGGACGGCTAGCGCAGATAGCCTTCGAGTAGCTTTGCACGAAATTCAAAACAAACAAACTTCCCACGTTTATTGTATCCCAGATGAGGGAACGATGACGCCTTGGAACGAGGATGACCTGCTGTGTCAAGTGTCATTCAGGCTTACTTTTGACTTTGGTTTACTTTTGGATAAGGAGGAGACTTTTCGACTTATGGGACTTTTCGGTTTACTTTTCGACTTTTGATTCACTTCGAGTTCCACGTCATTAGATACAAAGACAGAAGACCATTCTACCTTTTGAATTTGTCCGAGACAGCAAGTTCAACTTCACTAAACAACGAGGAGACATGCCGGCCGGGGAGTCGGAGACCAGGGAAAAAAATATGGCGTCTCAAACGGAGGGAGAAGGCCCGCTTATATCAGGGAAAAAAGTAAGTCTGGTGACGGTGGCCAAGTAGAAAAAGAAAATGTAAAATTAAAATCATTAATTTATTCAGCAGAAAAAAAATTAAAAGTAAAGTTAAAGAAAATTCTGTCAGGACTAGAAAAAAAAGAAAACTAGTTAAGAATATTATACTTTCAGCATCTGAACCCAATGTAGCTAAGATTACGGATATAGACAATAATATGCCAACAACCAGCAGTTCAAGCAACCCAAACCCCACCCTGGATGTTCC
This sequence comes from Carcinoscorpius rotundicauda, assembly GCA_011833715.1. Lineage (NCBI taxonomy): Eukaryota > Metazoa > Arthropoda > Merostomata > Xiphosura > Limulidae > Carcinoscorpius > Carcinoscorpius rotundicauda. Next base: position 168,616,954 of record CM022392.1, on the reverse strand, counting down.
ACAACAAACAAACTCAGACGAAGACAAAGTTCTTTCTGACGACGAAGGCTTCACGCTTGTGCAGACTCGTAGTGAGAAAAAACAAATTAAACAAATAACAACCACCATAGACACACATACACAACTCGTACCAAAATTACCTAAGCCCGCTATTATAATCCAAGGAGTTCCTGGTAGTTTCAACCAACCACAATTGGCCAAAGAAATATACAGGTGCAAACCTACTATAAAGATAACTAACATTAAGCGTCTGCTGTTATGTATATGTAAAAATATTTTGTAAACGACAACATGTCGTGTTGTGTTCGAATTTTCATTTGTATTATTCATTTTTCCATATTGATATTATTGTTTCGAAGTTTAAACTAAAATATGTTATTTATTTAGGGTAACATTTTAGAACTTTCTCGAATTAAGTATACCAATCACATGTTTGTAAATGAGTGCTGGTGACTTCCTGTCTAGAAGTGTAGTCTCGTGCAAGAACGGATATGCGTGGATAGCTCTGGAGTTGTATGGAAATTGCAAGATTGTTCGAGAAATAGGCCTATCGGTATAAAAGACGGAGAAAAGAGTGAGAGTTTCAGTCATCAGTTTTATTCGAGGAAGAGAGATTCAGTCATTAGTTTTATTCGAAGACAAAGAGTGAGATTCAGACACTAGTTTCATTTCAAAAGAAGAGAGTTAGTTATTTGAGAAAGATAAAGTGTTTGCTGTGAATATTCAACTTGGATTTGTGATTGAAATTAGATCTACGGAAGCCGTGATTTTATTTCGTCAATCTCTACGATACATCTGAATTACTGCTTGAGCTGAGAGTCGGCGAATTTATTGAACTGTGAACTGTTTCGGAATCTCTTCGTGGGACCAAATTCACACCCTAGACTGGAATTTGAGACTTTCATTTTAATTCATTGTATTAGATACAGGCCAGTACCGTTTTGTATTGTGATTTATTTTGAAGTTTGAAACTAATATTATTTTGTTTTGTAATTAATTTCGAATGTTGAAACTTAATATCTGTCACTGTAATTATATAATTTATGTTATATCTGTTATATTTGTTAATAGTTTAGTGTAATAAATTATACAAGCTGTTATCTGTGTTTTTCTGTTGCGTTTAATCTACGAAGAACTTAAAACATAAAAAAAATACGTAACACTGCCCAGAGGCGATGTTCTGGTTCAAAGACAGGAACCCGCTGACTTAAACAGTTTATTGAAAGCTTGGCCTTCAGACGCATTCAAAACAGGAAATATAACAATCCACCTCCCAGGAACTAAACCAACACCGAAATCTTTTATGATACGAGGTGTACATTATACAATAGACATAGAATACATCAAGGAAGCGTTAAGTACACAAAACATATTTTGGTAGACCGTATAATTTCAAACATTACAAAAAAACCCACAAACCTAATCAAAGTAGTCACAGACAACAGTCAGGATATTACACAACTCATTAATAATGGTGTCACTATGTGGTATCAAAAGTACAGTAGAACAAACAGAAACACCACCAGTGGTTGTCACACAGTGCTACCAATGTCAAAACACCACCAGTGGTTGTCACACAGTGCGACCAATGCCAAAGGTTTGGACATGTAGCAGCAGCATGCCAAGCAAATGCACGTTGTGTGGGCTGTGGGGAGAATCACCATATTACACAGTGTACTAAACAGAACCCCAAACCCAAATGCTGCAGTTGCGGGGAAGAACACACGGCAAATTACAAAGGATGTCAGAAATATAAATCCATTAAAACACACTTGTACGAAATTAAAAATCCCAACACGAACAATCCGCCACCACCACGAACAATTAAGGAACCCACACCTACCATTCCAGCACCACAAAACACAACTACACAAACTAACACTTATGCTGCAGTGGTTAAAACTTCATCATCCCGACAGGAAAAACCATCACCACGTAAAGAGGTAATACCCAAACCACCTCAAAATACACAACCAACAACGATCGAAACCACACTGACATCTGCCATAACTTCTCGGAAGTAATAACAGAATATACAAACCCCACAAACACAGACAGTCTTACAGACATAATAGTTAAAGTCATTTTGAAAAATATACAGAAATTCTTGCCACAAATTTTAACCTCCATCATAAACGCCACTAAACATGGATAACTTCACAGTCCCACATATCAATATCCAGGGTGCTCTTGCTTTCAAGAAACATGAGATTGAAGATACAACAAACTCCATAAAACCTGATGTAATTTTAATTAATGAAACTCTCCTACATAACTACCATAGATTTAAATTAAACGGTTACTCCATTATTAGGCATGACAGGAAGGATAACAGAGATCCAAACAGAGGGATATTATTATTGTATAAGACTGAATATATAGTTCAAGAACTTCGTATCCCATCCAATAATGAATCAATAATTATTAATGTAAAAACGCAAAATCATACAGACGTTACTGTGGCAGGCATCTACTGCTGGCCTAGTACACTGTTGATGTAAATTTACTGAATATATTATATAATAGCAATTGTAATCTTATTATTACAGGCGACCTAAACAATAAACATATAGCATTCAACTGTCGTAGTACAAACGCAAATGGCAATTTACTTTTTCAATTTTTGGATGAATCAAACATGAATGACTTTATTAAACGATGCAACACCGACACATATCTCGTACGCACACGGCACCAGTGAAATTCTGGACCTATGCCCGTGTTCGTCAAATATGAGTCGCAAATTCGTAAATTTTCATGTTGGTCACGATTTGGATAGTGACCACCTCCCAGGTTGGTGTATCTTCAATCTCACCCCCCACTTAACTAAAATCATAGTTAAAGACCAACTGAACTACAAAAAAGCTAATTGGCCAGTTTTTCAAACTATATAAAATGAAACCTTACCTCCCGAGGTACTGCATATAGCCGCGGACGCATCAGATATAGATGCATACTGTCATATCATCTCTGAGTGTCTAAAACATGCAGCCAACAGTTCGATACCGAAACAAAAACACTTCACAACAACTCATTCATGGCAACCGCATAAAGACATAATACACTTAATTAAAAACAGACGTATACTCCGCAGACAGTACATTCAAAATCGCAACCCCACACTCAAAACTCAGATAAACACAATAAGGAATAAATTACGAAACTTGATCAGACAACAAAAACAAGAAAATTGGGATAACTTCTGTTCCAATCTAAATCACAAAACTGATCCTAAACAATTCTGGACACACTTGAAAAGATTTACAAATACAGGAACAACAAACACAGTATATCCACCACTGGAACTGGATGGAGAAACAGCATATACTAACACAGAAAAAGCCGAGTTATATAAAAAACACCTGGTAAACACGTTCAAGACACATCACGAACCACACATGAACAGGTACTTTTATAATACAGTTACAAACTTTATTGATCAAAACAGAAGCATTTTTACACCTGTATTTCCAGTCAACACAATTACACAACAAGAAAAAGCAAAAGACTGTAGCACTCAACAATTGATAAAACATATCACTGTAACAGAAGTCGTAACAGCTATTAAGAACACTAAAAACAAAGCCCCTGGAGAAGATGGTATTCAAGCTATCCTCCTAAAAAAAGGCACTCAGAGATTATATGAACACCTAAGAGCGTTATTTAATCTCTCACTATCAGCTGGATATATCCCCGTTTCTTGGAAGGAAGCAACAATATTAATGTTCCAGAAAGAAGGAAAGCCAGCGAATAAACCAAACAACTACCGCCCGATTAGCTTAACCAGTTGTATTGGCAAAGTATTAGAGAGGATAATTAGTAATCGTCTGTCAGTTTCCTTAGAAGAAAATTCAAAATTACCAGAAATTCAAAACGGATTTCGAAAAAACCGCCAAACTACAGACCACCTGATTCGACTTACAGAATCAATTACCGACAGCTTCAATAAAAACGAATGCACTGTAGCTTACTTTCTCGATATTGAGAAAGCATTTGACACAGTGTGGCATAATGGCTTACGTCATAGATTACTTGAAATGGCATTACCCCAGGAAACTATTCGCTGGCTGTCCAACTTCCTGGATAACAGAATGTGTAAAGTAAATGTAAATGGGGCCTACTCAGGGTCCTTTTCACCCGAAGCAGGAGTCCCGCAGGGAGGGGTTGTTAGCACTATACTATTTATCATGTATGTGAGTAATATGCCTCTGTCGGACCTAAATTTAGGTTATGCATTACAGTTCGCTGACGATGTAGCAGTCTGGAAAAGTGCCCCCACTCCATCGATAGCAGCAACGAACCTACAGCCAGTCCTAAATAGCATCGAAGAATACTGCCAGATATACAGAATCAAAATCAATATTCCAAAAACCCAAGTCATATTATTCAGCAGACGGAATAAGCTGAAAAAAGATCCACCAAAACTATATATGAATGGATCACTCTTACTGACTGCTACTTCTTCTAAATTTCTAGGTCTAACCTATGACTCAAAATTAACGTGGATACCACATATCAAAAATGTACTGACACGAATCTGGAAAAGAGCAAATTATGCAAGAAGTCTTTCAGGTAAAAACCAAGGAACATCACCAGACAACATACTTAAAATCTACAAAACGTACATCAGACCAACAATAGAATATGCATCACCTGCATGGATTAACATAGCACCTACACACATACAGAAACTTCAACGTATACAAAATTCAGTACTAACTTCAGCTTATAAAGTACCACGTAGCACCTCAACCACATTCTTGCACAAGTATGTAAACATGGATACAATATCTGAAAGATTCTTGCATAATACTCTAAAATACTTCAATAAGAATTGGCATGAAAATGAATTAATGTGTGATCTCGACAGATATCACGTACATGATGAAAATAGTCCTAAATACCTCTCCCCTTTTAACTTATATTTAAGTAATGTAACTCAAGCTGGCCACTATGCACTAGACTCTTAGTCCTTTTTTATTTATTATTCAATTATTACTTTCTTTTTTTGTAGTAGTAGCATTCTTTCTATGAAGAAAAAAAAAATATATGAAAATACAAAAAAATAAATAAAAAACGAAGAAAAAAAAACACAAGAGAAATAATAAAAGGAAAAAAAGAAAAGAAAAAAATACTTTTTGTTCGTCCATACATGGACTGAGCCCTGAAATGGGGCTGAGTATGAAGTTATACTTTTACTCTGGCCCAAAGCTAAAAAAAAACACAAAAAAACCGTAAAGACAGACGCTATAAACGTTCGGGAAGGAGGAAGAGGTCAAATGTACCTGACCCTCCTGGGTATTTAACATCAATACCCAAATACCGACACAGTGAACTCCTATTGTATCCCAATCACTCTGGTGAGCTCTGGATTGAGTAAAGTGCGTTGTCGCAGAGACGGATTTCTCCACTTTTTTCGAATAACATGAAGGGGAGGCTAACCACTCTTTTAAATCCACCATTTTGTCAGTTACTGGCGTGACGAATATAGCGTGATTGTGACACTATCATTGTACCTTTTAAAAAAAAAATTCTTGAAAATCCCTCATGGGCTATGTTTAAAATATTGTGCATAAAAATGTAATAGGCGTCATAGTAATGTATTATGATATATTTAATTGTAAAAATATGAACTCTTTAAAACAGTAGTTCTCATATATTTAAGGCTCGCTTTTTAATTACAAACGCAAGCCTAATTATAAAAAAAAGAATATAAAAGCAACTAATAGCAGAAATTCATATTTTAAACACCCATTAATGCGAAAGATGAGACTGTTTTATTCTGACACGAGTGAAGAATACGTGGTACTATTTTTGTCAATTTTAACGGAACAAAATATTGGCGAGTATATCCGAGTAGAGGGTGAGTCTGTAAGTGAGGATAGTAGTACGTACACATAACTGGAAAGCTCGGATAGGACTTGTTAGGAATTTTGATGTATTTTTTTTAAATATTAATTGTGTCGACATGCACCACAGTTTTAGAATCTCTGTTATTTTAAATTCAAAAAAGAAAAATAACCATTTTAACCAAGAGTTCAGACATGCACCACAGTTTTAGAATCTCTGTTTCAGAATGTTATTTTAAATTCAAAAAAAGAAAAATAGGGAGAGATACCGATAACCATGAGTTCAGATATGACAGAAACTGTGTGGAAATCTAAGTGACGATTTGCTCTTACGTTTACTGAAGGCAGGGCGCAACATAACGTCCGTATTTTCATTTTTAGCACAATGAAATTGTTCAGTTTTTCCCACCTCCCAGTGACACAGTGGTATGTTTGCTCAAAACTGAGTTTTTAAAGAACAGGTAGTCTAATGTGTAGCTTTGTGCTTAATTCTGAGCGAACAAACAATAAATTTTTGCCCCGCTTTGGTTCAGTAATAAGTTAACGAACTCACAAGACCAGTAGAAACAGGGTTTTATATCCCACGGTGAACGGTCAAAGTGGACAGTCCGTTGTGCAGCTTTGTGGTAAAAATTAAACACATTATTAATCATTCGAATTCCACATTGTTTATATTGTTACTCGAATCTGGTCACATTTTCATGTTAAAATGTCTTTTTCTCCTACTTAACGTAACTTCATCAAGAAGGTTTGTAGATGTTTTCCTCTCCACTGAATCATCTACAACAATATTTGAAAAATATTTTACAACTGTTGCAAAAAAAGTATTTCGTTAAAAAATGTTAGCGCCAGTTTAAACTGGAGACTCCAGTGGGTCAGCAGTAAGTTGATGGACTTGTAATCAGTGACGTAACTACAAAATATGACCCCACGCATAAACAAAATAATTATTAGATCCTTAAATTTATTTCTCTATAATTGTAGTTTATGATTCTGGTTGATTCGTGCCCCATTCTGGGTAACCGTGATGACCTTTCGCCATTGCTCTCTCAATCTCTCTCTAGGTGTTTGGATATATATATATATATTTGTATACTCAAGAGGGTCAGGTACACTAGACCTCTTCCTTCTTTCATTACTTAGTTGGAATAGCCTGATTAATATATTTCGAGTAAACACTAAATGGCTGAAGTAATATCATAACTTTAAATATGGTCCTTTTCAGGACAATATCCATTTATATTGTTCTTTCATTTTTTAAGTTATTTTTAATAAGTCTAGAACGTAGGTGGCCTGTTTTATTTTAGCACTATTTTGTTATTATTTTAAATTTAATTTTATCTTAAAGATCTGATGTACAAATTTAACGGGGATAGGTGTTTAGGTGTCTCTTCATCATTTTACAATATCCGTCTAGTTCGCATAGCAACTCATTTTTTCGCCAATTTCTATCAAAATATTTTATTGTACTCTGTATAAGTCTATCTGGTATTGTTTGTGTATTTGAGTAATTGTGCATGAACCTGAGGATGTGGTTTTAGGTACTCTGTATGCTGTTGTAATTAATGTATTCTATAATGTTTGAAGTTTGATTTGCAGTTGTTTTTTACTTAAGTTAATCCATGTAGGTGCTGCATAGTCTATTACTGGTCTAATGTATGTCTTGTACATTTTAATGATATTTTCTGGTGTTGTTTCATGGTTTTTACCAGTAAGACTCCAAGCATTGTTTATTCTTCGCCAAATTTTAGTTTTTATGTTATTTACATGTTTTATCCAGGTAAGTTTAGAATCATATGTTAACCCTAAAAATTTTGCAGATGTAGCAGTTTGGAGAAGCTCTCTGTTTCTGTAGATCTGGGGTTGAACTTTTTGATGTTTCGTTGATTTTGAAAATAGCAGTAATTGTGCCTTCGCTGTATTTATTTTAATTCTATATTTTTGGCAGTATTCACTTATTCTGTTTAGTTATAGTTGTATGTTAGTGGCACTTTTCCAAATTGCTAAATCTTCAACGAATTGTGACGAGTATCCATGGTTTGGGTCTTTTAGTGGCATATTATTCACAAACATGATGAAGACAACAGGGCTAACCACCCTTCCTTGAGGGACACCAGTTTCTGGAGTGAAGAACTCAGAGAAAGTTCCCTCTACGTTTACTCTACATTTTCTATTTTCCAAAAAGTTAGATAACCAGCAAATAATTCCACACGGAAGTCCCATTTCATACATACGGAACCCAAGACCATCGTGACATACAGTGTCGAATGATTTATCGATATCAAGGAAGGAGGCAACAGTGCATTCTTTTTTATTAAAGCTATTTATTATCGTTTCAGTTAACCTAATTAAGTGATCTGTTAATTGTCTATATTTTCTAAATCTTTTTGTTCTTCTTGTAACTTTAAGTAATCTCCAAAAATGTGAAGAGTCTATTACTTATTATTCTTTCAGGAGTTTTGCCTACACAGCTGGTCAGGCTGATCGGTCGATAACTGTTTGGTTTATTGGTTGGTTTTCCTTCTTTGTGGAACACTAAGATATTAGCTTTCTTCCAAGAAACTGGGATGTATCCAGAGTAGAAAGGTAAATTAAATATGGCTAATAGGTGATCAAATGAATTTGGAGTGCCTTTTATGAGAAGAATTGTTTGTATGCCATCATTTCCTGGTTCTTTGATTTTTGAATTTTTGATTGCTTGTTTGAGTTCATTTAGTTTGATTTTTAGGTGAGTAACTGGGTATTGTAGTCATACGTATTGTTACTTTTGCTGTTTGTAATGTTGACTGGAAAATGTGGTTTACATAATTCTATGTTATTTGTTACGTGGTTGTTTATTTTGTTGTAGTAATAGTTGTTCATGTCAGTCATTGTGTGTTTTGTAATTGATGTTTGAAGGCTTCTGCTTTTTATTTGGTTTGTGCTAGAGTGTTGTTATGTTCCAGTGTTGGGTATTTTCTTGTCATGGGTTCATTTGTGAATCTTTTTAGGTGTAGCCAGAACTTACTAGGGTCGGTTTGTCCGTTGAGTTGGGAGCAGAAGTTGTTCCATTTTTCTTGTTTTAGTTGTTTAATTTCTGCTCTAATTTTGTTTCTAATGTTGTGAATTTGTGTTTTTATTTCTTGTTCTCTTGTTGCTATGAGCTGTCTTCTTAATGGTCTTCATTGTTTTATCATTGTTAATAGTTGTTTGGTTGGTTTCCGTGCTTTGTTTGTTTTTGTTTTGGTACAGTGTCCGTAGCTGCTTTTAAAAGGCACTCCATGATTATTTGACTGTAACAATTAATTTCTGATCCGTTATTCACTGTATGTTTAATTTTGTCTGGTAGTATGTTGTTTAATACTTTTTAAAATTCCTGCCAATTTGCTTTTTTCATTGCTTACAATACTACAGGGTGTTCGGAAAGTCACTGTTCACTTATATATTTATTAACAGACATGTTTCAATTTAGAATACAGGAGGTAAATATGAATGACAATGACCACTGTTGGCATCAATACAGGCCTGGATCCTTCTTACTTAGTTTCTAAACACCTATCAGTTGCTGGCTTGAAATAGACTTAATGAATGTTGTTATTGCTGCTTTCAAAACTGCACAGTAACTTCCCGACTTTTTGTTATTTTGAATTTCGCGCAAAGCTACTCAAGGACTATCTGCGATACTTAAAATCCGGTCTTAGATACTCTGCGATGTAGAGAACGTAACTTTACTCCAAAATAATACCAGAAAAACAAAACATCAACAACAAAAATTTTATCCGTAGAACAATAACTAACTTTAAAACAACTACTCCAAACAATAAGTTCTTTTATTATTTAACATCTTAGTAGGAAGTGCTTAACTGTGTTTTCACGGATCAGTGGAGTAATCTCAGTTCGTTACTCATTTAACCCTATCTACCTGTATATGTTAATGGCTATAAAATAAGTTTAGCTTAAAAACAGATTTAAAATGTTATCTTAAATTTCAAGGCATATCACACTGTCAACGAAAAACATTGTAGGCTCCAGTTTACCATTCAATTACTTGGTTTCCTTTCGGTATTTTATTTTACAGAAACCAGATCAAAATATTAAAAACAATATGGTACGTTTATAAAGGCGCTTTATAAGTTCTTTATTAGGGGGGGGGAACTAGATATATACGTTCAAGTAATCATTTTAAATTTGTACAATGGTAGAATGCGAAAAAAATTGTATCTTCGGACTTGTAGAGATTTCTTTTCTCTTGCATTAAAATGGGGTGTGTGAACCTGATGTTGAAAAACTCGAACAAATTTGGGCCTAAATGTTCAAGTACAAACTCGACTCTATACGGCGTTTATTCATTTAAAAATAGTCCCAAATAAACTACAATGAAGAAAGAGTTTACAGAAATATCTAAATAAGTATATTTTTTTATTTAGAAAAATATAAAAAGCAGAACCTTTAATTTATAATTTGTTAGGAAAATTTTTTAGCCAATATTATAAGTTACTCTATAACTAAAACGTATGCAAATAAATAATTTATAGCAGCAGGTCGCCATATTAATTGTAGCGTGCCTTTGGCGTGATGGTGTTCGTTCTATCGCAGAAAATGTATTCAATTATTGTCATAGCAATTACAGATAAATTAATATAATTTTAAAATTTTATAAATTAAGCTTTCAAAGTTATACATAGTTAAGTCAATAGACATCTCATGAAATATAACCATTATTATTTCTATGTTATAGGTTACTTTCATAACCAACAGAAAAAAAACAACCGAGTTTCCTAGGAGGACACATAATGAGAAAGAAAAAACCTAAAAACATAATAATTACTGGAAAAAATAGAGAGTAAAAGTTGAGTACGACCACTACACCAATAACATAAAGTGGATGGATGTCAGTTTTATGAGATTTTAAAACGTATGAAAGACAAGAACATGAAGATAACCATGACGGTTAAGATTCAAAGTGAATATGAAACTTAGTGAGAGAGATGTAATATTTTCTCACGGCAACTTTATCGATGGTGTGTCATTACCGAGTCTGTATTTACATTAATTAAAAAAACATCTGGCGTAAACTTTAAAAGTGCCAAAGCTCTTTGCTTTATCTGTAAACAACTTTTCTTCTCTCGGGTTTAAAGTATAGAAACCCGATTTTTGAAAAAAATTGTTTCAGTACAAAGCTACACAATGGATTATTTATGTTCTATCCACCAAAGGGAATAGAAACCCAATTTTTGATATTATTTATTTTAGTATAAAGCTACACAATAGGCTACTGTGTTCTATCCACAACGCGGAATTGAAAACTGGATTTACGTTAAAGACCATAAACTTATGACGGACTCAGTAGAGAACCACCTTTCGATAAGATTATCTCTTGCAGAGAGTTTAAGAGATCTTCATGAACTGGTTAAAAACATTGGGTTTTGTAACTTTTTATCTAGTTTAATCTTTCTGTCTAAATCCCCAGTGGCTTAGGACACGTCTGCATGTTTATGACACTAAAAATGTTATTTCGATACTTGCAGTAAGGAGAGGACAAATTAGCCAATTGTGTGGCTTTGCGCTTAACAAGAAGCAAACAGCTTTTGATATTACCTGTTTTTAGTCATCATCTACATGCACAACATCTTAAAAGTCCTGGTTTGGTAACTCCATCGGACCTTGGATTATTTGTTTGTTAAATTTTGCAAATAGCTAAACAACGAATATTTATGATAATCATTTCTAATTTAGAAACGATATACTAGACAGAAGACAGCTAAACAGCACTAGAAACCTCCAACTCTTGAGTTACTCTAAACTAATTAGTAAAATTTGACCGCCATTCTTAAGATGCGCAAACGGTCCCAAACTGTCGGCTCTTTTTATTTATTTTTATTGTTTTGCAGTAAGAGAGCACAAAACATCAGCTGAACAACCTAGCAAACTAATCACTAGGCCACACATGACTCTGTCTTGAACCGCCTCCAACATTTTAAACAAAACTTGTTTTCAGTACAACCGTATAGTTTGTCTAATGGAACGTCTAGAAGTGTCAAATTAAAATATTTCAGACAACAGTCAATAAACGACTGATTTAGTGTAATGAAAAACGTACCAAGACAAGAGTAACTAAAATAAGAGTCTCCAGTTATGTCTATCTGGGTAAGTAGGTTTGAATAGGTGGCGCTAATTAGCAATACTTCTTCAGCGCAAAGCTACTCTGGTTTTCTATGCCCGAGTCCTAACTTTAGCAGAGGTAGACTATAGGGAAGGCAGCTTCAAACATTTGGGCTGCTTTGTTAACATTCAATAGTGAAATTTACAATGACATTATAATGTCCAAGTAGCTGAAAGAACGAGCATGTCCGGTAACGGGAATTCGAATTTGCGACCAACAAATTGCAAGTTAAATGCTTTAATCAAACTTGTTTATGCTGTGAAACGTGAGAAATTGAAGAAGCTTACGAAATATTTTTATAGTATTTGTAAACAATCACTTATATCTTCTAATTACAGAGTAAATTGTAGAATAAAACTACTTCCAATTATACTCTACGCGAAGCTTGGAAATTGTAAAAGAATTTTAAAAAAATAGAATTTATTTCATGAGAAAATACAAAATAAATCAAGTCACTGTAAATTAAAATGTTATTTCAGATACTGAAACTTGTTATAAACGCTTATGCTCATTAAAATAATATATAACGAATACTAGATCCCAAGACGGTAAATTATGAAATCAGTTCTCTTAATAGATTTTACTTAATAGGCCTAACTCGTGATAGCTTTGATTTATAGTCACCTCTATCAAATACTGGCAACCTTGCGTCCTAAGCCTTGCCTGATTGGATAGTTCATCAGATTTCGGGTGGCCATGTTATAATCTTATACAAAGGGAAAAAAAAGAAATTGTATTTTATCGTACATAACACTGTACAGTGCATTCTAAATCAAAAGATAGGCAATACGCATAGGAAAGTACTTTATATTAAACAATAAAATAATAAGTACAGCATTTATTTCTTAAGCTGCAGACCAATCTGTAAGCAGAAACCAGAAAAAATACAACTGTATTGTACTTACTGTACATAAGCATGGTTAAAATGTTTTACTTCCCATTTTCCTGTAACCGGAAAAGGAATTGCCGTATCTAGGAAGTTCTAAGAATGAAATGTTATACTAACAAATAAAACATGTCCTTAACATCACACACCACCCTTACCTCCATGGTTCCAAGAAAAAGTTGTAACATGATAACTTGTTTACATGGTAAACCATGAAACACGTACAGCGTTTCAAAGTGCACTAAATAATGAAGCTAACGTCTATAACTCGCCGTACAGTTCCACAAAAGATTAATAAACGAGGATGTTCTTCACGATCAGTATACTTATCTTGACTGCATATGCAAAGCCTCTGTATGCTGGTAAGTACCACAGTTGGAATTACAAAATGATGCTGTTATCCTGTATGACTCGATCCGGTGGTAGGATTTGTATAACTGTGTGTCTAGAAACGACACTGAATAAACTGAGGTATAAAGTCTTAATTTCAACCCAGAAAGTAGATAGAGATAGTGATAAGTAAATTCTTATTCAAATATTACAGGTATCCAACACCACGCTGGCAAAACATTAAAATATAATAATTCGGATGGTTTATAATATACTTTGAAATGTGACACTTAGGTAAACTAAATATAACATAGAACATGTTATTGTTGAAATTGATATCCATTATGTATACATTTTTATGTTTGCGTGAAATTTATTATAGTTTGGTTAGGTTAACATGCATAAATAGTATTACATCTCTATATTTTGTTATATAGATATATTTACATTGAATGGCAGGTGTTTTTACACACACCTTTCAATATATTCACTTTCAATTTTAGTCCGCCTTGAAAAATTGGCGCTTTTATAACAGAATATTATTTTAAAGAAGTAAGTTTTGCTCCGGAGTAGCTTGTCTTAATAAGTGTTAACCTAGTAAGATATCGTGTTTCTGTTTTGGATGAAGAATAATAGACTGAATGAAATAAAAACTGTGGCCTTTAATCTTTAGTCCACCAGTAATTCCTTCTTAAAAACAGGCGTTACAAATGGTTAGATTGTACCTAAACAAATTTATTCATCTTAACTCTCTGAGCGTTTGCGAAAGCTTATTGAAGTAAGAAGAGTATATTTTTAGTTGGTTGTTTAGAATTAAGCACAAAGCTATACATTGGGCTATCTGTGCTCTGCCCACCACGGGTATCGAAACCCGGATTTTAGCGTATAAATCCGCAGACATACCGCTGAGCAAGAAGAGTATCTAAAAGAAATGTTCTATCTAAAGGTATCAAAAAGAGATGTCAAGATTTTCGTGTAAAAATGTATTAAAATTGAGTGTCAATAAATGACAATAAAAGGTTAACTCTGTAACAGTATATCTTCAATGGTTAAACATTTTGGACAGAATGCTATACAGAAGGCAACAGAAAATGCTCTTTTGACTTGTTGTTGTTTCGTCTTAGAAACAGAGAATAAACTATTGGTATGCACGTGATATTCTACATTAAACATTTAAATCTTTAACACAAAATGTCGTGACGTTATGTGTAACACAAACATTTATTTTAGTTGCCAGAATCCTGTAATTTTGTTTTATCAATGAAACTCAGCAGGCATACTGCTGAAAAGCGGAAAACTGTTAATTATGACAATCAGTCCGGTTCTTTTGTCCGAATAGCCACGTAAAGCCCTTTTGGTAGCAGGTGCCAGTGGTTGGTCTCCCTTCCTTATGGCCACTCGTTATTCAAATTAAGGACAGCTGTATTATAATCTTAAGTGTTTCTGACCTGAACTTTATCGAGATTGTATCCCAATACGGCTGGAATGGATATTGAATCTTTTATTAAAATAAAGTAGAGAACAACGTTTCTACCTTTTTAGGTCATCTTCAGGTTTGAGTTAAGATGATCTAAGAAGATCGAAACGTCGTTCTCTACTTTATTTAAATAAAAGTTTTAATACTCACGAGAGCCGTCTTAAGATACATTTTTACTTCAAGTGGGTTTCTCGTCATTACGAATTCAGTCGAGCTTATCATAAGGTTCTATTAAGTTTAAAAATTTATTCCCTGCTGAGAAAACATTTTAAACTATCAGATATATTATGCTGCTTTATAATATGAACATCTGTTGAGTATTAATTACCGACCCTGAAACACACGAAAACTAGAATTGTTATCAATTTTTAATGTTTTTAATTTATATGTTGAATATTGTAAATGTGTAACTTTCTGGCCATATTATCTCACCCCTAGCTTCATTTAGTTTTTATATTTTTGAGTAAGTCTATCTTACCTATTTAGATGTATTAATTTTCACATGTATCCTGTTTACTTTACTGTAAATAATTTTAAGTTTATGGGTCAACGTTTAGAGTTTTCTGGTCCTTTTGTTTATAACCCTAGGTTTGTTTATTTTATGAATTATTATTATTATTGACATTTTTTATACTTTGTTTTAATGCCATTTTAAGTTTTTACTTCAGATTTTGTGTACAGATTTATTTTATGGTTTAATTCAGTTTATATTTAACTTGATTTTGATTGGTTTAGTTTGTTTTGAATTTCGTGCTAAGTGATAGGAGGACTATTTGGGATAGACATTCATAATTTAGCAATGTAAGACTAGAGGGAAGGAAGCTAGTCATCACTACCCACTGCCAACTCTTGGGCTACTCTTTTATTAACAAATAGTGGGATTGACTGTCACATTATAAAGGGCCCACAGCTGGAAGGGTGAACATGTTTGGTGTAATGGGGATTTGAACTCACAACTCTCAGATTACAAATTGAGTGCCTTAACCACCTGGCCATGCAGGCCTTGATTTTGATAACTTATCACCTTTTGAATAGCTATATCCTTACATGTTTATGTATTTTAGTTAAATTTATTAATTGTATTATTTCGATTTTCATTTACACAACTAGATACACTATGTAAAAGAATACAATATTTTTTGCACTCCAAATCAGGGATACCTCAAGATACTTCCTGCCTTGTCTTTATTTTTGAATGACCAAGAAGGATATGAGTAGTGCATTAATGTAAAGTAAAATGGCATTATAGAATGTCTTATATAACACTGTATTCTATTGGTGTGAATAAACTGTAGAAATACTGAAATTAAGTTTTAAACTGTAAGAATAATATAATATTTCCACTATAAGTGCTATCTGTAAACTTTTAATTACTTGTGTATAAATTAGATTCCACATCTGTTTTTATCCAATCAAGAATCATTTAGGTCTGGTCTTCCTTTTCTGGTGCCCCCCAGTGGCTCAGCGGTATGTCTGTAGACTTACACGCTAAAATCTGGGTTTCGATACCCGTGGTGGGCAGAGCACAGATAGCCCATTGTGTAGCTTTGTGCTTAATTCAAAACAACAACATCCTTTTCTGAGAATAAAGTTAAACATGCATAATATTTGTTACCAAACCTATTTATATGGAGCTATGATTTTTATTGCAATGGTTATCAGCCTAATGAAAATATTAAAGTGAGAATTAATTGCAAATGTTAGTGCCATTACCATAGAATTTATTATCACGGATATTTCTCTATTTTCCTTCATGTGTTTATTTCAACTCTCTCTTGAACTACTTGCATAAGTTATCACTTTGAAAAACTTGTAAATCACATTTTCAACACGAAGGACTTATGTGTGAGATGAGAAATTAGACATTAATGATAATTCATGATCTTACAACATGTCACATTCAAAGGGATGCTCTTTTTCAGATATTGTTCTTTTGCTATAAACAAAACAAAGCTGTTAAAATCACAACTGAATGGAGCTGGCTCATTTGTTTGCTGCAACAACTAATTGCTCTGTCAATTAAAAGTAGGTACCACAAGCCTCTGACAATGATACACCTAGGTAACCATAAGATCAAAAGTGAGTTAACTCAAAAACCACTGGAGATGTTTTGTTTAATGTGTTGCAGGTCCATATTTCCAAAATGAAACAAATACTGCCTCCCTACCAAGATTCAAAGTACTGCAAAGGAAGGCCTGGTTCACTTTGTTATATATTTCAGGCAGGTAATTACCTGGAACAGTTGGACTCAGTGGCAAAAGGTGCAACATCTGATGTTTAATCCAGATAGATTAGAACTAAAGTTAGTTAAATATTTTAACAAGTAACAGCTCAATAGGGGAGACAATTATAGCTGATGTGTGCTCTGTTTCCACCCATTAGAAAACCAGTGTCTGTCAAGTAAAGTTCAAGGATTCAAAATGGCAGACAAATGAAAGCATGGCTGCTTATGCAGACAAAATGCGATGGCTTTACGGGAAAGCATAAGCTCTATCTAGCAGCTCTGGATCATAAATATATCACCATAAATAATTTTTTTGAAGGTTTCTTAAGTGAACTAATGCAACAACATGGGTTTTAAAAGGCATTTAAATCTTAAGGAAGACAAGCTGTGCAGCAAGCTTTGAAGATGTAACTTTAAATAAAGCAGAATAAAAGAAGAGAGGAGGATCACAGTAGTTACTGAAATGGTATAATCTCAACCAGAATAAAAGAAGAGAGGAGGATCACAGTAGTAACTGAAATGGTATAATCTCAACCAGAATAAAAGAAGAGAGGAGGATCACAGTAGTAACTGAAATGGTATAATCTCAACCAGAATAAACTTCCATGATGCTTACATTAAAGAAAGCATTAGTACAAGCCCAAGCTCTCCTGTGGCAAGCATGAAGTGGTATTTCAGCACAGCCACACTACACACAAAAAGCAGGCTGTCATTACAAGCTCTTTTATACACAGTGTGTAACTCCTTCTAAAAAGCAATCTAGGCAGAACAAATGTAATATGTACTATGGCTATACAATACCAAATTATTTGAATAAAATTAACCATATCTTGTTTGTAGATAAATTAGGAGGGATGTCCCATCCTACCCAACTCTGCAGCATTTACAGGAGGCATCCAAGCAGAATATGCTTGCTGTAGGTTCTGTCTTATTAAACTAACAGAGTAAAGGTTGGATTAGACCACTTATGTCCAAAGACATGGTGGATGACCCAGAGTGCACAGAGCTAATGGAACTTGGTATGTACTAGTAAACATTTACAGAAGTAGGACTGAGTTATAGCTAATACAGGAGCCTCTAAAACCATTGAAGTAGGACTGAGTTATAGCTAATACAGGAGCCTCTAAAACCATGGAAGTAGGACTGAGTTATAGCTAATACAGGAGCCTCTAAAACCATTGAAGTAGGACTGAGTTATAGCTAATACAGGAGCATCTAAAACCATGGAAGTAGGACTGAGTTATAGCTAATACAGGAGCCTCTAAAACCACGGTTGATCTTGCAGTGTACCGAACACTTGAAGTAAACTACCACTTCAACCATTGAACTGTGACTAATATTAAACTATTAAAGTAAACTACACTTCAACCATTGAACTGTGACTAATATTAAACTATTAAAGTAAACTACACTTCAACCATTGAACTGTGACTAATATTAAACTATTAAAGTAAACTACACTTCAACCATTGAACTGTGACTAAGATTAAACTATTAAAGTAAACTACAACTTCAACCATTGAACTGTGACTAATATTAAACTATTAAAGTAAACTACACTTCAACCATTGAACTGTGACTAATATTAAACTATTAAAGTAAACTACACTTCAACCATTGAACTGTGACTAATATTAAACTATTAAAGTAAACTACACTTCAACCATTGAACTGTGACTAATATTAAACTATTAAAGTAAACTACACTTCAACCATTGAACTGTGACTAATATTAAACTATTAAAGTAAACTACACTTCAACCATTGAACTGTGACTAATATTAAACTATTAAAGTAAACTACACTTCAACCATTGAACTCTGACTAATATTAAACTTTTAAAGTAAACTACACTTCAACCAATGAACTGTGACTAATATTAAACTATTAAAGTTGAAAACAAATTAAAGTTGGGCTTCATGGTGGATGGACTCAGTATCTTTATTATAGATACCCCCATTTTTGAAAAATAAATAAAAATGAAATACTTGGAAAAACAGATAATCTGAAAACGACCACAAATCTATTGTACAGTCACCATCACAGTCAGATTCTGTACCTCGATTTCTAATTATGCATTCTTTATTCAAGGGATCAGAGGAGCTTTCTGGCTATTCTAAGTCAGTAAAGAAGTTGTGGTCTGGAGACATTTTAATGGAAACATTTTCATCACAACATACCAAATTCCTCTTGAAATTGAAGGCCATTGAGGATATGCCCATTGAGGCTACTCCCCATGCAACTTTGAATTCTTCTACAGGAGTTATAGTTGAGAGGAATTTAAAGAACATTCCTGAGTCAGAGATCCTCGCTGGTATCTCCAGCCAAGGCATTTCTGTAGTGTGCTGAATCTCTACTTGCAAAGACAGAAATATGATGCCTACTAATGTTTAGATATAAATGGTTACATTACCATGCTCTCCTGCCACAGTCAAAGCAGGTTATCTGAACTGTAAGGTGCAGCCATACATTCCTAACCTTCTCAAGTGTTTCCAGTATCAGGAGTTCAGTCACTCAAAAACATTATGTTGTGGTACTTTAACATGTGCTCATTGTGGTGGCAAAGAACACAGCTCTTACTCTTTGGTACTAATTGGTGCTCATGGAAGTCCAAAGTATCTTTTGTGTTAGAACTCATTCTGATCAAAGTGTATGGTTATTAGTGACAGTACAACACTTCATCTTGCTCTTTTAACTGACTATGCATTTTAGACATCTACAAGGTGGTAAATTTTACTGAATAATCATTCTGCCATGGAAGTTGGGCTTGTTTATCAAAAGGATGAAGATTACTCTGTATAATCTTGTATTGTCTGCATAGTGAAGTTGTTGGTTGATGATTTGGCCAATCTTTGATGGTTGGCACAGATATTTAATGTTATTTTAGATCTGAATTAGATATACAGTATCCATTTCTTTTTAACTTCTGCTTCATCATCCAGTTTGTGTTATTTGAGTTCAGTTTAGCAGATGCTGTGTAACCACACTAATGAGAAGAAAAATATCTTTAGAAATAGTGAATAAATTCTGTCCCATGTAAAAGAATATCAGTGGGATTAGCAAGTTATATGAATGAAAGGCTTTTTTATGAAATCTCTTTAGATGACTTAAGTCAGCATTCAAATTCCTATGGAGTCCAAATGTTCCCATTCTTAACACGATATTATAGATTGTTTGACTTTTCACTATATTCCAGACATTAAGTTGCTTTCCATCCATATACTGTAAGATGTTAGGAATTAGTCAACCCACTTCCCATCTCTCAACATCTGTATGAATTTAAATTTGACCACTGTTTTGAGTGCACATTAAACATACATATGTATTTATTTACATAAAACCATACCAAAATATGCATGTACATCATATACATAGAAATAAACTGACCAAAATGACCTAGTTTTTATGTATAAAGTTATCACAGACCACAAGCTTTTGCTTATCTGTATTGAGCACACCTTCATCTGTTTGTTCCATCAGCCTCTCTGAATCACCATTGTGAAATATTGGTTTGGGCACCTGCTACCAATATTGCCGTGTATCTGAGGTATTGTTAATGTCCAAAAGAGGCCTGCCTCATTCTTCTTCTCTGTTTTAGCAATGCATGACATATATTGGTCAAGAGTTTCTGGGGTTTCTTGAGAAAGTTTATTTTCTATCCAAAATCAGCCTGAATATAAAGCTCCCCATGTCTGTCACACATAACTAAGATGTTTCTTCACTCTAGTGATTAAGTTTTACAATTGGTAATATACAGAGAGTGGATTGTATGAGCAGTGTTGATGATTTCAAACAGATTATATTTCAACTCTGAAAATATCCATGTTTACTTTTATTGGAAAAACATTAGTCATGAAACTGTTTGAGAGTCAAAATACATGATGCTGACAACAGTGCCCTCAGTGAGTAAAGTCTAAATCATTTAAAAACCTAATATATTCATTGGATTATGCAAAAGAGAACATAATATGTATAGCATTATTTATTAAGTGATGCATTATGGGACACTATATCTGAGTTGTCTTGGACAAAGTTTTCTAACATCTTGTTTAAAATGTTTCAGATTAACACTGAATTTAATAATGTCTGCATTCTTCTATAACTCTCTTCTTTTTAAGAGTAGAAACAGTTGTTACAATCACCCAGAATTTTCATTACTCAGCAATATTTATAAAATAACACTAAATATTAATTTGCTATAACATGAGCACAAGGATATGTAAAAGAACTATTTCCTCAGTCAGCTAGTAAGCTCTGTAAATTGTGTTATCACTCAGTGACCTTATTTTCTGTTTAATCTGGTTTCTATATATTTTAATATAAAAGTAAAGCAATTCAGAGTATACTAAATTTATAAATATTATAATTAAAAATTAAAATTCAATAGAGAAATAATGTTTTCTGATGCACCCAGGTATTATTATGAGCATTTCAAATAGGATTTTTTTTTTTCAGTGGTGACGTGTGGTGATCCTGGTGATCCCAGAAATGGCAGAAAACTGGATTTTGTGTTTGAATTTCCACGTAGCATAAGATTTCAATGCAATAAAGGTTATCTACTTGTTGGTAAAAAAGAACTGTTTTGCCTTCCAAATGGTCAATGGAGTAGTTCAATTCCAAGATGTGAAAGTAAGATTATTTTCATCACAGAAAATATTTTATTTTATTGTGTTAAATAGAATGTGATCTTTGTCATAAGTTGACAACGAATTAAATTTTTATGTGAGTTACCAAAATTAGATCTGATTTGGGTTTAAAGCATTGTTTGAAGTGGGCCAGGATGCCATCATGCTTCTGTTCAAGATGTCCCAAAGCCATCCCTCTATGTTTTATAGTAATAAAGAATACACATGATGATAAAAAAGTAGGCTTAATATAATTTCCAAGCCTCAAAGTGGGACAGTTTTCAGTTTCTGTTATAGGTATTAACACTGGTATAATAAAAAAGTGTTTTCATAGCCTAACTCCCCTTAAACTTTAATGCTGCCACAAAAAAAGGAATACTGGTAGTTTATATTGCAACATCTATTTAAATTCAGCAAGGCAAGGAACATCAAAATTTCATAAATTTTTCACTGAACACATTTTTTTTTTTTCATATATTTCATTTGAATGAATTTTCTTTAAAAAGTCTTTATTATTTTTTATTTTTCAAAGGACTCCCTGCAACTCAAGTGAATATTGAATTTACAATGCAACAGTTTTTTTACTGTTGATTCATTTATTAGACCTTTTTCTTGAGACAAAATGCTATTCATCACCAAAAATACTCTTTCAACAGGGGCAGAATTGCCTGGTAAACAAAAAATGTACTCCATAACTTGCCTGAGATTAGGTACAGAAATACTTTGATCTTTGAAATGGTTGAAAAGTTCTACCCATTTTTCTTCACAACCTGTTTCTTTTGCTTTCCACTTGTCACATTTTGAAGACCAGAAGGATTTAACAAGAACAACTTTGTCAAATAGATCATTAACATTGATTTCAGCCTTTCTAAGTGTTTCATTCACTTATTCAGGAACTGCTTTCATGTCAGGCTACTTGAAAACACTGTTTTTATCCAAACAAAGTATTCCCCACCACCAAAACTGTTTTCTTATATCTCAGTATAAGACAGGCAGCAATCATAAAAACTGGTAAATTCCTTCCTAATCAGTATCCTAACCAGGATTTTTCGTTGGGTAGCATGAGTGAAGGGGCTGAGGTAAACTGTGGAGGGGCTTTTTAAAATGCCATCAATGTGAACTATAGATGGTAAAATATAATAATGTAAATACCAAGATGCATTTCAGCTATTCTGAACTGCGTTTTCGATGCAGTTTTTATTGGAAACTCATACTCTGATTAATAATTCATTATTACAAATTAGAAATAATCTGTTTATGAAAATATGTGTATATGTAAAAGAGAAAGCTCACCTAAATTCCACCCAAGGTAATACGTAATAATAAAGAAAATCAAGATTAGCTTAGATTGAACATTTAATATACCATTAAGAGTAAAGCTACAAATCAAAAGAAATATAACATAAAGACACAGTTTACACAGCAGAAACAAACTATCCCATGTGAAGTTAATACACTGTGAGGAAAAGTAAGGTCACTATCAGGCTAACTATCCTTCATTATGTTGTGTTTATAATCAATATTACTTCAAAACAATGCACCTGTTCTGATGATTGGCAGCAAATGTGTCTATAACACTATCAATATCAAGTCGTTTTGCCCTCCTGAAGTTTAATAATATGACAGAAAGTTTACTGGTGCAGTTGTTACCACTGTTGTTGTGTAAGTATGTCTTGAGAAGCTTCAGACATGAGAAACTTCTCTCAGAGGCAGCTGAAGTGACAAGCAGGGCCACAGCAATGCATACAAGTTGGTGGAGATCCATAAAGGCATCTTTGTATGGCTCCAGCATGGTTGCAAGCTCCAATGGTGCAGATACTTCCTGGCAATTAGCCAGTTTAACTGCTGGACCTCAACTGCAAGGTCATCCTCTACCACACCATAGTTTGCTGCATTCCTAAGAGTGCTTGCTTATCCAGAAGTATGGAGTGTTTGGGGTTCAATGCAGTTGCATCCATCAGAACACTGCAGGCATCAGAGGAGAAGCTTCTATTCAGCTGTTTGAGCATCCTGTCTATGATGGCATAGAAGGTGTGTTTCCTGGCATCTGGTGTTGGTTCATCTCTTTGGCTAGTACTAGATGTGATATTGTTCTTATTATCATAAGTGTGACAAGCACCTGTTACAATAATGTAACTTATACATTACATTAAATTAGGCACTTCTAAATAGCCCAAAAGAATTGTTTAGAAATATTATTTTGTCAGTTAACATGTAAGGCTATTATCTAATCATAAGTATAACATTAATTGGATTGTAAGTCACAATTTTAAGTGTATGCCACAATCATCAGTACAATGCAAAATGATCTCACAGAGGACACAACGCCAACTATATGCTTCATAGTTTTGATTTATACACAATACACTTATACATACATGCTATGTTTTACTTTTCAATAAAAGATAAATGAAATTAATGGGTAAATACCTGTGAAACCTTTGGTTTATCAAGTAAAATCCCTGATGATCTGTTGTAACTTGAAATCAACATGGTTGTCTAATCGTCGTCAAAGCTCAAGGTAAATTGGCATTACACAGGGAGCGGCAATACAACACATGAGTTTCAGTGCATTCAGTACGTTACTATGGGACGCATGACACATATTTCCGTCTTAATGAAGACGTTGAGTTCTACAGATCTGTGTCTCTTTGATGTTAATTGTTAAGCAACAATGACGATTGTGTTTTCCATATTTTATGAATATATGTAGGTAACAATATTTGGGGGGTGAGGGGGGCTTGTTTTATTTTGGGGGTATTCAACCCCCAAAACTACCCACCCTAAATCAAATCTACCTGGCATCCTCCTTGTTTAACATTCTGAGTATATTTTTTACACCAAGATGAATAAAATTACTATCTCATCTTTCTCTCAGGTTGGCTTTCAACTTTATTGAGTTCTGCAACAATATCACTTGCAGTTGCTTTTGTTTTCAACATGGCTAAAATAATTTTGTTGAATGAGTCCATGAACAAACCACAGATAAATTTCTCCACATTTATTCTCAAAAAATCTTTTAATCAACAGTGGGCACTGTTCTTGTAAAGAAAACATGACTTCAGTCCTTCATAAATCTGGAGAATTATCTCAACAGCTGGTAACAAAGACAGAAATCACGTATTTTCATATTGGAGAACCTTCTTGTACTCAATTTCTTCAAGCTCACAGAATTATTTTAGGTGTATAACATGCACAGTGTAAATATAGAAATATTTGTAAATTTGGACCACCAAGCTCTCCACTTGAATAGGAAGGACACCAACTGCAGTTTGGAGATAGTTATGTACAATATTAGCACCACTACCAACACCCACAATGTTTCTGCCAAGTTCCTTCTTCAATTGACTATATACATTCTTTCTCCAAAATTTGTATTGCAGTTGTCACCACAATAAGCAACAATTTCTTTTGATAAGTCATGTTTTTTTAAAGTGGACATCAAGCAATTTGTCAAACATTTTTATGTCATTCCAGGAACTGACTGAAAATCTAAAAGTTTTTACTTTAACTATTTCCTCTGGCAAAAAATATTGCACCATGACAGGTATAATTTTGGCATCTTTTCAGTTTAAATCATCTGATATAATCCTTAAAGAGCAATCCCTATACCTTTCACAGATATAAATGACTTCAATGTACCAATGACCGTTTTTATATATAAGTATGCTTTTGAACAAAAACGTATTCAGTTACTGTTGTATCCAAATTCTTTATTTGTTTAATGTATCTTTATAGGTTCAAAAGTCTTTTCATTTTCCATTATTCTACTCTTCAAATTTGTTAGCTGTGGATATCACATAAGTTGTTTGGCTGGTTTCTATATAATGACTGAAATAGCCATAATTTTATCCTCCCATAATTGGTATATAATATATCTTTGTTCAAATATATTCATATAATTTTATAAGTTTGCATTCCACTTTTGTGTGTAGTTATAACATTCCCATTGACCACATGTTAACATATGCTGATACTTTTACTCAGATAAAGGCAACATATTACAACCTTTGACCTTGAATCTCAAGCCAGCAGATTTATGTTACTGTGTAGGTTTTTTGGAAAGTAATCTATTCAAAAGACAATACAAAAATACCAATACAGCTGCCATGTCTTAAGTTAAAGTTTGTGTGAACCATTGTTTGGAGTGTGTAATCTGGAAATTTGTAGAGTATCTGAATTCCTTTGTTTTATTATAGCATTTAAATCAGATGTTTCTATAAGTCAGTCTCTTGCTTCTGATTCTCCTGGTGTTGGTTTTCTTCTTTTCAACACCAGCAGTCAGACAACACAGAACAAGAAACCCAGTCACTTTATGCAAAAAATATAGTGCTTGTATTCAATTAATAATTTTTGTGTGATTGTTTTCCTTCAGGTTCTTCAACTTTTCATTTGGAAATCAATGAACCTAAACAACACATTTCTCAATCAAAGTTTTTTACTTTATAAGTACTTAGGTTAATTTCTACTTTTGATAAAATACATATTTTAGCCTAATTCTTTCAATTAATGTCTTTCTTTATGTATGCACTTGTTTCATTTATACTTTTACCTTCATTATTCTTTAACATTAGGCGGGCCAAATAATTTGTTTCTAAATAGTTTTCTTTATTTTCAAAATATATTACCTATTCATTTCTAGTTTGTCTTCATCACTAATGACTAAAAATGCAGAAAACGTGTATTAGTTGTTCATAAAGAAATATGTAAAAAATAAAAGTTTCTTATTAAAATGTTTTCACAAACAGTTGATAACAGTGTTTTTTAGAAGAATAAGTGTAGCAAGTACATTGTTTGCACAAGGAATCAACTCGGGAATATATGGAGTCCTCTATCCTAAATGCTGAACTTGAATAACTTGTTAGTGTGTTTGTCAGACAACTTTCGTATTTCCAAGATAAGTGATGTGCATCTCTATTTTAAAATAGCAGCTATGAATGCAGTGGTTGTGTACAATATGATGTAGTTCAAACTTGAGGATCTGAATTGAAATTGACCTGATTTTACTATTTTGTAAATGAATTGTGTGGACAATATTTTCACATAATTAATGCCTTTAACACTTGTACTTTACCAAACTGTCATAATGAATTTTACAGAAAAAATAAACTGTGTTTGTTGAAATTTATTTGATTCCTGTCAAAGTAAATGTGTCTCATAATGTTACCATTTTCAAGAATAAAAATAAAAAATGGAGATTATATAACAATCTTAACAGTCTCAATCAGATTTCCTTTAACTGTTTTTTTTCAAGAGAAAATAATCCTTTCTAACAGTTCAATGTTCCTTCTGAGATTAGGAGCCCACATTTGAACACAGCATTCCAAATTGGCCAAACCAGTGATCTTTACAATGATCTCTTCAGACCTGCATTTAGTATTTCTCTAGATACAATCTAAAATCCTATTTGCCCTGCCACTAGCAACAAGATGCTGCTTAGGTGGCTTAAGAAACTGATTAACATAACACCAATGTTTTTTTCTTTCGTGACACTTTTGAGGCTATTACCATCAAAATGTTTTCATTACTTTGTAAGATGGCTTCTTGTGGAGACGTTCTTTAAAAATTGTTACAATTTTTTTATTCATAAATTTTAATGAAACTTAAACTTCTTATTCCTTTATACCATTTCTCAACTTATAGTATAATAAAAGAAATATTGGTGTTGCAGTTATAAAATGTCCACAGCCATCGTCCCCTAAAGATGGAAGTGTATCTTCTTCTGGCATAACATATGATTCTGTAATCAGATATTACTGTGAAAAAGGATTTTCACTGAGTGGATTAAAGGAAAGAAGGTGCTTAGAAGATGGAACCTGGAGTGGTGAAGAACCATTTTGTGTTGGTATGTTTTGTCTTTTTATATCTTCATTTGGTGACCGTATTTCAATCCTCATGAGAAATACACTACCAATATTTCAACAGTTAAAAATGGGAAGTAGAAAGAAGGAAAATATGTTTATTTTAACCTATTATAAATACAATAAAAAAACTCCTGAAGAGAAAGGTTTAATTCAATACTTTGACTTATGCTTTTATCAAAGGCTGACTGTTTACTGGTGTTGTAATGTCTTTATGGTAACATAAGATTTTTGGCATCTAATCTGCACTTAAACACATTAATTCACAAAAATACTTTTCTGTCTTGTTTCTTTTATTGTTTTTAGATATTCTTTGATTTATTTATGAACTAAAGTTAATTTAACAATTACTGAAATACTCTATGTCAGTTGTATACCTCTTTAAAATGCTTTACAGAATTACAAGCCTGTTCAAATACCATCATAATAATTATTTTTAGTGAAAAGGCAAGTTTAAAATTGGGTTTTTAATGTTTCATGATCATGAACCATGGTAGTGGTTCGTAACAGGAGTCTTATGTAAACAAGTTTATTCCTACACTTAACAGCTTTCTTTTTTTAAAGATAGAAATGTGTGCATTAACTATATTAAATTATATTATTGGCAGTAGAAGTAATTTCTGGATCAGAGGAAAAAAACAACAACAAAAATATAGTGATATTGGAGACATGACAAGAATCTCCAAACATTTTGGCATAAATTAAACTGGTGGTTTTTTTTTTTTCATATTTCTTCGATTAAAGCTGCAGACTCAGAGATGTTGAGAGTTTACAGCACCCCCCTCCCCAACATACACAAATTAAAACAAGACAAGGCTAGGCTTTTTATAAACTGTTAGTACATATCTGCTGCTTCTGGTTCCGTCTCACTCGTAATGGTGAACCTAAATTCATATAGGTTTTGAAGAATATTTAGTATTGTATAATTAATTGTTCTGAATTATTCTGGAGACAAAGTCCAATTTATTACTTGATTTATCACTGCTAAAATCTGACAACATATAGACTAATGTTGTACATGACTTTTTAAACACTTCTGTATTTGAAATAGAAAAGTTATGTTGAATATTATGTCAGAATTTTCTGTTTTGTTAAAGAAACAAATAATGAATAATTTATCAAACTATATTTCAGAATTTATATACTACAGTTGTCAAAAATGAAGTTTACAAAATGAAATATGAAAAGCATATAAATGATATATGCCACTTTTTATTCAGTTTATTGGACAATTTTTTTCTCACTTCATATTTAGTAATATTTAATAATAAATTATCATGAACCATGGCGGGTAGTGGTTAATAATAGGGATCCTCTTTTATATTTTTATTATTGTTCAATATTGTTCCACCAGCTTACTTCAGAAATAGCTGTGAGTATTTTACTAAAATCTGGATACTATTTGTCAATACACCATTGTGTAGGGTAGTTTTCAAGTTTATTTAGCTAGCAAATAACAGCAGCTGTACAACCACTGATTGTTTAATCTAGCTTGTGGTTTATATGGAGTCTTATAATCTAGTCTGTCAATAAGTATGTGGCTGAATAGAGGCTCTGAATATAATTTAATATTTATGTGGCAGGCATGATGATATGTACCATAATAATTATTAACTTATTGTTGCAACTGTATTGATACTGATGTTACATATCATTTGTCTGTATATAGGTTTCCTGCCCTTTATGACACGATACTATTGGTAGGATCACAGTCCCCCCCCATCACCTATTGATAGATTTAAGCCATGTTACACAAACATCGAGATCAAGCCTGTCTCCCATAATGAACGTCTTTAAACCATGTTACACAAACATCTAGATCGAGCCTGTCTCCCATAATTTACATCTTTAAACCATATTACACAAATATCGAGATCTTGTTTGTCTCCCATAATGCACGTCTTTGAACCATGTTACACAAACGTCTATATCTGGCCTGTCTCCCATGATGCACGTCTTTAAACCATGTTACACAAACATCTAGATCTAGCCTGTCTCCCATAATTTACATCTTTAAACCATATTACACAAATATCGAGATCTTGTTTGTCTCCCATAATGCACGTCTTTGAACCATGTTACACAAACGTCTATATCTGGCCTGTCTCCCATGATGCACATCTTTAAACCATGTTACACAAACTTCTAGATCTAGCCTGTCTCCCATAATGTACATCTTTAAACCATGTTACAGAAACATCAAGATAAAGCCTGTCTCCCATAATGTACATCTTTAAACCATATTACACAAATATTGAGATCTAGCCTGTCTCCCATAATGCACACCTTTAAACCATGTTACACAAACATCGAGATCTAGCCTGTCTCCCATAATGCACATCTTTAAACCATGTTACACAAACATCGAGATCAAGCCTGTCTCCCATAATGCCCGTCTTTAAACCATGTTACACAAACGTCTAGATCAAGCCTGTCTCCCAAAATGCACATCTTTGAACCATGTTACACAAACGTCTAGATCTAGCCTGTCTCCCATAATGCACATCTTTAAACCATGTTACACAAACATCGAGATCAAGCCTGTCTCCCATAATGCACGTCTTTAAACCATGTTACACAAATGTCTAGATCTAGCCTGTCTCCCATAATGCACATCTTTAAACCATATTACACAAATATCGAAATCTAGCCTGTCTCTCATAATGCACATCTTGAAACCATGCTACAGAAACATCGAGATCAAGCCTGTCTCCCATAATGTACGTCTCTAAACCATATTACACAAACATCAAGATCTAGCCTGTCTCCCATAATGCACGTCTTTAAACCATGTTACACAAACGTCTAGATCTAGCCTGTCTTCCATAATGCACATCTTTAAACCATGTTACACAAACGTCTAGATCTAGCCTGTCTCCCTTAATGCACGTCTTTAAATCATGTTACACAAACGTCTAGATCAAGCCTGTCTCCCATAATGTACATCTTTAAACCATATTACACAAATATCGAGATCTAGCCTGTCTCCCATAATGTATGTCTCTAAACCATATTACACAAACATCAAGATCTAGCCTGTCTCCCATAATGCACGTCTTTAAACCATGTTACACAAACGTCTAGATCTAGCCTGTCTCCCATAATGTACATCTTTAAACCATGTTACACAAACGTCTAGATCTAGCCTGTCTCCCATAATGTACATCTTTAAACCATACTACAGAAACATCGAGATCTAGCCTGTCTCCCATAATGCACATCTTTAAACCATGTTACACAAACATCGAGATCAAGCCTGTCTCCCATAATGTACGTCTCTAAACCATATTACACAAACATCGAGATCTAGCCTGTCTCCCATAATGCATGTCTTTAAACCATATTACACAAACATCAAGATCTAGCCTATCTCCCATAATGCACGTCTTTAAACCATGTTACACAAACGTCTAGATCTAGCCTGTCTTCCATAATGGACATCTTTAAACCATGTTACACAAACGTCTAGATCAAGCCTGTCTCCCATAATGCACGTCTTTAAACCATGTTACACAAACGTCTAGATCAAGCCTGTCTCCCATAATGTACATCTTTAAACCATATCACACAAATATCAAGATCTAGCCCGTCTCCCATAATGCACATCTTTAAACCATGTTACACAAACGTCTAGATCAAGCCTGTCTCCCATAATGCACGTCTTTAAACCATGTTACACAAACGTCTAGATCAAGCCTGTCTCCCATAATGCACGTCTTTAAACCATGTTACACAAACGTCTAGATCTAGCCTGTCTCCCATAATGTACATCTTTAAACCATATTACACAAATATCGAGATCTAGCCTGTCTCCCATAATGCACATCTTTAAACCATGTTACACAAACGTCTAGATCAAGCCTGTCTCCCATAATGTACGTCTCTAAACCATATTACACAAACATCGAGATCTAGCCTGTCTCCCATAATGTACATCTTTAAACCATATTACACAAATATCGAGATTTAGCCTGTCTCCCATAATGTACATCTTTAAACCATATTACACAAACATCTATCTCTTACCTGTCCCCCATAATGTACATCTTCAAGCTATACAGATTGGAGTACCAAGCTCAGTTTCAAGCACTAGATTGGCAGTCACAGTGATGGATTTTGGCCAATGACAGTCAACACTTGGTAATTTTATAGATATTGCAGACAGAGCAGTTATTCTTGAGCCTGATTACAAGAAGTGACAAGAATCATACGAGCAGGATTTAGCAAAATAAGAATTGACAAATATTATAGAAATCGGATGGCTAGCTGAAAGTGAAAAATGTAATTGCAAACAAGTAAACGAGCAACTTTAGGGTCTAAGGCATAATGATGATATTATTTCCTCAAGCCACAAATTCCTATTCTGATTCTTCTAAATATTATAGCTTATAGATATAGATTCCCCTTTTATAAATTAACGATTTTTAATTATGTAAGTGTGCATGCAAATCCATACTGTTTAATATAAAATGTTTTATATGAATATTGATATATCAGTAATTATGAAGTTTTCCATCCTAGAACAAGCTTGTGAGAAGCTTGAGAAACCTGTTGGAGGGAGAATGGTCCTTCCATCTGAGAAGATAACCATTGGTACCCTAGCAATATTTGCATGTGATGAAGGAACGACAATGGTAGGATCTAAAGTACTGAAGTGTGTGGAAGAAGGAATCTGGACGTTTGATCCACCTAAATGTTTAAGTAAGTTATTTTGTATACCCCAGTAACAGAAAATAAATTATTTGATATTTAAAGAGCAACACTAAAATCTTCTTCAATTTGGTACCACACTTATATTGAATATATGTATATATCTGTCGTATTTATCATAAATATATCTTTTATTCATTAGTAAGTAAAATGTTTCACCATTTGCTTATACCCAAATAACAGAAAATCCAACTGAAAATTTAGGTCTATGTTTCTGTTTTCATGCTTTAAACTAGTGCTTAGCTGTCATGGTTTAGGTATTAAAAGTTGCTACACCTTTGTGAAAACGTCAGTGTTAAGATGCAAATAAAAACTATTATATATTTGTCTATGTATTGTTAATGGTTTAATTAAGTAAAATGTAAAACTTAAATTGTTTCAAAGTTCTGATATGTTATTAAAAGTAATAGATATTATCTCACAAAATCTGCTGGGTTAACATTGTATTTTTTTGTGTTATTATCTTTAAGTTTCTTAGTTTAATAGATTACTGATATTTGTTTGTCTTACTGCACCTAATGTTTAATAACAAGTAATTTGTCATGCTTGGGTGAACTTAATGGTAAACTGTAAACTAGGCAATCCAATCAAGAAACACCTAGAAGTATATTGTAAAATTCCATTTGATAATTTTATTTATGGTCAAGCCTTTCTTCCAAAGGTCAGTGAGTGTTTATATCTAGAATTCTCTGTTATTAACTTTTATGTAAATATGTTTCAGATCTTGACCATTCATTGATATGATCTATCCAAATCTAATTTGGCTTTTTCCTCACTTTGTTTCCATAGATATTTTGTTAATTCTTGAGTCATTATTAATGTAATATGATGTATGTTGACTTAATTACCTCTAACTGGTGCTCTTTTACATTGTACAGGGCACTGTGAGTTCCCACCTCTGGCTAATGGAAAATTTGTATCTAAACGTCAGTATGGTAGATGCTATTATGGTTGGAATTCTTGCCCTGTTGAAGTAAGTTTTCTTTATTTTGATTTCGTTATTGAAAAGTTGACCTATGGATAATGTTTTCGTAGTGTGCATATATGCTTTGTTTATAGTATTGTTTGATCAGGAGGTGTGTGACATACCTTAGATAATTACCAGGAGCCCTGTTAAAGGAACAGTATTGATGTCTTTGTACCAGTTTGAAACTTACACTTGAACACTCTTGGATGGAGATATTGGTGTGACAAACTTCACTCAAGTGAGCACGAAAGGGAATTCAAAATCTGGCAGAATTAATCATTTTTGGCCAGTATAGAAGAACCAGTACCATGCTGACACCTTCTCAGTAGTAATTTCTTGATGTGTGCAGTGGCATATTACTCTTGCTACAACTAACATAAAGTGATAAGGTGAAGTATGGTGCACTGCTGTTGTCTAAATGTTCAAAAAAATGAAGGCTTAGGTATTTTCTTAACCAATTTTTACAGGTTTCTACCTAACTCATGAACAAATAACACTACATCTGCTACATATTATGGATGATCTATCACTGAATGTCATCACACATGTGGAACATAAATAATTCTGCATCTAGGAACACCATTGCTGATTCAACTTGGTACAAAATTATCTCATTTTTTAAACAGAAGTTAAGCCATGTAGATGTGGAACTCTTGTCTGTGTACATGAATAACTTGGAACGCTTACAAAAAGAATATCTTGGTTGGTTATTTTGTGGAGGGATTCTATGGTAACAGAGTTTCAAATACTAACCTCAGCCATGCTATTGAGACAGAAAAAAAAGCCTTTGTTTCATTTTTAGTAAATACAGTTTTATTAGTTTATCTTTCATGTTGAATTATTGTTTTTATGTGTATTTTAGTTTCACTTATCATAACATATTAATTGTAATTCTAATCAAATCAACTAGTTGTCTGTGGCCTGTCTTCAAACAGATGAAAGTATATTTTGCTTTATGTCTTTCTCTCTTTTATTCTATTTATAAGAAATCCTTGACACTTGTCCTTCCAAGTACCACATCTTCAGATTTGATATTATCATTTTCAATAACAGTAACTTGTGTTCAAATCAAGTCATCTATACGGAAGTGCAGAACTAACTAACACTTAATATGGTTATAATGCAGTCAATTTAATACACTGTATGCAATGATACAAAAGGGAATATTACAATAATTGCAATAAATTATTAGGCATGTAATTAAAAGTGCCACTGTCATTGTTATTTTTGTGCACTTTTGAATTAGTTTTATCCATTTTTTTATTTTCCCAGATAAATGTCATGTAAATCAAAATTCAGGCTGAGGCTGAGGCCATGTCATGTCATGGACTTGAATTTTTTGTGGATATATTTTAACCAGTGCTTTGACTAAATTTTATCATCAAAAGAGGGTTCAACCACCTCAGCACTTTTGTTTTGTCAGATATTTGTTTTCGTTAATTTTAGTGTGATTTATCTTACTGTATTTCACTGATAGGATGAGAAGGAGGTGTCAAAACCTCATGGAGAGAATTCTTTTGTTAAGTGCAATAGTGATTATGAATTTCGAGGTTTGAGGCGTATCTCGAGTGGTCATGAAGTAATTTGCAATGATGGACAGTGGGATCCTGTGCCTAGATGTGTTCCAGGTAATAAGTATTCACTTCAAGGCATATGTGGTAATTTCTAATATATAAATTAATATACTCCAAAAATCAGGGCTGGCTTAGTGAGAGGTCACCCCCCCTCTTTTCCGAGCTAATGATATCCATTAATCTAATTTTAAATCTAGTTTAGATTTGACTCCATTGTATATAGTATTGCATCCTACTACTAATTAAGGAAAGCTGAAGCTAAGACTATTGTAAATTTTGTCTACAGTAAAGCACTTGTATTGTAAAGTCACTATTTGATGCTTAAAAATATTCTGAATGAAAATTGATTTTGCAGCTTTTATTGGAACAAGTGTACATATCAGGTTTTCTTGTTATAGCTGTTAACAGTAATACTAAGAATTTATTGATGAATTAATAGTTTTTTATCAAGTTACATGAATGATGCCTGAAATTCTCCATATTTTAGTTTTATGTTTTCTTTCATATTTATATTAGATGTGCTTCTCGTTGAGATAAGGAAAACTGATAAAATTTTTAAAATTAAAACCACATTAATCCTGGAAAAGTAATGATTCACAAATATCATTTAATCTATTCTGAATTTTTAAATAGTAAGCCAACAAGAGAACTTTGAGTAGTTATTTTAGTCATTTTTAACGATTTTGATCATAGTTAAATAAAATTCTGGAATTTTATTAATTAAAAAAAAGTAATTTTTGCTTATTTAAGTTTTTGATCTTCATTTTGTTGGGAATACAGGAACATCTCTACTACTTTATCAGAATAATTTATAGATTTGATGCCTATAAAATAATAATGGAAATATTTTGAAACAAATCTCCTTATTAACAATGAATGATCGTATTAAAATGTACTTACTCCATTAACAACAATGAATCTTTCTTACCTGGTAAGACTACATTAGTTACCATCTCTCCGGATATTTGTATTATGTTGTAAGATAGCCGGTTATGCCTTTATTTTATTATGTTTTTTTTACCATTCATTTATTGTTTCTTTTATAATTTAGTTCAACTTTGAATTTTTAATTACATTAAACGGCTAACTCACCTTACATCCCTAGTAGAAAAGAAAAATACTGAAGATAAAACCACCAATAACTTAACTTCAGATGTGTGTGTGTATATATACACACATATATATTATTTCAAAAATGTATATGTACTATTGTTGATGTAATGTTTCATTTACAAATGTACTATTCAGTTAGTGATACTTGAAGAAAGGCATTGCCTGAAATATTGTATCAACAATGACACATATATGTGTGCAGTTAACTTCTTTGTAGTTTTATTTTCAACATTTTACTTTGATCTATTTTAACACCACAGTACGTAGTTTCTTACACAGTTTTAAAACCACCTTCCATTTTGAGCATCTAGGTTTTGAATATATATGTATTATGAAACTGACCAAAGCTCCACCTAGCAGTGATGTACAGATGTTAATGATTTGAAAGACCACCTAGCAGTGATGTACAGATGTTAATGTTGTGAAAGACCACCGAGCAGTGATGTACAGATGTTAATGATGTGAAAGACCACCTAGCAGTGATGTAAAGATGTTAATATGTGGAAGACCACCTAGCAGTGATGTACAGATGTTAATGTTGTGAAACTCAACCTAGCAGTGATGTACAGATGTTAATGATGTGAAAGACCACCTAGCAGTGATGTACAGATGTTAATGATGTGAAAGACCACCTAGCAGTGATGTACAGATGTTAATGATGTGAAAGACCACCTAGAAGTGATGTACAGATGCTAATGATGTGAAAGACCACCTAGTAGTGATGTACAGATGTTAATGATG
Source organism: Carcinoscorpius rotundicauda (assembly GCA_011833715.1). Classification (NCBI taxonomy): domain Eukaryota; kingdom Metazoa; phylum Arthropoda; class Merostomata; order Xiphosura; family Limulidae; genus Carcinoscorpius; species Carcinoscorpius rotundicauda. The sequence continues at coordinate 168,580,455 of CM022392.1, read as the reverse complement.
TGAAAGACCACCTAGCAGTGATGTACAGATGTTAATGATGTGAAAGACCACCTAGCAGTGATGTACAGATGTTAATGATGTGAAAGACCACCTAGCAGTGATGTACAGATGTTAATGATTTGAAAGACCATCTAGCAGTAATGTACAGATGTTAATGTTGTGAAAGACCACCTAGCAGTGATGTACAGATGTTAATGTTGTGAAACTCAACCTAGCAGTGATGTACAAATGTTAATGATGTGAAAGACCACCTAGCAGTGATGTACAGATGTTAATGATGTGAAAGACCACCTAGCAGTGATGTACAGATGTTAATGTTGTGAAAGACCACCTAGCAGTGATGTACAGATGTTAATGATGTGAATGACCACCTAGCAGTGATGTACAGATGTTAATGATGTGAAAGACCACCTAGAAGTGATGTACAGATGTTAATGATGTGAAAGACCACCTAGCAGTGATGTACAGATGTTAATGCTGTGAAAGACCACCTAGCAGTGATGTACAGATGTTAATGATTTGAAAGACCACCTAGCAGTGATGTACAGATGTTAATGATGTGAAAGACCACCTAGCAGTGATGTACAGATGTTAATGATGTGAAAGACCACCTAGAAGTGATGTACAGATGTTAATGATGTGAAAGACCACCTAGCAGTGATGTACAGATGTTAATGATGTGAAAGACCACCTAGCAGTGATGTACAGATGTTAATGATGTGAAAGACCACCTAGCAGTGATGTACAGATGTTAATGCTGTGAAAGACCACCTAGAAGTGATGTACAGATGTTAATGCTGTGAAAGACCACCTAGAAGTGATGTACAGATGTTAATGCTGTGAAAGAATGTGAAGATTTATCATAATAACTAAATGGTTTCACTATTAAAAAATTATTTCCTTGAGCTTGAAAACAAGTTAATTCACGAGATACTTAGAGTGATTCCTTGCTTGATTATTGTTCTTAATATTGAGATGTGGTTTAATTTTGGAACTTGGTGAATTAGGTTTTTCTTCTTCTGGTTTCTTTTCGTGTCTCCTTTGTTAGTTATTTAAATGAATGACTTTTAGGTTTATGTTGTATTGTTTATTAACATTTGTACCTATTTCTGGCCAGGCACAGGTTTATTAATTATTTTTCATTGAAGGTGGTAATACTTGCATTCTAGTTGTATAAGAGTTTTATTTCAGACTTCTATTTTTGTGTGACCCTGGTTGCAGTGGTACTTTATTCAGATTTTATTACAGCATATTAACCTTTTGTATTGTGGTTTTCTTAAATTTTATTTCTAAAAAAAAACAAAACCGAATTTATTTAAATTTTTCTCCTTTTAATCCAAATATCTGAAAATACCAGTTATGTCAACATCAGATTAACATCTAAAGATGGACAGAAACAGGTCTTTCTTCGATTATTTGGGAGATTTTAGATCTTTTCAGAGAAGTACTCTTGTTTTGTTTTTAGTGGAGATACTGAGCTCATTGCTATAGTATCATTAATAATTGAATTCTCAAGTACTCATCATTCATAGTCAGGCTCAACAAAAATGAAAATACAACAATTTTGAAATATGTTAATTTATGATTTTTGAGGCATAAACTCAAATAACTCCCAAATAACTTTGTCTGTGGTTAAACTGGAGCTTTTCCACATTGTGATTATTAAAAGTGTAGACAACAAGCAGTTACAGTTTCTAGTTTATACATGGAACCCTAATTTCTCACCAGTTCTCTAAGATTGAGTTGGTTCTCTAAGCAAAGATAACAGAGCATCAAAGCTCAAGTAGATGATTTTCCATCTAGTTTCTCTTTCATCACTGATAAGATTCTTATAAGTTCTTACCACTTGTGTTAATATGCCACAAGGGCTTGATTCAGTACAGTTAAACTAAATTTAAACATCACATGTCAAGTTTTTATCACATTCTCTGGTAACCTCACCTTGTATCCACTTTGACTGTGATAAAGCAGTACCATTAGAGATTCTTCCTCATTGTACTTCAGTTAAAACATTTTTGACAACTTTGACCATAATAGTGTTTCAAGTTTTACAGATTTGTCTGAATCATTGAATTTGAATTTGGCACAGAACAGAATTGTTCTCCATCTTTGCCAATTTTTTTTATTCTAAAATTTTCATGGAGCATTTTTGTTAATGGCTACTGAAAAGTGAGAGGAAAGGTCAGAGATAACCCTTACCTACATTAGCAAACTGTTATTCCTACAAGAAAGAAGTGTAGTAGTTAGGCATGTGTATCTTGGAACACATGGATTTCTTCTTCTCTTGGAACACATGGATTTCTTCTTCTCTTGGAACACATAGATTTCTTCTTCTCTTGGAACACGTAGATTTCTTCTTCTCTTGGAACATGTAGATTTCTTCTTCTCTTAACACTAGACATGCTAATTTCAATTAGACAATTTTTTTTCTGGGTAATCCTTTGCAATTTTTTTCTCTCTTTTTGTTTGACACCCAAGAGAGGAATGATTATTCATTTGAGTGGTGGGACACTTTGCTTTGTGTTTAGCAGTGTTTGCTTGTTGCTGTAGTGTAGTGCACACATTGAGATGTTTTTTCACATAAATGTGATCTCTGGCATGTTTGCCATTTGTATAAATTGCTGTTCAAGTTAAAACACTATGGGTTGTCAATGTAAAGTGTTTTTGTCAGAATTTCATTCATTATATACTGTGTGACAGTGTAAGTTTTGTAATATTCATTATAAGTTATTCTCTGTGTGCATTGCAGATCTATACTCCAATAAAAGTGTCTTAAGTAGGAAAAATTGAAATTAAAAATAATAGAAATGAGGAATTTGGAACCTGAAACTAGAATGGTGAAAACTGCACTAGGCAGGAACTAAACAAAAAACATTTACAATCTAATAATTCCGTAACTCTTTGCATGCAGTTTAATCCTTCTCATTGTATTTTAACAATACATCAATAAATCTCTTGTTGTCCCAAAACATAATGTCATGTTATAAGATTGTTGACATTAAGTTTCGATTAGCTTTTCATTTTTACTGGGCCAAGCATGTTAAGGCATGTGACTCGTAATCTGAGGGTCTCGGGTTTGCATCCCTGTCATGGCAAACATAATTGCCATTTCAGCTGTGGGGGCTTTATAATGTGATGGTCAATACCACTATTCGTTGGTAAAAGAGTACCCCAAGAGTTGGCAGTGGGTGGTGATGACTAGCTACCTTCCCTCTAGTCTTACACTGCTAAATTAGGGACGGCTAGCACAGATAGACTTCGAGTAGTTTTGTGCTAAATTCAAAACAAACAAACAAACAATTCTTTTCACTGTTTAATTTTAACTGTCTAACCAGTGAGGATTTGTTATTTTATAATTCATATAAATCCTGACTCTTTGTAAAATAAAATAAAATAAAAAAATCATATGAAGGAAGTAAACGAAACATTTAAGCTAAGTATATATTAATTAAGCTATGTATATATTATTCTGCAAAGTTCTTATTCCTCAGACATATCAGATGTCACACCTACTACTACATGCTATTTGAGGTTCCAAAGGACCTCCATGAATTCACAACAGTTTGTATTTGTATGCTTTAAAAAAAAACATGTGAATATGGACTGTCATTATGAAATATCTTGCATCATTTAACTTTTGTTTATTTTAGTATAACTTATTAATCAAAAATTAAATTAGTATAAATCAGCATCTTACAAATAGAGTCTTTATAAATGCATTTGGGGTTAGCAACTTTATAATTTACAGCAAAATGTCGACTCAGGCCTCCATTTATTGAGAATGGTTACCCGTTGGTGACAGAAGGAGATCATGGAACTGTGGTTTCTTATAACTGTAGCACCTTCTTTGTCCTTCAATCAAAAGGGTCAATTAAGTGTTCCTATGGAAAGTGGATTGGTAAATCTGCTGTATGCAAAGACAGTAAGTTTAGTTTTTAATAATATTATAATATGAACGTATATTTTATGTCTGTTCACCAGATGCTGTTGTGTTGGTAAGCTGTAACAACTTTTAAATTCTTAAGTCAACAGAATTAATAATGTGTTCCTATGGCAGATTGAATGGTAATTCTGCTATATGCAAAGGCCTTAAAATGAGGTTTTTAATAGGACTATAGTATTATAGTATACTTTACATCTATTTATCATATGCTTTTGTGTTGGTAAACTTTGAAATATATTTGTATTGTAGAGAATAATAATTGTTGTACATCAGGGTGGATTAAAAGTCAGATGGATGTGAAGCTGGTTTTTCTTACTGGGCTTGTTATGGTTGGGATTGAAACTAAGGTAAAATGAAACAACAATAAACAAGTCTCATCATGGGCCATTTTGTAAGTCTGGGCTTGGGACTCCAGCCCTCATAGCCCCTGCCTGTAATCTGCTTCTGCTGCATATTTCTTCCAAGAAGACTGCACCAATAATAATCTATATTAAACTTTACTTTGGGTAACCAGTTCTAAACATTTTTTTTCCAGTTCCAGTGGCATATCAGTAATTGATATTAAACAAACATGTATTAAGATTTTAGAGTGGTGAAGGTGTATATAAAACATATTTATAGGAACAAAATTATTTTCATTAGTTACTTACTTCATTTTGTGTACTCTCTGAGGTCTGCCCCTTCTTTTAGCAGTCACAATGTTGCTCATTTGGCAGGTACATTACACAACTGACTTAAACTTGAATTAAATGGCTTAGGCAATCCTAAAATTAGGAAAATTTTGTCACTATTGTATTATATTTCTTTTTGGAATTTTTACATAGTTTGCAAGGTGCTTAGTTTTTGAATGAACTTGTGAGAGAGAACTGGAACATGGCATAGAGAGAAATGCAACATTAACATAAAAGATTTCATGAAACATAATTATTCCATATTCAGGTATATGTAATCATATAGACTTTACTGTTTATTTGTAAAGGCATATTTTCTTAAAGGAAGAAGTAATTATTTATAATTATTTCATTACGTGAATGTAAACAGGTTTGGCATGTGATGTGTCACAATAAAAGATTTTGTTGAGCACACTAGGTAAATTAAAAGTCAGCAAACAGCTTAAAAATACTGCTAAACATTTGGGAGAGATTATAGGTGGGAATGAACTGAAACACCTTGTCTCTGTGCATCCTAGTACCATTTATTCATTGTTTCAAAAAAGCTTGAAAATGCCAAGTGTGACAAAATGTGCTTCTCTATTTGCTTTGTATACAAGTGTGACAAAATGTACGTCTATTTGCTTTGTATACAAGTGTGACAAAATGTACGTCTATTTGCTTTGTATACAAGTGTGACAAAATGTACGTCTATTTGCTTTGTATACAAGTGTGACAAAATGTACGTCTATTTGCTTTGTATACAAGTGTGACAAAATGTCAAATGTGCTTCTCTATTTGCTTTGTATACAAGTGTGACAAAATGTCAAATGTACTTCTCTATTTGCTTTGCATACAAGTGTGACAAAATGTCAAATGTGCTTCTCTATTTGCTTTGCATACAAGTGTGACAAAATGTCAAATGTGCTTCTCTATTTGCTTTGCATACAAGTGTGACAAAATGTCAAATGTATTTCTCTATTTGCTTTGTATACAAGTGTGACAAAATGTCAAATGTGCTTCTCTATTTGCTTTGTATACAAGTGTGACAAAATGTCAAATCTACTTCTCTATTTGCTTTGTATACAAGTGTGACAAAATGTCAAATGTGCTTCTCTATTTGCTTTGTATACAAGTGTGACAAAATGTCAAATGTGCTTCTCTATTTGCTTTGCATACAAGTGTGACAAAATCTCAAATGTACTTCTCTATTTGCTTTGCATACAAGTGTGACAAAATGTCAAATGTGCTTCTCTATTTGCTTTGCATACAAGTGTGACAAAATGTCAAATGTGCTTCTCTATTTGCTTTGTATACAAGTGTGACAAAATGTCAAATGTATTTCTCTATTTGCTTTGTATACAAGTGTGACAAAATGTCAAATGTGCTTCTCTATTTGCTTTGTATACAAGTGTGACAAAATGTCAAATGTACTTCTCTATTTACTTTGTATACAAGTGTGACAAAATGTCAAATGTACTTCTTTATTTGCTTTGCATACAAGTGTGACAAAATGTCAAATGTATTTCTCTATTTGCTTTGTATACAAGTGTGACAAAATGTCAAATGTACTTCTCTATTTGCTTTGTATACAAGTGTGACAAAATTTCAAATGTACTTCTCTATTTGCTTTGTATACAAGTGTGACAAAATGTCAAATGTACTTCTCTATTTGCTTTGTATACAAGTGTGACAAAATTTCAAATGTACTTCTCTATTTGCTTTGTATACAAGTGTGACAAAATGTCAAATGTGCTTCTCTATTTGCTTTGTATACAAGTGTGACAAAATGTCAAATGTGCTTCTCTATTTGCTTTGTATACAAGTGTGACAAAATGTCAAATGTGCTTCTCTATTTGCTTTGTATACAAGTGTGACAAAATGTCAAATGTGCTTCTCTATTTGCTTTGTATACAAGTGTGACAAAATGTCAAATGTGCTTCTCTATTTGCTTTGTATACAAGTGTGACAAAATGTCAAATCACATTTTCAAGCTTTTTTGAAACAATGAATAAATGGTACTCGGATGAACAGTGACAAGGTGTTCCAGTTCACTTCCAGCTATAGTCTCTCCCAAATGTTTAGCAGTACTTTTTACTTGCGAGTAATTAACAAAAGTTTCAAGTGTTTTATCAACATTTGATATGTACCTAGCTTTGTTAATAGGCAATAACAGTTACTCTGTTATCTTAGTCACAAGAAGACATAGTATATTTCCTTAGAATTAACTTTTAACAGGTGAATAATAATATTTTGATTTCAAAACTTACCTCTAGCACGTGCTTACCATATTTCTTGTATCATATTATCTTTTTTTTAATTGGTCAATAAACCTGAGAATCAGAGCAGATGTTTCACTTCTTTTCAATCCCCCCTATTGCCCAAAACATGCAATGAAAACTTCTAAAAGTTACCCTGAATTCCTCATAATTAATAACTAAACTACTTATATTAATATAAACAGAAATTAGGTCACCAACCTGCCCACCACACTCTAACCAGATGAGCAGAGCAATGTGCAATGGACCAAATCAAAGCAGCTCTGTGTTAAAAAAAATGTCTGTACACAGTGAAAAAACGAAAACCTTTTGGTACTTCAGGATGAAGTAATTTTGTTGAAAAATTGTACATTTATAAAAAATTTCTTTCACTACCTATTCAAGCCATTTACAAACTTTATTTTCTAAAAATTTGGGTTCCTCTTCATCTAATTCCAATACTTATATGATCAGTAGCTTATGAAATTTTTCATTTTCTATATTAAATTATCAAAACACCAGGTGCATAAAGTGTCTTTCTATACTTCTTAAATGCTATATAAGTGCAACATTAACTTCAATCCAGTGAATGAAAACTTTTAAGGTGTTTAGATTGTATTATTGCTTACTTCAAATGCAGGATTCTGTTGACGTATGATCATTAGATGTATTACTGTATTATTACATGATTTATATTAATGGTAACTTGTATGTCTTCTCTTTATATTTTGTGTAATCATTTTATCCGAGCTTAAACGACAGTGTATAATCTTGCAAACCATCACATATGATATATTTGTTGTACAAACTGTTTATTGTTGATGTGTTTGTGACATGATGTTATGTGGATATAATTGTAAACATGTGACATCATTTTATGGAGAGCTGTATTATTTAAATACTGAAGTGTTAAGCTAATAGTTTTTGTTACTTTTTATTTGATAACTATTACTGTGTAGGTTTTAGTTCTTTGGTACTTGAGCAGTGAATGTCACTTGTTTAGTCTTTATTAACTGTGTTGTGTAATAAACAGTTTCTAAAATAACTTAGTGTGATGTTGAACCATTAGAAGCTATTGTTAATAACCTAATTGTACATGATAATGGAACAATATTGTTACACACTTTATTAGGACTTCCACCTGGTGTATCTTAAACTCCACAGGATGTAAAAAGGTTATTTTGTTAAAGTAACCCATTTATTAAATGGTCATCAACAACTATTCAGTTACACTTTGAAGTTATATTACTTTCTGCATCTTGTATTTGCAAAAAACAGATCCAGGGTCATGAGACGTTCTCCACATGTCCCTTTTGCTGTTGGTACAGAAAAGAATGAAATTCATTAAAAAAAATTGCATGTTACTAGTCATCTGTTGATTACAATTTGCATGTTAAGTATGCATATTAGGTAAGTGGTTTTTACCATTGTTATTGGTGTGTGCAACAGTTTTTATATGATCTTCACATAGTTCTGTTGCTAACAGTCCAGTTCTGGCCAAGGTAGTTAAAATACACAGCGTTAAAGTAATGTTTTTTATCAAGGTATGTGACTATAATGTATTTGTCTGACACTTTCAGCAAGATGTTATACACACAACCTGGTACAACATAACTATTATGGACATCAACACTCAGTTCAAAGTGGAGATAAGCTATCATTTGAGTGTAACAATGGATATGAAAGAATTATTAATGCTGAGATAAAGTGTCGTTTAGGAAAATGGATTGGCAACTTAAAACCTTGTAAACCAGGTAATATTCTGTTTAAATATAGTCTCTGTCATGTTACTTTACCATTTTAATTTCATCTTAAGAGGTGTAAGTAATTCATAAGTTTGGGAATCATGCTTCAAAACAATATCTAAATTGTGTATTATCTTTAGAGGTAAATTAAAGGTCACATAGGTGTGTAGCAAAATTCTTCCATCAGGCCCATTGTGATCTCAACTAAAAACTCACATGCAAAAAACTAAACTTCATATTGAGTCTTTCTTGAGCCCAGGCCTGAGGTTACATCTCCAGTAACATCTACATTAAAAACAAAATAGATTGCAGTCAAGATATAACTGCAACAAACTTCATCTCACAGTAACATGCTGTATATTAACCATTTTGCAATAGGCTTAGTATAATATACGTGGGTTTGTCTACATGTTTGCACAGTATTTGAGCTATAACTTTTGATACAGCATAAGTAAAATCTGTTAGATATTTATGTAACAGTTACAAGTGTTTTGTATAACAAAAATCTGATTTTTAATTAAATATTTTTATTAAAGATTTATTTGTACAAATAGAGTCTGTTTCATTACTTCTCTGAGTGGAAAGTGATTTCACGTTATGATTAAAAAACAAAGTATTCTTCATCCCAAGAATGTCAAATATCATTTGTGTAATCTTTAAAACTTCCGAAATATATTTCAAATGTTTGTTTTTAGTAAGACTATGTTTTATGTTGTTTTCTGTGCTCTAATTATGTGGGCTTTGTCACTTGATCAACTTTATAAACATCATAAAAAAATTATGAAATATAAATTATGTTTTCTTCATGTTAGAATGACTACATATTATAACACGAAAATGCTGTATATTTATTATTATGTTGACTTTCCAGTCATTATTAACTAAAGTAAGATAACTTGCAATGACATGGTGCATGTACATTCATGTTATGCATCCAGTAATATAAAACTGACCTTTAAAATTCCTTGTCTTGGTTGTGTTTTAGTGGACTAGATAATTTTGTAATATACAGTCACATTTTAGTTATTATACATTATATATATATATATATATAGATTATTACTATTTAGAAATAAATTATTAAACTTATTGTTTTTAAATATGAAACAATAAATCAAGAAGTAAAGCAAGAAATTACACTATCTAACATAAATTTTATTCCTGGATAGTATGTGTTATTTCTTAATTGCTTATGTTGTGGAAGTACAGAAAACGGCCATTATTCCCTTCAAACTTTGCTTTTGTGACCTGGATGAAGAAATTTAGAAAGTAACCTATTTTCTATGCAAAAACAGGCAAATTTGTGCATTTTTATTTCCATAAGGTCTGAAAAAAAACATACGAATCAAGATTTACATGTATTTATACTAGAGTTATTCAAAAATGTTTAGAAGTGAGTAGTTTTTCACGTATCTACCCCCAAATATAGTCTCCCATCATGTTTTTGTTATGTGCTTCTTGGTAGTGACATTCAAAGTCCAGTATATCTTGGTGAAAACGCTCGCCTTGCTCCTCTGAGTATGCTCCCATGTTCTTCTTGAATTTATCAAGATGAGTGTCAAAGATATGGACTTTCAGCGACATCCTGCAGCCCATTTTGCCGTAGTTCTTCACCAGAGCCTCAACCAGTTCCACATAACTTTCAATCTTATGAATGCCCAAGAAGCCCAAACCACTGCAACAAAGCTGCCCCAAACTTTTTTCCTCTTCCTACTGAGCTTCTTGGGAAATTCTGTGCATTCCAGGATCTTTATTTGTGATCCAATGAAGACACCAGCTAATGTGATTATAATGTATTTGGTCTGACACTGAATAAAACCACAGATGTGGTTTCATTCAAATAAAAAAAGTGCCTTAGCTTGGGAAAGAAGTCTCAAAGGTACTTGAAAGCTGCAGACTCTTTATCAAGAGCTGTGACCAGTTGCTTCATAAGACCCAATTTTATGTGCAGTGGTGAGAACAACACCTTCTGGAGGTCCACTAGTGGCTCACACTTGACATTGTGCCTCCCCACAGAGAACTCCGCCTGTTCTGGCTTCCTGTTGTAGTGTGCTGCAGTGTCCCTGCTGTCCCGGAGGCAAAGATAACAGGAACATTTGGTAAAGTCTCCTTGGATAGGTCTATGTGCTCACTTTGTTAGCTAGAACTAAACTTAAGTGTTGTGTAGTGAGCCCCTATATATATATTACTTTGGAAAGTTCTAGAAAATTATAAAAGGTTTTGAAAATTCTCATAAGTTCGAGAAAATTCGATGTCAGCTACTCAGCACTGAATGTACCTGGAAAATGGGTAAATTCACAAAAGCAAAGTTTGAAGAGAAAATAGGTCTTTTCAATTTACTTTAGGCATAAGCAACAAGGAAATAACACTTTCTGCTCAGAAACAAAAAAAGTAAAAATTTTGTTACATAGTGTTATCTTCTCACTATGACCTTTGTACTCAGTTGCTGCTGGACATAGGTTACTTTGTCTTTCAGAATTTCACACGTGAAGGATGTGAAATAAACTATTTTTAAGGTTTTATATATACAGTTGAATGACAAAAGAATCATAAATGACTACACTGATACCATACAATTCCACTATAATTTATTAAACTTAGTTAACTAAGATATATTTAGATTTAAAAATATATGAAACTTTGAGCAAACTAAAGACACACCCTACCTTATAGAAATCTTGGATCAAAAGAATGTTGTAGCTTTTTCAGAAATTAAAATAGTGGAAAAAAACCTCTGTGGGGACATTCTAAGCTGTTCATTGGTTATTAACGTGCCAGTTTTTTGAAGTGAGTGACCATATAAAGGACCATTTCAGAAAATGTACAGTTTAAGTTCACTGCTTATACCACCCTTGAAGGCAGCTCATTCCAAAAGGTAACGTCCCTGTTTGAAAAGTAATACTGTCTTAACTGAAGACAACTTCTATACTGTCAAAATTTGAATTTATGAACCCTTTTTGCTAAACATAAACAAAATGTTTGATGGATCTATATTATCAGTACCCTTAATTATCTTAACCCTTTTGGTGCTGAATAATAACTTTTAATGTTTGGCATGCCGTTGAATATATATGTTTGATACTTAAACTAATTACAGAATCACAGAATCTTGCTTTTTATTGTTAAACTTACCATAATCTAGGCTGGTTGCTATGGCTTGTATGGAAGTATTTCAAATCTCTTCTTATTTAAAGCAAAAATTATTGTTTTTGAACCTGATCTGTAGCTCGTTATGAGAAATTAAACATCAAGGATATTGGATGTTACATGACATCTTTATCTTCCTATTCCTTGACCACCAGGTGTACTTTTGGACGTAACTTGGTTTTACTTCAGAACGGAGGAAAAACAAAACAACTGTATGTTTCACAAATGTGTCACACTGGTTTTGCTAGTAAAGGTATTACCATGTTGAAACTGAACTGTTTTGTATTAGGGTTGATATATATATGTTTAAACAAAGAATGAAATGTGACCTTTGCATTCACCTAGAGGTTTTACTTCATTTCTTAATCTGTGTATGGTCAAGAATGCAAGGTGAGTAATAACGGTGCATTGTTATTTGAACGTTTAACACATTTTCCAAGGTGGACAGAAATTTCAAATATTTACTGAAAAATATCTTATGCAAAAATGTTGGTTACCTATATTGTTTTCATGTAAGAAACAATTGTTCTACAATGTTAAAATGTTTTCACAGCTAAATGCTACACTAAGCCACCTTCAATTGAGAATGGCTACACGATGGTGACCGAAGGAGATCATGGAACCGAGGTTTCTTATAACTGTAACAAATTTTATGTTCTTCAGTCAGTGGGATCAGTCTCATGTTCCTACGGTAGTTGGATTGGTAAAGCTGCTGTGTGCAAGGACAGTGAGTTGAAAAATGTGTTTTTTAAATAGTTTGATAACAGGTTCATTTGTTGCAATGTTTTGTTGGCTTATTTTATTTTCAAAAAATAGACAGAGGTTTTTATTTTTGTGAATATAAAAATTGCCATACAATATTAGAGTTTGCTTATTACTTAAGTCCTGTGTTTTAATAAATATTTATTTATTTAAGTGTAGTTGTTTTATGATGACAAATTTAATTTATGACTGTCAAACAAACCTTGATCTTTCTGCTTTAGTTGGTTGTCATAACACATGCACACTTTTACAATGTTTATAACATTTCCAGAAATGTTCATGTTAATATAGCCAAGTTTTATGGCCACTTTGGCTGCAGATCCTGGCAGTTTGTCCTTCCAAATTGCAATTAAAACATTATTTGTTCTTTGATTTTTATTCATCTTTTCTGTGTACTCAGTTGTCAACTAATATTTTGGCATAATTATTTTAAACTCCATCAGAGTGAGTTCATATTTATACATCAATGATCTCATGATTAGATAATTTCTGGGTGGTTCTTTTAGCTTTTTGTCTGCATCTTCAAAAGATTAAAGTTCCATTGTCGATTGGTTTGAACATGATTGTTTCAGTTTGATTTGTGCAGTACTTATGAATAGATTGCATACCAATCAATATATTATTTCACATGGAGCTTGCAAGTATTATAATTGGGTAAATTCTTCCAAATTTTCGTTACGTGTAGCCGAGGTTTCTACCATTCCTTATTCATAAATCTTGCTTTTGAAACTTCTTTTTGATGTGATACTCCAAATATATTTGTCAAAGTTGTCACTAATGCATGTATTTTGTTATGTTGCTTAATGTTGATACTGATTGTAAATGCTCAGCAAGATGAAAGCTGGTTTTTAATCACACTCCATCTGTTTGTGTTGGAAATTATCTTAGACAGTGCCTGATGGTAGCTTTCCTTCATAGTTTGTTTTTTTCTCAGTTGGTGCATAACATTAAAGAGGTGATAATGAAGCTGGAACAGTCTAAGAAAATTCTACAGTCGTGAGAAGTAGCACAGTTGTAAACCAGATGGATTCTGCTGCTATATACAACACAGTAGTAACAGTGACAATTGTAAATCAGATGGATTCTGCTACTATATACAACACAGTTGTAAATCAGATGGATTCTGCTGCTATATACAACACAGTAGTAACAGTGACAGTTGCAAATCAGATGGATTCTGCTGCTATATACAACACAGTAGTAACAGTGACAGTTGTAAATCAGATGGATTCTGCTGCTATATACAACACAGTAGTAACAGTGACAGTTGCAAATCAGATGGATTCTGCTGCTATATACAACACAGTAGTAACAGTGACAGTTGGAAATCAGATGGATTCTGCTGCTATATACAACACAGTAGTAACAGTGACGGTTGCAAATCAGATGGATTCTGCTGCTATATACAACACAGTAGTAACAGTGACGGTTGCAAATCAGATGGATTCTGCTGCTATATACAACACAGTAGTAACAGTGACAGTTGTAAATCAGATGGATTCTGCTGCTATATACAACACAGTAGTAACAGTGACAGTTGCAAATCAGATGGATTCTGCTGCTATATACAACACAGTAGTAACAGTGACAGTTGCAAATCAGATGGATTCTGCTGCTATATACAACACAGTAGTAACAGTGACAGTTGTAAATCAGATGGATTCTGCTGCTATATACAACACAGTAGTAACAGTGACGGTTGCAAATCAGATGGATTCTGCTGCTATATACAACACAGTAGTAACAGTGACAGTTGCAAATCAGATGGATTCTGCTGCTATATACAACACAGTAGTAACAGTGACAGTTGCAAATCAGATGGATTCTGCTGCTATATACAACACAGTAGTAACAGTGACAGTTGCAAATCAGATGGATTCTGCTGCTATATACAACACAGTAGTAACAGTGACAGTTGCAAATCAGATGGATTCTGCTGCTATATACAACACAGTAGTAACAGTGACAATTGTAAATCAGATGGATTCTGCTACTATATACAACACAGTTGTAAATCAGATGGATTCTGCTGCTATATACAACACAGTAGTAACAGTGACAATTGCAAATCAGATGGATTCTGCTGCTATATACAACACAGTAGTAACAGTGACAGTTGCAAATCAGATGGATTCTGCTGCTATATACAACACAGTAGTAACAGTGACAGTTGCAAATCAGATGGATTCTGCTGCTATATACAACACAGTAGTAACAGTGACAGTTGTAAATCAGATGGATTCTGCTGCTATATACAACACAGTAGTAACAGTGACAGTTGTAAATCAGATGGATTCTGCTGCTATATACAACACAGTAGTAACAGTGACAGTTGTAAATCAGATGGATTCTGCTGCTATATACAACACAGTAGTAACAGTGACAGTTGTAAATCAGATGGATTCTGCTGCTATATACAACACAGTAGTAACAGTGACAGTTGTAAATCAGATGGATTCTGCTGCTATATACAACACAGTAGTAACAATGACAGTTGTAAATCAGATGGATTCTGCTGCTATATACAACACGGTAGTAACAGTGACAGTTGTAAATCAGATGGATTCTGCTGCTATATACAACATAGTTAATGATATTAAAGGATGAAATTTTTGAATGAATGTGGTGACGGGTGTTGCTTGTTTGGTCCTTGCATTTGTCAGTCTAGTTTCCAGATGTTTTATTTTAGCATAAATGAACTTTTGTATTCTTTCTTTTTGTAACTTCATTATTGTCCTAGTGTGTGTTTTTTCTGGTCTTCTCATTCTTGCTATTTAACCGTGTTGTTATGATCATCTATCAACCCTGTTGCTTTCTTTTTGATCTTATGCTAATTCTCCATCTCTTTCTTCTTGATAACATATAATTCTTACAAACATTTAATCCCTATCTGAGTTTGTGTTATCATCTTGGTGTTAAATCTAGATTATATTTTATTATTGCCAAAATAACACTTCTGATCCAAGTGTTGTGATGGTTTGAACTGATGGACAGGAGTTTTTGCATTATTTCAAAAATAAAGATCGAAAAGCCAAGTTCACATAATGATACAAAAAAAAATGTTTTATTTCTTAAACTTTAAGTTCCATTTAACAAACAGTTAGCCTGTTTGCACAAATAAGTAATATCTCAACAGTAATTCTACCTACTTGTTAGTTTTCATTTCTAGTATGTAAACATGCTATTTGATTGAAAACACTAACTAAGAATTTACATTGTTTATATATATTTATTTACATAAATATACATAACTGGCTGCAGCTCACTAGCCAATCAAAGCCTTGAGCGCCCCATATTGTTCAGATTGTCTCCGAAACGTACAGTTGAAGAGGTTCCAGTCATCCTGGTGATTATCTCTTGGCATACAACATGTCTGTCTTTCAAAATCAACTAGACAAACATCACAGTTAAAAACAAAGCCTGTAACAATAATAAATTCGCATTGTTGTATATAACATACAAACCATTTTTATGGTTTTTCAGTACAAGCACGTTATAACAATTCTTTGTTTATGTTTGTTATGTAACTGATATTTAATACAATAACTTTTTGAACTTTAAAACCAAACCCTTGTACAGCTACAAGTTTCATGTTCTTACATAACTACAGTCTTAACTGCATGGTGTTTGTAAAGTCACTGTGCACTAATATATTTATTAACAGACATGTTTCAATATAAAATACAGGAGGTAAATATGAATGACAATAACAAACAATGTTGAAAGTGACCCCGTTGGCATCACTACAGGCCTGGATCGTTCTTATTTTGTTTCTAAACAGTTGCTGGCTTGAAATTGACTGAATAAAATATGATTACAAAACTGCACAGTGACTTTCCGAACACCTTGTAGTATTTCATAGTAATGTCTCTTTGTTATTGTGTATTTTTTCTTCTAAATGTGACAGCACTAAAAAATAATTAATATAAGCATATAAATAAATTTTGTTTATAATTAGCTCATTTTAAAAGTTAAGTGTACTGTAAAATAATTACATATTTGGTGTAAACACTTTTAGCTCGATGTTACACAAATCATTTGAATGAAGATCACTACACTGTGGTGTATAAAGAATATTATGAAAATAATGAAAGTCTACAGTTTCATTGTGATGAAGGATATGAAAAATATACACATGCTGAGATTAGATGTGACTCGGGAAAATGGACTGAAGTCTTCGAACCCTGTAAACCAAGTAAGATACAACTCTCTTAACCACTTGAAATTCTTCTTCAAAGTTTTTTTATGATATTAATGGCTGAGGTTAAAGCTGATCTACTGTTCACTTTTACGTGTTTAAAGTTCAGTTGTTATGAGTGTAGTTTACTGTTAATGAAATATACTGACTTCATGCAGTAACATAGTTTACGTTGCATGTAAATAAATAACATTATTAAAAGAGACATCATGGTATACAGGGACAAATGAAACTACAAGAAACCTAAGAATGTATCTACAAGTAAACAAAATACATAGCATATAAAATAAAAATATGAAATTCTCAACAAATCAAATATATTGTGGATATTTACTAAACATATATTATTTTCATATATAGCTAAATGTAAATATTAAATGTTATAATTTCAGTAACAAGGCTCACTTTAACATTTATATAATATATCTATTTTCATTAGATTGATTCATCTCATTTCCAGTGTTTTGCTACCAAGCATGCACGAAAGTTTAGTATCTAATACGTGTGCTACCCAAATACTGAAATAAAATATGGTGTTCTAGTGCTTTACCTTTCAATGAAAAACAAAGAAACAATGTACAAATTTATATTATGATTTCAAAATCTCTTGTGCATAATGCTGATAATAATTTCTGTTAAATAAAATTCTTGGATTGAGGTCAAACCTTTAAATATTTTTTATAATTATTCTTTTATGATTGGGCAATAAAAAATCAGCAAATTTATTGTTATTCAAAGAACTTTGCCTTAGTCTTATGTTAGTTTCACTTACAACTTCTGTTCCCTTCTACATAAAAGGCTTAAGTTTTTAATTGATCAGCTCAGCTACAGTATACTGGTCTTATTCAGTATTCAGTGCTTTCCATGGCTTGTTCCATTACTCATTCATAAAACTTTCAACAAGTACATACATTAAATAATATTAAGATGCATAGCTTAGAGGAAAACAAACTTTTATTTTTAATTATACAGTTCCTATAACTTGATTGCTTTGATATTAGTTAACACCATAACAGTGCTTGACATTTACAAACATCCACACATTTACAAATCTAGGGTTCGATTCCCCTTGGTGGACTCATCAGGTAGCCTAATGTGGCTTTGCTGTAAGAAAATGCACACACAGAAGATGATAAAGATTTATTTACATTCTTTAAGCATTAGATTAACAGATTGTTTTAACTGTTGTTTTTGTTTCTTTTTAGTGTTATTGACTCTTAATATCAGTAATATATTTCTTTTTCAGAACATCATAGAAACTTGGATGTCTTGTAAGTACAATGTCAGATGAATTGTGACAGATCAGATATTCAGTTTTAAGATACATTTTTAACGGTCAAATTATTTTTATTCACCACAGATTTATATTATAAAATTATATTCACAGAAAAATGTTACCAGAACCCTCCATCCATTGAAAATGGTTACACTGTTGTAACAGAAGGTGATCATGGAACATTGGTCTCCTATCAATGCAACCACTTTTATTCTCTTAATTCAACTGGGACAATCAAGTGTTCATATGGTCATTGGATAGGTACTCCTGCTACATGCAAGGATAGTAAGTTTAATTTTTTTTAATTCGTGTATCAGTTGTATTACACAAGATTTATTGTGTTGGTTTTGTGTAAGTAAGCCTACATCTGTCTTTATTTTTTAAATTAAGAGTTTACTGTTGTTATTTTCAATCTGATTTGTTTTAGTGGAAAATGTTTAGATACTGAAGAGTTCTATATCACCAAAATATTTCCTCTTTTGTCTTTTGGACTCGAAATGAACCTCAGTTTATAAATGTTAAATACAAAACCTTATGAATGACAACATTTTGGAACAGTTCTAGTTGATTGTAGCTTATTTGTTGGTCTAAACTTAAATAACATTTGATCTTAATAATTGTCTTTGAAGTTGTGAAGTAGTTTGAATAGTTATGGGAATAATAAAATCAACATAAAAGGTAATATAAGAAATATTAAAATGTTTTTAAGTTTAAAATATCCACAGAATTTTATTAAAAAATTTAAATATATATTTTTAAAATAGTTTATTAGGCAAATAATTTTAAGTAGATTATAATTCATTATAAATTTTATGATTTTTAAACATTATTATTTATTACTTGTTTTTTTAGAAATTCTTGTAATTGTTTTTTCTAATATTTTATTTGACTGAATTTTTGCCATTTGACTAATACTTTTCATTTGGTCCAGTAGTATGGTTCACAGTTTGGTACTTGTACAAAGTTGGATATTATATATTCCTGGCATAGTTTTTTTTTACCTCTAGATGAATATATAACTAATTCGTTATGTATTATCTTCTCCCTCTTTTCTCATGCACAAGAATTTAAGAGAAAGCCATCTTTCTTCACCAGATACTTAATACACAGTAGAGCCTGTTGCAGGGGATAAAATATCCAAGTTCACATTGCAGTTTGAGAATCTCGTGGGAACAAAGCTTGTAGTGAAAGAGTAATTAACATTTTTCTTTACAGAAAACAGTGTAATGTAATAAACAGTTTGATAGATAAAAACCTTGGCTTTCTATTTGTTAAAAATAATTTAGTTTTAAAAATTGGAGAGAACTATTGACAAATCATAAGAGAGAAGATATGATAGGTGGGTGTGGCAAAAAGGGGTTTGATTTTCTTTTTGATGATACAGTAGCAAAAAAACTTGAAGGCTATGAAACTTGTGCTCTACTTGTGTGGTGGCAATATTGTAATAAGCAATTTATGTTAAATTTTGCACTTCTTGGGTAGGTGGTAAATAAATTAGAGAAGAGGATATGCCTAGAGAAAAAGTCACATTTTTCAATTAGGAGAAATTCAGGGTCTTTGTTTAATAGTGTCTTATAGAATTAAGAACTCAAAACTTATGACCTGTTAAAGTATTGAGTATTTATGATACCTGAGGTGTTTGGTATTTCTTTCTGTTTTTTGAGTTGAGTTTTATATACCAGTAACTATTTTGTTCATGAAGCGTTAGAATAAAAACATAACATATCTTTTTTTCTTTTTTTTTGCATTTACATTAATGATGTCTTTACAAAGACTTAAGACTTTTAGTTTTTGATGTGTTTCACATAATGTGTTAAAATGATGAATGTTAAAAAGTTTCTGAGCAATATTTGGTAGTTACTAATCAGTATTGATTTGCAGTTTCTGTTAACCAAATCCACCAAACTATTTTCACCTCTGTTTCTGTAATATATACAAGCTAAAGTGCTCATTGTTTTCTTTTTTCTTGTTAATCATACTGCAAAATCACAAATCATGCTTGACATTACATTTTGTTTTGTTTATTGTATGTCATCTTTTTGTACTTTACAGTTTCTGCTCTTTAAAGAAATTTGGTTGGGTTGCATCCTCATCAGAAATAGTCACCATCTGATAATTAAAGACACTCAACCACTTTTTTGTGTCTCATTTGATTTTCTTTTTGGCTGCTCTGGTTCAGTAATTTCCCCATGGACTGCATCTCATTTTATCAGACACTTTTATTTCCTTATTTAACCAACCTTCAATTTGCTCATTTATTTTCTGCATTTTTCACCATCTGGAGACTTTCCCAGAAGACAGCATTTTGTCTTTTGTTTTTTGCCTTCTTCAACAATTCAGGTAACGAAAGTTAATCAGATTCTCTTATCACTTGAGTAATTTGTTTCTGAGTTATTCTGAAATGGGATTTAGTGATATTACTCATGATTTTTTTCATTTAGGAATCATTCTAAGCTCCATTTTTCATTTTTGGTTTTTCCAGAGTTCTATTTATTCTAAAGAACAGGCTGTTGTTAATTATCAGCTGACTTCTTTAAGTACCTTGGATTGCTGTTTGGTTCCAATAGTTCTTTTTCTCATTTCTCACAGAATACTTCAGGTCTCACCATATAATGAATTCCTTTCAATATAATTGCAAACTTTCTAAGTTCCCACTGTTTTAAGTTCTTGTCAGTATTCAATATTATTGTCCTTGATTCCTTCAAAGTCATCCTTTCTTTAATACCTCTAATGGAAAGTTACATATATGCTCATGCTTCAGGTATTTCTCCATGAGTTGTAATTTTTTGAAACTGATTATCCATTCCAATACCTCTTTTTTTCACATTTCTTGTCTCTTTCTTCAGATTTTATTCGTGATGATAGATCTCCAGCTCCTGAGCAAGAAGACCTTCTATATAATTCTGGATAATGGTTCAAACTTCTTTACTCTCTTTATTGCTGATTCTTCTGGATGGCCATAGAACTATTATTGGTCTCTCAACTATCAACCATTTTTGTATTATCTCAGTCTTTTTTTTATTTTCTTAGACTCTTAAATAAAGAGAGCAACAATTCCATCAAGACTTCTCTCAGGTTTAGTTTATTGTCTGTATCATTTTCTTAAACACGCAGACCTGTTATAAATTTCTGTATTCTCCTGGTATGGTATTAAGATACCCCATAGCTCACTCTCCTATTATATACTATTTATATTTAGAAAATAGTACATTTTCCTATCTTCTGATTTAGGATGTACTTTATCACATAGGGTCAATCATAGGAGTTATGAAATATTTTTAAAATGATTTTATTGTACCATACTGATGTATAGAGGACTATCATACAACTGTCACGTGTTCAGAAGTGCTTCTAGGTTTTTGTAATAATATCTTTCTGATTAATCACACACAAAGAGAAGTCGTATGGTCGTTTTTATTGTTTCACCCAGTGGCTGATGACAGTTTGTGATCTGACTTTATTAACAGTAACAATTATATTTTATCTAGCTTTAATTAAATGCATTTTTAATCTGTAATTTTCATTCAAATATAGTTTATGTTCCTCATTTCATTTACAAGTGAAAAGAATTAAAGGATTTTGTTATTTGAATATTCAACAATGAAAATATCACGTGTCTTTGTTTACCATAAGCTGACAGCCATTGCTTACAATATCGGTACTGAAACATACAGGCTGTGTATGGGAGCGTTCAAAGATACTAAAGAATATTTAGCATTATATTCATTGTCGAAGTTACCTGTATTCAGGATTATACAGACATCATTGAAAATAACCCCATTATTCACCCTGTGCATTATATAGATCAGATAGGACTGGTCAGACTAAGCCATAATCAGTAATTTATTTTCATATTGTTATTTTGATTCATATTTAGTTTCACTTGAAAGCATATACCTCCAGTCAGCTCACTGTTTATATTTTGAATTGGTAGTTCTTATTCGTAGATTTCAATCAGAATGAAGAGTTTTCATGTTTATTACAACATACACACATTTGTTTCTATCATGTAATTCAAGCTGTTAAAATTTTTTATTCCATTCAGAGTTTCTTGTGATGAAATTAGCTTGTGCTCTGCATTCCAAAATTGAAATGGTTTTCTTGCCATTCATTATGTAAGGAAAGTCTTCAGGAAAATAACATTAAAATAATCGGGGTTTTTGAGTCTTCAGGAAAATAACATTAAAATAATCTGGGTTTTTGAATACCAAATTTCAGGTTGAACAGAAACAAAGAAAAAAGTATTTTTATTCAGATGTGCATTGTGATCTAACCTCAAGTTTAAATCATGGTACCAGATTTTCCATCACTATTCCTATAACTTATTCAGTGGATTAACATCCCCATTTAAAAATCTGCGAGGAATTTTCTTTTTAGTTGCATTATATTTTCTGAGTCATTTTGCATCTCATAGCCTAACTTTCCATGTTTTTGTTAATGATTTATTTGTTTTCTGTGAAGAAAAATAAGACTTGAACTATGTTCACATCCTTTTTGTTTGCATCATGTTACATATTACAGCTTATTTGGAATCAATCTCTGATATATTATAGGTATAACATATTACAGTTTAAACCTGAAATTTTAATCTGAATTTAGATTATAATGAATTGCAATCTGTATGAAATTTGTTATATTTGTCAAGATAGATATACAGTTTTTTCTTTCTTAATATGAATATATTTTAACGTACAAACAATAATACAATTTACAATAATGGTTATTACAAATGATGATTTATATACAAAAGTTTCACAAACAATACTGAGTCTTCTGGTTTAATTTGGAACTGAATATCTTATCAGTGGTTAACGATGAGCAAATTAATTTCATATTGATACATGGGTGTATAATTCACATGACAGGAAGACAAGTAGCTCTATTCCTGTTTGGCTTAATATGGTTTACAAGCTAACTTTTCACCAAGGAAGGCATCTAATGTCCTCGTAGAAATACTAATTCTTTGAAGTTGAATGGTTTGTAATGTTTGAAATCCATAAATATTTCTCGTAAAATATCTATCGTTTTCCAATTAATAATTGTTTATCAGTCGTAGCTTCTAAGGTTTATAGTGTACTAACTGTAGCAAACCAGCAACAAGAATATAAAACTGTCTCTTGGTAAATCTATCTATAAACTACAGGCAAGATTCCCAAAAGTTCATTTGCCAACAGTATTTTACTTATGCACAGAGTATATTGTTGATTCTTACATTGGAGAATCTTCTACAAATGCCAGGAAAAGGCAGGAATTTCACAGTATGCATTTAACAATATAAGTTACATGCATTTTAAAATAAATGTTTATTTAAAACAAAGATTAATTTTAGTATATATTTATATGAATATTGATCTTTGTTTTAAATAAACATTTATTTTAATATGCATGTAACTTATATTGGATATTAATATTACAATCATCAAAGTATATTCACATCCTTTTGTTTGCATCATCAGAGTATATTCACATCATTTTGTTTGCATCATCAGAGTATATTCACATCATTTTGTTTGCATCATCAGAATATATTCACATCCTTTTGTTTGCATCATCAAAATATATTCACATCCTTTCGTTTGCATCATCAGAGTATATTCACATCCTCTTGTTTGTTCATGTTGCCATTTCTTTACAAGTTCATACATTACACTCTGATACATTCATGATCTCAGGGATATGTCATGGATTTACACACACCAAAATACAAAGTGCACAGGACAATACTTCTACACAGAACTGTAGTTATTGACTGCTCTTTTAAGTGTCTTCTTTCACTTTCCTGATTAACTTTGAAAATCTCTCATTTAGCATTCATATTGTGTATTGTAGCACTTTCATTGAGGTCCATTATGGTGAAAATGTGTAGTTGTTATTTTAATTTCATTTTTTGTTTTGCATTATCTGTTTTGAATGGCATATTCTCTTGAAATGTGTCCAAATTAATTGCCAGTTTTGTCTTAACATCTGACATGGAAAAAAACTATTATTCTTTGGTTTAACAGTACTGTACTTTCATATAAAAGTTACCACACTTAGCATAGTTTTACACAGTAATTGACTAATTTGAGCATCAACTCCAACTAAAAATGCCAGTAACCATTTGTTATTAAACACTTATTGTTTTAATGAAAAACGAATAATACAGTAGACAGTAATGTTTTGAAACTGGTTTATCTGTTTATTGTTCAGTTGCTACATTATTACCTAACGAGCACAAAACGTTTACCTCTTGCACCTTTCTGATACCTATTGGAGTAGTGAGCAAATAAATGAGGTTTTTAATAACATTTTAGCACAGCCAGTGTATTATCCTGAAGGATAAAAATCAAGCTATCCTCCTTTTTTACCGTTCACCTCTTTTTCAATACTTTTGTATTTCACACAAATAAAATAAAAAACAGTTGTTACTAAATCCCAGGATAGGTTTGGATGTCTAATGGACAGTTTATCAAAACTATTCAATAGTATGATCACAGCATTACAGCAATGCTCATTCTATTCTTTACACATGTAACAGAATGTGATACCTTACTATCATGTCTCATCCTGTTCTTTACACATGTAACAGAATGTGATACCTTACTATTCTCTCTCATCCCATTCTTTACACATGTAACAGAATGTGATACCTTACTATCCTTTCTCATCCCATTCTTTACACATGTAACAGAATGTGATACCTTACTATCCTCTCCCATCCCATTCTTTACACGTGTAACAGAATGTGATACCTTACTATTCTCTCTCATCCCATTCTTTACACATGTAACAGAATGTGATACCTTACTATCCTGTCTCATCCCATTCTTTACACATGTAACAGAATGTGATACCTTACTATCCTGTCTCATCCCATTCTTTACACATGAAAAAGAATGTGATACCTTACGATCCTGTCTCATCCCATTCTTTACACATGTAACAGAATGTGATACCTTACTATCATGTCTCATCCCGTTCTTTACACATGTAACAGAATGTGATACCTTACTATTCTCTCTCATCTCATTCTTTACACATGTAACAGAATGTGATACCTTACTATCCTGTCTCATCCCATTCTTTACACATGTAACAGAATGTGATACCTTACTATCCTGTCTCATCCCATTCTTTACACATGTAACATAATGTGATACCTTACCATCATGTCTCATCCCATTCTTTACACATGTAACAGAATGTGATACCTTACTATCCTGTCTCATCCCGTTCTTTACACATAAAAAGAATGTGATACCTTACTATCCTGTCTCATCCATTCTTTACACATGTAACAGAATGTGATACCTTACTATCCTCTCTCATCACGTTTTTTACACATGTAATAGAATGTGATACCTTACTATCCTGTCTCATCCCATTCTTTACACATGTAACATTATGTGATACCTTACTATCCTGTCTCATCCCATTCTTTACACATGTAACAGAATGTGATACCTTACTATCCTGTCTCATCCCGTTCTTTACACATGTAACAGAATGTGATACCTTACTATCATGTCTCATCCCGTTCTTTACACATGTAACAGAATGTGATACCTTACTATTCTCTCTCATCTCATTCTTTACACATGTAACAGAATGTGATACCTTACTATCCTGTCTCATCCCATTCTTTACACATGTAACAGAATGTGATACCTTACTATCCTGTCTCATCCCATTCTTTACACATGTAACATAATGTGATACCTTACCATCATGTCTCATCCCATTCTTTACACATGTAACAGAATGTGATACCTTACTATCCTGTCTCATCCCGTTCTTTACACATAAAAAAGAATGTGATACCTTACTATCCTGTCTCATCCCATTCTTTACACATGTAACAGAATGTGATACCTTACTATCCTCTCTCATCACGTTTTTTACACATGTAATAGAATGTGATACCTTACTATCCTGTCTCATCCCATTCTTTACACATGTAACATTATGTGATACCTTACTATCCTGTCTCATCCCATTCTTTACACATGTAACAGAATGTGATACCTTACTATCCTGTCTCATCCCGTTCTTTACACATGTAACAGAATGTGATACCTTACTATCCTGTCTCATCCCATTCTTTACACATGTAACATAATGTGATACCTTACTATCCTGTCTCATCCCATTCTTTACACATGTAACAGAATGTGATACCTTACTATTCTCTCTCATCCCATTCTTTACACATGTAACAGAATGTGATATCTTACTATCATGTCTCATCCCATTCTTTACACATGTAACAGAATGTGATACCTTACTATTCTCTCTCATCCCATTCTTTACACATGTAACAGAATGTGATACCTTACTATCCTGTCTCATCCCGTTCTTTACACTTGTAACAGAATGTGATACCTTACTATCCTGTCTCATCCCATTCTTTACACATGGAAAAGAATGTGATACCTTACTATCCTCTCTCATCCCATTCTTTACACATGTAACAGAATGTGATACCTTACGATCCTGTCTCATCCCATTCTTTACACATGTAACATAATGTGATACCTTACTATCCTGTTTCATCCCATTCTTTACACATGTAACAGTATGTGATACCTTGCTATCATGTCTCATCCCATTCTTTACACATGTAACAGAATGTGATACCTTACTATCCTGTCTCATCCCGTTCTTTACACATAAAAAAGAATGTGATACCTTACTATCCTGTCTCATCCCATTCTTTACACATGAAAAAGAATGTGATACCTTACTATCCTCTCTCATCCCATTCTTTACACATGTAACAGAATGTGATACCTTACTATCCTGTCTCATCCCATTCTTTACACATGAAAAAGAATGTGATACCTTACTATTCTCTCTCATCCCATTCTTTACACATGTAACAGAATGTGATACCTTACTATCCTGTCTCATCCCGTTCTTTACACTTGTAACAGAATGTGATACCTTACTATCCTGTCTCATCCCATTCTTTACACATGGAAAAGAATGTGATACCTTACTATCCTCTCTCATCCCATTCTTTACACATGTAACAGAATGTGATACCTTACGATCCTGTCTCATCCCATTCTTTACACATGTAACATAATGTGATACCTTACTATCCTGTTTCATCCCATTCTTTACACATGTAACAGTATGTGATACCTTGCTATCATGTCTCATCCCATTCTTTACACATGTAACAGAATGTGATACCTTACTATCCTGTCTCATCCCGTTCTTTACACATAAAAAAGAATGTGATACCTTACTATCCTGTCTCATCCCATTCTTTACACATGAAAAAGAATGTGATACCTTACTATCCTGTCTCATCCCATTCTTTACACATGTAACAGAATGTGATACCTTACTATCCTGTCTCATCCCATTCTTTACACATGTAACATAATGTGATACCTTACCATCATGTCTCATCCCATTCTTTACACATGTAACAGAATGTGATACCTTACTATCCTGTCTCATCCCATTCTTTACACATGAAAAAGAATGTGATACCTTATGATCCTGTCTCATCCCATTCTTTACACATGTAACAGAATGTGATACCTTACTATCCTTCTCATCCCATTCTTTACACATGTAACAGAATGTGATACCTTACGATCATGTCTCATCCCATTCTTTACACATGTAACAGAATATGATACCTTACTATCCCATCTCATCCCATCATCTAATCATGCTGTTAACACTTGTGTAATTCAGAAAATGAATCAACTCCAGCTTGTTCAGAGGCTTAATCTACACAATGTGTACAGAGTTCTCGTGGTTACTTTGATAATTTTCATTCATCAGTTTATTAGGGATTTTAATGCTGGCCGATGCATCTGTTGATGTCCCATCATTCAGCTGTTTTGATCATATGGATGCTCAGTTTGTTTGACGTGAGCTGTTTTCTTATGTTTGAGAAAAAGCTTGATATTTTGCCTATGTTTAATTATATTCTTTAACTGAGCACCAGGAATTTTCCATTTGTCATAACCCTGAAAAAAAAAACGTGCACGTATTCAGTTGTTATAGTGATGGTGTGACATATCAGTAAGAAAAAGAGAGAAAAAAAAACACAACTGACCCCAGTTTGGTGTTGTATGTAAAGTACAAGGATTAATGTAGGTTACGTGAGTGCAAACAACACTCTACCCATCATCCCTCTCCAACTGTACTGCTTTCCCAACACAGTACCCTAAAAAATTGGTCTTACTTCACTTGTTTCTCAGGAAGGCGCTGTTTAAAAATATCTAATCATTAATACAAGTTGTGCCTAAGAATACTAATGTCAAGTAATTCAGTTCTTGAATACTTCTATGTTTTTTGTGTTATATTCTGATTTCTTTTCGTTTCTGACTCTGGAATGTCAATTTTTTTTCAAATTTATTTATTAATAGATTTATTTTCTACGGCGCTTTATTCACAACTTTTCAATGTTCAGATAATTTTAGGGGAACCTTCAATTCACGAGATGTTTTCCCCTGTCATATAATTCTTTGAATGCTGTGACTATACTTTAGTACAAAGTTCATTCTAATACAAAACAATTGGGAAATTTCCACGTATATCTTAACACTGTATAAAAACACTTCATGTCAAAAAATTGTGCAAAAAGATAAAAATTAAAACCATTTTTTGAATAAAATCTATGTGTAAGATGTAGGAAATATAAATAAAATTAATCATGAAATGATTCAGAAATACTAAATAAATCTTTATACATTGAAGAAAACTTGAATATACCCTAGAGGGCTAATTCTTACAAATCTATGCATATATATACCCATGGGTTCTTTATGTACAAAATCAAAACACAGACCATATCACATATATATGTGTGGGGATACATATATATGTATATATATATATATATACACACACACACACACACATAAGTTTATTGTAACTTAAAAAACCCTTTGGTGTGTATTCCTGTACATGGTGAGAGGACCTTCCAGAGAAAGTTCTGTTATTTCAGTTTACCTCTTCTGGGATCTAAACTTCCATCCACATGTTTGCAGTGTGTAGTGACCAATAGAATCATGAAGGAGATGATCCTGGTGGTTGAGGGGTCCAACCTTAACACACCACTTTGGCTCTGAATACGTGTAAATGGGTAGCCTTGAGGTGACTTTCTCAAGGTCATTTGGCTCTTCTACTTGGGCTAAGGTCAACCAAGCACCAGTGTTGGATGTTCTCAGTGGGTGTTGTGGACATTGTATCTGATGCTGGTGTTTGGGTATAGTGCTCACAAAACCCTGGTGTTACTGTAATGTCCTTGTTTAACATTGTAGTACATCCTCTCATCGGGCTTCATGGTGGGTGGGGTCAGTGGATACAGAATCATTCTTTCTTTATTATGGATCCTCCTAATCAAAATCTAAGTAAAATAATGAAAAAAAGACCATTGGTAAACAACTACATCTTGAAGATTCAGAGCAGCAATCTTCAACTTCTTCATCACCTGTGCCTGATTTCCTGATATCACATTCTTTATCAGACAAATCTTCAGGGTAAATGTTTCCCTTTTTTATTCAGAAGAGCCTTGCTGACTCTCTTAAGTTAGTCAGCAAGCTTCATTCTGGTGACATATTGATGGACATATTCACTCCTAAACACAGTGAAAACCCCTCTTGCATTAAAAGGCAATTGGGAATATACCTATGGAAGTTTACTCCTCATGCTACTTTTAATTTGTCAAGACAAATTGTTGTTGAGAGGGATTTGAAGAACATCTCCAAGTCAGAGAACCTTACTGGTTTCTCCACTCGCAAAGATGGAATAATAATGCTGATCAGTGTCCTAATTTTGATGTTTATACTACCAGGTCCACCTGCCACCATCAAGGCAAGTTATCTGAATAGTAAGGTATGCCCATGCATTCCAAACCCTCTCAGATGTTTCCAATGTCAGCAGTTCAGTCACTAAAAGACATCATGTTGTGGTTCTTTGGCATATTCTTGTTGCAGTGGCAAGAATCATGATAACTACAAGTGTGAAATATACCTTCATTATGTTAATTGTAGTGGCTCCCATCCACTCGGGATCACATGCTTATACAACATATATAATACAAATGGGCAAATGGCCATGCAGCCCATATGCAAAATGCTATACCTCTATGTAGTATTGTAAGCCTTCTCAAGTTCAAAGAATATTGATACAAGATGCTATAGCTTGAGAAAGGCTTCTCTGATAAAAATTTCAAGTCGAATCAGGTATTCCTCAGTGGAGAGCTGTTGTCAGAACTCACACTTGGTGGACGAGAGGAGGATGTTTGGTTCAAGGAACCATTAACCATTCTCTCTGAGGTCTTGCAGAGACAGCTCATCAAAGCAGCTGGATGGTAGTTTGAAGGAATCTTGGTTTAGAGAAAGATAAGACAATAGCCTGGTACTATACATCAGAAAAAAACATTCTCTTGCCAGATCAAGTTAAAAACAACCATAATAATAGCAAGAGAGAGATAACACAGCATTTCATAGTCTATATCACCAGATCCAGCCAATGTAGTGTCAGACCAATGAAGAGCCAACTTGAGTTCCACCAGTGTAAAGGGGGTGATTATAGTCAAATATGATCAGCCTGGAAGGAAAGAGGTGATTGTTCTGCCCAAGTCTTAATGGCTAAGATGGAGCATGAATCAGAAGTGCCAGATACCTGGCAAAAGCTTTTGCTGAGAGTGTTGGCAATGCTCTGGGCATCATCAACTTCTTACCCATCAGAAAGCTAGATCAAAAAAGAAACAGAAGTATACTGCCACTGACCTTCTGAATCTTATCCCAAATAACTTTAAAACTGGTGGTAGAAGTGATGCTGGTCATGCATTTAATCCAAGATTCCTTCTAGCTTTGACATCTTACCTGCCAAGCATGTGCATGGGATTACTGAAAAGCAATGCAGTTTGAAGGTGTGGGATACCTACGAAATGTATCCCAGGCCTGTTTTTGAGCCTTTTGTACCATATGGTTGGTAGGATTCCACCACAGACGAGGATACCATGGAAAATGTGTTAATATTTTAGGTACATACTGAGCAGCTGTGATCTTTCTTTCAGTCATCTGAGAAAGGTGGATACTCCCATTTGGAAGTACTGTCTTCTGTTTGCTGAACATCTTTTGAACCATCCATCCATTTCCAGTTCCATGGATGGTTCAAAATCAGGTGACTCTGTGGGCTCTGCCATGGTATGCTGTGGTTTGGTGGTTGTGCACAGAATTCCATTTGCAGTTTCTATGTTCACTGCTGAACAATTTACCATTTTGTCTGGATCACATAGAAACTAAGCAGTACTTGAATTGTATTGTTTATATTGACTCACTTAGCTCTTTACTGGCTCTGAAATTGCTTCATGTCAGTTCTCACACTGCTTTTGCTGACATTTGAAACTGACTGGCCCATTTATCTTTAATCTCTTCTTCTATACAATTCTTCTGGACACCAGGCCACATTGATATTTGCAGGAACGAGGTTGCTGACACCTCAGCTAAGTTTATCTGCTCTGGCACTATCACTGCTCTGCCTGTTCCAGATATGGACTATGGTCCTGTATTCAAGGCTAAGCTCTGCACCAGTTGGCAGTAGACTTGGACTGAACAATGTGATAACAATCTTTTCCAGATGAAACTCTTTACTGGATTTTGGCCATCTTGTTTCTGTAAGGATCAGAAGGAGGAAATTGTCTTAACTAGACTACATATTGGTCACAGTTTTTAACTGATCATTTTCTTTTTCCTGGGACTGATGCACTATGTGTGATCTATGTGACACTCAGGTCACAACAGCCTGCATTTAACTGTCATGCTGTTATTATGAATTTTAATAATGGCACCATTTTAGACATGTTTTGTCCACTGGTTTACCCCTGATGATGGACAGTGTGATCAGCAATGGTGATAACTGTGGCCACCTGTTTTTAGTTTTTTTTAGGGCTATTGGCCTTTTTAATGGTATTTAAGGTTTTAATTCAAAAATTTGGCGTTATTTTGTTTTAATGTGATTACCTTTTACAAATTTTAATAATTTTACTTTATTTTTAACTTTTTCTACCAGTTGTTTGGCAGAGATAGTCTAATTGGTTTGTGCCATAAAACAGCAAACAAACAACCAACTTAAAAAACAAGCCAAAACAATGGTGAATGGGTGGTGGTTGGAAGCTATGCTAGTTTGTTTGGATAGCTGGATGGGATACTTCATGCTGGTATATTTCATTTACTGTACTGTCATTTAGTGCCTTTCTACCATATTGGGGACTGGAATACTAATTTTAAGAGGTAAGTTTTCAACTTACTGACCCACAAATTGTGATACCTTAGTTCCTTATGTTCTGTTTGTTATTTTCGTTTAATTTTTTTTCTTTACTTTGGAGAGCATTCATCTTCCCACAACTGTCTGCAGGCAGTGAAGGGTGATATAAATGTGGGACGTTGTGGGTTTGAGCATCCACATCTCGCTCTCCTAATTTCTATTTCTATATCTGTTGCTTCTCTTTTATTTCTTATGTAAGACTGGCAATTGGAGGTTTGATAGATGGTGTATCCCCACTGCAGTGTAGGTCCTACTTCAGCATTCTCTCCAAAACCCAGGGTACATTTTATAGTCCCACATTATAGCTTGTACCTTTGGATCTTTTCAATTAGTGCATCATTTTTTTGTTTAATTTATTCTTGTTTCAGCTTTTTAGTTGTCACAAACTAATATAATTGGTCAGAGGTTTGGATTTGCTGTTTTTAACACAGTCCTTCCTTATGGCTTTACCTATTTAACTTCATTAAAATGTATTCGTTTTCAGTAAAATATATACACACACACACACATGCACAACATAATAAAATAACCTTTTCAAAGTTACAAGGAATACTTAAATTACAAAATAAACCCTAGATTAAGATATAACCCTTCAATATAAATAAGCATGTACATACCTCCCAGCAGCAAAACAAACACACATATAAGCTGAAGACTATACGACAATGTAGTCCTTCCTTTACGCAGCAAGGTGGCAGTACTTGGAGCTGTAAGCACACTGAAATGAGAAAAACATCACTGACTAATTGAAGAACAAAACAGTCAAAAGAATTAAGAAATCAATCTTAGCTAACAGAAATCCAGTTAAAAAATGTAAGAACAGATAAATTCCAAGTGTTCAGAAGTTGAGACAAGTATGTGTAATGACCACATGGTTACAGTCATACCCTCTAACAACTTTACTCGTGCTACAACCGCAGCTTGGCTTAAAATATCAGTGTACTATAGTTATAAAGGTCAGATGATAATGTAATGACACACCTACTTTTTTTTTGTTTGTTTGTTCATCGTTTGAAAAATATTTATATTTCATTACAGTTAACATTGCTTTTCATTGTAACATGGGCGGTATGCACTTGGGAAATTATAAACTTAAACAGTGTGTGTAATGTGGATTGATTCCTTGGTGATTATGATGTAATTAAGGGATTAGTCTAACACTTAAACATATGGTCTTAAAGACTCGGTATCTGGAAGAATGTATTCATTGATTTCTTGCAGGGGGATTATAGGAGACAAGACCAGGTGTTGAAGCGTGGCTGAAAATAAGACACTTGAACTGTTGGCTGTATTATTGCACTGTGAAATGTAAAAGAAACTTCACAACAAATATGTGGGCTCTTATATTTCCTACAGTTTTGTGCCTTCTCAGTACTGTAAGAGTTGTACTTGGAGTCTTCATGCTTGTATGGATTATGTAGTAGGGAGATAGGTTTCACCCAGTTTACTAATATATTGAATTATTTTTTTTTATTCCATAAATGGGAATACCCTAAGTACATTTTTCTCAAAATCGTCATCTGAGCCATATCCATTCTGAGAACTGATATCCTCTGACACACAAGACAAGTCAACTGAAATTTCAAGTCTTTTAATAAGTGTTACATGCATTTGTAGGTTATTAGTGATGTTTTTTTTTTCATTATCATGTAACAAGGCAACTGATATTTCAATTTTTCCTGTAAACATTTCCAGTTCGATGTTATACAGAAGCCTTAAAACAAGAAAATATAATTATACTTCATGAAGGATCTTATTTGACTGGAGAAAACCTTACTTTTGAATGTGATGAAGGTTATGAAAGACATGCCAATATTAAATGTAACTTTGGAGTATGGACTGGCTTGTTGGAATCATGTAGACCAGGTAATTGTTAATAGTTCTTTCAAATGATAAAATTTTCAATTTCATTGAAAGATTTCTGATTTAAAAATCTATATATCTTGCACTGTAAAAACTTTTTTTTTCTTCCACTTTTGGTAGTATAATTAACAAATAAAAAATGGTTGGTTATATTTTAAGACTTGTTATTATGCCTCTTAGGCTTAAGTTACAAAAAAGTATAATATATTTTAATATGGTTCCTTTTATTTTATAAAATTACTGGGAGTAAAATGAGATCCATTTCTTGATATCCAAGTTTGGATATGTAGCATATTGTAGGTTGATAATCAGCTTTTGAGGAAAATATACCTTCACAATTTGTTTCTGCCCTGGCTATTTGTAGAAACATTATTAATTCTATGACTTAAATTTTCTATTCTAAATGTTAAGTAAGTTCAAAGATTAGGTGCTTTTATGTGGAATTATTGTTCCTAATTTCCTACATATGTGTTTGACACATTTTTGAGTTTCAGCCTACAGTATTTTATTGGATAAAATTAATTCCCGGAAAAATATACCACATGAGAATGTTTCTTGAGCACAGAACCAACTAAACTTTATATTATTATAGGTTTGTTCACCTTAAAATTATTTAATATTCATATGATTCATTTACGCATATTTAAAAATATGCTTTAGAAGTTCCTTGGAAAATGGCCTGGTGTGGCCAGGTGGTTAAGGCACTCGTAATCCAAGGGTCGAGGGTTCAAATCCTTGTCACACCAAACATACTGACCCTTTTAGATTAATACCACCATTTATTGGTAAAAGAGTAGTCCAAGAGTTGGCAGTGGGTGGTGAAGTCTATCTGCCTTCCCTCTAGTCTTGCACTGCTAAATTAGGGATGGCTAGTGCAGATAGCCATCGTGTAGCTTTGCACAAAATTCAAAACATACCAAGCCATATCCTTTGAAAATCTGAGTGCCTATATAGTAAATGAATGTTCTTCTCATTGTTTTATAACAAACTTGAAGCAATGCCAATATTGGAATGATAAATTATTTTTAGACTTGTACATTTCTGTCATTTGTTATTAGATTTCAAGGTATTACAATTAAACTGCAGACATCTGACTTTCTTAATAAGTGTAGTGATGTATGTGTATTTTCTTTATCACAAATAGTTACAGGTCACTGCCATACAAACAACAAAAAATTCGTCACAATAAAATTAGCATCATACAAAAATGGATGAAAACTACAGTTTCAGTGTGAAAAAGGATATGAACAAGTTAAAAATGTTGATATTAAGTGTGATTCAGCAATCTAGGCTGGGTTGCTGAAACCCTGCCAACCAGTTACTTATGCACACTTCACAGGTTTTGGTTTGGTTTGGTTTGCAGTCAGATAGCATAAGATGTGGAAGTGCTTAACATTCTGCTAATTTTGTGTTACAGTTTTTACGTGTGGTAAACTTTAATGCTGTGTACCAACAACACAGGTGTGAAATTAATTGTAGTAAAAATGGGCTGTCCATAAGTACTCATACATTATTTTCCTTCTGCCTTTTGTCTAAACAAGAAGAAGCCTCTTATTTCTATACATCAACTCATCCTGATATGTTTCTTCAGGTTGTTTCACTGAAACATTAGCTGTTTACTCTTGCAATAGTTTTTAAATGCTTCTCTTTAGCTTCACTATATGATGTTTTATACCACAGGTAAGTTACTCAACTTAAGTTTCAGCTTTAGAATATTCACATTCTTTTACCAGTTTTTCTTCACTATCATATTTTTCATGAAGACATACCATTCATAAAGACATACCACAATATTTCAAATAAGCAATCAGTTTTTAAACCAACCTTATGTCACATGCTTCAGATGAGATGTTAAGCGAGATGACGATTTAATACTCAACATAAAAAATCTACAGATATCTTTTTATTTAATGTATTTATTAAACTTTTATTACCTTTATTAATTAATGTTATTTACCTTTAAGCGTCAGTTATGTCAATTAATGTAGCATAAAATATTCTATTACTCAAAATTAAATCAATTAATTTTATGAAAATAATTAACTGACTAGCTGTGGTAATTTTTGTGCCCTTTGCTTGAATATTTTTCATTTAAGCAAATTCAAGCACAGTATTTCAGCTGTGCTTGCTTGTAGGCAGTACATTAAGTAGATAAGTCCTGGTTTATTTGAAGAAAAAACTTACAAACACTCAAATAGATGTAACTTTATTTATGTATTTGACTTTATTTAGTAAAATGATGGTAATGATAACTGTGTATAAAGTATGAAACTGCTGTGCACATTCACTGTAGGACAGTCTTACGAGCTGAAAGAAAGGATGTTACAAAGATAAAACTTGAACTAAAGAATCAAGTACCTAAAAATGTGTTTGTAGCAGTCTATGAAACAAACTGAAGCTAAATTATTGCAAAGTAAAGTGAATGTAAAGCTATAATGAAGACAAACTCGGCTTGTTATGTAGAAATGTCTGAATGTGTGTTCACAAAGTTATAAGCATCTGGTTTTGAATGAACTTTGCATGTGCATTTTAGACCTAGGTAAGCTGAGAATGCCAAAAACCAATTTCATTTAATGTAATATTAATTTTTTATTTTTTTAGGAATGTACATGCAGTTTAAGTTTTCTTTCAGTGAAATACTTTGCAAATAAAGACAATTAATTAAAATTAAAGTCAGTTATTGCATGATAACAATAAAATCGTGTCATTGTCTAGCATGCTTGTTGGATTAAAAATTGGATTAAGCAAAAAGCAGGTTAGGTTATGGATTGGACATATGAACCCACTTACTTGCTACAATATTTGTAAGTTTTAAACAGTGGACAAGTGGAAAAACCTTGCCTTATAAATCTTTTGACATTCTTTAAAGAGATTACTGCTTCTGTAGATTGGGGTAAAATTGCAGATTTGATGTATTAGGATTTTCAGAAAACCTTTGACAAGATGCCACGTAAAAAGCTTGTAAAAAATTTCATCTACAGATGTGGGTGATGAGTTAGTTCATAGGATAGAAGAGTGGCTGGATGAAAGATGTTTTAAGGGAATTTATCCAAAGTAGATTAATGTTACTAGTGAGGTACTTGAAGGCACACTATTAGGACCTTTACTCTTTTTGACTTACAACAGTGACATTGTTTAAAGAATGGTCAATAAGTTACTTGAATTTGCCAAAGATATTAAGGTCTTGCATGTTGCTGGTTGTAAAGAGGATGCTGCTGCTTTATAAAAGGACATAGGTAACATGTTGAGTTGGGCAAATGAATTGCAGATGGGCTTTTAATTATAATAAATGTGTATGAGTTATCATTAATTTACATTATACATATAATATAATAATATAACAGGAATAATATTAACAGTCATAAATGAACGTGACTATGGACTAACAGTTAATTATTCTCTTAAGCCATCCAAAAAGTGTACTGTTGCTAGTGTTTGGTCAAATAATATTTATAGGTTGAATCTACAGAACCATTGAGGTCAAATTTAAAGCTGTTATAATTTTTTTATATAGGTCACTGGTTAGGCCACATTTGTATTGTGTTCAGTCTTCGGCTCCTTATCATAGAAGAGATACTGATTTGCTGGAAATGGTTCAGAGGATTGTTACTAGAATGGTACCTGGAATGGAGGGTTTGGCATATGAGGAGATATTAAGATTTTTAAATTAAATTATCTTGAAATATAGGGTCAGAGGGTATCTGATTTAGGTGTTTAAAAGGTTAAAGGGAATTGATAATGCTGATTGTTTTTTATTCTTCATGGTGAGAGTAATTGGAATAGGACTCATCTTAGGCTAAGGCAGTTTTATTTTTGGTTAGGTTCTGAAATAGGTTGCCTTTGGTTGTTATAGAGATAGGACACAAGTGAGTAAACTCACTTAACATAAAGGGTTGGTTGCACTATTTTCTTAACACAATTGACATACAAAACTAGTGAAGTGTTAAGTGAAGGTTGGCTGGTTGTCATTGAATATTAAGGGTTGATTATTGTGTTTTGTACAGCACACATTATTTTAAATAACTAATTACTTTTGCATCTTAGTCAATTTATAGCATATTGATAAAGTTGGATATTTCTGTTTGCTCACACAACTCAATGTTGTGTCAGTTAAATGGGATATTAGAACAGCTGATTAACAATATTTAGGACAAGTGGAATTAATTAATTTTAGAGAAACATTTGCATGTTTATAAAATATAATCTTGTCTGTCTCTAGTGGGACTAACCATTAGATAACGTAACACTTAGGACTGACAAAACTATGGAATACTGTAAAGAATAGAAGTAAAGATATATTATACTACTGAATTGTATAATGACTGCTGTATCTTTTAGAATCCAAACCAGAAGATGATGAAAAGACATCTACCATACAACCAGATGAGAATAAATGGGATGAACGACATTGTCAGCTGGTGACCTCTGATAAGGATCTGAAAGTATTTCATCAAGGGAAACCTGTGATGAATGGTCATCATGTCAAAGATGGAGGTGACATTATGTTATTTTGTCTTCATGGAAAAACTGTAGATAATCAGCCCATCTTTAAGAAAGTGACTTGTCATAATGGTCAGTGGAATACGGAGATTCCATCGTGTCCTTTTGACTCTGGTGAGTTTAAATATAGATATAGAAACAGTCGTGTTTCTAATTGTAGATACAAGAACATCATCCATAACATCCATCAGTACAGTGTTGTAATAAAACACAATCCACTAGGTGTTTTTAAGCTAAAAAATGTAGTAACAATTTTCTGGAGTATACCAGTACTTATAACTAATTCCACAGAAAGCTTGAATGTAACCTCTTATGTTTTGTAATTTAGCAGAGTATAAAACATTATAAACAATTTTCTCTAGCATTGCATTTTGATATCATAATTTACTGTAATAAAATTATGTTGGTAAATAGTTTAGTTGCTGTTGTTTATTTGCTCATTTAAAATAAATGCACAATTAATTAATAGATTAAATCAACAAATTAAATACAGTGCATGATAATTGTCAGAAGAGAAGTATCACGTTGTTTTTGCTTTCTTAATGAAAAGTTACATAACATGTTTATCATTCCATGGTTGCTCCCTTAATGAAAAGTTACATAACATGTTTATCATTCCATGGTTGCTCCCTTAATGAAAAGTTACATAACATGTTTATCATTCCATGGTTGCTCCCTTAATGAAAAGTTACATAACATGTTTATCATTCCATGGTTGCTCCCTTAATGAAAAGTTACATAACATGTTTATCATTCCATGGTTGCTCTCTTAATGGAAAGTTACATAACATGTTTATTATTCCATGGTTGCTCCCTAATGAAAAGTTAGCATAACAGTTATCATTCCATGGCTTGCTCCCTTAATGGAAAGTTACATAACATGTTTATCATTCCATGGTTGCTCCCTTAATGGAAATTTACATAACTGTTTATCACTCCATGGTTGCTCCCTTAATGGAAGTTACATAACATGTTTGTCATTTCATGGTTGCTCCTTAATGGAAAGTTTACATAACATGTTTGTCATTCCATGGTTGCTCCCTTAATGGAAGTTACATAACATGTTTATCATTCCATGGTTTGCTCCCTTAATGAAAGTTACATAACATGTTTATCATTCCATGGTTTCTCTCTAATGGAAAGTTACATAACATGTTTATCATTCCATGGTTGCTCCCTTAATGGAAAGTTTACATAACATGTTTATTATTCCATAGTTGCTCCCTAATGAAAAGTTACATAACATGTTTATCATTCCATGGTTGCTCCCTTAATGGAAAGTTACATAACATGTTTATTATTCCATGGTTGCTCATTTAATGGAAAGTTACATAACATGTTTATTATTCCATGGTTGCCTCCCTTAATGGGAAAGTTACATAACATGTTTATCATTCCATGGTTGCTCCTTAATGGAAAGTTACATAACATGTTTATTATTCCATGGTTGCTCATTTAATGGAAAGTTACATAACATGTTTATCATTCCATGGTTGCTCCCTTAATGAAAAGTTACATAACATGTTTATCATTCCATGGTTGCTCCCTTAATGGAAAGTTACATAACATGTTTATCATTCCATGGTTGCTCCCTTAATGGAAAGTTACATAACATGTTTATCACTCCATGGTTGCTCCCTTAATGGAAAGTTACATAACATGTTTGTCATTTCATGGTTGCTCCCTTAATGGAAAGTTACATAACATGTTTGTCATTCCATGGTTGCTCCCTTAATGGAAAGTTACATAACATGTTTATCATTCCATGGTTGCTCCCTTAATGAAAAGTTACATAACATGTTTATCATTCCATGGTTTCTCTCTTAATGGAAAGTTACATAACATGTTTATCATTCCATGGTTGCTCCCTTAATGGAAAGTTACATAACATGTTTATTATTCCATAGTTGCTCCCTTAATGAAAAGTTACATAACATGTTTATCATTCCATGGTTGCTCCCTTAATGGAAAGTTACATAACATGTTTATTATTCCATGGTTGCTCATTTAATGGAAAGTTACATAACATGTTTATCATTCCATGGTTGCTCCCTTAATGGAAAGTTACATAACATGTTTATTATTCCATGGTTGCTCATTTAATGGAAAGTTACATAACATGTTTATTATTCCATGGTTGCTCCCTTAATGGAAAGTTACATAACATGTTTATCATTCCATGGTTGCTCATTTAATGGAAAGTTACATAACATGTTTGTCATTCCATGGTTGCTCATTTAATGGAAAGGTACATAACATGTTTATCATTCCATGGTTGCTCATTTAATGAAAAGTTACATAACATGTTTATTATTCCATGGTTGCTCATTTAATGGAAAGTTACATAACATGTTTATCATTCCATGGTTGCTCATTTAATGGAAAGTTACATAACATGTTTATTATTCCATGGTTGCTCCCTTAATGGAAAGTTACATAACATGTTTATCATTCCATGGTTGCTCCCTTAATGGAAAGTTACATAACATGTTTGTCATTCCATGGTTGCTCCCTTAATGAAAAGTTACATAACATGTTTATTATTCCATGGTTGCTCATTTAATGGAAAGGTACATAACATGTTTATCATTCCATGGTTGCTCATTTAATGAAAAGTTACATAACATGTTTATTATTCCATGGTTGCTCATTTAATGGAAAGTTACATAACATGTTTATCATTCCATGGTTGCTCATTTAATGGAAAGTTACATAACATGTTTATTATTCCATGGTTGCTCCCTTAATGGAAAGTTACATAACATGTTTATTATTCCATGGTTGCTTCCTTAATGGAAAGTTACATAACATGTTTATCATTCCATGGTTGCTCCCTTAATGGAAAGTTACATAACATGTTTATCACTCCATGGTTGCTCCCTTAATGGAAAGTTACATAACATGTTTATCATTCCATGGTTGTTCCCTTAATGGAAAGTTACATAACATGTTTATCATTCCATGGTTGCTCTCTTAATGGAAAGTTACATAACATGTTTATCATTCCATGGTTGCTCTCTTAATGGAAAGTTACATAACATGTTTATCATTCCATGGTTGCTCCCTTAATGGAAAGTTACATAACATGTTTATCATTCCATGGTTGCTCCCTTAATGGAAAGTTACATAACATGTTTATCATTCCATAGTTGCTCCTTCACTGTGTGAGTTTGATTTATTCTCTGCTTAAAGAGTTTACTGTGCATTGCAGATACTTGTTACTTAACTGTTTGAAATCAATGAGTATGACACAGAAAAACATATTTATCCATCTAAAGATTATCACTTGTTATGAAGTAACAGACTTGCCTCTGTCTCATTACTCTAGTCTTTTATTTCAACAAACTTTAAATGAATGACTTGTAATAATTTTAGTAACAAAAAGCTTGAAAAATAAAAACTAAACCTGGATTATATTAAACTTATTGTCAAAAGTAGAAACCAAAGGTTTATTATAAAGAATGTAAGCATAACCGTGACCCATAGTGTAGTAATTATTACCACTGTGTTTTGTACTTGTATCTTGGTGTTCATAATTCAACATATCACTTCTGTTTGCCATTAAAAATTATAAAGTAAAATGATAAATCAGAGTTACAAACTTTTTCATGTAAACAGTAAATTGCTTGTTGTGATTTTTTTTACACTTAACTAGCCCAAGCCTCACGTATCATATTTTTTAGAGTCTAGCTCTGAAGAAAGAGTTTTAGAAGAACATGAAAATACAGATTTATCAGAAAATTCAGGAGGAAACGTTACTGAATCTTCCTTTGTTGATATATCTCACATATCACAACCAGATAAACCAGTTGTTACCGGGAAACACTGTATGGTGGAAAAGTTTGACGACAGTATTAAAATCTATTACAAAGGAAGTCTTGTAAACCAAGGAGACCGTATTCCAGATGGAGATCGGATAGTGTTTCAATGTGCAGATAGTGAAAATAGGCAAATGTTAGGCACAAGTAAAATTTATTGTAAAAATGGAAAATGGAGTTATAAGTTCTTACCAAGATGTCTGCTGAAATATGGTATGATTATGTATAATTTTTATCTTAAAAATAAAATCTAAATGTGTAAAAATTTACATTATTTTTTTCAACAAAAGTTAAGGTTGGTGTAGGAATACTTACTGTAAAAATTTGATCACTACAACTATTATTTAATTGTTGTACCAGTTTCAGTCCCAACCCTATTCAGGTAAAAAACACTTTCTTATAAAAAAACAGTAGGCCTTCTACAGTTTAGTTGGATTAACTAAAACTATAAATTTTTGGATAATAACCTAAGTTGGAGGGGTTTCGTTTTTCTCTTCTCACACTACTGCTGTCTCTTAACTGTTATGGTTTCCTTCCTTTCCCCATCTGAGCATTAGTTTAAATATTTCTCACATGCATCAGTTTGTTATTGTCCACTTAATTGTCTTTGGTAATGTCTGTCTTGTGACACTCTCCACTTATGTCAGTGTACTCCATATGTCCTGATACTGTATATAATTATATATAAATTATATATTTTCACATTTTCTCAACAAAGTATTCACTGATAGGTTTCTCTTTACTCCAACTATTGGGGTTACTTTTAACATTATTCATGTTAACTGGATGATTTTTGTTGGAAAATAAAAGTTTGGCTAGCCAACATATGGAATGAATTTGTGGATTACTTTTTTCTATCCCACATCTGATTTGTACTATTGCTGAACTACACAGAGCAGTTGAAGCTGTCTGTAGCTTTAACTGTGATGAGATGGAGACACACATTTGGTCCAGTGTGTTTTTCTAGGGATTTCTCAGGATGCACTTGCAGCTTAGATTCATTTTTTCCAGCACCTTCCTTTAATCTCAACTCCTTGTGAGACCAATTTGGATCATCCATCTCCAGCTCCTTCTCTTCATTTGATTACTGCTGGCACCATCTCATTTGTTGGAAAAACATCACACTCGGATTTTACTTTCAGAAGCAACTAAGTAAGCTTTATGATCAGAACCAAGAAATCTGTTTTCACTCCAACTCAATGTATTGTCCATCTGGGAGCATTGCTTTTCAGGTTGAGAAGAGGGTTTGTCCGTTTTGTAATTTCTTACCTTATTGTTGTGAATCAAGTAGCTCAGAATGCATCACTCTATAGCTTCAGGCTAGACTCTACTCACAAATATATAGACAGGTAGTTCGAACGCCATCACCACCAACATGGAATTTAGGTGTCCTATAATTTCAACCATGAGCAGTGGAACCTGGTTGAGGCTTGGCCAATAGTGATTACAGATCATGTCAAATTTCACTCAAAGTGCATGAATTAGGTTCCGTGTGAAGAGCATACCTATTCTGGGTGCAGTGCAGTTCCTCACTCTAGGGTGCTACTCTTCTATTAGCACAACCATTATCTATGTTGTCTCATTCTGTGTGGATAATAACCTCGCTACATCTTCCAACATATCAGTGTGAAATTCTAGCTTTAATGTGAAAAGAGGTACGTTTTGGAAGTTAACATTTTCAGTGGAACTTACCTCTGCTTACACTCTCTCACCCATATTCTCAGTAAGAGCCTTTACGAAGAACTCCAGATTGGATTGGTCTTGAAAAAGTAATGATATTACCTGACTGAGGTGTTTATAAACATTAAGAGCATATTGAAGTTGGTGAAGAGTATGACAGGACAGATATCTTTAAAGGGAATTAAGTGTGGAATAAGAGTCTACAACAATAAACACCAGTGCTTAGATTGGTGAAGGAAGGGAACTCTAACAGTCAATTTATAGCTGTAGTGTAAGTGAAGGTAAGTACTATTGGAAACAAGTATTTGATGTGAGAAAATGTTAACGTACAGCTGTGATTTTGGGAGAATAATTAAAGCTAAAAAAAACAAATTCTGAGCAGGTACAACATTGCATATAACTAAACTATTATTAGACAAAAGTCTATGTGTGTGTGTGTGTTTTAAAACTGTTGAACTATCAAACCGAACATGGCATTTGTACTTAGGGACCTACCAGGAAGTTAAATGTGATCATTCAAATTTCACTCTC
Source organism: Carcinoscorpius rotundicauda (assembly GCA_011833715.1). Classification (NCBI taxonomy): domain Eukaryota; kingdom Metazoa; phylum Arthropoda; class Merostomata; order Xiphosura; family Limulidae; genus Carcinoscorpius; species Carcinoscorpius rotundicauda. The sequence continues at coordinate 168,535,801 of CM022392.1, read as the reverse complement.
TGGGTGGTCATACGGTGCATGGAACTTTCATATCTTCACTTCATGACTCAAGTACAATTACTTTTAAAAGGTTAGTAGGTTGTTCAAGTTATTTTAAGCTGGGTAACAACTAACTGAGTTACTCTATATTCTCTTCTCTACCAGTGACAATCCTTTTTCCTTGAGGTGATCTTTTTCCTTTTTTTTTACTTAATTTGGGCTTAATTGTAGTTCTGAATTGACCTGTTATGGACCAGTCATTCTAATTGGTAAAAAGATCTTGAAGCTCTGTAATGCATGCTGGAGTACTGAAGATGATAAAGGATTCTACAAAGGAGTTCTATGAGTCAATTAGAGATCTTATGATATAACTCTTAGACCACTTTGGTTCTTCTTTTTTTCTGTTATAGATTTTGTAAAACTGCAGAGAAATCCTACAGTATGTCACAAGTTACTGATTAATCAAGCCATACTTGCCTTTGCATATGTTTAACCAAGCACTGCACTAGACAGAACACACACACGTTGCTGTTCTCTCCAATAACAGTAACAATAATGTGGAACTTTAAATTATTGGCCCTAACATTTAAGGCTTGGCCTGGCCAGATGGTTAGGGATCTTAACAAAAGTTCAATTCTCCACTTTACCATACATGCTCTCTTTCTTAACCATGTTGGCATAATAAAGTGATTGGCAATCTCACTATTTATTGGTAAAAGAGCAGCCCAAGAGTTGGCAGTGGTTGGTGGTGACCTGCTGCAGACTTACTTGATTGGATTATATACACTCTGTGGCATTTACTTTAGGTCATCTGAATAAAGCCATGTGTGTTGCATTATTTACAACTGTGAAGTTATTGTTAACACAAGCAATTACTTCCATAATTTTGTTTGTTTTATCCACTGCTTGTACCACATATTGGCATTGCAAAAAGTTGTAGTTCTCATTCCTCGACAAAATGAATAATATCCATGAGGATGATACCAACTTGGTGCAGGGTTTTGTAAATACCACTCATCTCTTGGTTTCTCAACTTCCTTTGTTTCTTGAGAGTTAGCTGGGAACCATTTGACTGAGGTGACCAAATAAGGTATCTGTGGGGGTCTTCTGCATGTTGAACAACTTAATAATGTATCTATGGGGGTTTTCTGCATGTTGAACAAATTAATAATGTATCTGTGGGGGTTTTCTGCATGTTGAACAACTTAATAATGTATCTGTGGGGGTTTTCTGCATGTTGAACAACTTAATAATGTATCTATGGGGGTTTTCTGCATGTTGAACAACTTGCTGATGACTTCATTCTTAAATGAGTCCTTTTATGTTTTAGTTACTTCTCTTCATAGACATCTGATTTTGCAAGTGGTGATCTTTTATTTACAATCAATACATCTGGCATTGATAACAAAGAGTTAGAATGAAGATTGCAGTTATGAGATAATGTTTAGTGTCCATTGATATAGCTGTGTCATGAGTGAGGTCAACTGGTTTTTAATGTTGTTTACTTTTTATCAAGGTGTTTCTGCTTTGTGATCCATCTTCACATTCTCTGTGAACATGCTGTCAAAAGGTACTTGAAGCCTTCAGCCTGTTAAAGGTTCTTTTGCTGAAGGAGATCATCCAACAACTACCTCATCATCCTCAATTCATATTTTTCAAAACCTTTACTTAATTTATTTGTGTGTTCCTGGAATCTGTTACTGTCTGATAGTGTATGATAAGAAGCTCATTGTTTTCCTTTGGAGTGGAATTAGCTTCTTTGGTTATCCTGTCCTTCTAAATAACAAATGGTAGTGGAGATGACACATCTTCATCTAATTTCTGATTTGAACTAGAACCACTCTGTTACTTAAGGTTGGAATATTAAAGTGAGTGCATGCATACATAGATGAAAATAAATTCTTATTGTGAACATTATAAACTGGAGATGTATAATTTTAGGTAGTTTGTAAAGTGTTTCATAGTGAGAAAAGAACAAACAGAGCAGAGAAACGGTAACTGATATTTGGTGTATGAATGACGTGAAATGTTACGTTTTTACCACATATCTTTTCCTACTAGTAGTGCACACAACTAGGGTTAGATGAAAGGTTCTTTTTGTAAACCTGAATATTGTAGAAACAGTTAATTATTTAAAAAGAATGTATACAATATTCAGGCAGAGTTTTGAAATAATCTTTAAGTATAATAAGCTACAAAATAGTTAAAGATACATTTAATCCCATGTTACAGGTACAAATGAACTATCAGTTATTGTACTTCCTTCCCTACGCTCAGCAGTTAGAAGAGATGGTGCAGGTGTTTTACTTGTTAAGCCACACATAAAACTTTCCTTATTGTGTAAAAATAAAAATGTAGGCACTGCATATTGGCAAACAACGGTACAAGCTGATGTTAATAAAGGCAGTGAGTATTAATTGTTTTTGTTCTACCTTCTTTGACTAATAGAAAAACAAAGAACCCAAGACATCAAATGTCTGAACAGATAAATGGATTAAATTACCACTTTAAGCTTTAATAAAGTAACTTTTTTTGTATTTGTGAAGCATTAATATATGTATGGTTTCCAAGTTATATGTTGTTGTTTTGTGTTATTTCATAGAAATTCAATGTTTTATCTAGTAAACATGTTTCTGTTAAAGTTAAATTTAACGTGCCTCAGTGAAAAATGATATATAATTTTATGAAAATATTTTATCCTTTTTCAACCATTACCTGGTTTTAAGATTGAAGGTTGTCAACAATCAGCTGGTTTTAAATTTGAAACTGTTAAGATTGAAGGTTGTCAACAGTTAGCTGGTTTTAAATTTGAAACTGTTAAGATTGAAGGTTGTCAACAGTTAGCTTGTTTTAAATTTAAAACTTTTAAGATTGAAGGTTGTCAACAGTTAGCTGGTTTTAAATTTAAAACTGTTAAGATTGAAGGTTGTCAACAGTTAGCTGGTTTTAAATTTAAAACTGTTAAGATTGAAGGTTGTCAACAGTTAGCTGGTTTTAAATTTAAAACTGTTAAGATTGAAGGTTGTCAACAGTTAGCTGGTTTTAAATTTAAAACTGTTAAGATTGAGGGTTGTCAACAGTTAGCTGGTTTTAAATTTAAAACTGTTAAGATTGAGGGTTGTCAACAGTTAGCTGGTTTTAAATTTAAAACTGTTAAGATTGAAGGTTGTCAACAGTTAGCTGGTTTTAAATTTGAAACTGTTAAGATTGAAGGTTTTAAACAGTTAGCTGGTTTTAAATTTAAAACTGTTAAGATTGAGGGTTGTCAAAAGGTGGCTGGTTTTAAATTTAAAACTGTTAAGATTGAGGGTTAAAAGAATATTTAAGTTAATTTTCACCTAAACCCTCAGAATTTTGGAACAATTAATGTAGCATAACAAACGAAGTGAAAGAAGCATATATGATATAGATTTGCTATTTCATTCAGTAACAGCATGTATTAGTTTGTTTGAAAGGGCAGAATTGTTTGTTTGTTTATTTATTTAATTTTTCACTTTTAGATTTGGTGTTTCCTGAGCCTAAAGGAAAATTTAAAGTGAAAAATACTGTACATTCATAATAAATATAAAACTACTTGATGGCTCATTTCATTGAAGGATTTGGATTATTTGGCTAGTTGGGCATATAATTAACAAATGGCTTTTAATTTTAATGAAAGCGAGGGAATACATATGGGATATCAAATTTTCAATTATGAGTATAATTTTCATTGAAATAACCTCAATGTTGTTATGTAATAAACATATCTTGGTATAATAATTGGTCATTCTCTTAAACCTTTCAAGAAATGTGTTATTCCTAGTGGCAAAGCAAATAGGATTTTAGATTGTGTCTACAGGCATTCTGAAAACAAGTCTAAAGAGTCTATAATGTCATTGTACAGGTTATTTGTTAGGCCTTTAAGCCCTTAGGCCTTAAAATACCTTAGAAAAGACATTGAATTGTTGGAAATGGTTCAGAGGAGGGCTACCAGGATAATGGTTGGGATGGAACAGTTATCATACAAGAATAAGTAAAGATCTCTGAACTTGTTTCCTGTTGAGAAACAGAGTTAGAATGAATCAGATTGAGGTGTTTAAGATTGTTAAAGTAATTGACAGTGTTGATGTATCAATATTTTTAATACTTAGGGGTGAAAACGGTAGGATTATGGGACATAAATATAAATTTTGGCAGGGTAGGAGTCATCAGTAGCTGAGACAGCTTTATGTTATTAACAGTGTCATCAGCCTTTGAAATTGGTTGCCTTTAGATTTTGTGGTTGCAGTAACTAAGGAGATTAAGGAAATACTTGAAAAATATTTGAATGAGAAATGTTTTGTTATTTTTAAATTTAATGTTTGGGTGAAGGTTACTCTCTTCAAAACCTTATTAACCAGGACTGTTAAATTCAAAAATGAACTAGGATTTCAGTGACATTTACACGTGGGTGGAGTTTTTATATTTTTAGTTGTATTTATTGTACGTTTGCATTTTGTTTACATTAAATATGACAGTTTGCATTTTACTGATTTCCTCAGTCAGATACTCAAATATAGAAAAAGAACTATCGTATATTTTGTTTGACACCACAAAGTTTCACACTGGAAACTACACATGTTCTGCTCCTTCTGGAGGTTTGGTGGTGTTGCAAGTTGTTGTAACAGGTAATGTAAAACATTTTTATGACAAGTTTATATGAAATTCAATTTTAACAGTGTGTGTTTTGTCACCACTCTTTGTGTTTTGATTTATACATCTTGTCTAATTTCACACATAGTGGATGCATAATTTATGAAACATGTTTTCTTTGTTTTTTTTCTTTTAACATGGCTAATAATCAAAAAAATTTTTTCAATTACGTCATTAATAGCCAATCACAGATTTGGATGCCTTAACCTATGAGAGGTGACACAACTTCTTAACTTATCTTATGGGAATATTCATCAGCATATAAATACTAATTCTTTTGAGAAAGAGGGAAGAAAGAGATATTGGTATTATATTTGTGGTGATTATTTTTGTAAGCCTGAGCCTCCCAAAGGTACAAGCCCTGGTTAGTTTCACTGGATGTTCCCTCTCCCTCCCGGCCTCTGCATTGTAAGCACAGTAAGTTTAAGATTTTTAATGTAATGTAACTGTCTATGGAAAGGAAAAGGGACAATATTTCATCTTCTATAATGAAGAAGGATTCAGTGTAGAAGCTAAAAATGTCTTCACCTTGACTTTCAATAGGCAGTTACAGTATTAAAGTTCTTAAACCTAACATGAAGCAGTGTTGATAAAAATGATGTGTTATTCTGTTCAAGAGTTTGTAACAAAAACTTTCTAGTAAATATAAAATTATACATGCTTCAGGAAAACAATTGTGTTTGACTTCACTCTTTATAGAACCTAAAATTTGCTAATTGATATTTCTCCATGAATTAAATTCATTTGTAATTTTTTTTCTTTACATTTAAGTTTAAACTGCAAAAATCTTGCTTGTCAGATTTATAAATTTAGCTTAGTAAATTATTTTTAAAAGTTTTAGTGCTTAGCTTTTGTACTCATATTTAAAATTATAGTTAACATTTCATTGAAAGATAATGCTATAATTGACAAACTTTTTGTGGAGTAAAACATTTATTAAGTCTGTAAATTTGGTGTATTTATATATATATATCACATGTAGATATGAAAGTGAATGAATCTTAACCACATTTGATGATCAGTAAAAGGCAGTGGTTCAGATCTCTGTCGACAGATGCGTTAGACAAAAGTAACTGTATTGCATAAATTAGTTATATAAAGAATAAAATTCATTTATCAAAAAGACGTTTTTTAATCATATTACCCATCATTATTTTGACTGAAAGAAAGCTGCTTACCTAAATACAACTGGAAGATGTTTTTCAGTCCTGTAACAAAACTGAAAATAAAACCCTTTTTTAATTCAGTAAAATCAAGAACGTTATGATATACATCAGAAACTGAGACCATTCAGTTTACTTTATGTGTCCTCACTGATATTCTCATTTTAAACCTAGCACATTTGATTCTGGAGATATGTAGACCGAGAATGCAGAAGAACAAAGTTGTGATTTTTTTTGTTAGAGGTTGAAAAGAAAAAGAAATTCAGCATAAAAAAATTAAATCAAAAAATAGAAGAATACCAGTTATATCGGTAAACAAGTATTGTATGGATGATTGTGAATTTAAGGATAAAGTAGATAGTTCACTTATTTAAGGTGTTGTAAGGAAATAATATACACTTAGAAAGAGGCAAATGAAAATAAAAATGTGCGTAATAATGAAATAAAAATAAAACAAGCGAGATGAAAGAGACACAGCAGACAAACACAAGACTTTCAGGCCCACATCAATGAAATAGAAGTGGTCCAAATTAACAACACATGTGAAGTCTTTCACACTCATTTACACCATGAGTGCTTTCTCATCCTGTATATTATTTAAGTGATATACTTTCTGTTATTAAAATTAGAATTAATATCAAATTATTAGAGTAGGAACACAATATTTATGCACTGTCAATGGTGTGCATGCTTTCCATTAAGAAAGGCTTAGCTCTTTGTTATTGTTAATATAGGAAGATGTTTTGGCATATACAGGTTTTATATTGTGGTCACTTTCTAGTGGATCATATTAACTGTTTCTTCAGAGATTGAAACCCACGTCAGACACAGTTGGCATTTTTGTTTTAATTAGGGACATTTTAATTAATAAATAGATTATAATTTCATTGTACAGGTCACTGGTTAGGCCACATTTGAAACGTGTTTTGACTTGAGCTGTTTACCTTAGGAAAGACACTGAATTGTTGGAAAGGGCTTAGAGGTGTGCTGGAATGGTGCCTGGGACTGTCAAACTGTCAGAAAGAGTCAGTGGGAATTTGTTTGAAGTGTTTCAACATTGTAAGGGGAATTGATTATGTTGGTCTGTTTTCACATGTAATGGTGAGAATGATAACATGAAGGGACACAAATATAAATGTTGGCAGGGTAGAAGTTATCTTTAGCTAAGACATTTTTATTTTTCTAACAGGGTCGTTGCTCTTTGAAATGGATTACCTTTGGATGTTGTAGAGGCAGTAAATTTAAGTGAGTTTAAGAAAGAGCTTGATAAGTGTATAATGTTAATAGCTAGTTTAACATTTTATATTTGTAATTTTTTTTAATTTAGCTTAGAGGATTGAATAGCCAAGACAGACCAGTAGGTCCCATATTATTAAGAATAGCCAAGAAAGATCAGTAGGTCCCATATTATTAAGAATAGCCAAGACAGACCAGTAGGTCCCATATTATTAAGAATAGCCAAGACAGACCAGTAGGTCCCATATTATTAAGAATAGCCAAGAAAGATCAGTAGGTCACATATTATTGAGAATAGCCAAGACAGACCAGTAGGTCCCATATTATTAAGAATAGCCAAGAAAGACCAGTAGGTCACATATTGTTAAGAATAGCCAAGAAAGACCAGTAGGTCACATATTATTAAGAATAGCCAAGACAGACCAGTAGGTCCCATATTGTTAAGAATAGCCAAGAAAGACCAGTAGGTCCCATATTATTAAGAATAGCCAAGAAAGACCAGTAGGTCACATATTATTAAGAATAGCCAAGAAAGACCAGTAGGTCCCATATTATTAAGAATAGCCAAGAAAGACCAGTAGGTCACATATTATTAAGAATAGCCAAGAAAGACCAGTAGGTCCCATATTATTAAGAATAGCCAAGAAAGACCAGTAGGTCACATATTGTTAAGAATAGCCAAGAAAGACCAGTAGGTCACATATTATTAAGAATAGCCAAGACAGACCAGTAGGTTCCATATTGTTAAGAATAGCCAAGAAAGACCAGTAGGTCACATATTATTAAGAATAGCCAAGAAAGACCAGTAGGTCCCATATTATTAAGAATAGCCAAGAAACTGCTCTATATTATTCAAAAACGTTATGTCATTTGGTTTCTATGCTGTTGTTGCTTTAATTCTTGATTAAACAATTGTTTTAGAACTAAACTTTGAATTTAAAGAAAATAATAATTATTCTTATACACCACAACACAGACTTGTTCATAATCAACAAAACATTCCCCTTTAGCCTGGTGAACCAGTCAACATAAAGAATCTACCTCACATTGTTTCTTGGTTTCATAGTTAGAAGCTAACCAGCTGAAAATCTACTAGATAACTTGTGTTTGGTCCAAATACAGATTTTTGGTAGCAACAAACCACGAAAAAGGACTGAATGTAATTATAAAAGTGTGGAATGCCAAATATAAAAACTGTTCGTCACTGTGAATTGTGCAGAAGATTTTGTTCCCTCCTGTTTTTCCTGTTTGATGAAAGCAAATTTATATAGTTGCTCTATAGGTGGCATATCTGGATGAAACTGAATCAGCTTTAGAGTTGTAAGAATATTTCACTAAATAACAGTAGGTTTATTCAAGATTTTAATAATAAAGTAATAATAGACCTTTTACTTGTTGAGCCAGATAAGGTAATGTAAACACGTGTGTACTAATTTAGTGGTACTGCCCCTATCTTATATTATTTATTTAATACTACTGCAATTGCTGTGAAATGGACTGTTTACATTTTGAGCTCATATTCTGGTGTATAAAACACATTTGAAACAAGAAATAATTTGTTATAAACTTTCACCCTTATGGAGTAGATATCATAGGTTTGTTAGATGCATAACTTTGCATTTGATTCTGTTTACCATTTAATTATTTGTTTTTAATAAACTGGTTTAACTTTATATAATTAATGTCAGAAGAACATATATATTTCTTATAAACTAATTAATGATTGCAACACCCTGTAGATTTTGATAAAAATGTGTCAGAAGATTCAAAGGGACATGAAAGTACAGATACATCATCGGAAGATTCAAAGGGACATGAAAGTACAGATACATCATCAGAAGATTCAAAGGGACATGAAAGTACAGATACATCATCAGAAGATTCAAAGGGACATGAAAGTACAGATACATCATCGGAAGATTCAAAGGGACATGAAAGTACAGATACATCATCAGAAGATTCAAAGGGACATGAAAGTACAGATACATCATCGGAAGATTCAAAGGGACATGAAAGTACAGATACATCATCGGAAGATTCTCTGGAAGATATTACTGAATCTTTCATCTCCACCACATCTTACAACATGGAAACCAGAAAACACTGCAAACTGCAAAGATATGATGCAAACCTAAGCATCTATCACAAAGGTAATATTGTGAAAACAGAAGATCTCATTCCAGATGGAGAGTGGATAATGTTCAGGTGTATAGACACTAAAAAGAGACATCTCTTTGGTGTAAATACAACGTATTGTGAAGATGGGAAATGGAATGATAGCTGGTTCCCAGAATGTCTGCTGAAATATGGTGATTTTTGTTTTTCCTTATCTTTTGGTTCAATTCAGGAAATAAGATACATCATGATGAACATTTTGGAACACTGGTAATAAATATTACATCTTAAAAACTATCCATACATTTTTTGTTTCCATAAAAGCATATAAATTTAACATTGTAACACTGAGGTTGTAGTTTCATTTTCAAAAATGCAGTTGTTTTTTATTCTTTCTGTGCAATAGATAAATCAAAATTGTATAACTGTGGATATATAATCAAAATAAATAACACATCAGTTCTGTACCCTACACAATTTGTTTTTATCAGCAAGGCCTAATTATCATTTTTATTATGCAACAGCTATGAAAATGATGACATTCAGGTTATACAGAGTGATCCAATGAAAGATATTTCATTGATTTCCAATGGGAAAAATATAATCCACTGATAAAACAAACCTATGTCATTGTAATAAAATGTTGTTTTGTAACACTATAAGAGTATATTTTACTGGATCACCTTGTATTTTTATTCTAATACATATCCACCTTTTGAGCAATATCAAGACAATATTTTTTTTTATTTAAAATGATGTAATTTTGTAAAGTCATAAACTGACCCTAGGTCATTGTTTGTTAACACTTGATTCTATATCACATCAATCGTATTTTCTAACGTCAGTTAAGTAAAAAATTAAGACTTCACATTGTATACATGCTAATACATCTAGTAACTCTAAAAAGTATGGATTTTTTTTTAAATGTATATTTTCCTTTTTTCATCATGTGTTTCTCTTTGTTAACCTGAAATCATATTCTGGTAATAGAATGAAGAATTACTGCTGTGTTATTTCCATTAAGAAGTGTATATTTTAATTATTTTACAAACGCAGGTAGTTTGATTCATTTTCAAGACTGTAATATGTGTATTTTATTGTTGTTTTACTCATCTACTATATAATTAGATAAACAAAATCCATTGTTTCTGATGCTATATATTTCCATCTATTTAATAAACCTCTTAAAAACATTCTCTTTCAGTTAAAATGTTAAAAGAATGAAATTATGATTATTTGAAACTGTAATTCATAAACAGTTAATGTGTAGAAATTGATAAGTCAACAACATTTCTTGTGATGTCACAGGTACTGAAGACTTATTGGTTTTGGTGAAACCTTCCAGCCATTTAGAAGTTGTTGAAGATAGCAATCATATCTTGTATGTTAAACCATTAGAACAACTCAAATTAATATGTAAAAACAAAAATTCAGTTCCTGTAAGTTGGAAAACCACAGTAAAAGCTGACGTTACTGAAAAAAGTGAGTCTAAGTTTTTCCTTTTTATAATTTGATTTTTTGTTCTATCTGAGAACATGTTTTTTAATTTGTACATATTTTTCTTTGATTTTTATTGAAGCTTACCGTAAATTAGGGTAAAGTATGTCATCTTTTGGGCCTGGCATGGCCTAGCTCGTTAAGGCATGTGCTTCGTAATCTGAGGGTAGCGGATTTGCGCTCGAGTCGTGCCAAGCAAACTCACCCTCCCAGCTATGGGGGCATTATAATGTTATGGTCAATCCCACTATTCATTGGTACAAGAGTAGCCTAAGAGTAGGTGGTGGGTGGTGATGACTAGCTGCCTTCCCTCTAGTCTTACACTACTAAATTCGGGACGGCTCAGTGCAGTGGGCTAACAACCTACTCACTTAAATACCTGTTCATGAAACTGCAAGTAATTGTGGCCCGATGTTCCTTGACAGAATCGAGTGAAGAATAATGATGATGATGATGATGTCATGTTTTACTGTTATTTTTTTAACAAATCAAAACTGTATTTGTTTTAAAATATAAAAATAGTTTGTGGAATGAATAACTTAATAGGTTAAAAATGGTACATTTATAAAGTAATTTATTTTTAACTAAACCTCTAAAGCTTGTAACCTGTGTTATCAGTTGCTTTTACAGTAGCTTTAGTGTAACCTAGATTTGTTGTAGTTATATGATTAGTTGATTTTTACACAAGGCTTTGCTTACACCAAAATGTTTAAATTAGAACACCCCTCCTTAAAAACCCTGATGTTACAAACTGTTGCTTAGAGCTTGAGGTGTGGTATTATGTAGGAACAAATTTTTTCGTAAAATATTTCAGAAAAGGCATAGAGCTAGAGTTGTAATGTCAGCTCATATAGTCCTAATTTACAATTCTGATACATTAAAAATCAGCCCAGCATGGCCATGTGGGTTAAGGAATTCGACTCGTAATCATCAAAAATCATCTCCCCCATCGGGTGTAAAAAATCTATGCCCCTGTTCTCTCCCAAGCATGTTAAGACATTCAACTTGTAATCCAAGGGTTGCAGGTTTGAATCCCCTTCACACCAAACGTGCTCGCCCTTTCAACCATCGGGGCATCATAATGTGATGGCCAATTCCACTATTCAGTGGGTGGTGATGACTAGCTGCCTTCCCTCTTGTCTCACACTGCTAAATTAGGGACGGCTAGCACAGATAACACTCATGTAGCTTTTGGCAAAATTCAGAAACAACAACAACTACAATGAGAATCACAGTTATGAGAAGAAACATACCATTTCTCACATTAAATGTTTACATGTTGCTACACTATTATAAAAGTATAACAAAGCAGTATGTTTCAATCTATTTTTTGCATGTTGTACAAAACGTTTGTAAAGGATGAAGTTTAGTAGTGTTTTTTGAGTATCAACTAATTCCCAATAGCACAGCAGACTTACAACACAAGAAACTGGGTTTCTATATCTGTGGTTGGCAGAGCACAGACAACCAAATGTGTAAACTCATGCTTAACTTCAAACAAACGCAATAAGTCTGAGGATCATAATAATATTTTTGTAGAAAAATTTCTTGTTCATTCAGTTTGATGTCATAGTCAAGTTACATAAACAAATATTTCCTTAGTAACAGTATTGAATACAAATTCACATAAGGTGAGATTTTAATTCTTTTAATTAAGTTTTTATATCTTAAATTAACATATAAATTTATTGGATGATTAATCTTTGTTAAATATGTATTCCTCTTATATCCAGTCCTTATTTTGATAATCTCTCAATGCTTATGACGTGTATACATTTACTGTATTTTGTTTTTGTGATAACATTTTACTAACGTTTTTCCTCCAGCGAGCTTCTCAATCTCAGAAAAGGAAATATATTTAATAGAGTTTAATGCCACGAAGTTTCACACTGGAAACTACACATGTTCTTATCCTTTTGGAAGTTCAGTAACATTGCAAGTTATTGTAACAGGTAAAGTTATTGTTTGTCTTTCTTACAATATGTTAATATTTATAAGTTGAAATTATTTATTATTTAGTTTCTGATCAGAAATCACTTAAAAAAAGGTATAGAGTTGAAATGTCTGAAAGAATATAAACCACTTTATTGAAACTTTCTCCAAAACCACATATATTTCAAATTTTTAAATAAAATTGATTTTTAGTATTAATTTCAAATATATTTTAAACAAGTGTTGTGATAATAAAACAAATTGTATTTATGTCTCGTTTCAGCTTCCAGTTGAATCCTTTATCATCTATTTACGTTAGTTATTGGACAACAATGCTTTATTTTTATTCCACATTATGTTCTAGCTTTAGTAATGTTTATAATATGCAAGATTGCATTTGAAGTCTAGTTTGATAACATGGCAGTATTATGATTTTAATTTAATTAAAAGTAGAAAATTTCAACTTCTACAACTGTAGTATGTTCATCTAAGCCTTTTAAATAAATAAAGCATGAGTTTGAGATACACAGTTTTTATTTCTAAAGTCACAAATCACTTGAACAATACATTTGTTTCTTATGAGACCTCATGAATAACCTGAATGAAAACGTCTTTCAGTGGCTTTTTAAAATTGAATTTTCCCATATTGCTATCAGTAAGAAACTCTAGTTTGATCTTATTGATTTTAAATAGGGCCTTTGTCATTTATGCATAAATTTCACATCTTTGGCTTGGTTGTACATAAATGTAACCTTCTTGATTTTCTGTTCATGTTATCAAGTATGTTTCAAGATACTAAGAAAAGACTTGCTGGTGTTAGTGCAGGGTTGAGTTTTTTCGTTTATTTTCTTGTACCCAAAATGGTGCAACATTAAAGTTAATGCATAGTTCTAGAAGGAAAAAAGTAGGGTTGCAACCCTCAACCTAGACAGAGTTGATTCTCTGCCTTCATGAGGAGTTTTTTGCTGCCAAATGAATGAACACCAGGGAAGGATCTTTGAAGGCTTTCCTGGAAAGATTCATTGGAATTCCAAAGATGACAATGTCCTAGTAAAATGTGTAATTAGATGTTTCAAGAGCCTTACCAAGCTTCTGAGTCCACCGTTATTGCTTTAGGTGACTGTTAACCAATAATGTGGCTCCTACTTCAAGACAGTGAGTATCACAACAAATAAACATTTCAAAGATGCATTATTAAAGTGTTTGGAATTCCTGGATAAATTTTCCAACACTTTTTTTTTCAATGTCATAATGTTACCGATAAACATCTGATTATAGAGTGAAAAAAGTATTGATCCACTGTAACGTTTCAGGTACATTATTGAATTCAGGTCGTGAAAGTAAGATGCTGGTGTAATGTTGACAATGGGAGAATTTGTTTTTATTCAGTGGCATTTTACTAAGTTTGTTTGTCTAAAGAACTGTTGGATGAACCTTCAACCATCATGTGGGTCATGCAGATCACATCTTCGACCAAAGATTACAAGAGACAACGTACATCAGGAAGAAGTTTATTGCATTTCAGAAACAGGAATACCTTACTGTGAATTAGTTGCCATTGTAACTCACCAGACCTCAAGGTGGAAATTTGGTTGAATCTTAATTAACCCAAGTATTCTTCACCTCATGACAGAAAGTTTTAGTGTCTTACATTTGATATTTTATCAAACTACTTGTTGTTTATGTTATACCAATTAGTATAGCATAAAGTATTAGCTGACAATCCATATTTTAGTAATATACACGTTTTATGTTCCTAACTGTACAAGGAAACCTTTTGGAAAAATCCTCGAGTTCTTCTAGTATGATGCACATGACATATGTTCTCTAAGCACTTTGTCTTATCTGTTTCCTCCACCATAGCTTAAATGAGTAAGAAATTAAATATAAATTACTCACCACAAATCAGTGTTACTCAGACAAACCATAATTATTATAATCTTTAATTTTGTTTGGTTACAGAACTATCAATAGAAAATCAAATCCTTCTTGTCACAACCTGTGTCTCTCTCAGGATGTCTTAACAGTTCTTTCCTAGATTTAATTATCTATTACATTTAACCTATAGAAAGTCAAGGTTTTCTTTTATCAAAAGAAAAATTGCATAACACTGTCAGTTTTACTCAGAGTACAAGCAATGTTCCAGTGGGAGACTTGCAATTAGCTTGGATGATTTTGTAATGACTCTTGTCTCATAGCTAGAAAGCTAGAAAAATTGAGAGGTACAAGAAACTGTCTTCTCTTTTTTCATGTTATTAACCTATGTTCTTTGTTTAGTTAAATAAAAATTATTTAGTGCGTTACTACCATTTATATTAAAAAGTAGGGTTAAGTGTCATAAACAACAAGAAAAAAATTGAGTAAGTACTTTTTTCTTTTTTTCACCTTTTTTTATTTGTTATTATAAAAGTGACTAAAAGGTAAAGACGGGGATCTTTGTAGGTTACTTAAGATTATATTTCGTAAAGTAAATAATAATATCATAAAAATGGTTCATGAGACATGAGGGAAGCACGTATGCAGCATGTCGATAATGCAATTCGATAGAGTAACGTGAGCTGCACAGTATCCCGACATTTCGCAGCCGAAATTTTACACCCGACTCTAGGCAGCCAACAACTTGACAGTCAAGCTCGTATCAGCTGACAATTTTGCACCCAGGAAAATTGACAGCGATGCTTACCTAGCCGAGTATTTAGATTAACATTACAGTTTAAGAACAAAGACTCATATGTCATACAGCCATGTAGCCACATTTACTCACAGCCAAAATCATACAGCCATGCTGCCACATCTGTTCACAGTTTAAAACAGTAGTCTTAAGCACGTCCACTGTATCATGTGCTTGAGATTGTCCGCACGTAGTAGGCTTGTTACAACAGCTGGTGCTACTGTGGTGGTGGTGTTAGTAAAAATGGTAACAGGCAGCTGCCAATGTTTCACTTTCAGGACGGACTTTCTCGGTCCATTGGGTGCGTGGCTGTGCTCCTTGAGGCGAGCTGTAACTGTATCATCTTGGACATCAATCTGCACTGGGCAGTGCAAAGTTCTGTAATTTTCACACATGTAGAAAGTTACCTGATTGTCCTTCTTGCTACCCTGATTGAATAAATAAACGTATCCATTGTTGCCTACCTATGGCTTTCCTCTGTTTGGTGTTATGGAAGTTACTGTGTTGTTTACGATGTTACTAATCAGCTGTTTGAAACTGTTTTAAAATAAATCAATGAAAGTTGAACAAGAAGACCATGTGTTGAAGTTCTCACAGTAAACACAGACATTTTATATGTATTTTTCCATGTTAATTTGTTGTTAATTTAACGTTAGTAACATCATGAACAACACCATAACTTAACGATGTATTGCTTGGCTGGGTAATCATCCACTGCCAGTTTTCCTGGGTGTTAAATTGTTGGCTGCCAAGAGTCGGGTGTGAAATTTCGGCTGCGAAATGCCGTAGAACCGAGCTGCACGTACTCCAAGTGATATTGAAGTTATAATTGAATGGATAGTAGTTTGACATGGTTCAAACGAATATAAAAAAAATGGAATTATAAGTAGTTATGTACTGCTACAAACTGCTACATAGGATAAACTAATGTAATCTTGTTACAGTCATTCAAGAAGGTAATAACAAAGGGTAATTTAGATTATTCTGGTTGTGTTGGTTCTCAGGTCAGTCAAATTGATATCATTTTGAGTTAGGGTAAAGATAATATAAAGTTTTATGGAACAAAATGTTAGAAGTATATTTTGGAGATTTTAGAGACTAAGCAAAAGAAATTTGAGATTTTTGAGATGAGAAAAAGTATTTTTAATCTTAACATGAAAATCATTCTTCACACAGACTATTCAAAACAAATACTCAGGATATTAATGGACAAGTTTTTACTTAATTAAAAATACTTCACTAAATATATACACACTGTATTTGAAAGTTAGAAGTATTAAATCTATGAAGACTTTAATAGAGTGCCAAGAGGTCAAGCAGTCAGTCAAATTGTTCCAGCTTATTTTTAAAGAGTTAATTTTTCTGCAGAGAAAGTAAAGTTGCCTGACACTTGATGATATGAAGAAGAGAAGATGCATCTTATTAGTTGCATTAAGAAAGAAGAGCCACTACTCTTCATCTTGTTTGATGTTGACCAACTAATACAAAAGAAGAAGATAAGACTGAAGTGGACATGCAAAACTGAAGGTGGAACTTTGTCTATGAAGCTCACATTTTCAGAATTATTGAAGATACTGTCAGTGTAATAAGTAGAGCAAATGGACATTACTCTGAATTTGACACTCAACTCATCATCACCATACAAACAATAGAAATGCTACCAAATGCTTTTCTAGAGAAAGAAGAGCCAGTGTGTTGTAATGTACATTGATATATCTTGAGTTCCCAGAAGGAGTCTTACTATGGTTATAAGATTCAAGGAACAAGAAGTTTCTTGTGAAGTAAATGTAATTTTGAAGTATATACATTACAGTTAATTATGAAAGATGCAAAACAACTGCAATGAAAATGTAATTAAGATAAATATACAGAGGTTCATTATGTTATATTAAAAGGATTTTGATGTCTCACCATGACTTTACAGTCCACATTGCAATGTCTAGTCCATATATGCATAAGGTTGCAACGTGGTTCTTTTGGAAAAAGTTCCATTATAAGGCTGTTATATCTAAAGTACATCCATCCTCACTACATTTTTATTATCGTGGGTGTAGTTTGTCCTGTTGTTGGTCTCCTTTTATGGTTCTGATTACCCAAGTTGAATCATGTTTCTTTGGGCCTGACCTGGCAAGGTAATTAGGGTGTTCAACTCGTAATCTGAGAGATGTGGTCTTAGTCCCCATCCCACTAAACATGCTTGCCCTTTTCAGCTGTGAGGGTGTTATAACTTGACAGTCAATTCTACTCTTCATTAATTAACAAGTAGCCCAAGAGCTGGAAGTGGGTGGTGATGACTAGCTGCCTTTCTTTTAGTCTTTTACTGCTAAATTGAGAACAGATAATGCAGACAGCCCTTGTGTAGTTTTGCACAAAAATTAAAAACAAACAGAAATCATGTTCCTTTGTCGTGTGATGTATTCAGTACAATGGATGTCCCACTTCTGGAAACTATAAATCTCTAATCTCAATACATTTTTATGATCGAGGCATTGTATATATATATATACACGAATATTTTACACCTGAAAGGATTGTTTTAAACCCTTCCCTCAAATGCTCAGTTTTTGGTGACATCCCGCTATCAACAAATGGATGACAGACATAATTCTGACACATAATTCTATTGAAACACTGATTTGTTATTCAAAATTGTTTTAGTGTAGCATATTTAATTATCTATAATTAAGATTCAAAACTTGCATGCATATTCAATTTAACATACATATAGACCATCTGAAGATATGCAAAGGTGTGTAACATGTATACACTACATTTACTATAGAGTGAACTACAGAAGCAGTTAACTTATGAAAGATCTGGATGTACTAAAACATGTCCTGACATGCTGTACATTTAACAATACATGCAGTATTAAGCAAAGTTCCTAGTGATGGTAGTATAGAAAGCAAAAGAGTACACATTACACTTGGGAATATAATATTTCTGTAACAACTAGAAATTCTTGAACCTAGTATGTGGAAAGACAAGTGTAAGGACTTGCAATTGTGAACCAAAGGATACAAGATAGTGGAAAGCTAAAGCTAAAATTAATATTTTATTGGATAAAATAGAAAAATGGCCATTTTTACAGATGGAAAACCATTGTACTGATGGTGTTGAATTGAAAACAAATTAAAAAAAATAAATGCAACAAACCAAGACAAAAATGTTCCAGGGAATTTTTAAATCAAAACTTAAATCATCTGGAACCACAAGAACTTAAATTGTGTAATTGTTAGTATGTCTTCATTTTGTTGGATTTCTACTGTTTTAATTGTTTTTATGTTGATAATTGTATTCTCATCATACAGAACTGTTTTCTTGGTAAATTGATGATGTCATAATATATTAATTGCAAGAATTATGTTTTCAGACCATGAAGAACCGGTTACTGAACAACAACTCCTAGCATCCTGTAAGATTGGGATTTATGATAACAACCTGAGGATATTTTATGGTGTTTATCAAGTGAAAACTGGAGATGTTGTTCCAGATGGAGGAAGGATATTATTTCACTGTGAGCCAATAGGAAAAACTCAATTGCATGGAAAGAATGAAAGTTTCTGTGAAAAAGGAAGCTGGCTGGACAAGGTGTTTCCTACCTGTGGTATGTGGTTCATTTGGTGACAGCAATTAAACATCCATTGTCATTCTGTTTTGTGTTATTACTTCATGAACATTGATCATTAAAAATAATAAGCAGTCCATACATTCTTCAAATATTATGATAAAACTTTCTGAGGATCGTGGGTTCGAATCCATGTCACCCCCTTTTATATGATGGGGCATTATAATGTGCAGTCAATCCCACTATTCGTTGGTAAAATAGTAGCGCAAGTGTTGGCAGTGGGTGGTGATGACTAGCTGCCTTACCTCGAGTCTGACACTGCAAAATTAGGAACGGCTAGCGCAGATATCCCTGGTGTAGTTTTGCACGAAATTCAAAAACAAACAAACCTTTTTATTATTTAGACATGCAGTTCACTGTTTGTTCCAATCGTGCTTGATGTCTTTGTTATTTAATATTATCATACATTAAATACACTTTGGACATTTCAGTACACAAGCCTTTTTTTTTTCTCTCTCTCTCTTGCATTATGTGGATAAGCTGATAATTCACTCGTGAATAAAGTGATTCTTACTTTTTTATACAAACTTAAAACTGTTCAGTTGTAAGAAACAAATACTCGTTTTGTAAACTACATTAAGATTCAACAGTTTAACACTGTCGTGCCATTTTTAATTACACATCAAATGATGTATGATGTTTGTTCTGAACATTGCATTACAGTCTATACGATGTGTCAAAATGGATTTTGTCACTTGTCTTACACATTTCAACCGTTTTTCATTAAGTTATTAGTTTACATTACTGTCATACAATTATTTGAATATGCCTCAAAATGGATATTGTGTTGTTTATTTCACATATTTATCCTTTATCATTATGTTTACAAACAGCAGTGCAAGAAATGTTTGCAAGAATTCTATATCTTTTAATTGTTTTGTAAGATAACTTATCTATTTTTTATTGTTATATATAATGTCATTGTACTGCTGTTTTTTTTGCTTTAATGGATGAGGACAAGGAAAGTTGTTCTTCGTTTGAGTTGTTAAGAGAAATGTCATTATATGGTCTCTTGTAATTCAAGTGGTTAATATTTTACTCTGAAATTACAGTAAAGACCAGAATTTTCTTTCTATTTTAATTACAGTAGAATTTACCAGGAATCTAACATTATTTCTGATGGAACACTTGGTTTATTTACCACAATTATGTATATATGTATTCCAGAAAAATAGTTAAGCGGTAAAAGTCATGAATCGATGACTCTGATGCTTAATATTTTCCATCAATTGATTTTATTTCAGAGTTTAATTTATAGTTTGAAAGCTAAATTAAAACGTTGTGTTTTTTACTGTTCTTAACTTTAAGTTCAATAAATGATAATAGGGACCACTGAAAATTAACAACCATTAACTTGACATGTTTGAATCTCTTTTTATGGACAAAGGTTTGTCCACGATTTTCACTATTATGCATTCTGTGATGATCCATTGTTAAAACATATAATTAATGTAACATAAAGTAACACAACACCGAATGTGCTTGAAGAACAATTGTAGAAGAAACTTATAACTGTTTTTATTTGTTATTTATAAGTTGTTGTTGTTTTTTTCAGTTTCTAATGATGCTGTAATAGAACTGAATAGTCGAGAAGAGGAGATCATTTCCCCTGGTGGCATAGTTGTATTTCCACCTCAAAAGTACCTATATATTACTTGCAGAAGTAATACCATTCGTTTTAGACCAGTTTTGAGTACAGAGGTCAAAGGTGTTAGTAAGTTATCTGGTTATGATCCTTACTTTTGTTGACTGTTGCTTTCAAAAATATTCACTGTACTAAAAGTCTTTGTACCAATTTATTTGTTGTATAGTCTTATATTGAAGTTGTTTATATTAAATGTCTGTGCGATATTTATTTCGTACTAAGATTCAAATTATTCTTCATTTTAAAGATTTTGTAAATCTTTTTCTTTATATATATATTTTTTTTTATATTATTTACTTATGAAACGTTAACAAATTCTTTTTAACTCTTTCAATACAACCTCATAACCATTTTGTACTTATTAAAATGTTCATGGTATAACTTTTAAATTGGTATGTGTATATTCCTCATATATTGTATATTATCACTAAACAATAGCATGGTTTTGCATATAATCTGTAAACATTTGTAGGGTTTTGTATATTATTAGTAAATATTTCAAGGGTCTTGTAGATTATCAGTAAACCTTATTAGGGTCTTGTAGATTATCAGTAAACCTTATCAGGGTCTTGTAGATTATCAGTAAACCTTATCAGGGTCTTGTAGATTATCAGTAAACCTTATTAGGGTCTTGTAGATTATCAGTAAACCTTATTAGGGTCTTGTAGATTATCAGTAAACCTTATCAGGGTCTTGTAGATTATCAGTAAACCTTATCAGGGTCTTGTAGATTATCAGTAAACCTTATTAGGGTCTTGTAGATTATCAGTAAACCTTATTAGGGTCTTGTAGATTATCAGTAAACCTTATTAGGGTCTTGTAGATTATCAGTAAACCTTATCAGGGTCTTGTAGATTATCAGTAAACCTTATCAGGGTCTTGTAGATTATCAGTAAACCTTATTAGGGTCTTGTAGGTTATCAGTAAACCTTATCATGGTCTTGAAGATTATCAGTAAACCTTATCAGGGTCTTGTAGATTATCAGTAAACCTTATCAGGGTCTTGTAGATTATCAGTAAACCTTATCAGGGTCTTGTAGATTATCAGTAAACCTTATCAGGGTCTTGTAGATTCTCAGTAAACCTTATTAGGGTCTTGTAGATTATCAGTAAACCTTATTAGGGTCTTGTAGATTATCAGTAAACCTTATTAGGGTCTTGTAGATTATCAGAAAACCTTATCAGGGTCTTGTAGATTATCAGTAAACCTTATCAGGGTCTTGTAGATTATCAGTAAACCTTATTAGGGTCTTGTAGGTTTTCAGTAAACCTTATTAGGGTCTTGTAGATTATCAGTAAACTTTATTAGGGTCTTGTAGATTATCAGTAAACCTTATCAGGGTCTTGTAGATTATCAGTAAACCTTATCAGGGTCTTGTAGATTATCAGTGAACCTTATCAGGGTCTTGTAGATTATCAGTAAACCTTATCAGGGTCTTGTAGATTATCAGTAAACCTTACCAGGGTTTTGTAGATTATCGGTAAACCTTACCAGGTTTTTGTAGATTATCAGTAAACCTTATCAGGGTTTTGTAGATTATCAGTAAACCTTACCAGGGTTTTGTAGATTATCAGTAAACTTTATCAGGGTCTTGTAGATTATCAGTAAACCTTACCAGGGTTTTGTAGATTATCAGTAAACCTTACCAGGGTTTTGTAGATTATCAGTAAACCGTACCAGGTTTTTGTAGATTATCAGTAAACCTTATCAGGGTTTTGTAGATTATCAGTAAACCTTACCAGGGTTTTGTAGATTATCAGTAAACTTTATCAGGGTCTTGTAGATTATCAGTAAACCTTACCAGGGTTTTGTAGATTATCAGTAAACCTTATCAGGGTCTTGTAGATTATCAGTGAACCTTATCAGGGTCTTGTAGATTATCAGAAAACCTTATCAGGGTCTTGTAGATTATCAGTAAACCTTACCAGGGTCTTGTAGATTATCAGTAAACCTTATCAGGGTCTTGTAGATTATCAGTAAACCTTATCAGGGTCTTGTAGATTATCAGTAAACCTTATCAGGGTCTTGTAGATTATCAGTAAACCTTATCAGGGTCTTGTAGATTATCAGTAAACCTTACCAGGGTCTTGTAGATTATCAGTAAACCTTATCAGGGTCTTGTAGATTATCAGTAAACCTTATCAGGGTCTTGTAGATTATCAGTAAACCTTACCAGGGTTTTGTAGATTATCAGTAAACTTTATCAGGGTCTTGTAGATTATCAGTAAACTTTATCAGGGTCTTGTAGATTATCAGTAAACCTTATCAGGGTCTTGTAGATTATCAGTAAACCTTACCAGGGTTTTGTAGATTATCAGTAAACTTTATCAGGGTCTTGTAGATTATCAGTAAACTTTATTAGGGTCTTGTAGATTATCAGTAAACCTTATTAGGGTCTTGTAGATTATCAGTAAACCTTATTAGGGTCTTGTAGATTATCAGTAAACCTTATTAGGGTCTTGTAGATTATCAGTAAACCTTATCAGGGTCTTGTAGATTATCAGTAAACCTTATTAGGGTCTTGTAGATTATCAGTAAACCTTATTAGGGTCTTGTAGATTATCAGTAAACCTTATTAGGGTCTTGTAGATTATCAGTAAACCTTATTAGGGTCTTGTAGATTATCAGTAAACCTTATCAGGGTCTTGTAGATTATCAGTAAACCTTATCAGGGTCTTGTAGATTATCAGTGAACCTTATCAGGGTCTTGTAGATTATCAGTAAACCTTATCAGGGTCTTGTAGATTATCAGTAAACCTTACCAGGGTTTTGTAGATTATCAGTAAACCTTACCAGGGTTTTGTAGATTATCAGTAAACTTTATCAGGGTCTTGTAGATTATCAGTAAACCTTACCAGGGTTTTGTAGATTATCAGTAAACCTTATCAGGGTCTTGTAGATTATCAGTGAACCTTATCAGGGTCTTGTAGATTATCAGTAAACCTTATCAGGGTCTTGTAGATTATCAGAAAACCTTATCAGGGTCTTGTAGATTATCAGTAAACCTTATCAGGGTCTTGTAGATTATCAGTAAACCTTATCAGGGTCTTGTAGATTATCAGTAAACCTTATCAGGGTCTTGTAGATTATCAGTAAACCTTATCAGGGTCTTGTAGATTATCAGTAAACCTTACCAGGGTCTTGTAGATTATCAGTAAACCTTATCAGGGTCTTGTAGATTATCAGTAAACCTTATCAGGGTCTTGTAGATTATCAGTAAACCTTACCAGGGTTTTGTAGATTATCAGTAAACTTTATCAGGGTCTTGTAGATTATCAGTAAACTTTATCAGGGTCTTGTAGATTATCAGTAAACCTTATCAGGGTCTTGTAGATTATCAGTAAACTTTATCAGGGTCTTGTAGATTATCAGTAAACTTTATCAGGGTCTTGTAGATTATCAGTAAACTTTATCAGGGTCTTGTAGATTATCAGTAAACTTTATCAGGGTCTTGTAGATTATCAGTAAACTTTATCAGGGTCTTGTAGATTATCAGTAAACATTTTATTTATGAATATTTTATTATTCAATTTGTTTAAAGTTACTAAATCAGTTTGGATTGTACTGTCTGTTAGTGAAGCATTCTGTGGTAATTTCTAAAGGTGGTGATGTCATAAGTACTAACTAAATTAATAATGTAGCATTACTGGGCATTTTGTCACAATAATTATAATTGTATGGCACTAACTGTTTGGTTTTCATCACTTGACTAACTTACTAAATACATATTAGGTTGATTTATAATTTTATATACATTTTGGTAAATTGTAAACAGAAAGATGTAAATGTGTGTGATAGTGTAACAATTTTTTATTGTAATTAGTGTTGGTATGAGTGTCTCTAAATACAATATAAATATTCTTATATTCTTCTTTTAATTTTCTAGATCCTTATGACTGCAGAAGAGAAGTATGTTCTAGAATATTTTTATATACCAGGTATCACCACTCAGGCACCTATACTTGCCAAGCCTCAAAAAGAAATTCAATTTCTATTTATCTAGTAATTCAGAGTAAGTTTTTTACCTTTCCATATTTTAACTCTTCTCTCTATTCGGTGTTATTTACTAATGGGCGTGTCTATTTTTGTTTTTGGTTTCTGGTTATTCATGGTTTTGCTTTTGATTGGTTACATGATATAAAAAAACAATGGTTCTTGGATCTAATATGCACAAAGGGAAGCGTACAGTTACATGTGACAGGTGGAATAAAATGTAGGAGATTACACAAAGGGAAGTGTACAGTTACATGTGACAGGTGGAATAAAATATAGAAGATTGCACAAAGGGAGGTGTACAGTTACATGTGACAGGTGGAATAAAATGTAGAAGATTGCACAAAGGGAAGCGTACAGTTACATGTGACAGGTGGAATAAAATGTAGGAGATCGCACAAAGGGAAGTGTACAGTTACATGTGACAGGTGGAATAAAATATAGAAGATTGCACAAAGGGAAGCGTACAGTTACATGTGACAGGTGGAATAAAATGTAGGAGATCGCACAAAGGGAAGCGTACAGTTACATGTGACAGGTGGAATAAAATGTAGGAGATCGCACAAAGGGAAGTGTACAGTTACATGTGACAGGTGGAATAAAATGTAGAAGATTGCACAAAGGGAAGCGTACAGTTACATGTGACAGGTGGAATAAAATGTAGGAGATCGCACAAAGGGAGGTGTACAGTTACATGTGACAGGTGGAATAAAATATAGAAGATTGCACAAAGGAAGGTGTACAGTTACATGAGACAGGTGGAATAAAATGTAGAAGATATGACAACAAAATTAAGATAAAATAAAATAAAAATTTCTTTTGCTGTATTCAAAAAATACAAAGTAAAACATGATAAAACAAGTGAGTGACAGGGAAATCCAAGTAAAGTAAATAAACATTTTATAAACAGGAGGTATTGAAAAGTTGGGAGACAATGGCACAGGTTTCACGAGCAAGTCTTGGCTCTCTATGGATGGAAGGTCAGACCAAGTCCCTCCCATTATTAAACAAACAAACAAAAAAGCCCAAACTGCATATAGACATAACATTCTCTCAATCAAAAAAATGCATAATTACCTTTCTTTCAAACAGAAGGTCAAGCAGGGTCCAGTGCAACTTTCCTTTGGAACAGTTTCTTGACCAGTAAACCTACAAAAGATAACACGTCATGCTGTAGTTTTCATGTTACCTCAACCACATTTAGAGAACTAGAAACAGGACTGTTCAATGTGTGATTGGTATCTATAACTGTTACTTTTAACAGAAATTAAGCTTGAAGATAACATTTCTTAGTAAGAATTTCATTATGTGAAAAATATGACACTATAGAAAATACAAAGAAAACAAAATCTCTAAATTAAAATCCACAATATAAAAACACTTCATAATATGCAATTAAAATCTTTATTTAAATCAATCATTGGTTGTAAAAGTCACTTTACATGTTTCAACATATTTTCACTTCATCTTTAGGAGTGCAAAAAACAGCATATGATGATTACTAGTTTGAAATTCTATAAAGATGGTCACGTCATCTCTATACTTTGTGATCTTCTTAACTGTTCATCCATATTTAAAGTCAAGTTGTTTCTGCCATGTTTTATTACTTCAATGGTTTCTATAATATTTCTAGCAGTCACGTTAATCAGTTAACCAGAATAACAATTTTTCCCACTAGATATGTTCAGAATAAATCACATGTTTAGCTAGTGCAGAGTTTTCACTTTTGTTGTTAACATTTCTCTTATGTTTATTTTAAGTTTTTTCTAATTTGACTAACATGTGTGTTACCAAAACTGATATTGAACTTTATACGGACCCGTTTTCTCCATTAGATTTATTTTATATTTAGTTTCATATAACATTTGATTAATTTTATTCAGTGGCCCATAAATGACAGTAAGTTTTTGTATTGCTTTTGGACACATACTGAAATTAAGTTGGCGAAATATAAACTGGAAATAGAAGAGAAGTATTACTTTTTTATTACAAAGAGTTAATAAATAGAGGAAAAAAAACTAGACAAGTTGGAACTGCTAACTGAAACTTGTGTTAACTTAAAAAGGAATATAGAAATGATTAAACTATCGAATATTGTAGTAAAGGATGGATGTACTGAACATTGTTAAGTTTGCAAGATATCGTTACATGTATGAAAACAAGTTTGAATAACGTTAAGGACACTGTTAATATGGATATTGTTATATTGTTAGACCTAAATGTAAAGAATTAATAAGGAATTTCAAAGTCAGTTCAGAAAAATCTTAAAATGATTAAACAATCTGGATATTGTGATTTGTAAAGCTGATAAATGTGGTCCAGTATTTCTCCAAAATAAAAGGACTATACTAGGAATGTTGAATAGTTATTAAACGATGGTCGCTAGAAAAGCAGAAAATTTGTCAAACAGCTATTTATTTTTACAAAGAATAACTTTTACAAAGTTTTTTAAAGGCATATGTTATATTACACTCACAGATGCTCAAAATTAATAAAATCATGCATTTTATTCATGATGTAAAGAAATCAAAATAGAAATGAGTAAGCACGCATTTTATTCATGATCTCATCTGACCCTCAAATTTTCCGCTTTTCTAGCGACCACCCTGTATATATATATGAAAGGTTAAAACCAACCATCTCAACAGTCTTCATAAA
This sequence comes from Carcinoscorpius rotundicauda, assembly GCA_011833715.1. Classification (NCBI taxonomy): domain Eukaryota; kingdom Metazoa; phylum Arthropoda; class Merostomata; order Xiphosura; family Limulidae; genus Carcinoscorpius; species Carcinoscorpius rotundicauda. The sequence continues at coordinate 168,508,612 of CM022392.1, read as the reverse complement.
TTGGTTAAAGACTGTATGAACCTAACTCCTCCAAAAAGAAAATGGTTTGTCCAAAATAGTTTTGGAATTCCAATCTTTTACCAAAAGTTTAGAAAATAATAAATTACTACAGACCCATAGTATCACATATAGGTTCATTCTTTTATAAATTACCATACAAGTATTCTTACTTTAGTGTTGTTGTTGTTGTTTTGAATTAAGCACAAAGCTACACAATGGGCTATCTGTGCTCTGCCCACCACAGGTATCGAAACCCGGATTTTAGCGTGTAAGTCCGCAGACATACCGCTGAGCCACTGTGGGGCTTCTTACTTTAGTGATAAAAATACTTATCATTAACCCTTAAACAGTGACCATCATCAGTCGTTATTTTCCTACAAAAAGGCAGCCATCATTAATTGATGATTTCATACTTTGCACCCAGTACAGCTGTCATCAGTTGATGATACAGGCTAAAAGCTTTAGTTGGCAACCCCTTCACACCATAGTGCCTGTACCCACTCAAACATTGCATCAGAATCATTTTCTTAGTGTAGGTCGTGGAGAACAAAAGGAAGGGTGCATCAGATATGAGAATGAAATGATAAACTTTTTTCATAAAAAGATGAAATTGAGGTTTTAGCATGTGATAATTATTCCAGTGAAGAAAACATTTCACATTTTTATCATCATCAAATTCAATTGTTTGAAGCTATGAATGTGATGTAGATAGTGAATCAGAAGCCACAAGTGAATTAGACTTCACTTGTTTCCAATTGATAAGGTGTCATGATTTTGATCCATTTATTCATTTGTTTGATAGTAGAATCTAGAATCTATGAATCTTTGATTGTTTTCAAGCAATACATTCCAAGCAAGTGCCATAGATTTGAAATAAAGATCTCTGTATTATGTGATTGTGAGACAGAGATTGTAATAGATATGATTATATATATTGTAAACTGATAATTATTATACAATTCCAAAATTATACAACTTTCATATTCAAAATAAGACTGTTTTTTGTGGAACAGTTAAGACTAATCAGAAGAACATGTCTAAATTTGCACCTCTGAAGAAGGGAGATGTTAAGATCAAAATGCAAGGGAATATTTTAACACTTCAATGGAAGGACAAACGTCCTGTTACTTTGATTAGTATAATACATAAAATTGAAATGAAAAACACTGGAAAAGATTATTACAAAACAAAACCAATAACCAAACCCAATACAGTTTTAGATTATAGTTTCAACATGAGATTAGTTGGTAAAAATGATATGCAAATTGGACAAATTGATTGCCTTCGTAAACATGTGAAGTGGTACAAGAGCTCTTTTCTTCACCCAACTGATTTCTCAATTTTTAATTATTATAACACTTATCTAGTAAAAACTGGCAAGAATCCATTATTGGAAAGGTATATCCAAACGTTATGTCTTCCTGGGAAAGGTCTTATCACCCTTCCATACTTTTCCCAGAAAGACATAGCCTTACTTCTCCTGATGGACTTGTTGGAAAAGAAGCATTTTCTTGGCACTTTTTAAAAAACATCCCATCCTCAGGAGCTAGAAAAGTGGACAAAGACAAAGTCACGTACATATGAGTACAACAAAAAAGAAAGGAAATGAAAGATGGTGACTACCTGGTGTAAAGAATGTAGAGTGGCACTGTGCATAGGAAATGAAAGATGGTGACTACCTGGTGTAAAGAATGTAGAGTGGAACTGTGCATAGGAAATGAAAGATGGTGACTACCTGGTGTAAAGAATGTAGAGTGGGACTGTGCATTGGAGAATGTTTTTGTGATTTTCAAACCCTCATAAACATTTGAACTTGTAATGAATAAGTCTCTATTATACTTTTCATTTTCTTTCACATTTTGTTCAAAATTTATAATAAAAACTACAATTGGTATGTAACAAGTAACCAATGCAAAGTGCAAACTTACCTCTTGTATGGGGTTATAAAAACCAATGAGTCATGCACAATGTGTGTGAAATTAAGAGTCATGCACAATATGTGTGAAATTAGTTATTGTCTGTGCTGCCAAAGGTGGATGGATGTTGTGTTTTTCATAACAATATACATACAGACATATTTTCATGTTTTGTGTGAACCATATTTTGTGTGTTGGAGGTGTTCACTCCACTAAGTGTCCCTCTAATTGTACATTTATTGGAAACTTAGTGACTAATAGTTATTGATTACTTTGTATGCAGACATTAGATGTCCAGTAATCCCACGTAGTCCTGGATTAGTGATCAAGTATGAACACAGTTTTGTCCAGTTTAGCTGTGAAGACCAATATGAGCTCTTTGGATCCACAAATGCTACGTGTATGAACACACATCAGTGGTCTCAGAATGTTCCTGTCTGTCAGGCTAGAGGTATTGTACTAGAGTAAGTTAGAACAATATGCTAATATAATTCTAGGTGAGTAAAAAAAAAAAGGTTTATAATCAAAAGGCAGAGTCTTTCTGATGGTGGAACATACTACATGTTTAAACAAAACATTGGTCTGTCTTCTTAAGAAAATAAGGAATTGAAACTTGAGGAACAGAAGATGAGAGTGTCCTCCACTAGAGCTGACTGTTACTACTGTTGATAGCTATCGGTGTTGTATCTGTATTTTTCAATAGTAATAACCGGGATTAGAGAATATTCAAATAAATGACTGTAAAGCCTTCAGTAATCTGTCTCTTCACTAGGTGGGGTTATTTATGTATTGTTCTAATGTTGATAAAATTTTTCTCTGACTCGTAATGCAGTTATTTTACTGTAAGTGTCAGCATGTCTTTTTTATAACACTAGCATTTGTAGTTTCTCAATTTAACTTGTATCTTCATTTTACCAATGTATCCATGGCCACATTCAAATAGCCAGATACCATCAAGAAATATTTGAACATTAATTGATATTTTTTCCTTGTCTTAAAATCCACCAGCAACTAAAAACTTAGTAATTGGTCACATGTTTGTGTGTGTAATCATTTTCAAACTACTGGTCTGTAGGCAGGGAAGTGTGTGTGTTTTTAAGAAAAAAAGGCATATCTTCTACCACCTGTTCCAAAGTCATATGGGACATGATTCAAAAGAGCAGTGGACAATATAATTCTGTCTCCCTCTCAATCTTGTTTTCTAATGACCAGGAAGTTTCTGATACCCAGAGCATTGCCAACACTCTAGGTGAAAGCTTTTGCTTGGTATCTAACACTTCTGCTTCTTCCTACACCTTCTTAGCCATCAAGACTTGGGCAGAGTAATCACCTCTTTCCTTTTGAGCTGATTGTCTCCATAACTATAATCGTACCTTTACACTGGTGAAACTCAAACTGGCCCTTCATTGGTCTGGCAGTACATTGATTGGGCCTGATGATATACACTATGAAATGCTGCGCCATCTATCTCTTGCTATTATTCTGGTTGTTTTTAACCGGGTCTGTCAGGAGAAAATGTTTTTCGTGATACCTGGCACCAGGCTATTGTCCAACCTTTTTCTAAGCCTGGAAAGAATCCCAAGATTTTTCAAACTACTGTCCAATTCCTTTGATGAGCTGTCTCTGTAAGACCTTAGAGAGAATGGTTAATGCTCCTCTCATTTGATTCCTCAAATCAATCAACCTCCTCTCACCCGCCCAGTGTGGGTTCCAACATTAATGCTCCACCATGAACCACCTGATTTGATTTAAAATGTCAAAGAAGACTTTCTTTAACAACAACATCTTGTATCAATATTCTTTAATATTGAGAAGGCTTATCATACAACATTGAGGTATGGCATTTTGCAAGACATCATTATATATATTGGTTACATGGCTATTTGCCCATTTATATTAAAACATTTGTAAGGGACAGACAGTTCCAAGTTTGTATGGGTTTGACACTTTCATGGTTTTTTTCTACAGGAACTTGGAATTCTTCAGGGCTGTGTTTTGAGTGTCACACTTTTCATTATGAAGATTAATGCCATCACTGAAGAACTCCCTCTTATTGTTGCAAACAGACTCTATGTCGACAACTTTCACATCTCATGTCAGACGTTGAGCATAAGATATATTGAGTGGCAGCTACAGACTGCCCTCAATTGTTTACTGAAGTGGACCACAGCAAACGGCTTTAAATTCTCTCTCTCTCCAAAACCATTTGCATGCACTTTTGCCACCAATGGGGTATTCACCGTGATCCTGAACTCCATATTGGTGAAGTTGTGCTGCCTGTGGTCCCTGAGACAAATTCTTGTGGCTTATTTTTTACTGTAAGCTGACCATTATACCACACAGCAAGTAGCTATGGGTCAAATGTATATGAGCACTGAACATAATCCATGCTGTCTCTTCCACCACTTGGGGAGCTGAATGATGTTCTGTGCTAAAGATATATCATGCTCTTATTTAATCGAAACTTGACTATGATCACTAGTCTATGGCTTAGCCAGTACCTTGGCCTTAATGATACTGTACTCCATTTATCTTCAATGACTTTGGCTCTGCATTGGGGCTTTTCACACTTTCCCAGTTCAGAGCTTGTACATAGAGTCTCACAAACCTTCTTTGCACCTCTACCGTTTGCAACTGTCTTTACTATATGCTTTGAAACTTCATTCTTTACCAAAGCATCCCACCTAGGATTGTATTTTTCTTTCTCGGTGAGCCATAATTTTTCAGTACAGACAATCTGCCGTTGCTCCTTTTGGCCTTTGTATCCAGGTACAGTTGGATGAATTAGGTCTGTCCTTGGATAACATTATATCCACTGGTTAGCCCATCCCACCATGGCTTCTTACAGTCCCCAAATGTGATCTATCTTGAAGTCATCTGAGAAAAGCAGACACAACCTATTGAAAATACTGTCTGTTATTTGCTGAACATCTCTAAAACCATCCTTCCATTCCTATTTATACAGATGGTTCGAAATCAAGTAACTGTGTGAACTCTGCTATGGTTTGCTGGGGATTGGTGATTGTGCACAGAATCCCATCTACAGTTTCTGTGTTCACTGCTGAACTATATGCCATTTCTCTTGCCCTGGACCACATAGAAGCTAAGCAATACTCAAACTGCACAATTTATACTGACTCACTTAATTCTCTATTGGTCCTAGAATCGCTTCACGTTGGTACACACCTTTTTCTCACTGATATTTAAAACTGATTGGCCCAATTTTCTTTAACATCTGCTTCTATCTAGGTTTTCTGGTATTTGTGGGAATGGGCTTGCTGACACCACGGCTAAATCTGTCTACTCTGGCATTATCACCACTATGCCAGTTCCATACATGGACTGTGGTCCTGTATTCAAGGCTTGACTCTGTGTCATCTGGCACTATGCCTGTTCCATACATGGACTGTGGTCCTGTATTCAAGGCTTGACTCTGTGTTTATCTGGCACTATGCCTGTTCCATACATGGACTGTGGTCTTGTATTCAAGGCTCGGCTCCATGCCAGTTGGCAGTCGACTTGGAGTGAGCAATGTGAAAACAAACTTTTCAAGATAAAACCCTGTATTGGACATTGGCCATCTTGCTTTTGTAAGGATCAGAAAGTTTTTTAACTTATTGTTTTCTTTTATCTGGAACTGATGCACCAGTGTGTAGTTTGTGTAACATTCAGATCACAGTAAGCCATATTTTACATTCTTGCTGTCAGTGTGACTTTCAATGCTGACACCATTTTAAACATGTTCTGTCACAAGGTTTGTCCATAATGTTAGACAGTGTTATTGGTGATGGTGACACTTGTCCACCTTGGTAATGTTTGTAGTTTTTTAAACAACATTAATTTTTAATGCTATTTAAGTTTTTCAATTTAAACATTAGACCTGTTTTAATGAGATTCCCAGTTAAGAATCAAATCTAATTTGATTTGAAATTAGAAAATGGCCATAACATCAAATAACTTGAAACCAAGACTGGAAAGGCAAATTTCAGATGACTAATCCTGCTGTTTGAACTACCTGTTAGTCATCCTGGTGAGTTATTTTGCTACAAATCTTTTAAAACTTTTATTACCGTACTTTTTAAAATGGCCATAACATCAAATAACTTGAAACCAAGACTGGAAAGGCAAATTTCAGATGACTAACGCTGCTGTTTGAACTACCTGTTAGTCATCCTGGTGAGTTATTTTGCTATAAATCTTTTAAAACTTTTATTACCGTACTTTTTAAAATGGCCATAACATCAAATAACCTGGAACTAAACTAGAAGGGCCAACTTCAGGTGACTGATGGTGGTTTTTATACTTACCTGTTAGTCTTCCTGGTGAATTATGATAATTAGTTATGCTACAGAAAGCCCTTCACAACTTGTATTATTATAGTTTTTCTCTTAATGTTGCAGACTAGATGTAAAGATTGGTTTTTATACTATTTATGTTTTTTTTAAACTGTGTTTTATTTAACTTAAAATTCTTTCATGAATTTTACTAAATTTACTTTAATTTGAACTTTTTACCAGATGTTTGCCACAGGTGCCATAGCTGTTTTGTGCCATAAAACACTAAATAACCAGCCATCCAACTAATTTAAATTTTACACATGTTACAACCACATTGAATGTACAGAACCTTTGTTTATAATAAATTATGAGATAATTATAATATGAGGCTATCTTAATGAATGAAACTGTATATTTTAGAGTGCTTTTTTGTTAATCTGAGAAAAAAAAAACATTTCTGGAATAATAATTCCTTGTTTTCATGTTATATACACATTGTCATTTTAAATTAAATTATGTAACTTATTAGGAAAGTGTATTTCAAACAGTATCACAGTAAACTCACGAAATAAATGTCTATGTGTAGGAATAAAAATATGTTGATATTTGTTACCATAGAAATAATGAATTTTCAAGCTACCTTACAAATATTAACATTTGTAAGATATTTACTGAAGTATCTCACTAGCACAAGCTTTCTTAGTTTTAATTAATTAGTGACTATTGGTAGGAATTTTGCAAGTTTTTAGCTATTGACAAAACACAAAACATTTTACAACTGACAAACTCGTTGTTTTCGAGTTATAACGATCTCATATAAACTGAAGGAACCACAAGAGCCTTATCTCAGCCTGACGTATCGAACCAGATAATATTCCATTCGGTTCATTTCATATAAAATACAAGTTTGTATTGTCAGTATTGATGTCCATAACAAAAGAAGAAAGGTCTACCAAATAAAAAGTATTAAGTCAGAGAAGAACCAGTTTATTAATATCTGTATTGCATTAGTTTTATTAAAATTTGCATAAACTCGTATTCTGTTTCTGAAACTTGAGGCAGTAACCTCAAGTACTGTTGAATTGTGAAAACTATTCAGTTTACATTGTGGTGGAAAAGAGCTAACCATATATGTTATGGTGTTTCCAAAATAAAGTTTTTGTAATAAAATTATCTGAAGCACTCGTCTAAGTTCCACAGTTCAATTCTGAGGAACTTAGAAGAGAAGGGTGATTCTATAACATCTGAGTTCTCCGTAGAGAACCTTACCCAGAGGAACTGAGACTATCGTTGTTGGTATTTGGTGTTTAAGTATTGGTATGTGAAGAACATTTGTGTAATGTATATTTTGCCAGAAATCTCCAAAAGTTAATTTTAACAAAGTATACTGTTTTACAAGTTTGTATATGTACGTACATACATTACTAAATAGATGTTAATTTTAACAAAGTATACTGTTTTAAATGTTTGTATATGTACGTACATACATTACTAAATAGATGTTAATTTTAACAAAGTATACTGTTTTAAATGTTTGTATATGTACGTACATACATTACTAAATAGATGTTAATTTTAACAAAGTATACTGTTTTAAATGTTTGTATATGTACGTACATACATTACTAAATAGATGTTAATTTTAACAAAGTATACTGTTTTAAATGTTTGTATATGTACGTACATACATTACTAAATAGATGTTAATTTTAACAAAGTATACTGTTTTAAATGTTTGTATATGTACGTACATACATTACTAAATAGATGTTAATTTTAACAAAGTATACTGTTTTACAAGTTTGTATATGTACGTACATACATTACTAAATAGATGTTAATTTTAACAAAGTATACTGTTTTACAAGTTTGTATATGTACGTACATACATTACTAAATAGATGTTAATTTTAACAAAGTATACTGTTTTACAAGTTTGTATATGTACGTACATACATTACTAAATAGATGCTGATTATATGTTCTCTCCTAAAAACTGCTTTCTGGATAACTTGATAATTTCACAGAACATTGTGAGAATCATATTTTTAGATCTTGAAGAACCAGTTACTGAACACCGTCTCCAAACATTTTGTAAGATTGGGATTTATGATGATAACCTAAAGATATTTTATGGAAAGCAACCAATTAAAACTGGAGATGAGGTTCCAGACGGAGGCAGGATATCATTTCACTGTGATCCAGTTGGAAAAAGTCAATTGCATGGAAAGAATGAAGCTTATTGTGACGAAGGAAGCTGGATAGACAAGGTGTTTCCTACCTGTGGTATGTAATTCATTTGGTGACAGCATTTAAACATGTTTTGTTCTCTTTTACATTATTATTCCTTGAACACTGACCATTAAACATTGTATAATTAGATGTAAAAGGAGACCAAAATCTTGCTTCAGGAACTGTGAGAGACTTTTTGATTCTCTTGGTTAGTTTATTATTCTAGTTAATGCAGTTTTTTTCAACCTGAAGATGACATAGAAAGGTCAAAACGCTGTTCTCTCCTTGTCAATAAAAGTATTAATACCCATACCAGCCATTTTGAGATACAGTATCATAGAATCTACGTTTTGACTGCATAGAACTTCTTTAGCTGAAAGGTTTGTTTTGAATTTTGCGCAAAGCTACTCAAGGGCTATCTGTGCTAGTCGTCCCCAATTTAGCAGGGCAAGACTAGAGGGAAGGCAGCTAGTCATCATCACCCACTGCCAACTCTTGGTTTACTCTTTTACCAGCATAGTGGGATTGACCGTCACATTATAATGCCCCCACAGCTGAAAGGGTGAGCATGTTTGGTGTGATCGGGATTACGAGTTGAATGCCTTAATGACTCAGGCTAAATTTATTATATGGTCTTGACAATAATTAGCATGTTATAAATTAGAACTTAGACAAATTATAACATTTTGTAAGTATTAAATGTACATGCATGTACATATAAATATATTTGTAAACAAATCCTTATGTTATGTCATCATTTAATAACTGTTTTTGTGTTGATAATTGTATTCTCATGATACAGAACTGTTTTTATATTGATATTGTATTCTCATGATATAGAACTGTTTTTGTGTTGATAATTGTATTCTCATGATACAGAACTGTTTTTATGTTGATAATTGTATACTCATGATACAGAACTGTTTTTATATTGATAATTGTATTCTCATGATACAGAACTGTTTTTATGTTGATAATTGTATTCTCATGATACAGAACTGTTTTTATGTTGATATTGTATTCTCATGATACAGAACTGTTTTTGTGTTGATAATTGTATTCTCATGATACAGAACTGTTTTTATGTTGATATTGTATTCTCATGATAAAGAACTGTTTTTATGTTTACATTGTATTCTCATGATACAGAACTGTTTTTGTGTTGATAATTGTATTCTCATGATACAGAACTGTTTTTATGTTGATATTGTATTCTCATGATAAAGAACTGTTTTTATGTTGATATTGTATTCTCATGATACAGAACTGTTTTTATGTTGATATTGTATTCTCATGATACAGAACTGTTTTTATTTTGATATTGTATTCTCATGATACAGAACTGTTTTTATGTTGATAATTGTATTCTCATCATACAGAACTGTTTTCTTGGTAAAATGATGATGTCATAATAAATTAATTGCAAGAATTATGTTTTCAGACCATGAAGAACCGGTTACTGAACAACAACTCCCAGCATCCTGTAAGATTGGGATTTATGATGACAACCTAAGGATATTTTATGGTGTTTATCAAGTGAAAACTGGAGATGTTGTTCCAGATGGAGGCAGGATATTATTTCACTGTGAGCCAATAGGAAAAACTCAATTGTATGGAAAGAATGAAAGTTTCTGTGAAAAAGGAAGCTGGCTGGACAAGGTGTTTCCTACCTGTGGTATGTGGTTCATTTGGTGACGGCAATTAAAGACGTTTTGTCATTCGGTTTTGTATTGTTATTCCCTGAACATGGATCATTAAACAGTTTGTATATCCTTCAAGTAGTTGAGAATAAATGAAACCTAAGTTCTTATAAAAGTGATTCATACCTTTTACAAACTGAAAGTATTTCCATTGTAAAAACAATTCTGATTTTTTGAAGTATCACAGTCTTGCACACCACATACACTGAAGAGTGCTTTCTCTAAACAGACTACTAACCATGGTAGGTTAGTATGCAGGAATGGACCATTTAAGAAAACCATTGCTGCCATATTCAATCTGTTACTTGATATTGATTACAAATAACTGCTGGAACTGAGTTACAACCTCAGCTAAGCACTTAAATGCTATTATAAAGTGTTTCACAGCTTGTGATATTCACACTGTTATTGAAAAGTGTGGCTGAAGTGTTCTTCACTTTTCTTTTTTATCTCACGAAATGAGTGAAATTTTTACTGTTGATTTAATGTTGAAATGTATTCCCTTTATTATGGTTAAAAAAATAATAATAAAAATGAAAAAAATTGAGAAAACAAATAATTGGAAAACGACCACACATGGATGACCATTGTACAGTCACCATCACTGTCAGATTCTCTACTTTGATTTCTAATTATGCATTCCCAATCTGAAAAATCTCATGACAAATGTCTCCCTTTTTTATTCAAAAGGGATTAAAGGAGCTTTCTGGCTCCTCCAAGTCAGTAAGGAAGATATGATCTGGAGACATTTTGGTGGAAACATTTTCACTACAACATACTAAACTTCTCCTGAATTTAAAAGGAATTGAGGATATACCCATCCAGGTTACTCCCAATACAACTTTGAATTCTTCCAGAAGAGTTATAATTGAAAGGAATTTAAAGAGCATTCCTGAGTCTGAGATCCTCACTGGTTTCTCCAGACTAGACATTTCTGCAGTGTGCCAAATCTCCACTTCCAAAGACTGCAATGCTTACAAATGCAAACTTGAGCCAAACTATATCAGCTGTAGAGTTTCACACCCCTTGTACTTTTGTTCTTGTTCTAAACAGATGGAGGAGAATGAGGTGCAACAATTGAAGACTGTAAATGATATCTCCTGTCTAGAGGCTCAGAAATTATTGTCTTCCACTCCATTTGGACGTATGCTGCTGCGCTCTGTTCCACTGTTAAAGTGGGAGTGCAGGCTGATATCTCCATACCTCCAACAGAGTCATTTTCAAACCACCTAAAGAGCATTTTGCTGTTCATGATTAAGAGAGTTGATGAATCAACGCCTATCCTTCTTTTGACTCAGGATTCTTGCATTTTCTCGTGTAAATTTTTTTCTCCTGCCCCAAGATGAAAAACAATCATTCGTTCACATCTTCAGTCTTTGGAATCCTCTTCCAACTACAAAGACCTGCTCAATTGACCCAGACCTCCTTTGAATAAATAAAATAAAGAAAAAAGATGTGGTCAAAAACAGAAGAGCAGTACATCAATTGGACTTGATGATGTATGCTACAAGATGCTATTCCATCTATTTCCTGCTTTTCTTGCTGTTTTTCTGGTTACTTTTAATAGGATTTGGTAGGAAAATAATTTTCCTGATGTGTGATGCCAGGCTGTTGTCCTATCGTTTTCGAAACCAGGGAAGGACCCAAAATTTCTACAAGCTACCAACCAATTGCTTTGACGAGCTGTTTTTATAAAACATTAGAGAGGATGGTTAATGCTCATCTTGTTTGATTTGAAGAACCAAAGAAAAAACAACTTCCCAGAAAGGGTTTCATGGAAAGTGCTCCACCATGGACTATCTGATTGCACTTATAACATCAATAGGAGAAGCCTTTTTCTAGCAACAACATCTTATGTCAGTATTTTTACCTTGAGAAGGCTTATAATACTTTGTGGAGGTATGGCATTCTCATTTATACAGATGGTTCAAAATCAGGTGGCTCTGAGAACTCTGCCATGGTTGCCCACAGAATCCCCTATGCATTTTCTGTGTTCACTACCAAATTGTATGTTATTTCTCTTGCCCTGCATCACATAGAAACTAACCAGTACACAAACTGTTCTATTTATATTGATACAGTTAGTTCTCTATTGACCCTGGAATTGCATTATTTTAATTCACACCCTGTTCTCACTGATATTCCAAACTAACTGGCCCATTTCCATTTAACCTCTACTTCTATCCAGCTCTTCTGAATAACGGGCCACGTTGGTATTCGCAGGAACAAGCTCGTTGACACCTCAGCTAAATGTGTCTGCTCTGACACTGTCACTGCCGTGCCTGTTCTGTACATGGACTATGGTCCTGTATTCAAGGCTCAGCTCTGCATCAATTGGCATTTGACTTGGATTGACCAAAATGATAACAAGATTTTTCAGGTAAAACCCTCTATTGGACTTTGACCATCTTGTTTCCTTAAGGGTCGGAAGGATGAAGTTTTCTGAACTGTACTATTAATTGGCCACACCTTTTTAACTCATCATTTTCTTTTATCTGGGACTGATGCAGCAGTGTGTAGTCTGTGTGGCACTCAAGTCACAATAGTCCTCATTTTATTGTCATGCTATCATTACAACTCTGAATGACAACACCATTTTGGACATGCTTTGTTTATAGGTTTACAATGTCATTGGTGATGGTGACTGTCCACCTTGCAAATGTTTTTAATTTTTCAAGGGCTATTGTTCTTTTTAACACTATTTGACTTTCTAATTCAAAAATTGGACTTTGTTTTAATATGATTACTTTTTACAAATTTTAATAATTCTACTTTAATTTTTACAGCTTTTTTAGGGCAAATAGCCCAGTTAATTTGCACCATAAAACACAAAACAACCAGTCAGCCAACCTTAATTATCAAAACAATATGTTATATAGCAGTCCAATTTTCTTGAAACTTTCAGTAAAACCAAGCCTGGTAGCTGTGTGTCTATATTATCATGCCTTATGGCATTGAATTTTTATATTATTTTTCCTGTTAATAGACATGAGAGAAGCATATTGTGGAGTCAGTTGTGTGCACATGCAGTGAATTATGGTGAAGTTGAAGGCATTGTTCTGCAAATATGTCCTTAGTATTGATCCAATGCTCCAGGGTACTTGTATTGTCCTGAAGAAACCATTCTGTAGTCACTGGCCTCCAGTGTAATCCAAAATTAGATAAACTGACAAAAACCTAAATCATGTTACCAGTATGTATTACCATTGAATTATAGAAATCACAATACCAGAAAGTACAGAAACAAGGTAGACATAAATACACATAACTCTACAAAAATCCTGACACAAGTAGCTATTAAGTACTAAGTCAGTCTTTCATTACTGCCTCTATTCAAACCTGAATTTGTGGAAATGATAGGAATTCAACATTTAATTGTAGGTAAATTTATTTTTGGTAAGATTTAACTACTTAAGTAATAGTTTTATTGTATGATCTGTGTATTCATCTCTACCCTGTTTCTGTACTCTGGAATTGCCATCCCTACATCATGCTTAATTTTGGCTATTTTTTTTATTGCATTAAAGGTAAACACTGTTTTTATTATGCATATAAATAGGCTTAGCAATGGGTTTCATGTTTTTTGTTTATTTTTTTTACAGTTTGTTATAATCCATTGTTTAAACTTATAATTAGTGTAACATAAAGTAACACAACACAGAACTTGCTTTAAAAACAATTGTAGAAGAAACTGATAACTGTTTTTATTTGTTATTTATAATTTGTTGTTGTTTTTTTTTCAGCTTCTAATGATGCTATAATAGAACTGAATAGTCGAGAAGAGGAGATAATTTCCCCTGGTGGCATAGTTGTATTTCCACCTCAAAAGTACCTACATATTACTTGCAGAAGTAATAGCAGATATTTTAGGCCAGTTTTGAGTACAGAGGTCAAAGGTGTTAGTAAGTTATCTGGTTATGATCCTTACTTTTGTTGACTGTTGCTTTCAAAAAATATTCACTGTACTAAAAGTCTTTGTACCAATTTATTTGTTGTATAGTCTTATATTGAAGTTGTTTATATTAAATGTCTGTGCGATATTTATTTCGTACTAAGATTCAAATTATTCTTTATTTTAAAATTATAAAATTCATTTTCACGGGTATTATTTTTTGTTTTAAGTGACTTTTATTTTACCTTAATTAGATAATTATTTTTTATAATAGGTTCAGTAAGAAAATTAATTAAAGATAATTAATTCAGTAATTAAATGTTTTATGTATTGGTGAATACACTCGATTGTTCTTAAAACAATTATAAGTATCTATGTAAATTTAATCTTTAAAACTTCATACAATGGTATCTTGAAGAAATGTTTATTATAATTTACAAAAATTAATGCTTTCACAGAAGGCCATATCTGTATGACATTTGTTATTGAATTCTAGTTGCGTGTCAATTGTTGTTATTTTTTAAACTGCAAAAGACAGACCTATAGCATCATGCTTGTCTTGGTGTATGTGATTTATAAGAAGAACTCCAACAAAATAAAACAGGAATTATTTGTAATCATTTCATTTTATGATGAAAAAATGCATATTCTCATGATAAAACATTTGTTTTTGTTTGAATAAAAACGGAGGAGGAGGGTGGGGCAAAGTCCAGGGAAGAAGACCCACACTCAAAATTTTGCCATCACAATTAAGAAAACAGACAAGCTCCCACAGCCAGATTTGATGGGTTTAATATTTGTAAAATTAGTTTAAGCCATTCTACAAACTTTCAGTTACATACACTTTATAATCGCAAATTTTGGTTGATCCCAGCCATGCTTTCTCATTGGATGTCTGTAGGTTCACATCAATCTCTTTGATAACCTACTACCAGTATTACTGGCAAGTAGCAACAGGTTGACCCCAGTCAGACTATGTCTTGGCTTGAGGAATTTCAGCAAGACTCCATTGGTTTCTTGATGATCCAAGTGAGAATTGTCATGGCCAATATTCAAGAAATTGCTTTGGTAGCTACGTTTTTCAGTTTTAGCTACAAGGTAGATATCTAGATACTGACAAACCTGATGGCATTTATCAAAATTGTAAATTAACTATAATAAGTAGTGTGAAACTAGGAACTGAATGAAAAAACTTGTAAATTTATACACAAATCATAAATGAATAAAGAAAGAATAATGTTTCTTAATTTTCCAGGGGGAGTCACTTGCAGATGCCCGTGGTTTTAGATAAATCTGAACTTGGAATTTGGTTATCTGTTTTCTTCTTACAAGTGCCTTGAAATATAATACGAATATTCTGATTTTTTACTCTTGTTTTTCTAGACACTTTTGGTTGTAGGAGAGAATTGTGTAGTAGAATATATTTATACACCAACTATCAACACTCGGGCACTTACACCTGTCGTACCTCAAGTGAAAGTTCAGTCTCTTTTGATTTGGTGATTCAAAGTAAGTTTTTATCTTTTCATTTTTTAATTCTCCTTTCTGTTTCTTGTTTAGTTATGGATTTTGCTGTTGTTCTTTTTTTTAATTTTTTAATCATTTCTATTAAATCAGGGCTACCCCTACTGAAATGTGTTACACTTTATGATTTATCTTGAACAAATCTCTGATTTATTACGTTGCATACATTACGCATAATGATTTCAAATAGCCAGAAATATTTTACTTTAATTTAGAAGCTAATTAGGTGTTGTTATAAATTTACGATATTGCCGAAAAGATTGATACAAATAATTTTCTCTCTTAACACAAATATATTTTAATAAACAACAATACAATATATAATAACAGTTATTACAATTATTTAGATACAAACATTTTTACAAACTCATAAATAATATTCAGTCTTCTATCTGTTATAGAACTGAATATTTTATTGGAGGTCCAAGTTCACAATAAACGAATTTTATGTTGAAAAACTTCACTTGAAAGTAGTGCCAGCTAGCTGTATTCTTGTTTGGCCTAACACGGTTTACAAGCTTACTTTAACAGAGGAAGACAGAAATTTAATTTTCTCATAGAAATACTGATGTCCAAAGTAAATTCTGTGAAGATGAACAGTTTGTAATGCTCAAAATCTATATATAAATGTTCCTGATCAAATATCTGTTGTTTTTCAATTGATAAGTGTTTATCACAGTCGTAACATCCGAGGCTTATAATATACTGACTGTTACAGGGTAATAATATTGTACTGTCTCACTCTGTTGTGTGACAGCTATTACACTCATTAGGTGAGAATCTTGAAAATTCAGCTGGCAACAGTACTGACAGTCACTACTATTTCACATACATGCATTGTGCTTAAAAATCTTTTACAAATTTAGAGAGCAGGTGGGACTTTCATAATGCACATTTAACAATTTGCATTAAATATATTGTTGTAAATCCTAAGATTTATGACGTTTCTTACATATATTTATAACTGTATGCTAAACTGAAACATAGATATTAAGATATGTGTATAAAAGACTTGTGATTCTAAGATTTAGAAAATATTTATTGTTGGAAAAAGGAAACATGGTGTTAGTATCTGAGTAAAAGACTGAAACATTGTACTGAGTGAAAACAAAGTGCTTGTCTGACTGGTTGGAAATACACAAATAAGGTGTTAGTATCTACATACAAGTGAAAGACTGAAACAGTGTACTGAGTGAAAACAAAGTGCTTGTTTGACTGGTTAGAAAAACACAAATAAGATGTTAGTATCTACATACAAGTGAAAGACTGAAACAGTGTACTGAGTGAAAACAAAGTGCTTGTCTGACTGGTTGGAAAAACACAAATAAGATGTTAGTATCTACATACAAGTGAAAGACTGAAACAGTGTACTGAGTGAAAACAAAGTGCTTGTCTGACTGGTTAGAAAAACACAAATAAGGTGTTAGTATCTACATACAAGTGAAAGACTGAAACAGTGTACTGAGTAAAAACAAAGTGCTTATCTGACCGGTTGGAAAAACACAAATAAGGTGTTAGTATCTACATACAAGTGAAAGACTGAAACAGTGTACTGAGTAAAAACAAAGTGCTTATCTGACCGGTTGGAAAAACACAAATAAGGTGTTAGTATCTACATACAAGTGAAAGACTGAAACAGTGTACTGAGTGAAAACAAAGTGCTTATCTGACCGGTTGGAAAAACACAAATAAGGTGTTAGTATCTACATACAAGTGAAAGACTGAAACAGTGTACTGAGTAAAAACAAAGTGCTTATCTGACCGGTTGGAAAAACACAAATAAGGTGTTAGTATCTACATACAAGTGAAAGACTGAAACAGTGTACTGAGTAAAAACAAAGTGCTTATCTGACTGGTTAGAAAAACACAAATAAGATGTTAGTATCTACATACAAGTGAAAGACTGAAACAGTGTACTGAGTGAAAACAAAGTGCTTGTCTGACCGGTTAGAAAAACACAAATAAGGAGAATAATGAAAAAAAACAGGGTCTCTCTGTAAGTGATTCTTCGCTCGTTCCAGATGTGAAAACATCTCTACTCCTCCAAATTCAGTACAGCATCTCCTGAAAAACTGGCCAAGCTATACATGCATAGAATTAATTAATTAGTAAAATAAGTAACAAATACAGAAATATCTCTGCTATATGTTTGACCAGCAAAATTGTAAAGTAATGCCTCATGCTACGAATTGTCACGTTACCTCAACCACATCTAAATGTGTGGTAGAGAGAACTAGAATGAGAACTGTGCATACTGTAAAGTAATGCCTCATGCTACGAATTGTCATGTTACCTCAACCACATCTAAATGTGTGGTAGAGAGAACCAGAATGAGAACCTTCCATAACTTAACTTTAAAACATGTGATTCCTCAGTAAGAGTTTCACTCTTGACAGCCCAGGATGGTCAGATTGTCAGGTTGCTTGACTCACAGTTCAAAGATCGTGGGTTCAAATCCCAATCACACCAAACATGCTCATTCTTTCAACTGAGGAAACATTATAACATGATGATCAATCCCACTATTTGTTGGTAAAAGAGTAGTTTAAGAGTTGACAGTGAGAGATGATATCAAACTATATTCCATCTAGTTTTATACTACTAAATTAGGGATGGCTGGTGTAGATAGCCCTCATGTAGTTTTGAACAAAATTCAAAAAAACAAAGAAACAAACATAATTGAAAAGTATGGTACAATAGAAAATGCAAAGTAAACAAAAATATAATTCTGTAAAACACATATTGTTATTCAAAGAGGATAGAACAGCTGGAATAAACTTCTTAAATCTGTCTTCAGTCAACTGTTTTTAAACGTTATCAATGCGTTAATTAACAAAGTTGTAAGTGTTTCAGTAAAACCAAAACTTATGTGTATAATAAAAAACATGGTATTTAAGGTCATATAGACTTTGTAAAGATGGAAGAGTCTATATAATTATCTGTAAAATGAAACATATAGCTTATAGTACATTTATAAAGTTGTCATGACTATATACTAAGATTAAATAGTGAAACTTATAAATTAACAAAAGCTATTATGTTATAAATATGTTGTTTTTAAAGGACTTAGCTGTTAATTAGTAACAAGAACTTTCTTTCAACTAAATATTTGTTTTATAAGTACCTGCTATGATTAGGACACTTCAAGTAACCAACACACAATCAAAACTTACTTCTTGAAATGAGGCGATAAAACCTGAGATAGACGTATGATTAATGTTCTAAGTTAATCACGACTTACACCGCTGAAGATGAACAGAGATAATTTTTTCACAACTGTATGTGTGTATGTATGTTAGCAAGATTTCTCAAAAATGGCTTAATGGATTTTGATGAAAGTTGGTATATGTTTGGACAATGACCCAATGTACAAGTGATTAGTTGTTGTTTGTTTTTTTAGAGGGGAAATTAAGTTTATCAAAAAGAACAAACCCATTTGTTGACATGAAAACTGATATTTCATACAGTTTTTGCTCTATAACTCACTCAAAAATGACCAAATTTTGATGAAACTTGGTGGACATATATAGAATGTTGTTCTTCATTGTCCTGCTAAAACTGGACTGTGTCCATTGATAACAGTGAACATGCAGACATATTTTTCTATTTTGTGTAAATTGAATGTAATCAACACTGTATGGGTGAGGTGTTTACTCAGTGCCCCTCTAGTTTTACATGTATTGGGATCTTAGTGATTAATATATACTGTTTATTTCATATGCAGACATTAGATGTCCAGTAATCCCACATAGTCCTGGATTAGTGATCAAGTACGAACACAGTTTTGTCCAGTTTAGCTGTGAAAGTCAGTATCAGCTCCGAGGATCCACAGATGCCACGTGCACGGACACACGTCAGTGGTCTCAGAATGTTCCTGTCTGTCAGGCGAGAGGTACTGTACTTTTATTTGTACGTTTGAGAAATATATGTACATTGAAAGCAAAACTCTTTATAATAGTGGTTTATATGAAATATTAATCAACTAAAATTAATTTATTTTTTCATACATCATAAAATGTAAAGATGCTTTTTATCTTTATTGTATATGAGGTTAACTGTGTAGACACTGAGCACTGAACACAAGTGAAATGACAAGTAATTGCCTCACTTACTTTATGTCTTCCTGCATTATGTGGTGTCTGACATGATTTAAAATTTGTGAAATGTTGATCAGACGGAAGAGATTTGTCGAATGTAATATTAATTAATTAATGAAGCCAGTCTATCCATTGTTACCCATAATTTATATTTGCATGTATTTTTTTCTCTTAAATATAAGCACTGAACAGCCTCTGAGGCTGAGGATGCAGCAATCCCCATACTTTTAATATTTTAACTCAAAAATATGTGTCACTCATTAATTTATTTTTGAAAAAATGTTTGTTAACTTAATGAGTTGTAAACTTATTAATAAGAATGTATGAATGACTGGAGCATTACTTGAAAGATAAGCTATCCATTTACTGAACTTTAAAAATAAAGTGAGAACAATTTTAACTGTTAGCATGCAACTCCCCTCAGAGTGGATTCATGTACGTGTTGAGGGGACCTCCCAGGGAAGGTTCTGTTCTTTCAGTTTACCTCCTCTGGGATCTAAACATCCACCTATGTGTTTGCCATGTGAGATGATCCATGAAGGGGAGGTGAGGATCCACTTTGGTCTTGAATTCCTGTAGACGGGCGGCCTTGGGGTGGCCCCCCCTTGGGTTCCTCGGCTGGTCCACTTGGGCTAGCGTCAACTAAGTACTAGTATTGGATGTTCTCAACAGGTGTTGTGGACATTGTATCTGATGCTGATGTTTGGGTATAGTGCTCATAAAACCCTGATCAATGTCTTTCAGGAGTTCTATTTGACAATTTGAATAGTACCATAAAACAGCTTCAACCACAACTCAAACCCTCTTCACTCTTTGTCTATGTTGGCCTCAGTCTATGTCATCACCTTTAGGTAGGTTTCAACAGATACTTCTTCCATAGTTCCAACAGAGAATAACAAAATCTCCCAGCTGTGTATTGTATTCACTTGGTATGTTTATATGGTTTGTGGCTGGTTAAAAAATGGTGGTATTAAACTGACAGTATCTAAATAACACAGCGAGAGTCTTAATTTCCCTCGGCCTAGCAGAAAGAAATACAGCAGAGTACCACAACTTCTTTATCATAATGAAAAGCCCTAAATTGGGAAATGCCAAAGGAGGAAAAATCATTACATTAATAATTGTTTACTACTGACACTGTAAATAAGTGACTTTATATGTTGAGGTCACGTCACAGGTCTTCCAGACAGCATTTAATATTGTTTGAAAATAACCTGTACATTTGGTCACAAGCTCAAGTACACTTTGATAAAAAAGCAGGTTGGAAACTGAAACCAGAAATCTGTGCAGACCTTTGGACAGAAGTAAATTATCTTGGTGATATCACAGGTAGAGATCTACAGACCCTTCTAAGATAGCAGTAGAGAGTGGCTGGCCTCAACCTCTGTAACCAAGTGAGAAGTCTGAGTTTCCCCTGGTTTTGCATCTCTTACCAACAGTTTGTGGCCAGTATTTTTCAAGAGACCAGCATCATTGTCTGATCTCATTACAGTTGAGATATGCTTTGGATAGAACAAAGAATTTGAATGGCATTCCAGTTCCTAAGCTTTGTTTTAATGGAAGCTAGGATGTTGGTATATTCAACAAGACAGTGAATTCCAGTGATAGTGGAATTGGGGTAGTGTTTTAACACTTACAAGAAAGAGTAAGATTTATAATAATCATCTGGTGCCTTTGGAATTCAGATACTATATAATGAAGAAAGAAGTGCTTATAGTTGTAGCACTTGTGAAATACTACCAACATCAAATATCTGACAGAAAGTTCACCATCTGGTGGACCATGCTTTACAGAAGTGGTTAATGAGGTTTGAAAACCCAGAAGGTACGACAGAGTGATGGATAACAATGTTGAAAAAAAAATACCACTTTGTAAAAGAGCATCACCAAGACTTACAATACTGAAATGCAAGAGGTTGTCTCACCACAGGGTGAGAACCTGTCCATTCTTTAAATGTTCTAGTCCTGGACACTGTCTGGAGGTTGAAGTAATTCTTCCATTACAACACTAAGCTATACAGTAGAAGATTCTACTTGAGGATAAATTAACACTTTTAGAGCTCCATTAAAAGCAGTTGTGCAACAAGGTAGTTTTATTCTAGCACAAATATAGAAGGTACGCTGTACTATTGTACACACAGAGAAAAAACTGATAGAGACAGGGTACTCTTCAGCAATGAGTTCTTGGACTTCCTCTGCGGAAGATAGCCCTAACTGTTGCTGATCCACTCCTGAAGATCACAATAGATACTTGCCACCATTGGCAACTTCATGAAGTGAAGTAGGTCAGAGATTAGCCATTGTTTAATACATTAGTACAGCTCGTTCTTTATTAGTTTGAAGAGTGCTGGGTAACATGGTTTGGAACATTACAGAAGATTCACATGACCAGCTGTTCTCTCAGTTGGGTGAAGTACAAGGCATAATGAAGACACACACTTCACAGTATCACTACCAGTCTGATTGGCTAATGAAACTGGCATTAATCTACCAAGTGCATGCCAAGTTTATTAGTTTTAAATAAATGGCATGGAAAATCATGCTATGTCATGAATGTTTAGAAAACAACTTAACAGGTCGTTTACCTGCTCTGTATCAGTGTGACATGCCTTCAGAGTGGATGGTTGCAAAGTTCATTAATTATAGCAAACTGACTGGATGTACATGTTATACAGAACAAGTGAGTAAGGATGTACATGTAGTTTACTGAACATGTTCATATCTCGGCATGAATTACTATTTCCTGTTGACATGATGCATACCTTTCTCGATGAGAAGACACTTAACAATATCCACAAAAATACACGAAGATGTTAGAACTGCATGCATTAAGATACCAACAACTAGTAAAAGCCATGAAACATCAAATGAAGTGCCACAACAAAACTGTGAAGGAATAGATGTTCCAATAGAGAGAATCAGTCTGGCCTTGGTGCGTGCAGGGTTCACCTATAGTTTGACAGGCTTATAGCTGATGTAGGGCATGCAAAATGATGCATGCAACACATCATTCATTTGTCACAAATAAATCAGAACAAATTCACAGTATGTAAATCCCATTGATGACATTGTGAGATTAGTACTATAGACCCTATAATGAATTAACTGATAACCCTATCAGATTAGTACTATAGACCCTATAATGAATTAATTGATAACCCTATGAGATTAGTACTATAGACCCTATAATGAATTAATTGATAACCCTATGAGATTAGTACTATAGACCCTATAATGAATTAATTGATAACCCTATGAGATTAGTACTATAGACCCTGTAATGAATTAATTGATAACCCTATGATATTAGTACTATAGACCCTGTAATGAATTAATTGATAACCCTATGATATTAGTACTATAGGTCCTTTAATTATTTAATTGATAACCCTATGATATTAGGACTACAGACTCGAAAATTAATTAATTGATAACCCTATGAGATTAGTACTGTAGACCCTACAATAAAGTAATTGATAACCCTATGATATTAGTACTATAGGTCCTTTAATTATTTAATTGATAACCCTATGATATTAGGACTACAGACTCGAAAATTAATTAATTGATAACCCTATGAGATTAGTACTGTAGACCCTATAATGAATTAATTGATAACCCTATGAGATTAGTACTATAGACCCTATAATGAATTAATTGATAACCCTATGAGATTAGTACTATAGACCCTATAATGAATTAATTGATAACCCTGTGAGATTAGTACTATAGACCCTATAATGAATTAATTGATAACCCTATGAGATTAGTACTATAGACCCTGTAATGAATTAATTGATAACCCTATGATATTAGTACTATAGGTCCTTTAATTATTTAATTGATAACCCTATGATATTAGGACTACAGACTCGAAAATTAATTAATTGATAACCCTATGAGATTAGTACTGTAGACCCTATAATGAATTAATTGATAACCCTATGAGATTAGTACTATAGACCCTATAATGAATTAATTGATAACCCTGTGAGATTAGTACTATAGACCCTGTAATGAATTAATTGATAACCCTATGAGATTAGTACTATAGACCCTGTAATGAATTAATTGATAACCCTATGATATTAGTACTATAGGTCCTTTAATTATTTAATTGATAACCCTATGATATTAGGACTACAGACTCGAAAATTAATTAATTGATAACCCTATGAGATTAGTACTGTAGACCCTATAATGAATTAATTGATAACCCTATGAGATTAGTACTATAGACCCTATAATGAATTAATTGATAACCCTGTGAGATTAGTACTATAGACCCTATAATGAATTAATTGATAACCCTATGAGATTAGTACTATAGACCCTGTAATGAATTAATTGATAACCCTATGATATTAGTACTATAGGGCCTTTAATTATTTAATTGATAACCCTATGATATTAGGACTACAGACTCGAAAATTAATTAATTGATAACCCTATGAGATTAGTACTGTAGACCCTACAATAAAGTAATTGATAACCCTGTGAGATTAGTACTATAGACCCTATAATGAATTAATTGATAACCCTATGAGATTAGTACTATAGACCCTATAATGAATTAATTGATAACCCTATGAGATTAGTACTGTAAACCCTATAATTATTTAATTGATAACGCTATGATATTAGTACTGTAGACCCTACAATATATTAATTGATAACCCTATGAGATTAGTACTATGGTTCCTACAATAAATTGATGACACAGTGAGATAAGTACTATAATCCAACAATAAAATAATTTTGTTATTTATTTGTTCGTTTTTTAGTTTAAAAAAAAACATTTAAACATCTTGTTTTAGTCAACTGATATTTGGAACCTTGTATCAGAGAGAAGGAAATCTGTCAGTAACATTCACCACCTAGATGACTATTTTTCTAGAATAGTGACATGAGCTCTTACAATGTTCAACATCACACAATGGTTAAACCTCTCATCATCAGACTATCATACTAATAGCTTGGCCAAGTTCATACCAAAATAAATTATACCTTTACTTTAATCATCTGTGAAATATCGACATTGAAATGTCCAGAACTTACTATCTACCCCATGAAGTCATTTATCTTCTCTTTGGGTTTCAACAGGTTCGCAGTGTTCAGCACAGAAGTTGTATGAAGCAATACCTGAAGAAATAACTCCAAAACTTGAGAAGGAGATATATGAGATAGGAGAAGAAGTTGAGGTTTTTTGTCATAATCCAGGATCATTTATTGTTGGAAATAAAATAGTGTTGTGTTCACCTAAGGGACATTGGAATGTGCAAAAACTGACATGTAAGTCATACATTATATTTTTGTATCTACATGTAAGCACTAATAACTGTGTATTATTGGATGTTCTCATAAATCTTACAAGGAATGTGTAAATTTTAACAGTTTTTGTTGATGCTGTGTAAACCTTAATCGGTTAATGTTTTGACTAATTAAGCACAAATAATATTCTTAATCAATAAATTTAGTACCAGTTTCATTGGCGGTGAAATTTTTAAAATTTAAATATAACTCATATGTATAAAATGTCTTAGTTCATTCTTCCTAAGAAGCTCCAAGTGGTTGTTCTACAATACAGATAACTAAATACACAGTACTGTGTGTCTGAAGTGTATCCACTGGAATAAATTAGGCCAGTATACACATCTGTTTTTGGATCAGAAAAAATTAATTTAAAGAATGTTGTTTCAAGTTTCAGTGATCATTTATAAGTTCAAATTGTTTTCCTTGTTGTACAAAGGAGTAAGTGAGATCTACTGTTATCTTGTACAAAGGAGTGAGTGAGATCCACTGTTATCTTGTACAAAGGAGTGAGATTCACTGTTAGCTTGTACAAAGGAGTGAGTGAGATCCACTGTTAGCTTGTACAAAGGAGTGAGATCCACTGTTATCTTGTACAAAGGAGTGAGATTCACTGTTAGCTTGTACGAAGGAGTGAGTGAGATCCACTGTTATCTTGTACAAAGGAGTGAGTGAGATCTGCTGTTAGCTTGTACAAAGGAGTGAGTGAGATCTGCTGTTAGCTTGTACAAAGGAGTAAGTGAGATCTGCTGTTAGCTTGTACAAAGGAGTGAGTGAGATCTGCTGTTAGCTTGTACAAAGGAGTGAGTGAGATCCACTGTTACTTGTACAAAGGAGTGAGTGAGATCCACTGTTACTTGTACAAAAGAGTGAGTGAGATCCACTGTTACTTGTACAAAGGAGTGAGTGAGATCCACTGTTACTTGTACAAAGGAGTGAGTGAGATCCACTGTTACTTGTACAAAGGAGTGAATGAGATCCACTGTTACTTGTACAAAGGAGTGAGTGAGATCCACTTACTTGTACAAAGGAGTGAGCAAGATCTGCTGTTAGCTTGTACAAAGGAGTAAGTGAGATCTGCTGTTAGCTTATACAAAGGAATGAGTGAGATCCACTGTTAGCTTGTACAAAGGAGTGAATGAGATTTGCTGTTAGCTTGTACAAAGGAGTGAGTGAGATCTGCTGTTAGCTTGTACAAAGGAGTGAATGAGATCCACTGTTAGCTTGTACAAAGGAGTGAGTGAGATCCACTGTTACTTGTACAATAGAGTGAGTGAGATCCACTGTTACTTGTACAAAGGAGTGAGTGAGATCCACTGTTATCTTGTACAAAGGAGTGAGCAAGATTTGCTGTTAGCTTGTACAAAGGAGTGAGTGAGATCCACTGTTACTTGTACAAAGGAGTGAATGAGATCCACTGTTACTTGTACAAAGGAGTGAGTGAGATCCACTTACTTGTACAAAGGAGTGAGCAAGATCTGCTGTTAGCTTGTACAAAGGAGTAAGTGAGATCTGCTGTTAGCTTATACAAAGGAATGAGTGAGATCCACTGTTAGCTTGTACAAAGGAGTGAATGAGATCCACTGTTAGCTTGTACAAAGGAGTGAGCGAGATCTGCTGTTAGCTTGTACAAAGGAGTAAGTGAGATCTGCTGTTAGCTTATACAAAGGAATGAGTGAGATCCACTGTTAGCTTGTACAAAGGAGTGAGTGAGATCTGCTGTTAGCTTGTACAAAGGAGTGAGTGAGATCTGCTGTTAGCTTATACAAAGGAGTGAATGAGATCTGCTGTTAGCTTGTACAAAGGAGTGAACGAGATCCACTGTTAACTTGTAAAAAAGAACATAGAATGGGAAGAATGAGAATTTTTGTCCACTGTATGTTGATAAAGAGCAGTACTTTAAGAAATAAGTTGTTACAAAACTATACTTTTCTGTTCAAACTACTGCATAACATCAGTTTGTAACAAGAGGAAGTCTTCAATAGCCACAATACTTGAAATTCTTTTAGACAAGGTTAGGGTAAATTAATTTTTTTTTTTTCCTTTCCATTAGCTATGTTTTTGTGTGCCAGCAATACTGAGCATAATAGATGTATATTTTGGTACTTATCAGTATCTCTACCAGTCTATCCTAAAACTGGAATTTTTATAGGTACAATAGAAGTAAATTAATCTATGAGACCTTGGGCATGGTCACCATTTGAAAGGATTTGACTTCTTTATTAGAAACTTTAATTATTTCTGAAGTGGGGTCAAACAAAGATGAAGTTTTGAGTTAAATGTTTGTTCTTAATAAAGTTTTTAGCCATTCTGTTATCTGCTATGCCATAGCTGAAAAATATACCAGTGAAAGACAGATTGTCATTGGAATGTCCATATTATGCTTTCAATGGAGTATATAGCATCGTAAGTAAAGGAAATTTCACTGGAAACTATATTTTTATGTTGTCACAACAAAAGCTTTAACATGACAGAGATAAAATATGAGATTCTTTTCTCAAGATTAGTTAAAACACGCAAGGAGGAATTGCAACAGTTCAGTATTTGTTGATCACTGGTATAACACGAGGCATAAACATCAGTGAGGTTAAACTGTCTTACTTATAATATGTGAACAGTAACGCAACACCTGGAATTGTGTATTAGTGAGGTTAAACTGTGTTACGTTTTCAATGTGAACAATAACACTGCACCTGGAATTGTGTATTAGTGAGGTTAAATTGTGTTACTTATAGTATGTGAACAGTAACGCAACACCTGGAATTGTGTATTAGTGAGGTTGAACTGTGTTACGTTTTCAATGTGAACAATAACACTGCACCTGGAATTGTGTATTAGTGAGGTTAAATTGTGTTACTTATTGTATGTGGACAGCAACGCTACACCTGGAATTGTGTACTAATAATGTTAAACTGTGTTACTTACTGTGTGTGAACAGTAACACTGCACATAGAATTGTATATATTTGCTAGTATACAACATTTTGTCTTTTAAAAAATACATATGTTCCATTTCTTATTATTCTGATTAGGTGAAAAAGGTTGTGAACCTCTTCAGCCTGCTTCTAGTTCTCCTATCATCATTACAAATCCTAAGCCTTTTTATCGTTTTGGAGAATCGATGATTTTATCCTGTCCCGAGGGTCAGCAGCTTGAAAATGGAATATTTCGGGTCATGTGTTTGGCACCTATCTGGTCACAGAATAACCTACCAAACTGTTTCAGCACAAAAATAACTCACTCATAGCTTACTCATGATCTGATTAATAGGCTACTCTATTTTATTTCCCATGTCTATCTGTTTTTATCTGAGAGATTTTTGTAATTAACAGAAGATGTTCTTTGAACGTTATTGTAATCTCATATTGTATTTCCAAAAGTGTTCATAATTATTACAATGTTCACTAATGTTTCAGCATATTTCAGTTACAACTTAAAGGTACATATTACTTGATAGTTCACACGAAGAACGTTTCATCATAATTGGGTTATTAATGTTTCACTGCATTTGTTCTTGAGATTATTTTTTTCTATATTTTAATGGAAATTGCTTATTTTACAAATTTCCTGTACATAGAACATAGGTGAAAAAGGTGTATGATAACATACAGAACATTTTATTGAAAATAATTAAGTAAGCGAGAAGCAAGTTTTATGGATTGTAATGTCGTAGAAGCTTAGTTCTGTTTTGAAAGCACAGTATTCCTCAAAAATACTCATTCATTCTTAATCACAAATCTAGACAATGCACCACCTGGCCTTCTTCCATGTGAAAAGTTATCTCTAATTTATGATTATTTCCACACAGACAATAATATATTTATATGAGATTAAAATAGTAACATTACATGAAGATGATTAACCATATTGTCCATGGAAACAAGCAGAGTGTGTTATGTTGTTTTTTTAAAATCTTAATCAAACTAATTATTGTGCACGTGGATAATTTGGCCTCGTTATTTGGTTTGTTGAAAGTATTCACAAGGAAGTTATCATTATAAGTTATCACATATAAGCAGGAACTGTTTATTGGATAAAACAAGAGAAATCATAAATCACAGCTTTCAGTATAAAAGCATGCAGAAACGTATTCAAATAAAAAGGTGCAAAATGCAGTTTTAAAATATACTCACTTCAGAAACTCGTTTTAAAGAAAATCAGTTTTTTGTAAAAAGTTTTGTTAACTTTTCATAATTACAGTACATTCAAAGGTTTAGTGAATATATCAGAAATGGTGTATGTTTTTCTTATTGCAAAGGCACATCAGGCTATCTACTTTGTCCACAAAAGGGAATTAAACCCCTGATTTTAGCATCGTAAATTTAAAGACTTACTGCTTTCCCAGTGATGGAAATATTAAAATAATAAATATCAACTTTATAATATTTTTTCTGTAAAAAAAATGTCTTCAATAAACTGGTTTGTAACAAAAGGATCGTTAGTAGTTCTTATAAACCATTTACGCTAGCCACATGTTTCCAGTGGATAGCACAAGTGTGGCCAGCTCGAGTTTAGGAATAAACTTTTTCCATCATTTATTTTTATCGAAATTTGGTAATCAGCAACTGCACTGCCTCACGTCATTGCTAATGTTGCGCACTTCTTCACTGCCACAAACTCTGCCCATTTTGTAATGTCAGTCTGGTTCAGACGTTTGTTGTCGAGTGCGCGTTGTTTTTCATGCGCTTGCAAACATATTTTTATTGTGCAACTTTCAAGTGTTTAAATATATTTTGTTTTTAATCCCATAATATGTATAAGTGGATAACTGGAAAATAAAAGAATCCAGATAATGGTGAACACTCAGAAATTAAAAAGACAATTTTATTTATTGTGGCATTACTGACAAAAAGAGAATGGCGCGTGACTGGAAAAACGTGAAACGAGAATTTAACGATTTTGTTTGTTTTGAAATTCGCACAAAGCTACTCGAGGGCTATCTGTGTTAGCCGTCCCTAATTTAGTAGTGTAAGACTAGAGGGAAGTCAGCTAGTCATCACCATCCACCGCCACATCTTGGGCTACCAACGAAAAGTGGGATTGACCGTAATTTATAACGCCCCCACGGCTGGGATGGCGAGCATGTTTAGCGCAACTCGTATGCGAACCCGCGACCCTCAGATTACGACTCGCACGCCTTAACATGCCGGGCCGATTAAATAAGAAGGAGGCGCTCTAAAAAAGCCTACTTATTAAAGAGGGCGTGTGCCTTATTGTGCTCAGTCATGCCGGGCCAAGAGAATTTAATGAAAGTTGGGAGTTTAAATTTGAAGTGATTGAAGACAATAATGAGCTGGTGTGTCTTTTGTGTAACAAGGGTTTCAAGGAATAATTAAGCAACACTTTAACAATTTTAAACTAATTTGATGTAAAATGTCCAGTTGATATCGAAAATCGTATGAATGAAATTAGTCCTCTAAGAGCACAACTTCATGAACAAGAAAAATATTTTTGTCATCGATTCTGGATTAAATGTGTAAATCCAGATCTTCAAGTGAGGAAAGAAATGTTTGGTCATTGTAGATTACGAGATTGAACATGTGGGAAACATTTTTGAAAAATTTCTTGAAATGCCAAAAAAATTAAATCCGTATTTTGAAAAAACTGGTTTCTGTCACAACAGACGGTGTTCCCGCCATGACTAGGCGAAATTAGGATTTATTTCTCTTTTAAAGCAGCATTTAATTGAAAATAATGTGAAGTCCACGTTGCCATCTTGCTATTGTATTCTGCACCAGGAAAATTTTGTGTTCAGATATCTAAAAGGGATGAATTATAAAACTTGATGGACATTATTGTAAAAATTGTGAATTATATTCAATATATATATTTTACTTTGTTTTGAATTTCGCGCAAATGTACTTTAGGGCTATCTGCGATAGTCGCCCCTAATTTAGCAGTGTAAGACCAGAGGGAAGGCAGCTAGTCATCACCACCAACTTTTGGGCTACTCTTTTATCAACGAATAATGAGATTTACCGTGACATTATAGCGCCCCCACGGCTGGAAGGGCAAGCATATTTGGTGTGACGGGGATTCGAAACCGCGACCCTCAAGTTACGAGTCGAACGCCTTAACCACTTGGCCATCCCGGGCTCTATCAAATGGTACCTATTAACTACTTCTACTGGAGAAACGTTTCATGATATATTTTAAATGGAATATTAAAACCTGTGCAAACGAATTTATTTCTACAGCTTTAGAGATTTCAAAAGGATTATATTTCTGGATAGAAATGTGTGCACTAAATATTCTTGACAGTAAAAGTAATTTCTAGATCAGTAAAAAGAAAACAAAATGCAGCGTGAGTGAAAACACGATATGATTCTGGATTATGTCATAAATTGGACTAATGGTTATATAAGTGAACTTCAGTTTACAACTCTAAACTAGAAGATGTTTACGACCCTTCAAGAATATCTCTCTAAACTTATTGTAAATATCACGGTGGACTAAATAAACTCTGGTTAACTTCCTTTTTGAAAGACCAAAAGCAAATAATAAATATTCAGCCCAATTTATCATTCGATTCACACTTATTCATACCAGTTTCGGGGAATTCCACAGCTCGTCAATAACACTGGGCAAGGACAAATCTACGCGAAAACAAAACTAGTTTCATATAAACTGTTAGTACGTATTTGGTGACTTTTAGTTCTCTCTCACTCGAAGTGGTGAACCTGTATTCATATATGTTTTGAAAAATGTTTAGCATTGTTGCTAATAGCTTATTGTTCTGAAATATTCCGGAGACAAAGTTCAATTTATTATTTGATTCACCACTGCTAAAATCTGACAACATGTCGATTATACCACTGCACACATGACAGAATGTTCTGGTTTGTTAAAGAAACGAATAATGAATAGTTTATCAAATTATATTTTAGAATTTATATACTACAGTTGTTAAAAATGAGGTTTAAAAAATGAAATATGAGAAGCATATAAACGATATATACCCCTTTTTATTCAGTTTATTTGACAAAAGTATTTATCTCACTTCATATTTAGTAATAGTTAATAATAAATTATAATGAACCATGATAAGGAATGGTGCATAGTAGAGACCTCTTTTATACTTTTATTATAATTTAATATTGTCACGCTAGCTTTTAACAAACAAAATATAGAAAACAGCTAAGGATTGTTTGTTTTTGGAATTTCGCTCAAAGCCACTCGAGGGCTATCTGTGCTAGCCGTCCCTAATTTAGCAGTGTAAGACTAGAGGGAAGGCAGCTAGTCATCACCACCCACCGCCAACTCTTGGGCTACTCTTTTACCAACGAATAGTGGGATTGACCGTAACATTATACGCCCCCACGGCTGGGAGGGCGAGCATGTTTAGCGCGACTCGGGCGCGAACCCGCGACCATCGGATTACGAGCGCACGCCTTAACGCGCTAACAGCTAAGGAAATGTTTCGGAAAAGACGTTTTTACATACGATTTATTAATCCTCTAAATGACAGGGGAAAAACAAAACAAAAGAAAATTACTGAAATGTGTTTAAAAGATTTATAAGAGCTATCAGAGAAAAGGGTTTCACTGTTAAATATTTACCTAGACATTTATTTACATGTATAATGCTCTTTTTTAAATATATAAAAATGGATATTATACCAAAAAAAAACATGGGAATTTTTTACTTTCCTAGTAATTTTCACATAAAGAATTCTTGGAAATTTATTCAACAAGAAACTTCCCCTTCACGTCATCTTGTTTCCCAGTAGATGATCTAAGAAGGTCCAAGCGTTGTTCTGTACTTTATTTTAATTAAAGTTTTAATATACTTACTAGCCGTCCTGAGGTGAATGTTTTCTTCGAGTGGGTTTCTTGTTATCTCGTATTACTTTACGTCATCTGTTCAGATGTCGCCTGTCTGCCAACACTTGTATGTCTTGAGTTTTAACTTTAGGCTTACAGAATTCGTTTCATTAGCCAATTACAAAACTCCCACACTTTACCAAAGTTCGTTTAATAGTCTGTTGAAAGATGTTAGTTATCGTTAATTAACAGATGTACTTTCATGACAGGAGTTAGGTTTAGTGTGTCGAAATTGTGCAATATATATATTTATATCTGTAAGGAAACAGCTTAGCATATATCTATCTCTAGACACATAACACGTCTAGGAATTGTTTTACTTACAACCATTTCTTATTGCCCCAAACTTTCATTCAACTGAAAATATGAACGGTCACGTACTCCTAGTGAAAACACTTTTGTTAATTTCAGGCCATTTGTTTGCCGTTGTTTCTGCTGCTTCGTGTGGTTGTGATCCTAATTTGGAAAAAAGGATAGAGACCGCCGAGATTGTGACTCTAACTTTGAATTTTAAAATTGACAATATTAAAGCGCGAATAGAGGGCCTGGAAACCAGACTTGAAACGAGCGAAAAACGACTAAGTAAACAGGAAGAAATTAACAGAGACAAACAGCAGGAGTTGAATGTTTTGCTGGAAAAAATTTCCACACTGGAAGAAACTAACAGATCTTGTTTAAATGCTACAGAAATACTAAAGAAACAACTCGAAGATGTATCGAAAAAGTTAGAATATCAGTCTCTAGATATAATGACAATCAAAGATACTTCGATTTCCCTAATAAAATCAGTAACCGAATTGATAAAGAATGATAGAGTTCCAGGACATCAAGACGCTTACGATAAGGGTGAGTCCACTCAAATTAGTAACACTCATGAATTCCTATACATAAAAGTTTAATTTAAAATTTGTGTTGTTGGTACTACTGTTAATTATTAAGCACAAAGCTATACACCTTTGCCCACCACGAGTATCGAAACCGTATTTCTAGCAGTTTAAGTTTGCACACTTACCGCTGGGGTGTGTATTAAGGGCAAAACATATTACATTCGTCGTAACGTTTGTTATTCTCTTTAAATATAAGTATACAGTGAGGGTTTAGTAGTAGTTAATAGGCCTAACGTGTGATAGCAATCGTTTTTAGTATTAAATGTAAAAAAAAAATGGTAATTACTTTGTATTCTTAGTCCGTGGAAACTTAAACCCGGTTTAAGCATGAGTATTGTAATTATTGTTTAGGCCTCATGAACTTATTTGAAGGGGGCTGGTAGACAAAATATAAATTGTTAATTGTGTAGCTTTACATACAAAAAATGTAGCCCCTTCACCCAAGGGAAAATGTTTACTGTTAACGATGGTTAACTTTATAAAAATTACAGGATGTGTCCCAACAAAAAATAAAATTTAGCCCCTCAATTCGTTTTGTAACTCAGAGAGAATAGGCTGTTAATGCCGACACTTGCTATAAAAAGAATTAAGACGTAAACGGACACTTCGGTACACCTCTAATAAAAGTGTAAGTATATAAACTTAGAATAAATAAAAGCCCGTACTATGTTTTGTTGTTATAAGGTCATTTAAATAACATAATTACTTTAATGCTGAAGTTATAAAAAAGTCGATATAATTCATGTGTAACTTTATGTACAGTATTAAGTCTTTACCGAAGACACAACTATAACAAAAGTGACGTTTACTTGAATAAGAAGTACAACATAAGTAAAATAATAATAATAAATTAGTTAAGAATATAAAGACTATATATGACTCGAGTTTTAAAGTGAGGTAGCCACACAAGTTTAGATCTCACTTCTCTTGGTTCTTGTTGTGCTTGGAATGGTTCCTCTTCACTTCGCCATCCATCAAGCTGTAAGCGGGTTATTGGATAAATATACTATACATAACTATTATGGTAGGTCCGGCATGGCCAGGTGGTTAAGACACTCAAGTCGTATTATGAGGGTCGCGGGTTCGAATCCTCGTCACAACAAACATGCTTGGCCTTTCAGCCGTGAGGGCGTTATAATGTTACGGTCAATCCCACTATTCGTTGGTAAAAGAGTTGCCTAAGAGTTGTCGGTGAGTGGTGATGACTAGCTTCTTTCCCTCTAGTCTTACACTGCTAAATTAGGGACGGCTAGCGCAGATAGCTCTCATATAGCTTTGCGCGAAATTCAAACCAAACTGTTACAGTGAATAAAGATTTTTGTTTTGTTTTATTTGGTGTTTGTGCTCGATTTGTTCTCTGTAGCACATTTTCAAAATCTGATATTAGTAGACACTTTAGAAGTATCTGTTGGATACTTGAAGAGCACTTTGTCCTCACATCATCAGGGTTAAACCCATTCTTTCACTGAAATATTAGTATATTTATCGTTGGAAGTGTTTGTGTTTTAGCACTGTTGTTAACCAGAAGTATTTGTGTTTCAGCACTGTTGTTAACCAAAAGTGTTTGTGTTTCAGCACTGTTGTTAACCAAAAGTGTTTGTGTTTCAGCACTGTTGTTAACCAAAAGTGTTTGTGTTTCAGCACTGTTGTTAACCAAAAGTGTTTGTGTTTCAGCACTGTTGTTAACCAAAAGTGTTTGTGTTTCAGCACTGTTGTTAACCAAAAGTGTTTGTGTTTCAGCACTGTTGTTAACCAAAAGTGTTTGTGTTTCAGCACTGTTGTTAACCAAAAGTGTTTGTGTTTCAGCACTGTTGTTAACCAAAAGTGTTTGTGTTTCAGCACTGTTGTTAACCAAAAGTGTTGTGTTTGTGTTTCAGCACTGTTGTTAACCAAAAGTGTTTGTGTTTCAGCACTGTTGTTAACCAAAAGTGTTTGTGTTTCAGCACTGTTGTTAACCAAAAGTGTTTGTGTTTCAGCACTGTTGTTAACCAAAAGTGTTTGTGTTTCAGCACTGTTGTTAATCAGATGTGATAACGCTCTCAACTAAATGGTGCATCGTGTTGTTTAACACCGAATTTATACGAAGAGCGGTGAAAGTAAAGAGCTGGAAAAGTATAAAGTATTTGTGTTTATTTATTTTAGCGCAAAGCTATACAACAGGCTGTTGGCGCTCTGTATACCACGGGGGAATCGAACCCCGGATTTTACCATTGTAAGTCGGTAACGTGCCGCTATTCCAACGATATACTACAAAAACAAAACATTCAGTTGGTAAGTAAAATATGTGATGATAACATTTGAACCTGATGCCATCACATGTAAGAGAATAAAATGTTTCAGGTTTTCTTTTTTATACTTTTAAGGGTTTCTTTGTTTTTGAATTTCACGCAAAACTAACTACACGATGGACCTCTGCACTAGCTGTCCCTAATTGAGCAGTGAAAGACATTATCAACCAGTGTCAGCTCTTGGTCTGTTCTTTTACTAACGAATAGTTGTATTGACCGTCCTATCATAAAGTTATCATGGCCTGATAAGGCGACAAGCATATGGTGGGACGGGCATTCGAACTCGTGACCCTCAGATTAAGAGTTGAGCGCCCTAACCAGCCTAGCCATGTTAGACCTACTTTAAGGAACACGGTAATCATAATATGCACCGATCTCAAGTCTTTTGATAATTTGATTAATAATTCTCATTGAGAAGATAGCATGAGACTTTTAAATTCGAAATACGAATGTAACATTTTAAGCTTTTTAGCATTTTTATTAAAATTTAATGAGAGGCTAGTTATATACAGGGTGGTCCGTAAGTCCTTACCCATCCATATAACTTATTTGCCACTTATTGTATCCAGGGTGTCACCAGTATTCATGTAACCACGTACTTGTCACATTATGCTTTTCAAGTGTAAATGGGGTTACATCGGCCATATTTCTCTGAAGAAACAGAAATTTACAATACATACGTAATTGAATATAACATAATAACATGTGGATGGGTAGGGACTTACGGACCACCCTGTATATCGTATTTGGGAGAATGTTCAGTTGGTAACCTTTTAAAACGTGTCTGGTGTCACTGTAATACATTGGAAGGGACACTTTTTTCATAGCCTGTCCTTTTTTTCAAATGTAAGCAAATTTAGATTTCAATGAAATTACAGGAAGAAGCAGAATTATTAGAAATACTAACGTAAAATTATTTCTGAAACAATTACGATAAGATTACTGAGAAAGAAAATTACATTTTAAGATAAGTAATACAAATGTGAGAAGTTGTAAGATCAATAGAAGTGTACGTACTGAGACTATTAGAAAAAAGAAATGGTTGTTGTAACACCTAGACACCATGTGAAGGTGTTGATACAATAATAATACAACATTTCATCATCCATCAGACACGTATTTAATACGTGTCAGCGGTATTGTTATCTGAGTATTACATCAACCGTATATATATATATATATATATATAGTTTCGTACTTAGTTTTAGTTTAGAAACCTATATGCTACAAAGTGCACGTTATTCTACCACGGCCAAGGTTTGCGGGTTAACTTCAATATATATATGTATATACTGGCCGTGTGGAGAGGTGGACTGCAGAATTGTCAACTGTCGTCCACAGATCTCAAAAGATCAAAGCAAGAAACTTCAGGGATCACTGTCCAGTCTCGCATTTAATCAGCCAATACCTAAGGAAGAAATATCTGTCCAATCATGAACTAACTCCTGCTTACATTCAGTCCTTTGTGTACCCAAGTAGTTATCAAGACCAGAGGGTCAAAACCAAAAAAGTAAACAAAAAACAGACTCTGTGACGAGTTTTTGTTAATCGGATAATTCTTTAGGTTTACTAACTCTCAATAAGTTAACTGGTCTCGAAGTTTTTAATACTCTCAATACTTAACTTACTGTTGGTCTTAAAACTTCTCAGTTTTCATTACTTATCTTAAAATGTCATAATTATTTCCCAATAGTCTTCTCTCGCAGGGGCGTAGATCCTGGGGAGGTGGGTGGGATAATTCCCGCTTCATTTTAGGTGAGGGGTATGGTACATACAATCATCCCTCCCTACAGTTTGGTCTGTTGAATTGTTTTATTGCATCACAGACCTACAAACTGTGTGTTTGTTCTTGTGATTTTCGTGTTCTTACCAATCGAATTTCATAATTAGGCCTAGATGTTGGCTTTTTCAGTAGCCGAACTGTACGTCTTTAATATAGGCGTGCTTCTAAGCTTTTCGATCTAAGCGATAGTTCGTAAGTATCAGTCACTAGGCCTAAATATACATGCAAGACTTGCAAGCTCTATCACAGAATCTACCTACGTTGTGTAAGATTAAGTAAAATTTTCATCACAACAGATTGAACAGAGCATGAAATTCGAAAATATTACTCACAAGTGTAAACTGTGATCTAGGTCTGGCAGACTATTTGTAGCTTGTAGCTGCATCATTCTTATGTGTATATTGAGGGATTTTCTTACGCCATTTGTTCTTATGCATGTCTAGCCGGTTTTATTGTCGAACGCCTTACTCTCCTTAGCTGCGGAATCCGATGACCATAGTGTACCATTTGGTGTACAGTTAACGACAGGTTCGGACCGCTCGGATCCAGACGCGCCCTACATCACCCTCTCCGCTCCCTTTAGTCTGAGCCTCGATTTTACAACAGGGCTCATTAGACCTGTGTTTGTGGCGGCCTTCATTAATCCGTGAAATTTAAGAATATCACCGCCCTCTAATAAAGTGCTGGTGCTTTATGGTAAAAGGATATAAAAATATATTCTCTTATCATAGATAATAAAAATATTGTATTTTCTTGTATAATTAGAACACAAAAGGAGCGATTTCAACGGCCTGAAGCCTCTACTCGAACTGCATTGCTGGTTTTTGTTTAGGTGTTTTTATTTAATAGACGTGATTATAGACATTATACCACAACGTGAAGATAATCCGACAACCTCAAGTAAAGGAATAGAAACTTGTCATACAGAGGAAATACCATGTTCATCAGAGGACGAGTCTGAAAACGTTTGTACAACTATTGTGCATCATGAACCACCAGATAGTTGTGAAAAAAGTTTGTGCAGTAATGAAAAAATCTGACACTCCACAGATACAGTGTGGAAAGCCATATCATCCAGACGCACAACTAATACCATGACATAAAGCAAAATTTCAAAATATCAACTTCCAGGGCAAGTGGTTTGATGAGTTTCCATTGGCTGCACTTCGACAATCAGACTCAAAAAGTCATATGCTTTCATTTTGCCAAGGCGGAAAATAGAGGTCTTTTTACAAGGAGATTGGAGAGGCCAGCATACCTTCATATCCACCGGTTTTTGAAACTGGAAAAATGCAAAACACAAATTCAACGAACACTAATCCTCCTCTCAGCACAGATTTGCTGTATCTCCAGAAGGTTCACTTGATGTAACTCCAGTGACTGTCCAGCTACATGATGGAAAAAAGAAGCAGCAGGAATAATGTAAAAGAAGTCTAGACAAAATATTCAGATGTTTAGCATTACGTCAAGTTTTATCATTACGTGGACATACTGATACGGAGGAGAACTTCCTGCAGCTAATGAAGCTTCTGGAAGAGGAAGATCCTGAGTTGACGGTCTACTTGTCAAAGAAAACCACATTTACATCACCTCAGGCTCAGAATGAAATAATGGAGATGTTCAGCCATCAAATACTGAGGAACATAACACACGAAGTGCAGCAAAGTAAAATCTTTTGCATTAATGGTTGATGGCACTCAGAATGTTACAGGTGCCAAACAGGAAGCAATTTGTGTACGATACGTAGATGAGAACCTTGACGTCCATGAGACATTTCTTGGTTTGTACAGTGTTTCCAATACAACTGGTGAAATAATATTCTCCACTTTACTGATATACTGACTAGTCTCAATTTACCACTGTCAGGATTAAGAGCACAAACTTATGATGAAGCCGCTAACATGAGTGGTGCGTACAGTGGATGCCAGGCAAAAATAAAAGAGAAGCAACCGTTAGCTTTGTTTTTTCACTGCGTAGCACACAAGACTAATTTAATAATGCAACATGCAGTTTAAGCTTGTGAATGTGTTTGAGATTCTATCCAGTGGGTACATGAACTTGGTGTCTTGCTTCAGAGGTCAGGCAAATACAATCTTTGAAAATATTGTATCTTCAGACAGCCACAATGGTCCAGT
The DNA here is from genome assembly GCA_011833715.1 of Carcinoscorpius rotundicauda. Lineage (NCBI taxonomy): Eukaryota > Metazoa > Arthropoda > Merostomata > Xiphosura > Limulidae > Carcinoscorpius > Carcinoscorpius rotundicauda. The sequence continues at coordinate 168,468,750 of CM022392.1, read as the reverse complement.
TAAATACATCCGCCCACAGTGTCCAATACGCTGGTTATGCCGCCTGTGTGCTAATGATCACTACAGTGACATTGTTGATTCTTTGTCTGAATTAGTAGATGAAAACAATCAGATGTAGTAGTGAAAGCACGAAGTCTGCTGGACATATTTGACAAAGGAACGACAGTTTTAGGATTGTTGATGGCTCAGCATCCATTAGCTGCATTAGAGGAACTAAACCGTGCATTCCAAGCAAAATCAGCAACAGTATCTGGCATGATCGAAGCATCTACAATGACAGTTGAGCAGTTTTGAGTATTGCGAACAGAGGATTACAAGTCGAAAGCCTCAACCCACCTGGCCATGCTGGGCCCACAAGAGATCCTGCTGAATAATAAAATCGAATCGGGTATACACGTGTCCCACCCTGGCGCACAAAAATATAACTAATAAAAAGAAAAAAAAAGACCCGTAAATCAATTTATTCTAATCCTGCGAAAAATAATTACACGTGTCGCGTTTACAAAAGATTCCCTCTTGTTTTAACTTGCGTGAGGTTAAAATTATATTTTTTATGATTTCCTGAAAGCGTAAATGATGTACATGCAGTGATTATATTGTCAAACAAGGGCTGCAAAGGGTTACTTGCACCAAGATTGGTTAACTACAGTTATCTCTACAAACTAACAAGAAAGTGTTTCGTATTTATTCATTACCTCTATAAACTAACAAGAAAGTGTTTCGTATTTATTCATTACCTCTATAAAATAACAAGAAAGTGTTTCGTATTTATTCATTACCTCTATAAAATAACAAGAAAGTGTTTTCTGTTCATTCATTGCATCTACACAATAACAAGAAAGTGTTTGCTGTTCATTCAGTACATCTACAAAATAACCAGAAAGTGTTTACTATTCATTCATTGCATCTACACAATAACAAGAAAGTGTTATCTGTTCATTCAGTACATCTACAAAATTACAAGAAAGTGTTTTCTCTTTATTCTTTTCCTCTACAAAATAACCAGAAAGTATTTTCTATTCATTCATTGCATCTACACAATAACAAGAAAGTGTTTACTATTCATTCATTGCATCTACACAATAACAAGAAAGTGTTTTCTGTTCATTCAGTACGTCTACAAAATAACCAGAAAGTGTTTACTATTCATTCATTGCATCTACACAATAACCAGAAAGTGTTTTTTGTTCATTCAGTACATCTACAAAATAACCAGAAAGTGTTGACTAGTCATTCATTGCATCTACACAATAACAAGAAAGTGTTTACTATTCATTCAATACATCTACACAATAACAAGAAAGTGTTTGCTGTTCATTCATTGCATCTACACAATAACAAGAAAGTGTTTGCTGTTCATTCATTGCATCTACACAATAACAAGAAAGTGTTTACTATTCATTCATTTCATCTACACAATAACAAGAAAGTGTTTTCTGCTCATTCAATACATCTACAAAATAACCAGAAAGTGTTTACTATTCATTCAATGCATCTACACAATAACAAGAAAGTGTTTGCTGTTCATTCATTGCATCTACACAATAACAAGAAAGTGTTTTCTGTTCATTCATTGCATCTACACAATAACAAGAAAGTGTTTGCTGTTCATTCATTGCATTTACAAAATAACCAGAAAGTGTTTTGTATATACTTAATATCCATACATTTCAGTCCCACACAATTTAATGTATCTGGTTGTTACGTTTTTTTATGTTTTAGGTAGACTGAACGCAACAGAAAGGCACAGATAACAGCTTGTATAATTTATTACAATAAACTATTATATATGTGACAGATATAACATAAATTATATAATAACAATGACAGATATTCAGTTACAACCTTCAAAATTAATTACAATACAAAATAGTACTGGTTTCAACCTTCAAAGTCAATTACAATACAAAATGGTACTGGCCTGTGTCCAATATAATGATCTAGAATGAAAGCTTAAAAGTCCAGATCAGAAATCCAAAATTCCAGTCTAGGCGGTGAATTTGGTCCCACGAAAAAATTCCGAAGTTTGAATGGAGAAGTCCAGAAACAATTCACAGTTCAATAAATTTGACGAAGTTCTTTTTACGATGTTTCCGATGAACGTCTCAAACTTATCGCCCTTCAACTTTCCCGGTCTCCCCTGAACAGTTCTACACGTGTTGACCTTCAGTATAATTAGAAATTCGAATGAATCGTAAAGAATGACGAAATAAAATCACAGCTTCTGCAGATCTAACTCTAGTCACAAATTCAAGTTGAATAAACACACAGTAAACGTTGTAAATTTCTCGAACAAAGACAATATCTCTTGAATTGAATAAAAAACTAATGACTGACTCTTCCTCTTCGAATAAAAACTAATGACTCTCTTTTTTTCTCGCGTCGCCGTCTGTTTTTATATTAGTAGGCCTACTCTTCTCGAACCATTGCGTAACTTCCCAACATTCTAGAGAAATCTGCGCATGTCTGTCTTTTTGCACGAGACTCGACGTCTAGACACTAGGCCGCCATACATTATATTTACATAAATTTATAAACATATGATTGATCTACCTAATTCTAGAACGTTCTAAATGTTATTTTAAATGAATAACAACATATTTTATTGGTTTGAACTTTGAAACAATAATATAAACAACAACATGGCACTTCAAACGCTTTATACATAACACTGGTGAGTAAAATAAAATTTCACGGTGCTCTACAAAGTGTTAGGACAAAAGAATGTTTTGTCATTCTTTTCATTTTATAAAACTGTTTCTTCCGTATCATTACAGAATGTAAACGTCAACACTGTCATAATGCTTCACTACTCTTTATTGACAGTTGAATGAGTCAGGGTAAGAATATTTATCCTTCTTTAGAATTACCATATACTTGTACCAAGGCCAGGTTATCTTCATCATCATCTACCACTCGATCCCGTCAAGGAACATCGGGTCGCAATCACTTGCGGTTTTATGAACAGGTATTTAATGGTTCTGTATTTCAGAACGGCTGGTATGGGTATTGACACTGTTACTTCAAGTGGGTTTCTTGTCATCAAGAATTTGTGACACATTTGTCTTTATTCTATTAACATTTCGAAAATTGTTCACAACACCTCACTTATACAAACCTACATGGAAACTTTGAAGTATCGTAGCAACAAGATTACTCTGTGACTGCATGTTTACAACTTTTAGATTCACGTAATCAGAGATTACCAATTTGCAAATTGAACAGTCCACATAAGTGGTTTCAAAAATCATCCCCATCCATCGGCTGTAAAAAATCTACGCCCCTGTTCTCTCCCAAGCGTTTTAAGGCGTTCGACTCGTAATTCAAGGGTCGCGAGTTCGAATCCCGGTTGCACCAAACATACTCGCCCTTTCAGCCGGGGGGCGTTATAATGTGACGGTCAATCCCACTATTCGTTGGTATTGGTAAAAGAGTAGCCCAAGAGTTGGCTGTGGGTGGTGATGACTAGCTGCCTTCCCTCTAGTCTTACACTGCTAAATTAGGGACGACTAGCGCAGATAGCCCTCGAGAAACTTTGGGTGAAATAAAAAAAAAACAGAAAACAAAATTGTTTCATTCCACTTTTTTTACTTTCTCAAAATAATTTTACGTTAAAATTTTCGATTTTTCATACAATTTCCACTGCTTCTTTGTATTATAAAAACATCTGAAATCTTCACGTTATCTTTTACTTTTTCTGACAAGGTTTTTAATCTACTCAACAAAGATAAATGAATACCAACTGAACATTTTTCTGAATACACTCTTATTTGGCTCTTATTAAATTTCAATAAAAATGCTAAAAAGTTTAAATTTTCTTTTCCTCAACATATTCCTAAAAAAAAGTGTGAAAAGTTGAGTTATGTACCTGTGTGAAAGGACAAGTTCACACCGAGTGATCGTGTGAAGATTTTGGCTTCAATCAATATAAAATTTTGTAAACGTCACCGACAGACAAAACGTGTCTTACGAACCAATGAAGTGTTAAGTAAAGGTTGACTGGTATTCAGTGAGGGCTGATAATATTGTTTTCTATATATTATTCATAAACAAAACTTGTTTTACAAACTAGTGAGGTGTTAAGTGAAGGTTGGCTGGTAGTCATTGAACATTGAGGGTTGATTATTGTGTTTTGTACAGCACACATTATTTCAAATAACTAATTACTTTTGCATCTTAGTCAATTTATAGCATATTGATAAAGTTGGATATTTCTGTTTGCTCACACAACTCAATGTTGTGTCAGTTAAATGGGATATTAGAACAGCTGATTAACAATATTTAGGACAAGTGGAATTAATCAATTTTAGAGAAACATTTGCATGTTTATAAAATATAATCTTGTCTGTCTCTAGTGGGACTAACCATTAGATAACGTAACACTTAGGACTGACAAAACTATGGAATACTGTAAAGAATAGAAGTAAAGATATATTATACTACTGAATTGTATAATGACTGCTGTATCTTTTAGAATCCAAACCAGAAGATGATGAAAAGACATCTACCATACAACCAGATGAGAATAAATGGGATGAACAACATTGTGAGCTGGTGACCTCTGATAAGGATCTGAAAGTATTTCATCAGGGGAAACCTGTGATGAATGGTCATCGTGTCAAAGATGGAGGTGACATTATGTTATTTTGTCTTCAGGGAAAAACTGTAAATAATCAGCCCATCTTTAAGAAAGTAACTTGTCATAATGGTCAGTGGAATACGAAGATTCCATCGTGTCCTTTTGACTCTGGTGAGTTTAAATATAGATATACAAACAGTCGTGTTTCAAAGCATTAATACAAAGAGACAATTTAGCACTTTTCATAACAATGATTCATTAGGTTACTATACTTTATACTTGAGGGCGAGATTATGAAAAAAATCATTCATGTACTCAGTACTCAGTTTTCATAATTAGGACTAAAAAGATAAATATTTTACTATAGTTTTATGTTTCATTTTTAAAATTTTTTGAAATAAAGAAGAACTTTTACCGATACTCAGCGCCACCTTTAAAATAGCTCGTACATTGTTCGTGTTTATAACAACAACAAGTGATTTTATTAATATGTTGAGTAACATGATTTCTGTCGACATGTAATGTAGAAAAATGTGTTCCGTATATGTTTGTTGACACCTGTATCACGAGATAAGCTTGCAAGGCACCGAACATTATTTGGACTTGGATTGTGGGAAGAAGGATAAACGTTGTACATCTTACGTGTTATATAGTTTTCCAGTGTTGTCAGTTACTTTCCATGCTCAACGTGTTGATTATGATAAATAAATTTTGCAATAATTTTCTAATATCAATTAATATATTAAAAAACATTAATTTAGATGTTCTAATGTCTTAACTGTTGAATCTTTCAGAATCCAAACCAGAAGGTCTTGAATCAGAACAAAATAAACTCGACAAAGTAGACTGTGAACTGGAGATCTCTGATAAAGATCTGAAAGTATTTCATCAGGGGAAACCTGTAACGAATGGTCATCGTGTCAAAGATGGAGGTGACATTATGTTATTTTGTCTTCAGGGAAAAATTGTAAATAATCAGCCCATCTTTAAGAAAGTAACTTGTCATAATGGTCAGTGGAATACGGAGATTCCATCGTGTCCTTTCGACTCTGGTGAGTTTAAATATAGATGTAGAAACAGTCGTGTTTGTAAGCCTTAATACAAAGAGACAATTCAACATATCCATAACATCTATCAGTATTGTGATAAAACATAAGTCACCAGGTGTTTTTAAGCTGATATGTGTGGTAACAATTTTCTAAAATATACCAATAATTATAACTAATACTACAGGAAGCCTGAATGTAACAAGTTTTGTATGTACGTGTTTCTTATAGCAAAGCCACATCGGGCTATCTGCTGAGTCCACTGAGGGGAATCATACCCCCTTACTTCAGCGTTGTAAATCCGTAGACTTTCCGCTGTACCATCGGAGGGGGGCAAGTTTTATAATTTAGCAGATTATAAAATGTTATAAATATTTTCTTACAGCATTATATTTTGGTTTCATAATTTATTGAAATAAAATTATATGAGTACTCAGTAAGAGCGCTAAAATAACTTGCAGAACGTTGCTTACACGATCAGTTAACATAATGACACCCTTTTTATCTTAATAAATAATATTATAACTGGTATCTGAGAAACAAGCAATATCTCAATAGTGAACTTAACTTTAACCAGATTTCTATGAAACTGGATAACTTTTTTTAACTGTTACGTGTTCATTTCCATCACCACAGTTTATTTAAGACTCTAAAGACAGCCGGGTTTTTAACGAATTTCAAAAGAATACTAGTATTGCATAAAGTCAAAGCTTTATGTGTTTGTTGTGATAGATAATTTATCAGACGTTCACAGTTATATACCATCACCAACGTTTTAATAATCATAATTCACATGTTCCTGAAACATCCGCGCTTTTTTTTTTTACGGGGGATGCGGGTGAAAGGGTTCTCTTTCGTAACCAAGTCTTGCACAGTGTATTGCAAAGAGCTAATCGAGATTGAATTGAAATATTGTTTCGTTCAGTTGAGCGATTTTGTTTCACTTCCATTGGAAACACAGAAAGTTTCCTTCTGTAAAATGTTGTGTCCTTTGACTTTTGTTCATTTGGTAAATTTTATATATAAATATTTCCGGCCCGTCATGGCCCAGCGCCTAAGACGCCGACTCGTAATCCGAAGGTCGCGGGTTCGCGCCCACGTCGCGCCAAACATGCTCGCCTTCCCAGCCGTGGGGCGCTATAATGTGACGGTCAATCCCACTATTCGTTGGTAAAAGAGTAGCCCAAGAGATGGCGGTGGGTGGTGATGACTAGCTGCCTTCCCTCTAATCTTACACTGCTAAATTAGGGACGGCTAGCATAGATAGCCCTTGAGTAGCTTTGTGCGAAATTCCAAAACATAAAGTTTATAAATATTTCTATTTAGAAAGGTACATGTATTCAATCGTGCCCATGATAGTAGAGTACTAAACTGTCGAACTGTGTGAATTTCGTTATATTTGTAGTGTCCCAAGTGGCTGTCACTGTATCATCATATACAAATAAAATAAAGCTAAGCCTAGATATACGAGACAGCTCTTAACTTGTCAAAGAAACTGTTTGAAGTCTTCTTTGTCGCCATTGGTAACGGTTTATTGTAAAATTTTGGAACTTTAATTAGATGCGGTTAATTTGTTCACTTAATCACTTCCAGTAGTAACACTAATTAACTTTTACCTTTGTTTTCTTTCTTTTCCTTTGCGGATATCCTTGGATTATATTTATTTGTAGAGTTATGATATTGGCAGTGGGTAAAGACCGGTTATTACCACGAACCAGTCGTATTACAAAACGTTACTTGCTTAACTAACCGGGTTGGATGTTTATGGTTTTTTGTCTGTCACAACACTGACCTAAGCTGCTTCATTACTCTCACAATGTTTGAAGATATCAAACCAGATCTGTCTCTTACCAAATCATATTTATCTTTGTTATTCTTAACTCGATTCTCTTTAAATTCGTGCAAAGCTACACGAGGGCTATCTGCGCTAGCGGTTTTTAATTTAGCAGTGTAAGACTAGAGGGAAAGCTAGTCATCACTATCCGCCGCCACCTCTTGAGCTACCCTTTTACCACCAAATAGTGGGATTGATCGTCACATTATGACGCCCCCACGTCTGAAGGAACGAGGATGTTTGGAGTGACGGAGATTCGAATCCGCAACCCCAGATTATGTATTTCTTGAATACGAGTCGAACGCCCTAACTACTTGGCCATAGCCTTTCAACTTGATAGTGACATCTATTTTGAAGATTTTTGAGTTATTTTGTTTAGTAAAAAAGGCAGAATTCTAAGTTTTCACGTGTGTGTGTAAAACGTTGCTGCTTACAACCGTTTGGAAGAATTTGCTTCGTTTCATTTGTTTTTAATATGTATTGTAATATCGATTCTTTTAGCGTCTTCCACCCTTTCCAACAACAAACTCAACTCGAAATAAGACACGATGGACGACATACACCTTCCGTGGCTTCTGTTTGTAATGCTGAATTTTGGGATGACACATTTAAATGTACCTGCTAATGATATATCATAAGAGTTTTGAATATTTCCACACGCCATCCAAACCCTCGCTAGTACAGCGGTAAGTCTACGGATTTCCAACACTAAAATCAGGGGTTCGATTCTCCTCGGTGGGCTCAGCAGATAGCCCGATGTGGCTTTGTTATAAGAAAACACACATACAAGCCATCTATAGGCTTTTCATCACAAATGTGTTCCACATACGTATGTTGGCGTATGTACCAAGTGGGGGAAAAACAAAACAAAAGATCTGCACGTTACATAGTCCCCGAATTTTGTTGAAGGTTGGAGTGAGGAAGCAGAATATATTTATGTTAAAGACTTTGTACAGCATACCTGTTGTTTATTTTACAAAGGGATGGGGTACATATGTACTCTGTGTCTACCTTAGTTTGTATGAACTTTGCAATTATTTTACTTGTTTACATCCAAACTTACCCTGCACCAACCTTTTATTTTTTAATTTTTTGTATATGGAAGAAATTCTTTGTGTGAATTAATATATTAAAAGAATTAATTTAGATGTTTTAATGTCTTAACTGTTGAATCTTTTAGAATCCAAACCAGATGGTCTTAAAACAGAACAAAATAAACTCGACAAAGTAGACTGTGAACTGGAGATCTCTGATAAAGATATGAAAGTATTTCATCGGGGGAAACCTGTAACGAATGGTCATCGTGTCAAAGATGGAGGTGACATTATGTTATTTTGTCTTCAGGGAAAAACTGTAAAGAATAAGCCCATCTTTAAGAAAGTAACTTGTCATAATGGTCAGTGGAATACGGAGATTCCATCGTGTCCTTTCGACTCTGGTGAGTTTAAATATAGAAATAGAAACAGTCGTGTTTATAAGCCTTAATACAAAGAGACAATTCATTATTTCCATAACATCTATCAGTATTGTGATAAAACATAAGTCACCAGGTGTTTTTAAGCTGATATGTGTGGTAACAATTTTCTAAAATATACCAATAATTATAACTAATACTACAGGAAGCCTGAATGTAACAAGTTTTGTATGTACGTGTTTCTTATAGCAAAGCCACATCGGGCTATCTGCTGAGTCCACTGAGAGGGAACCATACCCCCTTACTTCAGCGTTGTAAATCCGTAGACTTTTCGCTGTACCATCGGGGGGGGGGCAAGTTTTATAATTTAGCAGATTATAAAATGTTATAAATATTTTCTTACAGCATTATATTTTGGTTTCATAATTTATTGAAATAAAATTATATGAGTACTCAGTAAGAGCGCTAAAATAACTTGCAGAACGTTGCTTACACGATCAGTTAACATAATGACACCCTTTTTATCTTAATAAATAATATTATAACTGGTATCTGAGAAACAAGCAATATCTCAATAGTGAACTTAACTTTAACCAGATTTCTATGAAACTGGATAACTTATTTTAACTGTTACGTGTTCACTTCCATCACCACAGTTTATTTAAGACTCTAAAGACAGCCGGGTTTCTTAACGAATTTCAATTACCTCTAAAGAATACTAGTAGCGCATTAGATCAAAGCTTTATGTGTTTGTTGTACAGCATACCTGTTGTTTTACAAAGGGATGGGGTACATATGTACTCTGTGTACGTTAGTTTGTATGAATTTTGCAATTATTTTACTTGTTTACACCCAAACATACCCTGCACTAACCTTTTATTTTTTAATTTTTTGTATATGGAAGAAATTCTTTATATGAATTAACATATTAAAAGAATTAACTTAGATGTTTTAATGTCTAAACTGTTGAATCTTTTAGAATCCAAACCAGAAAGTCTTGAAACAGAACAAAATAAATTCGACAGAGTAGACTGTGAACTAGAGATCCCTGATAAAAATCTGAAAGTATTTCATCAGGGGAAACCTGTGATGAATGGTCATCGTGTCAAAGATGGAGGTGACATTATGTTATTTTGTCTTCAGGGAAAAATTGTAAATAATCAGCCCATCTTTAAGAAAGTGACTTGTCATAATGGTCAGTGGAATACGGAGATTCCATCGTGTCCTTTCGACTCTGGTGAGTTTAAATATAAATATAGAAACAGTCGTGTTTTAAAGCATTAATACAAAGAGATAATTTAGCACTTTCCATAACAAATAAAAACTTAAATAAAATGGTGAAAATCAGTCCATCGGTAAATGTATGGCCATACATTCCAAACCCTCTCATATGTTTTTAGTGTCAGAGGTTCGGTCATTTGAAGACTTCATGTCGTGGTTTCTTAATGTGTGCTCATTGCAGTGGCAAGGACCACGATGCTTATGAGTGTTAAAGTACCCGTATTTTGTCAAATTCAATGGCTCTCACCTGTCGTACTTTCATTCTTGCCCTAAATGGTTGAAAGAAAAAGAGTTGTAGCGTTTGAAGATGATTCAAAACATTACTTATCCTGAGGCTCGAATGTTGCTGTCCACCACTTAATCTCGAACGTATGGTGCTGCACTTTGTTCCACTACTACTGTGGGAATGTAGACGGACCTCTGTGCCTCCAAAAGAACCATTCTTAAACCAAATGAAAAGTATTTTGGCTCTCATGGTTGAACAGGTTGATTAATCAACGTCAACACCCATTTCTGTCTCTTACGTTCATTTCAGCAAACCCCAAGATCAACCTCCTTCTGTTATGGGTACGGGCATTTTCTTAGATACATCTTCTTTTCTCACCCAAAGATGCAAAACGATCATTCGTTCACATCCTCAGTCACTGGAATCCTCTTCAACAACAAAGATTTGCCCAATCGACCCAGAACAGGATCCATGAAGGTCGATAGATCTCCCTCGAATAAAGACAGTGAAGAAAAACGATGTGGTCGTAAACAGAAGGGTTCTCCACCCAATTTGCCTACATATAGATAAAAATGTCTACCTTAATACAATGGAACTGTTGAGGTTTACGTTCTTATTTGAATGACATCAAAGCACTGATTGCTTCCTACCATCCTGTATGTCTTTCTTTACAGGAAACATTTCTGAAACCTGCCGATACAGTTACCTTTCTAGAGGTTTTTGTGCAGAAATAACAGGCTGTGTAATGGACGAGTGCATGGAGGGGTAGCACTGTTGGTTGATCAGCATGTGCCCACCCTGTCTTTACCACTTGAAAAGAGGCTGTGGACATCTGTGTTTCCTTGGGTCATACCATCACTATTTGTTCTCTCTACCTGTCATCTGTGATCAATAAGACCTTGATGCTCTCATTGAACAGTTGTTGTCTCCCATTTTAATCCTGGGAGACTTTAATGGGCATAATACCCTCTGGAAAGGTACTGATATTGACAGGATGGGTCGCTCCATTCAGCGTATGCTTTCTGATCACAACCTTTTTAATGCTGGTTGTTATACTTATTTTCCTGCACCTTCAGTCTTGTAAACCATCAACAGACGACTGTATGGCAGCAATGACTGTATTATACAATGTAAGCCATCAATAGACTGCGTGGCAGCATTGACTGACTGTATTATACAATGTAAGCCATCAGTAGACGACTGCGTATTAGTACTGACTGACTGTATTATACAGGCAGTTGCTCAATATATTCCAAAACTTCTAAATGTTTTCCACGATATCCTCGTCCATGGTGGAATCCTGCCTTCCACATGGCATGGAAGGTTGAAAAACGGGCCTGGGATACTTTTCGTAGGTATCCCACACTCTCCCACTGTATCACTTTCCAGTAGGCCTATGCACCTGCTCAATGAGTAAGACACCAAAGCCAGAAGGTATCTTCGATTAAGTTCACAACAAGTATATCTTCTTCCACCAGTTCCAAAGTCATATGGGACAAGATTCGATAGGTCAGTGGGCAATATAATACTGTCTCCCCCTCGATCTTGTTCTCTGATGGCTAGGAAGTTGCTGATTCCAGAGTATTGCCCATACTCTAGGTGGAAGCTTTACTGGATATCTAGTTCTTCTGCTTTATCTTTCACTTTCTTGTCCATCAACATTCGGGCAAAGCGATCACCTCTTTCTTTTCAAGCTGATTATCTCTGTGACTATATTCGTCCCTTTACTCTGGTGGAACTTGAACTGGCTCTTCTTTGTATTGTTTCTAACCGGATCTGGCAGGAGAATGTTTTTCCTGATACCTGGCATTAGGCTATTGTCCTGCCTTTCTTTAAGTGTGGGAAGGGTCGCTGCATTCCTTCAAACTACCATCTAATTGCTTTGATGAGCTGTCTCTGTAAGACCTTAGAGAGGATGGTTAATGCTCGTTTTGTTTGATTCCTCGAATAAAGCAATCTCCTCTCACCCACCCACTGTGGGTTCGACGACAGCACTCCAACATGGATCACAAGATTCAACTTGAAACGTCAGTCAAAGAAGCCTTTCTTGAACGACAACATCTTGTATCAATATTCTTTGATACTGAGAAGGCTTATCACACCACATGGGGGTATGGCATTTTGCGAGACCTCCATATATATGGGTTACGTGGCCATATGCCCATTTTTATTAAAAATATTTTTAATGGACAGGAGATTCCAAGTTCGAGTGAATTTGACACTTTCTCATTCTTTTCTACAGGAATTTTGAATCCCTCAGGGCTGTGTTTTGAGTGTCACACTTTTCAGTATAAAGATTAATGCCATCACTGAACAACTCCTCCTTACTGTTGTACATGTCGTCGAACATGAGGTATATTGAGCGGCAGCTACAGACTGCTCTCAATTGTTTACTGAAGTTGACCACAGCAAATGGTTTTACCTTCTCTCTTTCTAAAACCATTTGCATACACTTTTCCCACCAACGGGGTATTCACCCTGATCCTGATCTCCATATTGGCAAGGTTGTGCTGCCTGTGGTCCCTGAGACAAAGTTTTCGGGGCTTGTGTTTGACCATAAGCTGACCACACATTAAGCAGCAACGGGTCAAATGTACAAGATCAATGAACATCCTCCGATTCCTCTCTTCCACCGCTTGAGGTGTGGATCGATGTTCTATGCTAAAGATATATCGTGCTCTTATTAGATCAAAAATAGATTATGGGTCACGGGTTTATGGCTCTTTCAGGACCTCGGCCTTGAAGATGCTGAGCCCTATACATCATCAGGGACTTTGGCTCTGCACCAGAATTTTTCGCGCTTCCCCAGTCCAGAGCTTACATACAGTCTCATGAACCTTCTTTGCACCCATGCTGTTTCCAAATGTCTTTACTCTATGCTTCGAAACTTCGTTCCTTACCAAAACATCCCACCTGGGGTTGTGTTTTCAGAACAGACGATCTGCCATTGTTCCTTCATATTCAGGAGCAGTTGGATGAATTTGGTCTGTCCTTGGATAACATTCCATCCATTTGTCAGCTCATCCCACCATGGTTTATTACAATCCTAAAATGTAACGTTTCTTTAAGTCATCTGAGAAAAGCAGATACTCCCGATTGAAGGTAGTGTCTGTTATTTGCTGAACATCTTTGAACAATCCTTCCATTCCTATTTATACGGATGGTTCAAAATCAGGTGACCTTGTGGGCTTTGCCATGGTTTTTTGTGATTCAGTGGTTGTGTACAGAATCCCCTCTACAGTTTCTGTGTTCACTGCTGAACCGTATACCATTTCTCTTGCCCTGGACCACATAGAAGCTAAGCAGTACTGAAACTGCACTATTTATACTGACTCTCTTAGTTCTCTACTGGTCCTAGAATAGCTTCACGTTGGTTCACACTTTGTTCTTGTTGGTATACAAAACCAACTGGCCCATTTCTGTTTAACATCTACTTCTATACTTTTCTGGATAACGGGCCATGTTGGTATTCGTGGGAACGAGCTCGCCGACACCACAGCTAAATCTACCTGTTCTGGCACTGTCAATGCTGTGCCTGTTCCATACATGGACTATGATCCTGTATTCAAGGCTCGGCTTCGTGCCTTCTGGCAGTTGACTTGGAGTGAGCAACATGAAAACAGGCTTTTCCAAATAAAACCCTTTATGAGAATTTGGCCATCTTGCTTCTGTCAGGATAGGAAAGAGGAAGTTGTTCTAACTGGAATACGCATTGGTCACAGTTCTTTAACTCATCATTTTCCTGTATCAGGGACAGATGCACCAGTGTGTAGTCTGTGTAACACTCAGATCACAATAATCTATATTTTACTTTCTTTCCGTCGTTACGACTCTCAACGACGACATCATTTTAAACATGTTTTGTCCCAAGGTTTATCCATAATGTTAGACAGTGTCAGTGGTGATGGTGACACTGTCCATCTTAGAAATGTTTTTAGTTTTTTTAAAGGCCATTAATATTTTTAATGCTATTTAAGTTTTTAATTTATAAATTAGACCTCTTTAAAATGTGATTCCCTTTTAAGAATCAGTGTACATCTAGTTTGATTTGAAATTAGAAAATGGTCGTAACGTTAAATAACTCGAAACCAGAACTGGAAAGGTCAACTTCAGGTAACTAACGCTGATGTTTGAACTCACCCGTTGGTCATCTTGGCGAGTTATTAGAATTACAATTATGCTACAGAAAGCCCTTACAACTTGTATCACTGATTTCTCTCTCACCACTGTACATTAGATATAAAAATTGGATTTAACGCAATTTTTGTTTTTAATTTAAAACTAAACTTTGTTTTTATCTTGATTCCTTTTTACGAATTTCAATGCTTTTACTTTAATTTTAACTTTTTCCGGATGTTTGGCACGGATAGCCAAGTTGTTTTGTGCCATAAAACGCTGAACCAACCAATCGCCCAAACTTACCCTTAACCAACCTTTAATTTTATGTATGTAGAAAGAATTCTTTATATGAATTGATATGTTAAAAGAGCGTTACTTTAGATGTTCTAATGTTTTAACTGTTAAATCTTTTAGAATCCAAACCACAAGGTAATGAAGATGACAAAGACATAACTAAACCTGAAGGTCTTGAAACAGAACAAAATAAATTTGACAAAGTAGACTGTGAACTGGAGATCTCTGATAAAGATCTAAACGCATTTTATCAAGGGAAACCTGTAACGAATGGTCATCGTGTCAAAGATGGAGGTGACATTATGTTATTTTGTCTTCAGGGAAAAACTGTAAAGAATAAGCCCATCTTTAAGAAAGTAACTTGTCATAATGGTCAGTGGAATACGGAGATTCCATCGTGTTCTTTCGACTCTGGTGAGTTTAAATATAGTTATAGAAACTCATGTTTTTAATTGTACATACAAGAACATCTTCCATAACATCAATCAGTACAGTATTGTAATAAAACACAATTCACTAGGTGTTAATAACTGTATATACCTATGAACAGTGTTTTATAAAGTCTTGTACGATTAATTAGTGCTACATTAAGAGATTCTGTGAGCGTAACCACCTAAATATTTCTTTTTTCTTTCAATTAGCATTGTATAAACTGTACTAAATATTTTCGTGTAAGATTATGTTTCTTCATGTCCCTTTGACTCTCGTGAGTTTAAATGTACATTCAGAAACAGTCATGTTTCTAATTCTCAACACGTTCATCCAGTACTGTCTGAACTTCCACAAGGACGTTCGACTCGTAATCTGAGGATCCCGGGTTCGAATCTCCATCACACCAAACATATTCGCCCTTTCAGCCGTGGTGGCGTTATAATGTGATGGTTAATCCCACTATTCGTTGGTAAAAGAGTAGCCCAAGAGTTGGCGATGGGCTTTGATGATTAGCTGCCTTCCCTCTAGTCTCGCATTGCAAAATTAGGGACGGCTAGCGCAGGTAGCCCTCATGTAGCTTTGCGCGAAATTTAAAAACAAACTGAACTTTCATCAGTAACGTATTGATGATAGGAAGTAAATCACTTATTAGGTATAACAGATTTAGAGGCAGTTTCCTGGGATACCTTATAATATACATGTTCTTATAACATCAGGTCACATTTCATACAGGGTGTTCGGAAAGTCACTGTGCAAGTTTGTAATCATATTTTATTTAGTCTATTTCAAGCCAGCAACTGATAGCGGTGTTTAGAAACAAAATAAGAAGGATCCAGGCCTGTATTGATGCCAACAAGGGTCACTTTCAACATTGTTTATAATTGTCATTCATATTTACCTCCTGTATTCTGTATTGAAACATGTCTGTTAATAAATATATAAGTGCACAGTGACTTTCCGAACACCCTGTACTTTAAAAAAACAAAACATAACCGCTGATAAAATTATTTGAATAAGATTTTCTCACCTACATATTTAAATAATTACACGTGATTTGATTATAGTTTTCAGGAGTTTGATTTTTGGTGAAATGTAAATAAGTCTACTCGTTGTAAAGCGCGAATGTGCACGTGTTCTGCCCATCGCTGATATTGAACTCCGAATTTAACGTTCCACCAGGGGGTTAGAGAGAAACACAGGGTACGAAAAACAGTTGACAGTATTTTACCAGTAAACTGTGTTTTTTTACGTACAAAACTTCTTTGAAACTGAATAAAATTTCTGTACCACTTTTAACATTTTTAAACATTAGGTGTTTCACGACATCACAACTTCTTTAAGAACCTAAAAATTGGTGTTTGTTTCAAGTGTATTTCGTTTTCCTTTTCTCTTTGCGTTCACTTCTTAAAGGTCCAACATGACCAGATGGTTAAGGCACTCGATTCGTAATCCGAGGGTTGTGGGTTCAAATCACCGTCACTCCTGCAGCAAAACGGCTCACCCTTGATTTGATAAACCCACCACGTTCCTGAACCTTATCTGCACTCTATCCACCACTGAGAATCGAACCCTATATTTTTAGCATTGTAAAACGATAAACATACCTTTCACCTGCGAAGCACGTGCTTATGTCTTGACTGTTGTATGTTTCAGACGAGGAATATGAGGAACGAATAATTGTAGAACAAAATCAGAACAAGCAGGTCAGAGAAGACTGTGAACTGGTGACCTCTGATAAGGATCTGAAAATATTTCATCAGGGAAAGCCTGTTGGTGAGGGTCATCGGGTTAAGAATGGTGATGACATTATGTTATTTTGTCTTCACGAGAAAACTGTAAACAACGAGCCAGTCATAAAGAAAGTGACTTGTCATAATGGTCGGTGGAATACGGAGATTCCGTCGTGCTCTTCTCATTCTGGTGAGTTTACATGTTGACATGTTCATCTGGCAGTAAACCATCATCATAAGACATGGATTACTGTATATGTTTAACGTTTACCGTTCGGAGCAATTTTATAGTAAACATTATAATTCTACATTTTGAGATTACGTGAATGTGACTTGGAAGTTCGAAAATGTTGTGAACAGTTTTCTAAAAAAAATTATGTTTAGGCCTGGTAAATAGATATCTTGACTCGCAATTTGAGGGTCACGGGTTCGACTTCCCGGCGCCGCCAAGCATGCTTGTCCTTTCAGCCGTGGGGGTGAAACCCTACTATTCGTTGATAAAAAAGTTCCCCAAAGGTTGGTGGTGGTCTTTCACTGCTAAATTAAGGACGGCTCGCGTAGATAGTCCTCGTGTAGCTTCTCGTGAAATTCAAAACAAAATTAACTAAGTTTGTTTATTTTAATGAGACATAACATATAACAACATTTGTAAACTATTGATTAACTACTAAAGTCATTACGCTTAACTTGATTTTCGTTCTCCACATTTTGATTATTAATAAAAGGGAGACATTTTGGTTGTTGATAAAAGGGAGACATTTTGATAAGCTACACAACGGACTAGCACAAACCAGATGACAATTTTAACCACGCCACCTATGGCATTAAGTCTGCTTTGACACGTTACTGATTTTGAATCTTCTGTTTACGTGTTTGTTTTGTTTTTTAGTTTTTGTTTGTTGTTAAACACAGAGCTATACAATGTACTGTTCTCAACACTGGTATCGAAACCCAGTTTTTAACGTCATAAACCTCCAGACGTGGTGATTTGCCACTTGGAAATAAGTATCGAAACCCAGTTTTTAACGTTATAAACTTCCAGATTTAGTGCTTTGTCACCAGGGAACCAAAGTGGTTGAATCTTGTTCGTATAATCATGGTAAACGGATTTTCGCGTGAGTATTTGACAAGTGTGGCCAGAGATTGTTACGTAACACTTAACGATGTTGTTGTTATACATGCCGTTCCATCGCGCGACATTTTATCGGCTGTAGTTGTCACACGTCTTGCTTATTTGTATATTTAAAACTCCTTTCAATGTAATGTACTCGACCTTCTCTACAGGATACATTAGAACTGATACTTCGTTTATATACCTTACAGACTCTCAGTGTACCATCCACAAGCTACATGATATATTACCCTCAGGAATAATTCCAAGGTTTATCAAAGATAATTACGAGAGAGGCGAGGAAATTGAGGTTTATTGTTATAATCCAGGTTATTTTATTTCGGGTCAGGAAACTGTGTGGTGTTCACCAGAGGGACATTGGCACCAGACTGATTTGAAATGTAAGTACAAGCATTGTAATTAACCAGAGATCATGGTAAAACAAATAAGTGAATTAGCTTCTGATATTATAAAATCATTTGAAAATGTACGATTATTTGTTGTGTAAAATGTGGAACCAATTGAGTTGAGAGAAATTTACGCTGAACACAAATCACAAGTTAATTCGATCTCGCTAAGTCTGTGCCGCATTAGTGATAGAATTTGGTCCAATAATTTTTTTTTCTTTTACTTTAAAAAATAATTGAAATAATTTAAGTTTGTTTCAAGTTTATCTCAAACCATAGATCGTACGGGATCTAAAGAAAACTGTCTTTTTGGTGCTTGTAGCAGTGAAGCCATGTAACATTAGGATGTTGTGTAGCAAACAGCTGCTACCATTTGTATTTGTGATTAAACATGTTTAAATAACGTTTATATTACGTGTAGAGCTGTATTTATCCTTCTGCTTTTGGGAAGAAGTCTGTCAGGACCACTACGAACACCTTATGCAGGTTTCCCCAGTAGTCTGAAAACCCTTATTTAAAGAACTATCAGAGCTGGTTAAGAAAGTCTGTTAAAAGACCTTTAAAATCGTCATAAAAAAAGTATTTATTTGATTGGCAACCGAATCCTGGAAATGTCATGTAAACATTTCTCTAGTTGACCTTTTTGTACGTTGGTAGCAATCGACGAGTCGTAACTACGGAGACACCCAAAATGTGCATTTTTCCACAGTGATATAAAATTCGCAATTTGAATATTGTGGAATCTAATTGGAGCAAACGAGAATAATTTTCATTTCTTAACCCTAATGTTTTTTTGTGTATTTCACGTGCATGGTGACTTACTCTAGTTATTACCTCGGCTCTCATTTTATGGATAATTATCATTTCTTAACCCTAATGTTTTTTATGTATTTCACGTACATGGTGACTTACTCTAGTTATTACTTCTGCTCTCATTTCATGAATACGTGTGTGTTCAGTTGCGATTTTTATCATTTATCTTACGTTAAATAACATACATGTTGTTGTCCCTCTTCGTTAGTTAAGATATAAAATGTTGAATACTAGTAGCAAACGTAAAGGCTTCAAATTACCCCTGAGACTGAACTTGTTTACAAGTGAAACCTTTCTCTTCTTCATCATATTTCTTCTGTTCAGCACATATTATATTATTGATAAATAAAGCACTGTGTTTATCTTACTTAAGAGCAGGCAGCCTGGCTCAGTGTGGATTTGTAGGCGGATGGTGGTCCACTCCATGTTCTTAAAAACGACGCATTACCCCTCTTGTTTGAGTCTACCTAGCTGTTAGCTGGGGAATATACTATCCTTTTTCATCTGCTTGTGCCAATTAAGCCAAAACTCAGAAACCGATCCAATGTGCCATCTCGGCAGGTGGGGTTGAGGACAACTAATTTATTTAGAAAGTAGTTCCAACAATAAAAGAAAGAGGGAGTAATTGATCTATTAAAAATGTTTAATGTTGATAGTTGTGTAAACTCGTTATTTTTACAAGTTATCAAAAGTTATTTCATATGTCTAATATATATACACCCACTTCATTTTATGTATTTTACGTTTCTCTCACCAGGTGAACAAGGCTGTAAACTCCTCGAACCAGGGCCTACTTCGACAATCATTATCTTAAATCGTAAACCTTACTATCGCTTTGGTGAAAAAATGGTTTTAGCGTGTCCAGAAGGTCAGTATCTCGAAAATGGAGTCTATAGTATCGTGTGCTTGTCACCGATCTGGTCAGATGAGTTTCTTCCCAGCTGTCTTAACATAGAAGACTGACATTAAAAACACAGATACAAGTCAAGAAAGGGTTACAACTCAACAACTGTCTTTATTTCCATGTCTTTGTATTTTATAAACATATACCCGAGTCAAGGTTCTCAGTCACGAAAATAGAAAGTGAAAGAAAATCGTTTCTTGAAAAATTCCTCACAATTATATTTGACATTAATGACCAACTTTTAGGCTATTCACTTAAGTTGAATTGTCTGAAAGTTTATAAGTTGAAGTGAATTGGTTACTTCTCAAATTAGGCTTTACCCTTCGTGAATGTTTAGAAAGTCTTATGAAAAGGCGTGAAAGATAAATATTTTTATTTTCTTAAGCAATAACATCTAAAAGTTGGAGCCATAAAACTTCGTACATGTAGTTTCGAGATTACAGTGGCGAAGTGGTAGGTTTGTAAACACTTCAGACATTCGTAGGTGTACATGAGATTATGCATACTTCAGATGGATAAATATCTATTTTTTTAAAAAGTTATATGTGTGGGATATCTGAATTCATAGTTCTAAGCATATTAATTTAACGTTTGCTTAAATTTCTGTTTACAGGAAAAATGCCTAAAAATCAGAGAATTCAAGTGCTACCATTTCCAACCATTATCAGCTGCACCAACGCACTTATAAAATCTTTACATGTGTCCTCATGTAGAATATGGTCTAGTTTATAAATGTGTTTGTTTAGCTATATGATATGTCCAGCGCGGGGAATCGAGCCCTGAATTTTTGCATTGTATGTTTATAGACGTACCCTCCATCCTTTGTTTTGTTTTTTGAAGTTAAGCTACACAATAGGCTATCTTTGCTCTTCCCACCGTGGGTATCGAAACCCGGTTTCTAGCGTTATAAGTCCGCAGACATGTCGCTGTGCCACTTGGGGGCAACCGCGAGTCAACCAACGGTATTAGCTTGTGAAGCGTTGCTGATTATTTAAATACATGACCCGAGCCCCTGAAGTCATGTAATTATTGGCAAATTAACGAATGGAGTGCTGAAAATACCGTTACCTAAATACTGAAAATTTCGGAAAATTCTAGATTTCATAATAGAAATATTAACAAATTTTCTTTTCGCATCTTAAAAACTATTTACTGATATTGTTCGAGTACGCGTATAAAACTTACCTCTGATATTGTTTGAGTACATATGTAATACTCATTACAGATATTGTTTAAATATGTGTAATACGTGTTACCGATATCATTGTTTGAGTATAAAACTCATTACAGATGTTGTTTGAATGTATGTAATACGTGTTACCGATATCATTGTTTGAGTATAAAACTCGTTACAGATGTTGTTTGAATATGTGTAATACGTGTTACCGATATCATTGTTTGAGTATAAAACTCATTACAGATGTTGTTTGAATATGTGTAATACGTGTTACCGATATCATTGTTTGAGTATAAAACTCGTTACAGATGTTGTTTAAATATGTGTAATACGTGTTACCGATATCATTGTTTGAGTATAAAATTCGTCACAGATATTGTTGTTTGAGTATTTATTCATATTCTCGTGGTAAACTGATTTATTAAATAGGTCTGCTTTATAACTGGAAATCTGTATGTAATAATTACAAACTAAACTAAATAGGTTTAACGTAACACACTAGACATGTGGTGTAAAGCAAGCATTATTAAAGTGCTAAGCAAAAACAACGTGCTTGTACACAAGTGCCACTATCTGACTGTTTGCTCTCTTACAAGGTACTAGGCTTTGTAACCTATAGGTATTATCTACGTGGCCAGTGATGTCGATAAACTGCAAAATGTGCAACATCTCTGGGGGCAGAGTAGATACTATCTTCTAGAGAGCATTTGTGTGTTTGGAGTTAAACAGAAAGCTTCAGAACAGGCTATCAGTGCTCTGCTCAACACTGGTATCAAAACTCGGTTTATGTGCCATTGGGGGGCGACTAGAAAGCAACAGAAAAGCGATAACGTTACACAGCTTGTGCTACCAAATGTCTTTGTAACTATTTCAATATATCTTCATACTGTATGGAGTTATTTCTTCTGACAGAAAAGGGTCATAATCTGGGTAATACTATTTTAACGGTATATGCTTCCTTAAAGAATTGCGCTCAAATGCGTAAAATAATTATTTAAGTACATTTTGAAATATATGATGCATGAAAAGATAAAATAAAACCATTATAACCGTATCTTTAATTACAATCAAAGAAAAAGTTAAAGTGTATTAATCATAACAATATCGTAATTAAAAATAAAACCCTTTTGTGTGCAGTGAAAGTAATACTTAACACATTTCAACAGCTAATACAAAAATCTTTAACCAGTGAAGTAATACATATGTATACAAAGACATCTAACAATGAAAGATCCATCAGACAAAATTCCTTCAGACGAACAATATACTGTCTCCCATTTGGTGACTGTCCAATATCTATTCCTTTAAACCTACACTTTTTGTAAATCCTGTATCCACCCCTGAAGTTTACACACACACAAGGAGGATGTGTTTTTGTATTTCAACCACGTTACCTACAACAATGGACTTGCTCTCCTACAATCTGCAGTTTGTGTGTGGCAGTCACTTTTTATAGTCGAGAGTTTCCACGAAATAAGGGCCCGGCATGGCCAAGTGTGTTAAAGCGTGCAACTCATAATCTGAGGGTCACGGGTTCGCATCTCCGTCGCGCCAAACATGCTCGCCCTTTCAGCCATGGGGACGTTATAATACGACGGTCAATTCCACTATTCGTTGGTAAAAGAGTAGTCCAAGAGTTGGCGGTGGGTGGTGATGACTAGCTGCCTTCCCTCTAGTGTTACACTGCTAAATTAGGGACCGTTAGCACAGATAGCCCTCGAATAGCTTTGTGTGAAATTCAAAAACAAGCAAACAAAACACGAAACAACAACAAAAATATATTTAACGAGTTTTAATTTCAGGCATATCCATCATACGAGAACGATACCTTCTTCTTTTCAAGGATTAAAACTTCCACCAATTTTTGTATCTACTGATATTACAGTCTTATATGTAACAGTTGACATTAACAGCCATGTCACTCCAACCACTTACAGTTCGGGTTGTTCGAGTAACACACATCAGTTATGTGATAAGGATCAGCCATGAATTACAATAATGACAAAAAGTTGGTAAATGTTGCTTTTATTGGAATAATAAAGAATCAGTGGTAATACCGTGTGATTCACGAGTTTCGTGACTCTGATGTTCCTCATGTTTCATTATTATAGTACCATTTCATCCTTTTAACCTGCATAATTTGTTAGTATTGTTTGAGAAAAGGAAGATATATCATCTTGGTTTTAGACCAAACCTTTGAACAATATGAATATCAGCTGTTCATCAGCTGCCATATTCCTCAAACACAAAGTTTGATATTTCAGTTCGTTTCTTTACAACATCGGGACTGTTATTCTCCATCTTTCTAGACTTTTACAAACTCTTAATACTTTTCAGAATTTCTTCTCTTTGAAAACTAGATGTTCACAGGCCTGTTCAGATATCTCCCTATTTTGATTCCATTCTGTTTAATCAAAACTACATTTAGTGGAGTCAAATTAGAGATTTCTAGTTTGAATAAATAATTTATACAGTATCTCCAGTCTTGTGTCTTAGTTTTTGCAATCCCTGTTTGTTGTTCTAAATTCCCAGTATTTTTATTTACCTTCTTTGATGTTGTTTTTTTTATTCTCAACTATGGACAAAGGATTATTTGATACAGTAGCTAACTTTCTAAATTGTAATTACAATAAACATAGCTGGGAGCTAGCTGATACGGTTCATGATGATTTACTGTAGCTATTGACTACTTGATTGCATCATTTCGAGACGTAAAATGTCAAGCTGCAATTGCAGATTATCATGATTTCTTTGAGCGGTGTCTTCTGGTACTTGAATAGTGGCAAATCTAGTAACGAAATGTTTTGTGTAACAAAAAGTCCACGTTTTACGTTGTCTATAATGGAATGTCCTAGAATCTGGGTATTTAGATATTACAACAATCTAGTGTTCATTTACTGTTGGCTAGTAATTCACTTTTCACCCTGTAATTCGTATCTCAAAAGGAACAACACAAATACATAAGAAAGCTAACCTCAAGGGGTAACAATGACATCATTTATACTATAATTATGATGTTTCTTAACTTATAAAATACAGAAGAAACAAATCTACTTTTCTGTATCCCTATAACCTTATTTAATATTGTACAAAAGGTTTGGGTACAACATACCAAGTTATCTATTTTTGTGGTAGGCTAGCGACAGAAGTGATAAAAATTTGAAACTGAGTAATTTTTGAAGGAATTTATATTAGTTTTAAGTACTTGATGGCTTGTTTGTTTGTGTTTAGTATTGCAAAGGAAAATCTTTGGTGCTGTTTCAGAAACGAGTTTGATTCCTAAAGTGATTTTCGTCAAATTGTGGTCGATCCTATTATGAACCAGTATCGTGGTTCATACATTCTTCATACCTTGCTTAAGAACTATCAAACCATTAATTCTTCCTTCTCTGTGTTAAACACAATGAACTATCTATTCTATGCTCACCATGAGTACTGAAAACCGGTTTTATATTATAAACCTTCAAATTTACTACCGACCACCAGTATGGGGGTTATACAGTGCCTCCATACTCCCTTTATTATCATACGTCCAGGATGGGGTTCCTTAACTGTTTCACAGTCCCTTCTTATTCTCTTTGTTATCATACGTTTAGGATGGCAATTCCTTTGGACTGTTCCACCGTGCCTCTGTACTCCATTTATTATCATACATCCAGGATGGCAGTTCCTTTGGACTGTTCCACAGTGCCTCCGTATTCCATTTATTATCATACGTCCAAACTTTTCTTCAATAAACAGATGCTTCAATACTACAGAATTGTTATTCAGTTTGTTATAATGTTAACTTTGTTATTAGTTCATCTTAATACCATGGCATGTGGCAGCTCACATACTATAAATTTATTAAAACAGTGAACGCAGCTTAAGTGTAAATGGGAAGGATACTGGAAGAAACAGAGCTATTTACTTACAGAGTGACGTCTGTGAGTTATTATCATGTGACATTTGGTTTTAGTTTTACTATAATGGTTACAGTACTTGGGAACTTTGTGTCACGTGGCCTTCTGAGTGTTATACCAACAACAACAACAGTTTAATTTGTTCCAGAAACAGTGTAAGTTTTGTAGATAAAGTATTACTCACTCTTTCTTCACATATCTCTAGAAGTGGAACACTTCTTGACATTTTAAGTTTAAATCCAATTCAATATTTGATTCTTTCTGCCTGGTACTCTAAGATGAAGTCTTTGATTAAAGTACAAAGAGTGTAATTTTAAATACAATATTTTATTGTTTAAGAGGATATTTAAATTTCATTAGTTTGGAAATACCCGTGAACTTTACCTGTATGTTATATTAATAATGCCCATGTAAACAAGGTAATCTATTGCTATACAACTCAAACATCAATTAAACTCAAGAAAGTTATATGAATACCTCACAACTAAGCTCTGTTATATGACTACTTTCTTTACTGTTCAGATAAATAAATGCCACTTTTCACCTTTCTGAATTTTATCCCCTGGAACTTTTTCATACAGCTATGCCTTTCTTGTATATCTTCCACCATGTTTCAGCTGTTCTTAGCTTTACACACAAACACAGTAAATAAAAGCTTCAAATCTAAACGTTCTTTTGGATTAATCAAACACGCAATCTGTTTAATGTAAGAATTTCATGCCATTTATGATACTTGTGATCTCAGAAAATGAATATGTATTAGGCTTAAAGGTTTTAGGCCCAATAACTATTAGAATAACCTTATGGTACTGTTTTCTTTCACACTTAAAATGAATATGTTGATATTTAAATAAAAAATACAGTGAGTTCTATATGCATATTATAAATGTTTATAAAATTATAACTTTCAGAAGATTTTACGTTGCAGAATTTATCAATATATATATATGTCTTCACATGCATTCTGCTCTTCTGTGTAAACACATAGTACAAACAGTCAAAACATTTATAAACTTATTCAGTGCATGCTTGAATTATTTTTATTTATTCTTTTACAGTGTAAAGAAAATAAATACACGTTATTAACGTTAATAACAAGTTAATTTTACAAGTAAATACTAAACTTTCCAATAACAAGGACAGAGAAACCACTGTTGACTGTAAGTACTTTGTTATTTCATTTACAGTACACTAGAGACACTTGTGGTTACAATGAAATTTTAACAATACTAGTACTAAATACATCTGTTATGATCAAAACAGAACTGGCAAACTGCTTACATGACTTGGACACTAGGAAATATACTCGAGTTCGTTATTTGTTGATGATATTCAAATGAATAAAAAATTAATAATTTTCAATGCAACTTTTAAGAGAAGCAACACACTATAAAAGAAGATAAAAATTAGTTTTAGGAGTTTATAACTTAACATACATGTCCATTAAGTGCATATAACAGTTACATAAGAAAAAACTCACATTTACAAGGAAATAACTGTATTTGATGTAAAAAAAACCCAAAAACATTTAATAAGCACAATGAAAGATAAAGTCTTTATTGGTTGTTTCAGCCTACAAGTTCAAGTGACACGGTTATCATAATCAGGGTTTGTGAATATCTGTAGAAGGTTATAAAGATAAGAGGTATAACTAAAGAATAAGCTGAACAAATTAGTGAATTAGAAAGACGAGAAAAACTGATGAAATCTCAATACTCTAATATTAACTTTAAAAAATTTATGATGGAAAGAATTCATTCTAGAACAGAAATAAGTCCTTGTAGCTTAGCCTAAAATGTATCTCACCAAAAGAAAATCCAATACAGACTTATCGACTTCTGTATAAACCAACTTAGCAAATTGTAAATAAAACAAAGAATATAAGATTTAAAGTTATTTTACAGTTATGGCTGCCAGAAGAAAACAGAAAGATCAACATTGAAATAAATACAAGTGTCCTAAGAGAACACAAGGACATCAAAAGTTGCAAAGCTGATGAAGGCAAACAAAATGTAGCTTGAACTACATACTATGATTATGGAATCTTGTATTACTGATAGATGTAAGTTACTAAACTGTTCACGATACTTTCAAATATATTAACACTGAATTGATTTCAGCTACCTTTTGTAGTCACAGACACAAAACAAATGAAACTTGTCAGACTGTATAATCAAGAAATACTTAACCATTTTATCTTGAGATGGATACTTTATACTTGGATTTTTTAAGAATCCACAACATTTTCGAATGTACTGCAGTTTTTGGTTTTAGCAATACTTTAAAACCTTTTACAAAACTTTTTTTGTAAAGAATGAATGAAATACAAAGTTTTCTATTTTTCATTACACAGTCACAAAGTTCAGAACATGATTTACTGTATAAAGGGTATTAGGGAAATTATCATTCAGACCTGTGCCTCTCACCACGCACAGATGGAATTGTCTAAAGAGTTACCAAGCAAGAAAGTGCTCATTACAACAACAAGCAAGTTAAGTAAGCCTATTTCAATCAAGATTCAATGTAAATGTTACTGACAGTTTGATGCCTTTATAATAAAATCTTGGATATTTTGTGGATCCCAAGAAAATCTTTAAGGGCACACTATAAAAAAAAAAAAATTGACCATCCAGGTAAAAACAGAGCATTTGGTCATCCAAACAAAAACAGAATTTATCAGGTCACCTGTGGTTGTGATAGAGTATACATGGAATAAACCAGAAGCGAACTTAACACAAGTGAGACAAACATCCTGTCCTAAACTGTAACTGAATATTTCTGGAGCTGTGATGGTAATTATGATTGAAAAGTGTGAAAATCTCAAAAAATACACAAACAAACATAAGAAGGAACAACTCAGGAAAATATATGTGCAACATTAAAAATAAATCTTTGTATAAATAAATAAAACAAATAAATGTGTTATATTGGAAAAAACTGTTTGTATTCTGTATTCTCTCATTTGTTTTACAAAATAAATACTCATTTAACGAGTGGAGTTTTATATAAGCTAGGCTAGTTCAGTATTCACAAGCTAACCAATGTAGATCCTAGTCAGCTGAAACAACTTGTTTGTTTTTTGAATTTCAAGTAAAGCTACGTGAGGGCTATCTGTACTATCCATCCCTAATTTAGCAGTGTAAGACTAGACGAAAGGCAGCTAGTCATCACCACCCACTGCCAACTCATAGGCTTCTCTTTCATCATGGCTGAAAGGGCAAGCATGTTTGGTGTGACAGGGATTTGAAACCATGACCTTCAGGTTAAGAGTTGAGCTCCCTAACCATATGGTTATGTCATTTATCATTTTTACCTTTAATATGTACAATTTACCTGCAAAGAAATTAGAACTCATTTTATATATTTTCATTTTATATAAAACTCTTTAATCAGTTTTAACTAAAAGTTAATTTAACTAAAAGCTTCTCCTGAGAAATTAATAAAAGACAGAAATAAAAGTTCTTTTCATGATTTTTGGACACCTCTAATTATTCCCAATATGAATATCTGTTTTTATAGTTTCAGCTTCCAAAAAACTCTATAAACACGTTATAAAATAGTTTGGGAAATAAATAAGTTTAATATTTACTTCATAGTGTGATACCTGTAATTAACTTTTGACTATCTTTTCATGTTCTTTCCTAAGTTCCTATAAATACTTTACTGGAACGTTAATTTATTTATATGACTAAAGAGCAAGCAATGTGAAATACGAAGTTTCACACGTATAAAAAACATGATAATTTTGGTTCTCGAACAATGCACATAAAAACACAGGAATCAACTTCTGTAATGTTAACTGTAAAAACAATCACAATTGTTGTGACTGTGAACAGATATAATGTATTTATTAGCATGTCACAATGTTTTACTTTTGACAAGACATCTGACAAAGTTTAGGACAGAGATAGTATAAACAAATGATATGTTTACAACCAAAATAATGCACATGAACTGTCATGCATAACAATGCAGTGAGTTATATGTTTAAACTATATTTGGTATTGTTATTATAAATACATGCACATTGTTTGTAAAATCTGTCTCATTAGTTCCACAACCTTACCAACTAATCCATGTGTTTGATTGAGAGTAAAAGCCACATTAAGATACATGCTCTGTCCGAAAGAAATTGAACCTCGAATTTTAGAGTTATAAGTAAGCAAACCTATTGCTGTCCCCTCAGGGAACTTCAGCAACTGAGCTCTGTGATGTGGAAGTGTAAATATTGCTATAAGATTGGTGACTATTTTATTTTATACAAATGGTCTTACTGTGATATAGCATAACACAAACCACCAATCAGAAGATCATAACTCACCAACGTAAAGCATTATACACAATGATAATAGTAGTAAACACATCCTGAAGAAAGTCATGATAATAAACACACTGACTTTAAGTTAATAGTAATTCCTATGGAGAGACAATGAAAGTGTTTGTAAGATACAAACAAATCCAAGAATTTAAAAAGTGAATATTATATAAACACCTTTCTTCTTCAGGTGATTAATTTTTAAAAATTTACTATGAGGACTCATGCCACACACAAATTTACTTTGAAAATTTTACAGCAAACATTTAAAAGAAAATTTGAATTGTCCTGTATTTATCAGATGAACTGACAGCACCAACTCATACATGAGACATGGATGCATACTGTATGTGTCTGGCAGATTTAAGGAGGGGAAACTCAGTATGAAGGTGGGGAGTGTCACCCTAGAATGTGAGGGAAATAACCAAGTAATACATTCTGAGGTAGCTGACAGGCAAAACGGATCTTGTGTGTTTACTATTTCATCTTGTTAGAAGTTTACTGCTGGTGAAGTGAGTTGGTTCACCCTTTGGAATGACCACAAAACAGTTACTAAGTTCCATACTTAATGCCCTGGTAGTAAAGGGTAAATTAGCCATCCTTCAGAATTCTTACATTTGTGAGTTTTAAAAAAACAAAACTGAGAAGTAAACTTCTAAATGGATGAATAGGCATGTTAAAGTAAAAAAACTGATAACATACAAGTACATTAAAAATAAAGTACAATTGTAAGTTATTATTCATAGATCTGGTTGAATGTTGATCATTAATAAGAAACACATTCTATATCTTCTGTTTTCATTATGATTTGCAGTAGAACTTCCTGAAACTGTAAAAAACTGGCACAATACACTTGATGAAATAAAAATATACAAGAAACATGGGAGGGCATATCTAATACATTTGAAATTATCACACCCAAAAATAATAGAAAAAATGATTTTCAGAATAAGATACAACAGAAGTTAGAAAAAAACACTTAACTTTGGAAAAAAAATTATAACAGAGGAGTCGAGAAATGTGTTAACTGGATAAAAATCACTAAAGGTGCATTTGAGAAAATATTACACAACACATAACAGTCTTCTACGAAGCAATGAGAAATATGCAACAAATTTGAAATACTGAACTGTAGAAACTTCCCTATGAGAAAAATGATGTCCACCAGTAACAAGTTTTGAAAAACAGAACAATCAGATGACATTTTAAACCAGATGAACCCAAACTGTAAACAATATTAACTGGTTTTAAATGACCACAAGGTCAATACATCTCATTCAAACAATGTTTGAAACTACATGGAGATGAACCACATACAAGGCACAAGTCCATTCTCATGAAGAATGTACTAGAAGTAAACTAAATACACACAACAACACAAAGTGGTTAACACAAAAAAGTGTGTTTAAAAAATCCTGAAAATGCCACCAATTAAATGCCTGGACTTCTTATGCAAAACATGAAAATTGATGTTAAAACTACGAGTAGCACACAGGAAAAGAAGTTCCATCATATAATAGCCTTTCTTTTAAAATTTTAGCACCACCTGGTGCCCAATAACACCTTCTCATATAGTAAGTGGGTAGGCACATTCAGAATTTCCTAGGAAACAAGAACATATACATGTGGTGGACTTAATAATTTAAATATTTAGAGCAACATAATGTTTATATTGTAGTTTACATACTTTAGAACTAATAGGCTTTATAATCAAGTGCCAATATTTGGATGAAAGATAATAGAAGATAAATTACCACGTCC
Organism: Carcinoscorpius rotundicauda; assembly: GCA_011833715.1. Taxonomy (NCBI): domain Eukaryota; kingdom Metazoa; phylum Arthropoda; class Merostomata; order Xiphosura; family Limulidae; genus Carcinoscorpius; species Carcinoscorpius rotundicauda. The sequence continues at coordinate 168,437,405 of CM022392.1, read as the reverse complement.
TGTTTAACTTTTACTTCCACTCTCTGGCTCGTGTCTTTCAGAACAATTGCCCACTACTCGATGCTATAATAAAATAACTTTTAAGTCACAATGAAATAGCTAACAAATAGAAGAAATATGTATCTGAAATACTTAGCAATTTTTTAAAATTGCTTGCCATTATACCATTGTATGAAGTTTTACAAAAGATAGGTGATTTTAAAATTTTGTTTCATATTAATTATAGTCAATACAACACTCTTTGATAGACTGTTTAGACAGAGTGTTGATGAAGTTCCATACAACACTCTTTGATAGACTGTTTAGACAGAGTATTGATGAAGTTCAATACAACACTTTGATAGACTGTTTAGACAGAGTATTGATGAAGTTCAATACAACACTTTGATAGACTGTTTAGACAGAGTATTGATGAAGTTCAATACAACACTCTTTGAAAGACTGTTTAGACAGAGTATTGATGAAGTTCAATACAACACTCTTTGAAAGACTGTTTAGACAGAGTATTGATGAAGTTCAATACAACACTTTGATAGACTGTTTAGACAGAGTATTGATGAAGTTCAATACAACACTTTGATAGACTGTTTAGACAGAGTATTGATGAAGTTCAATACAACACTTTGATAGACTGTTTAGACAGAGTATTGATGAAGTTCAATACAACACTCTTTGATAGACTGTTTAGACAGAGTACTGATGAAGTTCAATACAACACTTTGATAGACTGTTTAGACAGAGTATTGATGAAGTTCAATACAACACTTTGATAGACTGTTTAGACAGAGTATTGATGAAGTTCAATACAACACTTTGATAGACTGTTTAGACAGAGTATTGATGAAGTTCAATACAACACTCTTTGAAAGACTGTTTAGACAGAGTATTGATGAAGTTCAATACAACACTTTGATAGACTGTTTAGACAGAGTATTGATGAAGTTCAATACAACACTTTGATAGACTGTTTAGACAGAGTATTGATGAAGTTCAATACAACACTTTGATAGACTGTTTAGACAGAGTATTGATGAAGTTCAATACAACACTCTTTGATAGACTGTTTAGACAGAGTATTGATGAAGTTCAATACAACACTCTTTGAAAGACTGTTTAGACACAGTATTGATGACGTTCAACACAACACTCTTTGATAGACTGTTTAGACAGAGTACTGATGAAGTTCAATACAACACTCTTTGAAAGACTGTTTAGACAGAGTACTGATGAAGTTCAATACAACACTCTTCGATAGACTGTTTAGACAGAGTACTGATGAAGTTCAATACAACACTCTTTGATAGACTGTTTAGACAGAGTATTGATGAAGTTCAATACAACACTTTGATAGACTGTTTAGACAGAGTATTGATGAAGTTCAATACAACACTTTGATATAGACTGTTTAGACAGAGTAATTGATGAAGTTCAATACAAACTCTTTGAAAGACTGTTTAGACAGAGTATTGATGAAGTTCAATACAAACACTCTTGATAGACTGTTTAGACAGAGTATTGATGAAGTTCAATACAACACTTTATAGACTGTTTGACAGAGTATTGATGAAGTTCAATACAACACTTTGATAGACTGTTTAGACAGAGTATTGAATGAAGTTCAATACAAACACTTGATAGACTGTTTAGACAGAGTATTGATGAAGTTCAATACAACACTCTTTGATAGACTGTTTAGACAGAGTATTGATGAAGTTCAATACAACACTTTGATAGACTGTTTAGACAGAGTATTGATGAGTTCAATACAACACTTTGATAGACTGTTTAGACAGAGTATTGATGAAGTTCAATACAACACTTTGATAGACTGTTTAGACAGAGTATTGATGAAGTTCATACAACACTTTGATAGACTGTTTAGACAGAGTATTGATGAAGTTCAATACAACACTTTGATAGACTGTTTAGACAGAGTATTGATGAAGTTCAATACAACACTTTGATAGACTGTTTAGACAGAGTATTGATGAAGTTCAATACAACATCTTTGATAGACTGTTTAGACAGAGTATTGATGAAGTTCAATACAACACTCTGTGATAGACTGTTTAGACAGAGTACTGATGAATTCAATACAACACTCTTTGATAGACTGTTAGACAGAGTATTGATGAAGTTCAATACAACACTCTTTGATAGACTGTTTAGACAGAGTATTGATGAAGTTCAATACAACCTTTGATAGACTGTTTAGACAGAGTATTGATGAAGTTCAATACAACACTTTGATAGACTGTTTAGATCCAGAGTATTGATGAAGTTCAATACAACACTTTGATAGACTGTTTAGACAGAGTATTGATGAAGTTCATACAACACTTTGATAGACTGTTTAGACAGAGTATTGATGAAGTTCAATACAACACTTTGATAGACTGTTTAGACAGAGTATTGATGAAGTTCAATACAACACTCTTTGAAGACTGTTTAGACAGAGTATTGATGAAGTTCAATACAACACTTTGATAGACTGTTTAGACAGAGTATTGATGAAGTTCAATACAACACTCTTTGATAGACTGTTTAGACAGAGTACTGATGAAGTTCAATACAACACTCTTTGAAAGACTGTTTAGACAGAGTATTGATGAAGTTCAATACAACACTCTTTGATAGACTGTTTAGACAGAGTATTGATGAAGTTCAATACAACACTCTTTGATAGACTGTTTAGACAGAGTACTGATGAAGTTCAATACAACACTCTTTGAAAGACTGTTTAGACAGAGTATTGATGAAGTTCAATACAACACTCTTTGATAGACTGTTTAGACAGAGTATTGATGAAGTTCAGTACAACACTTTGATAGACTATTTAGACAGAGTATTGATGAAGTTCAATACAACACTTTGATAGACTGTTTAGACAGAGTATTGATGAAGTTCAATACAACACTTTGATAGACTGTTTAGACAGAGTATTGATGAAGTTCAATACAACACTCTTTGATAGACTGTTTAGACAGAGTACTGATGAAGTTCAATACAACACTCTTTGAAAGACTGTTTAGACAGAGTATTGATGAAGTTCAATACAACACTTTGATAGACTGTTTAGACAGAGTATTGATGAAGTTCAATACAACACTCTTTGATAGACTGTTTAGACAGAGTACTGATGAAGTTCAATACAACACTCTTTGAAAGACTGTTTAGACAGAGTATTGATGAAGTTCAATACAACACTCTTTGATAGACTGTTTAGACAGAGTATTGATGAAGTTCAGTACAACACTTTGATAGACTATTTAGACAGAGTATTGATGAAGTTCAATACAACACTTTGAATAGACTGTTTAGACAGAGTATTGATGAAGTTCAATACAACACTCTTTGAAAGACTGTTTAGGACAGAGTATTGATGAAGTTCAATACAAACACTCTTGATAGACTGTTTAGACAGAGTATTGATGAAGTTCAATACAAACACTTTGATAGACTGTTTAGACAGAGTACTGATGAAGTTCAATACAACACTTTGATAGACTGTTTAGACAGAGTAATTGATAAGTTCAATACAAACACTTTGATAGACTGTTTAGACAGAGTATTGATGAAGTTCAGTACAACACTCTTTGATAGACTGTTTAGACAGAGTATTGATGAAGTTCAATACAACACTTTGATAGACTGTTTAGACAGAGTATTGATGAAGTTCAATACAACACTTTGATAGACTGTTTAGACAGAGTACTGATGAAGTTCAGTACAACTCTTTGATAGACTGTTTAGACAGAGTACTGATGAAGTTCAATACAACACTTTGATAGACTGTTTAGACAGAGTATTGATGAAGTTCAATACAACACTTTGATAGACTGTTTAGACAGAGTATTGATGAAGTTCCATACAACACTGTTTGATAGACTGTTTAGACAGAGTACTGATGATGAAGTTTTGTAGACAGGCAACTGCCTGTCGTGGAGACATAAGTGTTGAGGACTTGACGAAAGGCAGAAGACTTTCGAAACGTCGTCTTCTACGACAGGCAGTTGTCATCCATTCTGCAAAGTATCATCAGTACGGGATCTTCATATTTTATCAAATATATCTGGAACTAATCAACAACGAAAGTTGTAAGTGAAATAATAGATGTAAAGCACATAGTAAAATGATTTCACTTGCATTTTACTCAATCATATCATAAATTATTTTCATAATTTGGACATCTGGGTCTTTTAGTTGCTGTATTTTTAATACCTGATTATTAATCAACAGTGATAATTGTCATTATTCACATACAATTCTCTTCTTGTTCACAATGAATAATGGTAATGAGAGCAAGTAGTCTGTGAACATTACATCCTTTATCATTCCCTCAATTTTACCACTGTTAACACCTCCTGGTGTTCCAAAGTATCTTTTATGAAAATGTTTTAATGAGTATGTTCCTATATCATCTTAAGTACACATAGTTCACAAGGCAATTACTGACAAGTTCCTATAACATCTTAAATATATGTAGTTCACAAGGCAATTACTGACAAGTTCCTACAACATCTTAAGTACATGTGATTTAAGTGGCAATTATTGACAAGTTCCTATAACATCTTAAGTACATTTAGTTCATGTGACAATCACTAATCAGTTACTACATTATCACAAGTACACATTTGAAAATGCTTTAAATGGATAATAAAGTAACACAAGATTTTTAACTTTTAAAACAAAAAATAATTAAATTTGAGTTCACACAATAATAACAGAACAAAATTATGCAGTGGTTCATCATTCAAAGAAAATAATGAAATATAAATAAATGCTTTGATTAAACTTCTGTTGGGGAGGTCAAATTGGGTTTAAAATAAACATTAGTGTTTATGTCAAAATACTGCTGAAAAATGAATAAAACCCAACTGTTAAAATCATTCAGTCTTGAAATTAACAAATGTTACATATAAATATAGCTGCTCAAACTTAACTTTCATATTTCTTTTTCTCATAAATACTTGCAATAAAAAGAGGTTTAGTAATCTACTGTTTCACCAGTTGTCAAAGTAACTGAAGTTGTGTATTGAGATAGTTACAGACACTAACAATTAGTGAAGTCATTATCAAGATATCTACCGACACTAACAGTCAGTGAAGTTGTGTTTCAAGATATCTACCGACACTAACAATCAGTGAAGTCATGTATCAAGATATCTACCGACACTAACAGTCAGTGAGGTTGTGTATCAAGATATCTACCGACACTTACAGTCAGTGAAGTTGTGTATCAAGATATCTACAGACACTAACAGTCAGTGAAGTTGTGTATCAAGATATCTACAGACACTAACAGTCAGTGAAGTTGTGTATCAAGATATCTACAGACACTAACAGTCAGTGAAGTTGTGTATCAAGATATCTACAGACACTAACAATCACTGAAGTTGTGTATCAAGATATCTACCGACACTAACAATCAGTGAAGTCATGCATCAAGATATTTAAAGGTACAAAAGATCAGTGAAGTCATGTATCAACATATCTACAGACACTAACAGTCAGTGAAGTCATGTATCAAGATATCTACAAACACTAACAGTCAGTGAAGTCATGTATCAAGATATCTACCAACACTAACAATCAGTGAAGTTATGTATCAAGATATCTACCAACACTAACAATCAGTGAAGTCACATATCAAAATATCTACAGACACTAACAATCAGTGAATAGTGTATCAATACTTTTTGTTTAACTACTAAAACCTGTACAAGTAAAGATTTCATGAAGTCATAAGTCAATTTCTGTATGTTGTATACAAGGTGAAACAAGGAGTTTTTAATTTTTGGACTAAATATTCATTTCTAGTTCTTTTTTTTTTACAATTATTTCTGTGCAAAAAAGGAAATTTCTAAAGACAAAGAGAAGTTAAGACGTGAAACTGACATTCAAAGACATGCAAAACCAAAACAAAGTTAAAATGTGTTCACAACATACATAGCAACATCCAAGTCAAAACTACTTTAACCTCATCATGTTAACAATGTTTTAAGAGTATGCAACAAAAGTAGAGACCAACTTGAATCATTCATTTAAACGTGTGGAAAAAATTAATTCACAAATTGAATACATCACAAAAAGTGTAGCTAACTCAAAAATATTTTCCTACTTGAATACTTCACTTTGTGTATTGTTAAGTTTTAACAAAAAAAAGGTTTTATGTCAGAATACATTTATAAAAATAAAAACAGCCTTAGAAAAATTCCTAGTGTCCGTATTATCACTAGAGCCTAACAATTATAGCAATTTTCTGTTTTTCCAATAACTTTCAAATGTTTCTTGCAAATATACAAGACATTTATTAAATGATTTAAAATCCTGATGCATTAATATTACAAGAAAGTATTATTAAAAATATGATTGAAAATTAAACCTGTATACACTATGAATGATACTCAGTGTTTCAAAATCAAAAATATATAAATATATATTTTTACTAATCATTTCCAATTTTAGAAATCATCTTATCCACTACACCTTCATCCGTATTTGTTATGGGAGCGTAAGAACTTCAACGATGACCATGGCTACTCGTGGACTGATCAGAAAAACTTCCGATGCTTGTATTGTCAATATCAGTGCCCTCCTGTGAATTACAGAATGAACTTGAATACAGAACTTTCTTGATCAGCAATAGAAACTTTCATACAATTAAAGTGAATAATGCTGAGAGCCAATAGAAACTTTCGTACAGTTAAACTGAATAATGCTGAGAGCTGAATTCAACCATCTTTATCATACTTATTGTGATAAATCATTTATTAAAATATTTACCACAAATTATAAACTGTAGTCCTGGAATATTCTGAAGTTCACAGGTAATGTCAGCTTTCGGAAAAGTAAGGATGTCTGTCTGTTGAAAGATTTTAATGACCATCTTCTGACACATGATATCAAGCAAACTTAACACTTTATTTCATTATAAATTACATCTTCTATAGCAAGAAAGATTTGTTTTTATAAGAGGTACTACATTTTGATCTCTGGAGCAACCATTGCCAAGCACACAAGTTTTAAGAGTGATGAAAGTTTCAGTATTTAAAACAAAACACCAGAATCTAACAATGTGTTTTAATTCTAGAACTGATGTACACATCAATCCATATTATTTGACAGAGTATTTATTTATGGCTAAACACAAAACGAAACAAAACCTTGGCAGGGGTTATTTAGAGAGAGAGATGTCTGAGGAATTCTCCCCCCAATAGGGGTGTTCAGGAACATCTAGTTCCTCTTTGTTCCCACTCATGGAAGATTATTTATCTATACAAGGAGATTTTCCTGTATTTTAATTTGACTTGTTTGAGGCAATAAAGTGAGGTGGGGTGGTATGAAAATGTCGAGTGAGAACACTGAGCGAGACAAAGATGGCAAAAAAGGAAATGGACATGTCTGGAGCCCACAGGCAGAAAAGAAGTAAGCTGCAGACCAACCCCACAATAATCAGTGGAGCATCCCGTGATCAGAGTCATGGAATGGCTTGGATCTACATATCCAAATGCCTCAGAATTTGCAGAGATGCCAGCTATTTTAAATGACTGAGTGTAATGATTGCAGATGGAACCCGTACAGATATCGTACAACCACTGGATACAGTTTTGAGTAATCCATGTTTGTGGATCCACCTGTGGCTAAACAGTAAACACTGTTAGTAAGTGTGCTTGAAATCATTTTGTTATCTTCACAACCCAACATTTGTACAATGGCTGTAGTTTTGGTTCTAGCACAGTCATATTTTTTCGCTATATCAGAGTCTGGGAACATTTTTCTAAATAGATGTCCTGCATGATTGGCTACAGCTGGGGGTAAATTATGAGCAATGAAGAATTGTGTGAACATCACTTCTGCATTTATGGTTTCATATTCTGAATTCTTACTCATAAATTTCATTATCTGCATCGTTTTTGTCTTCGCCTCAGCCTTTTGTTGGTGAGATGCTGATTTTGTATGTCTGTAACAATCGTTTATCCCACCATACACCACAGAAAAATCGATGTGACAAACTGTACAAAATACATGACTCTCACTGACTTTTGATGCAATGACCAGATATTTTGCACTATACTCTTTCCTAAATTTTTGATTCACAGTTTTAGTCCTTTTAGATTTGCCAAAAGCAAGTCAATCTGGTGAATGAGGCCTCTTTTTTTCCATCTTGTGAACAATCGCATTGGTGTTTCTATGCTGCTTAGAAAATGAGAAATACCCATCTACGCGAGCGCTGATTGACTGACAAGCACTGATGACATAACTATGGATACCCCCATGTACCCAGTATGAGCACCACACTCAAACTATTGGTAGACATCAGAGATACAAATATTTTTTATTATTCCAAGCAACAACATGATTATCACAAGTAGCCATTTGGACTATGCCTATTATTCATTATTAAAATTTACTTGTATCTCACTAGAAATTTTCTTTTCACCCTTTGAAGCCCTGGGGGAACAATTTATCACTTTAATGTATAGGTCTATATAATATATAATAATTTGGGAGTTGCAACAAGCCGTAATATTTGTCTGTATGAGCATATGGTCATGATGTATACACCAAAATTGTAATGACTATGCTCAAATCGTAATGGTTGGCATCTCAGGAATTTGTTGGGGAGGGAAGAAAGGGGACAGGAATGCCCCGGGAAAATTCACTTTGACAGGATAGGCACCGAATATTCTACTTGTCTGAAAAACAACCACGAGTAAATAAATATACACTCCTTATCTTATGCATGCAATAGGTAAATACATGCAAAATGTATTTATTTATGGTTGTTTTTAACTGTTTAACCATAAATAAATATCCTGTTAATTCATGCATGTTGATAAGTATAACTAACCACTATCAATTCTAGAATTTAAAAATATTGTTAGATTGTTGAATGCTGATTTAACTACTGAAATATTCTTTATTGTTAAACTTGTGTACTTGGGACAGACTGCACATTATTCTTCTTCTAAAAATAAATCTCACTTACTGTAAAGGTTGTAACTTACATCAACAAGTAAGTAAAGTTGAAGTGAAACTATTAAAATCATTATTTATTTACTTAATTTGCATACTATGATAACTGACTGACATTATGTTTCTTTAACCCTATCGCTATACAACACGGGTCAGAGGCCATGTGATTCTGTTTGTTTACTTGATTTCAAAATTTTACTGAATTACTATTTTATGAATTAAATTCTGTAGATTATAAATCAGTCTTAGTATTGGATTAGTATTATGCATATTTCAATTTATTCATTTAAAACTAAATGTTAAAAAATACACTTAAATGCTAATTTTTGTTTGTCACAAAGTGTGTTGAATGCAGCACTCATTCAAATTAGATGTTTTACATGCCAAATATAAATAAACTGTTACAAAATAAGAACCTCCTAGCTTTTATATTTGCTGAGACATGGCTCATGTAATAAATCAAACACAGTGGCTCTGATTACTTTTCTCCATTTTTAGAAACAGTCTCTTACATACACTTACTTGTGCATGTGACAACTGAATAACCAATGAAAAGCTCAGAATGTTCCCTTATGGTTTTCTCAGCCATTTTCATGCATTAAGATGCCATTTCTTTCTTCCAAAAGATTTTAAGGAAGTGGAGTTGTGTCTTTAGTCTGCTTAAATACAGCTTAGTTACTAAACATGCATTATAATGGAATTCTATATTATCAGTACAGTAATTTATGGGTTTTTTATTATTATTCCAATTTATATAGATAAAACATAAAAAAATATTTCATTTCACATCTTCCACTTGCAAAATTTCTTATTGATTAGCAAAATATGAGAAGCAGCAACTCAGTAGAAGGGTTGTAACAAGAAAAAATGACTATTTTACATCTCCATTTACTGTTCTATGTTTAAGAAATATACATTTAAGAACTCATTTGTAAATAGTAATAATCTACATACATATATAATATAATGTATACTAATTGAAATGTGGTGGTTATTTAGATAATAGTCCACTAAAACAGAGCCAAGACAGGTCACTTTATGGTGATTAAATGTTAGTCAGGTATGGCTGGAAGACCAACATTATAAGAAATAATAATTAAATATAATTGTACAATGTTCTGACATTTAAGCTCTTTGTTTTCGTATTATAATGCGTAGTCATTCTAGAATAAAAAATTAAGAAATTATATTTATTTCCTAATGTTTTATGATGGTTACAGGGTCGGTCAAATTGACAAACCCTACATAGTTAAGGTGGAGAAAATAACAGACAAATTATAAAGTTTTACTGAAAACAAATGTATGAAACATATTTAGGTGCTTTTAGAGATTTACACAAATAGCATTTGAAATTTTTGGGATGAAGAATAGTTTTTTAATTGTAACATGAAATCACTTCACACTCAGGCTATGAACAAAATAGATTCAATATTATTAAAACAAATCCTCAGTAAAAATACTTAATTAATAAATATGATTTTTTGTGTACAAAAGACTTCCAATTTTTACTCTAACTGCTCACAAGTGACCACATGTGTAGAATTAAATAGTTTTCTCTTGGTTAGAATAATATTCTATGTGTTACAACGATGAGCTATTTTTACATTTTTACTTGGAATTTCTGTGAAAGGATATTATTTTTAAAGTCTTTACAACTGTTTACTTTATTGATAGGCTGTAAAGAGACATGGTAATGCTAGTGATACAAAATGTTTGAAGAATGTTTGCTACAAATTCATTTGTGTACTTTGGAATTCCCATAGTGGTCCTAGAGTGTAGTGCATTAAGATTATAAGACAAAGACCCTTGTGTTCGAAACCCAGAATCAACAACTTAAAAAATGAAGTGTCTTTCCTGTAATGCAACAACAGTTATGTAAGCAGGAACAGGAAACACCAAATATTTTAAAAACAAATCACATTTTAGTTTTCTACCATAATTTCATAGGTACCTTATGAAAACTAACAAAAGTATAATGTTCCATACTGAGCTCTTCTAACATTTAACACATACTTCCAACTTTTTGTTTGTTGTCACTTATGCCATGGACTCTGAAAGTTGAAACCCATTTTCAGTGGTGGAAGCCCTCAGACTTATCTTGGAACTACTGAGGAAGGGGGTGGGGGCAATTGTTTCAGTAAAATAAAAAGTGCATTTCTTTATGACCAATAAAAATTGAGGTTTAACTTGGTTGGTTCCAAGGAAACAGGAAGTGGAAGATGTCTACTACTTCTGGCACTGAAGGTGTGTTGACTTTAAACATGAGCAAAATTTTAACACAGGTTTCTTTCAAAGTACCACCCACTCTCGTGCTAATTTTAAACGTTTTTATGTCATGTTGGCAAATTTGTGTTGGTCTTTTCCTCTTTTAACTGTGGTAAATCTCAGTAAAATTTAGTTTGTTTTAAATTTCATGCAGGACTACATAAATGTCATCGGTAATTCAGCAGTGACAGGTGAGAGGGAAGTCAGCTATTTAACACCACCCATAACAAAAACTCCTACCAACAAAAGTAGTTCTGACCATCATAGTATGATTCTCCCACGGGTGAACATGTTTAATGGCCAACAGATTATGGGTTAAATGTTCTACCTATCATGCTATGCAAAATTCATTAAAATCCCATTTTGAAAAAAATAGTTTTTCAGTCCTATGTCTCACCCATTGTGTTGCAACAATAAACTTTTGTTTCAACACTTTTCACAAACACACACACAAAAAAGACCAATATGTCCAAAAGCTTACAATTTTCTTTCTACACACAGTAAACTTGTGGGAGGGTACAAAATATTTTTATAAGCACATAAACAGACTGAAAAAATATATAAAAATTTTCAACCCTATGTTATTAACAGTAAGATTCTGTGTTTGGAAATTATAAAAAAATATTCATACAAATAAAAAATTCTTCCCTTACCAGATTTAGTAACACAAACATACCTGTTGAGGACCCAAATTCCCATATATGATATTGCGAATATCATCTGGGACAGACCATGAACTGAGAGTTTCACCAGAATCTGACTCATCTACACATGTCACTTTAACCCCTTCGTACGGACTCTGATAAGGCTCATATCGATAAATGGATGGCTTCTGTCGAGGAGTGGTGGTCATCTTTCTGTCATGAACATCTAATTTGGGAAGGAAAAATGTGTTGGTGTTCAAACAAAACTGTATAGTAAATAAAGTTTTACAATCACATGTTTGGGAACTTGTACTTACATGTGCTTATACATTGAACAGTTAAATTACAGCTACATGTAGATACCTGTAAAGTAATCAACTCAGAGAAATATTTAGTAATCAAAGTCAATTTATCCTTCTGATTTATTTGATATTTTTATTTCTTTTCACAAATCAAATACTGTCTTAGAAAAAGAATCCAGAAATGTATACATTCCAGTTGTACAAGAACACGGAAAAACTCTTTTGGATCAATGAGACTTACTTGGTTGTTCTGGACTCTTTGGTGGGTGCTTGAAGTTACTTCCTAAGGTATGAATTTGTTGCTTAATTCTCTGAGAAAAATGCTTAACGTCGTAAGGCTCTGATGTTTTAGCATCCCTCAACTTCTGCTGACTGAGCTCTGTCTCTAAAACTTTAAGAGGCACCCGTTTTGTTCCTTCAGATAAAACTAGGTGTCAGTAAAAACTTAACAAAGATAATTAAGAAATACTTAGCTTAAACTCACTAGGTCAATCACGTTTACTCTGAAACTTACCAATGTACTACTAACTGCTGGTAAGGCCTACATGTAACATAATGATGAGTAATATTACAGAACTGGCCAAAACAATTTGGCAAAGTCACAGATTTTCAATGTAGGATATACAGAAAGTCACAGTATTAAGTGACAGAACTAATTTCAATATTCACAGTACTTTTTTTGTATTTTTGTGTGCTTGTAAGTTCTTAAGGCATCTGTAAACAACAAACTCACGGATTCGGTAATAATTTGATGCATGAATACTTATGAAAAATTCGTTTAAAAAACCCAACAGAGTGTGGATACTGTGGGCAATTCTAGGCAATTTCTCTTCAGTATTTAATGTTTTTTTAACAATTTGAAAGCAACATCTCAGTTGAAATCCTACTTTCGCAGCTAACAGTGACACATGTCTAAACAAGAGATGGTTTTACCACATTGTAAGCACACCCACACACACATACTGTTGGTTAGAACATCCAAGGTTAGTTAAATGTGAGCAACAAACTTTTAGAACTAGTACAGCAGGAAGTTGTGACCTCCCTCAGTTATTTTATAATGGAATAACTAACAGTGACATGACTTTTGCATGCACTCTGATATACTGTTCATATAATGGGAAGTTCTATCAGTCTTAAACGATTTTACTGTGTAATCTCCAGTAACAACAGCAAGTCTGATGTACCTTATCCTTTCTTCAAGTATTACTTCCAACAACATTATTGATTACTGTATTTATTATAACTAATTTTAATTTGTACTATTGTAATGAATAGTTAACACTGCCAGCTTTACACCAAGCTCGACAAACCAAATACAATTCTTAGTAGAATGTGATAATTCTCACTTAGATATCAGAACAAGGAGTTGAAACTCAGTGATGATGAGAGAACCCACTTGTATAGAAAAATATGTGTGTACAAACGGCTGGTTTGGGTTGAGAAAATTTTTTTATGTAGAGGAGCAAACAACGTTTTGATCTTCTTCGGTCATCGTCAGGTTCACAAAGAAAGAAAGACATAACTGACCACATGTTTGAAGGAGTTTGTGTAACTGAGTGCAGGAATGTAGAGAGCGTGCTTAGATGTTTGATTATATTTATTAATATAGGTATAAAGGTATTCCTTTGTATTGGTTTATTTTGGGCTTGAGTTGTCGAATAAGTAAGGTTTCTTTAATTCAAATTAAATAAACATAACATAATCATAGAAAATGCCCAAATACAAAATAAAGAAAAAAACAGAAATGCAAAATTAAAGAAACCTCACTTATACAACAACTCAAGCCCAAAATAAACCGATTCAAAGGAACACCTTTATACCAATATCAATAAATATAATCAAACATCTAAGCACGCCCTCTACATTCCTACACTCAGTTACACAACCCACTTCAAACATTTGGTCAGCTATTGGTCCATTACCTCTTTCTTTGTGAACCTGATGATGACTGAAGAAAGCCAAAATGTTGTTCTCTACTCAACATAAAAGTTTTCAGCCCAAACAAGGAGTTGAAAATCTTATCACAGTATGGACATGTGATGATAAGTTAGAAATATTTGGTATACCTAGTTTTTGTTATTTTTATTTCAATTTAATTTTATGTTTCTTATTTTACTATAATGGTTATTTTGTAACTGTTATTTGATGTCACTTACATATATTTACATCCCAGTATCACGTATTGTTCCTGCAATCTTACATTAAATTTCTATAAAATACCACTTTCCGTTTTCAATTTTATTTTCAAGCTCAGCTACATTTTAAAGAAACTATTTTTATTAATAGATGTATCCATTCAAGTAGGCCCGGCACGGACAGATGGGTTAAGGCATTCAACTCGTAATTTGAGGGTCATGGGTTTGAATCCCTGTCGCATCAAACATGCTTGCCCTTTCAGCCTTGGGGGCATTATAATGTTGCAATTAATCCTGCTATTCGTTAGTAAAAGAGTAACTCAAGAGTTGGCGGTGGGTGGTGATGACTACCTGCCTTTCTTCTAGTCTTACACTGCTAAATTAAGGACGGCTAGTGCAAATAGCCCTCTGCAACTTTGTGCAAAATTCAAAAACAAAATCCATTCAAGTAACAAATTTCCTATAATTAATTTCTTAATTAAATTATTGAAACCTTCAATATAACAAAGTTATCTCTTAAAATAAGTGAAACTAAGGTTAAAAGGATAAGACCTACCATAAAGTTTCTGTAGAGAACGAATTCTCTTTGGGTCAATTCCTTTCACACGCATCTCATCTAAAGCTTGTAAGTATGGGGTTTGTAAAGGAAAGAGTTTAGAATAAGAACCAGATCTGTGAATATCATACTGTTGTTCATAGGTACTTTTGGAGCCATTTTCATAGTCAGGAAAGACTATAGTTGTTGTGCTCCCAAAAGATATCTTTTTCTCGGTTGGCTTTAGAGTTACCGTACTTCTCAAAGGAACGTCAGGAACAGTGAACGTAGCTCCCAGGTCTAGTGGACTCGCATCTGGAACAGAAAATGTTCTCCCATTTATATTCTCTTCATATCCTTCACTGATTTGAGAAAGATTTTCATCATCTTCCTGAATGTCAGACAGAGCTCCACTGTAACTGAAGAACAAGTCAGAAGACAAACCAACAGTTTTCTGTGGGGAGCAGGTGTTATTATTAACTGATGTTACTGGTTCTTGAACTGACTTCTGTGGTGTCCTCCCTGGTAGAGAAGATGGCCTGGTGAGATCCTTCAAGAGTTCTGCTACTTGTTCCTTTCTCAGCTCATGATGTTGAAGAAAACGTTCACTTCTTGCAGCTGTTTTCTCTTGTTGGATTTTCACGTTTTTTGAAATTGGCTGTTCCGAAAAAGTTGAGGAATCTTGCTTCAAAATTGAAATGGTTAAACACAAGTGTACAAAACATGTAGACTAGTTTCTCAGACTGAGTTAACATGTTCGTGTGACTGACACAAGATTTCATCATTTTAATTTATTTTGTCACCTGCTGTTAATGGGCATGATTTTAACACATTTCACAAAACACAACTAAGTAATTTAACAAACATGAAGCAGGATTCATCAAGAGTTAGTGTCAAAGTAACAGACATATTACATAAAATGTAATTTTCATTATCTTTGTTAATCCATTTCTCAGAATTTTAACCATCATAAGGAAAATTAAATTAGTTTATTCATTGAAAAGTTTTAATAAAATCTGAATGAAACAATTAATTACACTTATATGCATGATATCTAAGAATATTCAAAAAATAGGAAAATAAACAACTTTCATTAAAAATATATATCATAACATATTACATACTTGTCAGTTTTTCATTCCATTAACTTACCTATTACAAGTTCACTGGAGTATACATGTGTAATACACTTTATTCTGTTTCAAGTTCACTCTGGTATACACGTGTAATACACTTTAATCTGTTACAATTTCACTCTGGTATACACGTGTAATACACTTTAATCTGTTACAATTTCACTCTGGTATACACGTGTAATACACTTTAATCTGTTACAATTTCACTCTGGTATACACGTGTAATACACTTTAATCTGTTACAATTTCACTGTGGTATATTTCATGTAGTTTATTACAAAAAGATCATTTTTAAATTAGTTTATTTCAAGCATGAAACAGAGCTTCACTCACATGATACTTAGCTTTTGAAGATAGAGTCTCAGAATCTTCAGTGGTCTGGAGGCGTGTCTTAGTAATCAGTCCCTTGAGGTCTTGACAAGGTTCAGACTCAGTTAGACTGAAGGATCCAAGTGACATGTGATCAGCCTTTTCTGAGACAGAAATGCTTGAAGATGCTTCATTGTTCGGTAAGAGTTGAGAACTCAAGTGATGTCTACTTGTTCTCTGAATGCCAGATTTTGATTCATCTACGCTCTTCTGATCATTCTCATGTTTTAAATTATGAAGTTCATAACTCCTGGAAGAAAACAACAACAAAAAATTTAACTAATCATTATGAAGTCTCAATGCTTTCAATTTGTTTCTCTCTTTTCACAAATCCTGACACTGAATTAATACATGGAACTCTTGCAAGAACACATTTGTAATCCAGTAAGTAATGGTAAGACACTTGAAGTAAACTGTTCGTGAATACAGATCTATGACAAATCAATGTCATGAAAAGTTACAGAGCACGAGGGTGTATCAGAAGTTGTCGTTAAAATTAAAGTTGATGAACCTAGCTCGATATCAGTTGATAACTTTCACACATAAAGAGTTACATTTTCCATACACAATATAAACTTTTAAAGATCTGATCAAGTTCATTACTATTCAACTAATTATTGTTTATTCAACAACAGTATTCTATTTTAACTAGGATAAACACATGTTTATTTAACAACAATATTCTGTTTTAACTAGGACAAACACATGTTTATTTAACAACAATATTCTATTTTAACTAGCATAAACACATGTTTATTTAACAACAATATTCTGTTTTAACTAGGACAAACACATGTTTATTTAACAACAATATTCTATTTTAACTAGCATAAACACATGTTTATTTAACAACAATATTCTGTTTTAACTAGGACAAACACATGTTTATTTAACAACAATATTCTATTTTAACTAGGACAAACACATGTTTATTTAACAACAATATTCTGTTTTAACTAGGACAAACACATGTTTATTTAACAACAATATTCTATTTTAACTAGGACAAACACATGTTTATTTAACAACAATATTCTGTTTTAACTAGAACAAACACATGTTTATTTAACAACAATATTCTATTTTAACTAGGACAAACACATGTTTATTTAACAACAATATTCTGTTTTAACTAGGACAAACACATGTTTATTTAACAACAATATTCTGTTTTAACTAGGACAAACACGTTTATTTAACAACAATATTCTATTTTAACTAGGACAAACACATGTTTATTTAACAACAATATTCTGTTTTAACTAGGACAAACACATGTTTATTTAACAACAATATTCTATTTTAACTAGGACAAACACATGTTTATTTAACAACAATATTCTATTTTAACTAGGACAAACACATGTTTATTTAACAACAATATTCTGTTTTAACTAGGACAAACACATGTTTATTTAACAACAATATTCTATTTTAACTAGCATAAACTCATGTTTATTTAACAACAATATTCTATTTTAACTAGCATAAACACATGTTTATTCAAAAGAACAATTTATTCTATTTTAGTTTCCTCAGGAGTAACCAATGACACTAGGATAACATCAGTGTT
Organism: Carcinoscorpius rotundicauda; assembly: GCA_011833715.1. Taxonomy (NCBI): domain Eukaryota; kingdom Metazoa; phylum Arthropoda; class Merostomata; order Xiphosura; family Limulidae; genus Carcinoscorpius; species Carcinoscorpius rotundicauda. The sequence goes on along the minus strand of CM022392.1, from coordinate 168,419,467 downwards.
TCAGGAATAAATAACAAATAACAGATAATGTCAGAGTTTTAGAGATAAGTAACAGAGAAGGGATAACATCAATACTTTAGTGATAAGTAACAGAGAAGGGATAACATCAATACTTTAGTGATAAGTAACAGAGAAGGGATAACATCAGTGTTTCAGGGATACACAACAAATAACAGATAATGTCAGAGTTTTAGAGATAAGTAACAGAGAAGGGATAACATCAATACTTCAGTGATAAGTAACAGAGAAGGGATAACATCAATACTTCAGTGATAAGTAACAGAGAAGGGATAACATCAGTGTTTCAGGAATAAGTAACAGAGAAGAGATAACATCATTTTCACAGATAATTAACAGAGAAGGGATAACATCAGTGCTTCAGTGATAAGCAACAGAGAAGAAATAACATCAGTGGCTCAGGGATAAGTTATGGAGAAGAGATAACATCAGTGGCTCAGGGATAAGTCATGGAGAAGAGATAACATCAGTGTTTCAGAGATAAGTAACGAGAGGGATAACATCAGTGTTTCAGAGATAAGTAATGGAGAAGGAATAATGTCAGTGTTTCAGGGATAAGTAACAGAGAGAGGATAACATCAGTGTTTCAGAGATAAGTAATGGAGAAGGAATAATGTTAGTGTTTCAGGGATAAGTAACAGAGAGAGGATAACATCAGTGTTTCAGAGATAAGTAATGGAGAAGGAATAATGTCAGTGTTTCAGGGATAAGTAACAGAGAGAGGATAACATCAGTGTTTCAGAGATAAGTAATGGAGAAGTGATAATGTTAGTGTTTCAAGGAATAATCTGGCATCATAATGTGAAGTAACTTAGATGGAACATTTAAAGACTTTCATCTCATAAATAATATCAAAATTTTGAAAAACACTGAATAATAATAAAACCTCATTCCAAGTTAACACTGAATAATAATAAAACCTCATTCCAAGTTAACACTGAATAATAATAAAACCTCATTCCAAGTTAACACTGAATAATAATAAAACCTCATTCCAAGTTAACACTGAATAATAATAAAACCCCATTCCAAGTTAACACTGAATAATAATAAAACCTCATTCCAAGTTAACACTGAATAATAATAAAACCCCATTCCAAGTTATTACCCTGTAATAAATATTTTCTGTTGTTGACCAAATATAAAGGCTAATTTTTGTTTCTGCTGAATTTTGCACAAAGCTACTCGAGGGCTATCTGCACAGGCTAATTTCCAATGTGTTATATAAACTTAAATATTAGTGGTATAAGGGTTAATTACTGCTGTGATATGTACAATGAAGTTTTGTAATTTCCTGTACTATAAGTTTGGAAATGAAAAAAAAGTGTGTGTGTGTGTATATATATAAATGTCTCTCCATCTTACTTTCCTAAGTTAATATAGGGACTATTCTGACAATTACTTTTCAAAGGTTTCATTTTTTAACATTTACTCTTTTTTTGCAACATTTTGTTATTCTAGTTTATCAATAAAAATACCTTTGGAATAATATTTCTCTACCAAACAGTTGTCAAATTGGTTCAGAAAAGTAATGTACAAAGAAATTTAGATTGTATTCTTTTATCATTTTCAAACATATACTCTATGAAATGATAAATTTTCATTGTAAATACCACAGTGCTAATTAACCTTTAAATTACATTTAGCAGTTGTTAGACACAGTTCCTCTGGTTTCTCATCCCAGATCGTTTACTGCAGAATTTTCATATAAGGCTACACAAAGTTGAACATGTGTTACAAAGCTGTCCTTAATTTTCAAGTGATAAACTATATGGAAATTAACTAGCCAACAGCATCCATTGCCAATTCATGGATCACTCTTGTCGGATAAAACAGAGGGATTTCACTCACGGTTTTAAGGCACACCCATAGCCCTAGATACAGAGGATGCTTTCATGGTAACAGGCTGTTAAACCTGAATCTTTGAATTCACTGTCCAGCACAAACCCACATTTGGTAGAATAGAGAACATCAGTACAAGAACTAAGTCCTGTTAGCTGAAATCTTTCTCTGGAGGAAGGTTATGATATATCCATGTAACAACATCCCATTCACATTATTCTAATGACGTTTTACGATCAACTTAATAGTTTCTTAGCAATATATCTCATACATTATACATGCTATTCAAGTTTTTGACATTCAGAAAGGAAAGTTACATCATGTTACATATTGTGAGAGAAATATAAAACAGTGAACATCAGTTTTTTACCTTGGAGTTTCTGCAATAACTTCACTATGAGAGTAAGTGCCAGTAGGTGCATCATCCACAAGATGAAATCCATTGGCAATTTCTTCGTCAACATAGTATGCACCACTTAGGTGTTCAACTGTTTTTAGAAACTATAAACATGGCATATACAACACGTCAGACAGGAGTTTATAATCTAATTCAATATATTGATATGATAATAAGAATGATCAAATCAATCAATATATGTCTTTCTTTGTTTGTGATACAAGTGTATTTCCTGAGTTATGTTATAAGCACAATACTGATTTATAATTAATAGTCATAATTAATTAGCACTTAATAAGATATAAAATATTCTTCAGTAATGATCTCTGGCATTGCAAGCCTAAGAGTTCAAACAATGAGGTTCGGTAAACAAAACATAAAAGTTCAACATGACAAACATGGGTTAAAGTGAAACAGATTTTAGCTCACACTTTTACACAAAAAGATGAAGTCATCTACTGATCATACAAACATGGGTTAAAGTGAAACAGATTTTAGCTCACACTTTTACACAAAAAGATGAAGTCATCTACTGATCATATTAAACTCAGATAATTTAAAATCTTAATCTTGACATTGATTAAAAAATTTCTAGCAATTACTGCTAGCAACTACACATTCTTACAGGTACTTTCAACAGATATTCAAACTACACATTCTTACAGGTACTTTCAACAGATATTCAAACTACACATTCTTACAGGTACTTTCAACAGATATTCAAAATACACATTCTTACAGGTACTTTCAACAGATATTCAAAATACATAAATATACATGCATCACACAAACAAAATGTTTCAACTTACACTGAACTTTTACATTAGCAGGCTATCCATATCTTACTTAGAATAATTTAAATTCAGAAAAAAAACTTGATTTTTTTCTTCCTTTTGTTTTTTGGCTACAGAGGCACAAAGAATTTCTTTAAGGTTTACCTTCTTCAATTTAGTAAGAGCTTGTATGTAAAGTTATTATATTACATTTTGTCTGCTTACAAAAACAGTTTCCAGGTCAGTAAGACACAGCAAAGAACCTAAAGTGGACATAATATACTGATTCTATTTAAAACAAACTTAACATAAACCTTTTTTTATCTTTACAACCGTACAACGCTTGCATCCTCATCAACTTAATAAAGCCAGGCCTGCATAGTGTTATACAGCCTTGGCGAAACTGCTTAATATAATTATTATGCTATATTTCAGGTTTTGAAAGGCTGGTTTATTTACAGTAGGTGTCTGTGACTAGTTGGCAATAAATTTCAACTATAAACAAACAGTAGCACAGTCTGCTTGTCTCAAAATAGTGTATTAAAAACAAATTAGGCACATACAAATGTTCATTAAACTGTTGGTTACTACAGTTATATAACAGAACAAATTCTTCTTCTCTACTTTGTTATCACAAAACAGTCTATGACAATTTTGATTTACAAATCTCCTTTATACACTTGATTGATAAATGAAAAATCATAACTAGATATAAATAATGATTTTTAACACACATATATATTCTGACAGAAGTGTAAAACTTTCCACGTAATACTGCATTTTCCAGTTCGACATAATGTAACGATCTCACTACTGTAAACAATTGTTAATTTGTAAAACTGAACTAAACAATATATGATTTACTTAAACAAACCTACCATAAAGTGACTCTAATTCTAAAAATGACTAAATATCACACCTGTACAATATAAATTAGTTAAATCATAAAGCTTGCATTAAACTTAAACTGAAATAGTCACATATAAGTAACATTAGCAATTCCTGACAACTCTAACCACACAGGATTATGCAGTCCTAAAGACACTGATTATGTTAAGTACTTTTGTCAATCCTACTTGTTTAGTATTCTGGAATCCCTTTTTAACATTTTCTGACATTTCTTCAATAGCTTCCAACTGTTGCTGCATCATTTTGAACTGTTCTGGTAGACACGAGGCTTCGTTTTTCTGCTGCATTTTCACTTCTTGTTTATCTATACTACTAAACATTATAATATTAAAGTTGTTTGTACACAGGAAAATGTTTGTTATTCTAAACCACAAACTTGATACAAATATCTGACGTTCAGAACTAGTAAAATATTTTATTTCAAACATATGTACATGAATTAACATATTAAAATGATTAAACAACCAGATCTCAGGGATTTAAGGGATGAATCATTTAAGGAACGTTAATTACACAGTTTAGTGTAATGTAAACTAAATGACTAATTATTATTACAGTTAAATTTATTTTCAAGAAAATAATCAACTGATCAAAATTAGGGTTTCAAATTATTAGTCTATTTCCAATTATCCAACAAATGATTAACCAATACTATGATAATTAAACCAATTGTAACAGAAACTAAGGTTTTCAGTTATTCCAGTCATAACAGTAAATGAAATACTACTGTTATGTTTGTTTGTCATTAGGCCTAGAACTTATAATGTGTTATCTCTACCCTAACCAGTACAAGTATCACTGTGTCAACATGATCTGGCAATTCAGGGTGAACGGGTGCCTCGTGTTTCAAGGACTTTGAGATTGATTCCAATTGTCACCAACTTTACTCACTCTGCTTTTCTTAGGCCAAAGCTTCTGAAAGTTATTTGTCACTGTAACTAATTCTGAATTGCTGACTAGAAAGAAACAATTGGCTGCCAGCAACCATCTCCTGCTCTTAGGATACACTTACTGGGATAACAGAACTCTGGTTTGAAGAAACTTTACTAATTGGTTGAATGTAATTGATTAATGAGTTTGCTGATTAAGTGATTATCAAATACTAATCACCCATCTCTGTAATTATGTAACAATGAAATTATACACGAATTTTAGATCGTACTTCATACAATCTCTTGATAGGTAACAACCTACTTAAATAATGCAGCAAATGAATATAAAATTACATCAAACAAATGAAGGATACTGTCTGAACATACATGGTCAAAAATACCATACCATTTGGTCCCATACAGCACATACTGGTATTTGTAAACTACATGTTAACATACAGTTGTTTTTCCAAGGTATTCAAAACTTATTAGGACATTCTGTAAATTTTTTTAACTCAGCCACTGTGTGAAGTTAATAAAAATAAATCACAAGTAACCCCCCCACACACACATTACCAAGAAAAAAAAAAACATTCACAGTGCAAATTATGTACCAATTCCTCCAGGCCATCATCATCCTAACTACTTTCCAAATAAGTTGCTAAAACGTAGGAAGAACATTGCAAAAAGACCATTCTGTTTTGTGATGTGTAATGAAAGATTGATGGTTTTTAAACAAGTCTTACAAATATTTTAAATTTAATAAACAACATATTAACTAACATGATGCTCCTCATCCTGTTAAAGCTCCTACAAAACTTTAACAAGTTTCAATAACATGATCAGTTTCTAAAAATGTCACAAGGAAAGGAACTACAGTTAATTTTTCAGAGTCATTATTCAATCAGCATCCGATTCTGATATAGTTACTGGTAATATATAAATCTGCAATTAATGGGTTTAACAACATTTGAATGACAAAAAAAATGCAAAATACTTACAATGGTTTACAATGTAATTGTTATTCAATGAGTTATTTTTAAAGTCTGTACTTTAGCCCTTTCTTCAGAACTAAGACTGAAAAGATCGATCTAATAACTCAAATTCCACAGAAAATCATAATTATTAGGCTACTGGAGGCAGCTTTTAACACAAATTACCATTTTAAAATTGTTGGATTATGAAAAAAATTATTTCCATTGTGTTAAGAAACACTTATGAAAACCTTTTTTTTAAAACTTTAAAGACAAAACTTACTGAATTATACTAAATGAAAATTAATTATATAATACTGATTTTGATGTCATCGTTTTCTAAGCCTCAATATAAAGTATCAAACTTTTAAAAATTAAAATACATCCATTTTAATGAGAACTTACCTTCCGCTGAATGAAACGGGTGGCTCATTTAAGGCTTCTGACAAAGAATTTAAAAACACACCAATAAAATTTTATTTCCTAACAGATAGACTAAAAAAAATTGTTTTAATATGTTATATTTATCTTAAAATTAAGCAGAAATAAAAGTATGGTCTGTAATCTGTTAAAACCTTGTCTTTAATCTCTCATTTACTGTTATATCACAAGAATTTCAACCTGGTAACAAAAGTGTAATGACAAACTTTACAAAACAATATGCAGTAGGCTGTACAGTTATCCTTATATGACATTTTTTATGTTTGTCTAAAAAATACAATTTTAAAAAGTTTCCAATATATCTGGTAAAATATATTACTATGGTTCACATTAGTACATGTAATAACAATTAGAATTTCGTGATCAAGGCTCTGTATCACACCTTACCGTACATACAAGTATAATTTTAATATAATGATAAATATATGCATGAATGTACTGTAAGCTGTAATAATAATTTCCACTCTGGTCAATTCATTATGATATTAACCTGAAGATGATAACACATGAAAATGTAATTATGTAATTACAATAATACAACTTCATTTACAATCCTATTAATATAAAACCATTAAAATCCACAAAATGAACTAAAAACCAATACCCAAAACTTTTAAAAAACATCCCACTACTAACAATAATCAAATTACTTTACAGAACCAATCAGTAGCATTAACTACACACAACTACTAACAATAATTAAATTCCTGCACAGAACCAATCAGAAAAATTAACTATACACCACTACTGACAATAATTAAATTCATGTAGAGAACCAAGCAGCAGCATTAAATGCACATCACTACTGACAACAATTAAATTCCTGCACAGAACCAATCAGAAAAAATTAACTACACATCACTACTGACAATAACTAAATTCATGTAGAGAACCAAGCAGCAGCATTAACTGCACATCACTACTGACAACAATTAAATTCCTGCACAGAACCAATCAGAAAAATTAACTACACACCACTACTGACAATAACTAAATTACTTAACTAAGACCATTAGGAGATTCTTACTGGTTTAAAATGTTAAATTCATACAGCAGCCAACACATAAAATTATCCCAAATACTTCAACGTTCACAATGAATCAGTTTATTTTAAAACTCTCATCAAAATGTTTTTATCATTATTATACTTACCAATGTTAACAGTTTGTTTAATTATTTCTTTGATGTTTCCTTTTCCATGTGGTTTTTTTAAATATTTGTTTTCTACATCACTGTTTTTCCTAGCTGTAGATAGCTGAATATTCTTTTCATTTTCTTCTGTTTCAACATGCGAATCATGGTCAGTATCTTGAGGATGACTCACACCCTCATCGAAGACCAAATCTGTCATGTCTTCCACTCCAACAAGAGCTCGTGAATTTTGGGAATCTTCTATTTTTTGTGAATTAAAATTATCATTTTTCTCATTAAAGACTGATAACTGTTTTACAGCTGGCTTTTCATTGAACACAACAGCATCATTATCTGTTTGGAATATATTTTCGTCCTTTTCTTCAGTAATAACAGATGAAGTCCATAACTCAATGGTGGATCCAGAACCTTTAATAAGCTGTAAACTCTGTCTGTCTTTTTCTTTCTCAGTGACAACTACTGATTTTTGTACACTTGGCTTTTCCTTAGATACACCATAACCATCTGTCTGTAACGTCTTTTCGTCCTTCTCTTCATCTGCAACAGTAGAAGTCTGTATTTCACTGTCAGATACAAAATCTTTTCTAGGTTGAAACCTTTTTCTGTCTTTTTTATCTGCTAAGCCTGATGAGATATGTAAACTGGACTTGACATCAGCCACTTCAGTTTTTCTCTCGTAATCACAAGGATCCTCAGCGTGTTCTGTTTTATTTTGGTTTGCAGCTTGGACAGTTTTTTTGTGGACTTGAACTTCTTTGTCCAGCAGAACATGTTTGTTTTCTGTGGCACTTCCAGAGTTACTCTTCTTGTCTTGTACATTTATGTTTTCACTTATTTCATGACCACCTTCTTCTTCATGACTGTCTGTCTGGGTTGCAGTGTCTGTGATCAGTGAAAAAAAAACAATCTGTAGAATTTTGATGACAAGAAACTCACTTGAAATAAAAATGTATCTCAGAACCAGCTGGTATGGGTATTAACACTTTTACTGATAAGCAGAGAACCAGCTGGTATGGGTATTAACACTTTTACTGATAAGCAGAGAACAACATTTCAACCTTCCTAGGTTATCTACAGGTTAACAAAGAAAGAGTTGCAAACCTAGAATGGTCGAAACATTGTTCTGTGCTTATCAATAAAAGTGTTAATACCAATACCAGCTGTTCTGAGATGCATAATTTGTAGACTGCTGCTAGGCACTACTTAGTCAAAAAAGTATTTTCCTAAATTAAAAAACAAATAACAAGTGTATGTTTCCTGAAAGTTAAAATTTTCCTACACTGAAAATGTATTTCAAATAGGTACTTAACTTCTCTCAAAAGATTGCTATCCCCATCTAATGCTGCCCTCTTTATGCAAACTTTTTATTTACACATACCACAAGCCTTCTGCTCTCCCAGTTGAAATCAAATGATTTCAAAGTGATTCTCATGCAAATCATCGTGTGTCACTTCTCCACCAACAGGAACATAACCTACTCGTGTGATTCCCTCTATACATCTCTCCTGAATTATCATTTCGAAAATTGGCAAAAGATGTTAACATCAAAGAAATGTGAGAATGAGGTAAGTAACTATCAAAAATACATTTTCAGTACAGAAAAATTATAATTTCCAATACAGCACTTACTTTTTCTCACAAGATCAGCTTAAACACCACATTAATAACAAGAAGGGACCAGTGCAAAGAAATAACAGAAGTACCTCACAAAAGCAAAACAGACCGACACTATTAAAAAAGCAGTAACATTCTCATAAACTGCAATATGATATACATAATCGGAGATATATGTACTAGATGTAGTCCATGTGTCTGACTACAGGATTTCCTCCAATACAATGGGTCAAGCAAGAAAAAAAGGGGTGGTCTCATTAAAAAAAAAATCTGGTCACAAGTAAGGAAGTAAGGGGTGGAAATATAGCGAATAAGTCAAGATAAGACAAAAACCAGCAGGTTACAGAAATGAGAGAAGTGCTGCAAGCATATAGAAGAAACAAAAGAAATTGGGATACAAAAAAAAAATTAAGGGTCACGAGTTCAGGCCGTAACAAAGGAGTCACAAAACAAGATGGTCAAAGAAAACAATAACCAATATGGAGGTGTGCAAAAAAAAGCCCACAAAGTATACCAACCAAATGTCTTTATGATACCCAAATGAAAGAGACAGAAGATCAGATGCCTGAGTTATAACTGTAGTACACAGAGAAGAACATACCTGTATACCAACCAAATGTCTTTATGATACCCAAATGAAAGAGACAGAAGATCAGATACCTGAGTTATAACTGTAGTACACAGAGAAGAACATACCTGTATACCAACCAAATGTCTTTATGATACCCAAATGAAAGAGACAGAAGATCAGATACCTGAGTTAAAACTGTAGTACACAGAGAAGAACATACCTGTATACCAACCAAATGTCTTTATGACACCCAAATGAAAGAGACAGAAGATCAGATACCTGAGTTATAACTGTAGTACACAGAGAAGAAGATACCTGTTCCTCACCAGAGAGGGGAGAGCTGCAATGTGAAGTAGCTAATTGAAAATGGCCTCAAATCAGGTATGCTCCACAAAAGGCAATGAAACATAATGATCAGGAACCTAAAATGAAGAAAGGGTAAGCAGAAGGCAATCAACTACTTGATGTAGAATAACAGGAACATAATGTTTGATAAACAACAGCTGTAAACAAGTTGTCCTGTCACGGTTCACCAGAGCCCTTTCAGATTGTGGTAACTTTATATGCCCACTATAATCATTGTACCTCACTACGGATAGAAACCTGCAAGCTGTCACATGCAAAGTGTTTCTTTTCCTAAGTGAACTACTAAATGCCACCTCTGTCAAAGGATGTCACCCCCGTACGTACTTAGATATAATGTCTGGAAAGAAATGACTTGGCCTAACAACTTTTTTTTATCATTATATTGAAGTTAGTTTTCTCACAGAAATTTGATGTTCCTTTCAAAAGCATAAATACAGGGTGAAACAGGCATTACCAGCCACTAACAGATAAACAATAAGCATTACAGTAAGAACCTCACTGTATATAAAACTTGGTTATAAATATAACCTTCATACATCTATTGGAACACTGCATTAAATAAAAAGAACAACAAAGTAAAGGAAAAACTTTTAAGAAAACCAAGTAAATGTAGGAATAGACAATATTAATATTTCAAAATAATTTTCATCATCCTTCCATAATAGCCGTAGTGTAATAGAATGTTAACATACAAAAAGAGGGTAAATTAAACTGTAAGTGTTGTATGTTAATTCTTGCCTGTACTGTTCTGAAGAGATGATGCAAAAGTCATCCATATTACCTTGTTTGTACTGTTTTTGAAACATCGATATTAGCCATTCCTACACTTATTTCCTTTTGTGAAAAGTTTTTTTTCTTTACTTGTACATTCACATATTTAAATATAAACATAAATAAAGTAAAAACACTTTTACAGCAAATCTGTAAAGTATATTTTGAATGGAGGATGCAGTAAAAATTTTGAAGTATTTTAGTGTATAATATATTATTCTTTAAAAATTAAGATGTAAATGTTTTGAAAAACTAATAGTTTGATCATAACTTACGCGTCTTGGTAAGAGTTCCAACTTCAACTGGAGAAGTCTGTGATGCTAAGCTAGCCTTTAAAATTATACAAAAAATATTATTTTAAATCAACATTGAAATGTATTGAAAAAAATATTTTCTTAAACAAAACTAAGCAACTCGTACAATCGAAATGAGTTAATTTGATAAGAATAAAATACACAAGTCATTTTAAAACAGAATAATCACTGGTACACATTACACAACTTATTACACAGTAACTTCATTAAACCATGTGAAATCAAGGGTATCATCACCAAGACAATATTTAGGTCATTATAAATTTTATCAAACAGCAGTCCAGGTTTTCTGATACGCACTTATCTCTTTTCACCCTTCCTCTTCACTGATTTGCCAGTGTTTCAGAGTTTGTATATGCAAATTTTTTGAAAGTGAGAATTATGCTGCAAGGGTAGGGAGAGTAACATGATCAGTATGTTGCTGCAATGACATAAAAATATAGGGCATAAAAGATTTGTGTACTTTTATAAAAATGTACCCAGGCCTAGAGGGCGACTGAAAGTTGAGATAACTATGGGTGAGCTAATTATAAAAAATCCAATGATGGTTTACAAAAGAGAGAGAGAATCTTACATCTCTCCTTAATATCTAATTATAAAACTTAAAGCTTTTGAGTGTTTGTTTGTTTTGGAATTTCACATAAAGCTACTCAAGGGCTATCTGTGCTAGCCGTCCCTAATTTAGCAATGTAAGACGAAAGGGAAGGCAGCTAGTCATCACCACCCACCGCCAACTCTTGAGCTACTCTTTTACCAATGAAAAGTGGGATTGACCGTTACATTATAACGCCCCACATGGCTGGGAGGGCAAGCATGTTTGGCGCGACGTGGGCCAAACCCGCAACCCTCAGATTACGAGTCGCACACCTTACGCACTTGGCCATGCCGGGCCGCTTTTGAGTGATGTTTTAGTTACATGTTTTGTTCTTAATATACAACTAATTACTTCTCTCATGTTGTTACACCAGTAAAAATAGAGTCTGAATGCTTCATTTGCCTTGAAATATTTTATTTCTGTTGTCTAACAAAAAGATAATTTGGATATTCACAGTACCATAAAAAAGTCAGATACAAATTTAGTCTTAACTTTATAAACATAATCACAAATACAAGTATGTTTGTCCAAATAATGGATACAAAGTTCATGATTACTGTTATTTCTTTTTAAAATTATAACAGAACCAAAATAAATGAACCTCAACAAATGCTCATAAATACAGTAGAAATAAATGTATGACTTTCAAAGTGTTCTGAGCAAAATGCTGTAACACTAATACAATTTTCTAGTTTTAAAGATAACGTTATGTAATATATATGATATTCAAATATAAAGTGTCAATAACAGTTATAGTTTGGAGCATATATCACTGATCAACTAACACACATTAACAGTTATGTCATTTTAAGTCAGCCAATACTGAGATATGTTACTGTAACACTCACACTGTAATGTTAAATTATGTACCATTCCCAACTGTCTTTGGTCTTGACGATTTCGGCAAATAGATAAATACTCTAATAACCCAATCTATTGTCCAGAAATATGTGATTTTACTGGAAATACATTATTTAATTAGTTTGTGACTTCACACAAACTATCTATTATAAATACTGAACATATCCAATCATGTATTATCAATAATAAACAGAACCAATCATCTGTTATTAATACTGATAAGAACCATATTAACCTATAAATGGCACCCATAATCAATTGATTCTTGCTATTTAAGTGTTAACAATAATGAGTAGAATCAATCATCTGTTATCAATAATGAAGAGAACCAATCATGCACTACTAATAATGAACAGAACCAACCATATGTTAACAATAATGAAAAGAATCAACCATCTATTAACAATAATAATCAGAACCAACCAACTATTAACAATAATATGAATAGAAACAATCATCTATTAACAATAATCAGAACCAACCAACTATTAACAATAATGAAGAGAAACAATCATCTATTAACAATAATAATCAGAACCAACCAACTATTAACAATAATGAAGAGAAACAATCATCTATTAACAATAATAATCAGAACCAACCAACTATTAACAATAATGAAGAGAAACAATCATCTATTAACAATAATAATCAGAACCAACCAACTATTAACAATAATGAAGAGAAACAATCATCTATTAACAATAATAATCAGAACCAACCAACTATTAACAATAATGAAGAGAAACAATCATCTATTAACAATAATAATCAGAACCAATCAACTATTAACAATAATGAAGAGAAACAATCATCTATTAACAATAATAATCAGAACCAACCATTAACAATAATGAAGAGAAACAATCATCTATTAACAATAATAATCAGAACCAACCAACTATTAACAATAATGAAGAGAAACAATCATCTATTAACAATAATAATCAGAACCAACCAACTATTAACAATAATGAAGAGAAACAATCATCTATTAACAATAATAATCAGAACCAACCAACTATTAACAATAATGAAGAGAAACAATCATCTATTAACAATAATAATCAGAACCAACCAACTATTAACAATAATGAAGAGAAACAATCATCTATTAACAATAATAATCAGAACCAACCAACTATTAACAATAATGAAGAGAAACAATCATCTATTAACAATAATAATCAGAACCAACCAACTATTAACAATAATAAATAGAAACAACCATCTATTAACAATAATAAATAGAAACAATCATCTATTAACAATAATAAATAGAAACAACCATCTATTAACAATAATAAATAGAAACAATCATCTATTAACAATAATAATCAGAACCAACCAACTATTAACAATAATGAAGAGAAACAATCATCTATTAACAATAATAATCAGAACCAATCAACTATTAACAATAATGAAGAGAAACAATCATCTATTAACAATAATAATCAGAACCAACCATTAACAATAATGAAGAGAAACAATCATCTATTAACAATAATAATCAGAACCAACCATTAACAATAATGAAGAGAAACAATCATCTATTAACAATAATAATCAGAACCAACCAACTATTAACAATAATGAAGAGAAACAATCATCTATTAACAATAATCAGAACCAACCAACTATTAACAATAATGAAGAGAAACAATCATCTATTAACAATAATAATCAGAACCAACCAACTATTAACAATAATGAAGAGAAACAATCATCTATTAACAATAATAATCAGAACCAACCAACTATTAACAATAATGAAGAGAAACAATCATCTATTAACAATAATAATCAGAACCAACCAACTATTAACAATAATGAAGAGAAACAATCATCTATTAACAATAATAATCAGAACCAACCAACTATTAACAATAATGAAGAGAAACAATCATCTATTAACAATAATAATCAGAACCAACCAACTATTAACAATAATAAATAGAAACAACCATCTATTAACAATAATAAATAGAAACAATCATCTATTAACAATAGTGAATTAATTAAACCAATCATCAATTAATGAACAGAACCAACCATTTATTAACAATACTAATCAGCATATTTCTTTGTCTATTTATCATTTATTTACTCCAGTTGCCAATAACAGATAGCAGTGCACATATATAAACATACAATTATAGATATACATTGAGTATTAATTTGTTTCACATAAATTTTCTTTTTTAATTACCCAACAGAGATTGTCACAGCATTATAATATTTTTTAACTATTCAAGTTTAGTGTTAATTTTATTGAGTTATTTGGCTTTAACTTCTTCTGTATTATTATTTTGGTTAGTCAAAGCTACTCGATTACAAAGAAAGACCCATGATAATTCTTATTACCTTGAAACAAAGCTTTTTATCAAACAACACTTTAACCCTATCAAGACAGGTCATTCAAAATTTTATTAAATTATTATTCCACAAATTTATGTCAATAAGTTTGGTGTCAAATTACAAATCACAATTCAAATTTTATTATTATATATTAATTAATTTATTAATTTAAAAGTAAATATTAAATTAATACACCTAAATATTGAGTTTTGTGTGTCATGTAGTACATCAAAATCGGATAGGCTTAACAACCTACAACAAACAGAAAACAAGTACAAAGTACATAACTAGAAGAGATAATTATTTGGTATATTTCTTAATCTACTGTTCTATGATTCAAGAAAAATAAGTTTAAAACTTATATGTAAATAGTAATAATGTATATAATCTATTATAGAGAATTGTGGCTGTATTTTACACAAACACAGCCAAGGCAGGTTACCTTGTAAAGGCCAGTTTTATATTATTGGATATGTTAACATGAGTGCATGTGTGTCTCATCAGTGCAACTTCCATAATGGTAACTATGCAACACTGGATGGTCAGTATAACAAAAAATGAAAGAAACAAAATTTATATTTATTTGTTAATTTTTATGATGGCAAAAAAGTTGGTTAAATTGACAAACCCCATATAGTTAAGATAGAGTAAATAACAGACAAAATACAAATATTTAGTAAAAACAAATGTTTGGAATGTATTTAGGAGATTTCAAAGATAAGAGATTTTTGCAACAAAGAATAGTTTTTCAATCATAGCATTAAAATCACTTTGCACTTGATATTCTCAGAAACATATCTTTATTAAAGATACTTAATTAAGAAATCTGATTTTTTTGCATGTGAAAGACTTACAATCTCCACTAAAGATCTACCAAATTTGGTAGAGGTATACAAACTGCATCAAACTTGTGTACATTATATCAAAAATTTAACTGGATAAATTGTTTCAACCAGAATTAATTGAAATTTATTATTTCAGAATGTAAAACAATGTTACTCCAGATAATCAAAAGACAAAGTATTATATTTAAAATATTTTATGTTCTCACCACATCCGTTTTCTTCAATACAGATACCGCATGATACTGAATATCTGCAAAATTTCTGTTTTGTAACAGTGGATTGGAATGGAAAATTGATGTTTCTGGTGCACAGTTGGTAGGTTCTAATTTTTCTGAAAATGACAATTTATTTTAATTTAAATTTTTAGGTAATAGTCGAGATACTTATGAAAATATATAACAAAATTATCCAAATGCTTAACCACTTTCAAAGACTATTTTAGTTTTTCTTCTATATTTCTGTAAATGTCATTCACTTAACAAAACATTTAGTACCATGCTAAGTAACAAGTGAGCATGAAATATCAATAATACATACATTGATTCAAATGTCCTACCTATTTTTCTAGAATTCTTATCTTGACTTGATTTCTGGGATACACAGACAAGTGCACCATCTTTAACCGAAGCATTGTCCTACATGGATAGCAATAAACAAGCACTTGTTAAGAGACTGTAATTTAGATTAAACTAAAATTGAAAGATTTAGTATCTGAACTGTTTCACAGGCACTTAAGTGTTAACATTTTTCTGATCTAAAAATGTATTTTTGATAGATACCTCCACACACAAAACAGCTTTAGGAGGGTGACACATGACACAACTCCATGCCCAGTAACTCCCTCCAACTACTTACAGTTGAGATAACTTCATTCTTAGATGAGGCAAGAAAAACAGGTGCATCAGGAGGGGGTGGGGAATGTGAAGAGATGAGAATATTTCAGAAATAAACAAATTTATAAAAAATGTTAACTTCTGAGAGAACACCTCACTGCTTCACACAGAGCAGCTAGGAACTGTGTAACATTTAAATATGGATAAGCTTCCTTCTAAAACTACTAGAAGGGGGAAAGACCATGGAGTGTGACACCTGGTGACATGGTCTCTCCACAAGGACACAAGTGGAAACTGTATCTCACCATGACTGCAGTACTCTCTTTGCTTAGAATGTACAGGAAGAAGAGGTAAAAAAAAAACTCTAAGTATGACAAGAATGGGTGTAATCCAAGTATAACTAACAAAGCACCTGCACGTAAGTGATTTGTGAACCCCAATGTGTAATGTGGTTAAGGTGTGATCAGACCAGATAGTGTGTTCTCACCTTCACTCTACTGAATAGACTCTGGGTGCAAGATGTTGGTATGTTGAGGTGTTTGAGGGGTGGCCCTACACAAACAGTGTCATCACTGCCCTACATCCAACCATACTGTGATAAGCCCAACCAGTGAAGAGTTCTCCAAAGTCCACCATAGTTAGAAACTGGTAAGTGGTAAGAGTCTCCCATACTCTTCTTGGGGTAGTTGTGTTGGTGTGAACTTGAAATGGAGAAGTGTCCAGGCCCCCACTGATTCACTTACTGTAACCACAGAACCCTATTTTTAAAAACCAGCAAGTGCAAACCAAAGGAGAGGCCAGAACACTTCCATGGTGCTGACGTTTTCCATAATAATCAATAGAACAGTACAGCTTGACACAGAAAAATTTTAGCAACAGCACTGTATACTACAAAGATATTTCAAGTGGCCTTGTGAAACATTCCAACTCAACAGTGGGCAGTAACAGAACCAGAGAGATGGTTTGGGAAATTTTTGTTAAAACTGACCCAATGGAGATTTTAAGAATTAAATGTGCCCTAGGAGGCAACTCCAGCCACTTGGTGAGGTGTTGTTAGACACTAAGAGAGAGAGAACAAGAAACATACATGTATCAGGGTTGAACAGCCAAATAAAAAAAGACAGTAAGATGTTTCACAGTATGATAGCAGGGAAGAAGAGAGATGCAGATAGATCTGCAATGAATAACTAGCCACTTACATTGACAGATAGACATAGCAGAAAGTCAATAGGATGAGGCAAAATGGCCAGACAATCAGAGATTGTTAGTCTGAATAACAATGTACTGGGCAAATCACATGCATGAATATGTAAAAATGATATCCTTCGATGAAAATGGACACAAAATTGTAGCAATAGACAAATAAGATTAGGAGGAGGAAGTAGTATCTGGGCATTAAATGAAGAAGCAGAGGAAACAAAGGTTGAGTTGGCCAAAGAGGCATCACCAGTAGGACCTGACAAGGAGAAACTTGTATCAAGGTGAGGACCCATGGAAGAAGTTGATGACAAGGAGAGTCTTGTATCAAGGTGAGGACCCATGGAAGATGTTCAACAGGAAAATAGGCTCACAGAAAAAGGTGAAACCAGTCCTAGCTGAGAGCACTGACAGTCAAAGCTAAAAGAAGAGGAACCATGGACCAGAAAAGAAGTTTAAAGATGAAAGGAGTGGCAAAAGCAAGATATCCCTAACCATAAGCAGCCCTGATGAAAAACCTGTAGACAAAGAGACCACTACTTGGGCAAAATGTAGTCTGGCTGAGAGAAATGATATGTCACAAAGTTCATAGCTCTAGGCACATGATAAGTGACCAGATGAACTTGATGGGAATGAGCCCAGAAGAAGTTCAATGTCTGAAGGAAAAAAAATCCTAATATGTGTGCCCCATTGACAACTGTGTAAGAAAGAAACAACCATACCAGTGAACAAATTTAAGACACTAGAATGGCTGTCCAAAGGACAGTCATTAACCAGTTCGTTAGTTGGTTGGTGTTTTATGTCACAAAGCAATGAGGTACTCTTTGTCAAAAAAATGGTAAAAATAAAAAAGGTAAAAAATATAAAAATCAAGTTAAAAACCAAATAAATAAACAAAAAACAAAAACAAAACTAAAACCACGATAAAGTTGGACAGTATCACCATTGCTATTAAATATTCAACATCAGGGGTAAGCCCATAGAAAATATGTGTCAAAAATGGTGACAGCATTACAGTGGAAACAGATCTTGTTTTTTACAAGACTGTAACTTTATAGGGACAAGCTAAATGACATCATCACTTGAGAGTTCATAAATAATTCAGTGGTTTTGATATAAAAATCAACATAATATGAAAAATAATGGCAAATCTAAATAAACTGAATATGTATAAAAAAATTGATACATTCATTCAATGTAATTCTCATACAAATAATTTAGTTATCTTTAGTGCAAGTTCTGAGGAGTGAGTTACTGCACATGGACATAAGGTTGTCCTCGTATCAGTAGAGAATTACCACTGTTGCATGACAATGTCATCATACACCAACATGTTTCATGCTAGATATGTGAATTTAGTTGGGAATTAGCTCAACAATAGTGGAAAGTGTAAATTTCTTAGGTAAACAAGGGTAGAGTGATGAGTTATTGGATTGGAACTACTATATCTGATACTATCTATTTCTTCGTACTGTTATGTCAATGTTTTCTTACATTAACTACCACTTACAATGGTGTTTCATTCTCTTGTACTTTTTAAGAATTTGATACAACTTGTGACAATAACAAACACATTTCCAATAAATTAATTTTCTTTTTTGTTGTTTGAATACACGATGTTATCACAACATTTCACATTTCAACAGCATTCTACAAATACTTCTGAGATTTTGTGTTTATGAAAAATAAATTGTCTAACTCATGTTTAAAAATACTACATTTTAGACATGTTTATGAACAGAAAAACTTAAAATCTTGGTAGATGCTGTATTTTATCACGTAATTTAAATCTATTGATACCTCTTTGTTATTGTTCCAAAAGGAATTTCCAGAAGCAGTTTGTTTTAAGGCATTCAAATCTCTCTCCACCTGGCATTTATGTTCTCTTCTTTTTTGTCTAGTAGAGATAAAAATAAATAGAAACTCAAAATAACAGTGATGACTGTTTTTATAACATACATTTGTTCTAGTAACCAGTTTTTAAAATACCTACTATGTATAACTTTTTAAAGCTTACAAATATTTTGAAACATCACAAAACATTAAGATATTTTGCAAATACACACCACTCTTTGCCACACCTTCAGAATTAGTTTGAAAAGAATATTCACTCACTAAATAAAGGTATGCATTAAAATATAAGATTTTGCTTCACTATCAAACACAATCAGTCAGGAAAGATGTAAATCTAATGTGTACCTTTTTTCTTCATTATTTTGCCATCGTACTTGTTGGTTATCCAAATCATGCCATGTCTCTGTCATCACCATCTTTTCAATTAAGTTCTTGTTCTGTGGTTTTATGTTATCTTTCTTCATCAAGAATTCTTTCACTATTTCTGGAGGGACTTTAGAACCCAGGTCCTGTTTTAATGTTTGAAATGGTACATTCTGGACAACAGGTTCACACCTCAAAAGTGGGATTCCTATTAACTGTGACTTTTTCATTTTTGATTTAACATTACTAAAAAATAAATAATGATGTTGGTTACTAAAAGAATTTTTATTAACAAGTTTACTTATATTTTCATGACGACTTGAAAGCTTTTGAAGAGATGACGAACTGTCTTTGAACTTCAACTGAGATACAAGATCTTTAGTTTGAGAGATCCACAAAGGATGAATTAATTTTGGTTCCTTTTCCACTGGAATCCTCAAAAGTGGAAATGAAGGTTGAGAAACAATCTCAATATTTGGCTTTCTTAGACTAAGAGGATACTTTTTTTTAGCATACTTACTGGACAACTTTCTTTGAGAGGTAATATTTTCAACTTGGAGTAGTTTAAAAGGTTTAATATTATTAGTGGTACTCTTTGTTTTATTTTGATGATTTCTTTTAAATGATGAGTAATTTTCTAAAAGTTTTTCTTTGTACATTATATCTTTCTCTCCACTAAATTCATCTGTATCTTCAGAAGATGACTCTTCTTCACTTGGCAATTCTTCTAATTTTTTCTCTCTGAATCTATCATTATTATTTTTAAGAGCAGGTTTGCTTTTACTTTTAGCATTTTGTTCCCTTCTGGAAGTCCAGTGTTTTACCTGCTGCCTATCACTTATTTCAGTCTTTCCCAGTGTCTCATCCTGCTTAAGTAACTTTGATTCCTTCTGAGAATCTTCTGGTACTGCTTGGTGTGAAGTGGAGTTTACAAGTCCATTAGTTTCTCGAGTGGGAATATGAGCTGCCAAACTTGTAGGTTGACAAGACTGAGTCTGAACAGAAGTCAAAGAATGAGGTATTTGTCCACTTGATGTCCATGACTGGACAACCAAAGCACTCAGACCACCCAGTGTACCAGCAACCATTCCAAGTCCCAGTTGCTGTAAAGAAACAAAATTCAGAAAAACTTAAAAATAAAAGAAAAAGTTACATTTGTGATTACACATTACTTTGCAGTTTATTACCTAAAACAAGTATTCTACAAAGTTTATAACACAACAAGTTTGTCACGTTAGATATTGTGATGCCCCTTCTTCATATCAGACTTGTGAAAACATAAGATTTTTCTACAGGGAAACCACTCTCCCCAGATATGCAGGTGAGAAATTTCGGGAAGAAAAAGGCCGAGAAAAAAAAACAGTATTTAAACACAGATTAAAAAGAAAAAGCTGGAGTATTAGTTCCATATAAACATTCCAAAAAAGCAAAACAACAAATAATATCTAAAGCTTGTTACTAATATTCTGTTGTCATAACAGCACCAGCTTTAAAATGTTTAAAGTTCTGGCCTAATAGCTCACTGAGAAACTCTCAGTATCTCTTTCAGTAAAACATGCTTCAAAGTTTAATTCTTTATTTGACAAATGGTTAAACCACAAACCTTCAACAAGAACACAGAGCTTAATTCTACTAAGCTAAAAAATACATTGTTACTACTTAAAAAAATGTTCACTCAAATAACGTATGACAATATACTGTATTAAGTAATAATCAAAACCAGACCCTTCACACAGGTAGCAGAGGAGAAAATGTCAAAGAAGGTTGACTTGAAAGGTTAGAAAATAAGAAACTTTCTGAAAATCGTTAAGAGCAGAAAACAGTTTGTATTCACCATACTGGGAATTTCTCAGCATTAAAACATAAAATAACTTTATCTGAACATGGAAAGGTAACAATAGAACTTTGAAAATATTCACTAGTCAGGGTCTTATTCTTGAAGATGCTAAATCAGACAAAAAAAAGTGTGAGAAAAACTGTCAAAGAAAAAGATTAAATGATGACTTTCTGAAATGACTGCTGAGTTAGTTTTCAGGTTACGAATTGGGAAAATATAATAAACAACTATAAACTGCAAATAGGTGAATAATTTATCATGTGTCTCTTAATAGACATAATCTCCAAACAAATGATTTTTATACACATTACAGGGAAGGGAAAAATCTCCAGTACAGTTCTTTAATAGCTGTGTTACATAAAAAAATATTTTCTCCATGATTGTCTTCTCTTTAGAGGAAGAAGAATAACCACCTGTTTTAGAAATAGGGAATGTTTTCCAAAATCCTCTCCCTCTGTAAAGAGGAAAACAACCTCCAACACTGTCTTTTTACAGGTTTGTTACAGAGCAGAAAATCTCAGAAAATGTTTCTTTACACAAGTAGTCTTACAAAAATCTCTGTGGATCATTTAATATAACAAATATGCTATTAGTATTTACCAATTTATGATGTCACTGCAAGGATTTAAAGAAATTGAGAGGAGAAAGTTATTAAAAAATTAAAAATATTAGCTACATGGAAATTAATTAGGGAAGCACAAATGTGCTTCATAAGTTTAAAAATTATTTTTTAAAAAAGCATTTCTTTGTTTATTGAAGGTTTCTCGAAAACTTTTGAAATATCATTGGTAAATCATGGACACAATATTTTCTCTACAATTTCTACCTATTAAACTTTTGGAATACATTTTATATCTTTGTTGAACGAACAAAAAGCCCAAATACCTCTGCCATTCTTCTTACTTCATTCCTCAAAACGTCCTGAACTGTTTCTAAAATAGTCTGGTTTCTGTTATCTGTAGGTAGGTGGTTGGCGACCTTTGCCTGAGTCTCAACAAAGTTCTGACTTTTACCTTCTAGAAGTTCATTGACAATATTTGCTTGGGTTTCTTTTTCTTTGACGAGTATTTGATGTTCAGTAATTTTTGTCTTTGGAGCTGTCTCCTGTGGATAATTCATAGTTTCACTGTTACCATCAACTTGGTTGAATGCACTGATGCCATCAGAAGAAATGACTACCTGTTGATGTGGAATTTTCTTTATCAATTCATTGTCATATTCCTTGGGAAGATGATATGGAGTTATTCCTAAAGTTTCTTGTATCCTGCTCATTTGAACACCTTCTGTTTTATCTGATGACCACGGTTTGACCACCAACTCTTTCAAAACTTTTGAATTATCAAATGAAAACCCAGTGAACAATTTTGGAGAACTTTTTGGATCTACTACTGGTCCTTGTGAGGCATGGAGAGAAATTATTTTAG
This sequence comes from Carcinoscorpius rotundicauda, assembly GCA_011833715.1. Classification (NCBI taxonomy): domain Eukaryota; kingdom Metazoa; phylum Arthropoda; class Merostomata; order Xiphosura; family Limulidae; genus Carcinoscorpius; species Carcinoscorpius rotundicauda. Next base: position 168,396,283 of record CM022392.1, on the reverse strand, counting down.
AGGAATTATCTTGAGAGAAGTGATAATGTTTCATGGGACTATTTAATACACTTAAGTCATCCTCTCCTGATGATAAAGAACTGATGCCAAGACTGCTACTTTCACTGTTCCTACATTTTGAAATGTAAAATACATTACAGAACACCATTTCAAAGATTTAAACAAAACATAAACAGTTTTACCATATGTTACTATTGAAAAGTTAATAAGGTTTGTCTTCTTTGAGTATGTGGTTAAACATTTTATCATGCATGTCCAGAAGTGTAGTAGAAAGTTCACATTATGTGTACTTTTTTACTATGCATATTCAGAAATGAAGCAAAAAGTGTCCATTATTTGTATTGTGTTTATGGAGCAAGCGTACAAATTCACAACCACCCATACATTTGGAAGCCTGACAACTGAATGATGGCATGAAAGCATGTGCAAATGTGACAGTTCCCATCAAACCAAATCCAATCCAAGTGGAACCCCTAAACACAACAGCAGCCTCAGTTAGTGGAAAACTCTGAAGCAGAGTGTGAAATGGAAAACTTTCACCACAAACATCATCCTCCAGACGGGTTAACACAGAAGTTGGAGCTCATGTGTACAACATTAACCTCTGTAACCCACTGCACATAGGTGAAGAATACAAGGCAAAACTAGGAAATTGGAGTTGGGATGAGGAATCACAACCAATGCATGTGAAAGGATGCATATTGACTGATTCAACTCTAATCCAAAATCATTCATTAGGAACCAACATTCAGGTGATGGTAGGATAAAGGTTCCCAATAAAAGAGATGAACTTCACTATGATGAATCTACTCCTAAGCAAAATCATCCTCCAGATAAGACCATGCATAAGTTGGAGTGCAACATCAACTTCCAGGTTCCATTGCACTGAAGTGGATTGCCTCTTCAAAATATGTGCAACTTCACCCTCTGGATAAAACCACACAGGAGCTGGGTGCAGCATCAACCTCTGAGTCCCACTGCAAAGAGGTGGAGCACATGATTAAAGAACTGCTCTACATCTACAGTAGCTAAACACCAATGCTTTATTCTGAAAACTCAATGGAAGTGATTACATTCAAGAGAATACCTCTATGGTGTCCACCACCTCAGCAGCTCAGACTTAAAAAGTAGCAAGGACTCCCAAAATCCATTACAAGAAAAGGGAAATAAAATACAGTGGAGAGTCTGGCAGAATGGTAATGCAAGAGATAGTGGAATGGATGAACCATAAGAACACTATATTGGAAAGCAAACCAAAAATGAGGAGTGGGCAGCTATTCCTGTCTCATTTAGCCTTGTAAGTCTATGGGTTATACAGTTTGGAATGGGAATATCAATGAACCACATTTAGGAAAATCCAACTACCAAGCATGTGTTACACCCTATCTCAATAGCATGCATTATTGGTGATGGGTATTAAGTCTCTGCTGTACGTCAGGCTCATCATTCATCATTACCAGCAGTTTCAGTGAATATCAGATGGTTTTTGATCCAGTTTGACCACTTTTGTTACCCTGTAGCTGTTATTCACTAACAGTTCTTGGGTAATCCATGCTTGGTCAGAAGGACTTCTTTCATTCTTTTCCTTTCCCCTCCATTTTGTCTCCTGTACCAACTTCCTTCCCATTAACTTAAAAACCAGCTACCTATCTATGTCTATCCACAGTTGTACTGACCCTTCCATCACAGAGAGCCACAAAGTCTGTCAGCCAACTTTCTCCAGGATTTTACTCCACATTCTTTTTTTCTTAATCAGTTTTCTGGTCCCATGGAGTCCTTTATCACACTTCAAGAGATTTCTTTCTCTAGGGATTTGGATGATCAAGATAGATGTCTTGTATGCCTCTCTCCAAATTAATACTGTCAGCTTGTATTGGTTGACTTATAAAGTTGGTGATGTTTCTTTTTTTCCTACCCACTAATTTATTCGCTTAGATGTATTCTTCAACACCCACATTATTTTTGCCCATTATTCTCCACCTCTTCTCTATTTGATAATGCTTTCAGTTTTCAATGCATTTCCTGCTCCCTCAATTCCTACCTGAGAAGTTTTGTTACTTTTGAGGAATTGGAATACTATGGATGCCCTTATACCTTCAGGTTAGGTACACATGCATTCTCGTTAGTGGATTCTGCCTATGGAATCTTGCTTTGCATATCTTGAACTCCCCAGTTATGTTTCCTCCTTTTCTTACAGACTATCTGCATTAGTGGTTGAACAAGAAGTGCACAAAGGAAGTACCACTTCATCCATCTCATCACAGATGTTTCTCTCCAAAGTTGTAAATTATAGGTTAATCAGCAAGAAACCACCAAGTAATGGTCTCAGCTTGTAATGCCTTATCATTTTAACATCTTGAAGCTTATGGTAATGCAATGTGAGTGGTTCATTTTCTTCCACTTATACTGTATTTCAATCACTATGGAGGTACCAATTCCTATACCCTTTGTTGTCAAACATTGGACCTCCTTTATTGGGCCCAAGTGCTGCCAATAAATTTCCCGTATGTCCTATTTTAATTTATTTTCACCTTATGCCAGGTCATTTTTCAAGTCCACACCATGTTTGTTTCATGGAGTTGTTTCTCAACCTTCAGGCTTTCAGATGGTTATGCTGCCACATGGGTAATATTCATCTGGATGCTTTGACCACATTAGTCCAACACCAAGTTACCCCCTTCTTGACCTCAGATTTCTCATTCTCCAGCCCTGGCAGTGGATTTTCTCAGTCATAACTGGACCTGCCAGTTCTGTTTACATTCCTCTCAGATTAGTTGACCATTTCACTGTGTGGTTTTTCTGGATTTATATTTTCTAACCAAACCTTTGGTGGTTCATGTGAGTTATTCTTCCTTTTTGTCAATTTTTCAAATCCGTTTCCCACCTTTAATCCTGGTCTGCTGCAGATAAACTTCTGTGCCCAGTTTGTGCTCTTCATTATTTCATTGCCTGTATAGCCTCTTTTAGTGGTTTTCATTTCATTTTCATTCCTGGCATTGTTCATCTGTACATGACCTTTCTCCTTCTAACTTTACAATTTGGAATCATCAACTGTTTCAATTTGTCTATTCCACCATCTCTTTTTCCCCAAATTCTCTTCTAGGTATCTTTGAATAAAATCAGGCAATTCCCTTTTTCCTGGAATCTCACCTCTTACATCCACTGGAGGAAATTCTTCAGTTAGGCATGTGGCTTATACCTCATACGTTCATCTTCAAATATCTTTATTAAATACCTGTTTTTCCTTGTCGAGGTGTTACCTTCTGCTTGTTGCCATCCTTCAAACTTCAATGCAATTGTTACATGGCAAAATTTTTAACCCTTAGTTGTAGGAGCTGGTGAAGTAAAGGATGTTGGAGGACAAGAAAGAGTTATGGGAGAAATCATGCTATCACAAGGAGACAAACAAATAAACGAAGAGTAAAGGATCAAATAAACATGGTCACTTCACACTAGAAAAAACTTCAAAATCAAACTGATGGAGAAAAGAAGCCATTGAAAAGTCACGAAGATAGAGGATAGGTAAATGAATCTGTGAAGAGACAACATTCTTTCCAACAAGATACTCACAGCAATGAATCCACATGTGAAGGGATAGAACTGAAAAGAACAATAGTGCTAAAAAGGAGTAAGGAGGGAAAGTGTAAAGCCCTCAGGGGATCAGTGGAGTGTCAGAACAACAAGTACTATAGGAGAGTAGTAAAGGTAAGATGAAGGTAAGAACAGACAGGATTCTCAGGGACAGCTCCCCACATTGTCAAAAACGATTCTAACTGCTGAGAAATGAAATAGCAGCCCTGTAACCCAAGTGCTTCTAAAAAGTCCACCTTTCAAAAGTGCTCAAGTTACAGGATTTTTATTTCATTTCTATCAAGGCTTCTTGAACCTACATGTTTTTCTAGCATCATGAATCCAACCGCTGAGAGTCAAAAAAGAGTTAATCACCTTGCTGGTAAGCCAAATGATAATGGTCAAAAGTCTACGTAGAATGAGGCATGTTAACACCAGCCCTCAAATGAGAAACAAAATGTTCAGCATGAACCCTGCTGTCAGGAGTGAAAGGGAAAACAAAAGACTCTAATGATGGGTGTCATGTAAAAAAAGGAATATAAAAATGGTGAAAATGAGAAAATTTGAGAAAACATATTCAAAAAGCCAGAGTTAGGCCTAGTAGATTTTGTAGAAAGTGTATGGAAAGGCAAGACTTCAAAGGAAGAACAAAGGCTGACAAACTCTTCCTCGTTATGAAGAGGTTTTGATGAGGCAGAAGGAACCCAAATATTGTTAGGAAAAACGAGGATGGCACATTTAACGAACCACCTCTTAATGAAAGACAGCTAAAAATCACGAGTTCAACCCTCCATACCTCTGAAGTCAGAAATGTGAAAAAAAAATGCAACGACCAATAGGTTGTTACACCACTGGAGGAATAGCGAACTCTAGCAAACAAATACATCCAATAAATCAGTACTTCACAAACACAAAATGTGAATGATCACATGAAAATAAAAAAATACCTGCACTCGATCACTGTTTTAGAAGAAGTGATACTGTATCTTACTTGTACAAATGTACTCAATAAAGATTTCAATTTTTACAGAAGATTTTTAGGAATAAACACAACATAATCTGAATTTGGTGTTAATTGTGTAGTGTTACACATCACACTAAAAGAACGTGAAATAAAGTTTTTAAATTATTTTTATTTCATTTTTGTCATGCTACTGAAGGAATAAGTTAAAAAAAACAGTAATAATACACTTTGATTGACTGTATTCCTTTAACAATTAACTTGTGCATAGCAAACATATAATGCAACAATAACTTGTAACGTAACAACCACTATAACAAATAGTTTTCCCAAAATAAAGTCATTAAGCCAGTTTACTGCTATTTTGAGTAGAGTATTTATAATTTTTTATAATTTTACAGATGATTCAACTCAAAAGTTGCTGAAATGTTAAATAACAGTAAATGTATAACTTTTAGTTCATTTACTAACCCACTGATATACTTTTAAGAAACTAATACGAACAATTACAACAGTTGTGTGTTTTTACAGCTTTAAACTTATTGTCCACAATACAACAAATTGCCATTTTTGATAAACCTGTCTTTACACAAATACATCGGTAAGCTCAGATGCCACTTACATCAGATATCAATCACTCTGAAGCAAGAAAGAGATTTAAAGTAACAAAACACCAACCTTTCTTCCATTTTGTAGTCTTTTCTGTGTGCGGATATTTCATTCACTTGCTTTTGTGACCTGATTGAGCTGCCTGCTTGACTGTAAAGGGAAGGAACAGACCTGATTGAACATGATTTTGTATTAGAGTGGGTTCTAGACTCATCCATCTCTGCTGCTTTGTTGATTCCTAGTACTTCTGAGTTTAGATTTCCTAAATGTGATATAGTGGCAGTGTTACCTCCTTCTGTTTCTAAATGCTGTTTATCATTTTCCTCAGCTTTTTTAACATCAGCAGACCATTTGACTCGACTTGGACTGGAGACATTAGAGGCATTAACATCTCGGGAGGGGCCGTTTGTGTGTGATGGACAAGTGTCGCTCATGGGTATTTCGGTAGGATTCTGATGATTAAGAGTTTTGTTTTTCAAGTGTAATAAAACTGAAAGGAGATGGGGAGCTGAAACTTTGACTTTAATTTGAGGAAGATCAGATTTTCTAGATGTGTGTGGTTTGGTTGACACAACAGGAAATATGCTACTCCATTGAGTTATCCACACAACCAACTTTGCTATACTTTCTCCATTTTCCTCATGACACAGAGTCATAAACATTTCTGGACTTACCAGTTCTATTCGATACAATACAAAGTGTGAATTGTGATACTGAGGTTCGTTATTCTGAGTTAGTTCTCTGTAGCTTTGACATCGACGGAAAAAAAATTTAAATTTATCTTTTGGTGAATGGGGAGTAGAGAGACTAGTCATACTTTTCCACCTTTCCTGAAACAAAGAGTTTTGAGACTTGCCGAAGCACGGAAGAAGTTTTCTTTTAGTTTTTCCTGATTTTTTCACTTTTTTTTCTTTCGGTGCAACATACTCTGTGGAAGTATTTCTTTTCTTGAATAAAACTGATTCTTTTCCCTTACTATTAAGAGCTGTACTTAGCCTACTGATTACAAAATTAGGGGACTTCTTCAAGGTAACAGATGATTTCAAAGATGAAGGAGTAAGGATATCTGTATTGTTCAAGCTATGCTGGTCAAAATTTGGAAAAACTAATAGTTTTCCTTTCCACAAATCAGCAAATTCTGGGACAAATGGAGGAGGACCATCAATACAACTATTGTCTTCTTTATATTTTTTGTGTGATACATCTATGAACAATATAAGAAACTCTATAAATTCTGCTTCATTTTGTGTATGAATCTCAAACGGACAGCTCTTCAAATCTGATCCAACCATCTTTTTGGAATTTAAAACATCTGCAACAACATTAAGTTTTTTAACCAAGTTTCTTTTCTCTGCAGCAAGAAGTTTATCAAAAAGTGTTTTTGAAAATTTTGTTTTTCCTTGTTTCAAAATACTGCCATTTTTGGAGGGAGAGCTGTATTCATCATTTTTAGGGCTACCATTTTTACTGCTATAACTCAATAATTGAGAATAATTACTTTCAATGTCATGTAAGCTCATTTCCTTGACATTTGTTGATTGTGCTCCTTTAACTTTAGTTGATATGAAACTCCACCTCTCTAATAACAACGACAATCTCTTCCAAATTCTAATGCCAATATCTTCAGAGAAACTCAAAAATCGAGCCAAAAGAACTATAATGTCAAACGATTGAGGGGCTTCCATTGCAATGCTTATAGCCAAGTTATTCAAATTCTCTTCACCTGAGGCTAAAAGATGACAGTGTGGTTTAAGAATGGTAGCACACTCTAGTGCTTTGTAGTAAAGTTCTGAGTGAGAAGATATAATCTGAAAGCAAAAAGAACAGAAAAACTATTGACAGGGAATTTTTTGAGATGAAAATTCTATACTTGAAACGATTCACGGAAACAATATTCACGTTATCTATATATGTATCCAATGCTTGAAATTGTGCAGGATGAGATGAGGCACCTTTCTCCTTCTTGTTCAGAAGCATCCCATTCCACTACCTTCTATTGGATTGTAAACTTCTCAGAAAAAAACATGCTTTACAAATGATGCAAGGGACTGGGGAGAGAAACCATTTTTTTCTTCTTAAAATATTGTGTCCGAACAGAGTAGGAAACAAAGTAATAAATAATGGAGCAAATGAGCTCTCCAAACATGGGCTATAACTTATAACAATGTACATATGTTTCGATTTAATTTTATTGTTTTATTGTTTGAACAATGAGTAACAAATAATCCCACCACTTGTAAAATGTACAACTTACACTACCATATCTAATTATATAACACACAGGGTGCTCGTGGGTATACTTCACAAAGAATTTTATCACAATTATCATTATAACTTTTAAATTTTAGCTACTTCTATAATAATAAATAACTATACTCCTCAGCCTCATTCCAAAACATCCTGCTTCCTGTTTTCCCATATTTCAAGCACTGAACATGCCCCAGCTTACACACTAATGAGAATCAAACTTTTCCAGTTGATGAAAATATCTTCAGAGAACAAGTTAACTGATATTAACAAATGCAAATGTTTAAAACCTTAACCACATAATTTTGTAATTCAAAAGAAAAAGTTAACTCTTCCACAAATTTTACTAAATAATAAAAATTTTTACCACTTTTGTCTAGAAAAACCTACCACGTTTTCTTCTGTATTTGTTATCTTAAAAGTAATTCACTTTCTAAATATGAGGTTAAGACAAAAGTTATTTTGTTAAAAAAATAATAATAATAATTCCACAATGAATCCAGTGATGCTTTACTTTAAGAAGTCTTTAGAAAAGACAACCTTAAAAGCATAAGTTTAATTTTCAGACCAACAGAGATGCAGCTACTATCAAATCAAAACAGAAACCTATAAGTTATCCCAGGTATACTAACAGTCAATATCAAGACATCTCAGATGTGTGCTTTCTAGTGATTAAATAGACTAATGCTGAATACGCAGGGTTTTATTTTACACAGACCGAGCCTCAGATATATATTTTTCCAAATATGTGACACAGACAGGAAATGATTGGTTTCTTTTACGTGATGCAATGGTGCATCTCTGTTGTCATAATGATGAGTATTTTGCATCAAATGTTTTAAAACTTACTGCTGAGAGTCAACGAATAAACTAATCAGCTTTTATAACATGATCAAAAACAATACCAGCTCATTCCGTTTTCTGACTTCACAAACAACTTCAAATTTGACAATTTTTAATTAAAAATAAAACATTAATCACAACAAACTATTACTCAAGCTTTCACTTTTTATTTCTTTTAATCTAATAAAAGACATATTTTGATTGAGAAAAAAAAAGTTAGAAAACACTTACTGAGCTCTGCAATGGTGGAACTGATAACAATTCTGCTTGAAGTTTTCGATAAAAGAAAGAAAACTTGTCACGAGAATGGAAAAGCCACAAGACCAAGCAGACTTGACGGAAAGATTTTAAACAGTTTAAATATGAATCACTTTTGTTTATTTGTTCAGTCTCTGATGGGTTGGTTACAGAAGAGGTCACACTATTTTCAAGGTCTTCAAGTTCTTTCATCAATTCTTCACTAACATTCTGACATTTAAAATGGTTAAGTTATAGGATAATTCCAACTAACATGTGGGGAAATGAATTTTTCTCCTCTTAATAACATTTGGAATTTAATAAAAATAAGAAAACAACTTTAAGTTATAGTAATAAAAAATATTTCAACAATTGGGTGCTAAGCTATTTGAGAGTTTTTAAAATTTAAGCATCTCAACAAACACACATGTTGCAAACTCCAAGACTAAGTGAACAGGAAAAATATCCATCTTTAACAACACTCAACAAAACGTAAGCCATATTTTATTTTCATCATATGTTTTTTTGTATTATTTAAGACTTTGTGGTTCAAAGTTGGGCCTCAAAATAATTTTATGGACTTTATTGTAAATTTGTAAAATGGTTTCACAACTTCAACCAATGGATAAACAACAATCACAATAACTCTAGTTTATGAACAAGTTTCCTATAAAGTAAAATAACGTTCACTAGAAGTCTTTAAACAACAGTTAAACTAATCCTCCAAGTTCTTTCAAATCCTGAAAACACATATGTATTTTGATATTTTAACATTTTTCCATACTCAGCCTATTGTTAAGTGTATATGATAAACAATAACCTTATTACAACTTTTCCTGTTGTAAATATCACAAAACGAGAGAGAGGACTCGTGCTATACTAACTGTTTGTGGAAATAATTATATCTAATTGACCATTCAGTTACCTGTTTAATTTGTTTTCAGTTCTATGCAAACTTTATTCTGTCAGTATAAAAAATTTGCATAATAATAAATGATTGCTTTACATTAAATTGAAACAATGCTAAAGGTCAAACATATTAACGTAACTTTTCGCTTGACTAATTTGACTTTCATAATATCTTCTGTTTTTACAAAACTTTTTCACTGTAGAGATGTTATATTTTATAATTATTATTAATTCAGTTAATACTTAATTCTTACATGGTTACTTACTAGCAATATCACAAGGTATGGAAATATTTGATCAAATTATTTAGATAACCAAACAAGACCAAATGAGAATTTAGTAAACAGATGAAAAGTGAAGATGGAAGATGATTACAAAACTTTAAAAACACTAATTAAAGGAAAATTAAATAGCAATTAACTGAAAAATGAAATTTGTGAAATTATGCAGTGAAGAAGTGAAAACAGAAACCTTTGGTATGAACATGAAATTTAAAAACCTCTTACAAAAGTACAATTAGAATAGTAAGTGTAGAACAGTAATTAGGTTAAGTGAATTAAATACAAGTTTAGTCATGTCGAGAAAACCCACTTGTAGAGAAATATTTATGCAAAAGCGGCTCGTCTGGGTTCTATGTAAAATATTTTCTCAACCCAAAAGAGCCGTTTTTGCATATATATTTAAATACAAATTTGTTGCAAATTACAAGCTTAAAAATTCCTACAGACAAAAGGTCAGCTGTTCACTATAGGAATTATATTGTTTAAATCATGGAGCCAACAATACAAAAGGCAGTATTCAAAATGGTTAATTAAACAGACGTTTAATATCACATAAATGTGCATTCTTAGTTTCTCACATTATTCTAAACTCTTGTTCCCAGAGTGGAAAGAAACCTGTTTTCTATTTATTAAATTCTACAGTGTTGTATCGACATAAACAGCTTAACATTATTAAATTCTACAGTGTTGTATCGACATAAACAGCTTAACATTATTAAATTCTACAGTGTTGTATCAACATAAACAGCTTAACATTATTAAATTCTAGTGCTGTATCAACATAAACAGCTTGACATTATTAAATTCTACAGTGTTGTATCAACATAAACAGCTTGACATTATTAAATTCTACAGTGTTGTATCAACATAAACAGCTTGACATTATTAAATTCTACAGTGTTGTATCAACATAAACAGCTTGACATTATTAAATTCTACAGTGTTGTATCGACATAAACAGCTTAACATTATTAAATTCTACAGTGTTGTATCAACATAAACAGCTTAACATTATTAAATTCTACAGTGTTGTATCAACATAAACAGCTTAACATTATTAAATTCTACAGTGTTGTATCGACATAAACAGCTTAACATTATTAAATTCTACAGTGTTGTATCGACATAAACAGCTTGACATTATTAAATTCTACAGTGTTGTATCGACATAAACAGCTTAACATTATTAAATTCTACAGTGTTGTATCAACATAAACAGCTTGACATTATTAAATTCTACAGTGTTGTATCGACATAAACAGCTTAACATTATTAAATTCTACAGTTGTATCAACATAAACAGCTTAACATTATTAAATTCTACAGTGTTGTATCAACATAAACAGCTTGACATTATTAAATTCTACAGTGTTGTATCGACATAAACAGCTTAACATTATTAAATTCTACAGTGTTGTATCAACATAAACAGCTTAACATTATTAAATTCTACAGTGTTGTATCAACATAAACAGCTTAACATTATTAAATTCTACAGTGTTGTATCAACATAAACAGCTTAACATTATTAAATTCTACAGTGATGTATCAACATAAACAGCTTAACATTATTAAATTCTACAGTGTTGTATCAACATAAACAGCTTAACAGTCTTTATAAACTGAACAACGACTGCAGGTCAAGATCCTCAACTTTGAAATTACCAAATTATTTTGTGCTGGTGAGGGTTGGCATACCATATCACTGAATAATTGTGTTTTTCCTGTTACAACACACAATGTACAAAACTGGTATCCTTATTTCCATACAAAGTCCAGAAAGAAGTCCAGTGGTAATTACTGAGATTAACTGAAATCTTGATAATACGTGTGTTTCTGGTACTGTAAAAAATCAGACCACTTATCCCAGGTACACAGTAAAAACATAAAACAGCACCATGCCAACCACTGATAACATGATGTGCCACCAATATTTTTAGGAAGAATTAAGGGAGCAAAACAAATAATAAACTAATTATGATGTTAGGAAATTTCACTGCTGTACCAACCAATCTATCATGATGTACTACCAAGATGACACCTCCTAATCCTAACCATCACAATGCACCTTCCTAAATCTTCTTTTACTTACAAAATATCATGAGGATGTGAAATTAAATGAATATTGAGTTTCCTCTGCAACCACACAGACAAAGTTAAGATAAATATCTCATGTGCTGACCCTTAAGTGCCAGTGTTGTCAAGGTTCGGTACTCAGCCCTGTACTCTATAACATCTATGTTAATGATATACCATTTCCTACCCTCAACTATACCTTCGTATCCAATATGCTGATGACATAACTATGTGGAGTACCTCCAGTAACCCTCACACTGTAGCAGCCAGGGTTCAAGCAACACTCAATACTGTGGTACAATAGTGTGACAGATGGCCTGAACCTCACTAAAACCCAAGTCATCTCTTTCCACCAGAAAGTTAAATAGTGAAAAAATTTCAGGAATATGAAACTAAACCTCAGTAATACTGACATTCATTTATTTCAGGAATATCAAACTAAACCTCAGTAATACTGACATTCATTTATTTCAGGAATATCAAACTAAACGTCAGTAATACTGACATTCATTTATTTCAGGAATATCAAACTAAACGTCAGTAATACTGACATTCATTTCACTAACTCAAATCAAGTTTTTAAGACTAATTTTTTCACAAAACCTATCTTGAACATGTAAGAATATCATTGGTAAAGCTAACAGTACAATCTTCTTTCTAAAATGCATTAGCAGACCCAACAAAAGTTACCAAAACTATCCTCACCATTTACAAAGTCTATATTAGACCCTTCTTCAAGCATTGCAATGCAGCCACCTGTAACATGTCTAAATACCAATAGTCACACTTACAGAGCCTACAGAACCAAGCCATAAAAATCACATTCAGAATGCCTAATTCACCCACCACGTATCTTGAAATGCCTAATTCACCCACCACGTATCTTGAAATGCCTAATTCACCCACCACGTATCTTGAAATGCCTGATTCACCCACCACCTATCTTGAAATGCCTGATTCACCCACCACCTATCTTGAAATGCCTAATTCACCCACCACGTATCTTGAAATGCCTAATTCACCCACCACGTATCTTGAAATGCCTAATTCACCCACCACGTATCTTGAAATGCCTAATTCACCCACCACGTATCTTGAAACGCTAACTGAACTGCTTCCCGTACATGACCATTTCATCAAACTAGCCTCCAATATTACGATCAAGTCAAGAACAGATAAACACAAACTTATCAGGTTTTGTACATAGCAGACGCCCCGTTGTCCTGGGTTAAATACACCTCCTCACAGTAACATTCAAAATTACAACTTATGATTTAATTTTTAGGTACTGGACAGGTAGAATATTCAGCACCTGTCCAGAGAAAGTGGTTTTCTGTGGGCACTCCAGTTTTCCCGACATCAAAATTCCTTAGGCATTGGATTTATAGATCCCTCGCACCATGGCCCTAAAAGGACCTCTTCTTCTTCTTTGTTCTCCTCTCTCCCCACCCCCTGTCTCTATAATTCTGTCCATCACCTACTCCTACTTACTCTCCCCATATACCTTCTTTCACCCCTATTTTCTATAATTTCAATCTTTCTGTCACAGCATTATAAGATTCACTGCAATCTGAATCTATATGCTCAAATGTTGAATGTCAAATCATTCAATCTCAGCATTCTCGGAAACTGCCAACCAGGTATACACTCCGAGTACTGGTAGATCCTGCTGACCAGGTATACACTCCGAGTACTGGTAGATCCTGCCGACCAGGTATACACTCCGAGTACTGGTAGATCCTGCCGACCAGGTATACACTCCGAGTACTAGTAGATCCTGCCGACCAGGTATACACTCCGAGTACTAGTAGATCCTGCCGACCAGGTATACACTCCGAGTACTAGTAGATCCTGCAGACCAGTTATACACTCCGAGTACTAGTAGATCCTGCAGACCAGTTATACACTCCGAGTACTAGTAGATCCTGCCGACCAGGTATACACTCCGAGTACTAGTAGATCCTGCCGACCAGGTATACACTCCGAGTACTAGTAGATCCTGCCGACCAGGTATACACTCCGAGTACTAGTAGATCCTGCCGACCAGGTATACACTCCGAGTACTAGTAGATCCTGCCGACCAGGTATACACTCCGAGTACTAGTAGATCCTGCCGACCAGGTATACACTCCGAGTACTAGTAGATCCTGCCGACCAGGTATACACTCCGAGTACTAGTAGATCCTGCCGACCAGGTATACACTCCGAGTACTAGTAGATCCTGCCGACCAGGTATACACTCCGAGTACTAGTAGATCCTGCTGACCAGGTATACACTCCGAGTAGATCCTGCAGACCAGTTATACACTCCGAGTACTAGTAGATCCTGCAGACCAGTTATACACTCCGAGTACTAGTAGATCCTGCCGACCAGGTATACACTCCGAGTACTAGTAGATCCTGCCGACCAGGTATACACTCCGAGTACTAGTAGATCCTGCCGACCAGGTATACACTCCGAGTACTAGTAGATCCTGCCGACCAGGTATACACTCCGAGTACTAGTAGATCCTGCCGACCAGGTATACACTCCGAGTACTAGTAGATCCTGCCGACCAGGTATACACTCCGAGTACTAGTAGATCCTGCCGACCAGGTATACACTCCGAGTACTAGTAGATCCTGCCGACCAGGTATACACTCCGAGTACTAGTAGATCCTGCCGACCAGGTATACACTCCGAGTACTAGTAGATCCTGCCGACCAGGTATACACTCCGAGTACTGGTAGATCCTGCCGACCAGGTATACACTCCGAGTACTGGTAGATCCTGCCGACCAGGTATACACTCCGAGTACTGGTAGATCCTGCCGACCAGGTATACACTCCGAGTACTGGTAGATCCTGCCGACCAGGTATACACTCCGAGTACTAGTAGATCCTGCCGACCAGGTATACACTCCGAGTACTAGTAGATCCTGCTGACCAGGTATACACTCCGAGTACTAGTAGATCCTGCTGACCAGGTATACACTCCGAGTACTAGTAGATCCTGCTGACCAGGTATACACTCCGAGTACTAGTAGATCCTGCTGACCAGGTATACACTCCGAGTACTAGTAGATCCTGCTGACCAGGTATACACTCCGAGTACTGGTAGATCCTGCTGACCAGGTATACACTCCGAGTACTAGTAGATCCTGCTGACCAGGTATACACTCGGAGTACTGGTAGATCCTGCTGACCAGGTATACACTCCAAGTACTGGTAGATCCTGCTGACCAGGTATACACTCTGAGTACTGGTAGATCCTGCTGACCAGTTATACACTCTGAGTACTGGTAGATCCTGCTGACCAGGTATACACTCCAAGTACTGGTAGATCCTGCTGACCAGTTATACACTCCAAGTACTGGTAGATCCTGCTGACCAGGTATACACTCTGAGTACTGGTAGATCCTGCTGACCAGGTATACACTCTGAGTACTGGTAGATCCTGCTGACCAGGTATACACTCTGAGTACTGGTAGATCCTGCTAACCAGGTATACACTCCACGTACTGGTAGATCCTGCTGACCAGGTATACACTCTGAGTACTGGTAGATCCTGCTGGCCAGGTATACACTCTGAGTACTGGTAGATCCTGCTGACCAGGTATACACTCTGAGTACTGGTAGATCCTGCTAACCAGTTATACACTCCGAGTACTGGTAGATCCTGCCGACCAGGTATACACTCCGAGTACTGGTAGATCCTACTGGCCAGGTATACACTCTGAGTACTGGTAGATCCTGCTGACCAGGTATACACTCTGAGTACTGGTAGATCCTGCTGACCAGGTATACACTCTGAGTACTGGTAGATCCTGCTGACCAGGTATACACTCTGAGTACTGGTAGATCCTGCTGACCAGGTATACACTCTGAGTACTGGTAGATCCTGCTGACCAGGTATACACTCCGAGTACTAGTAGATCCTGCTGACCAGGTATACACTCCGAGTACTAGTAGATCCTGCTGACCAGGTATACACTCCGAGTACTAGTAGATCCTGCTGACCAGGTATACACTCCGAGTACTAGTAGATCCTGCTGACAAGGTATACACTCCGAGTACTAGTAGATCCTGCTGACCAGGTATACACTCCGAGTACTAGTAGATCCTGCTGACCAGTTATACACTCCGAGTACTGGTAGATCCTGCTGACCAGGTATACACTCCAAGTACTGGTAGATCCTGCTGACCAGGTATACACTCCAAGTACTGGTAGATCCTGCTGACCAGGTATACACTCCAAGTACTGGTAGATCCTTTCTTTCACAGCTTTTCTCGACCCATGTGACTTACTTTAAGCTCACCTGAAGTTAAACCATTATTATTTCGTAACACCCAACCACTAAACGTGTGCGATTAAAAAGAAATAAAAGTTTCTGAGCACCCTAAGTTGTTTTGCCAGCCCCTTTTGAACCCATGTGATTTAAAACGTAAATTACCACCAAGCTGATTAGGATTGGAATCCGAAATATTTCCAATTTATAAATTACCACCAAAACGATTAGGATTAGAATCTGAAATATTTCCAATTTATAAATTACCACCAAAACGATTAGGATTAGAATCTGAAATATTTCTAATTTATAAATTATACAGATAAATTCTGTTAACTGTTCATCTTTAACCAAACACAACTTGCATCTTATATATGATAATTTCTTACTTTTTTGTTGCCAGAGTTTCACACTCAAGATCTCTTGCACATCAGGTAATGGTCTACCATCAGCTAATGGCTTGATTCTCTACCAGTGGCTGGTTAATTACTTTTTAGCAGCTCAAACTATGACACTCATAATTTAAACAAACCTATTACAAGTATTACATGCTAGGAACTATACCAAGGCTTGCCAGAGGTGTCTTATGTCTTCAAGATAGCCTTGTACCACAAACGTCATCATACCAGTAGCTCTCAACAAGATAAGAATAGACTGGACCAGATGAGCCAAAACCTGACGATCTTTGTGTTCTTGAACATGGCAACCATTGAAGAGCTATAATGAACAAGTAATATACTTATATAACATAGTCATGGAACAGGTACAATGAACAACCAATAACCCTATATAACACAGCCATGGAACAGTTACAATGACCAACCAATAACCCTATATAACACAGCCATGGAACAGTTACAATGAACAATATATATAATGTAACAACCACTGAAGAACTATAATGAACAAACAGTTTGGTTTATGGCTCGAAAAGTTTAGTTATTCATATATGTGTATGCATATATACACAAACACATATTATATCCACATAAATACACAAAAAATGTTTGACGGCAAAAACAAAACAATCTTAAAACAAACTTAGTAATATCTACTATTTGTGTCATTATGCTAAAATTTATAATCTATTTTTCTTGAAATTTTTTCGCAATGAAATATTTGTGTAAAAAATTGAAAAATAAATTAAGTATGTCACATAATTAATGAATGTCAGTAATTAAAACCTAAACCCTCTGATTTCTTCTTCATGTAACACACTTTGGAATGTACACTTGTTGTTGAAATCATAGAGTTCTGTTCAGTAACATGAGGTACATAGCACATTTACTGACCTACGTATGAAGTGGCCAAAAAATTGATATGAACTAAGCCTTTTCATTTCTTGTGAATGAAGGAAAAACGACTAATTTTTTAATTAAACCACCCACCCATCTGAGAAAGTAAATGTTTAGAGTCAGAAAAAAATAATAACCATGTTATTAATTTCTAAAAAATAGGCTTCATAAGCAAACCGAATTTCTAAAGCTTCCATCATAACTTTAAATTCAAGTAGAGATACTCCTATGATACATTCACAAATCCTTTGCATCTAAATGAACAAAAAAATAAATTAATATTCATTACAAATATCACACAACACTGCAGACTTTCTTCTGTAATGTAGAATGGATTCAAACCCAGCTCAACAGTACTGAAATTCAGAACTCTAACACAGAACCATCTCGTGTCTTTTCACACCAGAGATGTGTGAAATCAGTATTCACAGAGCCATCTCGTCTTTTCACACCAGAGGTGTGTTAAAAAAGTATTCACAGAACAATCTCATATATTTTCATACCAAGGATCTGTGAAAACAGTATTTTATATCTATATTTTGTTTTCTACATATGACAAGTTTTATTCATTACCTTAAGTTGTCTGCAGTGTAGTGTGACTTTTAGCATGAATAGAAAGCCCATCAGCTCACTGCTTCATCATTTTTGTCATTTAACTCAATAACAATAAAATTTCACACCATCTAAACTTCCAAACAGTACTAATAATATTACAGAATCAGATGTTACCTTTTTTTTCTCTTATTGAAGATGTTTTTCTATCATTATACTTCTATAAAATATGATTGTGTTTTCACAGTGTTTGAGTGATAAATTTAGTTTTGTCAAACCAACCAATATTTGTTTTTGTTACAAGTTCTCTGTAATTTGGTTTCATTCAAAGTAGATCTTCATGTGTAATGTTCCCCATCAGAGTTAGTTTATATAACATCTTACTCAGAGGTGTCTTTGCATGGAGGACCAGTTGTTTCCTCACCCAGATAATTAGAAACATTTCTTTCTTTATTTATTTAACACATGCATAAGAACTTTCTATTTAATTTACAATTTCCTAATTCTCCTTCCCTGTCTACAAAAATGTCTGAAGTTCCCGTGATTTTGCTATTATCTAAATTAATCTTTGAAGCAAAACTTGACACAACTTGAGTTTGGTTCAACACTAATTTACTTTAAAGGTCCTAGAAAAAAAGGGGCTAGAAAAAACTGTGGCAGACTAACATTGTCTTTGTGATCTTGCTGAGGACAGTAGAGAGGAGGAGCTGGAAGATGAACACTGTTATCCACTAGGAGTGGAAGGCCCGAGAGAACTGACCACAGTTGATCTAGCAAATCTTCTAGCAGCTGTGAAAGAATGGGTAGTCCACAAAGTACTGTAGGAATTAACAGTTCTCTCAGAACTATCACCTGCTCTTCAGATGAAGATGTTGATGATGCTCGACTCCATACACCTTGAAGAGTTCCTGTAATCATAATGTAAAAAAAATAAAAATAACTTACATATGCTGAAATAAATCATAGATCAAAAAAATTACACAATGAAATAAATAAGCAATTTAATAAATCTTCTATTCATCTCAGTTGTCTAATAATCTTTTATAAATGCTTAAAGTTTATTTCATTTTCCAAGATCCAATGTGTGCTATTTATAAACTGTGAAGTGTCAATAGCAAATAAGTCCAACCGTTGATGTCCACAAGGTAAGAGAAGAAAGAGATAAGTTTTAAGGGAAACATAGAACATGAGGAAAGTGGTTCAAACAGAGGTGAATTAACGGACTGGAGGACCTCATGAGTATCCCAACCTGGAAGTTAAGATTGATTGCAAGGGCAACATATCAGGAAGGAATGCATAAGCATGATAAGAACAGAAGTAAAAACACTATAGTAAACAGGAAAAACAAAAGGTGTGGGATAAGACCACCCAATATCCTGTGAGGAGACTAAAAATCCACAGTCAAAGAACCAGTTAAGAAATTTCATCACACAACCCACAGTTGGCTGGTCAGCAGGAAACCAACTATTTTTAGATCAATAATAAAATACTTTCAACCTGCATGAGTGGACCTCCATGGAAGATGGGCACATGGAACCAGTAAACAAGGAAATGAATCACCGCGAGATACCAGATCTTCTCACCAAGGACTGGACAAAAGTCAGGCATGAAGACACAGGACGTAAGGGTTGGGATGTAGATTATATGGCCAAGATTGACAAAGAAGGTAAGGAGAAAGTGGAAGAAATACAGGAAGGGAGAAGACCAGTTACTGCAACTGTGGAAACTAAGAATGAGCTTGCAAACAAGGAGTAATTATGAAGACCTGAAAAGGAGTGAAGTGGTAAGAGAAACCCTCCAATGAAATAATCAGTTGAGTAGCTACATATAAAAGTACCTGTATAACCAATCATGTCTGATAACATTGACTGTGGAGCATGGGATAAGATACAGGCAAAAGAAATAGAGGTAATTGTAGTTGAAGCCTATAACAAAGACACTTACAAGGGAAGAACCCCACTAATAACAAAGAACCTTCAAAATGAGGGGACCTAATGCCTACTCTGTGGGATACATCTGGTTGGGGTGAGAAAGATAATCCACAATCATATTAAAAGCACCCTGCACATAACACGTAACAAGATCAATGTCACATATGTGGGTCCAGTATAAGAGATCTAAAATCAGAAAACAGACCACTGGTAGTTGATACATGCCACCACCAGAGAACTTGTCTGACTTACAATGTCAGGCAAGAAGGAAATGATATGATGCCCAACAAAGAGTTAGAAGTTCAAAAACATTGATGAATAGAGCATTTTCATCCTAGTACCAATGGTCCAAAGACTCCTGGTGATTGGCCCATGCCCCATATCCCTGAAGAATGTGTTCATAAAAAGATGTTGATCTGGATGCAAGGGGAAGAAATAGATACCCACCACTGATGTATGGGCTTTGTTGAACCATCTAAGTAGATTGTCTTCAAGGGGAATAAACTAAGGTAACTGGGGATGTAGAAAGAATTCTGAGCAAGGATTCATTGATCTTGAAGCACCCACAAAGCATGAGTGAGAGCAGTCAGTGATGTCATTGAATAACACATCCCTAAAAGTGTTGTAAAACACCCATGAATGGACAAGATATTATTTGGATCTGAGAAAAGACTTCTTCAGTTTAATCAAACAGCCCATCCAAACCTTTATTGAAAGGAACAGCCATATATGACTGGCAGTATCCTTTTCAGAAAAAGCCAGTCATCTAAGTAATAATGAAATTACAGCCCCAA
Organism: Carcinoscorpius rotundicauda; assembly: GCA_011833715.1. Taxonomy (NCBI): domain Eukaryota; kingdom Metazoa; phylum Arthropoda; class Merostomata; order Xiphosura; family Limulidae; genus Carcinoscorpius; species Carcinoscorpius rotundicauda. The sequence goes on along the minus strand of CM022392.1, from coordinate 168,375,710 downwards.
AGCATGGAGATGTAAAGCAAAAATTCAGACTACTTGGCAAAATATGTAAGTTTCTAAGGCAAGTCCAAAGGAGAGAGACCACAATGGATAAACCACCTCAAGACGAACAAACTGAAGATAAGAACAAGACTGAAGTGATATCAGTGTATATAGATAAGCACTGGAGATATTTATTTTGGTCACCCATAACCACAGAGAAAACACCTATTTCAGGGAGAGAAAAGATTTTATGGTAAATCAAGGTAGTGAAATGAAGGGGTTGAGACAAAATAAATTGATAATCAGCCACCAATCTCTAGTTGTCTTGGGGAAAATGAAAGGGCAGGAATAAAAAAACCCATAGAAAAATTGGAACAGGTTCGATGACTCACTGCAAGAGTAATTTCTGAACAGCTTCAGAATAACACTGACTGGTATTGGGATCTTAAGGAGAAAAAAATAAAATGTGGTAAAGAGAGATGGGAGGTAATAAAAGAAACTTGACAGCACACTCTTCTAACAGAACCTGAAGCATCTATTGATTACTTATGAAGGAACACCACTGATGAGGAAATTCAAACAGCCAAGCTCCCATCGGCTAGTAGCTGGTAATGGTGGCGACGTTGTCAAGGAACGAGACGAGAAGTACCCTGAGTAGAAGGGACGGGTAGAGACTTAGAATGGGAAGAATGAGAAACTGTAATTGGAGACATATGAGGCTCTGGATTACAATATTCATGATGGTGAGTTTCAAAAATTGTATCAAAAATGGAATACCTCAGAAGATGGATCATACGTAAATCCCTAAGATAAGTTGAGGGTAAACAGATTTGAGCTAATGTGGCAACAACAAGAAACCATAAGTGTAATACCAAAGACAAAGATGCAATACAGGTTAGGATGAAGGTTAGGCCTGTAAATCAATCAACAGATACCACACTTGAAATCTGTTAATTTAGTATTCCTGAAGAAAAAAATATTCACTTTAAGCATGGCTGGGAGTTAGAATCAGGATATATCATAAACTTTTAACATGGCCATGTGATTTTACCTGTGTTCTACAGGATAAATAATTCTCGGAAAATCCAATGACCTCTATGATGTCACTAAACTAAATCTTTATATATCACTCGTTCAATTATACTGGGCATTTCCAGGTTGCCCCTAAAGAAGAAAGGTTCAACTTTTGAAAGATCTTAGGTTATAAGGGTTTCTATTTCAATTTTATGAAAAATAATGTAGAACATTTTCAATAAGTTTGTTTATTAACACAATAAATTGGATGTCTGAACATTTTAATTTGTATAAGATTCATGATCAAACCAGGTTTTACAAGCAATGATGCAATATAAGTAACTAAATTAATACTATGTCACTCCAACATGTTAGACTCAGTTTCATTCAATAAAAATAGCTGTGAATAAGGCAGTGCATATTTTATTAAGTTGAAACAATACCACATGAACAAACCCCTTTCATGCATCCATTTTCATCTACAAACAGACACTGCTTGAAGATTCTTTAAAGTGAAAGTTTATGTGTTGCATTTTTACAAACCTTTCCTTGGGCTTGAAGTCAAGTTTACTTCAGAACTTGAAATACCTGGGTGAGCTTCAACTGCAAGATATTCCATCACTTTGGTCCGAATGATCTCAGTAAACAGTTTTTGAATTTTGTAAATCTGACATTTACATCCTCTGTAAATGGTAGACAATAAAACATCAGTTTTTCTTACAGCTTACAAGAAATATTTAGAATGATGTTCAGTATGAAACTTTTGGTTATTGTTCACCCTAAATAAAAAAAGAACTACAATATTCTCACTACTTTAAAATTTCATTTTATGATGTACAAGCACAATCACATAGAAATCTGGAGATATTTTCAAACAAAATTTATTATTTACATATTTTTTCATGTAAAAGTGATGAAAAAAATCATTGTCTTTCAAAACCTTCCTTTCCCTAATATACATAATTTCAAGTATCATTAATATCATATGGTATCCCACAAGTAAAACATATATAATAATTCTTTCTTACATTGTATAGCAACAAATTATGTTCTCATTAATTTATTTAAGTTGCACTTTTTTGAAATTATAAGACAATTTGTTCTAGACTACTTAATTTAGATATAACAAGTACATATTTTAAACCCAATTTTAACGTTAGTATATCAGTAATATTACTACTCATCATTCCAGTTGTTTTCATGTATGTTAGTTCTGCTATTAAACCCTGTATTACAAGCTGGGTGAAATCCACCCAGCTCATAACCATAAAAGTATCCATAAGAGTAATTATACTATGATTTTTGATAATATATGCATATATTTACAAAATTTTGTAGGTTATTGATAAACATTGCAAGGCTTTCATACATCCAATATCAGAATCAATGTCAAGAACTAAGATTATCTTAATTAAAGATTTTATCATGAAATTTATCAGTTCAGAATGTTGACTGTAAAATATGTAGAATAATTTTGATTTTAAGATTAAACATATGTTTGTGCATCAGGAAAGTTTCAAAATTCACGTGCAAAATCTTTATAACCTTTTGATAATTATCAAATGTCTTTTAAGAAAAACTTTATATTTCATCTGTTCTTTTCTCTATCAAACAAGAACCTCTGTATGTTTTCAGTAGATTTGCCCAATTTTATAAGAATCATAAAAAACTAGTAAATAAATACAGACTATGCTTTTTTCTTTCGAGAATAATAACTCAGAAACACAAATGTTTAGTATAAGTAGCTTAAATATCACGACATTATACATTTATATATAAAATTGCACAGTATATATGCACTCATGTTACTGCATCCCAGAATATAAAAGTAACTTTTACAACATGACCTGTTTTGGCAGTGTTTCAGTAGACCAGTATTTGGTAAAGTACTGTCACATTTCAGTTATAATACATTACAATTTAAAAACAAGTTTTTAAACTATTTTGCTTCAAAGATAGAAAAGTCAATAAAGAAATAAAGCAAACAGTCATATCTTCTAGTTGTGACCTTTGTACTCAGTTGCTGATTTTCATAAGGTACTAAGCCTTATGAAATTTTGCATGTGTAGAATATGAAATTATATAACTTTTTTTAGTGTTATATTTACATTTGAATAACCAAAAAAATCATAAATTACTCTATAGATACCATTGAATTCCATTATAATTTATCAAGTTTAGTGACTAAGTTGTAACAATTATGCTGTTAAAAAAGCATATAAAATGTTAAACAAGCTAAAAACTCAACTTGCCAACATAAAGGTTTGTCTCAAAATAAGGAAGTAATGCCCTTATACTTGAAAATGGGTGAAAAAGCCACAATGAGGACATTCTCAGCTTTCAATTGGTTAATCGCTTATCATTTACACAACTAAGTTTATATAAGGGACTACTTCCAAAAATGGAAAGAGGTGAGTGAATGAGGCCGGCCACTGTGTTTGATTCATTAGAAACGTGGTATATTAGCAAATAGAAAAGACGGGAGGTCCTTGGTTTATATTTTAGCTACTCAATATCAGTGCTTTGAGTCCATAATTCATACAAAACTAAATACTATGTATTTGGTCATCATAAAAATAACGTCTTGACTGTTTTGTTTTTTTAATATTTACTTTTAAAGTGAGAAATTAAGTTACGTATAATATGAAAATTTTAATTATATTCTACAGTTTAATCCCAAACTTATTGACATGGACTTTGATCCATGATCCATATGGAAAGGGTTTAATATATTTTCAAAACAACTTCTGATGTACTAGGCTTATTTAAAGATAAAATGCATAATATCAGAATGCACTGAGAAGTCTTCTGAAATGCACTTAAAAAACGTAAGTCCAAAAGTGTTCATGACATAAAAATTCTGTTTTCATTTAACATCTTTAGCTATTTGTGGTGCAGTTATAAAAAATAAACAAGTAAAACAAATAATCAACTCACAATACAGTTATGAATAATAGTTGGGTCCTCAACAATTGTATAGAGCAGAAAATTATATTGAGTGTTTGCTAATAATAAAATGAATGTGCTGTTATTTAATTTTAACAACCATCTAAGCAAGCTGGCTAGTTATGAACTGGTAACCTGCCAATTTCTCTTAAACTCAACAGAAACTCTACATGCTGCTTTGTGACATGGCTCTCAACAGGTCACAGAATTCTATAATTTGGTTGTCTAGCCCACACTTCTTTGACTTGCAATGACAAACATGAGCAATATTTGCTTGTGGATTCACCAGGGAAGTAATGTGGCCAAGAATTCTTTCAAGTGATCCTGTCGGCCAAAAGTTAATAAAGTGACAAATAAATATTGTGGAAAAGTAGATGAAAATAAGTAATCTTACACGTACGATTATTTGGAGCTTTATAGCATGCTTTAGTCTACCGTTTATTTACAATGATTTATGTTACAGAACTGTTAACATTAACATCTATTTTAAATTTCAATCTAAATTAAAACTAATTTTTATTTCGTTTTTTACTACAATGATTATTCTGCAGAGTTAGTTTAATATTCAGATTTATGACTAACTTACATCTTGTGGGATAGCCAAACTTTGAGAGATATAATTGGGTTTACTTTTACAAACTGATGAAATAATACACTCTATACATTTTCAGTCACAGACACAGTTGGACAATGTTGGAATGTATTAGTCATGCAGTAAAAATCCAGACATGGAAATTTCTCATATTTTGATTTACATAATGCTGACTGATTAGACAAAAGTTGTTGTATTAACACACATACGTCAGAACATCACACACAGAAGCTCCTTTTCATGTACGGGAACAGAACAGTACAGTGAAATACAATAGGATGTAACAAATAGCTTCAATAAAAAGTACTGGATATAAGATGTAAGTAGGACTGTATCTATTTGCTAACTAAAGTTATACTGTTGTTATGTTCTATTCTGTTGTTTCTTTATTATTACTTACTCGGTTGGTTGATACTTTTATCCACAGTTTACATTCAATTAATAACAATGTTGTTAAAATGTATTCTAAAGACAACTGATATGGGTATTAACACTTTAATTAAAATAAAGTACAAACCAACATTCTGACTTTCTTAGGCCATTTTCAGATTAACACGAGCCATGTTTAGAACACATTTTTACTTCAAGTGGATTTCTCAACATCATGATTGCTGTTAAAAAATGTAACTGTTAATTACACCATCTGCTGCAACTTCATGTCATAACTGACCTTCCACATTTATTTTTTAGATGGACAGTCAGTGTTATCCTGTTTTGTTTTATTTATTTATTATTATGTTTATTAAATATATTTAACTGATCAGCGTTTCATGTTAAAATGACCAGCTGTCAACCCGCTGAAGCAGTGACTGTTAAATAAATATTTAAGTTAGGTGCAGTTCTTTCAAATGGTTACAATATTGTGTTGATCATGACTCATAACAGCAAATGTGTACATAAACAAAACGAATTTTTAATTTTCATTTCAAATGCAAAAACATAATTATTGCTCTATATAATGTTTCAAACTGTCTTTGAATATCTTACTTCATTACCTGTAAAATGAAATGTTTATCAATCAAATATAAGTTTGTTTGTTTTGGAATTTTGCACAAAGCTACTCGAGGGCTATCTGTGTTAGCCGTCCCTAATTTAGCAGTGTAAGACTAGAGGGAAGGCAGCTAGTCATCACCACCCACCGCCAACTCTTGAGCTACTCTTTTACCAATGAAAAGTGGGATTGACCGTTACATTATAACGCCCCACATGGCTGGGAGGGCAAGCATGTTTGGCGCGACCCTGCGACCCTCAGATTACAAAGCGCATGCCATGCCAGGCCCAATCAAATATAAAGTAGCAGATATAGTGATATTACCATTAAACTAAGCACATTAGTGCTGTCCAAGGTTTAAACTTTCATAGGTCAAAAATCCATGCTGTCCCTATGATATGAACTTCTATTTACAACCACAAGAGCTTGAGAACAGTTTCTTTCAACTGAGGTGATATTACTGGTCTTTTGTTTTCAAAAAAAGTGTTCAGTAAGTGACATGTTCTTTCCTTCATGTTCTTAAACAGCATATCACGCCTATCCCTTAATACGTCATCTGTTATCAACAGTATTCACTAGGCCTTACAACAAACTGCATAATAACAAACTGTATTTAAGCCAATTACATATTATTTACAGAGAAAACACAAACAAATGTCATTTGCAAGAGAAGCAACTTAGCAGTATAATACAGTTTTGAGACACCTGTAACATGTCCAAACCTACCTGAATGAAAGTTATAAATTTCCCATACTGACAATGTATTTCTAATGGCTACTTATTTCCACTCACATAAATAGCCATTCTCATCCTGGGCTGCTCTCTATGTGCAAAAAAAAAATATTATGCATGTCACAAGCCTTTTCTCACTCCTCCACTAGAATTAACTAATACCAGTGCACATTATCATGTGACAATCCTCCAATGATAAGAGTGCAACACACATGTGACATTCTCTATTCAATTCTACATAGTTCAAATTTTGGCAGAAAATCAAAGCAACAGTTTTCAGAAAGTAAAAACTATAAGAAATATTTTTGATATCAAATTTACCTTCTTGTTAACCTGATGATAATCTAAGAAGGTCAAATTATTGTTCTGTACTTTATTTAAAGTTTTAATATCCATATCAGTCATCTTGAGAATACTATGAGAAATAAATTTTCAGTGTAGGAAAATTATAATTTATCATAAAGTACCTTACATCTTCTCATAGAATTCCAAATTAAACAGTGTGAGGGAAAGAAAGAAGCATCCTTTGGAAGCATCCAAAGGACACTTCATCAAATAAGATAGTTAGATCTAATGAGGGAGACAACACTACATCTGAACCAGGTACACTCTTCGTCTATCACAGAAAGATGTTGCATATATGGGAGGATAAATACAGGAGCAAATCCAACCGGGAGAAAACTAAGACGGAGAAGTGATCTCAGCCACGCAGTATCGTTAAAACAAGAAAATAAATTAATTATTTGTAAAATAATGAGTTTTAATGCTTACTCTTTATTATGGACAACAGAATGGCCATGTAACCAAGTGACAGAAAGAACTACAGCAGTCTTCCAGTCATTTACCCTGTGTGCCAGCCACACTGCCTCACTCCATTGGCCCATTTGAAGCAGTAATTCAAGAATGTAGCTTGGGGTTAAAACTTCACTCAAACCTTCTCGTGTTAAACAAGAAGTAATCTCTTCTCGACAAATAAATATTTTACGGACACCTAAGAAGGAGTAATTAGAAACATTATAACAAGGCATAATAAGATTAAAAACAAACATTAATGTCATGTGTAAAAATAAGATTCTGCTGAATATAAAGTAGTTTCAGTCTTCAAAATACAACAAATATTCAGTGAAAAATCCAAATACAAAAATAAAAGTGACAAAGAGTGCATTAAGCATGTGTAAACTATTCTATTATGGAACAAAAAGAAGTGTAAACGATGCACAAGTTGGGTCAACATTGTACAAAGATGTGCAAACTCCTCATTTCAAAAACATATTTATAAAATTCTACTTCAGTCATGTTTGTGCAATACTGACTGACAAACATTATGAGCAACATATATAAACAAGAGATTAAATAAGTGGAGTTTAGAAGCAGGGAAATACTTTAACTTGTCGAACTTTAGAAACACAATTCCATTTAATTTATGATAAATACTGCAAGTGATATACTTAAACTTCAAAATTAAAGAACTTTTAGAAAACTAAGTTCAAAGAGAATCCATTTAATTTACACTTTGATTAGTGCATGCTATTGGGTCATAACAGTTTTGGAGGATTCCACCCTCATTAGTAAGCCTAATAAACAGGACTATGTTATAAAGAATACATACCATTGGTGTAAACAAATGTTCTCATAGTGACTACAAAGCATATTAACACCAACAGTATCTCTTATATTGCAACTAACCCTTTACATTCTGTCAATCAAAAATTAAATAACAGTTTTCTTTACATAAAGATATAATTTAAGGTTTATAGTATTTTGATCCATTCTCAGTGTTAACTAGTTTTATATCAGAATTTCTAGCTTCAAAAGCAATTTCCAATTTATTATTTTACATTGAGCTAAAAACAGACACGAAGTACTTCTAATGTCAAGTGGCTATAAAATTCTAAAACAATCTTATTACAAAGTATTAGGAATTATTGTAAGTGAATGTTATAAAGAAAATAAAACTTAACTCAACAGTGATCAAAAGTACATTTTAAATCATGTATATTCTTCAAATGAAATCAGATAAGCAACCAAACCTGTGTTTTCATACTTCCTACATAACAGTGAAGAAAGAGGTCTCGGCTGGTGAACAGGGTGAACATATGGTAGTTCGTTCACAAAGTACGCTCCAAAAAATATAGCAAATGATTTGACAACTTTCATGACACCTTTATGTTCTTGGTTTACTGTCAGAAAGATATACTGTTCTCTTTGAGAAGATACGTTCACTTTAAAACCATTGCTCGTGGCTAGCAAGATGTTGATGTATTCTGCAGCTGCTCGTATCTGGTTGTCAATAAGAAGAGAATAAAGGATACAATGAAGATAACGACTCACCAAACGCTGCTGTTTTTCACTCATGTTATTTTCTGTAAAAGCATAAAAGAAGTTAATTTTAAAACGTACATCATGTCAATAATTTTACGTCTTATGTCTCAAACAAATAAAGAGCATGCCACATACTTCTCTACATTCATAAGTTATGATATTTTAACAGATTCAAAACAAATATTAATTTACAATAATAAAGGTCATGTCCAATAATAAATATTGGTAATCCTTATTTAATTTTCATTGTTACAGCTAATGTTCTGGGCTTAGTTTTAATAAAAACACAGCATATCAACAAATGCGTAGATTGTTTGTTTGTTTTGGAATTTCCTCAAAGCTACACGAGGGCTATCTGCACTAGCCGTCTGATTTTGTAGTATAAGACTAGAGGGAAGACAGCTAGTCATCATCACCCAAGGCCAACTCTTGAGATACTCTTTTACCAAATAATAATGAGATTGACCATCACATTATAAAGCCCCCACAACTGAAATGGCGAGCATGTTTTCGTGCAATGGGGTTTCAAACCTGTGACCCTCAGAGTCGAATGCCTTAATCCACCTGGCCATGCTGGGCCCAAATGTGTAGAAGACGAAACACAGGGCTTATATTAAAACTAACTAAATTATTAAATGCAGCACTGATTCTGTGTACAAAGCTATTGTAAGATTATTACTACAAAAAATGTAAGTCAGTTGTAAAATTATTTTAAAATAGTATTATTTAATTGTAAGATCATTAATAGAAAATTATTAATTAGTTTTTTAAGATTATTATTAGAAAGTACTTTAGTTGGTTGTAAAATTATTATGTAAAATATATCAGTTAGTTGTCAGATTATTGTTAGAAAATTATTAGTCATCAGGTTATTATGAAAAAAATATTAGCTGGTTGTCAGATTATCAAAAAAAAATGTTAGTTAGAGGTAATCTTTTTCTATAAGAGTCAGAATGTATTAAAATATCTTTCTGATTATTCCCCCAACTCCCTATCCAAAATGGACTTGACTTGAACAGATTACTATGTAAAATTTGTAATTCATTAACAAGTTAGTCTACTGTTATTACCAACTACTGTTGATTTGAAAACATTGTATATACAAGTAATTATACACAAGAATCACCACAGCTACAAAGTTCTGAATCATTGAAATATCCAATAAAAAATACATGTAAAATGAAACATTTGTATCAGGAGTTTCTGAATAAGTTGTAACTGTCTCAACTGGTACCTCAGATAAATTCCTCCGAGCTTAAGATCCCACTTTTAGTAATCGCCCTTCAGTTGTGATAAGTATTATTATAAATGAAAGTTACAAAGGAAACAAAATATAATTGAACAATACTAAAATATACTAAGCCATCTGAATTGGTACACCAACCATGAATCCTTCAGGCTTAATATCCTCCTTGTAATCAGACTTCTACTCGACAAACATTTTAACCTTTACAAGATGCATGAGCAAAAACAAAATACAAGAGAAAACAAACAATTTTCACATGACACTGCTCGACTTGCAAACAAAATCTCTAACAGTTACCCAGTTTGTTCTAATATTGTCATTCAGCTAGAAGGCAAAATGCTCAGCATGAACCAGAGTATCAGGGGACTGGGGAAAACTGAACAAGGTTTGGAGGCAGAATCATGTAAAATGAAAGGATTTTGATTAGAAGAAAGAGAAGCATTAGACAAAACATCACACACCTGAAAAATAGAAACCAAAAACCTGACAAAGGTCAAAGAGAATCCTCAGACAGGATGTGGGAAGGCACAGTGAACTCTGGAGGGTGGAAAAAAACAATTGAAATACCCATTAATATGGCCAAAATAAAAAAACAACTCATGAGGAAGAAAAGCAACAAGAGGCAGGAAGAGACAAAGTTGTCCTATATAATGTTCAGTCTCTCAGCAAATAAATACTCATAAATCTCTTAATGTTAAAACAAGTCTAAATAAATGCTTTCAAAATGCAAGTGAAAAGTTTCTGAAAATAAATTAATCGTAAGTTAACCACAGCAGAACTAGAACAAAAGAAAGATGTCTGAACTACAGCACTAACAGAGAAGAATTGATATTTCAGAAGTCGCACAATAGTGGTGCTCAGATGACACATGCTGATTTGCACGAGAGTCATGAGAAATCTTTCATACCAATTGGAGGTTTGTGGAAAGATTGTGGCATGCATTAAAAATAACTTTGCATACAGAGGAGAGCACAAAATGGGAAAAGCTAATTTCATGAAAGAGGGAAGTGCCATAATAGAAATAAAGGAAATGACATCAGATGTCAAATTCATACATTGTTGCATTCACCACAAAGCACTGACCTTCAAACAAATACCAACCAGTATAGCTCTGTTTTGGATAAAGCCAGCTATACTAAAGTGTATGCATCAAATTACAGCTTACTTTCATTGCTTTGAAATAAAATGGTTGGTATCAACAAAAAGCTGTTCCTCCACACTGAATTAAGACAGTTTTCCACAAATCTCAAAGTCTGGATACTCATTTGGCAAATTTGTTTATCCTTCTGATGAAATTCAATCTTTGTCTTCGGGAGTTGAAATCCAAAGTTTGCCATTTGAACAACAAAAGGAAATAAAGATCCAGGGAATGCAAATTATTTCATGGAAGATGTGATTATTTGAAGAATCGCCAACATTGGAAAAAAAATTCTACTTAAAAACTAAATTCATTTTAATCCTAAAGTTGTAAACACAAGAATATTAAACAGCAATGTTCACATTTAGGAAACCATTTTCAAGATTACTTTATGAAACAAAGGTTAATTTGGAGAATATGGATCCAAGAGGATTTCAGTATTGAACACAGCAACTTATCAAGTCGAATGTTCAACAAGAAAAAAAAAAGTGATCTGATCATAATATGGATTACTTAATGAAATGAAGAAACTGGCTTTAAATGATGACCGGTGAAAAAGAAAGAACTAGTATAAGGTGAAATATGAAAAAGCTAGTGTTTACTTATTGCTGCATGCTATCACATTTTGACATGAAATACCCTTCACAACACTACAAACATGAAACAAGACTCAAAACAGAACTGTACTTAAGGCTAACTGACAAAAATTTCACCCAGTATCAGACAACTCGGCAAAGAAAACCAGGCACAACCTTCACACTAATGTTGCATTAAACAGCTTCAAAAATTCACAGTTTAATAGCCACTATGGTATGTTCTTATCTGGCACATATCTAAGTCATGTCACTAGTGATATTTGGTCCTTAAAGGTATTTTATTTGTAAAATTTGCAGCGTAATAGTAATTTTGCTAAAATAAAACAAGATCAAAGGACAAAACTGTTTATTACACATTTTGAAAGTACAAGTGTTCCACTATAATTAATCTATTTAAGAGGAAACAAACACAATTACAGTAACAGACATACAGAGTTAAATATTAATAACAGTATTGTGTCAGAACACCATCAAGTTGTAAAACAACTGTGTGGTGTTGAGAGAACCAAGAAACTGATTAATCAATCAGCATTTCTTTTACTTAAAGTTTAGTTTCAGACATAGCAAAAACAAGAACTCTAAAGTCTGACAAACTATCTCAACTTGTACATTCACCATGATAATTTATTTTTGAACAAAAAGACTGGCAATTGTTCAGTCTACACATTCTGTTCTGTAACAATTCTATGTTTTCTGGCTAATGAATCATTGGAATTTCTATTTTATCATTTTAACATGTATTTGAGTCACATTATTAGTGGCACCTTGTTAAAACCTGCCGTTAAATGGAACCATACTAACTTACTTTTTAGAAGCTGAGATAACTTCTTCATCCACAGCTTTCTAGCTTGAGAATGTCTTCCTTTTACATGAAGTGAGATGCCACCTTCTTTAAGGCTCGGAGTTTGGTTTTTCCGTTTCTCGATCTTCAGCAGCAATCTGCTGTTTTGAAGATGTTTCTGAATTTGACACAGACATTTCAAGGCATCCTCATATAGATTTCCTCCTAATGTTGAAGATGCAGATTTCTCATAATACTTCACAGTTACAGAATATAAACATTCCCAGGATTTCAGCAGCCTGGAATACGAGTAACAACAAGTTCTTCACGGACTTGTATAATAGTCTAAACAGGTATATAAGTGTAGAAACGAATAAAATACTTGTATTTTACTGATCACAAATATTGTGAAATATACGTGTTTGTTTTAGAGCAAACCCACAATGGGCTATCTGCTGTGTCCACTGTAGGGAACTGAACCCTAAATTTTAAAATTGTAAGTCCATAAACTTACCACTGTTTCACTGGTGAACTGTTATGAAAATAACTCACAGTTTCTAAGAAGAAAAACATACTTGTTGCTTTAATTAGTGTAATAGGTTTTGTTCCTTTAATAAATTTCTCAATTAAAATTAAAACAGACTCCAAATTTGTTCAAACTGTTAAAACAGAAAGCCTGTCAAACATTCACAAACAAAATTGCAATAACTACAAGAGTAGTTTAGAATAACAGAACAGGATTGGTTTGTTGTGAATTTCATGCAAAGCTACTCGAGGACTATCTGCACTAGCCATCCCTAATTTAGCAGTGTACGGCTAGAGGGAAAGCAGATAGTCATCACCACCCACTGCCAACTCTTGGGCTACTCTTTTACCAACAAATAGTGGGATTGACCATCACATTATAACACCCCCACAAATGAAAGGGCAAGCATGTTTGGTGTGATGGGGATTCAAACCCATGACCCACAGATTACGAGTTTAGTGCCTTAACCACCTGGCCATGCCGGGCCAAACAGGATTGATCAATGAAAATTATTTAGATTATAAACACTAATTAAACAGCAACTTTTAGGTATTATCTTTATTTCTATAATAACTTATAATAATTCATCTTACTTTTTAAGATACCACATGATATCAGAAGCTTAAGGTCTTAATCCAAAATGTCCTTCAGTGTGCACTGTGATCAAAGATGTGATTTGGAATACAATAGTGATGTATTCCTTGATCAAAAACATGCTTTGGTGTAATACAGTGATGTATACCTTGATAATGTACCATGATAACTTTTCCATAATGTTTGTTAATCTATTTTTTAAAATTTATATTTCATAATTGTTAATGTATGTACACCTCTAATAAAATTCCAATAACTTTTAAATAACAGATATGTAAAAAAAAAGCTTGTTCAAATTAGATGCATATCATACAGTGCTAGGTTAGTAGGTAAACTACAAATTATAATTTTCCTACAGTAAAAATGTATTTCTGAGAGATACTTACCTCCACTTGTACAATAACCATCCTAGATCGTGCTGCCCCCTATACCTGAAATTTGCACTCACCATTAGGCTTAAGTCTCACACCTAACATCATGTTTCTATACGGTATGGTTTCCTCATTGCATCCAAATGAGAATAACACGACCCAACACCAACCTTGTGATAACAAGAAATCCACTTGAAGTAAAAATGTGTCTCCTGATGGTTGTTATGGGTATTAAAACTTTTACTTAATTAAAGTAGAGAACAACGTTTCAACCTTCTTAGGTCATTTGCTAGTTAACAAACATTCCAGCCCTCTTTATATACATTTCTACACCAACCTGCTGCAGCTGACTCCATCTACACTGTAGAACACAATCATAGCTTCAAGACTGGCCAAAAAAGAAAAGTACTGGAATTGAGGAGGATGGGTGTGAGAGGTGTCGGTATCAATCAGAAACACATTTTACATGTAGATAAATTATAACTTCCAATACAATATCTCACATAATAGCTAGAATTCCACACTGACTGAGTAAAAGTGGTGTTAAAATTACCCATAATAGTCTGAAGAGAACCAATGAAGATGAAACAAATACTGGGAAGACCACACCACATCAAGACAATAACTTCACCCTTGATGAAATGTCACCAAACGTGGGAAAAAGGAACATGTTAAATAATCATACAGACATGTCACTGACGTAGAGTAGCTTGGCATGTAACACCAGAACATAATCAGTTGGTCAACTCCAGTCTAAAAGTAGTGATACCAGAAATGGAACATCGATTCTATGAAAGAAGAATCCCTACCATCTTCACCTCTAGCCCAGAAAAGGAAAGGGAAAGAAAACTTCAGTTCCAAGAATCCATGCAAGTACACATGTAGACCTTCACGATTCTCTATTTGTTGTCAAAAGGCCACTTAGACCAATCAATTGCTTTAGAATTTCAGTTGACAAGTCGACCTATTTTCCTCTGTTTCTATCGCACTATTCTGTGTACAATAATTCACTTATTCCTTTATAGAGCACGAGTTATTGGTTATATACTGCTCTTCTAGAAATCATTTGATCTTTGTACCTCAAATGTCTGCTCCTTTTGTCAAAGTGCACTCAAGCTTGTTCAATTACTTTAGAACTCTCTTTGAAAAAAACTATACCTCTTATCTCTATTAAAATTGTTAGTTTTACTATAGCATACTAACTGCTATGCCTACATTAACTGTTACACCTTTCACTCCAACAGCAATTAACTTTTCTTTGACCAAACTTCCACTTCCCATGATTTTCTCATCTGCTCTTGGAATAACAGGAGGATGAGTAAGATGGCCACAATGTAGATACCAATAAAAACACACACACCACTTATTTTATACATCACAAGGGAAGGAAGATGTACTGCACAGGGAAGGATGGAAATGAAACTACATTAGGATAGTCCATATTGCCTCGCAAGAGATCAGTCAAAAGTTATTTGTGATGTTGAAGTGTGATAATCAGGATGATACCCCCAGCGACAGAAGCTGATTGAGGAGAGATTAGAAAAGAGGAAGTGGTAATGACGGTGCAGATTGAAGGAGGATTAGGGATGGAATCCATGATTGAACTGGACAAAATGAGAATACAACATGGGGCAGATTAGGTAAAGAATACAGTTTGGGGAAGAAGGAATATAAACATACAGGTGAATTAAGAGTGACCTCATCTCAAGATATCCACTCTCAAAGATAACAGATGTAGCATAAAGAAAATGTTTGAAACTGATAACGTGTGGTAAATGTCTCCAGAAGAGGAATACTCCACTAGTTGCATAACCACCAGAACTTTTCAAGAGTCTTGGGATAACTTTGTGGAAAAGAATTTGTAGAGTAGAGATAATCAACCAGCAAAAAGAATAAAGACACTCTGAATGTGGCATGGCATGAGGCATGTATAATTTGAATGGGCCCAAAACAGAAGTTCATTGTCAACTGATACATGAAACAACTGTTAGAATGGATCATGCCCGCCCTGCCTCGTATTAAGGGTAGGATATGATTCAAAGCCTCAAGGGCAGCAACAAGCCCTGGGATACTAATGTGCCCAGCTGTCTTGACATGATCAATGACTTAATGTAATTTATTGTTGCTCCCCAACTCATAAAAGAAGCATCCATAAAAAAGATGCAATTTGGGCAGTGAAAATGGAAGAGAAATGCCAGCTGTGTAAGAAGGATGACAAAATCACAAGCTTCATTGACCATAAAAGGAGAGGATAAAAACATTCCAAAAGTAGATAAATTACTGGGTCTAGATAATTTAGATCTACCAAAGAATCTCCTGAGGGAGATGAGGCTAAAGACATTCTGGATGTGTTCATTGTCATAAACAAGGATTACACTGACCAGGAAGAAGGCAGAAAAAAGGCCATCCACATCACACTCACGTTGTTTAAATTCCCCAGACAAATAGCAGACAGGCACAGTGGGAATCTCGTTAATTCATTCATGCTTGTTACTAATTAGAAGACAAGGCATTTGGATACCTTAAGAGAGTCATAGTTGATGAAGGGTCATGATGTTATGGACTCTCAAAAATAGCAGCAAACCAAAACTGCTGATATAAAAGGTAACACAAATCAGGGAACCTATTATACGAACAGAGACAACATACCATGTCAGGAGATTAGTCGTGTTATTGACCAAAAGGTAGATAAGCAGTAGCAAGACCTCTGTAATTAGCTGCATACACAGAATGGAGCTTAACTTACAACTCTGTTGAGCAGTATTAGACCTTAAGACGATTCATCAAAGATATTTAATGCCTAATAACCACAAAAACTGAACACATAAAATTATCAATAAACTGGTATTGTTTATCAATTGAAACCAGACACTTTTTGGCCGTCTTGTCATTATTAATACAGATCTCATTCTTCAAGATGAATAACTCAGAAACAAAGAATAATCAAAAATGAAATGTAACCAACAACATTAACTCTTAACAGTTAAATCTCCTTGACATGTCTAAATACAGGCTAAAAATTAGAGAAAAAAAGAACACTCACCATCTAAACAAATCACCTCGATCATTATTTCTTTGACCGGATTTATATTCACTGGTGATTTCCTCATTACTATCATCTTGGGAATGTATGATGAAGGGTAAGTAAAAATTGTGGCACGTATAAAAAACATTATTGTTACAATTGCAGTGGCAAAGCATTAACGGAAGACTTTGATAGCTGAGGTTATCTTGGACAAAAGTCTCAGTAAATTCTAGTAAACTATAAACTGAATGAATTATTTGACTGGTGGTCATTTCTGATTTTAGCACCTCTGATGACAAAACTAGCTGCACAGTGGCATTGATGAGCTTAAGAATGGACGGAAGAAGGTTAAACTGGACGGTATCAAACAAGAGCATGCTAATAAACTTCACCAAGATACAAAAAAGTGCAGACAAAGTTGTCTGTGTTGTAAGAAAACCAAGCTGATGATCATTCATTTTCACAGTTTTGTCTGCAACGTCAATTGCTTCTGGAAAATTAAAAAAGAGAAAAATTGACAACAGGATAATAAACATGGTAATAACAATAAAGTTACATTCAATCAAGAAAAGCAATTAGTCACATCTTATAAAGTTTTATATTTCATATAAATTATTAAATATTTGAAAATGTGCCAAATTCAGATGACCTAATGTAAAAATGAAGTAAATCATAAACACACAAATGATTCTGTCCAAATAAGAGTCATAAGACTGTATAGTCTGTAATAATGTAAAGTTTTATCAACATATTTTCTTTTTTTTAAGGAGATTTTTTAAGAATGAATAAAAGGTTTGGAATACTAAGGAAAATCTTTTTACTTTTCAGTGATGTCGAGAAACCCACTTGTTGAGAATTTTATATGCAAAAACGGCTCGTTTGGGTTCAGAAAATATTTTAAATAGAAGAGCAAACAACGTTTCGACCTTCTTTGGAGCCGTTTTTGCATATAAAATTCTTTTTACTTTAGTTGTATTTTTTCAAATTAAAATGGTCATTTCTTACAACATTTTACAATTCAAATTTCTTTGTTATTTTTTTCAGTCAGTGTCTAGAATTGTAAAAACTGTTGTTGAAATACAGGCAGTGAGTACCACTTGTTCATGATGGTGATGTTATTTGAAACTTTGTAGCATTAATATAGTTCTGTGAACATGACATAAAACACAAGCTTCAATTTATTCTTTCTATTTCAGTCATACAAGTCAAGCAGTTCATGTGTTATAGTCTTAACACTCCTACGAAAATTGGCCCCAAAGCAACTTGAAAGGTTATTAATATAAAGCTAATAATTTTGTATTTAAATGAAATTGCCATTAACTGACCCTATCCCTTTATATTTTAAGGAGCAATAATATTTTGACTTTTCAGACATTTGCGAAATAATATTTAAATTTTTTTTTAAAACATCCACTGAGGGTATCACTTTCGTGGATGTAACTACTTTTTTCATAGGAGTGTTAAATCTATAGCAAAACCAGCTCCTGATCAACTTCAACATGGAATTATTTTTGTCAGTCTTAATTCCATTATAAGTAAAGTTAATCATCTGGAAAGAATCTTCGAACTTACCAATATCACTGTCCAAAACAAACTGAAACAGCTTTCCAAGCATATCCACAACAAAGCATGCTTGTTGCTCATAAGTAACAGTCCAAGGACACCCTACAGAAGCTAGAATTCCCCATATGGCGATCAGTGTTTTCAAACCCTCTGCAACATTATGTGCCTCCCATCTAATGGAAGTAGATTTTAAAACAGCTTCACTCAGAGTAGTGTCAAAGGTCACAGGATCTCCAAATGTTATCTTCCTACTGTCTAAACCATTAACTCCATCCCAGATACAAGGGGTTTGCGAATAATCAGCTTCAAGACTCGATTCAGATGTCTGACTAGACAAGAGGAATGCTGAACTGTCAAGGACACGTGTACGGATTCCACTAGTGAACTTAGAATCAGTTTCAGAGAATGTCACAGACTTTTTGGCAGGATTACCACTTGAATTACCAGCTGAATACTTGCGTATCACAGGATACAACATCTGATGACAATGCATCTGGAGAGAAGTTAAGACCCTAGTGAGGCCAAATGATGAGCACGGTATCTGCAAACATGTTACAAGATAGCCATCGGACACCAAGATTATTGACTCTTGAGGATGTGTGGACACAGAATATCTTTGCTGTAGCATCACCTCTCCAGAAAGAGTGGAGTGTAGAGTGTCATTGGGGTGATTTGAGCTGTTTGTGTCATTCCTTCCTCCTTTAGCTCTGAATTAATGAACATATTATGGTTAATTTTACATTAAATTTAGTTACGTAAGTGTGACATAAAAAAATCATCCCAAGAAAAATTTAAAAAATGTATTACCTATTATAATAAGTCAATGGTAAGTAGACACAACAATGCAAAGAAAAGCATGGCATAAGGCACTTGGTACAAAAGTCTCTCTTTCAAAACCAATAATAAAGGCAATTAATCCAGTTTGAGTCAAGATACGAGTATGTACTAATCAAGAAACTTGTACACTGAAATATTTCCAAAATTATATATAAATGTAGGTGATTTCATAGACTAGTTGTTACATTTATGCATTTGAGTCCAGCATTCATTTAGCAATAAAAAACCCAATATAAAAGCTTCTATTTTTATTATGTTTCAGATCCGGTAATACAAATGTAAAAAGTACCAATAACAGCAACATATGGACTGCACAAAATGGAGAAGCCTGAGTTCTATATCTCAAACATTTGTCTTTGTGGTATGGCATATAACATTGTGAATTATTTATAAATATGTTTTTTTTTAAGATCCATTTTCATGCATGTAAGTGGTAGGGGAATCTTTCTAAAGAAAGGGTTATTCAAGTTCTGTTTATTATTATCAAAGCAGCAACTTTAAATGAATACCTAACTTAAATGACTTAGCACTGCAATTCAATTTTCATGCAAGTAAAAGAGGATGAATGATTCTCACAAATAAAATGTATGATTCAGTATTAATACAACAGTTGTTACTGATGATAAAAAGAAAAAAACATCACACAATGAATAATTCAAAAGACTGTGAAACAAAATTACACTCTGAAGCAAAATTTAGACACTAATTCATGCTAACAGTTAAGCCTTTGACTGCACTGTTTTAAATGAGTGCCAACTGAACACAGGCAACTTTTTGCGAGCTGTAAACCATATGTAGCAGACTCAGATTCAGCTCTCAGAGGTCGACCATACCCCACACATCAAAGCAGCAGTAAATCGGTTAAGATATCAATAACTGTGAGGATTCTCCAACTTTAACACACAATCTCTTGTCATGAAGTTTTGTGCAGTGAGTACAAGAGTAAACTTTGACATCCACCAAGATCAGGGCTCTCTTGGTTAAAAAAAGACTTAGATAAAAAAGTATACTTGAAATGCTGAGTTTTTCTGGTGGTGAAAAATCAAATAATTTTTATGTTAAAAATGCCCTCAAACCAATATTTTTTAATGCTGATGTTACTTTAATAAAATAAAGTATTTATGCTTTATATAAATTCTGTGTATACAGGTGGGAGGTAGATCAAAGTAAACGTTTCTTTACAGAATTACATTCAAAGTTTAATTAAATTAATTTATCAGCAGTGTAAATCAATAAACCTGGAACTAAAATGTAGTTTACAATTCAAACTTTAATGTTTTCTAATTTTTAATTTCTAAATTAAAAAAACATTTTGATAAATTCCCATTCTCTTCTCTCTATATTATTAATTCTGCTCTTTACATTTTCTTTATCTCCTAATACGTGTTTCAGAGAGTCCATCAATTACATACATGAACATAGATGCTGACAGGTCAGAACATAAAAAGAACCTTCCAGCTTCTTTATTACCTGAGATATCAATAAATGTATTACACCTTCCACTGAAAGCCTTCCCAACTCTTCGTGTTTATGAAATAATTTAGTTACTCATGTTTTCTCACTCACAATATATGTTTATAACTGACAGAAAATCACTCTGTGAACTACATGACTCTTCTGATAGTTTGTTCTACTGTCCTGGTGAAAACCAATGTTCCACATGTTGGTGTCTGTACAGCATGAAGTTGGTGCAACGAAAATCAGTGAAATTTTCTAACTTATTTTATCTTATTTAAAAAGACAGGCACATTATAGTAGATTTGCAATGTTCTATTCTAGAGCCTGGTATATGTTTTGTGTTCCAACATGCATAGTTTAAAGCTAAGTAAATTATTTTATGGAGAGTAAATAAAATTAGAAAACAAAAGTAGGCATCCAAATGCATGTTGACATAAAATGTAAAAATTGAAAACTTATTACGTTATAGATGAAAATTTAAATAAGTATATTTGTGATCTCTCCTTGAGAAACATAAGTAGTTAGCTGTTGTATGATGTAACTTTTAAAACTTGTTTAACCTAAACTCTTTGCATTTCAGTTGGGTGACTTATTACTCGTTTAACAACAGTTAAAATACCAATAAAAAATAAACTGAACAAAAACAGTTGTGAAAAGTTAAGAGATCTAAATCTTTCTAAGTTAAAAAATTTGTAATCATCTATTACAATCTGCTATCATTATAAAAAATAAAGATATTTTGGAACTCCCATTGCAGTTAATGTTACGGTAGATGAAACAGTAGAAGTTGGTGATAAGATAAGATAAGAATGACATAGTGTTTTTATTTATTATTTTATCCCCCTCTGGATTTGTTCATATAAAGCTTCAACAACAAAAAACATAAACATAGCTTCATAATATGTTTGTTGTTGGTAATTCTTGTATCGAAAGATATTTTATTCTTATTTGAATTGCATTCACAATTTTTATATATTTAGCAGTTAGGTAAGTGTGCACATGTAACAGTTAAATACATGAATTTGTAATAAATTATTTTGAATGTTGTTTTTTTAAATTATTTAAATTTGCATGAAGCAATTACATTAAAAAAAGTGAAAATTTTGAAATATATGAAATATTCAGATGCAGAAAAAGAAAACGTTTTCCAATTACATAAGAATCAGGTCAATGGCAATTTCAATCATCTTATGTTACCAGTAATAATAATGATGCATATTCTACTTACATCACAGTGACTTATGTTACCAGTAATAATAACGACGTATATTCTACTTACATCCCAGTGACTTATGTTACCACTAATAATAATGACGTATATTCTACTTACATCACAGTGACTTATGTTACCAGTAATAATGACATATATCCTACTTACATCACAATGACTTATGTTACCACTGATAATAATGATGTATATTCTACTTACATCACAGTGACTTATGTTACCAGTAATAATGATGTATATTCTACTTACATCACAGTGACTTATGTTACCAGTAATAATGATGTATATTCTACTTACATCACAGTGACTTATGTTACCAGTAATAATGATGTATATTCTACTTCCACCACAGTGACTTACGTTACCACTGATAATAATGACGTATATTCTACTTACATCACAGTGACTTATGTTACCAGTAATAATAATGACGTATATTCTACTTACATCACAGTGACTTATGTTACCAGTAATAATGATGTATATTCTACTTACATCACAGTGACTTATGTTACCAGTAATAATAATGATGTATATTCTACTTACATCACAGTGACTTATGTTACCAGTAATAATAATGATGTATATTCTACTTACATCACAGTGACTTATGTTACCACTGATAATAATGATGTATATTCTACTTCCACCACAGTGACTTACGTTACCACTGATAATAATGATGTATATTCTACTTCCATCACAGTGACTTATGTTACCAGTAATAATGACGTATATTCTACTTACATCACAGTGACTTATGTTACCAGTAATAATAATGATGTATATTCTACTTCCATCACAGTGACTTATGTTACCACTGATAATAATGATGTGTATTCTACTTACATCACAGTGACTTATGTTACCAGTAATAATGATGTATATTCTACTTTCATCACAGTGACTTATGTTACCACTGATAATAATGATGTATATTCTACTTACATCACAGTGACTTATGTTACCAGTAATAATGATGTATATTCTACTTACATCACAGTGACTTATGTTATCAGTAATAATGATGTATATTCTACTTTCATCACAGTGACTTATGTTACCACTGATAATAATGATGTATATTCTACTTACATCACAGTGACTTATGTTACCAGTAATAATGATGTATATTCTACTTCCATCACAGCGACTTATGTTACCACTGATAATAATGATGTATATTCTACTTCCATCACAGTGACTTATGTTACCAGTAATAATGACGTATATTCTACTTACATCACAGTGACTTATGTTACCAGTAATAATGACGTATATTCTACTTACATCACAGTGACTTATGTTACCAGTAATAATGACATATATTCTACTTACATCACAGTGACTTATGTTACCAGTAATAATGACGTACATTCTACTTACATCACAGTGACTAAAGGATGAAGGGTTATGAAGTAAGAAGGACCAAAGTCCATGGAACATCCAGAAGTGGTCAGCAATAATGATTCTCCTAGTCTTGTAAATATGCAGAGTGAACCCTGACGAGTAACACCAACCAAATATGCATCGTCTGCTGTCCAAGCTAGGTCTCCAATCCAGTAACTCCTAATAACATTCAGAGAAATGTAAATCATAACACAATATTTTAACTCCAGATTAAAAAAATCTTGAATATTTCCTTTAGAGAACATTAAATTGTATCCAAGAGATGTTTCACTATACGTGTCATTAATACACTTTAAAATGAATTACTAACTGGTACACTTGCAACCTTAACAGTTTGAAATGTCATATGTATATGTATTTGATCCATAATAAAATACAACTGAAATATTTTCCTTACAAAATGTGGAATATGATATTTAGCTGCAGATCAAATACATATACATTTGACATATACACCAATAAGAGATTTCAAGGCTAACTTTTTCCACTTTCAAGATAAGCGTATACATACACACACACACATGCACACAACAAAGAAAACACCTCAAAGTTACATAGCATTATGAAAAAAGTTCACTTCCCAAAAAAATTAAAAAATGTGCTTTTCACATTCACAAACCAGTTTATTTATGAAACTTATACGACAAAATAAGTTTGGTACTTTTAATCCACGAGAAATACGTTTTTTTTGTTTGTTTTTTAACTACACACTGAATAAAAACAAAATACTGGGAACAGAAAGAACTTTATGCCAATTACAGTATAGATTTATTGAAGTGTGAGTTAGCCATCATTAAAAGACTATTACAATAGTTCTTGTTTTCTTTATAAAGATGTGATATTTTCAGATTGTATTGTATTCCCCTGAGAGTGACAAGAGAGGTCTGTTAAGTAATGGGAGATCTATCAAGCTATTTACTCCAAAATAATTCTATGTATGATAACTAAATGAGTTTTCGAAAAATAAACAGCCACTGAATGCAAATGTAGAATTTATTTAACAAACACAGTACAATCATACTTTCTTGCCGCAACAGACAGTTGACTTTACTGAAAAATTGGGCTTAAAGTACGTAAGCAAAACTATCTCTGTTGATACCCTATACTAGACTAAATCATATCAGATCATGTTCCATATGGAAAAAAATTTTAATTACTTACTTGTAAACATCAGATTTACCCAGAATCACTATCATAACCTGTCATTCCCAGTGAAACAAGAAAGGTCATAACCTAGAGAGATATCCTAACTACTGTTTAACTTCACATTCTACAAAAGACTCTTCAGTTATCTTTACCACAGGAAGACAAATGGTACTACTCTGAGTGAGTTGTACATAACAACAGGTAGCTAGAGCAAAAGGAACTAATCAACCTTCTTCAGCAATGTGTTAAGGGGGGAACTGCATATATCTGCATAAATTTAAAAAAATTGAAAAATTCCGATATTAATAAATAATATGCTTATGTATCACAAAGAAAGTATGGTCACATAAGTCCAAAATCTAACAAACACTTAAGCTGTCATCATACAGATTCATAATAAAACTTTTATTTTTGAGAATCTCAGAGATGTTTCCTGATGTATTATATTTTTTTTTATAAATTGAAATTTATTAAAAGGTAAAATAAATGTTAAAACTACCCATGAAGTGAGGGAGTTAAATAATTTCTCAAGAAAAATGAAAATATTTGAAATGATTAATTTGTTAGAGATGAGAATTTGTCTTGGGGAAGGGCAAGAAATTTAATTTGACATTGTGTTGTGACCTTAGACAAAGTCCTGAAATAATTAGATTTAAGTTTGTATGTATCATACAAAGCCTCAGAAATGGTAAAATTGGGTTTTAACATTACATTATCAACCTGACTGCCTTCTTATGCAACAATGTTCAGTTTGGGTTTTAACATTACATTATCAACTTGACTGCTTTCTTATGTAACAATGTTCAGTTTGGGTTTTAACATTACATTATCAACCTGACTGCTTTCTTACGTAACAATGTACAGTTTGGGTTTTAACATTACATTATCAACCTGACTGCTTTCTTATGTAACAATGTACAGTTTGGGTTTTAACATTACATTATCAACCTGACTGCTTTCTTATGTAACAATGTACAGTTTGGGTTTTAACATTACATTATCAACCTGACTGCTTTCTTAT
Organism: Carcinoscorpius rotundicauda; assembly: GCA_011833715.1. Classification (NCBI taxonomy): domain Eukaryota; kingdom Metazoa; phylum Arthropoda; class Merostomata; order Xiphosura; family Limulidae; genus Carcinoscorpius; species Carcinoscorpius rotundicauda. The sequence goes on along the minus strand of CM022392.1, from coordinate 168,350,194 downwards.
GTAACAATGTTCAGTTTGGGTTTTAACATTACATTATCAACCTGACTGCTTTCTTATGTAAAAATGTTCAGTTTGGCTTTTAACATTACATTATCAACTTGACTGCTTTCTTATGTAACAATGTTCAGTTTGGCTTTTAACATTACATTATCAACTTGACTGCTTTCTTATGTAACAATGTTCAGTTTGGGTTTTAACATTACATTATCAACTTGACTGCCTTCTTATGTAACAATGTTCAGTTTGGGTTTTAACATTACATTATCAACTTGACTGCTTTCTTATGTAACAATGTTCAGTTTGGGTTTTAACATTACATTATCAACCTGACTGCTTTCTTATGTAAAAATGTTCAGTTTGGCTTTTAACATTACATTATCAACTTGACTGCTTTCTTATGTAACAATGTTCAGTTTGGCTTTTAACATTACATTATCAACTTGACTGCTTTCTTATGTAACAATGTTCAGTTTGGGTTTTAACATTACATTATCAACCTGACTGCCTTCTTATGTAACAATGTTCAGTTTGGGTTTTAACATTACATTATCAACTTGACTGCTTTCTTATGTAACAATGTTCAGTTTGGCTTTTAACATTACATTATCAACTTGACTGCTTTCTTATGTAACAATGTTCAGTTTGGGTTTTAACATTACATTATCAACCTGACTGCTTTCTTATGTAACAATGTTCAGTTTGGGTTTTAACATTACATTATCAACTTGACTGCTTTCTTATGTAACAATGTTCAGTTTGGGTTTTAACATTACATTATCAACCTGACTGCTTTCTTATGTAACAATGTACAGTTTGGGTTTTAACATTACATTATCAACCTGACTGCTTTCTTATGTAACAATGTACAGTTTGGGTTTTAACATTACATTATCAACTTGACTGCCTTCTTATGTAACAATGTACAGTTTGGGTTTTAACATTACATTATCAACCTGACTGCTTTCTTATGTAACAATGTACAGTTTGGGTTTTAACATTACATTATCAACCTGACTGCTTTTTTATGTAACAATGTACAGTTTGGGTTTTAACATTACATTATCAACCTGACTGCTTTCTTATGTAACAATGTACAGTTTGGGTTTTAACATTACATTATCAACCTGACTGCTTTCTTATGTAACAATGTACAGTTTGGGTTTTAACATTACATTATCAACCTGACTGCTTTTTTATGTAACAATGTACAGTTTGGGTTTTAACATTACATTATCAACCTGACTACCTTCTTATGTAACAATGTACAGTTTGGGTTTTAACATTACATTATCAACCTGACTGCCTTCTTATGTAACAATGTACAACACAATTCATCTCCCTGCTCTTCTCTCACAGACACATGGACTTCATGACACCTTCAAGATACTGTAGCCAGATAGGTCCATCCCCCTCACCAACAGTCCAGTTTTGAAAGTACTCCTTAAACACTTACCCCCATGTATTTCTTATCTTTTACCCTGACCACTTAATATATTACAATCACACGTGAGATTGAATAAAAACCACAGTTTCTGAGTGCCTCTGATTGTCCAACAGACCCCAATTCAGTCCTGCTAGACTTTTAAACTTAAATTACTGCACTTCACTCAGTTAGTTTAGTATGACATCACTGTAAATAACACCAGGTAGGTCACTTAACACCACTAGGGAGACAGAATAACATACAGATCTTAAACTGAGAAATGAACTTGTAATAAAGCAGAATTTTGATTCAAAATAAGCTGGACAACAGAAATACATTCTTCATGTACACATACACATATAATAATAAAGCTTTGAATTAATAACATTAAATTATTCAGTTTATCTAACTGTGAAGTAGGCAGACCATTAAATCAATTTCACAGATACATACTTCAAGTTTTTTTTTCTTTGCTTTCAAGTGCTTTATTTCAAGTTCCATAATGTTGTGATAAAGATTAATATATTACATACTAACCTTGCACATGACAACATTGGCTGTGTTGCACCAGAACCTTTAAAATCTACAGGGATTCGAGAACCAGAGAAGGGAGAAACAAACAAAAGTCGAGAACTTTCAGATTTGTACTGGTTAACAGCAGCTCCAAGGATCATTGCATCGTGTGAAAACTTTGTGATAAATGCTCCTTTCCTTCTGATTGGGTGGCACTCACTCCCTATACTATGAAATGGAAGACGCACTGTGTGCCAAAACATGTCTAAAGAAGGCTTAGGTGAAGATATTAAGACAGGATTCAGATTATGAATTACTCCAAATGTGATGCAAATGGTTTCATGAAAGTTAAATATAAATGAAATAATGCAGATTTCTCCCAATAAATAATGACACAGAAATGATGCTTGAATGAAAGTTTCTCTGCACTCTGAATTAGGTAAGAGGACAGAAGAATATTCTGGAAGGTTGAGCCACTTTCCTGGGAGCCAAGAACCTTTTGTTGTTGTTCCAGGTCTTGGAGTCGAAGCACCTTGCCATATATAAGTTTTATACAATCCCATTACAACTACTATTCTATGACCACTTGAAGAAATGGCAATTCGAGGGTAAGGAAAACCTAAAAGTAATTAAAATAAGCTAATTGGTTCAGAGAATAAACAATCACAAAAATTTCACAAACTACACAGTTTTCAATGCTACACTAGTACAGGTACATCAACTCTTATGAATATCACCTTGAAAATTAAAATTGTAAAGATGAAATTTTCCTAACTCTTTGTCAAATTTCAATTACTTCTAACTGCAATTCCTGATGTACAACATTTCTGTAGGTTTAAGAAACAAACATGATTAATTTTCCCATTCCTTGAATGTGACTAAACTGTGAACAACAAATGGTGATGTTAACAGGTCAGTAACTGTTCACTTCAAACATCCTCTGTTTTGCATTTCCAAAACAAACACCGGCAGACATCTGTGACAGTAGTTATAAACAAAATCCTGCAGTCAATCATCTAACAAATTTTTGTCTGATTTGAATTTTGTCCAGAACTACATAAGGGCTATCTGCACTAGCCGCTCCTAATTTAGCAGTTATAAACTTCAGGGAAGAAACAGTTAATGCTGCCAACTCTTAGTGGGATTCACTGTTACTTATAACGCCCCCATGAATGAAAAGGAAAGCATGTTAGATTATGGGAATTCATGTAACAATAACAGCTGAAATCTCAGGATGGACAATGTAAATCTTAAATAGTCCTGATGTAACATCTCATGACTTCCATCTTTTGGGTACCTTCACAAGAATTCTACATCAAAAATGCTTGAACTAAAAACCTGTATTTTCCCTAGTCTGATGAAGCTCATAGAATAATGTACTATACTTAACAGTTACTATATTCAGCAATAATGTCCAGATGTCTAAATTCTCACGAGCATTTGTATGTATTTGTTGCTTGTCATTTGACATGGCTAACCACTAGGAAATAACATATCATTTCTTTCTAAATGTACCTTAAACACATGTGTACACTCTCTTACTTAAAGCAATATTTTATCATAAACTATTACACCATAAACCCAATTACCTTTTCTTCTATTCTCTTTACCCTCGTGATCATTCTCTGAACGATAAGTAACAAGTTCTGGTATTCCTTTGATCCACCAAAGGTGATCGGAATCCTTGTGCCAAAGAAATATATCTCCATTGTACTGAATACCTCCAAAACAAGGCCCTGAATAACAAATAACAAGAAAAAGCTTTGTGCATAAAAAACATATTTAAAAATATAGACTCCATCTTCAACTGGTTTAATACAGACTCCATCTTCAACTGGTTTAATACAGACACCATCTTCATGTGGTTTAATATAGACTCCATCTTCAACTGGTTTAATATGGACTCCATCTTCAACTGGTTTAATATAGACTCCATCTTCATCTGCTTTAATACAGACTCCATCTTCAACTACTTTTTGTTACAAAATGTTAGTGACCACCATTTGTCTTCCAAGTACCAACACTTTCATGTAAGAATGATGTTTTACAAACCATTGTATAATATGTGAAACTGAGAAGTAAAAGTAAGTGAAACATAATTCATCCCAAATACACAAAAATGTCTTGTAAAGCATTACAAAACATCTGAATAACATGGACATAACTTGTTAAACTGCAATCAGTGATCACTCAACAGCTATCAGTATACGTACTAACACAGATCAAATAAGTCAGTATCCGTGAGGTAAATACAAAAACACCACAAATACAAGACTTACTGCATGTAAGTACAACATGCTGTGATAATGAATTACTCCATGCATCTAAAGTTATAAAATTATAGTTACTTGAACAGATTTTGAAAGTTTAATATTACACTGAGCAAAATTATTGTTTTTATTGCTTCAAGTTGCACACACGCATGGTCTTACCCACTAAATTGTAAAATAAAAATGTTAATGACAAACAAGTAACAAATAACACCAATGGCGTGTCCTAATGAGAACTGGAATCAAGCATAGTTAAGTGTGTTTTGTGATACTTTTATGTCTTTGTGCAATACATAAACTTGTACCAGTGAGTGAAGTAGCGATCCCCACGTAGATATGGATTTATATTTTTACATGTGGCACCATGTACATCAGGATGTTGATAAACCTAACTGGGGCAACAGAACCAAAAAGCCCATCACAAAGCAAGTACGAAGCTGCATCTAAAGTTCAGCTAACTTTCCTCGATATTCAAAAAGTGGGCTGCAAAAACACTGATTAACTTCTATCCATCAGCCATAACTTGCAAACCACAATGTGCCTACAAACAGCCAAAACACTTACTAATTCCCTAGGACATACTTTTTCATACCAACAGCCTAATAGCACCAGGTGATCTATGATAGGTTTATTTACAGCTCAAAGTACTAAACATTGTCTCTGGTCAGTGGGCCACTATGTGTGTTACATGGAAGTAGATAATCTATTGTATACTTCTGACTGTACTCCACAATATCCTGGCGATGATTTATTTTGCTTCAAAAGATAACACCTATAGATTATATTATGCAGAACTGGATTGAATAAGCAGGTGAAATGGTGCCTTCTACCTAGAAGTTACGGACCCACTGGAAGCCAAGACTCATAAAACATGCAGAAACTAGTGACAACAAATTTCATTTTAAACTTGTTGGGAAGTAAAGGTGGAAAAAAGATGAGAAGTTAGAGAGCATTTGGGATGGTAGGAAAATTTACATTACCCATTTCTACATTCCACTGCCTAACATAGACAAATATATGCATTCACCCTGTGAGTATAGTGTTGTTGTTTTTTGTTACTTATATCTAAAAGTAAACAGTTCTAATGCTATAAAATACATTAGATTTATACAGGCAATCAGTGATATGTAAAAATGATGGAAATTAATATAAAAACCAAAACTATGATGTCTGTTAAGAGATTCTAAAATAAAAACAGGACAGTTTGTTCATTGTCAGTTGTTTTCATTCTTCTATCTCCTAACAAAACTGTCTCTGTCTCGTGTTAGTCAAAGTTTCCTCCTCCAATCTGCTCTTAACAAAATATTTTCATTTGAAGTGCGTCCAATGTACCTTCAAGATGCATCTCAAGAAACACAGATCAATTGCTTCAATTCTCTATTACACAATTGGTGATACTGTCCAACATTCTGATGTAATCACAAGAAAGGATACAATAGCAATCCAAAACTCGTTAACATTGTTTCCATAGAAATTTCACTATCTGTCAGGATATTTTTTCCATTTTCAGAAATGCATCTTTTACCATCCTTATCTTATTTCATGATCACATTTACCATCTGATGTTATCCACCTTCTCAGGTATTTAGATTTATTGAGTTGCTTTTCATCTGTTCCTCATTTACATTAAAATACAGAAATGATCTCCTTCACAACTGTCAAACCTTCCGATTTCCTGCAGTCGATACCATAACTTTTCTTCTCACTTTCACTGATAATTTTATTTAAAGGTTTTGCAGCTTCTTATTCCGAATAAACTATTAAAACTGTCATCAACATGATGCAAGTTGTTAATATTTGTTCCTCCACAGACAAGCCCTAACAAATCCTCATTTTCCTCAGGACAGCATGATGCAAGTTGTTCATATTTGTTTTTCCACAGACAAGCCCTGGCAAATCCTCATCTTCCTCAGGACAGCATGATGCAAGTTGTTCATATTTGTTCTTCCACAGACAAGCCCTGGCAAATCCTCATCTTCCTCAGGACAGCATGATGCAAGTTGTTCATATTTGTTCTTCCACAGACAAGCCCTGGCAAATCCTCATCTTCCTCAGGACAGCATGATGCAAGTTGTTCATATTTGTTCTTCCACAGACAAGCCCTGGCAAATCCTCATTTTCCTCAGGATTTTTTTTAATTGTAAAATTTAAAAAGTCAAATTATAAGACAGCCTTAATTTGTATGAAATATATTCATTTTCTATCTTCACTGCTACAATCCAACACAAGCTTCTTAAAATTCTCAAATCTTTACCATCAATGTCAGGTTCATCTGACATTTTTATTGATACCAAGTATTTGACTCTATCAAAAGCTATAGATATAGTTAATAAAAACAAAAAAAGGTCCTTCATTTATATTGTCCTCTTGAAAAGTATTCATACTGTGAAAATAGTATTTCTGATACCATGATCATCAATAAAACTCATTTTTAAGACTGTATATCATATTACAAGGACTTATTTCAATCTTACTTAAAAGGAAACACATGAATCCATAATTTTATATTTTTATTTAACACATATACAGTTTACACAAGTTAAACCATCTAGATAAACTTTCATCGCATGTATTAAAAAAATTAATTGCTTAGAAAGAGATTTTTTTCAACATATTATTAAACTTATATCACAAATTGTCCAGAATTACCATTAGCATCAGTTGTTGCAACAGCATCACACAGATGAGGTTGTAATCTTGGGATCTTTTTCTTGCTGCGTCCTGACGGAAGGTGCAAAGTGCTGATTCTCTGCCTGTCCACCATGAAAAGGCTTTCATTTTTCTTGTTAAGAATTATGGGTAAGAATATATTATTGAATGATTTACTTAACTAAAAAAAAATAAGAAATAATTATCAGGTAAGTTTTTATTGAAGTTTCAGAAATAGCATTTGTAAGTCAAATGTGCCTATTTTATGTACAAGGATCAAGATTTTCATAAACGTATTTTTCAAGCAAACTGTTAAGCAAAGCTTTAAATATACAACAAAGATATACATAAACCAACTTAAAGAACATATTAAAAAATACAATTATCCAATTTACTTTGGTTTGCTGGCAAAGGTTTTTTTTTTGGAAAAGTAAAACATATTTTCTATACATATCTGTAAACAAAACTAAAAAATTAAAATGTTCATTTTACTTTTATTTGTTCAAAATTGTTTTCAGTGAACTAAACCATATTTTTCTCAATTACAAGTACTTATAAAAACATCACAGGTTTGATACCAAGCAATTACAGCAGAAGGTACAAATTAGCCACAAAATTAGTTCAAACTCTTCAAGAAATCCAATAAATTTCTTTCTTTGAGTCATATTCATGACAACACATCTAAACACTTCTATGACTAAAGGTGTTCGTATTTTTCTCATCCAGCTAAACAAACTGTAGGAATAAATTCTTCAAAGTTAAAAAATGTATCACAATTTTGGATGAACACCAAATTTACTGTTCCAATACAAGAACTGTTCAACCCTCAATTTACTGATTTCTTTTCATGACATTTTATGTTGATAAAAGTCCACAAATTTCATGACAATGAATAACTTTATGCCTAGATTAGTTAAAATTGTTGCAATATTGATGATATATTTGTATAAATTTGTTTGTGTGACAAACTCTTCATTAAAGGTTTGTAAGTTTCAAAGTCATGAACCAACAAGAAAAAGAGAAGTGATCCATAAATATTTTTTTAAAATTGAAGTTTATACAATTTACAGGCTGTTGTCTGTTTTGGAGTAAAGCCATCCTGTGCTATCTGCTGTGTTTGCAATGGGAAACTAAGCCCAAATTTCAGCATTGTAAATTCAGAGACTGTCCCAACAGGGGACAGAATCCATGTGATATCATTGGTAATTCCAGGGTTAACACAACTTATTAAGAAATATTATGAGATTCTACAAACCAAAACAAAAAGAATTAAAAAGGAAACACTGAGAGATTCAAAAAACATTAGTTCCCCTAAATCATGAAAGTAGGAAAGAAATTATAGTAGTTTGTACTCTTTTAAAAATCACATCAATGTCAGAGTCAAAATAATGAAAAGATGTATTTATCATTTCTCTAACACAAAGAGAAGGAAAAGGCTAAAAAATATACAGATTTTTAAATAATCATCATAATAATAGTAAGATAAAGCACTTTTATATATGTAAAAACGGCTGATATGGGTAGAGAAAGCTCTATGTAGTGGAGCAAACAACATTTTGACCTTCGGTCATTATCAGGTTTACAAGGAAAGAAAGAGGTAATTGACCAATAGCTCACCATGTTTCAAGCCAGCTGTGTAATTGAGTGTAGGAATGTAGAGAGTGTTCTTAGATGTTACCTCTTTCTTTCCTTGTAAACCTAATAATGACCGAAGGTCAAAATGTTGTTCGCTCCACTACCTAGAGCTTTCTCTACCCATACCAGCCATTTTTACAAGTATAATTTTCTCTACAAGTGGATTTTCTCGTCATCACAGAAGTACTTTTATATTTCAGTTATGTTTTTTTCACTATGAGCATGCATTTTAACCTAATAATATTACAAGCATAAGCTCAATCCAAATCCTTAGACCATGGACATCTGAAGTAAAGGTTTTAAGATCACATAACAAATACTGACATTACCAAGTGTATTAACTGTATATAAATAGCATAAACTTAGTCTGAAGGTATTTGGTTTTATTCAGCAACTTTGTACTACATCAATTAGTTTAATCTGTGCATCAAAAACAGGAAAAGCCTCAACACACCATACTTGGAAAAACATAATTTATTTATGATCATAACATGTGACACAGTCAGGTCACAAGTGACAATTTGATTATTTCATAAAGCATCACAACAAACAATCCAACTAAATCAAACTAAGAAAACGTGAAAAACAAAATGGTAGAATATTGTTCAGATCACCAAATCACACCTTTGATCACCAACATTTTTATTTTCATGACACAATCAAGTATTTTCTTCAGCAATGCTGTCATAAAATTATTTTAGTCAAAATAAGACCCAATGACATCTAACATATCGATTTCAACCAAACTCAAATTCTAGCAATCTGTTGCAAATAACCTTATTATAACTATAAAATGGACTAAGCTTATTTCCAACATCCTTATATGTAAAATTAAATAATACATGATGTTTCCTTTCACTTATAAAGTTGTATACTTAGATTTAACTCAACCTCAGAAATCTAATTTGCTAGAATGCTGATCTAAAGTACACACAGACAATCACTTACCAGGTAAATATTTCCTGTTGACAACTAAAACATTCCTGAAATCTGTAAGAACTATAACGTATCATTTTTGCCCTTGAAGTTCCAAAGTAAATACATGTTACTTGTTAATAAATCCTCAAGTCTGCTGACATACCATTATATTTACAAAGATAATAAACTTGAACATGAATTAAAAAAACAACAACATATTATTCAACTATCTTCTTCTGACCTGATAGTTAGGGTGTTTAACTTAAAACCTGAGGGTTGCAAACTGTAATCCCTGTCACTAAACATGCTTGCCCTTTAGGGTTGCTATCAGGGCTAGTTACTCAATTGTAAACTATTTTGGCTAAAACAAGATATTTAAATGGTCAACCTTACAATTAAATAAGATGAAATGCAAATAATAATAAAAATAAAAACTACAATTTTACTATCTTCATTCTTTATATATATACTATTTTATTTCTAGTCCTAGGAATACAATTAGTGAAGTTTAATTCCCCTAACCTATCGTATGCACAAAGTACAAATTGTAAAACTCGGAATCACTGAATCAGTCTTGTTGTTTTGTGCAACTTTTAGCTGAAAAAGAAAGCACAAATACAAGATTAAGATTTAGTTAACAGAAGCACATGTGGCGTAAGTCTTAACTTTTAGTTTTAAGCAAACACTAACCCTCGCGACGTGACTTTAAAAATAACTAAAACGTTCAGTTCTAACAACTAATCCACACTTGTGTTTGACAATCACTTACCTCTTCTTCTCGTCCAACTCCAAGCCAAATGAAACGCGGCCATGGTTTTTTACGCTTGATTGATGTTGATGTTATCACCTCTAGATCAAGCTTCATTGAACGATGCGCTTTGGGGTTCTGGTTTTACTCTCAACTGTAAACTATAAACACCATGATTCAACATGTACGTATCGTTGTATGATGCTCTTAGTACGAAGAGTGTGAATCATAACTGTCGCAGATTATGGTATTCCTGATGAATTATAGGCTTGGAAATTGACAGGACAAAAACTGAGCTTTGCTGGACAAATACTTCATCACTTAGTGGTGTTACAGTTTTAACTACTAAAAATAATCACAACCGTAATTCTAGATAATTAGAAAATATTAATAAAGCATAAAAACCAAAATTTAACAACTGTAAACAAACAACCCGCTCAGATATTTTTAGATAGCTCCCCCTAGTTGAAATTGTTATACCAATGAATATTTCAATGTTTTATTTTAAAATATATACATATATATAACGTGCTTATGCGTGTGTGTGTTACATAGTGTATCATACCTCTTAAAAGAAACGCTATTAATAGAATGTAAAATCTATAAAAAAAATTGGTGCCGTTTTGTGTTACAACATGTCCATATATTAAAAAAAAGTATTATTGTTTTGCTATTTATCTATTTCTTATTCCAAATGTTTTTTAAATGTAATTCATTAATCCGCATTGTGCTTTGTAACGTCTTCAATCTTTGGCTGGGCTCACTTCATTTATTTCGTAAAAATAATACTATATCCAGTCATATATGCACACTTTTTTCACTTATAAGTAGTTACAAATCGAAGTTTACAAATAACGTTTCTACTTTCAACAGAATTTTTTTTACTAACAAATTATTGCTGTTGTTGTTTTGAACTAAGCACAAAGATACACAAAGGGCTATCTGTGCTCTACCCATCACGGGTATCGAACGCCCGGATTTTAGCTTTGCAAGTCCGCAGACATACCGCTGAGCCACTGGGGGGCACTAATCAACCTATTAACTTAACAACCTACAAGCACAGAACATATGTGACCGTCACTAACGTCTTTAAATTATATGAATTTAACAACTCAAATTGATACTACAGACTGAATCTCCAATAATTGCTTACTCTTATTCATACTCACGTATTAATTTCGATCTTTACCTGACTGATATCTAAATTAAAACATCAAAATATAGCTTATAAAACTTCTCCTTTCTGGATTATGAAGTCCCTTAAATAATTCTAATACAAAAGTAGACACTATAATAAACTGTGCGTTACCAAGTACTTTTCACTGGTGTCTCTTCTGAGGCCCATTGTATGCAGATGAAATGACTCATTGTTCCTTGTTGCTACTGGCTGTCCTTTCACTGCAAAAGTTTATTCTAAATTAGTGATCAAGTGAAATCACTATCTGTTCCATTCGTGTTGATCCTTTGGGAATAATCTTCAAAAGAATTCTGGTCTCCTCAGCAGGTTAACACTCGTTGATAAATTAATTTCTGAAGTTTTCCATTCAGTTTTTGCATCACTGTTGTACTTTCATTGGTTTGGGGCGATGCAAACCACATAATTGATCCTTTACTTACATCAGGCTATTTCTGATTGTCTCTTAATTTTGGAACTCATTCTTTCTTGTATCAGGCATTGTACAGCCATATCATGTCACCCTGAGGGAATCTAGTCTCATCAATATTAACATAGTAGTGGCTTCTTGTCATATTATCAGCTAATAAATCTTTCCTAAGTAAAATCATGCATGACCACAAGAGTGTTCCCTAGTTCCTCTTTGTATTTGTATAAGACTGCTGAGTGGCTACCCGCTGGATATGAGTACAAAATGTCCAGTAGCGCTTTCAGATCTGTACTAAATATCGATAATGCTGGTGGGACGTTCGTAACACAAAGTTACCCAAAGGACTATTCTAGCAGTATAAGTTCACAAACATACCGCTATTCCACTGAGAAGTACAGTTTCCTGAAATTTAATCCAGAAGGAGTGTTTTCTAACTTTCTCCAGCGACTTCTTAACTCTTAAGTGTCCAGATGCTGGAAGATTGTGGAAATGAAAAAGTGCTTCAGAATGTACACTCTATCCAGGATGTTGCATGATGCTGAAGTTATTTTGGATGTTTTATTGCCATTTTACTATCTTAATTTCTGGAATGTGAAATTTCACCAGCCACTTCAATACCACATTGTCAGTTTGCAGTGTAAACGTTTTATGGCTTGAAAATTTGAGTTATATAGTATTTTCTTTCTGCTGTATTGATTGCCTTGTTATATTATGTAAATATATCTTATTTCCCAAGTTGTATCTCTCTAAACACTGCCCACATCGCAAAATCGTTGACATTTTTATCTAAATTGTGTAGATCTTCAAGAGTTATGTACACTAATACAAAAATGTTGGTCAATTATTCCTTCAGTCCCTTGAATGATTCTTCACAATCAACAGTCTAACAACATTTTATTGGCTTATTAAAACAACTTGTGCAGAGGAAAAGTGTTTTCTCAGAGAATGACAGTAAAAACACAGTTCAAGAAATTATCTTACTCCTCATGGAACGTTTGGCCAATTCTAAACAGAATCGATTTTTGATGGACCTGTAGAAGCTTCCTTTGTGTTGACTATATACTCCATGAAAGTCACATGTTAATATAATAATTCACGCTTCTTGGGATTCACCACAAAGTTATCTTTATTGACCTAATCCTGAATTTTCTTTAGCTTCTCAAAAGCACTGTCAAAAGTTTCTCCATGAGCAATTTTATCATTCCATTCAAATAGATGAATACGACATTTCGGGATAATTCTGACAGAGAGCACATCATTAACCATTAAGATATAGCAGGAGCATAATATGTAAACAGTAACATCACTTATTGGGCTACTCTTTTACCAACGAATAGTGAGATTGACCGTAACATTATAACGTCCCCATATTTGATGTGGTAGGGATTCGAACCCGCGATCCTCGGATTACGAGTGCCTTAACCACCTGGCCATGCCAGGCCTTTTTTATAGGTAATATCTCAGTTGCCCCCCAGTGGCTCAACGGTATGTCTGTGGACTTACACGCTAAAATCCGGGTTTCGATACCCGTGGTGGGCAGAGCACAGATAGCCCATTGTGTAGCTTTGTGCTTAATTCAAAAAAAAAATCTCAGTTAAAGTATTAAAAATATAAGTGACAACAAATGGTTACATGAAATAGTGTTTTATTTTTACATTGTTCCAAAGTGTTTGTTTGTGTTTTTCTTATAACAAAGCCACATCGGGCTATCTACTGAGCCCACCGAGGGGAATCGAACCGCTGATTTTAGAGTTGTAAATCTGTAGACTTACCGCTGTACTAGCGGGGTGCCCGTTCCACAGTGAGTCACAGTAAGTTTACAGGTTAATGCCTATTGAGTATCTTTGCACCAAGGAAACAGCTGCCATTTTTGCATGTTGTGGTTTAATAAATTAGTGATATAATTAAATAGTTAATCTTAAAATTAATCGTGAGATTAGTAAGATATTTTCAATGAAAAATTTCCAAAGTTTAAATGATTCTTTTAATTTAACATATTATATTGAATACGACTGTACCAGACAAATAACATTAAAAGCACTTCATCTAGAAGTGATATTATACAACTTAGAGAACTATGGTGTAAACAAACCAGTTTCTTGACACTTCAAAAGTTTTAACATACAATTAACTAACTTTATTTTCCCAGTGGTACAATGGTGTGTCATCATACGTATTCCGCTAGCAACTGAGTTTCGATACTCATGGTTGGCAAAGCCCAGATAGCCTATAGTGCAGCTTTGTATTTAACTACAAAAAAATTAAATGGTAAATATTTTTCGTATTGATTTTATCTATGTGTATGTAGATATATATTTGTTTGGTTTGTTTAATCTTTCAGCCGTGGGGGTGTTACATTATGACGGTCAATCCTACTATTCGTTGGTAAAAGAGTAGCCCAAGAGTTGGCGGTGGGAGGAGATGACTAACTACCTTCCCTCTAGCCTTACATTGCTAAATTAGGGACGGTTTGCGCAGATAGCCCTCGTGTAGCTTTGCGTGAAATTCCAAACTTACTAAATCAATTAGACTTATACTTCTAAAAACTGGTTTTCAATACACAGATATCCAGCCCTTAGTGTAGCTTTGTGCTTAATAAACAACAACAACAGCAATCACATTTACGACCTATAGATTGCATGTCGAGCTCCCTAATAATCAGACTATACCAATCTCACACGTTTTACAGCACAATTTTATACCATAGTTCTTAATCTAGACCAACGCCCTTAATCTGTGATTCAATGTTCACTGGTGGTCCAAGGTCCCACATCGGTTTGTCTGGAAAAGAAAAAGAAACTACTTGATTAGAAAATGGAAGTGACAGCATGGTGTTTTGTTGTGGTTTACCTTGATAACAACATAATTAGGGCGGTCCACAAATAAAAAAGGTTTGAGATCCACTGATATAGACGTTTATAGAAAATGTTTGTTATTGGTTGACCGATGAAAGTTTGGCGTAGTGTAATGGGTGTAGTTTAACATGTTGAATTTATCTACAACATTAAAAAAAAATTGAGCCATATAAGATTTGCGTTAAGCTATAGCATTTTACTATTGATTTTTCAGACAGAGAATAAGCTGTATCCAATAACGATTTTACGAAATAACTTTTGTAAAAGCAGTCTAGACATCTTCTGGCCTCACATAGGGTTTTTTTTCATGCTCCTATCCATTTCGGGATAGGAGAAACAATCTTCAATGGATCTTAAGAAATTTGTTGGAATTATTCACATTTTTTTGAAATCCAGCTTAAAATTCTTTTAGATCCAAAACTACCAATAATCCAATACAATGCGCAGCCAATTTTGAAATGTTAAATTGAAAAAAAAAGTTTTTGAACATCATGTATACAAAATGTATTTAATAATGTGTGGGGGGAAGTATTTTCTGATAGCAAAGCCACATCAGGCTATCTGCTAAGTCCACGAAGGGGAATCGAGCCCCTGATGTATTTAATAACTTTTATACATAGTAAACAATTATTGACATATGGAAATCTTTCATTGACATTTTTTTACATTGCAATGTTATAAAATTTATTGAAGAGTTTATATGTAGAATACATTAAGTTAATCATTTATTTTCACATAAACTTTCATTATCTTTAGAATTTTCACAACCGTGGAGTAGCTGCTTTGAACTTTTGCTTCGTCCTTTTCTGATTCTCACATCATGTCATCATCTGTCCCATCCATTACACAGGATATACAATATGATTCAAAACTTTTAAATTTGTAAAACATGTATCAAGACTGAACATTCGCGAATGTAATATACGGTGAATATTTCGTGAGGCATTTGTTGGAAAAAGTGTACATAATAGTAGGGCAAATACGATGTATAGGTATATACATACAATCATAAAAAGCGGTTTGAGAAGAAGTAAAAAAAAGTCATTTGATATATTGATTAACATGATTATTTTATTCTGCTATGAATGAAAATATGACATAATACTTTTGTATTTCAATAAACTTTTAATCCAAAGGCACGTTGTTAAGCATTTCTAACAAGTGACAACATATGTACAGCCATTTACCTCTAAAATATTTAGATAAATCACTTGTATAATACTTCTTGTCTAATATAGAGGGCAATAGAATCGTTGTTTATATGTTTCGATTTCGATTTGTCACTGTGTGGTTTGGGTTTGACGATTCAAATGTGTGTAAGTGTATTGTAGTATATTTACCATGGCTGAAAATAAACCCAAGTAAGTTTACTTATATTTAATAGTCAGATACACATAAAAGTGTTACTTTTGCGTTTAAAATATTTTTTTTACTTCATTTGATATTAGCTAAAGAACTACTTTAGCTTGAAAGTTAAAGGTAAATGAAAGATGAAAAGCAGTTTGTTCGTTCATCTTATGCCATGACAAGAGAATTGGTATGTAATTGATTAAACATAAAATTAAAAGTAATACACAACGAAAACCACAATTATTTATTATTTCAAAACAAGATTGCTTGAACAAATCTGGCCGCAACATATAATGACATAGCAAAATATAATTGTTTCGTAGTTGTATTCTACTAATAAATAAATGTGGTTTAAATTTGTTTCGTTTTTAATTGCCCCCCAGTGGCTCAGCGGTATGTCTGCGGACTTACACGCTAAAATCCGGGTTTCGATACCCATGGTGGGCAGAGCACAGATAGCCCATTGTGTAGCTTTGTGCTTAATTCAAAACAACAACAACTTTATTAATTTGTAAATTGTACGTTATTTCAGTAGACTTAGTCTAACTTTATTTGTTAGCAAAAAATACCTAAACTTAAACCATTAGGATAAGTAATGAAGTACAAGTACTAATGTAACCACTAATGTAAAGATAAAGAGGAAAGTCTCTCTAAGTACAATATCAATGATAGCTACTGTGAAATACTCAAATTATGGAAAAAAATAGTTGGTATATTTTGGATATCAAATTTTAGTTGCTCAAAGTGTTAAGTACAATATAGAGTAATCTAAAACCGAATGAAACATACACCTGCACATCCTTATTTAGTAACAACAGAAGTTTAAAATAAATAACTTGTCACACAGTTATGAAGCAAACCAGGTATTCACAACTAACAATTTGTTTTTGAAAAATGAGTCAACTTGGGGTCTTCCGAATCTCAAATTCGCATAGCTATGCTTCAAGTTTACATTTTCATATTTTCTTTATTCAACATTCAATCAGACCATTTTTAGAAAAAAAATTCTTGAATTTTTAGTAATTTGAAAACTTTTATATCAACCTAACTGTATAATTTGTTCACATTTCAGAGTAAATACTTGTAAAATGTTAAGTTCTTTATATCAAACTTTTTACTGAAAATAAAATATATTAACATATTTTCTAATCATTGTGAAAAAATGTGCAAAAACTGTTCTAGATAAATTAATTTTGTTTGTTTAGTGCACTAATACTAATACTGTGTATCTAAGATGTTTTTTTTTCTCCCCTTTTTAGCCCAGATGATCTTTCAACAGCTATTTTAAAAACAAAACAAAAACCTAATCGATTGCTAGTAGAAGAAGCACTGAGTGATGATAATTCTGTTGTGGCCTTATCTCAGGTACTGTTTTATAAAACATTATAATAAGATATTTAACTGTCAAAGTGGTATTTAGAGGTACACCCTTTTCTTTAAAGTGGAGAAGGGTGTACACCCATTTCATTAAAGAGGGGTGGTATCATCATAGATCACATTCATTAAGTACCTTTCTTGTGGTCTGGAAAATACTTGTATTGAGTCTGGTTTAATTAAAACTATATTTTATCAACAGGCATACTTTTGATGTTTTATAATACAAGTTATATGAAATCCATATAATAATTGAATACTGCGTGTGAGTAACAGTATATGTATGTCAGAAATGTAATTTGAAATCTTTAAAATTGTTTGTGTATATCATCTGTATTGTTTTTTTACCTTTTTAAAATTATTAGTTATGAAGCATCGGGTACAATATTGAAAGTAATACGTTTTATCCCTTATAACTAACCTATGAATATCCATTCACTATTGATTTAACATTTGATAAAGATTACTGTCAGGTAATTTTTGAGGTTGTTGAAAGTAGAAAACTTGCTTTATCTTGTAATTGGATACTGAAGTTAAAATATCATTTATTATTGAAATAGTGAGAATATAGTAAAAGTGCGGTATTAAAAGTTGCATAAGTTTAACATTTGGCTGTACAATTGTTTACAATGATCCATTCAAACCTAAGAATATTCTCGTAAGGCTTATGAGTATAATATTCACTGATACAAAAATTTTGTGTTGAGGTACTGAGGCTTTGTGTAGTAGACCTTTTGCCTTTGGTGCAAAGTTTTTTTAAGGGTTTAATTCTTTTCACAGTACTATTATAACAAAGAAATAATTTGTCTAGATTGTTAGGTATGAAAAAGGGGTTGTTAATTGTTAATGGGCTTAGGGAGATCCCATCACAAAGGAAGCATAGATAATGTGTTTATTTTCTGGACTGTTATTCTTGTTTCTGTCTTTTCTAGGCAAAAATGGATGAGCTTCAACTGTTTCGAGGAGACACTGTTCTTTTGAAAGGGAAGAAGAGAAGAGAAACAGTTTGTATTGTACTGTCAGATGATACTTGTTCAAATGAAAAGATTCGTATGAATCGTTGTATTAGAAATAACCTGCATGTCAGATTGGGAGATGTTGTTAGGTTAGTAGTTGTTGTTGTTTTTGAATTAAGCACAAAGCTACACAATGGGCTATCTGTGCTCTGCCCACCACAGGTATCGAAACCCAGATTTTAGCGTGTAAGTCTGCAGACATACCGCTGAGCCACTGGGGGGCGTTAGGTTAGTAGGAGATGTTGTTAGATTAGTACAATTAAAAAGATTACATAGTAATGAAAATTACAAGAACTAATAGTTTGGATGTTGTATGTGTGTAAACTTAATTGGTCATTAATACAAATGATAGCTGTTGCATATTGTAAAGCATGTACATTATAATATAATTTTTTATTTCAAAACATAGTTACCATCTGCTGATACCATAGTTGTTCCTCAGTGTTGACTTTGCCTATCTAAGCATTGGTTTCATCTGCTCCAGTCTTTGTATTTCACTTGGATGCCCTCGGCAATATCTAATTTACAAATATCTCCACACATGTCAGTACCCTCTGTCCTGGTACTATACAAAAGCACCTCACTTATTGAATGTAATCACATTTTCTCAACAAAGCATTGCTCGTAGTTTTCTCCAACAAATTGTTGAATTTTGTTCCATTATTGATTGAGATTTTGTCAACACTTTGTGGATTTCTGCATCATTATAATTTTCATTAAAAAAATTTGATGTGATATTTGGGTATGAATTCCAACATTACCACTGTCAGCACAGCAGCTAATCTGACTGTCCCATTTATTCTTTGTTTTCTAGTGTCTCTCTAAGATTAGGATGAGTAGGCTGGAGGTACTCTTAGTTGAGGATGTCTGTGTTTTATTTGGTCAGGAATTGGAGACATACATTTAGTCTTAGGGTTTCTCGAATTATTATTTGTTGTTATTCTGGGGACAACTTGGATTCAGTATTTTTGATGCCTTTTCATTGAGCCAGCTTCTCATTGGTCCAGTTTTTATCAAATTCCCCCTGTTTCTTTTATTAAATTAGTCACTTGGGGTTGTCAGGTTATCAGGCTTTCCTGAGACAGATAGACCTCGTACTCTCGACTGTCTGTTTGAATGCTTCCATCGAACAAAACAAATCATGGTTTTTGGATATATGGGATTCCAGGATGGTTTGTGTAATCCCATTAAACCAGTCACATTTTCTTATATTTGTTTGATCCTCACTCTTTCTCTGAGATGTTTCTTTCCTCCTTCCCACCAAGAATTCTTAGCAGCTTTTCAATGGTCCCCACTTCAATTTGCACATGAATGGAGGTCTTGTATTGACTTCTCTGTTGGTGAGGTTCACTTCTGTTCCTTCTGTATGGATGTCTTGTATTGATTTCTCTGTTGGTGAGATTCACTTCTGTTCATTCTGTATGGAGGTCTTGTATTGACTTCTCTGTTGGTGAGGTTCACTTCTGTTCATTCTGTATGGAGGTCTTGTATTGACTTCTCTGTTGGTGAGGTTCACTTCTGTTCATTCTGTATGGAGGTCTTGTATTGACTTCTCTGTTGGTGAGGTTCACTTCTGTTCATTCTGTATGGAGGTCTTGTATTGACTTCTCTGTTGGTGAGATTCACTTCTGTTCTTTCTGTATGGAGGTCTTGTGTTGACCCCCTTCCTGCATGTCACAACCTCAGTAGATTGAACATTTGAGCTTGAAACGTTTGACACTAAGGTGACTCGTAGTTAGATTATGTGAAGTTTATTCATAGCTAATGGCAGTTGGTAAGGGTATTTTATCTCATGTGGGTACATATTTTAGTTAAATAATTTTTGTATGAGTGTAAAACACATCTGTAACTTTATTGAAGCTAAAGATGGGTGTATAGTTTTACATTGAAAGTATTAACAGTTTTAACAAATAGTTTGTGTCAGTATAACCACCAGTTAATTACTAACTTTATATCCACACATTAAAATGTTATATAGTTTCATTGTCATTGGGTTGCTTTGAAAACAGTTATTAAATTAGGATACAATTTCTGTCTACAGATTCTGATAGAAATAGACATCATCGTTATTGGGTTGCTTTGAAAACAATTATTAAATTAGGATATCATTTTTGACTACAAATTCTGACAGAAATAGACATAGTTTAAAATGTATTTCAGTTATGCTTACATGTAGTTTTCACATATATTTAGGAGATGTATATTTAGAAAAGGTTTTAAGGCTTACTTTTTACTGCTACATTAGCTGACACACATGTGATAGTTTCAGTTATATTAAATGAGTGTGAAACAATCTGTTTCTTACTTAGTGTTCAAGCTTGTCCAGATGTCAAGTATGGAAAACGAATACACGTTCTACCTATTGATGACACCGTAGAAGGTCTGACGGGGTAAGCCAAACTACAACCAACTTCTACATTCATCATTATTGAGTTCTGAGACCATTCGTGTGTTATCATAATTTTTCTATTTGAAAGATTTTATCCTGAAAGGTAGATTAGAAAGTTGATTCAAAGTTATCAGTGTGTTCATTAATGATGTAGACAAAAGATCCTATCAGTTTGATCTTTTCTGTTTTCACTGTTAATGTCTCATCTGTAACACAAGGATCACATGGTTTACTTTAAGGAACGAAATCGTGAGATTTTATAAACATGTTTAATTTTTATTATAATTATTGTAGTTTATCTTCATTGTTAAAAATGTTCTCAATTTATATAGCCAGTTCTATCAGTCAGTTTCGTTTTCCTGTCATAAAGAAAAGGTACAAAATTCATAGATAGTTCTATTATTTATTCATTTTTCTTTTCTATTCAAGAAATGTACAAAATTTGTAGCCAGCTTGATAATTTAATCAATGACCTTTGTCCAAGAAAGAGTATTGACATTTTATATACAGTTGTATTATTTAATCTCATTTTCAATTAAAGATATTTACTAAGTTCAAAACCATTTATATTATTAAATGAATTAATTTTTCCATTATTCCAAATCTAATAGTATGTGATATAACAGAGGCATGTTAAATATTTGCTACAGTATTTATTAGAGGACATTTAATTTGTTTTAGAGTGTGGTATGAATTGTTTTATAAATGATATCTTGTATCATGTCGAGTAGCTTTGTTACAGTTCATCCATCATCAGCCAGGTCTCATTACCAATAGTGTTTTTTTTATTTGTAGGTAATAGCCCTGATGGTGGTAACTGTGTTGTTCTAATTAGTTGACTGTAACTAATGGTAAAGATTTTACCTTTTCATTGTGTCAAAAGATGTTGGTTTTGTGTATTTTTTACTCTTAATTGATATGTTTTTAGGAGTATTTTTGAAGTGTACTTGAAACCCTACTTTTTGGAAGCTTACCGACCTATTCATAAAGGAGACCTGTTTGGAGTCAGAGGTGGAATGCGTGCCGTAGAGTTTAAGGTTGTAGAAACCGATCCCAGTCCGTACTGTATTATTGCTCCTGACACTGTTATTCACTGTGAAGGTGAACCAATCAAAAGAGAGGTAACAAAAAGTGTCTTAGTTGAACATAAGTAATGTAACAAAGTAAATTATTGAAGGTACTGATAACTGAAACAATGTATTGTAGTGATCTGTTCATGAATGATGCTGTGATGTCATATTAGCTCTTTCTTCCAAACTAAGCCTCATCTCTAGCTTGATTGTTATATGATTAATGGACATCAAACACAATTAAGTAGTTTATCTTCTCAGGAGTTTTTTCTGTTACCAAAGGACATGGTCATCTTATTTATCCAATTAAAAGTCAAGAATTTGATTAATGTGTAGATAAATGGAAATTTTATTTAATATTTTGATAACAGTGCATAATGTTTTAAGACAAAGCCCACAGTGTATTTTAATGTTAAAATGAAATAGTAGTTTAAAATATTTTAAACCTGGAACCCAGAGTTATAATAGTGATTTTCTATAATAGGAAATACAGTTTTATCAGTTGCTTATATTGGCACTGAAGCTTATACTAGGTAGTTTTTAGATTTAACATGTATGTTGTATCACATATGATAATAATTTTGTTCACTTGTCTGTTCATCTGTACTTGTATGAGAGTACTGTAATGTTTGATTGTAAATGAGAAATGTACACACTTGTATACAGACTACAAGATAAATACGTAGTTAATAGCATTTGTAACTTACTGGTATTCATTTTGTCGATACAGTTTTTTTATGTTCTCAAACGTTTGTAACTTCATGTTTATTGGTGATTTCCAGAACAAATATTTGAAGACAATTATTCTGAAAAGAGCATTACTAAAACTTAGAGATGTTATTTTATGAAGAGATACTTTGATATCAAAGTGTTTTGTGTTTTAGGCTCACAGTGGGGATTCCAATACTGCAGTTTTCTCCACTCACAAGATCAACTATTATTGGTCATTGCTGCTCTCTATATATACAAACATTTTATTCATAGCATGCCACAAGCTTTCTGTCCCCCCTTATTAGAATCAAATTATTCCAACGTGTGTTTCGTGTAGATCATTGTATGTCACCTCTCTACCCCTAGGAGCTTAGTATTCTCACGTGATTCTCTCTGTGTACCTCCACTGAACTATCATTTCTCATTTGACAGCTCTAGTACTTGAATGTTGTTTTGTCTTTACACCTGGACTTAGTGTACTTAAAGGATGTTGTTTTGTCTTTACACCTGGACTTAGTGTACTTAAAGGATGTTGTTTTGTCTTTACACCTGGACTTAGTGTGCTTAAAGGATGTTGTTTTGTCTTTACACCTGGACCTAGTGTACTTAAAGGATGTTGTTTTGTCTTTACACCTGGATTTAGTGTACTTAAAGGATGCTGTTTTGTCTTTACACCTGGACTTAGTGTACTTAAAGGATGCTGTTTTGTCTTTACACCTGGACTTAGTGTACTTAAAGGATGCTGTTTTGTCTTTACACCTGGACTTAGTGTACTTAAAGGATGTTGTTTTGTCTTTACACCTGGACTTAGTGTACTTAAAGGATGTTGTTTTGTCTTTACACCTGGACTTAGTGTACTTAAAGGATGTTGTTTTGTCTTTACACCTGGACTTAGTGTACTTAAAGGATGTTGTTTTGTCTTTACACCTGGACTTAGTGTGCTTAAAGGATGTTGTTTTGTCTTTACACCTGGACCTAGTGTACTTAAAGGATGTTGTTTTGTCTTTACACCTGGACTTAGTGTGCTTAAAGGATGTTGTTTTGTCTTTACACCTGGACTTAGTGTACTTAAAGTGATCTTCATTTGTTAAACTTCCAGTGTTCTGGAATTTGAAATTGACATAATTTATCTCAGCTTAAAAACGTATCTCAGAATGGCTAGTATGGACATTATCACTTTTATTGATAAGCACAGAACAATGTTTCATCCTGAAGATGACCTAGGAAGGTTGAAACGTTGTTCTCTGCTTATCAGTAAAAGTGTTAACATGCATACCAGCTGTTCTGAGATACATTTTTATTTTAAGTGAGGTTGTTATCATCAAGAATTATCTTAGCTTATACCAGTTGCATTTTGAAGCTAATGTTACCACTTTGGGGAACATGCCTTCATAGGGTGTTGTCTCACAGGCCACAGGTGTAGTTAACCAAGCATGGATTTTTTTTTATCAACATTTATCTTCTGGGAAGTAAATGTTAAATAGGTCGTCAGCCTCTTTCTTCAGTTTTTGCTCACAGTTCCTCTTGTAGATATTACTCTGTTTGAGTGGATAATGATCTGGGTAATCTTTTTCCATTATAAAATTTTAGATGTTTGTTTCTTTATTTCCGTTAGGGGTCTACAGAGATTCCATGTTTTTTCTGCTTCCTTATAATGGCTTTTATTCACATTCCTTCGTGGAAAGTTTCAGCCTAATTTTGTCAAGAGTTTGATTGTCTATTGCCCAAACTTTTGATAGACCTCACCAGACTATCTGAGCATAGAATTCATGCATGTTGTCATCTAGATACTGCAGTTACACTTCAAAAAGTACTGTCTGCTCTTTTATTCCTAATTTCAAGAATTATCTGCCTGTTGTCAAAGTCCACTCAGGCTGGTTCAGTTACCTTAGAACACCATTTGATGTTCTTCTTACCTTTCACAAAATTGTTAATCTCACTCCAACACATCGACAATTAGGCTGTCACCCCATGAGAATTAACATTGTGTTTAACTTTTCTCTGACAGAACCTCCCCTTCCTGTGGCTTGACTGTCCTTCTGCTTCTTTTTTCTTCCTGTTTGCTGCTGTTTGTATGTCCATCACTAGAAACATCTGCATCGATGTCTGCACACAACATTCAATAGCCTTGACCTCAAAGGACTATAAACACAACATATGATTCTTACTGAGTTATGTAACCAAACTTGTAATAACTATAGCCTTTATAACAACTGCTTTTAACTCTCTTTACGAAGAAAACTAAACAGTCAGGAAATATTAACTTACAAAATAAATGATTTAATATTGCCTACACTAAATAACCATTTGTGTCTGATATTTGTTGTTAAGCTTGAAGTTACATAATATTTATGCACTCTGAGCTGCACCCACCATGTGTTATCAAAACCTGATTTTTAATGTACAATGTATACCACTAAATCACTACATGTATACCACTGAATCACTACATGTATACCACTGAATCACTACATGTATACCACTGAATCACTACATGTACACCACTGAATCACTACATGTACACCACTGAATCACTACATGTACACCACTGAATCACTACATGTACACCACTGAATCACTACATGTACACCACTGAATCACTACATGTACACCACTGAATCACTACATGTACACCACTGAATCACTACATGTACACCACTGAATCACTACATGTACACCACTGAATCACTACATGTACACCACTGAATCACTACATGTACACCACTGAATCACTACATGTATGAATGTCTTATTAATGGTATGGAAAGATATGAGGTGTAACAAGTGCACAAGCTTATTTTAAAATTGATTTGGCATAGCTGGAACCTCCAATTTTATAAATTAAGAATATAACATGCAGTGATTCCTGGAAACCAGATCACATAGGAAGAGGTATCAAACTTACATTAAAACACCTGTGAACTGATAAGTGTGCTGAAAGTTACAGTGTGAAGGAAAAATCTTTCTTTTATTTCTTTGTTAGTATATATTATGGACATGCAATAATTTAAAACTAAAAATTGTCTTTGATTCCTGCTGTATTTAGGATGCTGGTTTGATGTTTTAAATGGTGCGTTATTTTGTACCATTCCAAACATTCAAACGTGGACTCCCCTTGATGTACTCGGTAGATCGCTTGATGTGGCTTTGCTATAAGAAAAACACATTCCTCTGCTAAATTAGGGATTGCTAGCACAAATAGACCTTTTGTAGCTTTGTGCAAATTCAAACCAAACAAAATCAATGAATTGGTGCACATTGAGTGTTTACTATGAGTCACCATGTTTTATTTCCACTAAGTAATTCTGTGGAATAACTTGTTTTCTTTCTGTTTTCATCAACAAACTCTGAAATGGACGTAAGCTTGGTGATAAAAGGGACCATTCGTTATCTTTTTTTTTTCTAATGTCTGACAAAACGAAAACATAAAATATTGTGAAATTGTTTGTACCAACTTCTATTCTTATTGGTTATTGAACCATAGGAAGAAGAAGAGACTCTGAATGCTGTTGGTTATGATGATATTGGAGGTTGCCGAAAGCAGCTAGCACAAATAAAAGAAATGGTGGAACTGCCTCTTCGACACCCAAGTTTATTCAGGGCTATTGGAGTTAAAGTATGGAGTTGTTATAATTGTTTAGCTGGTATTTAAAATATTGTCATTATTGTATATTTGTTTTAATAAAACAATTTTTGTGATTTATTATTAATATAATCTTGTTAAGCAGTAGCTCCAAGTGTAAATGTTTTTTTGCTTTTTTTTACATTTTATAATTTATGACAACAGAAATTCATATCAATTTGTTAACTTTTACTTTTTTGTTTAAATGTAAGAGAACTGTCAATATTATTCATAATATTCTGTTTTTATTCAGGTTTATTTTACCACAAATCATATTGGAAAAAACCTGCTTTACAAGTAATTTTATGGTTTGGCTAACTGTGTGCACGTTGGAAGGATAAAAGTGCAAATACCTCAATCTTTGTACAGAATTACATTCAGCATTTAATTAAAGTACTTTCTTATCAGTGTATGTAGATAAACATTGAATCAAAACACAATTTATAATTCAAATTTTTATATTATTTAAGTTTTAATTTCTTAGTTTTAAAGGAAATATTAAAACAAATGGCCACTCTCTGCCTCTCCAAGTTACATGATCAGTGGTCATATATCAGTTTTCAACCTTTTTTTGCTTTACTGAGATATCAAGTTGTTTGTTTGACCTGTGCAAGGTACTTCATTTATATGCTGTCTTTTAACAGATGTCTAATTCTCTTTGACATTTGTAGCTTGACTCACTAGTTTGAACCGGTATCCCACTAAACTTTCTCACCCTTTTAGTTGTGGGAGCATTATAATGTGACAGTCAATCCCACTTTTTGTTGGTAAGAGTAGCCTAAAATGGTTGATAACATGCAATTATTGTTTTTCTACAAATAAAAAACTATATAGAATAATGTACCACAAAATTGAAGGACTCCTTTGATTTGCAAAAGAAATCATTGCATTGCTGTTCTAATTCAGTACTCTATTTATCTTAACAGTCATGGTCCAGCTGACACAGTTAGAAAGTCGTTAGCACAGTATATATTTTTTTTTTGTCACATAAATACCAGATTTTTTTTCATATATCCAGTCTTTGTCTTGCAAACACATGTGTCATTTATTAATTTTTGTGCCATCAAAGTATAACTCCAAAATCTTTATTTACCCTCACCTCCTAACTTAGGGGCTAGTGGAACTTAAATTCCAGAATACAGATTTTTATCCTATATTTCATGGGCTTTTTCAAATTATTTTATCCCCTTTTTTAGAGGATTCAAAAATTTTTCTTTCTTACGAAGGGATTGTGATGGTTTTAAAACTGCTTTGCTCAATTTCTCAGGAATGGGGCTTTATATATCCTCATTTGCAACATTTCTTGGGCCTAGATGACCTTGCAAAGTACACATCTTTTCCCTGAGAAAATTAGAACGCATGCAACCATTCAGAGCCTAGAGTGGAGGACAGGGTCTAGTGCATGCAGCTATGTTTATCATTAATGACTGTCCCATCCAACTTCGGACAGCTTGATAATGCTTGTCAACTTGTCAAGTACTGTATAGTACGTTAAAGTTCTCTTTCTATGGTTTGTGAGTATATACAGTTGCAGTGAATGTAGTGTTTGTGTTACAGATATTCGAGTTGTTGATCATGTGATATGGTATAAATTAGCCGTATTTATCAGATTGATACTCTGTCGAGTAGAAACTGCAAGAATAAGTAATATATAACTGTAATAACATTTTAAATTTCTCGTACAATTAAATATACAAAGGAATGTAACATTGTGTCAATCAGTTTTACTACGAGATATATTTTCTCTTTCTGTGTGAATTCATTCATTGCATATAGGGTTAAAATTTAAGTTGTGGCTCTCAACAGTTTTGTATTTAAAAAAATATATATTTTTAACAGAATAGGCTAACCATTGCTGAAAAATTTATGTAAAATTTCTTGTACTTAAATACATAGACTTTAGGCTTGCACTCTGTACTCGTGATCCTAACATTTACATTTTTAATGTAGCAGTTGATAAAGTAACATAGAGACAGTGCAATAAGTCCAGAAAGTTGCCTTGTTTACAATCACAAGATTACAGCAAGCCATTAACCCTTTCACAACAGGCTTGGTATAATATACAGGAGTTCATCTACACATTTGTACATGTTAAATATATGCAATATAACTTTTGATACAACATGTGTATCTTCACAAAATCTAGTACACTTTTAGCAATGATTACAAATATTTTGTACACAAAACATCAGATTTTATAATGAAACATTTTTACAAAAGATTTGTTTGTGAAAATATCGAGTCTGTTTAGTTACAAGTCTGAGTGCAAAGTGATTTCATGTTTTGATTTAAAAAACTATTCTTTGTCCCAAATGTTATTTGCATAATTTCTAAATCTTCTTAAATTTCAAACTTTTGTTTTTATTAATGCTTTATATTTTGTTATTTTCTGTATCCTGGCTATGTAGGGTCTGTTAGTTGACCAACCTCACAACCATCATAAAAAAAATAAGGAAATTAATATAAATTTTCTTTTTTTGTGCTACAATGACTACATGTTGTAACACAAATACAAATGTTTAGTCTCAGTGACTTAAGTCTCGTTACACTTCATTTATGATTTTATTATATTAACCTTCCAATTTACATTGGTGAAGTGCGTGCATACTCGTAAACAGTAACGTAATACTGACTTTTAGTCTTCCCTGTCTTGGCTGTATTTTAATGGGCTAGTATTTTGTAATATACAGTTACATTTCAATTATTATACATTGTATACATGCATATAGATTATTATTATTTAGAAATAAATTATTAATTTTATTTTTCTTAAAATATACAACAATAAATAAAAAAGTAAAGCAAATAATTATTTCTTCTAG
Organism: Carcinoscorpius rotundicauda; assembly: GCA_011833715.1. Classification (NCBI taxonomy): domain Eukaryota; kingdom Metazoa; phylum Arthropoda; class Merostomata; order Xiphosura; family Limulidae; genus Carcinoscorpius; species Carcinoscorpius rotundicauda. The sequence continues at coordinate 168,321,225 of CM022392.1, read as the reverse complement.
CTATAACCTTTGTACTTGGTTGCTGCTGGACATTGATTGTTGGGCCTTTTAAAATTTCACACATGGAGGATATGAAACAAAATTTATTTTAGGTTTCATATACGCACACACACGCACACACTTGAATAACCAAAAAATATCACAAAAAATAACGATAGTGATACCATAGAATTCCACTATAATTTATTAAATTTAGTAACTGAGATGCATTTAGGTTTAAAAAATATGAAACTTTTTGCAGACTAAAGACACGACCTACCTTTCTCAAAATCTTGGTTTGAAAGAATGTGGTAGCCTTTTTACAGTTTAAAATGACTGAGAAAACCACTAGGGAACATTATAAGATTTTGGTTGGTTATTTACGTGTCATATATTGATGTAAATGTATATGAGGAACTCTTTCCAAAAATGGAAACAGATGAACAGCAAAGTAAAAACATGTGATATTGTTATTTTATAATCTAGCATGCTAATATTTGTAATTTGAGTTCCCTATTTTTGTGAAACTATAGATTCAGTATCTTGACATCACATACATCTAATTTTAAACAGTGCTGCATTCAACGTCCCACATGACACACTAAAATCTGTATTTAGGTATATTCTTTTAATATTTACCTTTATTAAGAAATTGCGTTATATATGATATTAAAGTTTGAGTTATAATATACAATTTGACTCCAAACTTATTGATATAATTTTCATAAAATAGTAGCTCAGTAAAAGGTTAACAAATGAGATATGACCTTTGACCTCTGACCCATTGTAAAAGGGTTTACCAAAACTGATGATGTTCTGTTGTCAATCATCAGTGAATTTTTATCCTAAGAACTGAGATCTGTAGTTTGTAGTACAAGCTTACCTTTGAAGTTATTGTTTTATAGTAGATTTGACAAGCTCTAATGGTATATCTGTATAGTAATGTGACCAAAATTTTTAAACAAAAAAGCTTGGACATTTGTCGTTCCTTTACTTACAGCTCAGTTCTTTTATAATTTAGTTTCACTTGTAGAAACTTAAATATTTGTATTTTTTCTTGAATAGCAAGGAGCAAATTATTTTAGAAGGATCTGTAAGGAAACTCATATTTTTAAATCAGTGTAAATTTTTTCTCAAGCCTCCAAGAGGAATATTACTGTACGGTCCGCCAGGAACAGGAAAGACCTTGATTGCTCGTGCAGTTGCAAATGAAACAGGGGCCTTTTTTTTCCTTATTAATGGTAACAAATTATTCTTGGCTTGTTTTTAATTTTTACTGATTATAAATAATTAATTATTATTTGTAATAATAAATTATAGTGACATTGTTTTGATAAAATCTTTGTTATTACTTATAGTTTGGTTGTATCATGATCTAGAACCCTTAAACACATGGTTCCTTTTTTAGATTTTTCGTTTTTAACATTTTCTTTAAAACTGAATGTTTGATGGGTACTTAAAAATAATGGTTGGATGGTTAGTTCAACAACTTAGGTACGTTATAGATTCCTCATCGAGTTCTGTAGTAGAGCTGTTGGAGCTAGTGGGTTATTTCTTTTTCTCACAATATGAACTTAATCAAAAGCACAAATAATATTTAGGTGCACGTATTTCTGTGTTCATGAATTTAATTGTTAAGTATATTAAACAAAGAGAATGTTAATCTTGTAGGACCAGAAATCATGAGTAAGTTAGCCGGTGAGTCGGAGAGTAACCTTAGAAAAGCTTTTGAGGAAGCTGAAAAAAATTCTCCTTCTATTATCTTCATAGATGAGCTTGATGCAATCGCACCAAAACGAGAAAAGGTAAGGAGAAGATAAGAAAATCAAGTTTAACATGTGAAAACATGTTTTAAATAGTTCTATTTATTAACATTTCATTTATAAACACTGAAAAAAATAGGAACTTCATAACTTATTCTCATAATTTGAAAAAAAATGTTTCAAAAGTTCAGAGAGGTTAATATGTTTAACATTTAATCGAATTCCGCATTTTCAAATGTCACTAAAATTTGTTTTGCAGACTCATGGTGAAGTAGAGAGGCGTATTGTTTCACAGTTGCTTACTCTTATGGATGGTTTGAAACAACGTTCACATGTCATCGTAATGGCAGCTACCAATCGACCCAATAGCATCGATGCTGCCCTTCGACGTTTTGGTTTGTTGTAGTCTTAATTTGTGTGCTTAAACTCATAGTTAAGTTAAAAGCACAATATATATCTTAATAGAAGCTTAGTAAAGACCTAAATTACCCATATTGTGATAGGTCAAAGGTCAGGCCATTGCATTTGTTGATTTACATTCAAAATTTTACTGAACGTCTATTTTATGAATTTATGCCAATAAGATTAGAATCAAATTATAGATTGTAATTCATATTTTAATATTATATGTCAGTTAATTTCTTAATTTAAAAATAAATATTAAAAGTACACACTTGAATATCATTTTTTGTGTATGTTGAATGAAGTTCAAATTATGTTTGTCATGTACAAATACAAAGTCCATAGGTCTGTACAAATTAGGAACACAAATTACCAACATTGAGAAAACAGAAGTAAAATAAGATCTCCTTTCTTTTTGATATTGAATATTGGTCATGTTCTAAAACACACACAGTGGCCCTGCCCACTCTTTCCATTTTTAGAAACACTTCCTTATGCACACATACTTCTGGTCAGGTCATGTGAATAACCAATCAAAAGCTCAGAATGTTCTTCGAGAGGCATTTTGAAAAATTGTGATTTCAACTCATATTTTCAATTCAAGATTTTGAATTTTCAATTTATGTGTTTTAACCAAATACAGCTTGGTTACTAAGTTTTTAAAATTATATTGGAATTCTATGGTACTGATGTAGTAATTTATGATTTTTAGTTGTTTCAAATGTATGTGAAAAAATCCTGAAAATGTCATTTCACATCCTCCGTGTGTGATTTTCGATAGACTTAGCAACCTGTTGCAAGCAGCAACAAGTGTGTAGTTCATACATGGAAGATACAATTATTTGTTATACTTCATGTATTGTTCTGCATTGCAAGAAAAATAACTTTAAGAACTTATTTGTAAATAGTTATAATGTATATACGTGTGTATTTCAAGTGAAATGTGACTGTATTTTGTACTAAACACGGGTATTAAGCTGGAAAGGTAATTTCCTGTTTAAATTTGTAACTTATTTTTCAAGTATAGAAACAATTTTTTTCACAATTTGAAAGACCTGGTATCGAACTTTAACAAAAGATAGTTCGGCACATTCACTTGTTTTTATTACATTTAGTGTGTGTAGGATTATCTTAAGCAATCCATTTTATGATTTTTGGAATGAAGGATTTTGAAATAGTTCTTTATCTGTTAATTTTACCAATAAAAAGAGACTAATACAAACTTCATTTTTGTTTTTATACTAAGATAAATACGGCATTTGTTAGTAGTATCCAGTATTTTTATTTTGTTTTTAAGACAGTGAACTAAAAACTAACTACATATTTTAGGGAACAATTCTCTCGAGGTGTTTATAATGGATATATGATGTGTCATCATTTCGAAATACTGTAGTATGATTCTAATTTTGTATAGTTTCATAAAAGATTTAAAGTAAAATTTGAAACCTTGTAATATGAAACCTGTTAACAAAATTAAGTATGGAGATGGTGTTTCCCCAAACTAAATATTTTTATGGATAAAATTTTGTTTATAAGAAAAATTTCTTACTTTGCCATTCAAAATGCTTCCCAAAATGTAGATTTAATGCAAATATAATTTTTCAGTGAAAAAAAACACCCTCGTATTGTTTTATTCCATGTTTAGAAATGTTACAGACTTAAATATCTTGAAATGGACATGGCTCGGCATGACCAGGTGGTTAAGGCATTTGACTCGTAATCTGAGGGTTGCAAGCTGAAATTCCTATTGCATCAGATATGCTTGCCCTTTCAGCTGTTGAGGCGTTACAGTGTGATGGTCAATCCTGCAATTCATTGGTTAATGAGTAGCTTGAGAGTTGGCGATGGGTGGTGGTGACTAACTGTCTTCCATCTAGTCTTACACTGCTTAATTAGGGATGGTTAGTGCAGATAGCCCTCATGTAGCTTCGTGCAAAATTCACAAACAAACAAACAAATTTACAATCTGAAAACACGAGTTTCGGCTAATCCTGGCTTAACAAGAAATGCTTTATACAGATAATATTTTCATAGCTCTTTTTAGTGCTTTCTGAAGAGTATTTAATTATTAGGTTTTCAGTATTAGTTACAAAATCTTTTGAGCATAAATATTACATTTTCTGATTATGAATGATTAGTGCATTTTACATTAATTCAATATAAATTTCTGCCAGCTTTTTATTTTATAAATGTGCAGATGTTTGGTTTTATTACACATTCTTTATAAGCATTTTGTTTTTGTTCTACCTCCTAACCGAGAAAAAGGTCTTTCAAAACTTGTTACACTTTATAGTTTCCTTGAAGTAATCCAAGACTACAGTTACTGTGCATGTGTATTTAACTTTTAGATTGCCAGTGTATTCTGATACTTTTTAGAATACTGCCTGGCATGGTATGTGGTTAAGGTGTTTGACTCGTAATCTGAGGGTTGTAGGTTCAAATCCCCATCACACCAAACATGCTCACCCTTTCAGCTGTTGAGGTGTTACAATGTTATGGTCAATCCCACTATTTGTTGGTAAAATACTAGCTGAGACAGAATTTAAGTTTGCTGTTTTTGGTTTATTCCTTTTTCACATGTGAGACTATGTAAAAATATGTTGTGTTATATTTTAATAAAGGAGAGCTTTTCTGCTTTTACTTGCTTGAAATAAAAAAATATTGACAATCTTATGTTACAGGACGATTTGATCGTGAAGTTGATATTGGAATACCTGATTCAACAGGAAGATTAGAAATTCTTCGTATTCATACAAAAAACATGAAACTAGGAGATGATGTTGACTTAGAAAAGGTTAGTTCAGGCTGTTTATACTGTTTGAAAATATTAATAATTTTTACTTATAGTAAAGTTTCAGGTTTTTATTATTATGTGTTGTCATGTTAAAAATTAATTTTGAAACATATATCAGAACAGACTTTTCTTGTAATAAACTCAACCATATTTGTTGTTGGATTAATAAAGTCGTGAATTTTATTAATCTAAAGTTTTGGCTTATGTCTGTTAGATTGTGACAATCAGGTTTGAAGTGCCTTGTGAAAAGCAGGCTAGTCATAAGCTTAGCAAAAGTTGAGAAATTAAAAAAAAACAAAGGAACCTCAAGAAAAATTAAGTTATCCTTCAAAGTTGGAAAAGTCAACAAATAACCACATTCCCTAATTTTCTATGTCATATCCTGGACATAAGTCCTGTTACTTCTGTCCCACTTATTATTTAAATGTGATCACAGTGAATCTTATTTTCCTGCTTTATCTAATGATAATTATATAATGTATTGTATTTTATGACAGATTACATCAAACATTTTAAGTAAATATGCAACATTTTATTTTTATCTATCAAATTGAAATGCACCTGTTTGAAGAGCTTTTTCTGTCGTATTGTAGTTTGAATTAAGTATCCATTAGGGCGATTATTACAACCTCAAGTGGTATACTTAATTAGGAGCGATTGATATGTACTTACATGATTTGGGGCCTGGAAATATAGAATTTCCCTTAAAAAGCTAGAGTAAAACATTTTTGAAAAGAATGTAGCTGCCCTGATGAAGGTTGCTCATAAAATTACTGAAAGGTTCGCCCTGTCTTTCTCTTAAGACTTTCATTTCTGGCACCTGCAAGATCTAGAGGGCTGTATAGGGTTTAGAGGGCTGTATAGGGTTTCACTTGTGTAACTATACTGTATAGGGTTTCACTTGTGTAACTATACTGTATAGGGTTTCACTTGTGTAACCATACTGTATAGGGTTTCACTTGTGTAACCATACTGTATAGGGTTTCACTTGTGTAACTGTACTGTATAGGGTTTCGCTTGTGTAACTATACTGTATAGGGTTTCACTTGTGTAACTATACTGTATAGGGTTTCACTTGTGTAACTATACTGTATAGGGTTTCACTTGTGTAACTACACTGTACAGGTTTTAGAGGGCTGTATAGGGTTTCACTTGTGTAACTATACTGTATAGGGTTTCACTGTGTAACTATACTGTATAGGGTTTCACTTGTGTAACTACACTGTATAGGGTTTAGAGGGCTGTATAGGGTTTCACTTGTGTAACTATACTGTATAGGGTTTCACTTGTGTAACTATACTGTATAGGGTTTCACTTGTGTAACTATACTGTATAGGGTTTCACTTGTGTAACTATACTGTATAGGGTTTCACTTGTGTAACTATACTGTATAGGGTTTCACTTGTGTAACTATACTGTATAGGGTTTCACTTGTGTAACTATACTGTATAGGGTTTCACTTGTGTAACTATACTGTATAGGGTTTCACTTGTGTAACTATACTGTATAGGGTTTCACTTGTGTAACTATACTGTATAGGGTTTCACTTGTGTAACTATACTGTATAGGGTTTCACTTGTGTAACTATACTGTATAGGGTTTCACTTGTGTAACTATACTGTATAGGGTTTCACTTGTGTAACTATACTGTATAGGGTTTCACTTGTGTAACTATACTGTATAGGGTTTCACTTGTGTAACTATACTGTATAGGGTTTCACTTGTGTAACTATACTGTATAGGGTTTCACTTGTGTAACTATACTGTATAGGGTTTCACTTGTGTAACTATACTGTATAGGGTTTCACTTGTGTAACTATACTGTATAGGGTTTCACTTGTGTAACTATACTGTATAGGGTTTCGCTTGTGTAACTATACTGTATAGGGTTTCGCTTGTGTAACTATACTGTATAGGGTTTCACTTGTGTAACTATACATGCTTTAACTCTAAGATCTTTTAATGTGTCTTCTAAAAACTGGCAAGATTGTATTAAAAATTATACGTATTTTGTATGTTATTATTGTTAACTATCTCTAGCAAAAATACATTATTTAATTATTGTAGGTATTGGCATAAAACTTAACAGTTCACGGGCAAGGCTGCAATTTTCATTTTAAGTATAAAAATTCTGTTCTTTATCTCGTGCTTTAATATTTATTTGCATAACCTCTAAAGCATCTTAACTGAGTTTCAAAAGATTTAAAAAAAAAAATGTTTATATTTTATTTTATCGCTGTAGATATTATCATCCACATATGCTGCAATAAACATGTTTAAACTTTTCACATAATATCTTAAAATATCGTTTTTTGGCTATGTTCATAATCTCAGGTGTTTTTGTTTTCATATATAGTTAACTGTTAATTGTTTTGTTTTGTTTTTGTTTTTGGAATTTCGCACAAAACTAATCGAGGGCTATCTGTGCTAGCCGTTCCTAATTTAGCAGTGTAAGACTAGAGGGAAGGCAGCTAGTCATCACTACCCACCGCCAACTCTTGGGCTACTCTTTTACGAATGAATACTGGGATTGACCGTCACATTATAACGCCCCCACGGCTGGGAGGGCAAGCATGTTTGGCGCAAACCCGTGACCCTCAGATTACGAAGCGCACGCCTTAACGCGCTTGGCCATGCCGGGCCTTAACTGTTAATACATTATTTTCTGTCCCTGTTTATCTTTTATTGTTGATCAACAATGCCATCTGTAGGTAATTACAGTATCTTTAGTGAAAGATGTTAAGCCTTGAGAACTGACACAAAGTATAATGAATATTGAAAAACTGTCTAAACTTCCCAATTATGTATCTTGAAACAAAAATACTTCACAATAATCTAAAGAATAAAAATGAGACTTAAATATATAATTTAAGGTATTGCTAACTATTACACATTTGTGTGTTTTCAGAGATTAACTAGACAGCATTAAGTACTACAGACATGATCATCAACTAAATCATAACAATTATACTCCAATTTTTCATTAACTGTTGTTGGCTTCTAGAGTAAAGTGAGCTCTTTCTAATGGCTATAAACATTTGTGTGTAGTAACTCTGTGTGTGTTATAAAGTTCAAGTAAAAGTACAGAAGATGGTCATGACACCTATTGAGAGTTGAAAAAATTAAGTTTTTGTTTCTACTCTATTCAGCTAGAGGACTTTAAAACTTGCGTGTCAGTAGGGCAAGTTAATGTACTTTAATTGTCTAGATGTACTTCTTCAGGACTTTCATTAATTGTGTCAAGATGACAAGTGTGAAGTTTAATATTTTATTTCGCTTGTGTGTCATGTACCAACAAAAAAATTGAAGTTTAGGTATTTCTTTTGAAATAAGAAAAATAATTTCAATCTTGCATAAAACTTTGATTCATAATATTTAATGGTTATTTAATTCACGTATAATGATTGTAAAGTTATTCAATGAAATCTTGAATGTTAAGAAAAGTGCTTAAAGGGGGGAGCCCATAGCAAAAGGGTTAATAAAACTAGAAACTGATTGAAACAGAAACAGTATTCTGACCTTGAATTATTAATTTGAAATTTGTAAACAATGTATTATGCTATATTGACTAAAATTTCTCATACTGTGTTTCACATATGTGGACTCTATAATGTACTCTGTGATTCGTGACTTAACGTTTAACATTTCATAGCCTTTTGTTTATCTTTTATAAAACAATTTACTCCAGATTGCTGCTGAAACTCATGGTTTTGTAGGATCTGATCTGGCTGCGTTATGTTCTGAAGCTGCTCTTCAGCAGATCAGAGAGAAGATGGATCTGATTGATCTGGAAGATGAACAAATTGATGCAGAAGTACTAACCTCGTTAGCCGTCACTATGGAGAACTTTAGGGTGAGTATTTTTTGTGTACTAAAAAAAACAACTAATTGCATTATTTTTATAAACCAAAAAATATACCAACACAACACATGTTAATACATACATTAAAAGGCAATTTCTACTCCACCACATTTACATCTAAGTCCTGGTATCTTTTTCAAATCATGTAGACAGTGCATGTGTTGTACTCGGCAAGAAATCAGAACATGTACATGTATCTGACTTGCTAGTGCAAGTTTTAAAAATTTACATGATATTGAGTGATGTGTTTTTCAAATCACATTCATGAAAATATTTTTGTTTTTCCAAATGAGAACAATATCAAAGCAGACAAAGCTCAGAAAAAAATAGATATGATAAAAGCTGTGAATTGTAGTCCTTCAAATTGTTTTGGGGTTTAAGTACATTTGCTTAGGTTGCTAATGCCGAGTGTTGCCACTAGGTTATCATACAAGAAACTTTTCACTCCTGGCTATGCAAGAGTACATGGCTTCTCCTCATTTGTCAAACATTTCTTCTTTTTAATTTCTTGTTTCAGATAAAGTTCTTTTAGTTCCAGGCTTTGAAATGAATATGCAACTGACAAAATTCTGAGAGTGTTTTTCTCTCTGGATTTAACATAAGGTGTAATAGCTAAGAATTACAGATATTGAAGTGTATTGTTGGTGATGAGTTTTAGTCCAAAGTTAATAGAAATATTGATAGCTTTAACAGAGTTCAGTGTGTTATTTTGTTAACATTTAGGGAAGAATGTACTTCTATGAGTATTTCATGCCAAAGCATTGTCTGGAAAATTTTTTTTTTTTTCTGTTTCCCTAGTCACTTGTCTTTAAAATACTTGAAACTTTGTTATTATTGAATAACACAATTATTGAAACTAATTTATTTATAGACAAATTATGTGGATAAATAAAGGTGTTTAGTGTGTTATGACTTCTGTCCTGATACCATTAGCTTCTTTAAAAAGTTCTGATTTTTGTCATTGGTTTGTAATTTTCAGTGGGCTCTAGGAAAGAGTTCTCCAAGTGCTCTACGTGAAACAGTTGTAGAGGTCCCTAATGTTACATGGGAAGATATTGGTGGTTTGGAGAATGTAAAGAAAGAACTAAGAGAAATGATACAGGGAAGTTTTTTTGTATTAAGAGAGATAATTATCTTTCTGTCATTTATAATGGTTCTGAAATAGATTTTGTTTCATTGTTTCATGTAATTTTTTTAATATGTGACAATTATTCTTAATTAATGTACTTTTTTAAATCAAAAATATTGTTTTGTTTTTGTTACTAACCTAATACGTACCTTTTTTTTTGCTTTTACACTACTTAGTTAAAGATAATGTGTATTGGAAGTGTTGTTTTAATAGGTATGTATTTAGATTTTATACAATGTGTTTATTATGTGATTGTTGTTTGGTTCTGAATTATTTTTTTCCCTGCACTTAACATTTAAAGTTTAGGTTTATATGAATTTGTGATGTGTACATATTTAAATACATCTACTATTATTTCTGTGAAACACTAAATACTGGCTATTATGTAAAGCATCTTTAATAATAGGAACTGTAGTTCATTATGCTTGTCATTTGCATTGGATTTACAGTGCTTAAAGAATGTGAGGTAAGCACAGCTCAGTGCATTAGATTTACAGTGCTTTAAGAATGTGAGGTAAGCACAGCTCAGTGCATTGGATTTACAGTGCTCTAAGAATGTGAGGTAAGCACAGCTCAGTGTATTGGATTTACAGTGCTTTAAGAATGTGAGGTAAGCACAGCTCAGTGCATTGGATTTACAGTGCTCTAAGAATGTGAGGTAAGCACAGCTCAGTGTATTGGATTTACAGTGCTATAAGAATGTGAGGTAAGCACAGCTTAGTAGTTAATGTGCCAAACAATCATTGTCGGGCCCAACATGGCCAGGTGGTTGCAGGTTTGAATTCCTGTCACACCAAACATGTTCACCCTTTAATTGATGGGATTGTTATAATGTTATGATCAATCCCACTATTTGTTGGTTAAAGAGTAGCCCAAGAGTTGGCGGTGGGTGGTGATGACTAACCGCCTTCCCTCTAGTCTTACACTGCTAAATTAGGGACAGCTAGCACAGATAGCTCTAGAGTAGCTTTGAGTGAAATTCAAAAACAAACAATCATTGTGAGGTTCTGTGTTCATGCCCCATTATCTCAAAAACAAAAAAAGGTCATTCAGGGTCTCTGTTGAATCATATTTTGGTTAATAGACAAATGTAAAAAAACAAGCATGGACATATTCAAATTAGCAATGAATATGAAATGTTACAGAAATTATAATTGTGTAGAGAAAGTTTATTGTTTAAGAAATAAGAGAAAAAAATGTAAGGTTGTACTTCAGTGTTTACTCATTGCATATAGCTTTGTTATTTTTGTATCGAAACATTAATAGGTCAGCTTACACCACAGCTAAAAACAAAAAAAGATATATATTCTTAGTGTTGTGAAACCAGTGACCATTGTTGTACTTTGTTTTACAGTATCCAGTTGAATTTCCGGACAAATTTTTGAAGTTTGGAATGACTCCTTCTAAAGGGGTACTGTTTTATGGGCCCCCTGGATGTGGTAAGACACTTTTAGCCAAAGCAATTGCTAATGAATGTCAAGCCAACTTTATTTCCATCAAAGGACCAGAACTTCTGACAATGTGGTTCGGTGAATCAGAAGCCAATGTTCGAGATGTTTTTGATAAGGTGATTTTTTTGTGGTTTACAACATTACAGTAATTAAAAACTTTTAACAGCTTTGTGTCAACATGTATTTTCAATATTTATAACGTATTTTGGAAACAATAGTTTTCGTAAAGTATCACTTAGCTATGTAGTTAAGATCTGTTATCAGAATAGCAAGTAAATATTTTCAAGAATGATAAGATAATTCATTAGATAAACCAGATTTTGAAATAAGAATTATTGTATCTAAATTTGTACATTCAAGAAGCGAAACATCTGTGATGCTTTTGTGTTTGATAGATTTTTTTTAATTTGTGATAAAAAAACAGGAACAATATTTATTTGAACAATACTTATTTGAACAATATTTATTTGCTCTAATAAAAGTTACAAGTCCAGCCATCATAAAAAAGTAATAATAAACACAAACTGGTAGAGACAGAAATGTATGGTTAATTTTTTTCTTTATAGGCCAGAGCAGCTGCTCCATGTGTGTTATTCTTTGATGAATTGGATTCCATCGCCAAAGCAAGGGGAGGAAGCATTGGAGATGCAGGTGAGCCACGTTTGATTTCTTTTTTCTGTCTGACCTTTTAATAGTTAATATATTTATCAGAATATTAAGCCTACAGGTCCCAAGAGAAACGCCTGGCACGGCCAGGTGTTTAAGACATTTGACTTATAATCTGAGGGTTGTGGGTTCGAATCCTCGTCACACCAAACATGTGATGGTCAGTCCAACTATTCATTGGTAAAAGAGTAGTCCAAGAGTTGATGGTAGGTGGGGATGGCTAGTGCAGATAGCCCTCGAGTAGCTTTGAGTGAAATTTGAAACAAACCAAACCGAATCCAAGAGATACTTGTAACGGATTTGAAGAGTCCTCCTAATATCTTTCCCAGTTCACACATTATTGGTTGAAGTGTTATGATAATTGCATTTGAAAACATTTCTAGAAACTCAACTTCAGGATTTAAATATTATAAATTCAAGTTCCTTGAATTGGTAATTTAAATAAATGAACTAAAAATTTTAACAGATGTTTCATTTTATAGTTTTATCATCTGTAATAAACAAGGACAGCTTATAACTTGTAGAGATTTCCCCAATCCTATTCCCCTGGCTGCGGTTTCACTACATAGTAAACAAAGAAAGTGGGAACCTCGTTAATCCATTCATGAGCATCGCTAATTAGATGTCAAGAAATTTGGTTACCATAAGAGAGTCATAGTTACTCACAGTCTTTACTAGTGCTTGGTTGAATTTCTTCACTTTGACATTCAGAGCACTGGGCAGAAATCACATTGTGTTAGCTCTGTCCAACAACTATTGCAATGCTTTGTTTCAATTAGACAGTCTGATTCACCTGGTCTGTGCAAGTTCTGAGCCCAAGAATAATAAGCATTGGTGGATTTAAACCAATTACAGTTATGCAGATAGATATTTATAATTCTTGTTTATAGTGTTTTCCCTGCTTCATTTGGTGTATTCCTGAACATTCTGTGTATTTTAGCAGTGATGTTTTGTTTTTAAATTTCACTTGTGAAGACTTGCATATTAAAGGGTTGTATTGTTATATTGTATAGCCACATGATAAAATGTATAGCTTGTTAACACATTAACTGGTTCTTTTGGTCCATTCTATTTACTGCATTTAATGATCATTAATACATGGAATTTGTTCACAATATATTAAATCAGATTTTGAACATTATTTATAAAGATTTTGTGCTATTAATACTGTGGATCTATAGTGTAAGCCCGATTTTTGTGGACAAAAAATACAATCTTAAAACTAATATGATTTGATTGTGCCTGTTTTTCTCCACTTTCATACATGCCAGAGATGTCTGTGAAGCCAAGGGTTAAATTAATAATTAAGTAAATATTGATCTTTCTGGTTATGTTGTCTGCAGAACTTTTAATAATTCGAACTGATATCTCACATACAAGAGAGATTCAGATGTAATTACTTTCCTATCAAAAGAATTAAAACAAGTCTATTGATTTTATAAAAACCCAGAGTAAGAATTATTTTTAAATCCAAGTGCTGTTTAGTGTCACACCACACACTTTTAAGACTTAGTCACGATGATTTAGTAAGTTATTGTATGACATGAAATGTGTTTTACAGCAAACTAAAATTATCAGTTGCTTTTATGTTTGTGAAAGTTATGTGGATATTTGTGAAAGGAAGAGTTTCATAATTTATGCTGATAAACATTAGCATTCATCTCCTTATTCTTCTCCTGAATTTTATTTTGTGTCTTATTGGGGCATAAGATCTGACTTGTGTTCTTTCTTATGACAAGTTTCCCCTTAAACCTAATGGTAAAGATAAGCTTATAGTGAATTATAACTCTTAATTTACATCAAGTGATTTATTTAAGCAGTTGGAGAGGTTAAATATGTATTAACTATCGCACTCTTCCTGTTTATTTGTCATTTTATGTTTAATTGTGTTTGTTTAAAGTTCTTGATTCAAGCCTGGTTTTTATGAAAATCTGAATGTTGTAGGTGGTGCAGCAGATCGGGTGATTAATCAAATTTTGACAGAAATGGACGGCATGAGTTCTAAAAAGAATGTTTTTATCATTGGGGCAACTAACAGGTTTGTCAATAATTCAGTTTTTGGGTGTTGTCAGATTTTAAAGCTGTAATGGGTTGAGGAAATAGAACATAAAACAGACCTCTGTTACAATGTTGTGTAGATTGGTGTTTCTCAGTCACTGGTTTGCAGACTGTTAGTCACTTTGTTGGTTCTGAGATTTCACTAAAACAAACAACAATATACTGAGTAATCACATGCAAATCATAATGAGTTTTCATTATACTTCGGTTTTGGTGGTCTGAGAAGAGGCAAGCTAATTCCTGGTTTTAAAAAAACAACTTGTGGTATACATTATGTAATTTAAACCTTGGCTTAAAATTCCTTTTTTTTGTTAATGTAAGAAAGTTTTTGGTGATCTAAAATCATTTTTATTTAATTATTAAAATACTTCGAAAATTTTGGCATCAGCTTTTAGCACATATTTAGAATAGCTTTAATATAAAACATTATATTATTATCTATAAATGATGTTTTTTATTTCTATTAATTTTCTATGACTTGTGCTGTATTGAAATATTGTTTGCTATTACGTAAAGATGGCTTTGTGTTTTTTACTTGGAGATTATTTTTGTCAGAAGGATTAATTAATCAGATAAAATTATGTAATTAACTGTCTTTTTTGGTTGTATAATATGTGCGAATTAACAGTTAACAAGTTAGCACCTGTAACAAGAAGCTATTTTTGAACATAATCATTGAGGTGCAGAATTGTTAACTGTTTTACTATCTGCTCCACTGTTCAAATATGATACAAGTTACACCATTCCGAGCTTTTACTGAATAGACATTCTGAGAACTGAAGTGTTAGATTGTTTATATTCAGAAATGTACTTAGAGCTGTTATGTATGTTCTGTGTATACATCTGTAGAGTTTTATTGAAAATACGTGCTGCTCAAGTGAACACTTAAACCCGAATAAGAAGCACAAGTGTTGTGAGTTTGGGGTTAACTAAACATGTATCTGTTTGAGGGTGTTTAATGTCATATGCAAGGGAAGTCATTAACGTGTTAATTTTAGTATTATAACAATACAAATTATAAAGATATTTAACATTTTTGGTAAGCATTAAGAGATGGGTCCGTTTGAATAAATGGAACTTTTGTGCTTCAGTTTACTTATTTCCAGTGAATGGATGATATTTGAATATTTTTAATGATTGAAAAAACAGAAACGGTTGTTGGGTTTTGTTTTATACTGAGAATATTACAGAAATTTACAGCACCTGTTCTGTGTGAATGTGAGTGTATAAAGAACATTTATGTCAGTAGGAATTGGTAGTTATCCATAATTCTGTATCAGTCTATTATTGTTTTAGCTTACTTTTATAAAGAACCTTATCTTACATGTCTGTACTTTGTTTTGAACTTGGCATAGAATAATGAACAAAAATAGGACTTGTTTGTATTTTTTTCGTAGTAATAACTGTTTTTATGATTGTGATATCACAAATACTACTGTCCCTGTAGTGTTGACTTCACAACCGTGCTTTCAAGAAAGTAGGTACTTTACAAATTGTACAGTACAGAACTAGACATAATGTTGAGTTTTGCATCAGCTCCATTTTTGTTTTGTGTTAGACCAGATATCATTGACCCAGCCATCCTAAGACCTGGTCGATTGGATCAGTTAATTTATATCCCTTTACCTGACGGGAAGTCCAGAGTTTCCATTCTCCAAGCTAATCTTAGAAAATCACCTGTATCAAAGGTATGCTAAGAAATCCTAGTTACACAAAAACTTATCAAATCACTAAATATTTTTAACAAATTTGTTTGTGTACGTAATTTGATTTCTGTAAACAGTTGTTTACATTAAGGAACAAATCTTTGTTTTCTCAATCATTCTGTTTTCCACCTAGGATGTAGATCTGGACTATATTGCTAAAGTTTCGCAAGGATTTAGTGGTGCTGATCTGACGGAGATCTGTCAGCGAGCTTGTAAACTGGCCATCAGAGAGAGCATTGAAGCAGAAATTCGTAAAGAAAAGGACCAAACCCAGAATGACACTGCAATGGTATGTGTTTGTTTGTATCATGACATTTCAACAAACGGCAGTACGGAACCACTGGACTCTTACAAAAGTCGACACAGTGTGGACGGAACTTTTACATTCCCAAAAAAACGAATATTAATGGTTTCTATGTGAAAGGTTGTGGAGGATAGAGGTTAGGGTGTTTGAGAGAATGCCCTCTAAACTGATTTACATTTTAAAGTATTGACAAGTCAGATTAATAAGCAGAAAAAAAAGGCTTACCTGTATAGTGTGTATGTGAGATAGTCAATTGAAAAGTAAAGATTGGTGACCCCTCAATACTGTCCACTGTATGTCAATATACATAACATAAATATACAGGTGTAATTAATCTCTCTTACTAACGCTTAGGTTGTATGTGCAATTATTTTGATAAAAGTTAAGATAAAATAATCTTTACACTCCAGATAAGTATATTTTTTCTTAATAAATCTATCATACTGAACCTTCATTGAAAGAGTAGAAGATACAACTAAAGTACAGTTAAGTGTTTCACTTTATCCTAAAAAATACATATTTATATGTTCAGATTCATGTTAGGAGTTTCTGTGTGGTAACAGAAACTATGAATTATTGTTGGATTCTTTTTTAATGGAAAAGATGTTTCATAACTCCAGATAAGTATATTTTTTCTTAATAAATCTATCATACTGAACCTTCATTGAAAGAGTAGAAGATACAACTAAAGTACAGTTAAGTGTTTCACTTTATCCTAAAAAATACATATTTATATGTTCAGATTCATGTTAGGAGTTTCTGTGTGGTAACAGAAACTATGAATTATTGTTGGATTCTTTTTTAATGGAAAAGATGTTTCATAACAGGATGTAGAAGAGTGTGATCCTGTTCCAGAAATTCGTAGAGATCATTTTGAAGAAGCTATGAAGTTCGCAAGGCGATCAGTTAGTGATAACGACATCAGAAAGTACGAAATGTTCTCCCAAACACTTCAGCAGAGCCGTGGATTTGGCACGAACTTCAGGTAATAACAACTTTCCCTTCTGTCACGTAGTTTTTCTTTTGTTATGATAACTTGTTCACCTTAGGTAACAGAAATGTATGTAACTAAACATCGAAATGTATTTGTAACTTCAAATTAAGATATTGTGGTGTAACAAAGACCTAAACATTGTACAGAACACAAACAGTCCATTCATTGACAGTACAAAACCTAAACATTGTACAGAACACAAACAGTCCATTCATTGACAGTACAAAACCTAAACATTGTACAGAACACAAACAGTTAAGTATTTTTAAGTAATTTATTTATCGACAATTTTGTTTACATTTTTTTTTCGTAGTGTTGACGCTGACACGTAACAGTGGCTTATAGGGAGTGTTATAACTGGTTGTTACAGAGTATTCTTAAAAGAATAATTGGTTTTAGGGAGTTTCTTGAAACTGTTGCAGTGCAAGTTTTGGTTTCGTTAATGAAAATAATGTCGTATTATATAGTTAGTTTAAGTTAATACCTTAATATTACATTTCTGTCACGAATTTCTGTTTTTATTTTTCTGCAGGTTTCCAAGTGCACAGCCTTCAGGGGCTGGAGGATCTCAGGGGTCTGAACAGGGGAACTTCCAGGATGATGGAGATGATGATTTATACAGCTAAGGAGATTTGTCTTGCAACTTAGAAATAAATGATAAAATAAATGACGACAAATGGGTTTTAAATAGTTAAATTCTTTTGTCGCTGTCTAGCATGCAAAAAGGAATGCAAATATATTAGGATCATTTTGCACATGGACTGTGGTGAAGAGCCCAATAAGCGTTAACGAGAAACACTAGAAGGTGTTTACCTCATTCTACTTATCGAACACCATACAAAATGTTTGTTTTGTTTTTAATTTGGAGTTCTTGTTGGGTTTTTTTTTCCAGTAGATAGAATTATTTTCCTTCAACTTAATGGATTTTATATTTCACAATTCAGCTGTTCCGTTCATACAAGTAAAAATAAAGCACTTAATTCAGTCACAAAATGATACCATGTTTACGTGTGTTTGTATTTTTGACCGTTTCACTTTCTACGCAAGTGTTACCAATTATTAGAATTTAGCTGTTAGAAAGAGTACTGACCGAAGAACACAACACATCGTGCTCTACGTAACAGGCAATATTCCTAACCAGCTACACAACACACTATCTGCAACAGACAGTACTTCTTTCTGTCAAACAAAATCCCGTTAGGGCCACGTTTGAACATTAATTCCAAGAGCAGCCATATTTACTTTGGCTTAACCGTAAAACCACAACATTACCAAACATGGCCAATTGTCCGTTTGTCATTACAATTTAAATAGGCAAGTATCTTACCGTTCCGCTGAACGGGTAAACTCCGTACTGTAAAATCGGTTACTTGCTTGGATAGGCCTTTCGTTATTTACACTGAGACAGTTAAATGAATTAAAAACACTGTGGCTATTTGTTCACACTTGCATATTCTTGTAAGTTCGATGCGACACCATACGATGCTTAAACGAAAAATATTCAAGAGTTTGTCTACATGATGTGATAAAGTAAAACATGGTTGTCGTACACAGCGTTGCTTCTACGTTAATGTTCGTTTTCTGAGAAAATAAAGATATAGTTATGGTATTATATACATTTTGTTTGCGTGAGATTAGCATAACATTTGTTTCATAATGTATTGCCCAACAGGTGGCGCTACCAACCTAAAGTAAGAAATTTTTTCTATATTCAGTTTTAGAATCAGATGTAAAAATTTACTGATATACGATGTTATTTAAGCTTTGAATACGTTGCATGGTAAGGTCTCGTTATGTCGTACAACCGCGTCTTTCATTCTGCACAAAACAAGTCTTTCAGTCTTGTACGTGTTTAAGCGATAGTTTCCGGTGATGTAAAATATTTCTTGTAATTAAACCAAATACCTCGTTCAGTACTTTAAGAAGTACCTTAAAAGAGAGAAAAATGTATAAGAAGAAGGACATGTCTATAACGTGTAAAGTTCTAACATTTACATATTACACTAAAATATTCTGAACTGTACAAGGAGTCGTGAGAACCGGGTACAGATGTCCCTAGTACTTTTATCTGTCTGAAACTGTGATGTGTAAAAATAGAAAGTAAATTTGTTGTACAAGATAGGATATAAACCTGTAGGGCGCTGACCCTGTAAACAAATACCAATCCATTTGCCCGCTAGTGGCACGTCTGCTAAGTTACACTAAGATACCCGTGGTGGGCAGAGCACAGACAGCCCTTTGTGATGCCTTGCGCTTAGCCACACATACACTCCAGTGGAACCAGGGAGCATCTCGAAATTGTACATTTGACCAAAATAAATGATCTTTTTGCGCTTATTTAGTATTATAAATACTTTTTATTTTTTTAACATTAACGTAAAAAAGATCACGTGTCACAACATCATTGTTGTTGATTCATGGTACAACAATGTTAATTCCCGCAAGCCCGAGTTATATATAATTTAGTCCAGTTGTAATTCTCCCTCGAGATACGAGAACTCCGCTTACGGTTCTGCTGAACCTTCGAAGTTCTATGTACATAACTACATTACGGGCTTTCTGTCCTGTGTCCACCACGGGTATCTAAACCTGGTTTTAGTGTTATAAGACTTACTTACCGCCAAGCCACTGAAGGGGGGATTCCATACCAAGTTGTGAAACATAAATAGCGTGTTAAGAGTTAAAACGCGACATATGATACAACCAAAGTGAAAAAAGAAACCTAAACTTCAGACTGATTACAAAACGAGTTGTCCATCGTGTTTTTAACGTTCTATCACCAGGGGAACGTGATGTGTCAGTTATTTTTAAGATTTACCTCCGTTTCACCGTCTACCAGGGCAAATAACTATGTAACGAAATGACGCTATTAGAAAGCTTATTTTAAAATTAGTATACAGTACTGATAAGTTGTGCTGGATATTGGGTTTTTAAAATGCGTTTATAAATATACATAATCCACACCCTTCCACAGTTGAATGTGGTTATTTTGTGCCGTTTATTCTGAGCTGTGTGCCATTCTCATACTTGTGGGATCAGATCCTTGTCTCCATCAGTCCGATACTGGACTTGCACGTGCGCTGTGGTAACTTGCATGCAGAGATATAGGCAGCAAAGGGTGAACCTACTCCAATGTCGTGTCTAACTTTATTGTCGAAGTTTTTAGGAAAAAGCCTCACAATATAGATAAGAATGCTTTTCTTCCAGGTCTTGATATTTATTCTCTTTCTCCGAAATGACCATCCGCTCTGCATTTTTTCTTCTTCTTCAGATGTGACATAAGCCACAGCAATCAATTCAACTGTGATCTTCGTCCACGAAATGCTTTTTCTTTTCATAACATTTTGAATGAGAAAATGTTGCCATGAGAGCTGAGCTGAGGAGAAAGGGGAGGTAAGTCCCCCTCCGACTAGGATAGTCACGCGATTTCTAGCACTATCAGTAAGTCTGAACCTCCAGTGGCACGACCTCTCCTTCCAGATATTTTCTAAGCATCCTGCACTGACCACGAAGTGATCTTTGTTAGAGTTAAGGGGGTTTCCAGTTAAGTTTATCTTCAGTCCAACTAACTATATGTCTTCTTCAGAGATGTGCTGGGTCCTTTGTGGATAGGTACATGGAATATTCATAAAGGGCAATGACTGAGCTGTGTGCAAAATTTCCCTATTTTACGTTTACGATATCAAAACTAACTTTCTAATGGCTGAAGCTGTGTTCAGAAAACAAACTGGAGTAAGATTCCTGAAGTCGGATGAAACACTTCTACTCCATATTTCCCCAGTTAGTAATTTTCCAACTTTGAATAAACTTGACAAACCTATTAAAGATGTCTCGTACCATAACTTCCAGTGGCTCGGCGATAAACGTGAGGACTTCTAATGCTAGACTTCAAGATGGACATTTTGGTACTTTGTGCTAAAACAACTTTGTTTGATAACGATATTTTTCAGCTGTAATGTCACAAACACGTATCACAAGTAAGCCAAGGAACATCGCATATTTTCAGACTAATGCCCATTTTGGGCTTTATTAGAGTTTACATACACATTTCACAATCAGATACTAGATTATAAAGGTTTTAATTCGATATGTACGACTCTTAAGGAACCAGTATCTACAATATTTCTTACAAAGTATTGTACAGCAAAAACGTTAAAATTACTTTCCAGTAGGATCAGTAAAGACCAGTTTTTCTTCAAACAAAGACTTAGAATACAGAGCAACTATTTTACAAAATAAATAACACCATTAACCAGCCGACGGGCAGCATCAGTTGCGTTAACAATCTTTAAACAGGTGCTGCCCTCTTCAAATGTTCTCATTTTGTACTCGGAGCAAGCTTATTGGAATTAGCTCTTGTTAAGCTGTTAAATTCTTTGAGCTTCCCCCTTCCTCTGTGATCATTTACATATTATTAATAGTACCATTCTCACTTTTAAAGTAAAATAATTATTAATCACTTATTCTTTAACATAATCAGATAATTCATTCACGCACGCTTTCTATGTTCTATTTAGTTAATTTGAAACTTCGAACTAGACGTTTGAAACCACAAAATATATATTTAAATTTTAAACCTTTAATACAACCTAACAGCGCTGGTAGACTTAATACGACGTGTGGATTTGTTTTTAAAACTGACATTCAACCACTTCCTTTAAACTATGTACACAGTATCAACAAAGGGCGCGTGTCAGTGTTTGATACAACCATCCATCCACACGAATCACTTTCTTTAGTAGATAAATATAAATTTAAAAGAATTAGAAAAAAACTAAATATTAACACATCTAAATCTCTCTCGTTAAGTTACTTGAGCAAAACTAATTCATATTAGGACAAAAAAAATCTTAACATACATTAGGTTTAATTCGTTAAAATGTCTATAGTCTCAAAACGACATGTTACATTCACTGTTTGTTATTTACTCAGATGATTATATACTGGTTATATCATAATACCCATTAATACCTCTAGTAACTGGTTAACTCCACACACACATTCAACGATCTAACACTAAAACAAACATCACACAAAATGCCTGAGTGTTGAATATACAACATTGTAGTTTCAATTACAACTGTTCAAACCTGTTTTATTACTGTCGTCTCTGGAAGATACAGTTAAGAATTTTGTAAGAAAGAGTAACGTAACCAGTTTCAGCTGACCAATAAACACGTATTTTAATATTTTTATTGTGCATACAAAAGGTAACCCTGACAACATTATGAACTTTTGTAATCGTATTCTCTTTCACAAAGTTTACCGGTTTTAGATATGATTAAAACATACCTCGTTCTTCTTTTAAATATTTCTATAGATTATCCAAAGATACACGCGACATTAGGAGAGTTATGCCTCCGTAAACAAGGACGTGGAGGGGTTTAGGACGTCATACGTTTAACAGATGAACAACGTAAGAAACAAACAAAACCGTTATTTGGTTAGCAGTGCGTCACGTTTCAACGATGGAGTTCCCATGGTAACATCCACTGTTTAACAAGTTTGTCGTTTAAATCCAGTTTTGAATATTTGAAGTTCACGAGACGTAGAATACATCGAATGTTAGTAGCCGTTTCTGACGTGAAAATCAAACTGTTCTACTAGTAATTGTGGTGAGCGTTTCCTCTTGGTTCCGGACGACAGGTAAGAAATACTCAATACATTCGACAAAAACAGTTTTAATTTAAAATTATCGCAAGTCTACGAACAATACGTTCCCCTGTCAGACGAAACGACTGGAACTTTAAGAAACTGTCCACGTGTTAATGACAGTTTTCAGCTCTGTACACAAATATATATTTTACAGTTCTCGTTTGAAGTAAGCGATAAAATAATACTTCACTGTACATTAATTTATTCTCGTTTTTACGGTCATTTAAATTAATCCTACATGTTTCAGCGATAAATTATGATTTCATCAGAGCACGAAATTCACAAGGTCTCGTGTTCTCACAGAAACACGCGGTTGTTGTAGCACGCCCTCCACGTTTTCTGTAGAAAAAACAACACACCATCAGATTACATTCGTTCTCTTACAGTAATTAATATCTAGAGTTAATTTAAAAGCATGTAGTTGAATTATGGCAAGTGCTTTCGTATTCTAAACATCTCAGTACTTACGGGTTTAAATATTGGCACAAACAAAACCATTAAAGAGAAACTGTTCAATAAATTAAATGTTCGCAACCAAACTGCCATCTGTCGTCAGTTGGTCTCAACTTACATTAATTGTACTGTTTGCATTTGCTAGGTTAAACAGCAATAATAATACAATGATTATAAAAAACACTATTCAAACGAATTCTGATTAACCTGTATTTCTAAACAGCCTTTCATAACTTAGTGAAAATTTTGGTTAGTAAGTTTATTTATTTATTTCTAGTTATTATCTACCAATCACACACGTTTACTTATTGTCTACTTAAAGTAATATTTTATCAGAATGGGCGTGTTTGTTTGTCTGGAATTAAGCACAAAGCTACTCATTGAGCTATCCGTGCTCTGCCCACCGCGGGTATCGAAACCCGGTTTCTAGAGGGCGCGAGTTCGCAGACATGCCGTTATGTCAGTGGTAGGCCAAAATGGGTGTTACAGTAACAATAATTATAAGACATTCTAACTACTATATGTTTCGAAAATATCTTTAGTTTAGGCCTTAAAACAAAACATTTATCTACGAACAGCCTACACTTGAATCAAACCAACCTATGTCTTTGAACTATCACTGGACTCCATGTCGCCATCACTGAGTCTTGAGGTACTGCCTTCTTTCGAACGTCTTCTGTGTTTATAACTGTGTTCCCTCTCTGTTGAACCTGTAAGTATGAATTACCAGTGTATTATATTACCTTCAGTCTTTTAAAAACACTGGTTTTATTTTATTAAGTGATATAAAATTCCTACAAGAGAGCAGTACTCTACAGAGAGCCATATATGGGAGTCCATACAATTCCTTTCCCCTAAAAACTATTTAGAAGACCACAGTTAACCGTTTTTGAGATTTAGCATATTTTTAATATATCCAAGGCCAAAAGGCCCCACAATTTTGGTTTGAATTTCGTGCAAAGCTACACGAGGGCTATCTGCGCTAGCCGTCTCTAATTTAACAGTGTAAGACTAGTCATCACCACCCACCGCCAACTCTTGGGCTACTATCTTACCAACGAATAATGGGATTGATCGTAACTTTATAACACCATCACGGCTGAAAGAACGAGCATAATAGATGTGATGGGGATTCGAACCCGCGACCCTCAGATTACGAGTCGAGTGCCACCTGACCATTCTGGACGAGAACCAAAATTAACGTGCATACCTAGTACATAAACGCATTTTCTTTTGATAAAATTTATTGCTACAGAAGATACTCGGTCACTTATTTGTCAAACATTTACTTTGACCAGTTATCACCAAATGTAAATAATACGGAATTACTTGAAAGTTTATCAAAAAAATTAATCGAAAATTAAAATTTTACTGAATCAACGGACAGCTTAAGGTCAGTGGGTCATACCTGGGAGAGGTGTATGGACTTCAACTTTGACTTTGGCGGTAGCAGTAACAGTTGTCGTGACAGCTGTCTGCATTGTATTGGACTGAGGACTCGGAGAACCTGAGTCACTGGCTGTATGACTGGTGGAACGGCTATTGGTCTGTTTGTCATCTGAAACCGTGCTCGTGTTGACCACACTTGTATCCTAAAAACACGAAAATAGGTCCAACAAACTTCAGTATTAAAAATAATAATAATGAATCCTTATTAAAATTAAGAGCTATAATTGAAATAGGTAAATTTTAAAATATTAAAATAATTTTGTTTTTGTTTGAGTTTCGCGCAAAGCTACACAAAGACTATCTGCGCTAACCGTTCCTAATTTAGCAGCATAACACAAAAAGGCAGCTAGTCGTCACCACCCACAGCCAACTCTTGGGCTAATCTTTTACCAACGAATAGTGGGGACTGACCGTCACATTATAATGCCCCAACGGCTGAAAGAGCGAGCATGATTGGTGCGGCGGGGACTCGAACCCGCGACCCTCGGGTTACGAGTCGAACGCCTTAACCCACCTGGCCATGCCAGGCCACTATTCAAATAATATGTAACTATTAATAATCGTGCTTTTATTACTATTGGTGACTACTACTGTAAGCAACAACTACGAGACACAAGTGTACCAGCTACGAACGTTTTGCATTCTCACCCGTTTATTTGTTGTCGTGGTCGTGCTTATATTTCCACCAGATGTCGCCGTTGTATTAGTAATAGTCGTGGTTTCCACAACCACCTCCGGCTGCACAACGATTTCGTGTGACGAATGGTAGGACTGCGGTTCTTCCGTAATTGTACTGAGTGAAATTTCCGAGTTGACCCGGGGGTACACCCGACGGCTGAAATGGCGGGAAGTCTGTGTCCTCTGTCTCGGCGGAGATGGCTCTGGAGATGGGGTAGCTATCCTATCAGGATCATCATGGGGTATTACCTGTCAGCGTAAGTAAATATATAAACGCATTTGTTATTTTATACGTATTACCATTGTTTAACATTGTTAGTTCAACAATCACTGTAGTTACAGATTTGCTCGATTAAATTTTGGTTTACATGACATAAAAAAACGACAAAAAATACAGTTTGAAAAAATAAAGTGTACACACCTCTCCCGGAGGTCCGACCAACGATAGCAACACAGGAAGGACTGCAAGACCATTTACTGCACCAATAAATACCAGAGCAACTAGGACATAGAAGAAATACCTGGAATGATAAATACATGGGAATTTTAAGTTGGGTATTAAACAACTGAAACTATATTTCGACAGTGTAGGCAGACGATGAAAGAGCAAATCAACCTTCTCACTCAAACTATAGATACTGTATTAATGACGTAAGACCGCTACACGCACCTACCAAAGTTATCAAACTGACATATCGAGTTTTGGAACAGGTAACGGTTACGACAATGTTAATAAAATAATCATAAACAGTGTAGTAAACCACACAAAGTTACACCAATGTTATGATCGGACGCAAGAAAAACAACAACAAAACCAATATAAAAGTTATGAAACTACAGGGTGGTCGCTAGAAAAGCGGAAAATTTGAGGGTCAGATGAGATCACGAATAAAATGCGTGCTTACTCATTTCTATTTTGATTTCTTTACATCATGAATAAAATGCATGATTTTAATAATTTTGAGCATCTATGAGTGAACTTTGAAAAACTTTGTGAAAGTTATTCTTTGTAAAAATAAATAGCTGTTTGACAAATTTTCCGCTTTTCTAGCGACCACCCTGTATTACCAAAACAATAAAACTGCTGAAAGATATTAAACTAGTAGTTGAAGCTAGATACTACAAACTAAAAACACAAAAATTGCTATGCGCATTTAGTTTACAGTTCTTCTGGTACATGTGAATAAAATATATATATATTTCAAATATTCGTCTGTTGAGACTGTCACTAACATTTCTGCTACGGGGCCGACAACGTCTTAAGAAATGTTTACTAAAGTGTTTTCTTGGATGTGTGTAAGAGTTGAAATATAAAACTTGGGCGAGTAAAGATATCGAAATATTCATCGTTGCTGGGAATGGTTCGAAATCAAGAAACAAACAAACCAGGTTTAAACCATGGACTGTTTTTCGAGCTCTGTTCTTGTAACGAGTTTTATTTTTATTTTTTTTTACTTTCTACACGCTCAAGACCATTGTGACATTTCGTTATTTCGAAGTGTTGTTCCTGTCTAAGTCGCGGGTAACAATCTAGAATCAAGACCTTTCCTGACGTATGTTTCTTTCGTAGAACACCCATGCTGCCATTTATTGTTCACCCCCCCACACACACACACACACACACTCCTTCCATTTTAACCCGAGGCCTCAACGTGCTGGAGGCCCGAACCAGCCTTCTATAATGAAGACATCCTCAGCGCTATTCAACAAGTAGTTTAGTTTTATTACCAAAGACTGGGGCTTCAGGACAACTCGAGCCCCCTTGACAACTTTATTTAGTTGTTGGAGATATAAATGTATTCATATTGCGCGGTACTCAGTAAGCCGAGGGTTAGAAAGCTGAATAATACATTTTGTACCTGCTCAAGAAGATAAATGGATGAGAGAGTATTAGAATAGAATAAAAAACCAACGTCTGGTATTACTACTTCAGTTTTGACGATAAACAAGGCCTCGTGCTATAACAAGGAGCACTAGTCGTGATGAAGGGGAGTACACAGGGGTTACAGAGGCAGGTTCTTGTCTCCCTGTGGTTTTATGTTGCCACAATTGTTGATTAGAAGCGACCGTCGTGGTGTCTTGGCCCACCCTGTTTGCAGTTTTTCTGCATTTTAAACTATATTTAATAGAACAAGTGGTCAGAGGTCAAAAAGATATGATGTTGAGCCACGAAGTTCTTAATTGGGTATTAAAGCAACACGACATTACATATTAAACTTGGAAAGTTTACAATTACGTACATGAAAAGCACCTCAATCCTAGCTGCTATTTTAAAAACAACCTCAGAAAATCCACTTTCACATGAATGTAATAAGTACATTTTACAGCAAAACAATCGGTATTTATATTTAAATTACAATACAGCTTTTCTCACTACGTGGCAACATCGATGTTGCTACATTTTACAAGTCCTCTCTGGTCACACCAAATAGAAGTTTGCCATGATTAAAATAATGTTCTCAAAACCAATTTGTTTCTGGGTGTTGATCAACGTACAATAACCAAACAGATTACCAGCTTTTCTTTTGAAACCGAAGTTTATGATAATTTAGGCTCTTTACAAAAACATGAAAGGAAATAAGAGTAAAGAGCTTTTCTTTCTCAATTTCATTTGATAATCGGTCCGGCATGGCCAGGTGGATAAGGCACTCGACTCGTAATGCGAGGGTAGCGGGTTCGAATTCCCGTCACACCAAACATCCTCGCTCTTTCAGCTGCAGGGGCGTTATAATGTTACGGTCAATTTCACTATTCGTTGGTAGGAGAGTAACCTAAGAGTTGGCGGTAGGTGGTGATGACGAGATGCCTTCCCTCTAGTCTTACACTGCTAAATTAAGGATGGATAACGCAGATAGCCTTCGTGTAGCTTTGCGTTAAATTCAAAACAAACCAAACCATTTCATAAGTAAACACAACAGTAACAAAGTCTAACGATAGTTATGATAAAATAGCTTCCAATCAGATGACTTGCGTGTACATTTAACCTTTCAGTTGAGGCAAGTCTTTAATTTAGTTTATACACCTACAGGACTCCAAACTCACGTATTTTCTCCCCAATTTCAGCTGGTGTCAATCTTCAAAGTCATATTCCTTTCGACGTTCATCTTGAGTGTGTCAAGAGCACCAACATAACCATAGGCGGCAGAGAATGTCTGAATTTGGAGGGACCGACGATTGAAGCGCCTTCTTTGAGTTAACACTGACCACTGAAGTGAAACAGCGATTTTCAACAATAATCCTACACAATCCTTCATTCTCCACTGAAATGGTCCCTTTCCTCATGAGCCAAAATTGGTGGGACATATATTGTGTCCCCGGTTCCACAGTCTATCAGAATAACAAGTTTTCATCTTCACACCACTCCCCATTTGATATGGCCAAGTGAAATAAGAAAGCTCTACTAATCTCAGGAATATTAATGTTTTTATCATATATGTCTAAACAGATTCCCTGTTTGACACCACTGGATGGTACATTCATGACACATACGCAGGTTCAACAAGTCTTGACACAAAATGATAAAAACCCTAAATATTTTATTTTACTGCACTGCATACTTACTTATTGATACTATACGCAAGTACAGCAAAGATCTTTTTGCATAATAAACAATTTCTTGGATTCTTCATCCAACACTATGGTGTATATTCGTAAAGTTTTAATCCAAAATGTGCTCGACATAACAGAGAAAAAAATTACAGTTGTTAATATTTCTGTTACTTAACATACAACGTACAACTAGATAAAATAAATGTAAAAACCCGACAGGAGGTATACATTGAAAATAAAAGTGACCTCACGACTTTGGAAATGCCATCACTTCAGTCTTCTGTGTTTAGGCCCATTTTTTCATAAAGTTCTTCTAGTGTCCATGACATATCCATCTTTGTCTTCTTTTCAATAGCAATACATGTATACGTTATAAATGAACGTTACAAGCCCACAAATATTATGGTGGACCATGAACAAATAAAACTTGGCGTTGACCGCCATCATGATTTCATGGAAGTGATTCGTTCTTCCAGTCTACAGTGAGTTTCAAACTGAAAAGAACATGGCAGTCGTAAGAACTTTGATCCAATGTGAGATAATTATAAAACAAAACTTACCTGATGATGAAGTCGAATTCTGAGAAGGCCAACATCAGAACACCCAGGAGGGTTGACATTGACCCGTGGACAACAGGTGCAAACATATGTTCTAAGGTCATCGCCATTCTTCTATTTCTGTCTCCAATACTGGTCAGAAAGCCCTACACACAAAATGAAATGTTCTTATGAACAAAACATTAGTAATTTTTGGCATGACTTAAAATTAAACCGTTCAGCAAGCTAAATGTTTATACGTTCCTGCAATTCTGTATAGGAAACATCTCAGAGTTATATCTTCCATGGTTATATCTTCCATGGTTATTTTATGCACAAATTAGTCTACACAATTCTGTATAGGAAACATCTCAGAGTTATATCTTCCATGGTTATTTTATGCACAAATTAGTCTACACAATTCTGTATAGGAAACGTACATCTCAAGGTTATATCTTCCATGATTATTTTATGCACAAATTAGTCTACACAATGGAGTATCTGCATTGGGCACCATCATGGGTATGAAACCCCAATTATTTTTTGTTACAAGAGTTCAAACCTTACTGTTAAATCATCTGGAGGCAACTTCTCATGGACAGCCCCTACTAGGGTCGTCGCAACATTATTACTTGGACTAAATAATGTTCATGCATTTTGCTAAACAGAATGGCATTTTTGATTTTACAAGACCTACCATCGTGATGTGAGCCGTAAAGTCCATTCCAATACCAACGGCAACAATCAAAATGACCGCTGGGACTGCACTTAAGCGGATTCCTAAAATCCCCATCAGACCAAACAGATGAATCACAATGGAAGTCAGAACGACGATCTAGAAATTGAAAGAAAAGTGTGATACTGTATTACACGTATTGGGAAGCAAAAACGTTCCCTACATTAATCTTTTTAAACAAAATGTATCTGGCCACATTTTGATAAGCTTCCCACTAATATAAAAACTTACCATACTTCATTTATACCAAAAACAGTATTCACGTATCTCTCAGTAAAACTTGTTTAAGTTTGCACACGAAAGTGGTGATGAAAATTTTTTCCCGATATCTACAAAAATCAACCAAAAATAAAAACACTTCACTTACCATGATGAAAGCCGCCCAGATATTGACCAGGACAACAGAAACCACGAGGAAGATTGCCGTCAGAACACACATTAGGGCCACACAGAGGTAGAACCTCAGTCCAATGTACTGTTCCCAGAAAACGAACGGGATTCCTGTGGGGAAGTTTGGTAATCCCCTTTCTTCATATTTCTGGCACAGAGTCCGAATGACCTCAATGGTTTTCGTTATCTCGTTCGTGTCCCCCATGTTATTCAGGTAGAATGGCATCTGAGCGTAAACCAAAGGTTGGGATTTGGGGATTTTGAGATCCACATCCTGAGGATCGTGCCTCCAATCGCGGGGTTCAGGCTGGAGGTTGGCTTGAGAGGAGGAGTAAGCGAGGGCGTCGTTAGATACCCATGCTGACAAAAGATTGTAGAAAGCTTTAGAATTGATGATACCTTCCTTGTCCACCAGTCGGGATGTTGTGACCTGAACAATAGAAACACACGTGTTACGGAACGCAATATTAGAGTAATACAAATTAATATTAATCGAGTTATCTTCTCAAAATGTTAGCAGTGTAAAAATATATTCTATCGGTCCGAAGTTTTAACGGAACTACCGAACGACATACTGGCCGAAAAAAAAATACGAAAGTACAATTGGTTATAGTTTATTTACAACTATAGCACAAGTGGATTTCGCCTCAGGTCACTTACCTTATTATCAGGAAACACGTGCATACTAGCACACTTTCCAAAGGTTTTTAAACACTGACGGAGGTTCGTGTTTTCTAAGTTCGTTGGTGAAAGAAGCCTTCTAAAAAAATTTTAATATCTTCTTAAGATGACTAAGATTTAAAAAAAAACATTCTTACCAGTGATTTGTCCACAGGGTTATCCACTCTGCCAGTTTGCACCAACAACTTGTAAGCTAGAATGCCTTCATCGGTAGCATTGCTAAACCAGCGTTCTTGGGTAATACAGCCGTCTTTCCAGTCTCGGTCGAATGCTTTCTGCAGACCTGAGAGATATCCATACACACTATCTGTCATTTAACGCTGTTCAAACGCCATATTTTATTACGTTTCGACGGAATCGTAACTTGAAATCCGTCAACAATATAGCATAATAAACTGTGATGATATGCATTTCTAAACTAGTTAGTTGTGGTTTCAGATGGGTACATGTTTTAAGAACCACGTTTAAAGACAATCTTTACATCTGCTACTTAAACTAAAAACGAAAGCGCTATCTAATGTTGTTCTTTGTTTACAGTACCCGATAAAACAAGACTGTTTAGTAGTAAACTGCAGAATATTTAATTCAGAATTCTAAAGCAGATCTACACAGAGAACAAACAGCGCAGAGATGGCTATCTACAACAAAACTTATGAAATAGACGGATGGCAGCTCGACGTCAGCTCGCACTTCGTTATAAATACTTAAATATTAATGTATAACCGTAAAGTAGGATTTGATTGTCACTTTTATAGCTAACTTACGGCCGCAAAGTTCAACGGGCGGTGAACCAAGAATCCTCGCATTCATCGTTAGAGCACACTAACAATTAAGACGTATCCGGACGTAAATATATAGTTAAGTCATAATTTGTTCTTTACATGCATAAATAGCGATTGTATAGTTTATTACAAATATTTCGAAAATAGCAAAAAATTAAACAGTAGCTGTCAAGAAAAAAAGATATGGTGATATAATAATAATATATATTTTATTATTATTACACGAAATAAAATGTTGACGTATATTTAATGTTTAACCTAATTTCCTGTAGAGCTTTCATAGTTTTCCTTTTATAATAAAGCCATCACCGTTACAACAATTGTACCAGAAGGTATCGGTGAACGTAAATACATTGTCGTAACGGTCTGCTAAACACAATTATACCTCGTATCATTTCTTAGGGCTGCAGCAAGCCACGTGTCTTTTTCCAAGGGCGACAACTGCACGTAGACTGTAATACCGAAACAAGCCGCCAATTGAAATGTTGGCAGGAGTCAGTTCGGTCGGTAATAGGCTTAGAGGTAAGATGCTTAAATAAAACATGAAGCCAGGACTGATAGTTGCCAAGTTATTCTGACAGCCGGTTTGATGTCTTCATTTTCCGACTCAGGTGAGTAGTACAGTGATTCATCGCTTGGGGGTTACAAGATTTAAAACCGACCATTCAAAACTTTCTCTCCCCGCAGTTCTCTACCTCACGTGCGAAAATAGTCGGCCATGTGTGTATATTTCTCGTACGTTCTTTGAAATGTGGTGCAATTTATCAAACAAAACAACTGATTATCTGTGGTGCAAAATGTTAAGTGTATTTATCTTCACGCGTATAAGATGGTCTCAAGAAAATACCTTTTAGTGCAAAATGTACAAAATTCAGTTATGTTCGTCGGTTGAAATTTGGGTAATTTGTTTGTTTTTGAATTTCGTGCAAAGCTATACGACAGCTATCTGCGCTAGCCGTCCCTAATTTAGAAGTACAAGACAAGAGGGAAGACAGCTAGTCATAACCACCCACCGCCAACTCTTGGGCTACTCTTTTACCAATGAATAGCGGGATTGACCGGCATCTATAACGCCCACACGGCTCGAAGGGCGAGCATGTTTTACGGGAATTCGAACCCGCGACCCTCGAATTACGAGTCGAACGTCTTAACCACTTGGCCCTGCCGGGCTAATTCGAAAGTTGGTTCAAAATAAGCACGTCACTCACTCAGCACATCCAACCAAACTTACAGGCAAATTGTGTCAAAAATTCTTAACACATCTAGTCTCACAAGTAATATACATATATTATTATTATTACATGAAATAAAATTTTGACGTTTATTTAATATTTAATCTCATTTCCTGTAGAGCTTTCACACACACACACACACACAGAGTAAATGATTATTTACAGATAAATAAAAGTATTTATCTCGAATAACAACTATCTCCGCGTAGTATCATCTGTGGGTTTATCATCACGTGCCAGTGACAAGTTTCTAGTCAGTTGCGAATGAGAACAAGGGCGGATTCTCTCGTGCTCCTCGGGAACCGTCGAGGCTGAAGTTAGTAACTAAACAAAAAACTCAAATAGATGGCACTTCGATCGGGTGGTCCATCTATTTCGATGGAAAATAATTTTTTCTTACCTTTCCAAATGACACATCCATTTATTCCCACATATTACTGTTTCATATTATATAATTTGAGTAATTCAGAACTAAAACGTAACGTTTGCATGAACATTAATAATATTGCCAAATGAACGAAATCACACCGGTAAAAATAGATTCTGTACGCAATATTAACCCTACTACATATCATAGTGCCTAAAAGACCCGAGCTTCAGAAAACAGCCCCGGATTTTTACATTTGATGGGCAGTGGTTATAGACTCGAAAAATCGCTTCTTGGCTCTATCAGTGGTTGGTCTTGGGCAGGGCAACACGGGATTAAAGACTGCTGACTGCTAGAATGAATGGTTAGCTTGAGTTATAGCTCAAGGGGAAAGAGACTGGGTGTATCTCGACACTGAGAAAGGCTGCTCGTGGCTCGGTTCCTGCTTCGGGCACGTAGGTTATGACTTAGAAGCATGCAATGATCAAACACGTCCGCGCGGATGTGAGGGCGCTTCATGGATCAACTTGAGAAGCTTCTCTTGGGACGAAAAACTACGCCAAGAACCTTCACAACCAGCTACGACGCGTAATTTGTACCTCTTGAGAAAATAAACTCGACCTCAAACTCTGCGAACGTGATGAAAGCAGTGTGTAAACGAACGCTGCCAATCGCGAGCAGACAATCAACGTTTGAATCTTACAAGTTTTCTCACGTTCCTCACGTGCACTGCTTTTAAAACCAAGTCAATAAACTATTTCCAGTTTCAGTGTAACTTTACAAAAACGTCTCCATAAGCTGTTCTTATATATAAACACGTGTATTTTAACACTATTTCTCATTTCTCTGTCGTTAACACAAATGAACTGTTGTCTTGCACACGTTAATCAAAAGTCTCAAACTTCACCATGTATTGTTTGTTTTTGAATTTCGCGCAAATCTACTCAAGGACTATCCGAGCCAGCCGTCTCTAATTTAGCAGTGTAAGACTAGAGGGAAGGCAGTTAGTCATCACAACCCACCGCCAACTCTTTTACCAGCAAATAGTGGGAATGACCGTCACGTTATAACGGTCCCAGGGCTGAAAGGGCGAGCATGTTTGTTGCGACATGAATTCGAACCCGCGACCCTCAGATGAAGAGTCGAACGCCTTAACACGCTTCACCATGCCGGGCCTACTTCAGCGTGTATAACTGACATTTGGATCTGCATATAAACAGATTAAACTGCACAACAAAGTGTTTGTTCCTTGAACACTGTTGGGTGTTCCTTATAGTTACACTTCACAACAAAGTGTTTGTTCCTTGAACACTGTTGGGTGTTCCTTATAGTTACACTTCACAACAAAGTGTTTGTTCCTTGAACACTGTTGGGTGTTCCTTATAGTTACACTTCACAACAAAGTGTTTGTTCCTTGAACACTGTTGGGTGTTCCTTATAGTTACACTGCACAACAAAGTGTTTGTTCCTTGAACACTGTTGGGTGTTCCTTATAGTTACACTGCACAACAAAGTGTTTGTTCCTTGAACACTGTTGGGTGTTCCTTATAGTTACACTTCACAACAAAGTGTTTGTTCCTTGAACACTGTTGGGTGTTCCTTATAGTTACACTTCACAACAAAGTGTTTGTTCCTTGAACACTGTTGGGTGTTCCTTATAGTTACACTTCACAACAAAGTGTTTGTTCCTTGAACACTGTTGGGTGTTCCTTATAGTTACACTTCACAACAAAGTGTTTGTTCCTTGAACACTGTTAAGTGTTCCTTATAGTTACACTGCACAACAAAGTGTTTGTTCCTTGAACACTGTTGGGTGTTCCTTATAGCTACACTGCACAAAAAAAGTGTTTGTTTCTCGAACACTTTTGAGCGTTCCTTATAGTTACACTACACAACAAAGTGTTTGCTTTTTGAACAGTGTTGGGTGTTCCTGATAGATTTGTGGCTGCTGATCACGAGAATCACACCCATATTTGCCCATCACGTACCGTTCCACCGAAACCTTCAGTTTTTACCAGGACATTGTTACAATGGAAAAACTATATCAGAGCAACTGGAACCCGTCAATGCTTGCTGACTACTATTGGTCACTGCAACGTGATGCACCGGACATTGAAAACAAACAAAAATCAGAAGCAAAACACTTTTAATTATGTTGAACTTAAAAGTGTATTAGAAACATAAACGCAATTAAATGCGTTATTACTGGTACACAGTTAACTGTCTATTTCTTAGAGTTCCTACGTGATGAAGCAAAACCAAAACTGTATTTGTACAAACCCACCAAGTGTCACAATCAGCAAAAACTTTTCAATAAAATTGTTGTACAGTGTAAGTTACGAAAAAATATTCCGTTTTTCTTTGTTTTGATTCTTGCTTTTTCACGTAAACATCACAGTTCTCTTGCTTAGTTCATGATTATTTTACCAATTCGAAATGTTTCGAATTTGACTGTACTTTACATAATTTCTGCTTTGAAAAAAACTAAGTTTTCAAATTTAACCGACAGATATCGCTGTTGTTGTTGTTGTGAACTACAGCGCTGATGCTAAAACAGTAAACAAGTCTGGAACCACATCGCAATACAATAGAAAGTTATGTTTTATTCATTGAGGAGGGCTCAAAAGTCAAATGTCAATTTATTTATAGAAGTAATTATATATTAATAAAAAGTCTGGTTTGTTTTAAGTTAAGTACAAAGCTACGTATTGAGTTCTGCACACCGTGGATTTCTAACTCCGATTTCCAGCTGTGCAAGTCCGGACATTAATACCAAGAAAAAAACAAACTTATTCAGGAAGTGACGTGTAAAACTTATTCAGGAAGTGACGTGTATAAACGTCCCAAAACAATCCATAATAAATGTTTTACAAAACAAAATTCACAACAGGTTTTTCTTGATTTCGATTTAAACCTCAATATAAAACTATATGAAATTATGATTCTGGGACTTTGAAACACAATTAAAATAATTGTAAAGGGAGGATACGGTTTAGTTGTTTGTAACAGCCAGAACACAACATACAATTTCAGTTCTTAATACTTCCTAAAGCTTTCAAGTAAGACAAACATTATAAAGGTAAAGTTTGTTTGTTTTTGAATTTCGCACAAAGCTAGCCGTCCCTAATTGAGCAGTGTAAGACTAAAGGGAAGGCAGCTAGTCATTACCACCCACGCCAACTCTTGGGCTACTCTTTTACCAACGAATAGTGGGATTGACCGTAACATTATAACGCCCCCACGGCTGGGAGGGCGAGCATGTTTGGCGAGGTAAAGAGAGAATATGATATAATAAGTAACGGTATCCATCATCAGTGACGGGAAAGTTTAAATTAATATATCAATTTATTGCATGAACATCAATAAAGATTGTTAAACTCCTGGTTTCACTCAGAGCCAAAACTCTCATCTACGTGTACCGTTCACAGTAAAAAAATAACTAACCGTTTCAGTCATGTTGAGAGCCAGTCAACAAAAAACATACGATAAATCTAAATTTTTTTATTCAAGTCACAAAACGTTTTTAAATGTTAACGATAGTTACAATGATTCCTAACAGTGTAGTATAGAATATCCTGCTTTGTAAAATAACATTTAACATCCACGATATTAATGCCTCGTCAAAACAAAAGTGAACGTTGGGCTGTGCCTACTTGTACAGAGTTTCAAATGAAACAAAAGTCAGACGAACACTTGGACACAGATATCGCGGTTCACAATGCATACACGAATGTTTGCCTCAAAAGATATTGCAAATTATAACCATAATTGTTGTTTGATTCCCCCTTCAACAATAAATAGTGTAACACCACAGTGAACATTTTGAAATTCAAAAGAAGAAAACAGCCACAAATAGAAAAACGTTAGTTATAATGTTACACCGACATAGAAACAACATTATGAAGTTTGTTTACACAAAATAAGAAATCTGGGGTTACAACCTCACTCAACTTTTCTATTTACTGTAATAAAGACTGTAATAATTATTTTATCTTTGTTCAATCACTATATTTTTGTTATATACTCACTTATGAGCCAGTCTCTGAAAAGTGACAACCAGAAGTCCGGTAGGCCGCCGTCATCATTTTTAATTATCTTGTCCACCCTTGTGAAGGCTTCGTGGTACTCGTACAGAAGTTTTTGGTTTGTAGGGTACTCAAAATTTCCCTTAGTTACGGTAAACATGTTAAAAAAACCGAAGTACTTGCTTTGAAAGCGGAGAAAGTCATGTTCGTTCGTGTTTCGTGGCACAACGTCCGTGAGATCTAGTCCATCCTGGACGCGAAATAATCCCCATATACTAGTAATAGTGGCCACGAGGAACAGAATAACAGTCAGGACCTGAAATGTCGAACAAACCTTCTGGATCTTATACAAAACCCCCACAACCATTTTTTCCCTTTATACTTTCATATTTAGAAGAAAAAAAGTTCAGATTTTACTGCATAAAATATTTTCTAAACTTTTTATTGTTTGTTTCTTTTTTTAATTTCGCGCAAAGCTACATGAGAGCTATCTGCGTTAGCCTTCTCTAATTTAGCAGTGTAAGACTAGGGGAAAGGCAGCTAGTCACCACCATCCACCGCCAACTCTTGGGCTACTCTTTTACCAACGAAGAGTGGGATTAAACGTAACATCATAACGTCCCAACGGCTAAAAGGGGGGGAGCATGTTTGGTGTGACGGGAATTCGAACCTGCGACCCTCGGATTACGAGTTGAGTGCCTTAATCACCTGACCGTGCCTGGCCTTAAAACTATTTATCACCAATCCTACAATATCTGTTAAATTCATCTCTAAACTAATATAAAACACTGACCTCAAAATATGTGATAAAACTGTTTTAACAAATGATGGACGTAGAATAAATAGTTTTATTTTCTAAAAACGACAAGCTATTACGTGAGAAAATAAAGAAAACTGAATGAAGTGAAACATTAAATCGGAACAATGGTTATTTACGTTACACTGCTGATAACGTTAATTATGGTCCTCATTAATTTTCATCAAATTAAATTCCAAAATTAACAAATATTTCTATTTCAATTGCTTGGGTTTGACTTCCAGAAAACATTCACAAACCCATGGTTAAAGTTGATCATAACTGTAAAATTATAATAAATGATATTTAATCGCATTAAATACAGTTGATTCAGCTGTAAACAACTATTAATCGCCCCAATACTGAAGCAAACTGACGACATAAACCACATTCACTCCTCAGAATCTGTATGTATGTATATATGTACAAAGTTTCAAACTCTACAGTTTTACACTTAAGAAAAAAGTAACCGCGCATGTGCAAAAAAAAGCACCCTCTAATTGTATTAACATAAATCATTATAAATATTCATGTTTAATCTTAAATGAATTAAGTAGAGTGTGATTTTAATTTGGCAAATTAACTACTTTCAGCTTTACAAAACCTAAAGGCCCGCATAGCCAGGTGATTAAGGCACTCGACTCCGTAATTTCAGGGTCGCGGGTTTAAACCCCTGTCGCACAAAACATGCTCGCCCCTTTCAGCAGTGGGGAAAATATAATTTGACGGTCAATCCCACTATTCGTTGTTAAAATAGTAGCCCAAAAGTTGGCGGTGGGTGATGATGACTAGTTGCCTTCTCTCTAGTCTTACACTACAAAATTAGAAACGGATAGCCCTCGTGTGGCTATGCGCGAAATTTAAACCAAACCAAATATTTTCAACGGTCACAAGAAAAACGGTCAAATTTGATGACTTAAGTGAAATAATTCTGCTTTTACCACTTCCGGTGTATAGAGCGGAAACTTCCTCATACACCTGGATTAATTTTAATCAATGTCACGTGACAACAATTCTGAACATCCAGTTAACCCTCACATTCTATATGTTCTTTAATATAAAAAGTACAGGTTGAAAAATTCAATATCTTTAAGCCTAGTACAGCTGCACAAGACTATTTTTTTAAAGATTTACTGAACAATACTGAGCAAAATACAAACCTTCACAGATGTTTTTTGAAGAAATGGGGCATAATAATGCGTAGCAATCCTTGTTAGCGACCACCCACAACACAGTTGTTGTGTGTTAACGCAAGTGTCCAAACACTTCTGTCTCCAACACTTCTGAGCATCTTGAATTAACTCTTTTGTTGACGTGGAGTTGATGGTTGATAGGTTTTCTGTTGAACACTCTGAAGGTATAAACAGATAAAACTAAGTTTAGTTGAAGCGGGCAATGTTCTGGTTGAGATGTTCTCTGATAACATAACAAGTATTTGTTCGTTCTAAAAAAACTTACCGTTTTACTTTTTTATAATTAAGAAACGATTAATACAATTACTTTTATCACACCCTACAGAAGACTGTGGCCAGATGCTGTTATCAATGTTGTTGTATTTTAAAATTGCAAGAGCTGAAAAACGAACACATGCCTTGTTCTAACGTTCTTTTATACAAGAGATTAATTTGAGATAAATTCGCGGTTTTTCTCTCTTTTAAAAATACCTGTGTTGTTGTTGTTTTCTGTCCAACACCGAGTTTTTTCAATCCCGGGAGGGGGCGCTAGCACTGTAACCACGTGATTACGATCAGGAGGAAGTGCTCGAGTGACGGCCTGCCGTTTAGGAATTTCTTTGGACGAGACGAGGTTACATAATGATGACGTAGATCCTGATCTCGTGCTGCTCTGTAGTTTACTTCTACCTTCTTCCACGCTGCAAATCGGTGACACTTGGGTATCCCTGGGTTAGATATTGACAGTTTATTTTGAGCTATAAATTAAAAACGCGCACGCACATTTGCTTATGTGATGTATTAAAATATTCACAATCGAATATTGAAAAAGTATGTGGATTTTTCTCTCTCTCTCTCTCTCTAACGAATAATAAAAAAAAAACATTGTAAAATAAATTTAAAATAGAAGTGTACATACCCACTGAAACAGCAAAAAACATCTATTTTCTTTGCTTTTTGTCGCCGGAGATCCAAACTGACAGCTGCTGGAAAGACCAACAACATGGCGGCCAGGTTGGAGATGACCAAGATGGCTGTCTGAAGGACAAAGGCTCGTAAAGCTGGAACTGGAATGATAGCGGCAGCAAAGAAGGCACACATGTTACTGAAGGAGGTGATGAGCACACCAACACCACTCCTCTTTAAACACTCTCCGGTCTGGAACTGGAAATTATAATGTGTATTTAAAATACAACACAAGTTAGGCTATCGATGAATAGAAACATTTAAGCGAAGAGCATGGAACATTAAGACAATAATAATTTGACGCGTCTCTGTAAAGTAAAATGTCAAATGATTTGTTTCGAATATTCCTGAAAAAGTCATCTGTGATAGTCGTTTCCGACCTTTAGTTAATCAACAAAGAGAAGGCATACATTTAACAGCACCAGTCGCCAAACTGTAAGTTACTGTAATATTTAACAGCGAGATTTGGGCACGGCCTCAAAGTGAGAATCACGATTTATACAGTTCGGCAAACAAATCACTGGGTCGCGCCCGACTCCATCGGGTCTACGCACATCACTAATTAACTTTTGTTCTCAACCGTCCACTATCCATCACCATTGAGGAGTTTCATTAACAAAAGATTTCATCAGCTTGAGAAGATTAAACGATCCGCTGATAAATCTAACATATCCTACTATAAACAAATTTTAAATACAAGAGGTTTCGGCAACCTAAATAAAAACCTTTTCATAATTATAAAAAGTGTGACAAATTACTTTAGAGTGCTGATGTTTTACTAATTTACATAGTATTTTTATTTCATGTTTATAGATTTTTGTGAAAGTAAAAAATAACCAGATAATAACTGGATATATATCACATTTTGTCCGGTACCTTGGATTTTTGTTCGGCGCGGGTTCCAGATATCTGAAGTCTGACAGAT
This sequence comes from Carcinoscorpius rotundicauda, assembly GCA_011833715.1. Taxonomy (NCBI): domain Eukaryota; kingdom Metazoa; phylum Arthropoda; class Merostomata; order Xiphosura; family Limulidae; genus Carcinoscorpius; species Carcinoscorpius rotundicauda. The sequence goes on along the minus strand of CM022392.1, from coordinate 168,279,725 downwards.
ATATTTTTTCTTCAAATTAATGACAGTAAATTTATGTGCCTTACAACAAATGAATTCAAAATATCAAAACATTTTGTGGCAGTGAACGCTTGAAATTCACACTCAAAAAAGGAAGTCGAAACCTTAATAAAACGTTGATGTTCCCACAATTCCTAGCAAAGTGTGCACGTGTTCAGATAATTAGCATGCGTTGTCTCACGTGTACTATTGTTGTTATACATTTACTGTCATGCGAAGCAGAACACAGCTCGAGATTTTAACCGAATATTAAACCTAAAATTTACACGTCACTGAAATAATTAATAGCGAAATAGCGATTTATGCTTAGTTCTCGTAGTTTTGATCGCGGGTTTTACAGCGCCATTTGTGCAAAGTGCTGACTCATTTTTTTGTTAAGCTTGCCCTAATTATTAATTCACTAGCTCATTGTGGAATGCGCCTTAAAATAGGCCTAACTGAGTGATGTTTAATAACCGGTGTGTTTCGGGCTTTATTCCTGGATCATCTAGTACTACTTCTACACGCTAGGCGGTGGTTATATTAAATTTAGTATTAATATATCATTGGCCTTTAGCGATTAGTTAGTAGGATCGACGTTTTCGTATGAGTGTAAGTTTGTACAATCTTTAACAATGCAACTTGCTAGTTTCTTTATAACCAGTTACAGAAAGTAGCACAAAATACGGTTTCAGGAGAAATAACTCCACAGGTGACCCAATCCATAATGACAGTGTTATGCTTTTGAGTGAACAGAATTATTAAAGAAATAAAAAGAAAACAGCACGGTTCAAATCTTGGTCGACCAAATTAAGAAGACAAATAAAGTTGTCTTCTATAGCGGAGACTTCGTGCGTGTGCATTTAACAATATCATTTCCACGACATAAGAAAGACCACACATACTACCACGCTCGCTAAAAATGAGAAATTATCATATTTTGCGGGTCTAGTGGATACACTATGCGACTTCTGACAATATTTGAACTACACTAGACAACAAAATGTGCTCTGTCATTAGCATCTATCACGAACAGCATTCAAAACCTTAATTACGTTTCATTTGACATGACTCTGTGATGCCGAATTAAGAAAAAAATTGTTCCCACTAAAAAAAAAACGACCACACAGAGACATGTTACAGTGACACCTACCGTATGAAATGTTCATTACGAAAACATACAATAGAAATGTCTTGCAATTTTCTTTGACATGGATATTAAGTCATTTTGTATTTTTTTTTTACTACTTCAATTGAGTAATAAAATACACAGATATGAGACTGAATTTTCTCTTCAATGCCGCAGGAAAACTTCCTGTGATAAAACACGCAATTTTCAACTAGTTGACTTTAGTAGTTATAACTCCTACAATGAATCGTTGGTATGGATATGAGTTTCAGATTCAAATAACAAACAAAAGTGCTGAAATTATGGGTTACTGACGTCTGATGGAGATTTATTATGCTAAAGAGAAAACTTTCTAAAGTCAGGTATGTGATTATGTTGTTGTATTAAGACCTCAATGGTGTCGTTATGGTTCAGTGACACAGAAAATTGCACAATTGTTTCATACTTGGTTCCAAAATTCACGAGTCAGGTATTTCTAATTAAAAGTACATTCTTGTTTTGTAAAGAGGAACCATCAATTACCTATTAAAATTGTTTTCGTATTAAGTGAAAATGAGATCACAATCGCCTTGTCTGAAATTTCAGTATCTTTATTCTTCTGTTTCGAATTTCTCAAGGGCTATCTGCGCCAAATGTCCCTCATTTTTCAGTGAGAGACTAGTAAGAAAGTAACTAGTCAAAAGCACCCGCCACTACTCGTGGGCTACTCTTTTACCAACGAATAATGGAATTGGCCGTGACGTTATAACGCCCCCATGGCTGAAAGGGGAAACGTGTTTGGTAACGAGGATTCGAACTAGTGACCCATTGATTGAAATTCAAGAACCATAATCACTATGTCCTGCTAGGCTAATTTAAATATACAATTACAAGATTTTATCATATAATCAGCGAAATAATTTGTTGAAACTTAAATCTCAGAGTTACGGGAATTTGATGAGAATTATTTTTACATATTATCACGTTGGGAATCTTCCCTTATTTACACCCTCCAAAAACCATATTAAATCACCGCAAAACGCACCAAATTTGTACCAAACCTAAGTTTGTAAAAGTTAATTCTGCGTATTGTAAGATTATTATATTGAAAGTATAACATGTTAAAATTCGAGTTATGTGTTATAACAACAGCGTGACAAAATACAGTGCTAACGGATCCACGACGAAGTAATAAGCCACTTACTGAAAATAACAAATGTTGCAGAATTCTATATAAAAAGTATCTTTAATCTCCAAATTTTATCAGTTTGTAAGTGTGGCCATGTTTTGAAGGCCATAAGGACTAGCCCTCTACAATTAAGTTGTGATAAGTCAGAGAGAAGGCTGCTAGTAACAGCACAACACACCACTAAGTCTTGGGATACTCCTTCACAACCCCACGACTGAAAGGATTCGAATCCGCAGATTGCGAGTCGAGTCCCATAACCCCACATAATAGGTAACATGAAATGGAACTACAACTATTATGTAATTACGCTCCATAGGTTTTTCAATAAATCGTATAAATTATGATGTGTTACACCTCAACTTTATATCACCTATAGAAGGAGGCGCTGTTAATAGTGAGTCACACAAGCCATACTTTGTTTTTGTCCAAATTTCAACCATACATAATACTGTTTAAGCTTCTGAAACTTAACCAGAAGGACTAACTAACTTCAACTTAAAAGTACATCCCGCCAAGAGGTTACCTTCCACCCCTCCCAAACAGAAATGGCAGTCATCAGAGATAAACATCGATGGTGCAGAGTGGTTTACAACTGCCAAAGACAGGGGAGGCAAAGAATCGGACGGGCTGTTAACAGGGACATTTTTCTTAGTCCAAAGCCTAAAGATTTAATCGAAGCAGTTCATCAAGAAGTAACTGAGAGTTTAGAAACAAAAGCGACTGTATTTTATTTTTTGTATATTTTTTTTATCGTGCATTAGTCATTCAAATCTTTCTTATCAACTTCAATAAACGAGCACTGCTTGGAAGGGGGGGAATCTGACGTGTGGAAACACTACAAAAACAGATGGCCCCCCCAAAATTTGAAATATTGCAAATCAAAATGTCCGTGCAGAGCCAACTCAATGCTTTTTCCTGACAACTCTAGCCACGCTGACTGACTGACAGACACCTCCTTTAAACTCTGCCATGACAGCAAACGGTTAAAGATTCCAGAATGTTTGTTAAAATATAGATTTTTTTCATCTACAAGTAAAATTGGTAGCAATTCCATCAACAGTACCAAAACTGTTTCCCAAAGTTACATCAACCATCGCTGTGCTGGGTGGTACAAGACTGGACACCCCACTCCTTAACATCATTGTGCACGAAAAAATAACGTTTCGATACACACCCTCCGCCACAGGAGGAGACAGGAGACATTGTTTAAAGTATCTAAAGGTTAAAAACAAAACAAGTAGCAATAAAATTCCAGAAAGTATTACTAGAAAGGTATGATAGCTAACTTCAAATACTTCATGTGGACAGCTGTTGAAACTAACCAGAGCAAAAAAAACACTCCGATTTAACAGCAGAAAGTTGAAACAACAAATAATAATGATTGACAGTATTCACAAACTCTTAATTGTTAAAATAAAAAATCAATGGTTTTCCTTCATCCTGAATCACGACAAGGATTTCGTTTCGTGAAACTGTTACAGATGTGACAAAAAAAACGTTTGAAGCATGACAACATAAAAACGGATGTAACATTAGTAAGCGTAACAACTAACATGAAAAACAATCAAATTGGAGTGTAACAGAGCGACTTACAAAGGTTTGATTGTAACAAGTAAAAAAAAAAACAGCTAGCCGTATATTTAAACCACATAACACAGAGTAAAAGTACAATATAAATCAGTAACATTAACTGAAGTTATGTGTAAATAAACTTCTCAAAAGTAACAAGTAAAAAGGTAAGAAGTATTAAAACTAGCAAGTAACAGGCTGGTACAATTAGCAAGTAACACCACAATAATATATCACAGACAAGTGAATATTAATATATATACACAGAGGGACAAAAAGGTTATTTTAATCACTATAAAAGAGGTGTGACAACATGACATGTTCTTACTCCCTTTGAAACACCTGACATGAATTGCTCGACCATAATTTAAGACAATGCAGCTAAAGGGAGGTTTGTTTGTTTGTTTTAAATTTTGTCCAAAACTACACAAAGGCTATCTATGATAGGTGTCCTTAATTTAGCAGTGTAATACTAGAGGGAAGACAGCTAGTCATCACCACCCACTGCCAACTCTTGGGTTACATTTTTACCAATGAATGGTGGGATTGACCATAACATTATAACGCTCCTACAGCTGAAAGGACGAGCATGGTTAGTGTGACAGAGATTCGAATCTGCGACCCTAGGATTACGAGTCGAGTGGCTTAACCACCTGGCCGCGAAGGGCAACAAAAAAGGACATCAAATTCTGATTTTACAAGAAAACTATTACTAATATTGTAGTCCCCCTAGTGACACAGATTGGATGTATGCAGACTTACAACACAAGTGACTGGCTTTCGCTATCCATGGTGGACAGAGCACAGATGGTCGATAGTGTAGCTTTGAATTTAAGTGACTAACAAACAAAGAAATTAATATCGTTTAAAAAACCTGAATACCACAGGTAACACAGTTGAAGCTGACATTAGTAATGGAGTCCTCAAACGTACGAGTGTTAAACATTTCCTGTGAAGAAGTTCCTGAATAAGTATTCATTTTTGTATTTCTAGGAAGTTACAAATAACTCGTATGCATGATGTTAGCTAGGCCTTGTCTTGTTGTAAAGTCTTTATAGAACAAACCTGAAGTTACAGAAACTTGAATTATGAAGCTTAAGGCTTTGACTTACCTCGAAAGGTATATCAGAATGATAATTCTCTGCATAAGTGTGAGCCAATAAAAATATCCCATCTACTCCAAGACCCAAGGCTAAGAAGGGTACAATCTGTAAAAAAGGTAAAGTAGGTGGACTAAAAGAACAAAAAATACAGTCCAGTTTCTGACCAATATTACATATTTTAGTCAAAACTTGAGTCTTTCCACAGAAAGACAGATAAAATCTGCATAAATTGAAATGTTTGTTCTTATCTTTCTTATGAGATGCATACATTGTTGCGTTTCAACTGTTTCCTTACATTTAGGCTTAACGGCAATTTTACACCTTCACTTGTACATGTTATATGAAGTAATTTTCAGTGTAATAGAAAATAAAAGTATTAAGTATTTACCTTGTATATTAATATACAACCATGCTATATGTAGAATGACTTAACACAAACATATTATTTAAATATACGTTTTCAACTAAACAGGCATTTTCACTAATATTTATTAAGCCTATTCAAAAGTTACATGTAAGAATATTTTATTGTCAAAGGTTGTGTAACACTGTCATTCAGAAGGGAATGTCATCACTCTTTCTTCTAAAAACATGTCAACTAGCATCCAGAACCTGTCACCTTTTACAACTCTAAAACTCTGTTAACATCAGTCAGTACCTGTCACATTTTCCACCACTCCATAAACAATCAAACACTGGTCAGAATCTGTCACTTTTATTTATGAGAAGTAGGAGTAACTTATAATAGGACCACAAGATAATTAAACAATTCTACTTTGGTACTTTGGTAACGACCCCTTCCAGTATCGGGTTTATTTACAGTTTGTTTTAAAACAAAGAACAGAATTTTTGATCCTGAAACGTTAAACCATTTTTCAGTCTTGTTAAATGATTTTGTTTTGAATTTCGCTCAAAGCTACACGAGGGCTACCTGCGCTAGCCGTCCCTAATTTTGTAGGGCAAAACTAGAGATTACGCAGCTAGTCATCACTACCCACCCCCAACTCTCGGGCTGCTCTTTTACTAACAAATTGTGGGATTGACCGATTTATTATAACACCCACCGCGCTGAAAGGACGAGCGTGTTTGGTGTGACGAGGATTTAAACCTGTGACTCCCCCCCCCCGGTTTACGAGTGGAGTGCCTTAACCACCTGGCCACGTCGGGCCTGCTTTTTCAGACTAATTAATAAGTTATTACTTATTACATCTTCCTAATACTAATATTCTGAAAATATAACAGCAACAAAGCTGCGAGATGTTACAATGACGTAAAGAGGGTCATCTGTAAATTGCACTCAGGTATCATCGTGTTCCTAAACTATAAATAAATTTCTGAAGTAACACACAACTTTCCTTGCAGTTCAATATTATTAATGATTGGCAGCTGAAGACACTCTAGTTTCAGTAGTTTATCTTTGCACGAATTGTGATTAATATATAATTACAAGAATTATGCCGTTCAACAAACTGCCAACATCAAGACGTCTTTGTAATTAACTAACTTTCATTGAGTGATAATTTGTGTGTGAAAATGGAGGACCTCACCAGTGAAAAGGGCAAAAACAAATGCCCTGACGTTTCTTTGACCTCCTGGATTAAAATAGTTTCTGAGCTAAAGAGTTCACGTGTCTAATGACATTAGAAAAGAAAGGAATATAAAAAAAGTAACAATGAAAACAGCGCACGTGGAAGAACCCTACTGGCTGAAAACCTAACAAATTTTACCCTTTTCGGTTAAAAGATTTCAAAACGGTGGATTTAAATTAGCCCGTTGTTCTCCGTGTTGTTCACTCGTTTCATTCATTCTCGTCGTGCCGATGAGGCCTCAGCTAAGTGCTACTATCTTTACTAATTTGTAAATAACTACGAGGCTTAACATCTTATACGCTAACATGTTGTTGTTGTTTTTTGCATTGTTCAATATGCCGATTGTAACTCTGGGATAAATTCATGAAGCCTACCACAAGCTCGTGACTGTAGGCGCCACAAGGTTCGTTCGATGAATATTCAAAGTGGCAGACGTGAAGAACCTCACGTAGCAGAACCTTGACCGCTGTCGCCCGTGGTGAAGTGGCACTTTTCACAAGTTGCCTTCTTGCATTTCCTTACCAAACGTCTGTGGATTTATAAAGATAACTGATGTTTGGGGCGAACGTTAAATTTCACATAATTTAACCACCGTCAGCTCAGAGATCGTACAGGTTCCCTCCAGAAGGTTACAAATTAATTACAAGTTTTAATTTCAGTAATTTTCACATAATACAAGTTCTGTACTTAAAATATTACCCATTTTTTTTACGAAAAATCCAGTCAAATCCAAACAAAGTCGTCGAAACATTTTTGTTTTATCTGGGGGAGGGAGGGGGCACCACATTTGATATTTTAACCGTGACTTTTGAATTCAAAACCGAAGTAATGACTTTCCATGATAGTTATTCACAAGTCCGATTCAGAGGGACATTTCGCTACTGGGTCAAAATTGCGTCAGGGATGGGGGGGGCGTCTCTAAGTGAGCAAACATAATGATACTACTTGGAAAGCAGCTAATTTATTAAGAGTGTGGTGAAAAAAAAACAAAGACGAAACCTCGACCTGTTTCACTTACATAGTGGGGCTTTTATACGACTGAGGCCAGCATATCAGTTCTTTAGCAGGGTTGCGGTTCTCTACCCAATTTCAGGGGTTTTATTTTTTTTCATATCGTTTTCTTTTAATGAAATGTTTAGAAATTATATCCTGTAATAAACACATATTCTGATAATATACTTAAAGTAGCAAACTACAGCTCATCAGAAAACTCAAACCGCAACGATCGTTGTTTAAGTTCAGAGCATCAATCAGTTATGACGTCGTGTTCGTGCTCCGAGATAACCCGGGTCTCGCTCACCGAACAGGCGAGTTATTAATCACACCTGCAACCCCCACCATAAAAGTTGTAAAGTTCCCGGAGAATCAGAGGGGGAAAAAAAGTGTGGACAGATATTCGTGAAAAATGAAACACAGCGTATTGTGTTACAGTGAGGAGTTATGGTTGGCCTTGTTAAATTATGCTCACTTCCGTGTCGGATTCCCCGATTCTTGAAACAGTTTCATCGACATTCTAATTTGTATTCTGGTGATTTACGACACCTATTTCTTCAGTTTTCATTTACATATCACAAACGTGTATATCATACAAACAAACGCTATTACTATTTGATGTTCTTATTACGCGATCGCAAGACACTGAAAGTTCCAATCATTTACAAGTTGCTACCGAAATATTAAAGGCCCGATACAGCCAGGTGGTTAAGTCAGTCGCTTTGTAATCTGAGGTGTTGTGGGTTCGAATCCCCTTCACACCAAACATGTTCGCCCTTTCAACCATGGGAACGTTATAATATGACGGTTAGTCCCACTATTCTTTGGTAAAAGAGTAGCCGAAGAGTTATACTGCTAAATTAAGGGCCGCTAACGCATATAGCCCTTGTGTAGTTTTGCATGAAAATTAAACAAAAACCACAACATTGGCTAATTAATTCATTACCGAGACACTTAGAAAATACTTTTGGACAACAACTGCCGACCATTTCACTATATTATTTCCATCATATATTTGCTTCCCTTTGATTTGAAAATACGGCAGTAAGCCAGCATCAACTTCCAATAGGTCCGCGTGACGCGAGTTTTAATTTGAAACTTAAATGAATTACAAATAAACGACTCTATTTTAAAGTATGTCATTACAACTTTTCTTTGGTTGGGTAACATTCAAGACTAAAAAAAAACAGTCAATAAACGATAGTTAATAGACTAATAAAGTTGCAGAGGAATCTTCACGTGAGACAAGAATTACGCGGGAAAAAAACAACACTAACACCATCTTTTGAGCGACAATTCAAATGTCCTCGTCAATTTTCAAAAAGTTATGCATGCAGTCAAACTTGAGAACCCTACAATATAATCGAACCCTTTGTCAGGAACTCCAGCAAGAAGATGTAAAAAGTAAACATTTTTATGTAAGTCCAAGGATTCAGCTTTGATAGTCCCAACTGAGCCCCAGATTTCAAAAATTTCTAAAATATTAATCTACACTGTTGGTTTATAATGGCTTGTTAAATTAATACAAATTATCGATTCATTCAAACCTGTTAAACTCCCTACTCCTTGGAGCCCTCTTACAAAGCTTTCGAAAAATGTTATTTTGTGTTTATATTCAATGGAGACAAGAATCCACGTGGAAGATTAAGTCGTTTTTACTGAAACAATCCGTTTCAAAAATCAAATTAATATAAATAAATACATAAGAATACTGGTATAACTGAAAACACGAAATGTTAAATGAAGTCGTGCACTGAATTATAATGTACTTATTACTATCCTTACCTACTCTTTCTGACGATGAATCGAAAAGAACGTTTGATGATAACAGTGAAGCCATTGTGTGCCTATAAAAACGCAATAGGTGATTCTTCCACTCGCTGATCACGTGCACAGAAGTTGTCAAACTCGGAAGTTATGTTTCTCTCGACGAGTTTCAAGTTGTGATTTTTAAAAATTGTTTTTCGCACACAGAATAGCAATATATATATGTATATGAATCGTCTTTAATGATAGCCCCCTGACACGTGAACTATTTTAAGCACTACCAGATTATATGAAAGATCATACCCACCCTACAGATCTCGGATACCGAAAGGTCCATTCCTTTAACACTTACACACAGCAAGTCACGACACACTCGTGAACCATACCCTCCCCTTCGTAACACTCCAGTGGCTCAGCGGTATATCTGTGGACTTAACACCGCTGGAAACTGTATTTGGATACGAGTGGCGGACACAGATGGTCCATTGTGTAGAACTGTGAGTAACTGCAAACTAATTATTTAACCCTTTAAGTGTGCTACTTTGAGTTTGCCAATAAGAGTGTTGCTGTTGTAGTCCAGGTATAGATATAAGCATCTTAAGAAACGGTTACAGTTTTATTTCTTTTGTAAGCACTTGTAAGTAAATTTGTAATTTTTATGTACGTCATTTAATATATTTTAAGTTAATAAGAAATAAGATTTAAAACCAATCTTTAGAAATAACGTACTTAAATATACGCCCCCCCCAGTGGCTTATCTGTACGCCTACGGTATTAAAATGCTTAAAATCGGATTTCGATACCCGTGGTAAGAACATGAACAGACCTTTGGATAGCTTCGTGTTTAAGAGCAAAACAAACTCAGTAGTACATCAGCTAAATAAACGTGATTTTAACGTATGTTTTAAAACGTATCATGTGATGTAAGTAGAATACGAGAAGGTGAAACCGATTTATATCCGAAATGAATGGTTTTTCAATTACTTAAAATATATTATTTTACTTTAGAGCACCTGCCTACCTGGGTAGTGGAAGCGTTAAACACAATGCCTAGAATTGCACACAGTCCAAGTCCAGCTGCCACAGATAATGCCACCAACAGGACTCCAGCAAGTCCAATTCCACTCTGAGAATTGACAGCGTCAGTCCATCTCAATAACGAGGCACAAGCGTAAACCAACTATGGAAGAAAGTTGTAAGTAAGAGGTAAGTCAAAGCAACTAAAGGAAGAAAATTGCGAGCAAGAGACGAGTCAAAGCAACTAAAGGAAGAAAGTTGCGAGCAAGAGACGAGTCAAAGCAAGTAAAGGAAGAAAGTTGCGAGCAAGAGACGAGTCAAAGCAAGTAAAGGAAGAAAGTTGCGAGCAAGAGACGAGTCAAAGCAAGTAAAGGAAGAAAGTTGCGAGCAAGAGACGAGTCAAAGCAAGTAAAGGAAGAAAGTTGCGAGCAAGAGACGAGTCAAAGCAAGTAAAGGAAGAAAGTTGCGAGCAAGAGACGAGTCAAAGCAACTAAAGGAAGAAAGTTGCGAGCAAAAGACGAGTCAAAGCAAGTAAAGGAAGAAAGTTGTGAGCAAAAGACGAGTCAAAGCAAGTAAAGGAAGAAAGTTGTGAGCAAAAGACGAGTCAAAGCAACTAAAGGAAGAAAGTTGCGAGCAAGAGACGAGTCAAAGCAAGTAAAGGAAGAAAGTTGCGAGCAAGAGACGAGTCAAAGCAAGTAAAGGAAGAAAGTTGCGAGCAAGAGACGAGTCAAAGCAAGTAAAGGAAGAAAGTTGCGAGCAAGAGACGAGTCAAAGCAAGTAAAGGAAGAAAGTTGCGAGCAAGAGACGAGTCAAAGCAAGTAAAGGAAGAAAGTTGCGAGCAAGAGACGAGTCAAAGCAACTAAAGGAAGAAAGTTGTGAGCAAAAGACGAGTCAAAGCAAGTAAAGGAAGAAAGTTGTGAGCAAAAGACGAGTCAAAGCAAGTAAAGGAAGAAAGTTGCGAGCAAGAGACGAGTCAAAGCAAGTAAAGGAAGAAAGTTGCGAGCAAGAGACGAGTCAAAGCAAGTAAAGGAAGAAAGTTGCGAGCAAGAGACGAGTCAAAGCAACTAAAGGAAGAAAGTTGTGAGCAAAAGACGAGTCAAAGCAAGTAAAGGAAGAAAGTTGTGAGCAAAAGACGAGTCAAAGCAAGTAAAGGAAGAAAGTTGTGAGCAAAAGACGAGTCAAAGCAACTAAAGGAAGAAAGCTGTAAGTAAGGAAGAACATGTTCAACAAAGGGATTTCTACTCACGACCTTCAGATTGTGAGTCGAACATACTAACCACCAGGCCATGCTATATTTATAATCAAAAGAAAGCATTTAAGTTTTGACAATTCTCATTCGAAGGTACACAAATCACCTTACCTAATAAATTTATGTACAAAATATTAAGAGTTCTTGTCACTAAAATAAAATGGTTACCATTAGGATGTATCCTAAAGCCACGCGGGTGACACTGATTTCCGAGAAATTTTTAACAATATCAGCCAAAGACGTTGTAGAAAAGGCATTCATGTTGTAATGCTTGCTCTGATTGGTCGTCTTCGCAACCAATAGCACCTCCTGTTAGAACCAAAATATGATATCAGACTTCATACAGAGGGCACTACTACTAAGAGTTTAAAGTTTATAGTTGTTGTAAAAGAAACACTATGAGGAAAATTGTTATTACTTATTTTGTAAAAACGAAACACTCAAATTACTGTTTAACTCAGCATCTCAGATTTTGATTTAAATACATGTAGACTGTTGTTTCTGTTACAAAACGACTTACAGGATTCTACAATATAAGCATTGAAAAAAAAATACAATGAATAGTGGCATATAATACCAAACAGTATACTTGTAACAAACAAAACTGTCATTACTAGAACAACATTAGTAATAATTATAAAATACGAACTTATAACATTATGTACCTCTGTGAATTTCCTTTGCCAAGTTTCTAATATCAGTTTAGCCTTTTCTTCATCCCATCCAAGATTGTGAACTTTGTAATGACCTTTCCAGAACTCAAACATTTCTCTTTCTCCCATTAACTGCACAACTGACTGAACGGCTTCCGCTCTGGGAAATAACAAATATCACGATGTACGAAACGTGTTACGTTTTTAAAAATACCTGTGACCATGAAATAGTGTCTCGAAACGAAACATACCTACCTAGTTGTGTCGAAATAAAAAAAAATTAGTTCCACAACTTAAGTTAAAACGAGTCTACAAAAACGTCACGATAGGCTTACTTTAGGTAAATTAAATACAGATCACGTAGAAGACAAGTGAAGGTTAGACCTACTTTACAATATAACCACTTTTGTTTTTTATGGCTCCGCCGACAAGAAGGTCCTCTGGCCAGTGCATATACTTTGTTGCAAACCCGTAGCATCCGCCAGTCAGTTCTGTGCCGATATCTGCTGCCTGCAACAGAATACATGTTGTTGTTGTTGTAACATTCTCAACTACAGTAGAATACGTATTATTGTTACAATACGGTGAACTATATCAGAACACACAGTTACAGTATTTTAAAGTAAGAAAAAGATAACTGATACACGTGTGTACTTTACACAATAATTATTTGTATTCCTACGCGCCATTGTTTTCTTATGTCAACGTGTTTCATATTTTTTCCCAGCTTTAAATCTTATCTGTCTGTTGTGTTTTGTTTCTGGACTTTAGGACATTGTGGTTCCACCCTTGATGAAATTAGAATTAAAAATAAGATTCCGTCTCTTCAAGACGACTGAAGATAATACAAAAACAGATGTATAACATATGAACTAAACAACGTAAAATTATACACAATACTAATAAAAACACGTTTGTAGGTACCCTGAACTTAACCCATCATCGCATCTCAAACTGTTCTTTCAGTATTTATTAATAAACCAGGATATCACGAATTACAAACGTACCTACGTAACATATTTATATTTCTCTGCATGATAATTCAGTGATATCTGTTCGTAATTAACCAGAAACGTTGGTTAAATGAGTCAGCTAAGCTCTTGTAACCATTTTCTTCGTGGAGTACAGCGACCTCTTCTAACCAGACCAACACTGATACTGCATGATGTGTGGTCACTTACCGAGTCAGAAGGCGGTGTATAATAGGGGTGGGTTATATGGCCTTTGGTGTTTCGCTTCTACATTCTTTCCTCCGGTGTCGAACCCCCCTTTCCAAAGTTCTATAATAATAGCATTGACCTAAAATTCTGGAGTGTGACGTGGTGTAGTTATTCCAGTGTAACAGTTCTTGTCACATGAATAACGGCACACTGATTTATAATTTAAGCAACACGTCACACACGTAATCAATGTGGATGATCATCACGAAATGAAAGCAAATTAGATCATATCGCATCTAACCAAAGACGCCGAAAATCCACGAATACACGACACTGAACGAACTTCGACAGTAAAAAAAAAAAAAGAGGTATTTACAGGTAAATGCAATTCACGGAACATCCAAAAAGATATTTGAACGGGGAGAACATTTATAAATGTATGAAATGATTGTTTGTTTATGGAATTTCGTGCAAAGCTATTGAAAGGCTACTAACCGTCCCCAATTTAAGAGTAATAAACAAGAGAGAAGTCGACTAGGTTACACCATTCGTCGAAAAACCCTTGGGTTATTACTTTTACTAACGAAAAGTGGGATTCACCTTTACGCTTTGCAAATTGCAACTTATGGATGAAGTAGGAAAGTCTTGCACGTGTTAGCTGAAAGATATTTTCTTTCAGGTACGTGAATTAGGGAGAGAATTACAAATATGCTTATTTTAAAAGAGTTAATTCATAAATGTGTGTAAAAATATTAAAACTCGGTTTCATGAAACATCGTACAAACTTTGGTTAGAAATAATATCATAAACTCAAAGCCAAGTACTTATGAGGCGCCAATTTTCAACTTTCCACTTTAGGCTTAACTGTGTGCAATTTATATATTATTATACTACATATTGCATAATATTTGTCAACTGTCAACTATTTATCCCACTATTCCCATTATCTGTGATTAAATCTCAATTAATTATTATTACTTTCTAAAATTTAGGTGTCTCAGTTCTAGTTTTCTTATAAAATACTTAATGAAAACTGGGATTGACTATTACATTATAACGTCTTCACCGGTTGAAAAATGGCGAGCATCATCAGTGACGGGGTTCAAATACGCCGCCCACAAATTGCCTTTTTAGCGTCCTAACCACTAGGCCATGCCAGGCCTACTGCTATTTAAGACAAGTTCGATAACAAAAGTGTTTGTTGCATTATTAAACGTAAATGTCCCATTCAGTTTATTAAATCACGTTATATTTACAAATTCATGATAATTTGGAAAATGGCTACACAAAACAAAAGTGTAGCTTAACAGCATAAAGTGCATATTTGTAAACTGTCATGTGCATTTTATAAACTGATATACAAGTTTAATAAAACAATGTTCATATTTGTAAAGTACGATATATAATGGAATTCTTGCTTACATGATACTGGAAAAACGTTTTCATTATGCGGAATGCAACCCCTAACTTCACAAAATTTCTATCCTGTGTACATATAGATTTGCGATAAGGGTCACAATTGTCTTCTTTCCCTCCATTTCCCACTACAGAAAACTTATTTTTCTCCATTCTCAGGAGGAGATATGACGTAATGAAGAAGTCTCGTGCTGATCTAATACAGTGGTGCCATCTATACAAATATAATAGTACTGTCTGTAAATACTTCGCTCCCCTTAATGAATCTTCACCACATTTGGCATGAAGGTTTGTTGGGCCCATCAGGAGATAACATGCAAACTTACGGTTTCACATTTTGTGTTTTGCGTTTTTATGGGAGTTCTTTTAAATTATATATATAACGGAAACAATTTTTCATGTCCTAAGATAAGTTATGAATTTACATAACTTATGTCCAGGATACGGGCACCCCAGGTAGTATGTTTAATAAACAATGTTCGTATTTGTAAAATGCCATGCACATTTCATAAATATATATATAATAATACAAAGAGCTATTCCTACCTGTTGCGAGTGCTTATTTGGAGCAGATTCCGGACAAAACTCATCTGTCGGGTCTAGACACGGTTTTTCTTGATACCCGGATGTGATTCCTGCCTGAATTTAAAGTTGAGAGACAAAACAGCAGTTTACATTAAAGACACACATGGGTATATTACCTTACATTAAATATAAAGAAACAATACAATAAACTAATTATTCAAATAACTTTCGATTTTCATAAACACCAACAAACTACGAAACCCAATAATGCGGGTTTTAATACCTAACTAACCCTAATAATAAGGGCCTAACATGCCCAGGTTGTAAAGGCGCTCAACTCGTTACCTGGGGGTCACGTGTTCGAATCCCCGTCGCACTAAACATATTTGCCCTTTCAGCAGTGGGGGACACGTCATAATGTGACAGTCAATCGAACTATTCGTTGGTAAAAGAGTAGCTCAAGAGTTGGCGGTGGATGATGATGACTAGTTGCCTTCCCCTCTAGCCTTACATTGCTAAATTAAGGATGGCTAAAACTTTTAGTCCGTGTGTATATCACACACATTTTAATGAATGTTAAGATGGGTAAATTAAGTACATATAAACACAACAACCTAAAACGCTGTCACAGAACAATAGTGTACAATGTCGTGTATAATCCACGACCAATAAATTAGTGTTAAAATCAAAACCCACCAATAACCCAGTTGCAATGTAAAATATAACGAAGCCAATAACAGTCAGTGTCAACTGTGATAAAAACCAATATCCTACAAATCATAACGAGAAGACTAAGAAATCTACATTAGAGATTGTTCTTTCACTAACATAAGCAGGTAAAACAAAATACATCATATAACTCAGATTACGTTTACAGATTAAAACAGCTATATCTCCCACTGATAATAGATCTACACCTTTTGTAAGGTGTAGATCTCAGGCCATAATTATCTTTCAGTAATAATATATCACCATATCTCTTTGGTGATTACTTTAGGATATCTATATATCTTCTAATGATAATACAATGCCGTTACTTTTTAGTGTAGAATTCAGGACATCTGCATTTCCCAGTGATAAAAAAATGCCATCTCGTTTTTGTTAATGACATCAAGACATCTGTATCTTCCAGTGATAATACGATATCATCTGAATTTTTATGACGCCCTCGAGACAACTACATATTCCATTGATAATAAAGTGTTAGCTCTTTCTGTAACGACCCCATGACATCTATGTTTTCCACTGATAAAATTATGGCTGGTTGGTCTGATATTTCAACTTTCTTGCCTGTTCTGGTAGAAGACGAAGTTGCAGAGAGACAAGAATGAAAGCTTGAACCACAAGGTTATTGCACATGACTTTTTCTTACTTCATGACGTATTGTGGGAACCGGGAATGTTAATGTAAACAAACAGTAAAAAAGCTTCGTGTTAATGGGAACTACAAACAAGCACGTGACAGGAAAAGTATTTTTAGAAGTTGTTTCGGAAACGAGTATGCCCGAATCTATTTCGGAAATATTACCGATTGATAAGCATACTGGCCCTATAATAACCACAACGCTTGTGACCTCCATATTCCTTGGGAGCTCAGCGTCCTGTAACGTCAAGAAAACCAGGGTTCAATCCCTGTGGTGGATACTATGTTCAATTGTGTGCTACAAAACACATAAGCTTAATAGGAAAGGTTAAAGTTGAATGAGGAAACATCAGTCACTAAAAAAAAAATCCGACAACCTAACACTATGTGTGTTTGGAGTAATTTCGCGGGGTTTGAGCCACAAACCATAGGATTCACATTCCACCATCCCGATACCAGACAACACCGACCAGTGTGATAAATTTAAAAGCATTTTAAAATTAACAGTTTCAATGAAGCGAAAACAACTATTAGAATTTGTTAGTTTCTTATTACGTGCAAAACTACATATACAAGGGGTTATCTACGAAGTGCACTCCATGTTACCGACAAATAGCTTTAGGTTTATAAGTACAGAAATATACTGCTGAACAGCCAGGTGAGTTGGAGGGGATTATTAGGTTTTTTGTTAATGTATCTCCAAAACTGGCTATCTGTGATCTCCCCACAACGGGCACGAAACCAAATTTTGAGCGTTATAATCCCTCAGACGAGCCACTGAGCCAAATTGGGTGGGGCATTTATTGACAACTCCCTTTTGGGGCACTGATTATATGTTTTCCTTTGCCAACGTGAAGTCCAGTCTCTTTATTTTCCAAATACTGTCTGTAATCAAGAATCTCTCATATTCGCTAATTACTAAAAAATAATAATTCTTAGTTGACAAGTTCATTTTAAAGTAAATTTTACACTATAAATCGAATAATAACAAACAGTGAAACACACATTCCAATGACGGCATTCATCTTTTTAAATTATAAAATCAGTACTGTTACTAATAAATATAATGGTTAACTTACCCTTTTCATGAAGTCTTCAATATATGCAAAAGGAAACGAATTTACATAATTTCGGAAATTTTTCATTGTTTCTACTAAATGACCAGGATTTAAATTGGTCCACTGTACACTTAGGCCTAATCCCCTGAAAACAAACATATCGTGTGAATTTAATAATCAGAAAACTTGTTGAAGTTTTAGAAACAAGTATATAATAATAAACAGTATAAAATGTAAATAATAATGTAAAAATGTTTAATTAAACCCAAAGATAAACTGTATTTCTCAAATTAAAAAACAACGATAAAACATGTGCATGCCACATTCACATATCTATAATCACTAAAGGCATTTTTGTCTGCTTACATTTAAATACAAACATTCTCGATGGGTTATTAAGTTATACCTGCTTTGTTGATCGAATCCTGAATTTCTGCGGGCGAAGAGGCCCGAAAGTTGCCTAGATGTAATTATAGAAGGAACAGTCACCATGACGACTTCAATTTACACATTAATAATCTATTAACGAGGGCTGAAAACTGGATTATTAAAAACATAACTTTTATTAAAATACGAACTCCATTACTTAAAAAAAAAAAAGACGTAATTATGAAAGTAAACTTTTCGTAAACCAGTTTCCAACTTATGTTAGTGGTCATACGAACTTTTAGATGGACAATAAATTGTGAAGAAAAAATGCTAGCCATTTTTATTCCTCAATATTCTAGGTGCAAAGTGGATTTAAAGCACATGTGCTAACCTTTTATTTTAACATTTATTATTCCGTAGAGTTGCCGTTAAAATATCTTTATTTTCTGCAGAAGATGGAGATAATTCTTATAATAATAACAACTGAAACTTAAAATAGAATGTTTAAAGTATTAATTATGTAGACGTTAAGACGAGTCAGTTAGGCATGACGTCATTTCTCATAAGCTAAACAATATATTTTAAACAATTTACATTTGGGAACATTTTTTAAAGCCAGAACTACGTATTACGTTACTGAAAGCAAGTCGACATAATACTAATCAAAATTATACTTTAATTGCCATGAAGATGGTGACCGTCTTCCTCTTAAGGAAAGCAGCACAATGACCAAGAACTCTTATACACCGCCAAGTAAAACAATTTACAGTTTACGATTTTAACCCTGGCCACCAGCCCCCCACACTGTGCAGCTGTTGCCAAGCACGCTGTAGGTAGACACCCTAACGTGCTTGACAGCTCTCAAGTTGCTCGCATTTTCAAGGGAAATGTATTTATAGTGGGTGACTCACGTACAAATAGACTACGGGCCTAGCAGCTGCTAACTGTGAGTTGTATCAGGGGCTGTTGAATTATGGACTAATAAGCAGGATGGGTGATGCAGTAGAATATATCATTACCAACTTGTACCTCTCTACTGCGCATCATCGTGGGAGGCAAATGAAGCTCCCCGACAGAACAGTCAAATCGACAGTACATGACCCGGCGTTACTGATTCTTGATGCTGAATCGACTTGGGACAAATCATTAACAAGACAGGTTTACTGCAAACGGGAAGCGTGTTATAAAACTTTCAGAATGAGGGGTGAAAGGGAGGGGCGATGATTGGTCGTGGTATAAAATTCGGAACACCAAATAAAGTCATAAAAGTGTAATTATGCCATACCTTTTTAACTTACAAAAAATTACGTTCGTTAATAACACACCATTTGGAGCTAATAAACTCATACAAATTACTTACTTTACAAAATTAATACAGTCTATATACAAGAAATAGGTAATACGCGCCTTCTTTCAGGTGCTCTTTTACAAATTAATTTACAAAATGAATAGCGTTTACGTGAGACAGTAGAATTGTTTTGCAATCTGATATGTAATATTTCAAATACACTAATACCTGCGTTATTCTTTAGCAATAAGCAGTTATTCATTTTAATTTTCTTAACCCGACAACTAAAGAACGGACTATTTAATCGGGGGGAGAAACACGGTTTAGTTGAGAGTCACTCATTCTCACATAGTGAATTAATACCATTAGGCCTACCGTCTAAGTCAACACAGCCTCGTTTCACTCGCTACTTCTGTTACGCTTGTTTTAATGATTAATAAAACGCGATATTTACATGTACGTTTTCTAACATCAGTATTATTACATAAAAATGTAAGGCTGTTGACATTAAAACTGACCTTACAATTTGTCGTATGTAATGTAAAGTTATCAGTAGTGATATTACTGCTTGCGTTATTTATTTATTTATTAACGTTAACCTTACTACTTACAGCATTCATAGTTGTTAATCGTGTATGTAGTTTTACAGTAGTTTGTACACATTGTAGTTTTATCAACTTTATAGTGTTTTTTAGGTGTGTTTGTCTCTTGTAACTGGTACAGACTGCTGAAAAAACAAATTATATACTAGCATACTACACAGTGTTGATGTATTTTCCTCTCTACTGATATTGTTAATTTCAATGTTAGGCTTAGATTTAAGGTCCAATTTTGTTCCACTCCATTCTCTACTTGGGATAGTGGTTGTCTCAAGATCGTAATAATTAATGGAGACATCCTGTGGTCTTGTGTCGACATCTTAGATAAAAACATAATTGTAAATGTTTTCAGGTTTTTTGATATATCTCCAATTTCATAAAGTTGATTAAACTCAAATAAGTGATATATGGAAGGGTGTTTAGACCCAGAGAAAAAGACTATTAGGCCTATTCCATTTATGTACTTTATCGTATTTGCTTTCAGGGTGGATAGGCCTTGGCATAAACCTATTTAAATTTGTTTGAGACAAAGGATCAGCGTTAGACTTTCTAATGGTATTAAAACCAGAATTTAAATTTAAACCAAAGTTAAGTTTAATAGCAAATTAGCCATTCAAGGATAAATACATACAAAGCTTAATTCTAAAATAAAGCTGAGAAATAATAAATAACAATGTGGAATAAGAATGTTCTTATATTCAAGCATATTTCTGTTATGGAATTGATAACTTAAGCCTATTTTAAGTCTACATAATAAAACATTCGGAATTCGATTGCTTGTTCCAAGTAATTAGTATTATTTTAAAAAGTCCGGTTTGATAACAGTTTATAAAAATAACTTAAGTATGCATTTATGCATATAAATAAAAGTGCTTTATAAATGTCCAACAACAAAAAAAGCAGTGTAAAAACAAGCAATTACATATAAAGTAAAATATCCTAAACACCAAATGGTAAATTATAAAATATCTAGTTAAGTAATTTCACCAAAGTTCAAATATGTTTTAAATGCATCTTTATAATGCTGTTAGTAGGCTCATTATTTTGGAAGATAAAGGTGGCTAGCATATTTATGCATACAGTCAAACTTTTTTTTTAAAAAAAATATTCACATTTAGAATCTTTACGAATCTAACTAAAAAAAATGTAACGCTAATTTTTAACTATCGATCTATTTCGGAATTGCCCGCTAACATGCACGTGAGTCCGCTGGGCGAAGCTCAACATTCATGCGATAGTGAAGGGGATGTTCTGCTTTCTTTTCTTCCTCTTGACGGTCCGCAGGCTAGGAGACGAGGGACCTCCCATGAAGAAGCAGGGCGAGATTTTGTTGAATAGCGTCACCACAGCGAAGGTGGTTCACTTGTGAACCCACTCGGCTGCCTTAACTATAAACATAGAGCCGAATTCATCTTACTTCTTCCCGTTAACAAACTGACGTTTTAATCTAATCGATAAAGGTATTTCTTTTAATAGTTTTCAACTTAAGAAAATGAATTATTATTATTATTATTACACAAACACGACCAGTACAGCGAAGAAAATTTTAGCTGAAAACGAACAGAAAACAAAAACAAAACACGTTTTTATTTACGAGTTGGACATGAATCTGTCTTTTAAAAACGCTGTGATAAACGGGTTATACATTTCTCATACTGGTTCCCCCTTTGTTTGTTTTTGTTGGATGTTTTCCCAAGTGTAAAAATTTAACCTTAATTACAAGGTCGCCAGAAAACCACAACGATGACTTTTAAGTTGTCACGGTGAGAGTGGATAATAACGTTTTGGATTTTACTGAAAATTATTAAATTTCGGAACCCAGCAAGTCTCAACTCGCTGTTATTCATTGTCTGCAAACTTTACACAAGTTCTACTTAAAAAAGACGAGTGTCATACGAAAGTAGAATTATTTTATTTGCTTCCTGACGAACAACATTCCTTATTCTTCTATATTCTACAAAAACATCAATACGGATATTAGAACTATGAAATTTTGATTGGGATAACAAACCGAAGCCAGAAAGAACGCTTTTCCTAACGAAATAATACTATACAATGTATTTTCACGAAAGAAAACTAAACGTTTTTGACAGCTACTACCTACGTGTTGAAACTACTGCAAAATAAGTCGCGTCGTTTCTAGTAACTACCCCCAGCTTTACCAATATCTGTTTAGTCAGGAAGTCAGAAGCAAACCACGTGCCCAACGTTAGTTGTTCCACGTAACTTGACAGTGGTGAGAGGGAATAAACGACTGGGAGATAAACATCAAGCAACCTTTACTATTACTCTAAAACCAGGTGGTTTGGGCCTTCAACTCGTAATCTGAAGGTCACGGGTTCGAAACCTGTCACACCAAACGTGCTCATCCATTCAGCCGTGGTGACGTTATAATGTCACAGTCAATACCGCTATTTGTTGGTAAATGAATAACTCAAGAGTTGGAGGTGGATGGTAATGACTAGCTGCCTTCCCTCTAGTTAAATTAGGGACGGTTAGCGCAGACAGCCCTCGTGTACCTTTGTGCGGAAATTAAAACGAACAAACACAAACTGATACTTCTTCTTAACACACTTTGAACTTCACAAAGCTTGTGTACTTTGTTCTTTCAATGAACCATTCAAGTCAGATGTAACGTCATTTTCTTTTACACTAACAGAGTTATGAATGAAACAGAGAAAAAACAGCTATAAAAATGTTTCAAATACCTAAGCCTAGCACTCTAACAGTTTCAAGAAATTTACTGTTTATTTTCGCCCTTCTAATCAACTCAAGTTTACCTCTAATGATTGTCTAGCTATAACATTCAAAAATATGTAAACAATAAAACATTCACCGTACATGTTTACTGCTTACGTCACTTCAAATAGCTCTCGAAGGTCCTGGTGACCCCATCTTAATAGCATCTAATATCTTTCATTAGGAAAACACTTTTACACATTACCCTTCTGTTCTATATCATTACGATGACACTTTTCACGTTCGACCTTTCATTTTCTCATCACGATGGCACACTACAGTTAAAACTCTTTTCTCTATTATAACGTAAATTTACAATTCTGTTAGACATTGGAAAACAGAAAGAAGTTGTGGACAGAACAGTGAAAAATATATCCCGTCTCCTTGAAACTGTTACATGAAAACATGCTCTCTCTCCATGGTAGCGAAGTAATAAGTCACATAATAATCAGTTTAACATGCAACTTTTTGTGCACTTTATTTCACTAATATGTGAATGGAAAATCAATTATGATAATAAATTTCGCAAAATATGAATTTCGAAGAAAATCATTCCTACCAGGACAACCTTTGTCCTATGTTCTACATGGAAAGTTTGTTTTTGTTTTGTTTTATGAATTTTGCGCAAAGCTACACGAGGATTACCTGCGCTAACTGTCCCTAATTTAGAAGTGTAAAATTAGAGGAAAGGTAGCTAGTTATCACCATCCACCGCCAACTCTTGTGCTACTCTTTTACTGACAAATAGTGAAAAGTTTGATGTGACGTTGATTCGAACTCACGAACTTTAGATTACAAGTCGAATGCCTTAAACCACTCGGCCATGCCAGGCCCTATAAAAAACGGGCGGGAAAAGTTGGTTAGGAAAGAAATACCTTTATAAGATTCCTATGATGGTTTTTTTTTCGTTTTCTAAGTTAAGAAACTTGCTTTTGAATTTTGAAGGTGTCGAGGATAAGTCATTGTCCAGGATAATGGTATGTTTACGAGATAAGGCTGCTCGCGTGGAATGGTACCTTGGCTAATAACGTTTGAAAGAACCGTTCAGAAATGGGAATTCTGCAACTTTCCACCACAACTATGTTGTGTATTTATCTTCCTTCTTGCAAAATAAACTGCAACCTCTAAACGGTTCGTCCATGTCATGAGTATTCCAAGCTTTCATGTCCTTCACACCAAGCGCCATATTTAGAACCTATTAAAATATTCAATTGCTCATACACTACAACATGTTATTATATTTAAAAGTACTTACGGAATAACAACGGGAATTTCGGGCCCAATGAGTTTAGCGCCTTCCCAGAAACAATCTAGAGGCGTGATAATGGCACATGGAAATAAATTTTCTAATATCTGTAACAAATACATGAAAATTAACATGATTATCTACCTTGGGCAAAATTCAACATGGTTATCTACATTAAGCAAAATTCAACATGGTTATCTATCTTGGGTAAAATTAAACAAATTTTCTTAATTTATGAATTTTAAAACTTTTTTTTTTATAATGAACAAGATGGAATCTTCAATAGTTGCGACACTTTTAGATAGAATTAAATTATTCTATTATACCCCCCCTTCAATTAGCTACATTTTTGTGCGCCAGCAATACCAAACGTAGGGTACGCATATATTCCATATTATTATCCATCAGGATTTCTAATATCCTACCCTGAAGTTGAAATTATTTTAAACAGGGTTAAAATAAATTAACCCATGAGATCTTGGGCGTGGAAAAAAACATCAATCGAAAGGGTTTGACCTACTGAGCCCAAAGCTGTCATTAGATCTCAAATCGGTCTAGAAATGACGTGGCTATTAACTAAAAATCTGTTCTCAAAAACAAAAACACACAATATCAACTGAAAGTCGTTCAGTGGCGACTAAAAAGCGCGAGACAAAACAGCAGAAGACATACATATAAGCGCGAGACAAAACAGCAGAAGACATACATACATATATATGTATATAATATCGGAATTTAAAACTAAAACAAACTAACAATTATGGTATTAAATCCATTTCTTTCTAGCGTAAAGTTACACAACAGGTTAGCTAAGTTGTTGTCCTCCGGGAGAATCAAGCCATGAATTTTAGCGTTATAAATCCTGTAACTCTCAATGTCGTGCCGTTGAAAAGCGAGAAGTGGTTAATTATAAAAGTTAATTAATGTGGCTTTCTCAAGGAACGAATATCACTATTTTAGTATCAAACACACACACACACACATATATATACATATATAATGCCTTCAAAATACTTCTCGAACGTACAATAACTGTAAACATCGTTTTGTAACAACAACATACCGTGCTGTAACATTTCATAACACCCGTAACGTTTTTAATATTCGAAGAAATATTGAAATATAAATATGAAACCCTCACGTATTGAGCGTGGCGCACTCACCCGAGGTTTTTGAATATTTCACAATAAGCATCGTAACTAAAGCAACCAACACTGATGACCGTAGAGGAAGAAAGTTGCCAAGGAGGGCTATTTTTAACTATATATTTGTTAAACTCTGTTCAAATTAATAATTATTTTCAATATAACACACACCGCTGTGCCATAGGGGGCACTATTTTTAATAGAAAAAATAAACACGCAGTTAAAATGGTCGAAAAGGCTTAAGGTCTCCTGCCCCCTGGAAAAACGCAAATACATGATTATGTGCATATTTTGATGCGACGTTCCGGAACGTTCGGAAAACAGTCAGGAAAAAATAAATCACAATTAAAGCACGCCATAACAAAACGCGCAGAAGAACTATGTGCAATTTATTTTTCTCCTCACAAATATTTGCTGTTATGTTAATGACTACCTGGTCATGCATTTGTACAATTACATAGATGCTCGCACCCTCTATCCACAAGGAGAGTAAACAAATAAACGTCTCAACTTACTTGTTCAATATAATGCGCATCAAACTTAGGAATACTAGGTGAGTAACAAATATCCTTTAACCTCCACGACCTGTGAAAAAGAAGGCATTTGTTATCATTTGCGAACGATTTAGCAAAGTCTGTATGTACCCTTGATAAATTATGACGCTAAAGACTTACAGAATATCGGTGCTAAAGAAAGTTTTTTTTATATAACTTTTTCAGTTCTTATATAATCCATATTTTCTGGGTTAAACGTGACCAAAGCTTCTTACATTTATCTGTTCAAGGGTGTACAGAATTAACAACGAAATAAAATTCGGTCGTGTTCAAAATCTAAAAATACAAAAATAGCTGAGTTAGAAACAATTTGGTCAACATTTCGGCCAAATGTCCTTGGATTATGTAGAATTTTTTTTACACGCTTATTTTATTATCGGATTATTTATACTCCTTTCATACTACATTATAATCTGTATAATTAATAATATATAATAATAATAATAATTTGTATAATACTCAACCACAGAAACTCACCAATAAAAATCCAGAAATCACAATTCAAATTTTCATTTAATATATGATATTAAAATTTAAAAGTTTAATAAAATTATTTATTTAAAAAAGATGCTCAAACCAAACGATAAAATGAGATTATTCGTAGCAGTATTAGTATTGATGTTAGTGTTAGCAACTTTTCAAAAGTATTTCTTTATTGTAAATGTAGAGGGCAACCGTTGAAGGTTTGTTGGATCATAAATTACATACTCGCTTAGTTTAGTAATATGTTTATAAAATAAATATTTCGATAATGCATTTAATTTTGTTTTGTTTATAAAACCAAGACAAATAGGCTCTGATGGTTTTGTCGGTTACTGATGCTTGGTGGATTTAAATATGCAGTTCCGGGTTTTTAAAAAAAAACAAAAAAAAACACGAATCGAGTGGTATTCGACCCTTTTTATACATATAAAATGGTTACATTACTTTATCGATTTATTGAGAAATTATTAAAAAATAAATAAGTGGAAATGTATTTTTGTTTTAAATATACTAGCTCGGTATATGCAAGATGCTTGACATATGTGCCAGAGTTCGAATCCTTTTCTGGTTTCCAATTTCCAACCTATAAATATTTTAATGTTCGACATTTATGAAACTCTATATCAGAGATAAGAAATATATTTATGAATGAAAAGAAGAAAAAAACAACTTATTGTATCTGAAACATTTTGACGGTTCAAAATCAGTTGTCGATACGATATCAATAACCAATAAAAGTGAGACTAATACTTCCTTCGTCTCTTACACGGTATGACATATTTGTATGTAAATAAGTCCTAGGAAAAATATAAAAATGAAATTTAATAACTCTTGCAATCTCTTAGACTTACTAATAGCTTAAATCTAACATATTGCTGGCTACATTTTAAAACAACTAGCAAGTTTTTTAAATACGTCTCGACCGTGAGCAAGTTTCAACGCAAGCCCGAAACAACAAGAGAGACACTTACACGTCAAACATCTCGACCGTGACTTGACTCGCTGCACGCAGTACATTCAAATGTAACATCAGAGCTTCTGGATGAAGCACGTTTGCTCCTTGCTCCTTAGGAGTCTGGATCAGCAGCTGATGGGTACTCCCAGAACCGTCTCCGAGTGTGTTTCTTATGTATCTCAATTCCTTCTCCAGACGGCCCCCCTCTGGAAAAACAACAACAAAAGTTTTCATTAATCATTTAGCACAACATATGGTGAACGTATTCCATTGTCTTCAATTTGTTTAAATACCGTTCAGGAAATCTTGACCCATGTCCACCACGTGAGAAACACTCGTGGCATAGTTCGGAAATCAAATGCGATGCCAACGTGGACACAACTCTGGGTAGACCAGTGACCAATCAAGAGTATGTATGTTATAGTAAAGCTGCATTAAGCCATCTGCTTTGTCCACCGCACGTGATCGAAAACTGAATTTTAGCGTCATAAGTCTATACACGTACCGCTGTCTCACCTGGGGGTGGGGACATCAAAAGCATGAAACTGATGATTAACTTTATGCCAAATACTGAAAAATGATACTTCTAACACATCGAGGAATTGATATCACAGCTTGAACTGTTTTATTTTTGGATAGAAACAAATACACATCTTTCAATTCACAAACGTGTATGAACTTATGCGGGATTATGTTAATTTTATGTGTAGTTAATAATAATAATTAGTTCAGAAAGATGTAGGTCGTGTGAATTATATCTCAACACGTTCCCTGCTTTAGTTTCTGTGCCTTGATGTTAGTGTGTCTTAAAGACCTGGGAGCAAGACATCGATAAATATTGATACCATAGCTCTTGGTATTAGATAATCAAAACTTTAACACGATAAACGATAAATGAGTTAAAGGATCGGTTCAGCGCCGTCAGACATACAGTCCTGAAATTTGATCGTTTGTCTTGAATTTCGCACAAAGCTACACGAGGGCTATCTGCGCTAGCCGTCCCTAATTTTGCAGTGTAAGACTAGAGGGAAGGCAGCTAGTCATCACCACCTACCACCAACTCTTGGGCTACTCGTTTATCAACGAATAGTGGGATTGACCGCCACATTATAACGCCCCAACGACTGAAAGGGCGAACATGTTTGGTACAACCGGGATTCGAAACTGCGACCCTCGGATTACGAGTCGAACGCCTCAACACACTTGGCCATGCTGGGCCCCCTGAAGTTTGAACTTCTGACTACTGTGATTGCAACGAATCATCTCTACCCAAAACAACACTGAGCAGAATTCACTTTTTTAAGAAAATAACGCGGCAATAGCTGAAACTTCGGCGCATATTCAATGGTAGCGTGTCTCGAACCCCGGACCCCATGATCGGCAAGTTAATCACTAGGGGAAGACAGAAAATGTACTGCATGAATCGAAATCATTTTTAGTGTCTGTATATTCCTTGCGAATAACATCCTGTTAAAAGTGGAGAAACAATGTTTCTTTTTATTTCTATATGATGTAGTTTAGAGGATCCCAAATGTTCTTAGCACATGAGTCCACCCCCAGCCCAAGTCTCGCGATTGAAATTCCCATCCAATGAACGTAAGTGAAAAAAAAAAGTTTAAAACTTGAACAATAGTCCCCCTGGTGTTCATGACGTAGAATCTAGACGATTACTTCATTTTACTTGTCCTGCTCTGGTTCTGTGAGAAGCAACAATTATATAAATTGATGTTTACGCTTTCAGTATATGTGTGACGTAAGCACACGCGCTATGTTCGCTGGCTACGTTAGAAGCACTGACGTAGCACGAATACCCAGTGGCTGTAATAAACCATAAACATCCATATAATTGTGTATATTATTAATACATCCTTGCATCTTCACTTGTCGTTTCACTGAGTTACAAACTAAACGACTCTGAAATGTTTTCTTCTTCTTAAAATTCAAAGTTTTAACCGAGCCATAGTAATAGACTAAATACACTCGTATGTGGATGTTACTATTATTTTACAACGATATAAAGGCTTTATTTAGAAAACACACTTTTATTAATCAGTCACAGCGGGAAAGAAGGAATAGGCTAATCAACTTTAGTTCTCCAGAAAAGATCCAAGTTCGATCTATTTCACGCTTATCTAAACTCCATTATCCTAATGACAGCCTTCATCACAAATCAAATCATTTGATTTTTTTTTCCGCCGGGAGTACAACAATTACCCCCGAGTATCTGTCATAAAGTCTCATAACCACGGGTTAAGTTATAATACGATTTTTTTTTTCCTTCTGAAGACATGCTTGGTCTGGTATTCAGATTCTAAGAGGACAGAAATAGAATTAATGGTGGGCGGGTTACCTTATCAAGTTCTGGGATCCAGGTTTTATCTGGACAAAAAAAGGCAAAAAAAAAACAACCCAACTAGTTTCGTGACTAAACTCCTAAACAGAAAACAATAACTTTCGGTTTCTCTGTGACTGAGAGACCAACTGGTAAAAGTGACATCAATTTATGTAAATTACACATACACAAGTATTTGGGGGCATTTTCTTACTAGTTTAGTCCTAAAGGTTTCTTTCTTCATTAGCTCAATTCTGGCATCACATTATATTCGGGACCTTCAACAGAAACACCTGGTGGCGTGTAAAAATGCTCCCAGTGACACAGCGGTTTGTCCGCAGATTTACAATGCTAAAAACTGGGTTTCGATACCCGTGGTGGGCAGAGCACACTGATAGCTCATTGTGTAGCTTTGGGATTATTTCAAAACAACAACAATATAAAAGAATTATTAAACAACGTCAAAGGTTTTTATTGTTCATATTTTAAAGAAGGGCAAAAACTTTATAGTAATAATACTGTTTTTATTTCCCGTAAACTAGTATACGAAGCAAAGTTATCACGAGTTTTTGTCCGTTTTCATTTGAGTATGATTCATTGTTTGTATTGGAATTTCGCGCAAAACTACATGAGGGCTATTTGCGTTAGCCGCCCATAAATTAGCAGTGTAAGACTAGAGGGAAGGCAGCTAGTCATCATCACCCACCGCTAACTCTTGGGCTGTTCTTTTACCAACGCATAGTAGGATTGATCGTGACATTATAAAGGGCAAGCATGTTTGGTGCGACCGGGATTCGAACACGCGAATTACGAGTTGAACGGCCTCTAGAAGTATTTACCACAGAAATAGTATTTTAAAGTCATAAGGTCTTCTGAAATACTACGGAAGGATATAGTCACATAGCTCTCCCTAGCGGCAAGTAAGAACAACTGTGATCATTTAATACCTTACAATTATTCGTGTTAAACTCTTTCCTGAAAACAGGCGTCTCAACTTAAGGGAACTGAACGAATCGTCTCAAAGAGGACCGAACGAACCTACAAACAATCAGACATATCGCTCTACCCTTTCATTGGACTTTTAGCTCGAGTTGACATAACTGTCAAGATGTGATTATACCGATTCGCGGGTTTATTAAAGAAAACGCTAAGTACAAAAAATAAAACGAGAGAGTGAAAGAAAGAACGTGGTGTGTGGTCCAGTTAATTACATGTCTAAGCGTTCCAGAACCAAGCCATAAAGGCGTGTTTGTTGTAATAATAAATACTTACGTCTTCTGGAGAATAGCCTGTCTTATCTCACTGAGGTTTTTATCGAAACCATCTGCACCAACGAAAGGACGTATTAATGATTCTTACATAGAGAATACACATATCAACTATTCGCAAAGCTACCAGATAGGGCGTTTCTGTTTAACAGGTAGAACACAGATGACGCTGTTGAAACAGTCAAGAAATCGTGATGTTAATTTACAAAGTGGCTTCCAAAACAACAATCGATTATATTTGGTATTCCAATTTACAGTGCACAGCGTTTATCACAAGGAAAACCATCAACAATGATGAATTTATGGGAATAAGAAAAATATATTTTTATTTTTAAATGTTTAGTTTTCATCTGTGTTCACAGCTGATGATTTCTTACCAATGATGATAAAGAAAGGTGCAATTTATGTTTAATTTCGCGCAAAGCTGTACAAGGGCTATTTGAACGAGTCTCTTTGTTTGTTTTGGAATTTCGCACAAAGCTACTCGAGGGCTATCTGTGCTAGCCGTCCCTAATTTAGCAGTGTAAGACTAGGGGAAAGGCAGCTAGTCATCACCACCCACCGCCAACTCTTGGGCTACTCTTTTACTAACGAAAATTGGGATTGACCGTCACATTATAACGCCCCCACGGCTGGGAGGGCGAGCATGTTTGGCGCGACGCAGGCGCGAACCCACGACCCTCGAATTACGAGTTGCACGCCTTGCGCGCTTGGCCATGCCGGGCCTTGAACCAGTCAACCCTAATTTAGCAGTGTAAGACTAGGGGGAAGGCAGCTTGTCATCAGCTACCTACCGCCAACTCTTGGGCTGCTCTTTTACCAATGAATAGAGGGATTAACTGTAACATTATAACGCCCACACGGCTGAAGTAGCATGTTTAGTACGACGGGAGATTCGAACCCACGACCGTCGGATTACGAGTCGAGTGCCTTAACCACATGGCCATGCCGGGCCTTCAATTTATCAACATAACTTTAGTAATGTCTTGACGCGCAATACCTTTTTTAATTTTCAAAAATAAGCAACTTTTGAAAAATGCTTTGAAAACATTACTGATCATTATAAAGAAATATAATTTCTGATTCACATAACTTTCAACTTATCATTTATAAACAAAATCTTTCTCGTCAAAAACAACTATATTAGTGCCCGTTTTCCGCAACAGGTCATCGAACGAGTATCAATATTTAATTGTTTTTTTAACACATAACTATTTCACGATAGTTAAAATATCCACCTTATACTTTATAAAACAGTTCGTCTGTTTTCGGGCTATATACCGTTTCTACCGCGGGGAATAGAACTCCGGATTTCAGCGCCGTTAGTCCGTAGATTTACCGTTGTCCAATAGGGGAACATTAAAACGGATACTTGTTTTGCTTTGTTGTAAGCAAACGATCTAAATTACTTGATAGTATTTAATATTCCAAAATATTTGACTGGAACGTGTGTCGTAAATGTTAAAATAATCACGAAAGAAATGATATTTTTATCATAATATAAAACCACTATATATACGAGCAGAAACGCTGTATTAGTAATTTCTAAACGTAGTAGTACAAATAAATTTTAATCGCATAAAATGTAATCTGTTTATGCATTAAGTGTTAGCCTTTTACTGAAACAATAATAGTTACGGAACTACAGTTTCTCAATACTACATTCAAATATCACATCAATAAACGATATAATCTAACTCTCACACCCAGTCCTCATAAAAGTCACGTGCATTCTTATCTTAAAGAGAGTACTTTTATTTTAAAATAGTTGTTTTACATACCACAATTATTTTTCTAATTGTCTGAGCCTTGAATACCCAAATTGTGAAGATTTTTATGGATTTCTGTTTGTGGTACCATTCAACAGATGGCAGAGCAGTTTTGGTCACATACATAGAAATTGACATATGTGCTTCGTCCATTATCGTAATATTTCAACAATGGACATTAACGAAATCAAATTCTGCGCTTGCGCATCTCCCTCACAATACCCGGATTGTCATCCACATCCAAAATACTTTATTTATTATTGGATACAAAACAGAAAAGAGTAGGGCATTGTAAAACAAAACTGGTTGAATGTGCTCTACAGTTTGAAGGCGCGACGTCAGGTGGTCTTGCGTGAGGCTTGGTAAAGCCACACATTGTTCTGCATGACTTGCGGTTAGCTTTGCCATTCTTGTCTAACCAACACACTATATTAGACGCGCCGCGTAGCGCTGGAAAGGTCATATTACCATTGTTTCAAAATGTTAGTAAAACAAGCAACCATGTGTCGTATAATAATGAAAATTGTTCCCTCGTGTCATCCACACAAATATATTATACTTCTAACTTACACTACGGTTATTTAAGAGTTTCCATTCTTAACTCGCAGTTAGAACTAATTTAGGGTGTCAAGCAATATTTGTAAGGAATGTTGCCCTATTTCAAAATATATACAATTGGGGCATAAAATACAGCAATCGTAATGAATCTCGGGCACTACAAGGTTAAAAAACAAATTAACCAGAAACACGCCAGAGGTTGTTTGATCGCGTATTCTCAAAGCAGGGATTTAGAATTTCACACACACGACACTTCCGTGGTCTTGTATAGAACTTACACTAATCGGATGTTACTATTATTCAGTGACACTAACGTGCAATCTATCCAGGTTGTAAACAAAACAAAGAAAGAAACAACATAGGTGAATGAAGGAGTTTCGTCATCAAAATCGAAGCGTAGAAATCCAAGTGGATATTTTTTAAAAAATATTAAAAATCAAACACAGGCAACAACTCAAAACGTGACACCGTAAAATAAAACAACAAAACGAAAATAAAACAAGAGCTGGTAACTTCAAAAGCGATTCCAGAATATAGAACAATAGAACGAGAGTATAATAGGTGATAACTTCCGAAGTGATCCTGGAATACACACGAACAAAATGAAAATATATAACAGCTTGTAACGCCAAAACTGACACAAGAGTATATAGCAATCGAAATTGCGAGAAATAAGATATGAGAAATAACATATAGAAAGAAACAAAAACACCACCCACTCTGTAATATCTTATTTGTAGCTTAACCTGGACTGTGGACTCGTCTTTTGTCTTTCTACTCGAATGTTGTGCATTCATCACGAGCTTAAAAAATATATGTTTGATAACAAAGGGATATCGTCTTGAATATGTATGTGGCTGCATCATTAGGTGTATGAAACTGGCCCATGCAGAGAATTAATTGTATAATATTTTAATTTAAAATTAATCTCGCACTGTTCGTTTTAATTATTAGTTCCCGAACCCAGAGGGACTAACTGGTAATACAATATCGTCCACGTAATGACCTTCACTTTAGTGGGATTGGACACAACGGATTCTAAAGCATTATTGCGGTGTGTTTTGTTTCTCGAATTTCGCGCAAAGCTACTCGAGGGCTATCTGCGCTAGTCGTCCCTAATTTAGCAGTGTAAGACTAGAAGACAGCTAGCTATTACCACCCACTGCCAATTCTTGGGTTACTCTTTTACCAACGAATAATGGGATTGACCGTAACTTTATAACGCTCCCACGACTGAAAGGGCGAGCATGTTTGGTATGACGGAGATTCGAACCCACGGCCCTCAGATTACGAGTCCAGTGCCTTAACCACCTGGCCATGCTTGGTCCAATATTGAGAACAAAATATAAAATTAATATTGTGTAAATGTGTGTGGCTGAACTTTTCATACCAAAAGGAATATTCACGCACAGAAGTCTCTCAGCCTAAACCACGTGTACATAAACTAATTTCACATCCGACCGAACGTATTATTGTTTTTAGTTTATGATGGAAGGAGGAAAATAAAAATATAGAGTAAGTTAAATGACGCTGTACAGAACATAATAAAATACAAACAGACTGGAAGTCAATCAAAGAATAACTTGAACATTGTCTCGTCTCTTACTGAAAAACTTTTGAACAACAAACCTACGTAACAAGACTCTTCCATGGAACCCTAAACAAACAAACCTACGTGATGAGGCTCTTCCATGGAACCCTAAACAAACAAACCTACGTAACAAGGCTCTTCCATGGAACCCTAAACAAACAAACCTACATGATGAGGCTCTTCCACTGGATATCTAACAAACAAATCTACGTAACAAGGTTCTTCCAAGGAATCCTAGACAGACAAATATACGTGATAAGTTTCTTCCGCGAATCATTAGACAAATAAACCTTAGAGAAACCAAACTAACCAACTGATAACTTTTACTAACTTGCAGCTGGTTAATAATATATTGATAACCATGCTGTACATGATGTGATTGATTACCCATCAAATGATTCAACAAAACCATTACGAACCCAATTTGTATTACAAATAAAATCACGACATTATTTTCAATTTTAGTGACTGACCTTTGAAATGATAAGAGTAACAAATTAACTGATCCGAAGTTTAATGCATTTAAATAACTACACTTACTATCTTTATTTATATATATTTTTCAATATGTTTTTGAATTAATTACAATATTAGTTCACTTATGTTCACAAATTAATTTTCACCTGTGCTATTACAACGAATATTGTTGATTAATTTTGTTCAAACTGAATTTGTAAGTGAAAGTTAAAATGATAGCAATACATAAATAATAAACTCGTGCTTCAGAAAAGTTTTATAATTTTATTATACGGGTAAATACATATAAAAAAAATAATTAACATATTTCAACACAATTTGAGGCTTTACAGGTTTTTATTTAAGGTGTTGTGATAGCCTGCGTTTGAAAGTATGACATATCAACATGGCGCTGTTACGAAAATAGAACTATAAAAGCAAAGAAAGTTAGGGTCACTGCACGAAACAATTCCATCGCCTAAAGGGGCTACGTTCCTAGAAGTCAACGAAAAAAGAAGGTACCCCAACTTCATCACTGACCACTCCTTCTACTGAAGGGCAGTAATCTTACCCTTAAGAGAAAGCAAATGGCATCTGTTTTACTAGGCCTAACCGTTTTCCCGCCATTGCTTGCAGGCGGTGAATGTTAGTTTTAAATGTTGGTCGTTGTGGGCATCCATATCTGCTCTTAATTTCGACCGACGAATACAGGTTAATTACGATTCGACGGTCTGACCCCGGCGACGTGGGAGTTCTCCTTCCTCAGGGTACGAATTACCTTTCGGGCATGGTTTCTAGCCTAGTTTTCTCTGTTTTATAAATTTATATATCCAGCACTATTTATCTCGGATATAGTGTTCGGATAAAAACAACATGTGATACCAAAGTACACGTAGTTCGCAAAACAAACACACAAACAAAAAACTATTATTCGTTTACACGAACCCCCATTAAATTATACGTAACTGATTTTGACATGTTTTTACAGCACCACACAGACATTAAATCAAGTGTCACTAGAAATCTCTTCTCACGCTATGGGTTGTTAAGTCACACTTCTATCAGTTAGCAGATCAAAGGCAATCAATCAGTCACTTCCACTTCTGAGAATACGTGGATTAATACAAGTTCAACTCGTATTGTTTGCTAGATACTGTCTTTCTTCACGCAGCATTAGGTTGACAAATAAGTAATACGAAACTGTCATTTAATTAATGTCGCATTTACGAGAAAACTTTGCTGTAATAATATTGAAGAAGTACATCGCTAGGCTTACAGTTTCGTAATCTGTGGTATCAGATAGGACGCCACACAATAACTTGAAATAGAAACTGACTGTTTATTCGTTATTAAATTTTGGATTCCCCGCAAAGCTATTAGAGGGTTTGTTATATGCCATAGTCGTTCTTAATTTGAAAATGATAGCCTAGAAGTGCGGAAGCTAATGAGCTCTACACACCGTCAACTGCTGGGGTGCTCTTTACTGAAGAACAGTAGGGTTTGCTTTTTTATATGCAGAAACGGCTCGTTTGGGTTCAGAAAATATTTTAAAATATATTTAAAACGAGCCGTTTCTGCATATAAAATTCTCAACAAGTGGGTTTCTCGACATCACTGAGTAGGGTTTGCTGTCGCATTTTAACGATTCAATAGTTGAAAGGGCGGGCATGTTCAGTAGAGAGATTTAAGGGCACAATCTGCAGATTGCGAAAGTGCACTAGCCTCGAGACATTTTATCTCTGCCCACAACAGGTATCGAAACCGATTACAAGTGCTACGAGACCTAAGGCGTACTGCTCAGACAGCAATTAATAGAATGAATTCTAATCACTTTTACAGAGTTATCAACAGATGGCAGCACCCACCATCCAATTTTGTTTTTTCTTTGTATATGTGCGGTAGGTCAGTACTTCTTAGAACACCCCATTAATCTTACGTGACCTTGATACGCGTAATTCTTTTCACAAAAGCACAAAATTGTGTATGTGTGTTCCATAATTTATTCTACTTAAAAGCTGTGGAGTACCTAAAGGTGTTGACAGAAAGGAATGCCATTGCTGTATAAAAACATCATAATTTCTCAGCTTATCGATAACACGTAAGTTGTACTTTAAAAGCGCCCGAAGTCACGTACATCTTACAACTTTACAGTCGCGCTGTAAACCAAGACAGTGATAGACTTCCTATCGCTGTCTCAAATTCTCCTGATGGAACAACCTGTTTACTTGATGGATTTGAAGAACCATTTATTTATTTCGATCATTCGTGTACCCTCAGTAATTTTCCGGGGTACGCCTGACTGGAACGAAAACTGTTCTACAATGGATGGATGATCTGGAAAGAATGTCACTATAAACCTACATGTGTCTCAACAAGCATGCTCTTTCTGTTATGACTGGTCAATCCTCTGACTCCACACATTGTCATGATAACGGGAGTGTAATGATAGGTCAGTCCCCCGAATTCATACACTGTCATGAAAACAAAGCTGTGATGATTGGTCAGTCTACTAAAAATACACAATGGGGTTGACAAACTGAAACAGTATGAGCTGTCTCCTATTCCAAATAGTCTAGCGTTAAAATAGTACAAATCCACACAAGCCTATTACTTTTATGACATCCTCTTTATATTTCACGCTCGCTTCACGAATTCATTGTGAATTCTTCGTTAGATTTTATCTCAACTAAAACCGTTAGCAACAACTACTACTTTGCGAAACAACTACGATATCACATAACCCACTAACTATACATTTCACTGTTTACATTAAAACACATTACCAGCTTCAAACTCTTGTATTTTAAGCTTGTCTAAAAGTTTCTTTTTGCCTCACAGTCACAGGTTATAAAATCGCTAATAAATATGCTAAAATTTACACAAAACTCAAGTTTAAGAATTTCTGTTTCTTTAAAAATTAATATTCGTTCACATGTTTAATATCATAAAACCAACTAGTGTACTAGGATGTACAGTTGATACCATTAACACTACTTAAGCCTAAAGGCACGTGGAACCAAGGAATGAATGAATAATTCTAAACAATCTTCAAAATCTTATTTGTGTGCTCGTGCATATTTTACAAAGCGTGTTGTGTGTGAATGTGTTGTTGTTATCAAACAAAATGCTCAGATGCTGACTTATGCAAGATTTTTTAGGTATACGACGTAACGTTTCAATTTGGCGACCTACGCAGTGTCCTAATTTCGCTTGAAACTTCTGTAGTACGTCACGCACAGGAATTCGTAACGTAACATTCCACAACTAGCGTGCCACAGCTGAGGTATAACCTCGAGATGAAACGAGTGAACCATAGAGGGCGCTTTGTGTTGTATCTATTTTTCTTCCTAGCTTTTTCAGTGTTGCAAAGCGTTTCAGCTAATGGCGACTCAGTTTCAATACGAGTACAGTACTCTCCGATGTAGGTGTACTCATAAACTCGAAAGATCTCCCTTACCCTCTGGTCATTTTTTAAAACAGGTGCTAACCCAATAAAGGTTTTAGAAATCTATCAAGTCTAAAGCCTTGATGGCCGATTATACAATGAAAATAAGTTTATGCTACTTTGGTTCCTAAAACAAACAAAATATGACTACTGCTCGATAATTATTGTATGTTTAGAACTTTCAAGAAACAAAAAATTAAAAATAATTGTCCAGTGTAATTTGTCTTTAATTTACTCAAATTTTCTTCATGAACATCAGAAAAGAAACAAGGTGATAAGTATTTCATAACTTTCGAGATGCCCTCTAGTGTAGCAAAAGAAACTTTAAATAATATTTATGCTTAAAAATAAACATACGCCCTATACAGGTCAAAGATTGTTCAAAATAGCTTCAGTCTGGATTTTTTTTCTCCCTCGGGTTATCTTAAAATGTCTATACCATCGGCGCATTGATAAATTTCAAGATATAAAATGGTTTGTCTGTGAAATAAGGTCGAGAACTATTACAAATAGTATTATAGATGGCGTTGCAAAACGAACATGAATCTCTATTAAATAAAGTACATTTATGTCGCGTCCCACCTAACGAACTGCTAAGTATGGTATATACCATGACAAATAACATATGATCCTTCAGATTTCGGAAGTCTTGTTATTTTAAACTAGACGATACCAGTGATATTTCTGAATGTTCCCCTACAGGAAAGGCATACCAGAAAACCTATTAATCATATACACACGCCCGTCTAATGGTTTAACAAAGAATAACTAAAATATCTATTCAAAAGGTAAGGTTTAAATACATATTAAACAAGAGACGTTCACAAACTACCACATCTAGAAATACGGTTTTAAAATAGCCGACTGTTATAATAAAATTCCTAACTTACCTTCCACCCATAATTTTTCCACATCTGTTTGCATACTCGCTGATTTGAGTCCCACACAGAATGACGAAAACACAAGTAGTCCCACAAATAACACCTTCCCTGCATTTTTCTGTATAAAACACCCCAGCTGGAACAACTGTACTTGAAGCTTCGTCCTCAGCCACAGAGCTGATTTATTTCCTGATGCTTTACCCTGGAAAAAAAAACAAAAAAAACTCGCTTCGTTAAATCCAAATACTAATCGACACTCTAGATTTCACAACATAAACTTTGCCATGTAATTATCCTTCAGAGTTTTTGTGGATGACATTAGTTTCAAAGCTTCAAAGAAAGTTTTGCATTTCTTAAAAGCACAGAACATTTGTTGAGTCAAAATGAATTTTCAGTATTTATATAACATATACTGTACAACAAGTTATTTGAACAATTTCGTCATATTGGTACGTTCGTTTTTTCTCAGAAACATACGCATAATTCCGTTCACTCACACATAAACTATCACGAACTTCTCAAAGTTGAACTTAGGACTTAATTAATATTAAGCTATATTATTAAATATTAAATCCTTGAACGAAAGTGGAGTTATGAATTAACGTGCTAATATTTTTTTTTGTTTTTATAAATTCCGTCCCATTTTTACCATATAATATTATTAAATATTGTTTTGAAAGTATTATTTAAATATTAAATAAACTTATCTAGAAAACGTTAGTTTCGTAAGAAACGTATAATCGAAAGATTTCGAAATTCATGAAAAACTCATAAAATTGTGTTATCTCAAGGTATTTTTAGCTATCGGCTTTTTTTTTTTTACGTATAGGTAAAGTTTTCCACTACAAAAAATCCTGTTTTATTAATTTGCGCATGTGATAAAACAGGAACTTGGTTTAACATTAAATACGAAAATAAAGATACACACACAATGAAATTTCAGGTTAAATATAATGGCGGTACTCAAGTAAGTCAGCTACTTAATTTACGGGTTAAATTACCTTATTGATCTGAGAAAGTGCTGTTCTTGCATCTGTCCAGCTTGTTCTGGTTAGAAGGGCAATGTCTGGTTGGCGATGTGTCCTTTTTTGCGGAACAGTCGTTCCCTGTAACGAGGTGAACACAGGTTTCATTTGGATCATGGTGGCACAGGGGCCATGTTGAGCGGGACGCTCTTGGCCTCAGTTCGACGCAACACACATATACAAAAACACGCACACTACACAACCACGTTTCTCGGTCTAAATCTGGACTCTTACAACATCATACTAACCTCTGCCGGTCTGAAGGCTGGATTACAACCAGCTATCCATATTCTAGGCTTCATAAATCGTGTTGATCAAAGAACAAGAGAGGTGTTCTACACCAAACACTGTCACGTTGGAAACCATTGGCCAAGGAGTTGAAAAGCCTCCACTGACAATTTGCATGGAACGCTCCGCCTTTGCCGAGCCTTAATTCAAGATGGATGAGACCCACAGGGACGCTTCGATTGGCTCGTGGCTTTCTAGCTCCTCTCGTAACAGCGAACCTTACTTTAGTTGCCAAGCAACGGTTCGCTAAAGTGAAGAAGACCACACACGTCGCTGGGGCGTTGTGACTAACGTAGGGGATCTACTCAATGTAAGCTATCAGCGGTTTGAATTAAAAACACTTCGCCATCAGGAAAATAATGCGGAGAGAGAATGAATGCCTGTCCAGTCCAAATAACACCAAGACCCGGGGCTATGTCATTGTGTAGTTGAAGAAAAAGTTTCAAATGTCAAAGCACCTGGAAGAACCTAAATTGCAATTATCCACACAAGTGCTGTAAGTTTATATCAAACTATTAAAGAGGTTATAAACAAACTATTATCATAAACGCCTTCTTGCGTTTTGAACGTCTAAACATACCAATACCACACAAGCCACTGTGACAAGTAGCATATGTACAATTAAAATCGTAACGGAAACGCAATATTATTATAATATATTTTATTACTTACAGTGGGAAATGTAAGAGTGAAAATACCGCTGAATTATAAGTTATGTAGAGATAAAAAGAGTAACTAGCGATACAAACGTTTTTCATAGGCCTAAGTAGATGTTTCGTTCTGATAGAAAGTTAATATACTGCATTAGTGCGAGAATTATTTGGTCTGGTGAAAAGTACAGCTTGGTTGATTTGTTTTAGCCCGTTTTGTAACATTTACTAATGCTATTTAGTTTGGTTTTGAATTTCGTGCAAAACTACACGAAGGATGTCTGCGCTAGTCGTTCCTACTTTAGCAGTGGTAGATTTAGAGGGCAGGCAGCTAGTCATCATCACCCACCGCCAACTCTTGAGCTACTCTTTCACCAACGAATAGTGGGATTGATTGTGAAATTGTAGCGCCCATACGACACTGAAAGAGCGAGCATGTTTGTTGTGACAGGGATTCGAACCTGCCACCCTCGGATTGCGAGTGGAGTGTCTTAACCACTTGGCCTACGCTATTTAGTAATTTCACTTTTCTTGTATCTTAGTAGAAAATGAGGCCATCGTTTTTGTGATTTTTGTTTTTTGAGGAAACAAACTAATGTTTTCATTACAGTTAGGCGGCCCAGCACGGCCAGGTGAGTTAAGGCGTTCGACTCGTAATCTGAGGGTCGCGGGCTCGAATCAGTGCCGCACCAACATGCTCGTCCTTTCAGCATTGTGGACGTTATAATGTGATGGGTAATTGCACTATTCGTTGGTAAAAGAGTAGCCCAAGAGTTGGCAGTGGGTGGTGATGACTAACTGCCTGCCCTCTAAATTAGGGACGGCTAGCGGAGATAGCCCTTGTGTAGCTTTGCACGAAATTCAAAAACAAACTTTACAGTTAATGTTACTTAATCTTATGAATTTCAAACTAATTTTAAACCCACTAACTACGTAAGCTATTATTAGAATTGTGGCCCGAATTGTCATTGTCAGTTACCTAATATAAATTAATATTCTAAAAGTTTTAGCCTTCGTGTGTACTGATTTACGTAATAAGCCATTCACAGTTTATTGTTATGTAGAAATATTATCATTAACTTATAATTTTATTTTTAATTATTCAGTTCTGATCCTTATATTTCATTAAAGGTGTTTAGCACTTAACCAAGATATATTCTATGTAATGGCAAGAAATTTACACGGCACCGCAAATAACACAACCAAACATGTTTAGAAATTCACTCATGATATGTTTAATTTATTCAGTCATCTCGGTGTTGTAGAATAGTTGTTTACTGCTGTAACAACGTAAGTCACTGACAGAAGTGAAGAGCTGCTTCTCATTGGCTGACCGAACTGTCGGGCTCCCTAGAGGCGGCAAGGCAAAGAGAGCGGACTTCTCGTGCTGGGTGGTCTAGCCATTAAATCACGCGGTTTCTCCACGTCAGCTTTTGAGCCGTACCATTGTGTGTAGGGCCAGTCTTTAAACTGATGCTACGACTCAACTAACACTAAAGCTTACAACGATTGAAGCTTTAGAGATATTTGAGTGAACAACATCTGACGTTTTTTTCTTCTTTCTCGAAATTGTTAAATATTATGTTAATATGCGTCACGCGACTCGTGCTATTTATTTATTTCTTGTCAAGGACACGTTATCAGATCTGAACATATTAATACCTATATTTTTGGAATATACTCACGTAGGCTGGATTATAGCGAATATATGATAACCAAAATGTAGATTCGATCACGTGAGTTTATACCTGTCAAACATTGTCATGAAATTTATGGGAAAACCAGAATAATGCTGACCAGACCTCTGTTTATTGTGTGTTAACACATGAATAAAACAAGTACAAAGTTGGATCTGGGAAGTAGCTAGTACTACTTATAGGGGAGGGGATTTTTTTTTTAATGTAGATCCCTTCTTTTACACGAATAATTTAAATGATGTATAATTGCCTAAAATGAAACTAGTAAAGGAAAATGATCAAAACCCAAGAGAGCAAATAAAAAGTACAGCTTAACTGCCTCAGTAATAAGTTGTTGAACTGTAAGGCTTAGTTAAGCCTTTTCAAATAAAATAGATGATTTTTTTTTTGTTTTGAATTTTGCGCAAAGCTACACGAGGGCTGTCTGCGCTAAATTAGAATATAATGAACCTTTTCGAATAATGATGCAGTCTTTCTCTCATCCCGATTACCCAAATAGCTACGCTTCTGGGTAGGATAGCATACTTATATATTAGATTTGGTTTTCGTGATTTGTTTTGAATTTTGCGCAAAGCTACTCGGAGACTGCAATAGGTATCTCAAATTTAGCAGAGGAAGGCAACTAGTGAAAATCAACAATCGCCAACTCTTGGACTACACACTTACCAACGAACAGTGGGACTGACTATAACTTATAAAACCCTCAGGGAGAACAGGTTTGGTATGGTAAACGCAGACACAAGTTGAGCGCTCTAACCATCAACTGATGCTAGGCCTAGGAAACCCACCGTGGGGGCGTATAACGTTACGGTCAATCCCACTATTCGTTCGTAAAAGAGTAGCCCAAGAGTTGGCGGTGGGTAGTGATGACTAGCTACTTTCACTCTAGTCTTACACTGCTAAGTTAGGGACGGCTAGTACAGATAGCCCTCGAGTAGCTTTGTGCGAAATTCCAAAACAAACAAAAAAAGCTTTTAACAAATCTTTTATTTGTTTTATAGATATACAAAATCACACCTTCGGAGTGAGATAAAATAAAAACATGAGTTCAATTTTTGGATACACTGTGTGGTTTCGTATAATCAAAACTTTCAGTCGATGTAAGATACCTAACATATCCTTGGTTATTA
Organism: Carcinoscorpius rotundicauda; assembly: GCA_011833715.1. NCBI lineage: Eukaryota > Metazoa > Arthropoda > Merostomata > Xiphosura > Limulidae > Carcinoscorpius > Carcinoscorpius rotundicauda. The sequence goes on along the minus strand of CM022392.1, from coordinate 168,235,502 downwards.
AAATTGAGAAATTAACAAACTGTACTTTGTTCCACATTTCTTTAGGCCCAGCACGGCCAGGTGATTACAGCGCTCGACTCGTAATTCGAGGGTCGCAGGTTCGAATCCCCATCGCACCAAACATGTTCGCCCTTTCAGCCGTGAGGCCGTTATAATGTTCGGTCAATCTCAGTATTCGTTTGTGAAAGAGTAGCCTAAGAGTTGGCGGTGGGTGGTGATGACTTGCTGCCTTCCCTCTTCTTACACTGCTAAATTAGGGACGGCGAACGCAGATAGTCCTCGTGTAGCTTTGCGCAAAATTCCACACAAACAAAACCGCATTTCTTTTAAGGCAGGGTTATATGCTTCTAATATTTCGGCCGTATTACTTAATATATCCACATATAAAGTTTGGAATTGTTGTTTTCTTTTATGATGTCATTTTGAAATGCTACTCATGAAAAGCTTCGATTATGTATTTACTGCTCTATGTTATTACACAACACACAACCTTCGTAGTATAATAATCACCTTACTCTATTTAAATCGTAGGCTTTAAAGAATAATACTGAAATTATATTTTCTTCAGCACTTGGACTGACAACGATGTTTTAGTGTTACCATGAATCAAATTTCCACATTAACAAAGGTTACGACGTCGGTTGTAAGAATTCTGCCTTATATCGTCATGGGAAATATTCAACCACTCAGAAGTTCAGCGTTGCACGAGATTTCAAGAAGTGTTCCAAATGAAATCCTGTTTGTTTTGAAACAGTCATTTGGAACTATACTTTGGTTTATTGTTTTCGAAGTGATAACCAAATTTAAGAAGAAATACATTAATGATATTGATGTTATTTCGGATAATTAAACATACGCATAATTATTTTATTAAAAAAAATATATTTATATCTTTTCATATACGTACAGTTCTTGTGAGTGTAATGTAACTAGTAGCGGCATCTAGTAGAAGAAGTAATAAATTTTCCTACTCTTTTTTTGAAATCAAAATAATTTTATTGCCGTTACTCATAAATGATTAATATCGTGTTTATAAATCTTTGCTCTAAATATCTGATTTTAAAATAAACTGATAATAATCATAATTCACTTATTTAATCTATTTACGTATTGCTAAGGCAATGTCTTCATACATATAACTGAAAGAATTTACGGGAATACCTGGTGTATTATTTAAATATATATATTAAAAAGCAGAAGGCCTTAGAACCTTGTGATGCACTATATATGACTTTCCTATAATTTCTGTATAATTTTTATATAATTTTGAAATCAATATTGCTGAATTAATTTTGTGTTAATGTTTTTGTAGAATATTAGTAAGGTATCTTTCCATACTTTACTCTATCATTAGTGAAATAGTAGTTGGCCAATAATTTATAAACGTAATTGTTCACTATTCTTTATAGACAATTCTTATAACAGATATTTTTAATTGATTGGATATAATTAATCATTCACAAATTCTGTTGAATAGTTTTCCAGCGTTAAAAGAAAAAAATGAAATATTTTATATAGCTTAAAGATATTTTATGTACCTGTATCAGGAGTTCTTATGTAATGCATTCCACTAATAATTTTTGTGTTATCGCTAGTTATATTTGGATAATAAAAAGGATTAGGAATAATTTTTTTTGAAAAGAATTACTGCTATTAATACATACTGATCGTCTGAAAACATATTTTTATTATTCAGTGTATGTATTAAATCTACATAGAAATTATTAGACTTCTCCGATATATTTCTGAGGAAAACACCATTTTAGTACTGTGTAACCGAAGACTTTCTGCTGTCCCGCCAGAGGGCTGAAATATTACCAATATATATATATATATATATAGCTCAAAAGGATGTCATTACCTCTTCAAGTTTTGATTTATTTGCGAACAATTCATCAACAGTTTTCATATTTTAATATTGATTTTAAAATTATAAAACTTTCTGATATTATTATGTAATATTATTTTATTTATTACTTTATTTTTACTAACATAATTCCACTTGTTGTAATATATTTATAAATTATTCACAATCTATCACGCTCTTTAATACACAGTTTTATTTCATCAGTAGTTTATTCTCGGTTTATCTTTTTCGTCTTAATATTTTTTAGGTTTTTCACACACTACGTGAAATGATATATGATATATATGAATAATATCATATAATAATGATTGTTACTAATTAATTCATACCAGTCAATTTTAGATATTTCAAATTTCCAAATTTTACATAAATTTGTGCATTATAATTTAACTTATAGTTTTTCAGTATCAATTCAGTTTGTAATAAACTAATGATCTGAGATTTTAATGTTATTAAAAACTGAAACAACAAGATTTCTAATGATGCAAATTATACTCGATTGGGTCAGTCTCCTAATTATTACAACTTCTTTATGTGTAAAATCATTTACACGTCGATCCAAACGGTTTGTTGCTGAAATGTTTTGTTCCTTTAAGACCATATTTATTGTCATTCATAAGATCACCAACAATCAAAATGTATTTGTTTTTATTTAAATATTTCATCCATGGCTGTAAATTATTTTTGAAGAATGTATTTGAAAAAGAAAACCCATGTTTTGCGATTTATCAATTGTTAAATTCTTACCAAACAGATTTATATTTCTTAACTTACGCTGTAATTTTTGTTCTTTCCAGAACTTCTCTGCTCATTAAAGAAACATTTTTGTTAATTTAAATGAACGATTGATTTTCAAGAATGTCTAAACTGTGTAATCGTTGTTTTTCTGCCGTTTCTCACAGGCCTTTCTATTAATAAACTGGATCAGAAATCACCCATGTTGTTTTTCTGCCGTTTCTCACAGGCCTTTCTATTAATAAACTGGATCAGAAATCACCCATGTTGTTTTTCTGCCGTTTCTCACAGGCCTTTCTATTAATAAACTGGATCAGAAATCACTCATGTTGTTTTTCTGCCGTTTTTCACAGGCCTTTCTATTAATAAACTGGATCAGAAATCACTAATGTTGTTTTTCTGCCGTTTTTCACAGGCCTTTCTATTAATAAACTGGATCAGAAATCACCCATGTTGTTTTTATGCCGTTTTTCACAGGCCTTTCTATTAATAAACTGGATCAGAAATCACTCATGTTGTTTTTCTGCCGTTTCTCACAGGCCTTTCTATTAATAAACTGGATCAGAAATCACCCATGTTGTTTTTCTGCCGTTTCTCACAGGCCTTTCTATTAATAAACTGGATCAGAAATCACCCATGTTGTTTTTCTGCCGTTTTTCACAGGCCTTTCTATTAATAAACTGGATCAGAAATCACCCATGTTGTTTTTCTGCCGTTTCTCACAGGCCTTTCTATTAATAAACTGGATCAGAAATCACCCATGTTGTTTTTATGCCGTTTTTCACAGGCCTTTCTATTAATAAACTGGATCAGAAATCACTCATGTTGTTTTTCTGCCGTTTCTCACAGGCCTTTCTATTAATAAACTGGATACGAAATCACTCATGTTGTTTTTCTGCCGTTTCTCACAGGCCATTCTAATAATAAACTGGATTAGAAAGCACCCATGTTGTTTTTATGCCGTTTCTCACAGGCCATTCTAATAATAAACTGGATCAAAAAACACCCATGCTGTTTTTATGCCGTTTCTCACAGGCCATTCTATTAATAAACTGGATCAGAAATCACCCATGTTGTTTTTATGCCGTTTCTCACAGGCCATTCTAATAATAAACTGGATCAGAAATCACTTATGTTGTTTTTCTGCCGTTTTTCACAGGCCTTTCTATTAATAAACTGGATCAGAAATCACTCATGTTGTTTTTCTGCCGTTTCTCACAGGCCTTTCTATTAATAAACTGGATACGAAATCACTCATGTTGTTTTTCTGCCGTTTCTCACAGGCCATTCTATTAATAAACTGGATCAGAAATCACTCATGTTGTTTTTCTGCCGTTTCTCACAGGCCATTCTATTAATAAACTGGATCAGAAATCACTGATGTTGTTTTTCTGCCGTTTCTCACAGGCCATTCCATTAATAAACTGGATCAGAAAGCACCCATGTTGTTTTTATGCCGTTTCTCACAGGCCATTCTAATAATAAACTGGATCAGAAATCACTTATGCTGTTTTTCTGCCGTTTTTCACAGGCTTTTCTATTAATAAACTGGATCAGAAATCACTAATATTGTTTTTCTGCCGTTTCTCACAGGCCTTTCTATTAATAAACTGGATCAGAAATCACTCATGTTGTTTTTTTGCCGTTTCTCACAGGCCATTCTATTAATAAACTGGATCAGAAATTACTCATGTTGTTTTTCTGCCGTTTCTCACAGGCCATTCCATTAATAAACTGGATCAGAAATCACTCATGTTGTTTTTCTGCCGTTTCTCACAAGCCATTCCATTAATAAACTGGATCAGAAAGCACCCATGTTGTTTTTATGCCGTTTCTCACAGGCCATTCCATTAATAAACTGGATCAGAAATCACTCATGTTGTTTTTCTGCCGTTTCTCACAGGCCATTCCATTAATAAACTGGATATGAAATCACTCGTGTTGTTTTCCTTAGATAATCTATATATTCTTTCAATATCTTTATCTTTATAATATTTTACTTCAAATTTGTTAGTAAGTTTACTTACAACTTTCTTTGTAACTTTTTAACTAGGTTTCGTTATTTTAAATACCAATCTAGTAAAAGTTACTGCCATGAGTCTCTGTGTGTGTTTTCTTGTAGCAAAGCTACATTGGGCTATCTACTGAGTCCACCGAGGGGATTCGCACCCATGATTTTAGCGTTGTAAACTCGTAGACTTACCGCTCTAGTAGCAGGGGAAGGCTACTACCATCACTAACAAAGATAAAAATTGGATTTCTAATTCATTAAATAATAAGATGCTGGAGTACAAACATGTATATAAACATTATTAAAAACTGTCCAATAGTTGATGTACGTTTAATAATCTGAAACGCTTAGATATTGCTGTTTGGCTAACTGAAATATGGGTTATTTATCCATTACGATTAAAAGCCCTCCAGTGGCTTAGCGGTATGTCTGCGGACTTACAACGCCAAAAACCGGATTTCGTTACCCGTGGTTAGCGGAGCACAGATACAAAACAACAACAACCATCACGATTAGAACACAGCCATCATATGTGGACCTGTATAAGAACATTGGCATCTATTTTATCAAATAAGTTGGTAAAGTTTGTGAAGAACGTGCCTTTGATATTAATTACTGGCAAAACACACAGCGGACCACATGGATACAATGTGTTGTGGTTAAATACAATGTGTTGTGGTTAAATACAATGTGTTGTGGTTAAATACAATGTGTTGGGGCTAAATACAATGTGTTGTGGTTAAATACAATGTGTTGGGGTTAAATACAATGTGTTGGGGTTAAATACAATGTGTTGGGGTTAAATACAATGTGTTGGGGTTAAATACAATGTGTTGTGGTTAAATACAATGTGTTTAATCAGTCGCCTTGAAAGAGAAACGTGAGAAATGTCGCCCAGAACTCCAGTTGTTTATACCACATTTAGGGGCCGAACTTTGTTGAGGAATGAATGATTAGCTGTCTTTCTAAATGTTTATACCACATTTAGGGGCCGAACCTTGTTGAGGAATGAATGATTAGCTGTCTTTCTAAATGTTTATACCACATTTAGGGGCCGAACCTTGTTGAGGAATGAATGATTAGCTGTCTTTCTAAATGTTTATACCACATTTAGGGGCCAAACCTTGTTGAGGAATGAATGATTAGCTGTCTTTCTAAATGTTTATACCACATTCAGGGACCGAACCTTGTTGGGGAATGAATGATTAGCTGTCTTTCTAAATGTTTATACCACATTCAGGGACCGAACCTTGTTGAGGGAATGAATGATTAGCTGTCTTTCTAAACGTTTTAACCACATTCAGGGACCGAACCTTGTTGAGGGAATGAATGATTAGCTGTCTTTCTAAACGTTTTAACCACATTCAGGGACCGAACCTTGTTGAGGAATGAATGATTAGCTGTCTTTCTAAACGTTTTAACCACATTCAGGGACCGAACCTTGTTGAGGAATGAATGATTAGCTGTCTTTCTAAACGTTTTAACCACATTCAGGGGCCGAACCTTGTTGAGGAATGAATGATTAGCTGTCTTTCTAAATGTTTATACCACATTCAGGGGCCGAACCTTGTTGAGGAATGAATGATTAGCTGTCTTTCTAAATGTTTATACCACATTCAGGGACCGAACCTTGTTGAGGGAATGAATGATTAGCTGTCTTTCTAAATGTTTATACCATATTCAGGGACCGAACCTTGTTGAGGGAATGAATGATTAGCTGTCTTTCTAAATGTTTATACCACATTCAGGGACCGAATCTTGTTGAGGAATGAGTGATTAACTGTCTTTCTAAACGTTTTAACCACATTCAGGGACCGAACCTTGTTGAGGAATGAATGATTAGCTGTCTTTCTAAATGTTTATACCACATTTAGGGGCCGAACCTTGTTGAGGAATGAATGATTAGCTGTCTTTCTAAATGTTTATACCACATTCAGGGACCGAACCTTGTTGGGGAATGAATGATTAGCTGTCTTTCTAAATGTTTATACCACATTCAGGGGCCGAACTTTGTTGAGGAATGAATGATTAGCTGTCTTTCTAAATGTTTATACCACATTCAGGGACCGAATCTTGTTGAGGAATGAGTGATTAACTGTCTTTCTAAACGTTTTAACCACATTCAGGGACCGAACCTTGTTGAGGAATGAATGATTAGCTGTCTTTCTAAATGTTTATACCACATTTAGGGGCCGAACCTTGTTGAGGAATGAATGATTAGCTGTCTTTCTAAATGTTTATACCACATTCAGGGACCGAACCTTGTTGGGGAATGAATGATTAGCTGTCTTTCTAAATGTTTATACCACATTTAGGGGCCGAACCTTGTTGAGGAATGAATGATTAGCTGTCTTTCTAAATGTTTATACCACATTTAGGGGCCGAACCTTGTTGAGGAATGAATGATTAGCTGTCTTTCTAAATGTTTTAACCACATTCAGGGACCGAACCTTGTTGAGGAATGAATGATTAGCTGTCTTTCTAAATGTTTATACCACATTTAGGGGCCGAACCTTGTTGAGGAATGAATGATTAGCTGTCTTTCTAAATGTTTATACCACATTTAGGGGCCGAACCTTGTTGAGGAATGAATGATTAGCTGTCTTTCTAAATGTTTATACCACATTTAGGGGCCGAACCTTGTTGAGGAATGAATGATTAGCTGTCTTTCTAAATGTTTATACCACATTTAGGGGCCGAACCTTGTTGAGGAATGAATGATTAGCTGTCTTTCTAAATGTTTATACCACATTTAGGGGCCGAACCTTGTTGAGGAATGAATGATTAGCTGTCTTTCTAAATGTTTATACCACATTCAGGGACCGAACCTTGTTGAGGGAATGAATGATTAGCTGTCTTTCTAAACGTTTTAACCACATTCAGGGGCCGAACCTTGTTGAGGAATGAATGATTAGCTGTCTTTCTAAATGTTTATACCACATTCAGGGGCCGAACTTTGTTGAGCAATGAATGATTAGCGTTCTTTCTAAATGTTTATACCACATTCAGGGGGATGAACTTTGTTGAGCAATGAATGATTAGCTGTCTTTCTAAATGTTTATACCACATTCAGGGACCGAACCTTGTTGAGGGAATGAATGATTAGCTGTCTTTCTAAATGTTTATACCATATTCAGGGACCGAACCTTGTTGAGGGAATGAATGATTAGCTGTCTTTCTAAATGTTTATACCACATTCAGGGACCGAACCTTGTTGAGGAATGAGTGATTAACTGTCTTTCTAAACGTTTTAACCACATTCAGGGGCCGAACCTTGTTGAGGAATGAATGATTAGCTGTCTTTCTAAATGTTTTAACCACATTCAGGGGCCGAACCTTGTTGAGGAATGAATGATTAGCTGTCTTTCTAAACGTTTAGAATAAGATTTCGTAGCTCACCTCCATGATTAAATTAATTTATATTATATTTTTAAACATAGAGAGAATAAATTATTAATTTGATCGCTACAATCTTTAAACATGTTTCGGAGATAATTGAAACTAAAAGGACGAATGTGATTTTTATGTAGTTGATTCGAAACGTTATTTGATTCAAAAGTATGAATCTGTTCACTGAAATCCTTTTTAAACAAGAGAATGAATTTCGTAAAAGTTAAAACATAGTAAAACTATTCAGATTTATGGTTTTCGTTTAGCACAAAACCACTTGAGGGCCATTTACGCCAGTCTTGCCCAATTTAAAAGGGACACATTAGAGGGAAGGCAGCTAGTCGACAACATTCACGGAATTGACCGTTAATTTATAAAAAACAACAACAAATAATACTAAAGAAGTGATTCAGAAATTGTACGTATATTCTGCAAAGCCGAAATTTGGAAGCTCTGGTTTGAGATTAATGACCAAGCTTAGTTCTTTTATTTACGCCCCCTGTCGAATTTAAACCGAACCAGTATCTACGGGTGATGTGTGGTTGACATTTTACACGTTTCTCCAGTTACTACTTTTACAAGTCAGCTCGTGTGACTAATATATTCATGTTGCTGTTTTACCTTCAATTAATACTTTATTTTGTAGTCCTAACAGTTTCACAAAATACCAAATAAATGCATGCACGTGCACACAAAACAAAACACCACGTAGAGCAATGAAGTTCCCCATAAATACGCGGTTAGATATAAGTGTATAAATTAAAATAAAATATAAATCTTTCTTCGTGAAATGTCTGACGATTCTGAAGTTCAAGACTGACTGTTTTTGGCACTTAAAACACAAGGAAAAATCACTGGGCAATCTGCTTTAGCATTTCCACGTGATACAAATGCGCACTTTAGGACTGCACTGTAGTGTCATCTGTTGGTAAAATGTTAAAATACAATTTAAATTAACCGTTAGATGTGATAATTGATTTAAGCACACGAGGCCATTACAGAGAATTAGCTTTAAAATCGTTGCTAAACGCAAAACGTTTGCTATATTATGTTGTTTTAAATAACTGATAAAGTGATGCTACTTAGGGTCTAGACCCTACGCTATGTACACTAATTGCAAATTTGACATTTCATATGGTTCTTTTAGAGCATAGTGGGACAAAAAACACCTTTCAACGGCACGTATTTGGAACTGCGATTTGTTTGAATTTCGCATGAAACTACACGCGGGTCATCTCCGCTAGCCATCCTTCATTTAGCGGTGAAATACTAGAGGAAAGACAGCTAGCCATCCACCCATCGCCAAATGTTGGGCTACTCTTTTTACCAACGAATGGTGGGATTGACCGTCACCATAACATCATAACTCCCCAGCAGTTGAAAGGGCAAGTATGTTTGGTTGGACGGGAGTTCGAACCCACAACCTTCAAATTGCAAGTCTAGCGTCTTAACCACCGGACCACGCCAGGGCCTTAATAATTTGACTAAAACGTTAATTAATAACTAATTTCTTTTATTTTTACTATTTTTGAGCGTGTGTATGTGTGCGCAGAACCTGTAAGTATATTTGTATATATTAAGGTTACATCTTTGATAATGAGTGACATAATTGTGTAAATAAAAAGGCTAAAGAAGATAATCTTCAAACTGACCACCAGGGGTCAGTTATTGGTTATATATTTTCGAGAAAGGCCTGAATAGATGGGACCGCTTCCTCCCCTCATTTCAAGCTGCTCGCAGGTCTCAGGTTCCAGATTTCGTGTTTGTTACGGTCAGCGATCTGAGGCATAGTTAACTTGCGTGGAAAGTGGCGCCGTCCACTTTGTAATCTGAGCTCCGCAAGAAAGCCAAGTGCGTGTCCAATTCACGGATTGCAACCCGAAGGTGAAGTCTCACCACACACACGTGCCATGATGTACAGTTCAAATGCATTTTTTCCCTCCCTACTATAAAACTAATTACGTGAAATTCTTGATTTTAAAACTAGTTCAAAATACTTATCAGATTAGACACGAACACTGAATGCTGGTTTTTGTTTCTTTCAACAAATATTTCACAAATATTCAAAATCTTTACAATGAAAATTTGTTACAAATATTTTTTGGTAAAAGGATTTTATAAGAAATTAATCTAGAAATTTTATAAACACGGTGAACCTAGTTTTCAGAGTTTTAACACTGTATTGCTTAATTCAATAAACAGATTTGAAAACGACGTTTCGGTTTCAGGAGATAGCTTCAATATAAAAGCCAAAACGTCTTATATTTTTACGACAGACAGTTGCAGTCCATTAAAGTCTGAAAACCTGCTATAGTCTGTCATTATATTTCCATTGAGACAGTGAACATTTATTGTCTAAGATAAGCACCAACTTTGCATTTTGAAATTTAAATTGCGAATTATAAAAACAAGGTTTCACTGAGTAAATAACAAAATACTTTTATTTTGAATTTCGCGCAAAATTACAAGAAGCCCATCTGTGCTAGTCGTCTCATATTTAGCAGAGGAAGGCAGCTAGTCATCACTACCCACCGCCAACTCTTGGGCTACTCTTTTACTAATGAATATAGTGGTATTTTATGTTTAAAGGTAAGCACAAAGCTATACAATGAGATATCTGTCCTATGCCTACCACGGGTATCGAAACCCGGTTTCTACCCTTGTAAGTCCACAGACAAACCATTGTGTAACTGGGAGCACGAATAATGGGGATTTGACGCCACATTTCATGTTCCCATGGCTGAAAGGGTGAACATGTTTGTTGGGAAGAGGCTTCAAACCTACGTCCCTCAGATTGCGAGTCAAGTGCATTAACCATCTGGACATGCCGGCATCATAACAAAATAATAAAGGTTTAATTCACAAAATTCAATAGCAGTAGCAATAGGTTATAAAAATTCATAACAAATAAGTGTTCATGGGATGTGGCGCCATCTCTTGATCATTTTAGTAGTATTTCTTGTGCGAACACATTTCGAGGACACACAACTTACACTTTTATTTACACGAATAATTCTTCGCCACACAGTTCAACCTCTTGAAATCAAATAGAGTAGAAAGCTTACACGATTATGGCTACAGTAGCTGAACTGTTAGATGCAGAATTATAGATATGAAAGTAAAAATTAAATATACCGTCTGAATTTACAGTGTCCGTAGAAGACAAGAGATGACATTTTATCACTTTAAATGAAGAGAACATAATATTTTAAAACAGGCTTCATTTTTGGATTAAGCAAAACTTAATTAGTAATTAAAAGTTTCATATCTTCTTAGTTTAATTATGCTTAGTCATAGGACTAATTCTTCTCAGTTTCATTATGCTTGTTTGTTTTTTAAATTTTGCGCAAAGCTACTCGAGGGCTATCTGCGTTATCCGTCCATAATTTAACAGTGTAAGACTAGAGGGAAGGCAGCTAGTCATCACCAACCATCGCCAACTCTTGGGCTACTATTTTACCAACGAATAGTGGGGTTGACCGTGCCTTTATAACGCCCCCACGGCTGAAAGGACGAGCATAATAGGTGCGATGGGGATCCGAACCCGCGACCCTCGGATTACGAGTCGAATGCCGGGCTTTTCTTCCATGCCACGTAGCTCAAACATTTCACTGGACTATCTTATTGTATATGTGGCAGAAAATGAATAAATATATATAAATAAAGATAAGTAAACAAACAAGTATGCATATACATATACCTATAGATAGATAGAAAGAGAGGCGTGTTATAGAGCAAGTAGCTATTTTCAACGTCACACCTAGACGTTTTCAAAAACGAAAAGAGACCACAACCGGGAATTTCGAGAGATGTTAGTGCTGAAAGTAATGATGGACGTTTGTGAAATAATCATAACTATTATTACACTCTTTTATTTTTATCAGTTGAACAACTGCTGTTTTCTTTCTTCCTTCTCAGAGATGCAAAGCTGCAAAAACAGAACAATTCCATTGGCCAACACTGGTGTCATATTGTAGCATGCCAAAAACCAGGTAGAATGATCCGTAACAAATTGAAAGGCCTCGATTAGAATTCCTTTGCTTGCCGAGAACCTCGAGAGGACCGTTTCGAAGCTCAGTCTCATTTGTTTCGGCACTGAGCTGCCGGGAGCCTTCTTTACAGTGTAAAGCCGCTATAGACTGTGATACCGAAGGCTGTGCTAAGACTGGGGTGGTCCGACACTGGAAATAACCCCGCCCTGTCGGTTTCTTTGATGTCCATTAAAGGTAGATATTAACAGTATTTAATTCCGCCTTCGTGACACGTGAAATACAGGAGTATTATTGTTGTTACGTAAACGTCCGGAAAGAAACCGACGCAGAATGACGTAACCTTTTCGATACTTTTGTTGCTCGGTTGAAATCTTGTCAAATCACTGTTTTAGAAGAAATAACAAAAACATCAGATCTATTTCTTTTACACACAACGAAAAGCTCTTCAGATTGCAAAATATACGACCTTTCGACTTTATAAATATGTGTTTGTTAAACAGTGAGCGAGAGACACGTAGTTTAGACATTTTTACTGGAAATGTCCTGACAAATTAACCTAAATACCAAATTAGAAGAAAGGTTAGCCATGTAATACCACGGTTTTGCCACGAAATACTCGGGCGACGAGATAGACATAAAAAAGGTAAGGAACTGTGGTTTTTAAAGAAAGCTTTGTTTGTATGTTGTTAAGCGCAAAGCTTCACGGTGTTACGTTCGCTACGAGTGACAGTAACTCAATGTTTGTACAAACTATGGTTCTGTAAGTAAGTTACGTACAAACAAGGAAACTGATACACGGTTCCGTTTAACGACTTTAACAAGAAATACATGTAGATTTTCAGTATATTTACAGGCAAAAGTAAAGGGGGGGGTCATAATTTGTGAGGTCAAAAGTCAATAGATTTTGTGTGAAACACAGTGACATTCCAAAACGTGCTGTTACTACGGGAATTTGGGGTTACCCCTCATTCCTTTCCCTCAGAAAATTTGTAATAGGTGGTATGAGGTTAAAAATGTAAGTAGTTTTGGGTGAAACATAGTTTGAGAAACCGAATCCACAAACATCCAATTAAAAGCTAACAAATCACCTCTTTTTTGTAACACATCATGGGAATCTAGACTCGTATTAGTATAAATATGCATGTTTTATGATAGTAAAATACTGAACTATTTATATACAGGGTAGATATTAGTTATTAAGTTATATTATTTATTTAATCAACTATTTACAACAATAGTATACCAATTGTTTCAATCGTTGGCCGTCACATACATGTATGTATAAACTAATGAAATAACACGTAAGTTACTTCTCCGTTTATAACTAAAATACAGTTTTAAAATAAATAAAATGCAATAATGATTTTGTATTACAGCTAGAGAAACTGGTCTTTCTTCGGTTTGTGTACGCCTCAGGTGGTTATTTAACCAGTAGAAAGCAGATACTTAATAAATATACTCGTGAACTTAGCGGTATGAATATATTTGGTACAGGAAATAAGCTTTTCAGTAATAAGCCAGTACCTGAGGCCTGTGCTGGAGAGGTATATAAAACCAGTTTGTCTTCCATCGATTAAGTTTTTCATCAAGAATATTAGGACTTGACAAATCTGTCTTCTGAAAAATCTATCGTCTGTCTGACATCAGAGATGGAAAACTCTTCTGTGAGTTAATGTTGCTTAGTTCGCTGATAATGTGTCGAAGGAATCCTTACTGTTTTCTCAATTCCTCCGCGGAACTATATTCTGCATTTGCACGTTGGGCTTGTCGTTCAATGGCTCACGGTATTCTAACGTCAATATTGGATTTGTTTGCAGTATTACCAGCTTGAATGCACGATGTGAACAATCATTGTTAGTGATGGCAGATCAGTTAGGGAAACACGAAAAATAAAAATATGGGACTTGATCGAACCCCATTGAATCCTGTCCCCATGTAGTAGTTACCTCTTCTGTCCTGTCCCCATGTAGTAGTTACCTCTTCTGTTTTATAAGATACAGAGGTGTAGTAATCACAGTGTTATTTCTTAGTTGGTAGCCAATCCTTGACACAAAGCTATTTTATTGAATGAAGTCAAAAGTAGTGACGAAAAAAATTTACGAATTACACTGCACAACAATTTTGTTGCAAAAGTTTTTGCTGATTGTGACACTTGGTGGGTTTGTACAAATATAGCTTTGGTTTTGCTTCATCACGTAGGAACTCTGAGAAATAGACAGTTAACTGTTTATTGGCAATAACGTATTTAATTGCATTTATGTTTCTAATATGCTATTAAATTCAACATAATTTTGCTTCTGATTTTCGTTTGTATTCAATGTCCGGTGCATCACGTTGCAGTGACCAACAGTAGTCAGCAAGCATTGACGGGTTCCAGTTGCTCTGATATCGTTTTTCTATTGTAACAATGTCCTGGTGAAAACTGAAGGTTTCGGTGGAACGGTACGTGATGGGTAAATATGGGTGTGATTCTCGTGATCAGCAGCCACAAATCTATCAGGAACACCCAACAGTGTTCAAGAAACAAACACTTTGCTGTGCAGTGTAACTATAAGGAACACCCTACAGTGTTCAAGAAACAAACACTTTGTTGTGCAGTGTAACTATAAGGAACACCAACAGTGTTCAAGAAACAAACACATTGTTGTGCAGTGTAACTATAAGGAACACCCAACAGTGTTCAAGAAGCAAACACTTTGTTGTGCAGTGTAACCATAAGGAACACCCAACAGTGTTCAAGAAACAAACACTTTGCTGTGCAGTGTAACTATAAGGAACACCCAACAGTGTTCAAGAAACAAACACTTTGTTGTGCAGTGTAACTATAAGGAACACCCAACAGTGTTCAAGGAACAAACACTTTGCTGTGCAGTGTAACTATAAGGAACACCCAACAGTGTTCAAGGAACAAACACTTTGCTGTGCAGTGTAACTATAAGGAACACCCAACAGTGTTCAAGGAACAAACACTTTGCTGTGCAGTGTAACTATAAGGAACACCCAACAGTGTTCAAGAAGCAAACACTTTGTTGTGCAGTGTAAGTATAAGGAACACCCAACAGTGTTCAAGAAGCAAACACTTTGTTGTGCAGTGTAACTATAAGGAACACCCAACAGTGTTCAAGGAACATACACTTTGCTGTGCAGTGTAACTATAAGGAACACCCAACAGTGTTCAAGAAGCAAACACTTTGTTGTGCAGTGTAAGTATAAGGAACACCCAACAGTGTTCAAGAAGCAAACACTTTGTTGTGCAGTGTAACTATAAGGAACACCCAACAGTGTTCAAGGAACAAACACTTTGCTGTGCAGTGTAACTATAAGGAACACCCAACAGTGTTCAAGAAGCAAACACTTTGTTGTGCAGTGTAAGTATAAGGAACACCCAACAGTGTTCAAGAAGCAAACACTTTGTTGTGCAGTGTAACTATAAGGAACACCCAACAGTGTTCAAGGAACAAACACTTTGTTGTGCAGTGTAATATTTCTTTTTATGAAAGAAACATTTGTGTAGATGCAAAACCTGTTATCAATGAGTTTCCTATACAAACCGTTCCTGTCATTTATATGCAAAAACGGCTCTTCTGGGCCCAGAAGAGCCGTTTTTGCATATAAAAGTTCTCAACAAGTGGGTTTCTCGACATCACTGATCGTTCCTGTCATTGTAGAGTCAGGTATCCATCCTTGTGGTGGACATGACACATTTTGCAAGTTTGTGCTTAATAACAAACAACCAAAAATAAACATGATATTTTGGTAAAAATGTTGCACTATTTAAAAATATCCTTTTTAATTTATTTTAAAGTTTTGGACTTAAAATTTATGATTCGTGCTACTATAGATCTGGTAAAATAGTTTTGCAATGGACAACGTGTTAGAGATGTTATTTCTCTCAACTGTCATGAATCTTTATTTTGTTGTTGTCAGAAGGTTGTCCACTCTGAGTGAACTCATCTGTCGACCATCACGTTTAAATACACTCTAAGTTTTGTTTTTCTTGTTTACTTAAAGCTTGCAGCGTAACATTTCAAATCCTGAACTGGACAGGTCGGCCACGGCTTGATGATCGGACTGTAAGTTGGAGAATTCATGGTTTGTGGCCCGTTGTCGCTAAAACGCGATTCGCAATTTAGAGCTGTAGGCGCACTATAAGAACCACGATCAAATCTCACTCTTTCATTCGACATGAGTATCCTAAAAGGCGGCGGTGGGTGTTGTTGAACAACCACCCACACTTTAGTCTACCACCTCAAATTAAGGAAAGGCCATGTGCAGACAATACTCGTGTAGGCTTAGGGGTGCATTTCTCAAATAAACAAACAAAAGAATTTGAGCATTCATAAATCATTTCATGCCCTCTAGCGTCAGTGATGTGTAACGATTTTAAAATGCGTGCTTCTCCCTTCTTTAGCGTCTCTTGTTCAGCTTATTTTAAATTTGTACTTATAAAGTTGTTTCAAGTTATTGCATCTGTTTTTAAAGAATATCGTTTGAGTTCAAATTATTCCAATGTTTTTTTTTCGTATTTTTATCCTCTACGCAAATCGTATAACAATTTGTCTAAACAAAATTTCTCTGTGTGAAACAGTATAATGGGATATGCTACTCCAAATTGAAATATCTCGAATAGCTTTCCTGCCGTCAATCCTGTAACTCGTTAACTTTTTCCTTGTTGTTAACAATTTCCTATTCGTCGATTCTGTAACTCGTAAGTTTATCATTAACAGTTATCTAATTATGTAACTTATACATTTTTCAACAATAAGTTTTTATCCAATTGTTGACTCTATAAATCAGTATTGTTAATAATTACTGAATGTTCATATTGTTAAGTTTCGACCTTAACATTCCTTTTGTCACGACGAAATGTTTGTAACCTTCTAAAGTTGTTGTTGATTTGGTGTTTCATGGCACAAAGCTATCTGTGCCAAACCTTCTAAATAATTCATTCATTGTAATGACATTTACAATAAAAATGACTATTGTAAGGTATTGTAACTAAAACCATGAGAACAACGTCAGCTACTGCCATGTGGAATTATTTTACAGCACTAAATTATATAACAGTTCTTGGTATATAATTATAATCGATAAAACCATCTTTAGGCTGTTCCATCCGCCGGTTTCTTCCCTCTTGCCCATGTTTTTCATGTTTCTCCCTTCGAACATGACGCGAGATTTGAGGATCCTCCAAAACATATAAACACCTATCGCTCAAGATGGCGTTGAAGTCGCTCGAGGCGGACCGTTCCAGCCCATCACACCTTATGGCACAAATTAGAGCTATTAGACATTATTTACATCCTAAAAACCCTTATGGTCGTATCCATAAGACATACGTTAATTACAGTTCCAGCAGTTACATACGCTAGTCGCATGTAGAGAACCGAAAAAAAAACCCAAAAAACACAGAATAACATCGCACAACGTTCTGTTCGGTTTGGCGGTCTCTTTTATCCCAAGGGTAAAGTTAAATGCAACAAAAAGAAACGTAATGACTAAATTGAACCTCAGTGAAGGGGATGTGCCCCATAAAGAATGTACACGATTACTTCTAATCTAGATTAGCACCCCCCCCCTCTTCTACTCACACTCCGCGAAGCTTAAAATGGAACGTCTTATAACATCTATCTGGTGTCGATATATGGGAAAATAAACTGAGACGTCACTAGGAAACCAATCGTTTAAACTCTAAAAATATCTGTCAATACTGTTTAATCATAGACTCTTTAGACAATATTTTAATAGCCCGAGTGTCAGCTTCCCTAGATACAACAAATGTATCCTGGTATCTTTAGTTCGTAGCTTCACTAGATACAACAAATGTATTCTGGTATCTTTAGTTCGTAGCTTCACTAGATACAACAAATGTATTCTGGTATCTTTAGTTCGTAGCTTCACTAGATACAACAAATGTATTCTGGTATCTTTAGTTCGTAGCTTCACTAGATACAACAAATGTATTCTGGTATCTTTAGTTCGTAGCTTCACTAGATACAACAAATGTATTTTGGTATCTTTAGTTCATAGCTTCACTAGATACAACAAATGTATTCTGGTATCTTTAGTTCATAGCTTCCCTAGATACAACAAATGTATTCTTGTATCTTCAGTTCATGGCGTCACTAGATACAACAAATGTATTCTTGTATCTTCAGTTCATAGCGTCATTAGATTCAACAAATGTATTCTTGTATCTTCAGTTCATAGCGTCATTAGATACAACAAATGTATTCTTGTATCTTCAGTTCATAGCTTCACTAGATACAACAAATGTATTCCGGTATCTTTAGTTCGTAGCTTCACTAGATACAACAAATGTATTCTGGTATCTTTAGTTCATTGCTTCACTTGATACAACAAATGTATTCTGGTATCTTTAGTTCATAGCTTCACTAGATACAACAAGTGTATTCTGGTATCTTCACTTCATAGCTTCACTTGATACAACAAATGTATTCCGGTATCTTTAGTTCATAGCTTCACTTGATACAACAAATGTATTCTGGTATCTTTAGTTCATAGCTTCACTAGATACAACAAATGTATTCTTGTATCTTCAGTTCATGGCGTCACTAGATACAACAAATGTATTCTTGTATCTTCAGTTCATAGCGTCATTAGATTCAACAAATGTATTCTTGTATCTTCAGTTCATAGCGTCATTAGATACAACAAATGTATTCTTGTATCTTCAGTTCATAGCTTCACTAGATACAACAAATGTATTCCGGTATCTTTAGTTCATAGCTTCACTTGATACAACAAATGTATTCTTGTATCTTCAGTTCATAGTTTCACTTGACAGTGTGTGTGCTTTTCTTATAGCAAAGCGGCATCTGGCTATCTGCTTTATCCGCTGAGGGGAATCGAACCCCTGATTTTAGCCTTTTAAATCCGTAGACTTACCGCTATCCCAGCACGTGACGTCACTATATATAGAAAATATATATATTCTTTATTCACAGCATCACTAGGGGGAACAGAGCGACACATAAGTTAGTCCTGTCAAACAGTGGGATTTGACAACCCTAGCGTCACTTTATCGCAACTGGCAGTGAACCATCAAATTCCAGGTTCGCAGATCGGCATGCTAAAACTCGGCCACTCCTGGTGCAAAATACGACAGATAAAGTTTTGTTGTAGTTTTTTTCAAATACGAAAATTATAAATTCAAGTATTTGTTTTGCTTTTGAATCTCGCGCAAAGCTACACGAGGGCTATCTGTGCTAGCTGTCCCGAATTTATCAGTGTAAGACTAGAAGAAAGGCAAGCTAGTCATCACCACCCATCGCCAACTCTTGAGCTACTCTTTTGCAAACGACTAACGATTGATCGTAACAATATAACGCCCTCACGGTTGAAACGACGAGCATGTTTAATGTGACGAGAATTCGAACTCGTGACCCTCATGTTACGAGTCGAGCGCCCCAAAATATCTGGCCATGCCAGGCCTATGAGATATAATTAAAACAGTGGCTTTTGTTTGTCTTTACGAGGGGTCTTAACTATTCAGTTACGGTTGACGTCATAGGATGAAAGTATTTTATATGCAACATATTAAAAAATTCGCTGCAAAAAATGGTGAATCTTTTCGCATAGAGCGATGGGCAGATTTACACAGGCCAAAATCTAAGGGTTAAAACACTGACTTAACGTACACTGGCGTCATCTAGTGGTTTAGAGGTGAGTTAACGGTCTTATAACGCTGAAATATCAGATTTTACTAATCGTGGTGGACATATCAAAGATAACCCCTTGTGTATTGTGCTTAACACCAAATAAACCTCTGCCAACACAACTGGAGTCGATTCTGGGCTCAATCCATTCTCGCGGATACGGCACAGGAAGTCCATTGTAGAGCATGGTACTTAAAAAAGGTCCTTAAAAACATGAGAACAGGACCTGTTTTGTCATGCATTTACTAAAGTAACTCGCTTCTAATTAATGCAATTTATTAAATATTTGTATGTCATATCTGTGTAACTTTGGTCTCTTGTTATATTATATTAACTTTCAGTGAAATGTTGAAAAAAATAGACAATTATTCACTGTGTGAGTTTAACCAATAAGGTATGTAATAATAAATATGGCCTACTTTATGTATTTGCTTCTGTTAGTGTTAAGATATTGATGTTTATAACATAACATGTATTTTTTAAGCGAAACTGTCATTCACAAAAATTTCTTTGAATCCCATTCTGGCCGTTTCTGGTTCGTTTCTATTTTTGCGACCTCAAACAAACAACAGACAATCCAAAATGATTTTATATGTTAAATAATAATAAACGCCTTCCTCCCCACTGGCACAGCGTTATATCTGCGAACTCACAACGCCAGAAACCGGGTTTCGACACTCGTCGTGGGCAGAGCACAGATAGCCTATCTTACAGCTTCGTGCTTAATTCGAAACAGACTCCTGCGCTAGGGACATCTGTTACATAAAAAATATTTTTTTGATTAATTATGATGAAAAATGTAGTTAAACATATCTATTACTACAAACTACTTAATAATTTGGTTTAAAATACCAACACATAAACTACAAGATAACTAAAAGTAGGTTACTAAATGTTTTTCTTCTGTAAAAAAAAAAAATTAATATAAACGCCACAGCGCCCTCTGTCGGCCATTAAGACTAAGACTGGCGATCTCGAAATGAAGATAATGTTTCATAAAAAAAACACCAGTTGTATAAAAATATAAGTACAATTTTCACCTTAATATTTATTTCACTGATAGCTAAGCCCAATATAACAACTAATGATTATTAGACATTAATTAGCTATTCATGTTAAGGTTTTCTTGACCAATTTGTGGTTAAAAATAAGTTTTTATATGCCTGTTATGGCAGCTTTGTTATATAAAACTAGGCTAATACCAAGGTAAAGCGCACTTCACTAGTAGCCCTACGGCTATAGAGACTAAAAACAAAAGAAAGTGGACTTTTGTCGAATGCGGTATCAAATCCTCTAATTCGTATACGATTCCTGGCTTATTAATATCATTATATTAAAGCTGGTGCGTATAAATGGGCCATAATGTAGAATTTATATTCGGGTGACATGAATACATAGTATTTTATTAGCCACACATGTACATAAAGGACGTCACGGTTGTCATCTTTATTGTAAAGTTTTACTGACAAACTGCTGGTGCTCAAGGACTTCTTAGCACGTGGGGTTATTATCAACTAGTGAGGGAAAAACGTCATCTCCACGACACAGACACGAAGGTATTTTTAACCAGTGTCAATTGCACGTGGGCGCGCATGCCGTGTTTCCAATCCCACATATTGCTCGCAGTTGACCGAAATGTGTCGACCACCTAAGTTGTGGCCAAAGGTGGCGACCTCCGCTAGATAACGAAGGGTGGGATTTCCCCATTTCCCGAAACTAAAGTCACCACATATCTGGACAATAAACGACTTGTTATCTTTTACTAAACGTTTTTACATAAGACGCTGGAAGACAGGTTTCTAATAATGAGCAAAAAATCACAGATTCTCTGTGAATCATGGGGATATATTATAAAAAAAATCATGGTTACTCTGTAAATCATGGGGATATATTATAAACATTTCGCGGACACTATGTGAATCATGGGGCTATATTATAAAATTTTCACGGATTCTCTGTGAATCGTGAGGTTATATTATAAAATTTTCACGGATTCTCTGTGAATCGTGAGGTTATATTATAAAATTTTCACGGATTCTCTGTGAATCGTGAGGTTATATTATAAAATTTTCACAGATACTCTGTGAATCGTGAGGTTATATTATAAAATTTTCACGGATTCTCTGTGAATCGTGAGGTTATATTATAAAATTTTCACGGATTCTCTGTGAATCGTGAGGTTATATTATAAAAGTTTCACGGATACTCTGTGAATCATGGGGCTATATTATAAAAGTTTCACAGATACCCTGTGAATCATGGGGCTATATTATAAAAGTTTCACGGATACTTTGTGGATCGTGGGGCTATATTATAAAAGTTTCACGAATACTCTTTGAATCATGGGGCTATATTATAAAAGTTTCACGGATACTTTGTGGATCGTGGGGCTATATTATAAAAGTTTCACGGATACTCTGTGAATCATGAAGCTACATTATAAAAGTTTCACGGATACTCTGTGAATCATGGAGCTACATTATAAAAGTTTCACGGATACTCAGTGAATCATGGGGCTAAATTATAAAATTTTCACGGATTCTCTGTGAATCGTGAGGTTATATTATAAAATTTTCACGGATTCTCTGTGAATCATGGGGTTGTATTATAAAATTTTCACGGATTCTCTGTGAATCGTGAGGTTATATTATAAAATTTTCACGGATTCTCTGTGAATCGTGAGGTTATATTATAAAATTTTCACGGATTCTCTGTGAATCGTGAGGTTATATTATAAAATTTTCACGGATTCTCTGTGAATCGTGAGGTTATATTAAAATTTTCACGGATTCTCTGTGAATCGTGAGGTTATATTATAAAATTTTCACGGATTCTCTGTGAATCGTGAGGTTATATTATAAAATTTTCACGGATTCTCTGTGAATCGTGAGGTTATATTATAAAATTTTCACGGATTCTCTGTGAATCGTGAGGTTATATTATGAAATTTTCACGGATTTTCTGTGAATCGTGAGGTTATATTATGAAACCAACTTATTATTTTGTTCTACAACATGAATTTATCAATACTTGAACTTGAATCTTCACTTCCTTAACATCACATGATAAATAAACATTACTGTAAACAATAAGGTGTTATAACCAACATCACTGTAAACAATACACAGTGTTATAACGAACATTACTGTAAACAATACACAGTGTTATAACCAACATTGCTTAAACAATACACAGTGTTATAACCAACATCACTGTAAACAATACACAGAGTTATAACCAACATTACTGTAAACAATACACAGTGTTATAACCAACATCACTGTAAACAATAAGGTGTTATAACCAACATCACTGTAAAAAACACAGTGTTATAACCAACATTACTGTAAACAATACACAGTGTTATAACCAACATTACTGTAAACAATACACATTGTTATAACCAACATTGCTGTAAACAATACACATTGTTATAACCAACATTGCTGTAAACAATACACAGTGTTATAACCAACATCACTGTAAACAATACACAAAGTTATAACCTACATTACTGTAAACAATACACAGTGTTATAACCAACATCACTGTAAACAATAAACAGTGTTATAACCAACATCACTGTAAACAATACACAAAGTTATAACCTACATTACTGTAAACAATACACAGTGTTATAACCAACATCACTGTAAACAATAAACAGTGTTATAACCAGCATCGGTAAACGGTAGCAAGCTCTTCAGTAATGCTGTTTATGTAATGGAAGGTGTAGGTTTACATCGAATATGCACAATAATCTCTGTCACTTCTCTAAATTCACATTTTACTAATTTTCAATTAATTTTTAAATACGGTTAAGAATCGACTTTCAAACAACGCAAACGCTCATTCCTAAATACGGCTAAGAATTATTTTGCAAGTCCTTTTCATTATGTTTAGAATTAATGTTTAAATAAACCCTGTATTCATTATCTACACATTTAAAACTTTAAATAGGCTTAGAATCAACTCTAAAACTTTTTACAGTCTTTGTTTTGTTTGTTTTAAATTAAGCACAAAGCTACACAATGGGCTATCTGTGCTCTGCCCACCACGGGTACCGAAACCCGGATTTTAGCGTGTAAGTCCGCAGACATACCGCTGAGCCACTGGGGGGCTTTTTACAGTCAATCCTAAGTATAGCCTTGACTTAGTTGCTAAATAAGAATTGCGATAAAGTATTTCTAAGGCTTATAGTAAGCTTTTCAGTAACGTGTACGAGTATTAAACCAATTCGTACGTACATCTGTAGAAAATCGCGCTCTATATGTCAAGTACAATTACGTTAATCAGTGGCTCAGCGGAAAGCCGGAAGACTTATGACTCTGTAAGGCGAGATTCGATGATAGTGGTGAGCATAGCCCAAACAGCCCAGAGTAATAGTCCTGAAACATAAAGCCAAGTAACAACTTGTAACTAAGGCCTGTAACTTACTCCTATAACAAGAGAAGCTTTGAATCAGCAATTTCTTAAGGCTTGTTTTAAATCATTCCTTTATCGTAAAAACAACTCCTATATTGAGTGGACAATCAACTCGTACAGCGAATGGACAATCAACTGGTACAGTGAGTGGGCAATCAACTGGTACAGTGAGTGGCCAATCAATTGGTACAGTGAGTGGCCAATCAATTGGTACAGTGAGTGGCCAATCAATTGGTACAGTGAGTGGCCAATCAACTGGTACATTGAGTGGACAATCAACTGGTACAGTGAGTGAGCAGTCAACTGGTACATTAAGTAGACAATCAACTGGTACAGTGAGTGGGCAGCCAACTGGTACATTAAGTGGACAATCAACTGGTACAGTGAGTGGGCAGCCAACTGGTACATTGAGTGGACAATCAACTGGTACAGTGAGTGGGCAGCCAACTGGTACATTAAGTGGACAATCAATTGGTACAGTGAGTGGCCAATCAACTGGTACATTGAGTGGACAATCAACTGGTACAGTGAGTGAGCAGTCAACTGGTACATTAAGTAGACAATCAACTGGTACAGTGAGTGGACAGCCAATTGGTACATTGAGTGGACAATCAACTGGTACAGTGAGTAAGCAGTCAACTGGTACATTAAGTGGACAATCAACTGGTACAATGATGGACAATCAACTGGTACAGTGAGTGGCCAATCAATTGGTACATTAAGTGGACAATCAATTGGTACATTGAGTGGACAATCAACTGGTACAGTGAGTAGGCAGCCAACTCCTACATCAAGTGGTAATGAACCAGTACGCATGATGCAGAAGTTTGTTTGGTTTGAATTTCGCACAAAACTATACGAGGGTTATAAGCGTTAACTGTCACTAATTCCGTGAATAGGAGCTTTAGAATGGTTAAATGATCAAAACTGTTAGCCTACGACATTAGCTCAACTGAGAAACCAGATTTATACCATAAAATTACGTTATAAGCACGATAGCCTATAAAACATAACATCATAAGCAGATAGTCTATGGGTCCGGTGTGGTTAAGTAGATGGCTAAAGCGTTTGACTCATAATCTGAGGGTCACGGGTTCGAATCTCAGTCCAGTCAAATCAAACATGCTTGTCCTTTCAACCGTGGGGGCGTTATCATGAGACGGTCAATTTCAGTATTTGTTGGTAAAAGAATAGTCCAAGAGTTGGCGGTGGGTAATGATGACTAGCTGCCTTCCCGCTAGTCTCACACTACTAAAGTAGGGACGGCTAGTGCAGATAGCTCTCGTGTATCTTTGTGCGAAATTTAAAAAACAAACAAACTATAACTTACAAAATACCACTTTATTAGGAGGATGGCTTGGAAAACATTATTTTATAAGCAGGATGGAATATTAGATAACACGAAACAGTGTAATATGTTATCTGAATACTAGCTATCATAAAGATTTAACTGTGACAAAATATACAGTACATTGTCACGTGACATATGGTAAATATTTGTAATGACAGCATGATTATCTCCTTTTACCGTGCAAGCATGACGGTCACTCATATTTTGTATGTGGAACACTTAAGTTAATTTTTATTATTTAAGAATTCAGTGCTGCATCGCGTTTTTACATCATGACTTTCCAACTCAGTGTTGTACGTCTGTATGTTTTAGGCATAACTCACCTGCCTCAACTTTATAAACATTAGCTTTGTAAATATATAATAATTCAGTACTGTATGTTTGTCTTTTATTTTAGTATTGTACTTTGGAGGATTTATTAAAACAATGGGCTTATGATTTATTACAACACTTATGACCTACTAATGATTTATTACAACAATTATGACCTACTAATGATTTATTACAATAATTACGGTATTCTATGATTTATCATAACAATTACAACCCACTAATTTATCAATAGTTATGACCTACTAATAATTTATTACAACAATTATGACTTACTAATGATTTATTACAACAATTATGACCTACTAATAACTTATCAATAGTTATGACCTACTAATGATTTATTACAACAATTACGACCTACAAATAATTTATTACAACAGTTTTAACCAACAAATAACTTATTACAATTATTTTGACCTACAAATAGTTTACTACAACGGTTATGATTCACTAATAATTTATTACAACTATGGTAAATTTTAAGTAGACTGTTTTTACTCATAAAATTGCGCATTATTTTGAAATATTGTGAATGTAAATCTTTATTTTGCATTAAACACACACCTACAAATTAGTATAGAGATGTATTTTAACAGCCTATAAGTTATCTGTAAAGGTAGAAATCAATGATAAAAGACAGAAGTATTTTTATATAAAATGACAGATAACAGACTGAAAACAAAGAACTTATAAAAGTGAACCGTATTTGAACAACTATATCTCTGTTTCAAAGGTATTTGCTACGTAACCACTACGTGTCTTATGCACGTGTGCACGTTCCTGATTCGTCAACGATTTACGCGGCAATGATGACCACAAACCAACCGAGGGAACACGTCAGTTAAAAACGTAGTCCATACTTTTACCGTATTTGAACAACTATATCTCTGCCTTTGTTTCAAAGGTATTTGCTACGTAACCTCTACTTGTCTTATGCACGTGTGCACGTTCCTGATTCGTAAACGATTTACGCGGCAATGATGACTACAAAACAACCGAGGGAACACGTCAGTTCCACACTGTTACTGATGGAAAAAACAGATACAGATTCAAGTGTATAATTTTAGAGTCAGAAACATAATTTTCCACTGGACATAATTAAATATTAAATATGAATTACCAAACTTTTACGTCTTTGACACGACTGACGAATAGAGAAAAAAAGAAAAAAAAGAGAGACTTTCGAATTTATTTCATATTAATGATAAGCTTACAACATTAAAGTTTTATTGTTGACATAAAGTACTAAGTGTTAGATGACGAACCGTCAGATTGAATAGTCTGCAATGTTTAGTAATCAGTGCCTGGTTATTGAATGTAGACACAAACCAGAAACGGAATATTTTTCTGAACGGAGGACCCTAATTAAAGAGGACCGAATTTGACACTAAATTTTTTCTGCCTTTGACACGACTGATCAACAGAATAGAAATGAAATTATTTAGAATATAAACACAGGTTTAACTGTTCATTTACCACTTCTATTACTAAATAAATAAACTGATAATTATTGTATTATATTGTAATTTTAGTCATTATTATCTTTGGAACACTATCTTCTGATTTCACCGAGCATTAAATTATTTATTTCGAAACGTTCGAACTTTGAAAATTATCAACTGTCTTCATCTTTATTATGAATCACCAGTTTCCCCATCATAATCTTCAGAATCTGCCGTGTTTTCATAAGTTTCTTTTATGATCACAAGATGAGCAACAGGAACCAATGTTCCAGTGAGGTCTTCAGACCAACTGAGCAGTCGATGCATCAAAATATGTACAGAAATACAAAGCACTCTCCATATTCCAGTTAAATGCAAGAGTTTGATGTAAACTTTGTTAAATGGAAACCTGTGTTGCTGGAGATAATATGTTACAATGCTGGAAACGAGACCCAGATGAAACCTGTGTTCCTGGAGATAATATGTTACATTGCTGGAAACAAGACCCAGATGAAACCTGTGTTCCTGGAGATAATAAGTTACATTGCTGGAAACGAGACCCAGATGAAACCTGTGTTCCTGGAGATAATATGTTACATTGCTGGAAACAAGACCCAGATGAAACCTGTGTTCCTGGAGATAATAAGTTACATTGCTGGAAACAAGACCCAGATGAAACCTGTGTTCCTGGAGACAATATGTTACATTGCTGGAAACAAGACCCATCATTTAACCCGTATTATGACAGAATACAGTTTGTGTTGAGGTGCCACAGAAAAGGAATTAATAGGTTGAAGAGGATGATATTGAATCATTGTTTTCTTCACAAAATAACTCTTCTGTTTTCCAAGTTGCTGGTAGATGTGGTACTGGAAGACTGGCCATCCTCATGTGGTAATGGGAAAATAAAGATCTCTCGGACCAATGAGCTTGGAAATGAAGCAAAAGTGGTGCAATTCACTACAATTAAGGCCTTGGCATGGCCAGGTGGTTAGGGTACTCTACTTGCAACCTGAAGGTCGCGGGTTTGAATCACATCAAACATGCTTGCCCTTTCAGCCGTGGGGGCATTATAATGTGACGGACAATTCCACTATTCGCTGGTAAAAGAGTAGCCCTAGAGTTGGAGGTGGATGATGATGAATAGTTGCCTTCCCTCTAGTCTCACACTGCTAAATTGGGGACAGCTATCGCAGATAGACCTCGTGTAGCTTTGGGTAAAAAGCTCAAAAACAGCGCCACAATTATATCGAGAACAAATGGCACATATGAACAATATATCTAGAGTGTTTCACCAATAAAATAGTCAATGTTTGAAGTTATAAAAAATCAATAGCTTTTATCTATTAAACTGTTCAAGTTTTATTGCATAGTATTTCACAGAGTGCTGATAAAATATTAGGGTATTACATTACATCAAAATATAGGGGTGATGAACATTTTTGCAATCTGCGCCATTAATTACCCTGAATCACTTGAGTTTTCTAAAGTAGCAAGTATTTTGTTGTCAGTCTAATGTAGTCTGTTTTTCTGGACCGGAGACAAAAACCGTAAGATTATAAATAGTTCAGAATGTTGTTTCGTTTGTTTCGAACCGTCAGTGAAATAGTTCAGTACGCTGAGAGTCCAGGGTGTGATGACATGAACCTTCAGATCAAATGATTTAAAATGTTGAATGTTCAGAATCTTGGACGGAGAGACAAATGTACGTGACACAGATCTTTATGTGTCACTCATCACTTTCCAATCTCATGTTAGTGTTTCCCATCATCGTCTCCTGGTTACACGATTCCATGTTACGTCATTATATACCCACCAATTATAAGGTCAAGAAATTGGGATCTGCAGTATTCCCATCCGGTGTTACACGAAAGGTAAAGACAAACTATGAAGTTTTGTTTATAAATTAAAACTTCATTTATTTCACGTAGTATTGTTTTCAAACTTTATACTTTCATAAGCATCAGGGTCTGACTGATACGAGGGTTTTAGTGATAAATCTTATTGCTCGTTTGATATTAGGGTTTTAGTGATAAAACTTTGGGTCAATTTGATACTAGTGTTCTAATGATAAATCTCAGTGCTTGTTTGGTACTAGGGTTTTAGTGATAAATCTTAGTAGTGGTTTGATACAAGGATTTCAATGATAAATCTCAGTGCTTGTTTAATAGTAGCGTTTTAGTTATGGGTTAAAACATATTTTTACGTGAGCGTTATAAGGAGTGACGAGTTACGCCTGACTATTAATCTGTGAATTCATGGTTCGTTGTTGCTATTGAATCGTGTCCCCTATTTCAGGATGCAGCTTTGTTATAAGAGCGACTGACAAATTAAAGTAGTCCAACACGTGGCGGCGAGTGCTGGTGAACAGTTACTTTTTTGTTAGTGTATGAGTAAAAATTTAGGACTAAATTGATTTAAACCTTCTGTATCTTTATTTGTGTTTCCAAGAGTAAGAAAGAATTTCTTAGCTCGAGGCTAGAGCCTGGCATGGCCTAGCACGTTAAGGCATGCGCTTCGTAATCTGAGGGTCGTGGGTTCGCGCCCGAGTCGCGCCAAACATGCTCGCCCTCCCAGCCGTGGGGGCGTTATAATGTGACGGTCAATCCCATTATTCGTTGGTAAAAGAGTAGCCCAAGAGTTGGCGGTGATGACTAGCTGCATTCCCTCTAGTTTTACACTGCTAAATTAGGGACGGCTAGCACAGATAGCCCTAGAGTAGCTTTGTGCGAAATTAAAAGAACAAACAAACAAACAAAAGCTCGAGGCTGGTTAATGTTATTAAAAGTTCGTTTAATAAGTTTGAACTCGATAAGAAATGCATTTTCACATAGAAAAAAATCGACAATTGTTTTTTGAGAACGTGTAAACAGAGTACTTTGACATGTATCCCTGTGTAACGATTAGAAGTTTCTCTGAGAAACAAAACAGAAAGTTTTATATGTATCTGTTTGTGTACATATATATATATAGTTTAAGCATCGTTAATAACCTAAACCTTCCTCTAAATATAACATTCGAATAATGTCGTATTCTTTCTTAAATTTGATTTGTGGTTTAATATGTTTCTCATTTTTGATTACTTTATAAAGTTTATCATTTTCATTACAATACAGATCTGCTAATTTCTTTGCAAAACTACACGCATGTTTGTTCCTTATTTTGTTTGCTTTTGAATTTCGCGCAAAGCTATACGAGGGCTATCTGCGCTAGTCGTCCATAATTTCGCAGTTTGAGACTAGAGGGAAGGCATATATTCATCATCACCTACCAACAATTCTTGGGCTACTCTTTTATCAGCGAATAGACGGATTGACCGTCACATTATAACACCCTCACGGCTAGAAGGGCGAGCATGTTTAACTTCTAATCTAAAAATGGTACAATAGAACTTCTAACTGTCATATTATGGGTATTGTTGATGCAGTATAACTTCTAAGTATTGGATTATATACAATGCTAATATTGCGTAATCTCTGATACAGCATAGATAATGTTGTAATATGACGTCTAATGAACACGTCACAGATAGTGTTGATGCAGTATAACTAATTAACCCATCAAAGATAATTTTGATATAGCTTCTAATTATTACATTACTTATATAATATAATCTTTAATTAGTACATTACAAATAATGTTTGCTTAACATTTGTTTCTAATTAACATTTCACGTCAGTAACAGTAGCTTTGCGCAGTATTCAGTAACAAACAAACAAACAACGCAACTGTTAAATAGAAACACGTATAACAGGTGAATAGAAAAACGCGAAATATTAATAGGATAGGTGAACAGGATAGAATGATAGACAAGATAGTTAAATGTGATACAAAGATAGTATAAAGGGGTTAGAACAATAGTTGATTGGTTGGATGTACTTCTGTTTACGAGGACTGTCTTCATTGTACAGGCTGATAAAAAGGGTTGTGTACTCTTGACTGAGACACTTTACGTGTGTTTATATAGAACCGTAACTATTACAATTAGAGATCTCCTGCTAGATCATTTAAAACCGTTTCTTTTAAAATCATATGTTCTTTGATAAGACACTTAAAGCCGTTTCCATTAAAATTAGAGATTCCTGGAGGTTTATCTGAAACTATTTATATCAAAATGAGAAATCCCCTAGTGGTTAATCTAAAACTATTTCTATCAGCGAGCGTGAAGTTTAATTTTTACTGCTTGTCAGATGATGTCTATCATTAGTCAACTTATAGTAAATCAAGTAACCGAATATTACTTCATCATTATTAAAGATTTGCCCGAAAATTGCACGATTGATAATAGTTTGCTCTAAGAATTACTGCTGTGTAATTAATAATAGTTTGCTCTAAGAGTTACTATTGTATAATTAATAATAGTTTGATCTAAGTGTTACTGCTGGATGATTAATAATAGTTTGATCTAAGTGTTACTGCTGTTTGATTAATAATAGTTTGATTTAAGTGTTACTGCTGTATGATTAATAATAGTTTGCTCCGAGTGTTACTGTTGAATAATTAATAATAGTTTGATCTAAGTGTTACTGTTGTATAATTAATAATAGTTTGATTTAAGTGTTACTGTTGTATAATTAATAATAGTTTGATCTAATTGTTACTGTTGTATAATTAATAATAGTTTGATCT
The DNA here is from genome assembly GCA_011833715.1 of Carcinoscorpius rotundicauda. Taxonomy (NCBI): domain Eukaryota; kingdom Metazoa; phylum Arthropoda; class Merostomata; order Xiphosura; family Limulidae; genus Carcinoscorpius; species Carcinoscorpius rotundicauda. The sequence continues at coordinate 168,203,648 of CM022392.1, read as the reverse complement.
AAGTGTTACTGTTGTATAATTAATAATAGTTTGATCTAATTGTTACTGTTGTATAATTAATAATAGTTTGATCTAAGTGTTACTGTTGCATAGTTAATAATAGTTTGATCTAAGTGTTACTGCTGTTTGATTAATAATAGTTTGATTTAAGTGTTACTGCTGTATGATTAATAATAGTTTGCTCCGAGTGTTACTGTTGTATAATTAATAATAGTTTGATCTAAGTGTTACTGTTGTATAATTAATAATAGTTTGATCTAAGTGTTACTGTTGTATAATTAATAATAGTTTGATCTAACTGTTACTGTTGTATAATTAATAATAGTTTGATCTAAGTGTTACTGTTGTATAATTAATAATAGTTTGATTTAAGTGTTACTGTTGTATAATTAATAATAGTTTGTTCCGAGTGTTACTGTTGTATAATTAATAATAGTTTGTTCCGAGTGTTACTGTTGTATAGTTAATAATAGTTTACTCTAAAAAAATTAAGCGTACTCTGCTACATACCTCACAAAAACTTAAATTTTACAGGACTTGCTTTATAATTTAAACCAGCTACGAAATAAAATTCCCTCTGTTCATTGTTCTGTGTTAACCCTGAAAATATTTAATTTGTTCGTATATACCATTCATTACCGGTGGGGTCTACAAGTTACCTTCTTAGATAACAAATACAAATCAGCTCCGTAACAAGTGTAGCCAATTAGATACACAAGTCATACTTGTAAGAGATCATAGTAACCAACTTTGTAACTCTTACTGCAACCATTATACCGGCTGAAATCACTCGATTCCTACGCAAAATACACAGGAAACTCCAGCAGTAATTGGTGCGATTTATAGCAATGTAAACATTACTATTTCTTTGTTAGCTTCTTGCGCGTGACTCGTTATTCATTAAGGACGTAGTAAGCAACAAAGTAAGGAAACCTAAACAAGATGGTGCACAAGTAATATAGAAATACGTCTCAAAAACCGAAAGGGGTCGGTAACCCATAGCTAATTCTGAGTTTAGGGTAGAACACTCTGATATTATTTTTTAAAAAATTATCTGCATATCATCTCAATTACTTCAAAACATCATGCAGAAAGTATTACAGAAAGATTATTACGTGTTATGTCCGAAATACAGTACAATCACTTAGATTTACTAAAGACGTAGAAGCTGTTCAAACCTTCATTAAAAGATACGTGCAGGACGGCTGTTTCTTTATTTATTTTTGAAGCTAGTCTCACGTGACATTAGAAACATATTCAGCTCATCAGTTCGATACCAGAGAGCGGAGAAAACAAAAACTCACCTTACACTTTTTCCACGGCCAGGTCATTGAAGGCTAACTGCGGTTCTTAGCTATTGTTTCGTAGAAAAATAAGAGTTTCTTAGTATTTGTGGTCAGTTCACGAACGATGCCACATATGACGAGTGAGTTTCTCGAACTGCCGACCAACGATAAGAATGTCTGAACACATGGCAGGAAAGTGACGTCGAGACGAAGCCACAATCACGATTCGAACGTTTCAAACAGAGTTTGGACAGTACAGACATGCAACCTGGTCAACCAAACAATATTGTTATCGTTATAAGAACGTGTATATTAGATCAACTGTAGTGTCTTTCTCGTAGTAAGTTTCGAGTCCTTCGACTCGATTGAAAGGAAGAATACTAAACGTCCGTTGCTCGAGCACGTCTCGGAGCTTCTGCTGTTTCCATCTGACATCGTATCCTTTTCTTAGCCGTCGGCTTCTTCCTTCTTTGCTCCAATGAGCAGACCTCGAGAGTCGGTCGTCAGTGGGCCTTGTTTGCTATCGTCAAATCTATCGTGGCCACATTAGGCAGCGTTTTAACAACGTGGGTGGCCCAACAGTTTACATGGTTTGGCAGGCAGAGGCCCAGCCAGGAGCAAGACCGCGGGCCCAGCTTGCCCTTTAATAAGCTAACAAGCCGGACAACCCCCAAAACAGTAGGTTCACCTGCCAGTTGACCCCTCGTCACCTCTCTACCCCTCCGAAACAAAAAAAATAAATAAAAAGAAGTATTAACGTGTAGAGAAATGTAAAGAAAACAACAACAAAGAAAACACGAATAGAAAGAAAGAAATAATAAAATTAGAAATAAAACTTAATGTTCACAGTGGTTAATTATAGGAACTACAACACATAACGTTCACAGTGGTTAATTATAGGAACTACAACACATAACGTTCACAGTGGTTAATAACAGGAACTACAACACATAACGTTCACTGTGGTTAATAACAGGAACTACAACACATAACGTTCACAGTGGTTTATAACACGAACTACAATCTAACGAAGAAAATGGCTACTACTCATTACCACCTTACTACAATTGGTGTGAAAAGCTCTTATAAATAAAATTATATGTTTTAATGAAAACAGTCTATCTAAAAGAGTAATAAACTGACCTTATTCGAACTGGCATAAAAAATAAAAATATGAAACCTAGTTGTCACAAAATTTACGCAAAATAATTATCGGAAAATTATTAGAAAAGAAACTGGGTTTGTTTTAGGCTATTATACATATTTTATTTTATATTGTTCTATTGAACCAATCAGAACACTTCTATAATCATAAACTGAAAAAAAGATCATTGATAAATATGAGCCAATCAGAACGCTTCTATAATCATAAACTGAAAAAAGATCATTGATAAATATGAGCCAATCAGAACACTTCTATAATCATAAACTGAAAAAAGATCATTGATAAATATGAACCAATCAGAACACTTCTATAATCATAAACTGAAAAAGATCATTGATAAATATGAACCAATCAGAACACTTCTATAATCATAAACTAAAAAAGATCATTGATAAATAAAAGAGTCTACCAATTAGACTCGGTTAATATTATTCTAATTTTATCATAATTTTAATGGTTTAGCGTCTATTTTCAAAACGACCACTGCCTGGCATGGCCAGGTGGGTTAAGGCTTTCGACTCGTAATCTGTGGGTCCCGTGTTCGAATCCCCGTCGCACCAAACATGCTCGCTCTTTCAGCCGTAGGTGCGTTATAAATGTGACGGACAATCCCGCTATTCGTTGGTAAAAGAGTAGCCCAAGAGTTGGCGGTGGGTGGTGATAACTAGCTGCCTTCCCTCTAGTCTTACACTGCTAAATTAGGGACGGCTAGCGCAGATAGCCCTCGTGTAGCTCTGCACGAAATAAAAAAAATCAAATCAAACAAACTTAGATTAATCTTTTAAATATTATTAAATAATAAGTTCCCAACAAGAGAATGAAAGTAGTGGCTTGAATACTTTGTGCAGATATTCTGGATAGGAGGGATTTCTTCTGATCTCATTAAGGTAAAGCCATTCACGAAAACGAATCTCCTTGTAATGTACATGAAGTGAAACGTTTTTTAGACATTGAAGACTGCTACAGACGTACCAAGTTTGGATGCTTTCACTCACCGCGTACTGAATGAACAAAACGAAATCGACATCGAATTTGGATCAGATAACATGAAACTACGTTAACTCCGATAACACAACGACTTACGAGTGAGAGTGTAATGACAAAATTTGGTTCCAGTTTGCTTACACAATATGTGTTGATGCCGGTCTCGTGGAACTGGGAGCATTATCAGAACAGAGGAAATCACCAAACAGGGAAACTAAAATGATGTTTAATGTCTCCCAGGCACCTAATGGGGTAGAAAAGAAATATTCTTTAAATAATAGGAAATTTCTACCTCACTTTGGGAACGCGAATATTACATTTTTACGTCGATAATATACTGTTCATGCTAATGACAGACTAGAAACCATGGATCCAGAAAACCTATAAGGATTTAATAATAACCCCTACGACTGCAGATTATATCACTTCCGAGTGATTAATCGTCCAGGTAAAGACAATCCCGCTGATAAAACTGGAAACGTTGCAATATTAGTAAAGGAACACACACAGTATATGAAAAAAACCTTAATTTGAAAGCCGTGAAACCAAAGGAAATCAATGAAGAAGCACGTGCGGATGAAGTGCTCACAAAACTGTTCTGTCTACTGACTGTTTCAAACAAGTCAACAAACCTCTGGTAATAATTAACAGTAAGAAAAGAATGAGAAGTTTGAAAAAGTCCACTTCCTATTATGGTCAATACACTCATTCAGTATGTAGTGACTTCCTGACAAACTCTACCAAAGTACTATATAAAGTAAACACTTATCACACAGAACATCTAAATCTCACAAATAAAACATACACACAACAATCAAGAATAACGAAGGGTGACGTAAAACTTGTGTGACATAAAAGAGTACTGAAACTTACTGAAGGAGATAAAATACAACATGAGAACTTGAGGAGCTGCAGAAAACAAAATGATAACCACCATAAACATTCCAAGTACCATTTAAAGAAATGTTTAGTTGCATGTTTCAGGTAAATAACCACCTTCATCAAAGTGACTCTTTGAAGGTAAAAACGTACAACATTCTCATAAAGGTTTCTCTGAAGTGTCAGACTTTTCCTTTGGACATCACAAGTTGCACAACATTTTTATAAGTGTTTAATGTTTCATGTTAATGTGACTTTTTTAGCAGTCACAATAGTGTATGGTATTTCATGGGGCCTTCCAATATTTTTCAACATATAAAACCTGGTACTACTGCATGACAGGTTAGCTGCCAAGTGCTTGTGGTTCGTGGCTATACCACAACACACCAACCTGTACTAGATATTATGGGCATCAGTGTTATACCTGCCACTTTGTGATGGTTGCTCTATACTCTGTTGCCATATACCACCAAAGCTATGCCATGTGCCATGCAGATTGTCTTTACAGAGTTTCTTAGTAGTCATTTATTGTGCTTATGAAAATGCAGAATTGTCATTAATTATATGGTTCATTATCGCTGTTGCCACAGTTCTTCGACCACTGCACTCTTTCTAGGATCCGAAAATTCAATGAATTAACCGATTTTGCTGACTTTAGAGATAATCCGTCAGATCTAGATGGCGTTTTACAAGAAAGACGTTCTTTTAAAATGGTATTATTTACTGCACAATAACATCTTCCATGGTTTTAAAGTTTATTAGCCATTACAGTTCTCTAACTGTAAGCTCCAACAGCCGCTTTAAAGGTGCCAGATGCAGGGCACAAATCAAATGACGTGACACAGAATTCCCACATTCACTACTAAGTGTTGAAAGAAAACTTAGGGAGTTATTTCTTCATCCATCCCAACTTGCCAATAACCAGAAGTCAGATCTAGAGACTGGGGCAGCAGATGTCTTCCAGTGCATCCGGAATTTTGACTGTATGTGACAGAGGAAAGATGTTGATGCACGTGGTCACATTCACACAGAACCTTCATGTTCCTTTTATCTTTCTGACAATCACTGCTACAGACGCACTTAATGTTGACCATTCATGTATAGTTTATAAATATTACTAAAAAGTTAAGCACGTTAAAAGGACACTAAGAAGTCTAGACCAGTGTCACAGACGTTTAGAAATGAATAAAAAGTATTAAAAAAAACAAATGTATGTCATGTCCATGCTAAGAAAGTCCAGAGATATGTTAGTCACGTAGATAGGTGACTTCTACCTTAAGAAACTTGGCAAAGTATCATGTAAGTTCTGATAACTGTATGATTAGGCATGCAGAATTAGTTATTTCATGACTTGGAGATTAAATCTTCACACAAAGGTGTCAAAGTCTTGAAATGTATTGTAAAAAGCCCATAAAACGTCTATTGACTTTAAGAGAATCCATAAAAGTGCGATGGAAGCTTGAGAAACATCAGATGTAATATATACACGAGGAAAATCGATGTTTCTATCCACTGAGATGTAGTGAAGATTGACAAATTTCTTGATGATGCCAAGAGACATAGAAGAGTTCATGCTATTTCATGAATGGAAGTAAACCAGGAGAGATTGTGAAGGATGTTTAAAAGTTGTATTTGTGTTTGTGGTAAAGCTATGTACTGCCATACTTAATTTTGGTCCTCTAACAAGAGGGAATACAGCCAATCACCATTAACCTATCATCCACGCTAAGGGTTTGATTATTATTCGTATAATACATCCACAGCTAGATGTGAGAAAAATATTTCATGGTATCACGTGTTGTCAAACCTGGCCAATCAGGTTTCAAATCCAGAGTTTCATCACAGGACCAATCCACACCCACTTGGAAGTTACAGAGATGAGCCTGTACGTTATAAAATTATGAAGTGAATCAATGATAAACTTTGAAAAACACCAAGTCGATTAATCAAGAAATCCTGTGCAACAGTCTGAAAGTCAAAAGCTCTAGAGATATATGGAGAAATGTAAGTCCACAGACAAACCGCTGCACCACCATTTACAGGAGTGTTATAGTTCTCTACAAAAGTAGTGCAAGTGTTAACAAGGACCAGTAAAATGACATGACTGTTAAAAAAGTCCAGAATTATCACGATAAGTTTAAAAACAAGAACTGATAATAAGAAAATTGACATGTTGGTTAAAAGACTCCAGACAACTGTCATTAAATGTCATAGATTTAAAGATACGGCAAGGTCAAGAGAAGTGCTCCAGAAAGCTAGAAATGGAATAAATAATAAAAATGTCTTGGACACCATGAGAGTCTAGAGCAAAATACAGCAAAGTCCTGTCAGATATCACAAGTTTTAAAGGTCGAAGCATTAGGGATTATTTTCAAGTTTAAGTTTCTAACAATGCTTATTACAAAGTTGAATAAAGGTGAATTATTACTTTTTATTAACACAAAGGGTTAAGTGAATAATAATTTTGAATGTGTTAATTTGTAAGTTTGGTCATAGTCTATTAAGTAGGTAATGTCACATACTATTATGTAGGTAATGTAACATACTATTGTGTAGGTAATGTGACATACTATTATGTAAGTATTGTGATGTACCATTATGTAGGTAATGCGATGTACTGTTATGTAGGTAATGTGACATACTATTGTGTAGGTAATGCAGCATACTATTATGTAAGTTTTGTGATGTATCATTATGTAGGTAATGTGATATACTATTATGTAGGTAATGTGATGTATCATTATGTAGGTAATGTGATATACTATTATGTAGGTAATGTGATATACTATTATGTAGGTAATGTTATGGCATCAAAAACTCTTTGTTTTTGTAAATGGGTGTAACAGTCCTTTCGAACACAAATTATTCATACATTTTTGTGCTTAATGGTATTGAAAAACTAAGAGATAGGGATCCACTTGGGGACACGACCATCCACAAAGAGACCTGCAGCAAGTCATTCCAAGCTTTACCGTGCAAAGTATAACATCTTATAATATGCGAGAATTCATGAGTCGAAAAGCCAGTTCCCGTGTCTCAGGCTATAATATGTAACATAATTAAAAACAATTGGATTACTGATACAAGTTGTTTACATTACGTATCTATTCAACCATCACAATACGTCTGGGAGCTGGAGAATCAGACAAATACATACATATATGCTATTCCTTACAAAGAGCTTCTATACATTTTCTAGATGTCGCACATTTAGATTGGTATGAAATTGAACTATTTAAGTGAAAGTTAGATGTCCATCGTTCTTGTGCACTAGATGGATTATGAAAAACACAAAGGGACTACTGTTGCGTGTTTGACATGACAACCTTACGACAGAGACTTAGGTAATGGCTAAAATGCTGTTACGATACATACGAGTAGTGTCAGCTGGTACATGTCTAGACAGGATTACATGGACTTTAACAACGTGGTTAGGCTCAAAAGTTGTTACAATGTAGTCTACTCAACTTTAGTAGAACAAACACATTTCTCTTAACGCTTTCTTTTCACGACAGATTTTTGGATAAATGAGTGTAAGAGTCAGAAAAACCTTTGAGCTTTGGACAAAATCTAAATATATTTTGAAAGCACGTGAGACACTCTTTTCCTTATTCATATATAAATATAGAGTACAAAATAATAGAAAATTAATTTAAGTTCAATAGTTCAGAGTCATAAAAATCATGTCACAAAGTCTCACGTGCAATACGATTACACAGACAAAAAAAAACTACTAAAAATGAGACGTATTGATCTTTGAAAAATGAAAATAATCGTGCCTTAACTTCCTTGTTGTTGTTGTTTCTTGTGTATAGAAAGAGGGGGTAGTGACTCACATAGATACATACTTTCGTTTCTGTCTCTGACAGTATTGACTTAAAGGACTTAAACTTTTTGAAAACACAACAGGCCTAATATTTCTTGAAGAGTACAATGAATTATTACAAGATTACATAGTAGCCTTACAGCTGACATTTGATCACGTTTCGCTTAATATGAAGTTTGTTCTTTTGTGAGAATACTACGTCACGAGCACTAGGCTAGCGGCAGTTAATACAACTGTATTTCCTTTTCTATAAAAGTGTAATTTGCAAATGTTATGGATGGAAACCTTCATATCGTAATAATTGTACAAATATTTATTTAAGTATATTTATTAACAAATAGTTCAGGTTAAATAGGAGGTATTCATCTCAGAATATTGCCAACCCTGTCGTCAGGCCGTCACTTGTGATTGGAACTGAATTACGAGAATTGATTGGTTCTGTGAGTGGTTATCGTGCAAGATGATTTGTTAAGATATCATATCACAACGTTTTGCTTAGTGGACATGTGCAAACTAGATGCAAAGTATTGACGTGGATGGCGCAGCATTCTGAGAAATGTTGCTGGACTTGAACAGAGCTATATTAAAAGCCAGAAATTAGCCAGAATTGCCAATGTTGTTGGTATCAAATCTGTAATCTTGTCAAGTTCTTGTTTGGTTGCTTTATAAAGATAAACTTACAATTTTCCACTGAAGTGACTGGACATATTAAGTCACTGCTGTATTTTCTAAATAAAGTGTGTTCTTTGTTTCATTACGAAACAAACGTTTTCTGTGCGTAGTTACACCGTTAGAATCCGGGCTTCGATACCAGTTGGAGGCAAAGCACGGATAATCCATTGTGTAGCATTGAACTCAATCCGAAAAATACAAAAGCTTTTAGTTTTGGTTAAGTTTTACTTATTCAAAATTCACACACAAGTCCTGCTTTAAAACATCTGACCATCGTGGTATTTAAATCACTCACTTATTGGCCAAGTGAAGTACCCCAGAATATTGAGATGTCGTATCATTTTTGCATAGGACAACGTTCAAAAATTGAGCCAATGATAACCAGTACAATCAATATGATGCTGAAAGCTGTTAAAGAAACGTTCATATATAACAATGAATATGTTTCGTGCCACGTGCTTCAACCACAACCGCTCACAAACGATAGGAAAGATGGTACATGATCGTAGCCAGTTTTAACGTAAAACAATTCTTGGTTTGTTTTTGAACTTCGCACAAAGCTACATGAAAGCTATCTGTTTCAAATTTAGCAGTGTAATACTAGAAAAAAGGTAGCTAGTCATCACGACCCACCGCCAACTCTTGAGTTACTCTTTTACCAATGAAGAGATGTAAAGATGTGATGTTAGGTGTCACGTCTACCATCACGTGCTGAATCTATAATCTCTGGTTATAAAACCGGGCTCAGGACCACAACATCATTATGGACAGAAATATAGTGAAGTATTCGGAACCGACAATAACTTTGTAAAGAAACACTTCAAATATCTGTAGACAACGTCTGGATTTGTTTGGTGTAGTTCTAAATTCACAAGTCAGTTGATAGTGGATGAAAGCATGCCAGGTTCCTCGTCACTACATCGGGTGGCATTGTTCTGCTGGCCTGCCACGTAAGTATAATTTGGTTTGTTTTGAATTTCGCGTAAAGATACACGAGAGCTATCAATGCTAGCCGTCCGTAATTTTTCAGTGTAAGACTAGAGCGAAGGTTGCTAGTCGTCACCACCCACCACCAACTCTTGGGCTACTCTTTTACCAACGAATAGTGGGATTGACTGGAACATTATAACGCCCCCCACGGTTGAAATGGCGAGCATGTTTGGTGTAACTGGGATTCGAACCCGCGAATCTTGGATTGCGAGTCGAGTGCCTTAATCATCAGGTCATTCCTGGACCGGAAAGAAAAAAACAGTACTACTAAGAGAGGCTAGTGTTATGAAATCGTTTTTAATTTATACAATGAATTTGGAACTCAAATGGCAACACTGAGATCTTATTGTATTCTAAAGATAACTTTAATTAAAATAAGGCAAAGTACAAGGTTCGATCTTCTTCAATCATCTTCAGGTTAACAAAGAGAGTTTGAAACCAGACGTTTTTAGAATACATTTTCACTTCAAATGGATTTATTGTCATCATGAAGGTTGTTTTTTTTTGGAATTTCGCACAAAGCTACTCGAGGGCTATCTGTGCTAGCCGTCCCTAACTTAGCAGTGTAAGACTAGAGGGAAGGCAGCTAGTCATCACCACCCACCCTCAACTGTTGGGCTACTCTTTTACCAACGAAAAGTGGGAGTGCCCGTCACATTATAATGCCCCCACGGCTGGGAGGTCGAGCATGTTTGGCGCGACGCGGGCACTAAACCGCGACCCTGGGATTACGATTCGCGCGCCTTACGCGCTTGGCCATGCCTGGCCATCATGAAGGACTTATTTCTTAGATCGTGTTTTTATTGGTATATTCTTCGTTTATTGTAGTGTTTCCAAACTCGCAAAGAGGGTCAGTAGAGTAATAATATAAGATTAAGCGTTTTGATATACCTTTTATTAATAAACATAAAAATTAATTACTGTCCATGCCTTACATCTCTCTATTGAAATCACACTTTCCATGAAAAGAAGAAAAAAATATAAAGGTTTGCGTGCAAGAAAGCATATTTATTTAAGAAGGGTTGAAGTCATGTCGAAGACGTGATAGATTCAATCTTATTTTTTCTAGCAAATTTATAAATGATTTATTGCATAAGGTATTCAGTAAATATTTGTTTGTTTGTTCTTAATTTCGGGCCCCCCAGTGGCTCAGCGGTATGTCTGCGGACTTACACGCTAAAATCCGGGTTTCGATACCCGTGGTGGGCAGAGCACAGATAGCCCATTGTGTAGCTTTGTGCTCAATTCCAAAAAAAAAAAAAATCTTAATTTCGGTAAAGGTACACGAGGGCCATCTACCGGTAGCCATCCCTCATTCAACAGTGAAAGACTAAAGGGAAGGCTGTTAGTCATCGCCACCTACCGTCAACTTTTGAGCTACTCTTTTATTGACGAGTAATGGGATTGAGCGTCACATTATAACGCTTCCACGGCTGTAAGGGCATAGAGGTATGTGTACGAACTCACAACGCTCGAAATTGGGTTTTGATACCCATAATGGGCGTAGCATAGATAGTCCACTATTTGCTTTGTGATTAATTACAAATGAAGAAACCTAATTCAGGATACAGTACTTTTTGTTAATCTGAAGAGGACTTGGTTTAAACGTGTCGGTCAAATAGTGTTCGAGACTCAGTGTAAAAAAAACCTTGGGAAGATTTTATTTTTTTACAACTGTTTATGTTTTGGTGGTGAATTTCGCGCAAGCAAATTGTAAGACCATCTTAGAAGTGAAAGACTGGAGAGAAGGCAGGTAGGTTGTGAACATCACCATTCAAGGCCGAGATTTGAGTGTTCTAACCACTTGATAATATTAGGCCTTTAGCTGGCGAGATTAACTTCAGTATAACCGGATCTAGGAGGGCGCTACATACGCTAACCTTCAAGCTGAACCATATATTTCTATTATTAAATAATACATTGTTTCTCATTTTAGGCACGTATACCTCAATAAAACTTATTCTGAAGTAGCAAATTAAGGAATCCATTGTTCGTTTCTTACTAAGCGCAAAGCTTCATGGGTACTGAAGCCTGGTTTTTAATGTTATAATGTGGCGGCAGAATTACTTCTAAGCCACTCAAGAAATGTGAAAATAAGTTAGATATTTATATTACTGACTGCATGTAAACCTTAATTTGTTGGTCTTGAAGCGACAAAATGGGCTGCTTGTGCTATGCCCACCACGAGAATTGAAAGCTGATTTTCAGCATTATAAGGCTTTGGACATTCAACTTGTGATAAAAAGTGTTTGTTATAAATAACTAAAGACTCTTTAGAGGGAGAAACTAATAATGATATTAATATGTATTAACACAACTTTATATTTTAAACTTTAAAGTACAGAGCTGTATTATTAAGAAAATGCAAAGCCTTGTGTTTAGAGAGGACTAAACTAATTTTAATGGTATCAAACTAAACAATAAACCACGCGGAGTAATAATTGAACTACTTATATCATGATTCTATTGTTGAATGAAATTTGCCTTTCCACTTCTTTCAACTATAATACAAATCCGCGTAAAAAAAGAGTGAATACCACAAAAAAAAAGACAGTAATTTTGTCGTTTTAAGGCTGAATTTAATATAAGCCACTGATGTTTCATTAAATAAAATCTGTGTTTTGCATTCATATAAACGAGGGTCACGGATTTGCGCCCGCGTCGCGCCAAACATGCTCGCCCTCCAAGCCGTGGGGGCGTTATAATGTGACGGTCAATCCCACTATTCGTTGGTTAAAAGAGTAGCCCAAGAGTTGGCGGTGGGTGGTGATGACTAGCAACCTTACCTCTAGTCTTACACTGCTAAATTAGGGACGGCTCGGTGCAGTGGGCTAACAACCTACTCACTTAAATACTTGTTGAAGAATCCGCAAGCAACTGTTCCTAGATGGAATCTAACAGTGATAATTAACTAACTAGAACACGGTTATATATTATTGTTCGACACTGTTTCGTACTCTATATTTCAGCTTATTTAAGTGAGTTAAGTGGCATTTCTGAAGAGTTATGCATGACCTAGTGATTAACACTCTTGGAGTGTGAACTTAATTTGCGCTCTTAATTTGGGGGTCCTTGTCAAAAATAAAACAACAACAAAACTCGCTCCTCATTTTAGGGCCGTAGGTGCGCTATAAGAGTGACTGTCAAATCGCCATGATAAGTCACAACAAGTCGCCCAAGAGAACAAACATAAATTTCTGGAAAGCGTTTATGTAACAAACGGTGGAAATAAAATACCTGATTTGTATTTCTGGATTCAGTTCCTGTGTTTCATTTCGCTGTAAATCTAATTATGAGGTAATAATTATCTTGGATGGTTAAACCTTCTCTAAAGTAACTGATCAGGAATTTCATCATGGTCCGGTGGCGAGAGGGCGCTCGTTTCGTTTTCTGTGAGGCGCAGGTTTGCCTTTTCATTCGTTGGGTGGTTACGATGATCATTTCCAGTTTTATTTAATAAAGGGTTGCCCAGAAGTTGGCGGTGGGTGGTGTTGACTGGTTGCCTTTTCTCTAGACAATTCATTCAAAGGTAGTGTCGACTAGCACAGATAGTCCTTCAACAGTTTTGCCCAAAATTTAAAAAGTAAACAGGAGTAATTAGTTCTAATTAAATCGCTAAACCTCGAAATGTAACCTCAGGTATGTGGCCTGTAGAGTGAGCGTACAGCAGTTTCTCGACATATCCGTGAATAGTTTTCCGTTTCGCTTAATTGTTTTTCAATTTCGCGCAAAGCTACACGAGGGCTATCTGCGCTAGCCATTCCATAATTTAGCAGTATAAGACTAGAGGGAAGGCAGCTAGTCATCACCACCCATCGCCAACTGTTGGGCTACTCTTTTACCAATTAATTGTTGAACTGACTGTCACATCATAATGCCCTCACGGCTGAAAAGGCGAGCATATTTGGTGTGACGGGGATTCGAACCCGCGGCCTTCAGATTAAGAGTCCAGTGCCTTAACCACCTGGCCATGCCGGGCCCGTTTCGTTTAAAATGTTTCATATGTTTCACAAGAAAAAAATGTTTAGCCAATTCGTGAACCATTTTATATGAAGATAACATTACTGAAACTCTGTAGTTGTGTGGCTGATCATGACGAATGACAATAGGTGGCTTTGTTCTACACGACAAGGAGTCCTCAGACAACAGAACACGTAAAAGAAGCCGTCTGTAATAAAGACTGTTATTGTTGTTCAGTTGAGGTATTGTTCACTCATAATTTCCGTTCTTAACAGAATGGAAGGTCTGTCTGTCTTTTGTTGTACACCAGCGATAGACCAATTTATCTATTTAGGTGCAAGTAAAAAAAAAAACGTAGGTTAAATTGTAGTAACATTCACGTTAATGTAAATTTATTTATCTCTTTGATGTTACCATTTTCATGTGTTACTAAGTTAGATTTTGTTTTTTTGATATTCCCGACTTGGAACTGACCAAAACCGAGACGATTACCCAAGACCATGATGTCATAGGTTACTGTACTTTATTGTTTTGGTCTTTCCCGCGTCACATCATCATTGTTCTATCGGTATTTGTCTTATAGATTTGGAGGGGGTCAGGCACATTTGATCTCTTTCTCTTACCTGGTTGGTGGTACAGAATACACTTACTCTGACTCCTTTCAGAGCATCCTTAACTTCTTTGGTTTGTTCTGAATTTCGCGCGGAGCTACACTAAGGCTATCTGCGCTAGCCGTCACTAATTCAGCTGTGATAAACTAGTGGGAACGAAGCCAGTCAACACCACCCATTATCATCTCTTGGGCCACCCTTTTACCAATGAATAGTCGTATTGACTTTCACATTATAACGCCCTCACAGCTGAAAGAGCGAGCATGTTCAGCGACGAGGAGTCGAACCCGTGACTCACAGGTAACAAACCAAGCACTCCCTAATCGCTAGGCCTCTCTGTAGCTGCCCTACTTTAATTCTCGTTTCGGTTCTAGTCTTAAAATCTTTACAGTTTAAGCGGGAAACTTTAACATAACAAGATAATTTTATATGTACGAAACACAAAGGTCGTTTAAAGACTTATGATATATGTATTAATTGTTTAAAACTAAAAAAACAACAAAAAACAAGCCGAAACGAAAAGAAATTAAATAAAAAATGCTGCATAAATTGAAAAGATCCCAGGTTACAAGTTACAATTAGGGAAGTAGGACCCACATTGCGGTGGGAATACACCGTCTATCAGTCTTAACCTCCATTTGCCAGTTTCACACAAGAAATAAAATATTAGCAATAGATATAGAAATAGAAATTAGGAGGGCGAGATGTGGGTGCTGACGCTCACGACATCGCACATCTATATCATCCTTTACTGCCTGTAGATAGTTGTGAGAAGGTGACTGCTCTCCAAAGTAAAGAAACATATTTAAAATAAAAATAAGAATAAAAAATAAGGTACTACCAATGGGGTAAGTAAGCTCAAAACTTACCTCTTGAAGTTAGATTTCATCCTCCAATATAATAGAAAGGCACTAACTGATAGCACAGTAGACGAATTATATCAGTATGAAGACTTCTGCCGAGTTATCTAAACAATCTAGTATAGCTCTCAACCTCAGATATAAATAGTTTATTACGTTCATAATCGTTCCTGCTTTCGATCGGATAATGAGCTTTTAGCAGAAACGGACTTAGTCTGATAACAAGCAAACAATGTTTCGAGTATGTAACCATGTTACTAAAATATACATTGTTGTTCCTGTAACCACATTTTCACGTGACTACCACGTGGTGTTTTCTCCCAGTCCCATGCTTTAATTAAGACAGTCTATAACAACAACTAAATCTAGCAGTAAAGTTTGTATCGAGTTTCAAAAGCACGTGTTGTGAGAATGTGAAGAATTTGAAGCAAAACTAAGAGGTGTGCTCCTCTTTATAGTTAACAACGTGTATAAGCAGACTGACTCCACCCTTGTACGGTTCAATGTGCACGTGACTCTACTATATTGAAACATAGGATAGTAAAACAATCCTGCGATGTAGCGGGGTAAATAATCTATCCCTAAATCGCTAATAATGATCAGTTAAATATAATAGAGTGAAACTTTGGCAATTTTTAGGGTTTTACGTCCTATAAGATGAATTCGTTATGTATGTACGACTTCAACCCTCATAACTCGTTATGTATGTACGACTTCAACCCTCATAGAAAATTTTCAGGGGTTCTGAAATGTGTTCATTTTTCTTCGTTGCGGTTCTTGTTTTGAGCCCCTGAATGGCAGAGTGGTGTGTCTGCGGAGTCACACCCCTAGAAACCGGGTTTCGATACCTGTGGTGGGCAGAGAAAAGATAGCCTGTTGTGTACCTTTGTGCTTAATTCCAAACTATTAATCAACTGTTTCTTGATTTCCGGTGAGCCGACAAGGACGAATGATGATTACGTTACAGTATCAGACGTGTTGAGGGAACATTGGACACAAACTTCCATTTGGAAAAAAATGTCAGAATATCAGACGTGTTAAAGCAACGTTGGACACAAACGTTTACCTGGAAAATACTGTTCCATTGTGTGCAGTGTGCACTTCATATGTGAGCCCAAACATTTTGAAAAGAAAAAGTGCACTACACCCCGGTACTTACAGCAACTTTTATCCGAGTAGCGCTCAAAAATTATTTTTAAATTTAAAATAATTTTTTTCCTCAAAGTCTTCTGAAGCTTATCACCAAGTCCATTGTAACCCATCCATTCTCTTTAAAGAAGGCCTGGCATGGTTAAGCGTGTTAAGGCATTCGACTCGTAATCCGAGGGTCGCGGGTTCGAATCCCAGTCGCACCAAACATGCTCGCCCTCCTAGCCGTGAGGGCGTTATAATGTTACGGTCCATCCTACTATTCGTTGGTAAAAGAGTAGCCCCCAAGAGTTGGCGATTGGTAGTGATGACTAGCTGCCTTCCCTCTAGTCTTACACTGCTAAATTAGGGATGGCTAGCGCAGATAGCCGTCGAGTAGCTTTGCGCAAAATTAAAAAAAAGAAATAAAAAACAACTCTTTGAAGGTTTCAAGAATAAAATTTTAAATAAATTATCTTCCACTAACGGCTAGTTGGAGGTCGAAACTACATGTGTTTTGATTTATCTGGACAGCAGGGACACAAGATAACAATCTGTCTTTGTGGTCGTTCGGATATGTCAGGCCACGAGCCTCTCCGCCACCCACCCCGATAGAGACACGTATCGATGTTTTTATATAACGCCACCTACATGACTAACAATATTTCTTTTACAAGAGTGCCTTTCAGAAGCGAAATTTCGTAAAGCATTTATTATCCTTATCGAACGCTTTTTACGCACACGAAATTTCTCTACAACTACCAACGAAAGAAACCCTAAGGGTAGGTCGAACACTCTTTCTTGGGCAGAGTATCAGGCACGAGCTTTTCTTGGGGACTGGGGTCATAAAGGCGGTTTTATTGCTAGCTTTGGTCTCGTTTTCCCTTTATTACATATTGACGAAGGGAAACAATCGACAGTTTGATCTCTGAAGTTCGAACCTAACAGGATATGTTTAAAAAGCACGTGATCATATCAGTGTCAAGATTTTCCTTTATATTAAATGTTGATTCATAGATCATATTTTTCAGATCTGCGAGTTCTATACAACCTGGCTCGGGTTTAGTGATTGGTCGATAAGTCACAACGTTGCTCTTGACAACTCGAGCCGGATTTATTTTTTTTGTATTTGAATCAATTCAAGGTCGCGTAACTGAACAGAAAAAAAATACGCTTTGAAAGTTAAAAGAAATAAAAGAGCTTTAGGAAAGAGATAATCGAAATCATTAAAAAAAAAATGAAAAACAAAAGTAACTACGCCATAGCGTGTGAATTAATTTACAGTTGTTTAAACCGGTTTAACATTTCAGTGTCCTCTTGAAGTCCAGTGTTGGTGTTGATTGAAACTTTATTGCGGATTAAGAAAGTGTCCTTGCGGTTCTGTGAAAACGTCTGACTCATACAATCCAATAATAATTTTTTGTAATTAATGCAACAAAAACTATCGAATTTCGGTCAATTAAAATTCTGACGACAAAACAAAATGGTAAAGTTTAAATGTTTATTTAAAATTACAGTTAAAGAAAGGTAAGTTAAGAAGAATGTTTGTTTTGAATTTCACGTAGGGCTTCACCAGGGCTATCTGCGCTAGCCGTCCCCAATCTAGTTGGTGTTGGAAGACTAGAGGGAAGGCAAACAGTTATAACGTATCAATCACCCCAAGCTCTTGTGATACTCTTTTAACAACGAATAGTGGGATTGATCATCACATTATAATGCCCCCACGACTGAAACGGTGAGCATGTTTGGTGTGAAGGAGATTCGAACCCTCGATCCACGGATTATAAGTTGAGTACCCTAACAGTTAGAGAGCCTACCAACATTGGAGATTGGATTCGATAGAGGAATTAGTTATACGAATTACTCAAACTCTTCAAGTTCACATGTTTTTCCATACATATTTTAGGACAACTTGGTTACTATAGTTATGTATAATAAGGGAAATTTCGTTATAAAAACAACAGTAAAAAATTGGTTACTGTTAAACAAACAGCTTCAGCACCTTCACAAGTGACATTTTTTATAGGTTTTTAATGGTACTAAAATACTGTATTTTGGTATCGTAGGACTGAGTTTTCTAAACGTGTAAATGAACTGTTTTGGTCACGTGTAACATTAGGGTAGGCTTAGCTGTACATTGTAGGCTATTCACATCTTACCAAAATCATTTCATATACTAAAACAGTAAAGTTATGAGTTCCATGTTTAAAGTTTTATAGTTGTTATATTGAATTTCGGATTATTTGACCGTGTGATGCTATTGGACGTTTCACTTGTGACTGTGTGAATTTTCTTATTGAAGGATACTGTTAAACAGTGGAGGACTGAAGGACCAAGGATCTCAAAGAATGAGTATTTAGCGTCCTCCCAGAAGAACTCCCTCATCGGAATGTTTCGGACAGCAAGGATCTCTCAAACCTTATGCTTCCGGACAAACAAGAAGAGAACCATGGTTCAGAGTATCTGAAACCTTATACTTCAGAAATAAACCAGAAAAATACACGAAAAAGATAAAACTGATGCTTTCTCCACCCATGCCAGCCGTTTTTACACGTATAAAACTGGTCATATCCATTTGCAGTAACAATAACATAATAAACTAGAAGTTGGTACTTACAAAGCTCACAGTCCGAGACGTGTAAGCTTTCAGTCATATCTCGAAATCAACAGTCATGTTTCTTCCATTGTATAGATTCCAAGACTGAAGATGTAGTAACAGTGAAACTGTGTGTCTCTGTATCTTCCTCATCCTGGAAGCTGATGGGGACGATCTATACAAAGTCTGTTAAGATTAATTTTGTCACCTTTCACACAAGCTTAAAACACTGAAACCTAAGATGGATGGATGACGTAATTTTAAGAACATCACGAGATATGGTGGTCGTCAGACGAGTATATTAGATATTTCAAAAACCAACAAGATATTTCGTAGCATCAGACGGATGGAGATAGTATTTTAAAGAATAGCATGAGATATGATGGCCATAGAAGGATAATTTTTGTTTGTTTGTTTGAATTTCTCGCAAAGCTACCCGAGGGTTATCTGCACTATCAATTCCATAATTTAGCAGGGTAAGACAAGAAGGAAGGCAACTAGTCACCACCACCCACAGCCAACTCTTGGACTGCTCTTTTACCAATGAAGAGTAGGATTGATCGTAACATTATGATGTCTTCATGGCTGAAAGGGCGAGCATGTTTGGTGTGACAAAGATTCGAACCCACGATCTTTAAATTACGAGTCGAGCGCCCTAACCATCCGGCCATGCGAGACACAATGCTAACTATGAAATCGTAATGCTGTAAAAGGCCCCTGAAACAGAAAACTAAGGTTAACACAAAGCTAACTATGAAATCGTTATGCTGTGAGAGGCCCCTGAAACAGAAAACGAAGGTCAATACTGTACATTCTGGCAAGTTATTGTGTTAAACAAACGCAGGGTTTAGTTAACAGTAACAACCCTCTACACTGAGGATGCAAATCGGGTTCCGATGCCCCTGATGGGCAGAGCACAAATAGCCCATTGTGTAGCTCTGTACTAAACAACAAACAGCCCTTGTGATGAGCGCCAAACTAAAAATAAACATTCATCATAAGCAAATGATATTTAGAACAAAAAGTTTTCATACAATATAAATAAGTTAAGTAATCTAGCGTGTTCCTCTTTACCGTATGTTTGTTTTATAATAATTAAAGAATAACTTTAACGATAGAAATTGAAATTAATTAATTCGAAAAATAAAACAAAAACCAAAATGTCCTTCCTATAGGTATAGAACCTCGTATTTTAGTGTTGTAAGTCCGTAATCTTCTGTCTCCCCGAGGGATATTTTAAAAGGTTATTTATGACACATATATATTACAGTTTTAAACAGAATGACAAATTCATAAATGTTGAGCGTAAACAAAACGACCACCTGCTTATCAGTATTTAATTTATGTTTACTTATTTGTACTTACATTGCAGGTTATACTATTCGAATGTCATTACTTTCTAGTTTGCACCCCGTCGCGCCAAACATGCTTGCCATTTCAGTCGTGGGGGCGATATGATGTGACGGTCAATCCCACTATTCGTTGGTAAAAGAGTAACCCAAGAGTTGGCGGTGGGTGGTGATGACTAGCTGCCTTCCCTCTAGTCTTATACTGCTAAACTAGGGACGGCTAGCACAGATAGCCTTCGAGTAGCTTTGTGCGAAATTAAAAACAAACAAACAAACAAACAAGTCATTACTTTCTAATTTATATTTCATTATTATGCTATTTTAGTAAAGACTGTTTTCAATTATTAGTTTGTTATATGCATTTAAGACTAACCTAAATATGTTAACCTGACCTAACCTCGTGAGATATTATTAGGATTACTGCCGAAAATATCGTTAACAGCGAAAACTACCAAACTGATGAAATAGCGCATTCATATCTTTATAAGCAGGAACATAATAAATGTATATTCAGCTACATTCATTACCAGTTTGATTTTTAGTTTCACTCAAGAGTATACAGTTCATCCTATCGGTTGTCGGGCAGTCTGACTTAACTGTACAACCAACGATAAACAGACAGACGTTAACATGGCTGCTACGTATATTCTACCGAATTTCTAAATTGTTACCCATTCTTTAGCAATAGAACTAATTGAATTCCTTCGTCGCTGCAACAACAAATCAGAAACAATAAATTCACTTATTTGTCCAATCACCAAGAAATAAACCAATCGAATCTTGGGATTAAATTCTGATGACGTATTTATCATCCTGCGCTTCACATTAAACAAAAGACAAGACAATAACAGAAGTTCCGGGATCTTGAAAACAAACAAAGAACATACATGTCTGGATAATGAATTATCTCACCATAATTGTATTGTTTCTGTTAATATTCAGAGTACATCGACCATGGCAAAGATAAAAAAACAAACAAACAGCGCACTCTGGACGGTTGTACATCTTTAGGTTAACGAGTTTTTATTTTATTTTATTTCTTCTCCGCTTTTCTCGGGTGCCAAAAATAATCTTTAATATCAACTGTTACTTAAAAAATGTTTTATAATTGTGTAAACCATGGTGCCATTCATAAACTATTGATTTCTTTAAATACAATACTTAATTATGGTAGTTGGAATAGACAAGATGTAAAAAAAAAAACAGCCAGGCGGTTTTAATTTATAACTATATGTTAACATCATTAGCATTGCTAGAAGACAGGGATCTGAAGTTTATCTCTTTGAAATGGAAAGAGAGGGCGACTCTAGATTACAGATACCGGTCTCTTCAGCTAACAAAAAAATTGGTAAACTGCAATAAGTTAGTAAAGGAGAAACTGGCGTTCTATAAGGCATAAATTATGTCCCATCTCTGTTGTTCTTTTTCCCTATCGTAAAGTACGGAAAGTGATGTGTTAACTGATTTCAGGGTTTTCCAGTCTGTGTGAGCTCAACTGAAAAGTGTTATTATGGAAACTCCCCATCTCACCCTCCTTCCCACTCATCTCCACCTCTTGGCCTGGCATGGCTTAGCGCGTTAAGGCATGCGCTCGTAATCTGAGGATCGCGGGTTCGAATCCCAGTCGCGCTAAACATGCTCGCCCTCCCAGCCGTGGGAGCGTTATAATGTGACGGTCAATCCCACTTTTCGTTGATAAAAGAGTAGCACAAAAGTTGGCGGTGGGTGGTGATGACTAGCTGCCTTCCCTCTAGTCTCACACTGCTAAATTAGGGACGGCTAGCACAGATAGCCCTCGAGTAGCTTTGTGCGAAATTCCAAAACAAACAACACAAACCACCTCCTTTCTACGGATTTAAAATTGTCTGCTACTAATTACATTCGAGATTCTGTAAAGCTCAAAACTTTGGTGTAATTACATAAACAATCTAAGAAGATGTTGTTATTGTTTGTCAGTTTCTTATTTACTTTCAGAACAAAGAGCACAAGACTTGGTTACATAAATACATGTCTTTAAAAGTATATTTATATCCTACCTTTATAACTGAGTCTTTAAATACAAGAATTATGGTTACCTCATTGAATTTATTCTCACATCTTTAGAGAAGCTCATCCATCGTGGCTCAGTGCTACATTTGATGGCCTATCACGCTATAAACCGGGATTCGATACCATTGATGGCCACAGCACATGTAGGTCATTGTCTAACTTCGTGCTAACAAGAAACAAACAAAATACCTACATGAAGGTTAATTTGTATCAATAACCTTTGTCCAATGTCCAGTTCGAGGTGACCCTCTTCTCAGATGTTGTTACTATCGTTAATACCAGTTCTTATTATTGTGTGGTGGCCCGACATGGCCAGATTGTTGGGGCATTAAGGGTCGCGGGCTTGAATCCCCGTCACAACAAATATGCTCGCTTTTTCAACTGTGGGGACATTATAATGCGATGGTCAATCCCATTATTCGTTGGTAAAAAAAGTAGCCCAAGAGTTAGCGGGGGGTGGTGATGATTAGAAACCTTTTCTATAGTCTTACTCTGCTAAATTAGGGACGGCTAGCGCAGATAGCTCTCTTGTAGCTTTGCGCGAAATTGAAACAAACTCGTTATTATATTCTCACAAATCACACCCATCATTAGGT
Organism: Carcinoscorpius rotundicauda; assembly: GCA_011833715.1. Lineage (NCBI taxonomy): Eukaryota > Metazoa > Arthropoda > Merostomata > Xiphosura > Limulidae > Carcinoscorpius > Carcinoscorpius rotundicauda. Next base: position 168,180,697 of record CM022392.1, on the reverse strand, counting down.
CAACAGTATGTCTGAGGGATGATAGTGCTAAAACCGGGTTTCTATACCCATGGCTGGCACAACACAAACGGTCCATTGTGTTGCTTTGTGCTCAAAAACAAACAAAACAAATCATGTAATGATGAACCATTTAACGAGGCATCAAGTTTCCCATTGAACGTTTACAATATATTCCAAAACTAGCTGTTAAACCTGACAAGCTTGTATATTTAGGAGCAAAGCTGCAGAACAGGCTATCTGTAGTGTGCCCAATGTTACAGTTGAGTCCTGAAGTTTAGCGTTACAAGATACCAAGTTATGTCGTTGTTTATGGCATGAAGCAAATTAATGGCCAACTCAGATAATCTAACCCTTGATTTTAACGTTATAATTTCAGAATACTTTTTGCAAACCTACTAAGAAGAAAAGAAACTAGATAAAGAAATAAGACAATTGTACGTTTTACAAGTACATCGTTTATGTACGGCCATGTTTTGTTTTCAGTAAAAGCATCGCCAGGTACATCAGGCAAAACCAATGGTTGTGAATAATTAAGATACTTGTAAAACATACACAACTGTCTCGTTTTTACTCAGCTCTGTAAAATATGGAATCTCCCCAAATACCGATAGTTTCAAGTGTCATTTATAAAAATAACTTTGTGTTGAATTAATAACTTTCATTATTTAATATCGTTAGAGCAATATCTTAATCTAGCCATTTTCCAAAGACTGAATATTTCTGTTTCAAGAAGAATGAAATTATGTTCATGTTTCGTACTTTCTGGTTTGTGTTATTCAGTGTTTCTCTTGTTCTTATGGTATGCTTGTGTAGAAATTAATTCCTATTACGTACATTAATCTATTCTGGAAAGGAAACGTTTACCACACAACGCGATTATACTTTTCTGTTTCTCCACTACGCCTAGCATTTGATGGTTAATACGCTCGACTCACAATACGAGGGTCGCAGGTTCGAATTTTCGTCACCGAACATGTTCGCCCTTTCAGTCTTGGAGGCGTTACAATGTGACGCTGGTAGAAATGTAGCCCAAGATTTGGCGATGGTTTTCGCAAAATTCTAAACGAAACAAACCTCAGTTATTCCTTTAACGAGAATTACTAATGTGTTTCGGTTATATTAAGTTCTGTGCTTGATCTCTGTAGTTGGCGCAACACAGATAACCTATTGTATAACTTTATTATATGAAATAATGAAAGTATTGTTCGGCTGGACTCTAACATGTGGTTATGTATGTATACTGGTATTCTTTGAAAGCACTTTAAAACAAGCCCGTCATGGCCAGGTGGTTAAGGCGCCCGATTCGTAATCCTAGGGCTACGGGTTTGAATCCAGGTCACATCCAATATGCTTGCTCTTTCAGCCATGGGGGCGTTATAATGTGACGGTCAAACCTACTATTCGTTGGTAAAGTAGTAATCCAAGAGTTGGAGGTGGTTGGTGATGACTAGCTGCCTTCCCTCTAGTCTTACACTGTTAATTTCGGGACGTCTAGCGCTGATAGCTCTCGTGTAGCCTTGTACAAAAATTCAAAACAGTCTGTTTCTCTGTTTATCATAGCAAACAGAACTCATGTAGCTTTGAAAAACACACACTAACATGTTAGTTATATATATATATCATCCTGATACACACTAACATGTTAGTTATATATATATATCATCGTGATACACATTAACATGTTAGTTATATATATATATCATCGTGATACACATTAACATGTTAGTTACATATATATATCATCCTGATACACATTAACATGTTAGTTATATATATATAATCCTGATACACATTAACATGTTAGTTACATATATATATCATCCTGATACACATTAACATGTTAGTTATATATATATCATCCTGATACACATTAACATGTTAGTTATATATATATATCATCCTGATACACATTAACATGTTAGTTACATATATATATCATCCTGATACACATTAACATGTTAGTTATATATATATATCATCCTGATACACATTAACATGTTAGTTATATATATATCATCCTGATACACATTAACATGTTAGTTATATATATATCATCCTGATACACATTAACATGTTAGTTACATATATATATATCATCCTGATACACATTAACATGTTAGTTATATATATATCATCCTGATACACATTAACATGTTAGTTATATATATATCATCCTGATCCACATTAACATGTTAGTTATATATATATATCATCGTGATACACATTAACATGTTAGTTACATATATATATCATCCTGATACACATTAACATGTTAGTTATATATATATCATCCTGATACACATTAACATGTTAGTTATATATATATCATCCTGATACACACTAACATGTTAGTTATATATATATATCATCGTGATACACATTAACATGTTAGTTACATATATATATCATCCTGATACACATTAACATGTTAGTTATATATATATCATTCCTGATACACATTAACATGTTAGTTATATATATATCATCCTGATACACATTAACATGTTAGTTATATATATATCATCCTGATACACATTAACATGTTAGTTATATATATATCATCCTGATACACATTACATGTTAGTTATATATATATATCCTGATACACATTAACAATGTTAGTTATATATATATAATCCTGATACACATTAACATGTTGTTATATATATATCATCCTGATACACATTAACATGTTAGTTATATATATATCATCCTGATACACATTAACATGTTAGTTTATATATATATATCATCCTGATACACATTAACATGTTAGTTATATATATATCATCCTGATACACATTAATATGTTATTAGTTATTATATATATCATCCTGATACACATTAACATGTTGTTATATTATATCATCCGATACACACTAACATGTTAGTTATATATATATATCATCCTGATACACATTAAACATGTTTAGTTATATATATATCATCCTGATACACACTAACATGTTAGTTATATATATATCATCCTGATACACATTAACATGTTAGTTATATATATATCATCCTGATACACATTAACATGTTAGTTTATATATATATCATCCTGATACACATTAACATGTTAGTTATATATATATCATCCTGATACCATTAACATGTTAGTTATATATATATCATCCTGATACACATTAACATGTTAGTTATATATATATCATACTGATACACATTAACATGTTAGTTATATATATCATCCTGATACCATTAACATGTTAGTTATATATATATCATCCTGATACACATTAACATGTTAGTTATATATATATCAATCCTGATAACGCATTACATGTTAGTTAGATATATATCATTCCTGATACGCATTAACCATGTTAGTTATATATATATCAGCCTGAATACGCATTAAACATGTTAGTTTATATATAGATCATCCTGATACGGCATTAACATGGGGTGTAGTTACATATATATAATCATCCTGATACACATTAACATGTTAGTTATAATATAATTATCATCCGGATACACATTAACATGTTAGTTATATATATATCATCCTGATACACATTAACATGTTAGTTATATATATATCATCCTGATACACATTAACATGTTAGTTATATATATATCATCCTGATACACATTAACATGTTAGTTATATATATATCATCCTGATACACATTAACATGTTAGTTATATATATATATCATCCTGATACACATTAACATGTTAGTTATATATATATCATCCTGATACACATTAACTGTTAGTTATATATATATCATCCTGATACACATTAACATGTTAGTTATATTATATCATCCTGATACACATTAACATGTTAGTCTATATATATCATCCTGATACACATTAACATGTTAGTCATATATATATCATCCTGATACACATTAACATGTTAGTTATATATATATCATCCTGATACACATTAACATGTTAGTTATATATATATCATCCTGATACACATTAACATGTTAGTTATATATATATCATCCTGATACACATTAACATGTTAGTTATATATATATCATCCTGATACACATTAACATGTTAGTTATAATATATCATCCTGATACACATTAACATGTTAGTTATAATATATCATCCTGATACACATTAACATGTTAGTTATATATATATCATCCTGATACACATTAACATGTTAGTTATATATATAATCATCCTGATACACATTAACATGTTAGTTATATATATATCATCCTGATACACATTAACATGTTAGTTATATATATATCATCCTGATACACATTAACATGTTAGTTACATATATATCATCCTGATACACATTAACATGTTAGTTATATATATCATCCTGATACACATTAACATGTTAGTTATATATATATCATCCTGATACACATTAACATGTTAGTTATATATATATATCATCGTGATACACATTAACATGTTAGTTACTATATATATCATCCTGATACACATTAACATGTTAGTTATATATATATCATCCTGATACACATTAACATGTTAGTTATATATATATCATCCTGATACACACTAACATGTTAGTTATATATATATATCATCGTGATACACATTAACATGTTAGTTACATATATATATCATCCTGATACACATTAACATGTTAGTTATATATATATCATCCTGATACACATTAACATGTTAGTTATATATATCATCCTGATACACATTAACATGTTAGTTATATATATATCATCCTGATACACATTAACATGTTAGTTATATATATCATCCTGATACACATTAACATGTTAGTTACATATATATATCATCCTGATACACATTAACATGTTAGTTATATATATATCATCCTGATACACATTAACATGTTAGTTATATATATATCATCCTGATACACATTAACATGTTAGTTATATATATATCATCCTGATACACATTAACATGTTAGTTATATATATATCATCCTGATACACATTAACATGTTTATATATATATCATCCTGATACACATTAACATGTTAGTTATATATATATCATCCTGATACACATTAACATGTTAGTTATATATATCATCCTGATACACATTAACATGTTAGTTACATATATAATCATCCTGATACACATTAACATGTTAGTTATATATATAATCCTGATACACATTAACATGTTAGTTATATATATATCATCCTGATACACATTAACATGTTAGTTATTATATATCATCCTGATACACATTAACATGTTAGTTATATATATATCATCCTGATACACATTAACATGTTAGTTATATATATATCATCCTGATACACATTAACATGTTAGTTATATATATATCATCCTGATACACATTAACATGTTAGTTATATATATATCATCCTGATACACATTAACATGTTAGTTATATATATATCCTGATACACATTAACATGTTAGTTATATATATCATCCTGATACACATTAACATGTTAGTTATATATATCATCCTGATACACATTAACATGTTAGTTATATATATCATCCTGATACACATTAACATGTTAGTTATATATATATCATCCTGATACACATTAACATGTTAGTTATATATATCATCCTGATACACATTAACATGTTAGTTATATATATATCATCCTGATACACATTAACATGTTAGTTATATATATCATCCTGATACACATTAACATGTTAGTTATATATATATATCATCCTGATACACATTAACATGTTAGTTACATATATATCATCCTGATACACATTAACATGTTAGTTATATATATCATCCTGATACACATTAACATGTTAGTTTATATATATCATCCTGATACACATTAACATGTTAGTTATATATATATCATCCTGATACACATTAACATGTTAGTTATATATATCATCCTGATACACATTAACATGTTAGTTATATATATATCATCCTGATACACATTAACATGTTAGTTATATATATATCATCCTGATACACATTAACATGTTAGTTATATATATATCATCCTGATACACATTAACATGTTAGTTACATATATATATCATCCTGATACACATTAACATGTTAGTTATATATATATCATCCTGATACACATTAACATGTTAGTTATATATATATCATCCTGATACACATTAACATGTTAGTTATATATATCATCCTGATACGCATTAACATAGTTATATATATATCATCCTGATACGCATTAACATGTTAGTTATATATATATCATCCTGATACACATTAACATGTTAGTTATATATATCATCCTGATACACATTAACATGTTAGTTATATATATATCATCCTGATACACATTAACATGTTAGTTATATATATATCATCCTGATACACATTAACATGTTAGTTATATATATATCATCCTGATACACATTAACATGTTAGTTATATATATATCATCCTGATACACATTAACATGTTAGTTATATTATATCATCCTGATACACATTAACATGTTAGTTATATATATATCATCCTGATACACATTAACATGTTAGTTATATATATATCATCCTGATACACATTAACATGTTAGTTATATATATCATCCTGATACACATTAACATGTTAGTTATATATATATCATCCTGATACACATTAACATGTTAGTCATATATATATCATCCTGATACACATTAACATGTTAGTTATATATATATCATCCTGATACACATTAACATGTTAGTCATATATATATCATCCTGATACACATTAACATGTTAGTTATATATATATCATCCTGATACACATTAACATGTTAGTTATATATATATCATCCTGATACACATTAACATGTTAGTTATATATATATCATCCTGATACACATTAACATGTTAGTTATATATATATCATCCTGATACACATTAACATGTTAGTTATATATATCATCTGATACACATTAACATGTTAGTTATATATATCATCTGATACACATTAACATGTTAGTTACATATATATATCATCCTGATACACATTAACATGTTAGTTATATATATATCATCCTGATACACATTAACATGTTAGTTACATATATATATCATCCTGATACACATTAACATGTTAGTTATATATATATCATCCTGATACACATTAACATGTTAGTTATATATATCATCCTGATACACATTAACATGTTAGTTATATATATCATCCTGATACACATTAACATGTTAGTTATATATAATCATCCTGATACACATTAACATGTTAGTTATATATATATCATCCTGATACACATTAACATGTTAGTTATATATATATCATCCTGATACACATTAACATGTTAGTTATATATATATCATCCTGATACACATTAACATGTTAGTTATATATATATATCATCCTGATACACATTAACATGTTAGTTATATATATATCATCCTGATACACATTAACATGTTAGTTATATATATCATCCTGATACACATTAACATGTTAGTTATATATATATCATCCTGATACACACTAACATGTTAGTTATATATATATCATCCTGATACACATTAACATGTTAGTTATATATATATCATCCTGATACACACTAACATGTTAGTTATATATATATCATCCTGATACACATTAACATGTTAGTTATATATATATCATTCTGATACACATTAACATGTTAGTTATATATATATCATCCTGATATATATTCTGGGACATTTTAGGCTCCCAATTGACCCCTTCCATTTCTTTTTACACATCAGTAAATAGAACGTTCCTCCCGGAAACAGCTAACATTAACGAAGGTTAAACCAGTTAATTAGAACAAGAATATTCGGCAGATACATTTGTCAGTTGTTTTTTGTTCTTATTCAAACGGAACAATTTTGTCTTATGATAGATGATCGGCTATGAATTTAAGAAAATAATCTTTGAATTAAGGCAAACAGAAAATGCCAAATAATATGTTAAGCGCACCATATTTATCATATCCATTGTCGACGAAGGCTTTTGTCCGGTGTTAATGTTTCTCAGTCCGGCTGTGATATGATGCATATGATGAGGGTCCATATGCGCCATTTTGTCACCAGTCGCACACAAAATAAACCCGTAATAAACTGGTGAGAAAAAGCAATATTCAATTTTCCACAACATAAAAACACCCGTGTTATTATAAGTGTTCTAAAACTGACTGTATTACAAATCTTAAGGCAAATTGATGACGTTTGATTGGACAGTTTTACGAACAATCCTTTTTGAGGCTTTGTGGGATAATCATCCAACTGTCTAATTAACGGAAGTGGTCCCCTAGTTACGCAGTGGCATATTTACGAACTTATAAAGCTAGAAATTGGCTTTATATACCTGTGGTGGACATACCATGGATAGCACGTTGCGTAGTTTTGCTCTTGGCAACAAACAACAATAACTGGATAGAAATAACATCTATATCTAGTGTACTAAGAATATTCTTTAGGTCATTTCATAGTATTATACCAGCTGCAATCGTCAAACCTGGAATGATGAAGTGAAGTGGAAATAACACTACATCTAAACCTTGGAATGATAATTCAATATCTTCTGGGTCTTTACCCAGCGCCACCCAGTGGTATACGTCTGGACTTATACTGCTATAAACACGTGGTGAGAAAATTACGGCCAGCCTATTGTACAACTTTGCTCTTAATAACAAGCAATGTTTTCTGCAAGTGTACCAGCTACAGTTGTTAAACGATCTGATAACCTCTGTGGAAACGTAACATAAGTTAAACATTTTACTAGTCACAGTTGTGAGGATTGTATTGGATGATTGTCACACACTATGATTTACTTAAATATGGTCTGGAAAAGAACAATATAGTTATTAGGTTAAGACGTACGCTGTTCTATAACCATTCTGACATTTCATTAATCCAACAACGAGAGCCATATCATTGTAGGTATAGAAGTGATGGACATTAAAAAGACATTTTGAGTGTCGAAACTCGATTTTTAGCGTTATGAGCCCTGACATTTACAGGTTAGGGAACCTCAGGTGGACTTTTAAGGATCTCGATCTCGAATTCCATCACTCTTTCAGCTTTGAGAAAGTTATACTGTGTCAATCAATCCCATTAGTTGTTGGTAAGGAAAAGCCCAAGTGTTGATGGTGTTAACTAGCTACCTTCCTTCTAGTTTGCCCCTCAGTGGCATAGTGTTATGTCTGCAGACTTACAACGCTAAAAACCGGGTTTCTATACCCGTGGTGAGTAGAGCACACAAAACTCATTGGGTAGCTTTGTGATTAATTCAAAGCAACAACCCTTTAGTTTTCTGCTTCCAAATTATAGATAGTTAGCGCTGAATACCTCTCGAGTAGTTTTGCGCGAAATTCAACAGAGAAACTTCTCTGCAACACTGAGAAAGCAGTAAAAATCTCTAAAATTACGAGTTAGTTTTACGAAACAACGTGACTCGGTTGCTACGTAGAGATGCACACTTAACGTTTAGTTGAGGCCGTATTCGTTTCACGTCTTCCATAAATTTTAAATGCTCGTTGGTACAATCTGTTGGTATCGTAGCTATCAAAATAAATTACACAGAGTAATGTTTTGTTTGTTTGTGCGATGACTGCCATAATATAAACGCGTGTATCTGTAATATGTAAAAACAAACAATTTGTTGCATTATATATATATAAAAGCATGGCAAAGCTGAGGGCTGTGACTTCCATTACTGTCACCAAATATGACGTCCCTTTCAGTTGTGGAAACGTTATAATGTAAGAGACAACCCCACTATTCGTTGGAAAAAAGAGTATTCTGAAAGTTGGCGGTGGATAGTGCTGAATAATATCTTTTGTTATCACTGCTAAATTATGGATGGTCGGCGCAGATAACCCTCGGGTAGCAATGCGCGACATGCAAACCAAACCTGCAATAAACGAAAAGCAACAAAAAAGAATGACAAAACCAAACCAAATAAACTTATTATGAGTGCATTTACATGTTACAACTTTCACAATAAGGAATTTTTATTTTTAAACAGGTTATAAAACCGTCATTACTTTTAAAAAATGTGTACTTGAAAATGGTCGAACTTATGACGAATTTTATTTGTTTGTTATTGAGCACAAACAACACAAACAACTATCTTGATATCCATCAAGGATGTCGAAACTCGGTTTCTAGCAGACTTACAACTGTGCCACCTAGTGCTCAAATTATCGTAACTGTTTTAACATATATTCTTCGTCGCTGTAAAACTGTAACTTGTAATAAAAAGAGTAAGTAATTATTTCATCAAACACAAGCCTGAAAAACAATAAATTTAACAAACCCGCTTTAATTTTGGCGCATTTACTTAAAAATTAGCGAATTTACTGAAAAAAATTCACCAAAATTTGCATTTGAATTTTCAAGCAATACAATCTTTTTTATCTATAAAATAACCTCATATTTTGTGAAAACTTTGGTTAATTTTTTTTCTGATAATTGATTTTCAGAATGGTGGGAAGTTAACTCTTGAAAATAACTTGCGTGAAAAGATACACCTGACAAAAACATTCTAATAAGTTAGCACACTCTACGCGCAGTCGGGGACACAATCTTCACACGTGCAGACAAAATTCTGATTACTAGACAAATAATGCTTGGGGGTCAGTCATGTCGTTTCTTGGTCTGCATGAAGAGATAGACAAAGAGTATATTTTGGACTTAGATCAGGACTTCTTGCTGGTCATCCTCACACTTTTAGTGTTTTTTATTCATGACTACAGTGGTGTGACAAGATGCACGTCTTGAATCCACTGAAAGCATGCTTGTTCAAATTTTGTGTCGTTATGATAGCTATGTAATTGGAGTACTGCTTAACAAGCAGTAGCAAGTTTGGTTTGTTTGAGTTTCGCGCAGTGTTACCCGAGAGTTATCTGCACTAGCCGTCCTCAATTTAGCAGTGTAAGGCTAAAGGGCAGGCAGCTACCATGTTTCTCCGATAATAAGACCTACCCATAAAATAAGACCTAGTGTGATTTTTGGGGATGGTTTTAATATAAGCCCTACCCTTAAAATAAGCCCTAGTTAAGAGTGGCAGGAAGAGGAAAGAAATAAAAAAAATAATAATTTATTAATTAGTTTAATAGTTAGTTGATTAGTTTGTTTAAGTGTTAATCAGTTAGTTTAATAGTTTAATAATAGTTTATTTTAAATGGTTAGTTAAGTAGTTTTTTATAATTTTTACTTTGTAACTTCATTTTTTTAATATATCAAAATAAGACATCCCCCGAAAATAAGCCCTAGTGTCATATTTTGGAGTGAAAATTAATATAAGCCCTGTCTTATTTTCGGAGAATCACGGTAGTCATCACTACCCACCGCCAATTCTCGGACTGCTCTTTCACACACAATGAATAGTGGGATTGATCGTCACATCATAACGCCTCCCACGGCTGAAGGGCGATTATGTTTAGTGTCGCGAGTATTCGAATTCGTGATCCTCAGATTGCGAGTCGAACACCTTAACCGTGTTACCTGATTGCAGAAAGAGGGCTGGACTATGAATGTAGATAGTCGAGAACTTGTTGGACACGCGAGAAGTTCTGCTTTCTAAATGGAACATGCGCTGTCTCTAAAGTCAGGCCTTCATTTATTAAAGGAGGCTTCGACAAATATATTCAGGTAGAGTTTTGTTTGTTTGAAGTTGAGCACAAAGCTACACCACGTGCATTGAAACCCGTTTTCTTGGGTTGTAACACAGCAGACGAACCGCTGTGCCCACTTGGAGGCTTTCATATCCAGCAGCCAAAAACTCCGGAGTCCGGAATGCTAATCTAATTTTCACTACTGTTTGTACCGAGGAATAAGAGCGACGCTGGTCCCTCGATTATCGGCGGTCTCTTTTTAAAATGGTCCGGCATGGCCAAATGGGTTAAGGCGTTCGAATCGTAATCTGGGGGTCGCGGGTTCGAATCCTCCTCGCACCAATCATGCTCGCCCTTTCAGTCAAGTGAGCGTTATAGCATGACGGTTACTCCTATTATTTTTTGTAAAAGTCTAGTTCAAGAGTTGGCGGTAGATGATGATGGCTAGCTGCCTTCCCTCTAGTCTTTCACTGTTAAATTAGGGACGGCTAGCGCAGATAGCCCTCGTGTAGCTTTGAGCGAAATATCAAAAGAAAGCCACTGCAGACGGTTCATCTCGGGTACACAGCTTACTGACAGACGTTCACATTGATTTTGTACATTTGGTAGCGTGTCCACGATGGCAGAACGTTACGTCACGTTCGACAGGGAACTACCGCTCGCTAACAGCAGGTGGCAGTGGCCAAAACTGAGGAAGAACAGAGAATTGAAACCAAACGGTTATAAAGATTAAAAAACAAGGTCCAATGTAGAAATTGGATAGAACGGAACGTGTAGAATTCACCGCACCAAAAACAGTTACACAATCTGGAAACAACACACGTGGATGTACGTGTGAATAGCTACATGATAAACAAGGTTAATTAATTAGAGTAATTAAACAAGCTGACACCCAGAATCTAGGTAGCCAGCCGGTAAGTAACTGAATGATATATGATTCCTATAGAATGTAAGTGATGCCAGACTAGCGGAATAAGAAGCACCAGCCCATTAGCCTTCAAGATATCAAATAACTCCGCTTTGTTAAATAATCCACAGTTGGTACTTTTTAACAGTATTGTTGCAACATAAAAAGAACAACAACACTAAAAATCATGTCCCAACAAAGGTTGTGAAAAAAAACTGAATGAACATATCATTACGGATAAACTGTAACAGTAAAAAATTGGATATTTATCAAATGTTTCTGGAGCTAGTGAGTCTGGGCTATTGGTTAACTTCAAATCACAACAGGTATAAATACAATAGAATACGTCTAAAATGTTTCTGGAGTTAGTGAGTTTTGGCTATTGGTTAACTTCAAATCATCAACAAGTGTAAATACAATAAAATACCTATTACATGTTTCTGGAGTCAGTGAGTCTAGGCTATTGGTTAACTTCAAATTACAACAGGCGTAAATACAATAGAATACCGATCAATTGTTACAGGAGTCTGTGAGTCTGGAATATTGGTTAACTTCAAATCATCAACAAGTGTAAATACAATAGAATACCTATTAAATGTTTCTGGAGTGAGTGAGTCTGGCTATTGGTTAACTTCAAATCACAACACGTGTAACTACAATAGAATACCTATTAAATGTTTCTGAAGTCAGTGATTGTAAACTATTGGTTAACTTCAAACCACAACAGATGTAAATACAATAGAATAACTATCAAATGTTTCTGGAGTCAGTGATTATGGGCTATTGGTTGACTTCAAATCACAACAGGTGTAAATACAATAGAATACCTATCAAATGTTTCTGGAGTCAGTGTGTCTGGGCTATTAGTTAACTTCAAATCACAACAGGTGTAAATACAATATAATACTTACTAAATGTTTCTCTAGTCAGTGAGTCTGGGCTATTGGTTAACTTCAAATCACAACAGATGTATATACAATAGAATACCTATTAAGTGTTTCTGGAGTCAGTGATTGTGAGCTATTGGTTAACTTGAAACCACAACAGATGTAAATACAATAGAATACCTATCAAATGTTTCTGGAGTCATTTAGTCTGGGCTATGAGTTAACTTCAAATCAAAACAGGTGTAAATACAATAGAATACCTGTCAAATGTTTCTGGAGTAAGTGAGTCTGGGCTATTCGTAACTTTAAATCACAACAGGTGTAAATACAATAGAATACCTGTTAAATGTTTCTGAAGTCAGTAAGTCTGGGCTGCTAGTTAACTTCAAATCACAACTGGTGTAACTACAATAGAATACCTATTAAATGTTTCTGAAGTCAGTGATTGTAAACTATTGGTTAACTGCAAATCACAACAGGTGTAAATACAATGATTTACCTGTTAAATGTTTTTTTAGTCAGTAAATCTTGGCTATTGGTTAACTTCAAATCACCAACAGGTGTAAATACAATAAAATATCTCTCAAATGTTTTTGTACTCAGTGACTCTGGGCTATTGATTAACTTCAAATCACAATAGGTGTAAATACAATAGAATACCGATCAATTGTTACATGGGTCTGTGAGTCTGGTCTGTTGGTTAACTTCAAATCACCAACAGGTGTAAATACAATAGAATACCTCTAAAATGTTTCTGCACTCAGTGACTCTGGGCTATTGGTTAACTTCAAATCACAACAGATGTAAAAAAAAAGAATACCTATTAAATGTTTCTGGAGTCAGTGAGTCTGAGCTGCTAGTTAACTTCAAACCACAACAGATGTAAATACAATAAAATACCTGTTAAATGTTTCTTTAGTCAGTGAGTCTGGGCTATTGGTTAACTTCAAATCACAACATCTGTAAATACAATAGAATACCTATTAAATGTTTCTGGAGTCAGACAGTCTGAGCTGTTGGTTAACTTCAAATCACCAACCGGTTTAAACACAATAGAATATATGTCAAATGTTTCTGGAGTAAGTGAGTCTGGGCTATTCGTTAACTTCAATTCACAACAGGTGTAAATACAATAGAATACCTATTAAATGTTTCTGGAGTTAGTCAGTCTGGGCTGATGGTTAACTTCCAATCACAACAGGTGTAAGTACAATAGAATACGTCTCAAATGTTTCTGAAGTCAGTGATTGTAAACTATTGGTTAACTTCAAACCACAACAGATGTAAATACAATAGAATACCAATAAAAGGTTTCTGCAGTAAGTGAGTCGGATCTATTGGTTAACTTAAAATAACAAAACGTGTAACTACAATAGAATACCTTTTAAATTTTTCTGGAGTCAGTGAGTCTGGGCTGTTGGTTAAATTTAAATCACAACAGGTGTAAATACAGTAAAATACTTGTTAAATGTTTCTTTAGTCAGTGAGTCTGGACTATTGGTTAAATTCAAATAACCAACAGGTGTAAATACAATAGAATATCTCTCAAATGTTTCTGTACTCAGTTACTCTGAGCTATTGGTTAACTTCAAATCATCAACAAGTGTAAATTTAATAGAATACCTATTAAAAGTTTTTGGAGTGAGTGAGTATTGGCTATTGGTTAACTTCAAATCACAACAGATCTAAATACAATAGAATACCAATCAAATGTTTCTGGAGTCAGTGAGTCTGGGCTATTGGTTAAGTTCAGATCACTACATGTGTAAATACAATAGAATACCTATTAAATATTTCTGGAGTCAGTCCGTCTGGGCTATTGGTTAACTTCAAATCACCAACAGGTTTTAATACAATAGAATACCTGTCAAATGTTTCTGGAGTAAGTGAGTCCTGGCTATTCCTTAACTTCAAATCACAACATGTGTAAATAAAATAGAATACCTATTAAATATTTCTGGAGTCAGACAGTCTGGGCTGTTGAATAAATTCAAATCACCAACAGGTTTAAATACAATAGAATACCTGTCAAATGTTTCTGGAGTCAGTGAGTCTGGGCTACTGGTTAACTTCACATCACAAGAGGTGCAAAAAGAAGAGAATACCTATTAAATGTTTCTGGAGTCAGTGATTGTAAGCTATTGGACAACTTAAACCGCAACAGGTGTAAATACAATAAAATACCTATCAAATGTTTCTGGAGTCAGTGAGTCTGGGCTATAAGTTAACTTCAAATCACAACAGGTGTAAATACAATAAAATACCTATTAAATGTTTTTGGAGTCAGTGAGTCTGGGGTGTTAGTTAACTTTAAATCCTCAGCAAGTGTAGATACAATAGAATACCTATTAATGTTTCTGGAGTGAGTGAGTCTTGGCTATTGGTTAACTTCAAATCACAACAAATGTATATACAATAAAATACCTTTTAAGTGTTTCTGGAGTCAGTGATTGTGAGCTATTGGTTAACTTGAAACCACAACAGATGTAAATACAATAGAATACCTATCAAATGTTTCTGGAGTCAGTGAGTCTGGACTATGAGTTAATTTCAAATCACAACAGGTGTAAATACAATAGAATACCTGTCAAATGTTTCTGGAGTAAGTGAGTCTGGGCTATTCGTAACTTCAAATCACAACAGGTGTAAATACAATAGAATACCTATTAAATGTTTGTGGAGACAGTGAGTCTGGGCTATTCGTTAACTTGAAACCACAACAGATGTATATACAATAGAATACCTATCAAATGTTTCTGGAGTCAATGAGTCTGGGCTATGAGTTAACTTCAAATCAGAACAGGTGTAAATACAATAGAATATTTATCAAATGTTTCTGGAGTCAGTGAGTCTGGGCTATTGGTTAACTTAAGATCACAACATGTGTAAATACAATAGAATACCTATTAAATATTTCTGGAGTCAGTCCGTCTGGGCTGTTGGTTAACTTCAATTCACCAACAGGTTTTAATACAATAGAATACCTGTCAAATGTTTCTGGAGCAAGTGAGTTTTGGCTATTCGTTAATTTCAAATCACAACATGTGTAAATACAATAGAATACCCATTAAATATTTCTGGAGTGAGACAGTTTGGGCTATTGGATAACTTCAAATCACAACAGATGTAAATACAATAAAATACCAATCAAATGTTTCTGGAGTCAGTGAGTCTAATCTATTTGTACACTTCAAATTACAACACGTGTAACTACAATAGAATACCTATTAAATGTTTTTTTAGTCAGTGAGTCTGGGCTATTGGTTAACTTCAAATAACAACATGTGTAAATACAATAAAATACCTATTAAATGTTTCTGGAGTCAGTTAGTCTGGGCTGATGGTTAACTTCCAATCACAACAGGTGTAAATACAATAGAATACGTTTCAAATGTTTCTTGAGTGAGTGAGTCTTGGCTATTGGTTAACTTCAAATCACAACACGTGTAACTACAATAGAATACCTATTAAATGTTTCTGAAGTCAGTGATTGTAAACTATTGGTTAAATTCAAACCACAACAGATGTAAATACAATAGAATACCTATCAAATGTTTCTGGAGTCAGTGATTCTAGGCTATTGGTTGACTTCAAATCACAACAGGTGTAAATACAATAGAATACCTATAAAATGTTTTTGGAGACAGTGAGTCTCAACTATTGTTCAACTTCAAACCTCAACAGATGTAAATACAACAGAAAACCTATTCAACGTTTTTGGAAACAGTGGGTCTGGGCTATTGGTTAACTTCAAATCACCAACAGGTGTAAATACAATAGAATACCTATCAATTGTTACAGGGGTCTGTGAGTCTGGGATATAAGTTAACTTAAAATAACCAACAGGTGCAAATACAATAGAATACCTATCATTTGTTACAGGAGTCAGTGAGTCTGGTCTCTTGGTTAACTTCAAATCACCAACAGGTGTAAATACAATAGAATATCTCTCAAATGTTTCTGTACTCAGTTACTCTGGTCTATTGGTTCACTTCAAATCATCAACAATTGTAAATACAATAGAATACCTATTAAATGTTTCTGGAGTCAGTGAGTCTTGGCTATTGGTTAACTTCAAATCACAACAGATGTAAATACAATAGAATACCAATCAAATGTTTATGGAGTCAGTGAGCCTAATCTATTGGTTAACTTAAAATAAAAACACGTGTAACTACAATAGAATACCTATTAAATGTTTTTGGAGTCAGTTATTGTAAGCTATTAGTTAAGATCAAACCACAACAAATGTAAATACAATAGAATACCAATCAAATGTTTCTGGAGTTAGTGATTCGGATCTATTGGTTAACTTCAAATAACAACACGTGTAACTACAATAAAATATTTATTAAATGTTTCTGGAGTCAGTGATTCTAAGCTATTGGTTAACAAAAAACCACAACAGATGTAAATACAATAGAATGCCTATCAAATGTTTCTAGAGTCAGTGAGTCTGAGCTATTGGTTAACTTCAAATCACAACAGGTATAAATACAATAAAATACGTCTAAAATGTTTCTGGAGTTAGTGAGTTTTGGCTATTGGTTAACTTCAAATCATCAACAAGTGTAAATACAATAAAATACCTATTACATGTTTCTGGAGTCAGTGATACTGGGCTATTGCTTAACCTCAAATCACCAACAAGTGTAAAGACAATATAATACCTATCAAATGTTTCTGGAGTCAGTGAGTCTAGGCTATTGGTTAACTTCAAATTACAACAGGTGTAAATACAATAGAAAACCGATCAATTGTTACAGGAGGCTGTGAGTCTGGAATATTGGTTAACTTCAAATCATCAACAAGTGTAAATACAATAGAATACCTATTAAATGTTTCTGGAGTGAGTGAGTCTTGGCTATTGGTTAACTTCAAATCACAACACGTGTAACTACAATAGAATACCTATTAAATGTTTCTGAAGTCAGTGATTGTAAACTATTGGTTAACTTCAAACCACAACAGATGTAAATACAATAGAATACCTATCAAATGTTTCTGGAGTCAGTGATTATGGGATATTGGTTGACTTCAAATCACAACAGGTGTAAATACAATAGAATACCTATCAAATGTTTCTGGAGTCAGTGTGTCTGGGCTATTAGTTAACTTCAAATCACAACAGGTGTAAATACAATATAATACTTACTAAATGTTTCTCTAGTCAGTGAGTCTGGGCTATTGGTTAACTTTAAATCACAACAGGTGTAAATACAATAGAATACCTGTTAAATGTTTCTGAAGTCAGTAAGTCTGGGCTGCTAGTTAACTTCAAATCACAACTGGTGTAACTACAATAGAATACCTATTAAATGTTTCTGAAGTCAGTGATTGTAAACTATTGGTTAACTGCAAATCACAACAGGTGTAAATACAATGAATTACCTGTTAAATGTTTTTTTAGTCAGTAAATCTTGGCTATTGGTTAACTTCAAATCACCAACAGGTGTAAATACAATAAAATATCTCTCAAGTGTTTTTGTACTCAGTGACTCTGGGCTATTGGTTAACTTCAAATCACAATAGGTGTAAATACAATAGAATACCGATCAATTGTTACATGGGTCTGTGAGTCTGGTCTGTTGGTTAATTTCAAATCACCAACAGGTGTAAATACAATAGAATACCTCTAAAATGTTTCTGCACTCAGTGACTCTGGGCTATTGGTTAACTTCAAATCACAACAGGTGTAAATACAATATAATACATGTCAAATGTTTCTGAAGTCAGTGATTGTAAGATATTGGTTAACTTCAAACCACAACAGGTGTAAATACAATAGAATACCTATTAAATGTTTTTGGAGTCATTCATTCTGGGCTGTTGGTTAATTTCAAATCACAACAGGTGTAAATACAATATAATACCTGTCAAATGTTTCTGAAGTCAGTGATTGTAAGATATTGGTTAACTTCAAACCACAATAGGTGTAAATACAATAGAATACCTATTAAATGTTTTTGGAGTCATTCAGTCTGGGCTGTTGGTTAATTTCAAATCACCAACAGGTGTAAATACAATAGAATACCTGTCAAATGTTTCTGGAGTCAGTGATTCTGGGCTATTGGTTAATTTCAAATCACAACTGGTGTAAATTTATAGAATACCTATTAAATGTTTCTGGAGTGAGTGAGTCTTGGCTGTTGGTTAACTTCAAATCACAACAGATGTAAATACAATATAAAACCTATCAAATGTTTCTGGAGTCAGTGATTCTGGACTTTTGGTTAACTTCAAATCACAACAGGTGTAAATATAATATAGTACCTATTAAATGTTTTTGGAGTCAGTGTGTCTGGGCTATTAGTTAACTTCAAATCACAACAGGTGTAAATACAATAGAATACCTATTAAATGTTCCTGGCGTCAGTGAGTATGGCGTGTTGGTTAACTTCAAATCACCAAGAAGTGTAAATACAATATAATATCTATTAAATGTTTCTGGAGACAGTGAGTCTGGGCTACTGGTTAACTTCACATCACAACAGGTGCAAAAAGAATAGAATACCTATTAAATGTTTCTGGAGTTAGTGATTGTATGCTATTGGACAACTTCAAACCACAACATGTGTAAATACAATAAAATACCTATCAAATGTTTCTGGAGTCGAGTCAGTGAGTCTGGGCTATAAGTTAACTTCAAATCACAACAGGTGTAAATACAATAGAATACCTATTAAATGTTTCTGGAGTCAGTAAGTCTGGGGTGTTAGTTAACTTTAAATCCTCATCAAGTGTATATACAATGGAATACCTATTAATGTTTCTGGAGTCAGTGAGTTTTGGCTATTGGTTAACTTCAAATCACAACAGATGTAAATACAATAGAATACCTATTAAGTGTTTCTGGAGACAGTGATTGTGAGCTATTGGTTAACTTGAAACCACAACAGATGTAAATACAATAGAATACCTATCAAATGTTTCTGGACTCAGTGACTCTGGGCTATGAGTTAACTTCAAATCACAACACGTGTAACTACAAAGAATACCTATTAAATGTTTCTGGAGTGAGTGAGTCTTGGCTATTGGTTAACTTCAAATCACAACAGATGTAAATACAATATAATACCTATCAAATGTTTCTGGAGTCAGTGATTCTGGGCTATTGGTTAACTTCAAATCACAACAGGTGTAAATACAATAGAATACCTATCAATTGTTAGAGGGGTCTGTGAGTTTGGGATATTGGTTAACCTCAAATCACCATCAAGTTTAAATACAATAGAATACCTATCAAATGTTTCTGGAGTCATTTAGTCTGGGCTATGAGTTAACTTCAAATCAAAACAGGTGTAAATACAATAGAATACCTGTCAAATGTTTCTGGAGAAAGTGAGTCTGGGCTATTCGTAACTTTAAATCACAACAGGTGTAAATACAATAGAATACCTATTAAATGTTTCTGGAGACAGTGAGTCTGGGCTATTCGTTAACTTGAAACCACAACAGATGTAAATACAATAGAATACCTATCAATGTTTCTGGAGTCAGTGAGTCTGGGGCTATGAGTTAACTTCAATCACAAACAGTGTAACACAATAGAATATTTAATCAAATGTTTCTGGAGTCAGTGAGTCTGGCTATTGGTTAACTTCAGATCACAACATGTGTAAATACAATAGGATACCTATTAAATATTTCTGGAGTCAGTCCGTCTGGGCTGTTGGTTAACTTCAAATCACCAACAGGTTTTAATACAATAGAATACCTGTCAAATGTTTCTGGAGTAAGTGAGTCCTGGCTATTCGTTAATTTCAAATCACAACATGTGTAAATACAATAGAATACCCATTAAATATTTCTGGAGTCAGACAGTTTGGGCTGTTGGTTAAATTCAAATCACCAACAGGTTTAAATACAATAGAATACCTGTCAAATGTTTCTGAAGTCAGTGAGTCTGGGCTATAAGTTAACTTCAAATAACAATAGGTGTAAATACAATAAAATACCTATTAAATGTTTCTAGAGTCAGTGAGTCTTGGCAATTGGTTAACTTCAAATCACAACAGGTGTAAATACAATAGATTACCTATTAAATTTTCTGGAGCTAGTGAGTCTGGGCTGCTAGTTAATTTCGAATCACAACTGGTGTAAATTTAATAGAATACCTATTAAATGTTTCTGGAGTGAGTGAGTCTTTGCTATTGGTTAACTTCAAATCACAACAGATGTAAATACAATAGAATACCTATCAATTGTTACAGGAGTCAGTGAGTCTGATCTGTTGGTTAACTTCAAATCACCAACAGGTGTAAATACAATAAAATACCTCTAAAATGTTTCTGCACTCAGTGACTCTGGGCTATTGGTTAACTTCAAATCACAACAGATGTAAAAAAAAAAGAATACATATTAAATGTTTCTGGAGTCAGTGAGTCTGAGCTGCTAGTTAACTTCAAACCACAACAGATGTAAATACAATAAAATACCTGTTAAATGTTTCTTTAGTCAGTGAGTCTGGGCTATTGGTTAACTTCAAATCACAACATCTGTAAATACAATAGAATACCTATTAAATGTTTCTGGAGTCAGACAGTCTGAGCTGTTGGTTAACTTCAAATCACCAACCGGTTTAAACACAATAGAATATATGTCAAATGTTTCTGGAGTAAGTGAGTCTGGGCTATTCGTTAACTTCAATTCACAACATGTGTAAATACAATAGAATACCTATTAAGTGTTTCTGGAGTTAGTCAGTCTGGGCTGATGGTTAACTTCCAATCACAACAGGTGTAAGTACAATGGAATACGTCTCAAATGTTTCTGAAGTCAGTGATTGTAAACTATTGGTTAACTTCAAACCACAACAGATGTAAATACAATAGAATACCAATAAAAGGTTTCTGCAGTAAGTGAGTCGGATCTATTGGTTAACTTAAAATAACAAAACGTGTAACTACAATAGAATACCTTTTAAATTTTTCTGGAGTCAGTGAGTCTGGGCTGTTGGTTAAATTTAAATAACCAACAGGTGTAAATACAATAGAATATCTCTCAAATGTTTCTGTACTCAGTTACTCAGAGCTATTGGTTAACTTCGAATCATCAACAAGTGTAAATTTAATAGAATACCTATTAAAAGTTTTTGGAGTGAGTGAGTATTGGCTATTGGTTAACTTCAAATCACAACAGATCTAAATACAATAGAATACCAATCAAATGTTTCTGGAGTCAGTGAGTCTGGGCTATTGGTTAAGTTCAGATCACTACATGTGTAAATACAATAGAATACCTATTAAATATTTCTGGAGTCAGTCCGTCTGGGCTATTGGTTAACTTCAAATCACCAACAGGTTTTAATACAATAGAATACCTGTCAAATGTTTCTGGAGTAAGTGAGTCCTGGCTATTCCTTAACTTCAAATCACAACATGTGTAAATAAAATAGAATACCTATTAAATATTTCTGGAGTCAGATAGTCTGGGCTGTTGAATAAATTCAAATCACCAACAGGTTTAAATACAATAGAATACATGTCAAATGTTTCTGGAGTCAGTGAGTCTGGGCTACTGGTTAACTTCACATCACAAGAGGTGCAAAAAGAATAGAATACCTATTAAATGTTTCTGGAGTCAGTGATTGTAAGCTATTGGACAACTTAAACCGCAACAGGTGTAAATACAATAAAATACCTATCAAATGTTTCTGGAGTCAGTGAGTCTGGGCTATAAGTTAACTTCAAATCACAACAGGTGTAAATACAATACAATACCTATTAAATGTTTTTGGAGTCAGTGAGTCTGGGGTGTTAGTTAACTTTAAATCCTCAGCAAGTGTAGATACAATAGAATACCTATTAATGTTTCTGGAGTGAGTGAGTCTTGGCTATTGGTTAACTTCAAATCACAACAAATGTATATACAATAAAATACCTTTTAAGTGTTTCTGGAGTCAGTGATTGTGAGCTATTGGTTAACTTGAAATCACAACAGATGTAAATACAATAGAATACCTATCAAATGTTTCTGGAGTCAGTGAGTCTGGACTATGAGTTAACTTCAAATCACAACAGGTGTAAATACAATAGAATACCTGTCAAATGTTTCTGGAGTAAGTGAGTCTGGGCTATTCGTAACTTCAAATCACAACAGGTGTAAATACAATAGAATACCTATTAAATGTTTGTGGAGACAGTGAGTCTGGGCTATTCGTTAACTTGAAACCACAACAGATGTATATACAATAGAATACCTATCAAATGTTTCTGGAGTCAGTGAGTCTGGGCTATGAGTTAACTTCAAATCAGAACAGGTGTAAATACAATAGAATATTTATCAAATGTTTCTGGAGTCAGTGAGTCTGGGCTATTGGTTAACCTAAGATCACAACATGTGTAAATACAATAGAATACCTATTAAATATTTCTGGAGTCAGTCCGTCTGGGCTGTTGGTTAACTTCAATTCACCAACAGGTTTTAATACAATAGAATACCTGTCAAATGTTTCTGGAGCAAGTGAGTTTTGGCTATTCGTTAATTTCAAATCACAACATGTGTAAATACAATAGAATACCCATTAATATTTCTGGAGTGAGACAGTTTGGGCTATTGGATAACTTCAAATCACAACAGATGTAAATACAATAAAATACCAATCAAATGTTTCTGGAGTCAGTGAGTCTAATCTATTTGTACACTTCAAATTACAACACGTGTAACTACAATAGAATACCTATTAAATGTTTTTTTAGTCAGTGAGTCTGGGCTATTGGTTAACTTCAAATAACAACATGTGTAAATACAATAAAATACCTATTAAATGTTTCTGGAGTCAGTTAGTCTGGGCTGATGGTTAACTTCCAATCACAACAGGTGTAAATACAATAGAATACGTTTCAAATGTTTCTTGAGTGAGTGAGTCTTGGCTATTGGTTAACTTCAAATCACAACACGTGTAACTACAATAGAATACCTATTAAATGTTTCTGAAGTCAGTGATTGTAAACTATTGGTTAAATTCAAACCACAACAGATGTAAATACAATAGAATACCTATCAAATGTTTCTGGAGTCAGTGATTCTAGGCTATTGGTTGACTTCAAATCACAACAGGTGTAAATACAATAGAATACCTATAAAATGTTTTTGGAGACAGTGAGTCTCAACTATTGTTCAACTTCAAACCTCAACAGATGTAAATACAACAGAAAACCTATTGAACGTTTTTGGAGACAGTGGGTCTGGGCTATTGGTTAACTTCAAATCACCAACAGGTGAAAATACAATAGAATACCTATCAATTGTTACAGGGGTCTGTGAGTCTGGGATATAAGTTAACTTAAAATAACCAATAGGTGCAAATACAATAGAATACCTATCATTTGTTACAGGAGTCAGTGAGTCTGGTCTCTTGGTTAACTTCAAATCACCAACAGGTGTAGATACAATAGAATATCTCTCAAATGTTTCTGTACTCAGTTACTCTGGTCTATTGGTTCACTTCAAATCATCAACAATTGTAAATACAATAGAATACCTATTAAATGTTTCTGGAGTCAGTGAGTCTTGGCTATTGGTTAACTTCAAATCACAACAGATGTAAATACAATAGAATACCAATCAAATGTTTATGGAGTCAGTGAGCCTAATCTATTGGTTAACTTAAAATAAAAACACGTGTAACTACAATAGAATACCTATTAAATGTTTTTGGAGTCAGTTATTGTAAGCTATTAGTTAAGATCAAACCACAACAGATGTAAATACAATAGAATACCAATCAAATGTTTCTGGAGTTAGTGATTCGGATCTATTGGTTAACTTCATATAACAACACGTGTAACTACAATAAAATATTTATTAAATGTTTCTGGAGTCAGTGATTCTAAGCTATTGGTTAACAAAAAACCACAACAGATGTAAATACAATAGAATGCCTATCAAATGTTTCTAGAGTCAGTGAGTCTGAGCTATTGGTTAACTTCAAATCACAACAGGTGTAAATACAATGAAATACCTGTTAAATGTTTTTTTAGTCAGTAAATCTTGGCTATTGGTTAACTTCAAATAACCAACAGGTGTAAATACAATAGAATATCTCTCAAATGTTTCTGTACTCAGTTACTCTGAGCTATTGGTTAACTTCGAATCATCAACAAGAGTAAATTTAATAGAATACCTATTAAAAGTTTTTGGAGTGAGTGAGTATTGGCTATTGGTTAACTTCAAATCACAACAGATCTAAATACAATAAAATACCAATCAAATGTCTCTGGAGTCAGTGAGTCTGGGCTATGAGTTAACTTCAAATCACAACAGGTGAAAATACAATAGAATATTTATCAAATGTTTCTGGAGTCAGTGAGCCTGGCTATTGGTTAACTTCAGATCACAACATGTGTAAATACAATAGAATACCTATTAAATATTTCTGGAGTCATTCCTTCTGGGCTGTTGGTTAATTTCAAATCACCAAAAGGTTTTAATACAATAGAATACCTGTCAAATGTTTCTGGAGTAAGTGAGTCTAATCTATTGGTTAACTTAAAATAACAACACGTGTAACTACAATAGAATACCTTTTAAATTTTTCTGGTGTCAGTGATTCTAAGCTATTGGTTAACAAAAAAACCACAACAGATGTAAATACAATAGAATACCTATCAAATGTTTCTAGAGTCAGTGAGTCTGAGCTATTGGTTAACTGCAAATCACAACAGGTGTAAATACAATGAATTACCTGTTAAATGTTTTTTTAGTCAGTAAATCTTGGCTATTGGTTAACTTCAAATCACCAACAGGTGTAAATACAATAAAATATCTCTCAAATGTTTTTGTACTCAGTGACTCTGGGCTATTGGTTAACTTCAAATCACAATAGGTGTAAATACAATAGAATACCGATCAATTGTTACATGGGTCTGTGAATCTGGGATATTGGTTAACTTCAAATAACCAACAGGTGTAAATACAATAGAATATCTCTCAAATGTTTCTGTTCTCAGAGACTCTGGGTTATTGGTTAATTTCAAATCATCAACAAGTGTAAATTCAATAGAATACCTATTAAATATTTCTGGAGTCAGTCCGTCTGGGCTGTTGGTTAACTTCAAATCACCAACAGGTTTTAATACAATAGAATACCTGTCAAATGTTTCTGGAGTAAGTGAGTCCTGGCTATTCGTTAACTTCAAATCAATACATGTGTAAATACAATAGAATACCTATTAAATATTTCTGGAGTCAGACAGTCTGGGCTGTTGAATAAATTCAAATCACCAACAGGTTTAAATACAATAAAATACCTGTCAAATGTTTCTGGAGTCAGTGAGTCTGGGCTGCTAGTTAACTTCAAATCACAACTGGTGTAAATACAATAGAATACCTATTAAATGTTTCTGGAGTCAGTGAGTCTTGGCTATTGGTTAACTTCAAATCACGACAGATGTAAATACAATAGAATACCTATTTAATATTTCTGGAGTCAGTGATTGTAAGATATTGGTTAACTGCAAACCACAAGAGATGTAAATACAATAAAATACCTATCAAATGTTTCTGGAGTCAGCGAGTCTGGGCTGCTAGTTAACTTCAAATCACAACAGGTGCAAATAGAATAGAATACCTATGAAATGTTTCTGGAGTTAGTGATTCTGGGCTATTGTTTAACTTCAAATAACAACAGGTGTAAATACAATAGAATACCCATTAAATGTTTCTGGAGTCATTCAGTCTGGGCTGTTGGTTAATTTCAAATCACAACAGGTGTAAATACAATATAATACCTGTCAAATGTTTCTGAAGTCAGTGATTGTAAGATATTGGTTAACTTCAAACCACAACAGGTGTAAATACAATAGAATACCTATTAAATGTTTTTGGAGTCATTCATTCTGGGCTGTTGGTTAATTTCAAATCACAACAGGTGTAAATACAATATAATACCTGTCAAATGTTTCTGAAGTCAGTGATTGTAAGATATTGGTTAACTTCAAACCACAACAGGTGTAAATACAATAGAATACCTATTAAATGATTTTGGAGTCATTCAGTCTGGGCTGTTGGTTAATTTCAAATCACAACAGGTGTAAATACAATATAATACCTGTCAAATGTTTCTGAAGTCAGTGATTGTAAGATATTGGTTAACTTCAAACCACAACAGGTGTAAATACAATAGAATACCTATTAAATGTTTTTGGAGTTATTCATTCTGGGCTGTTGGTTAATTTCAAATCACAACAGGTGTAAATACAATATAATACCTGTCAAATGTTTCTGAAATCAGTGATTGTAAGATATTGGTTAACTTCAAACCACAACAGGTGTAAATACAATAGAATACCTATTAAATGTTTTTGGAGTTATTCATTCTGGGCTGTTGGTTAATTTCAAATCACAACAGGTGTAAATACAATATAATACCTGTCAAATGTTTCTGAAATCAGTGATTGTAAGATATTGGTTAACTTCAAACCACAACAGGTGTAAATACAATAGAATACCTATTAAATGTTTTTGGAGGCATTCAGTCTGGGCTGTTGGTTAATTTCAAATCACCAACAGGTGTAAATACAATAGAATACCTGTCAAATGTTTCTGGAGTCAGTGATTCTGGGCTATTGGTTAATTTCAAATAGCAACAGGTGGAAATATAATAGAATACCTATTAAATATTTTTGCAGACAGTGATTCTAAGCTATTGGTTAACTTTAAACCACAGCAGATGTAAATACAATAGAATAGCTTTTAAATGTTTCTGGAGTCAGTGAGTCTGGGCTATTGGTTAACTTCAAATCACAACATGTGTAAATACAATAGAATACCTATTAAATGTTTCTGGAGACAGTGAGTCTGGGCTATTCGTTAACTTCAAATCACAACAGGTGTAAATACAATAGAATACCTATTAAATGATTCTGGAGACAGTGAGTCTGGGGTACTGGTTAACTTCACATCACAACAGGTGCAAAAAGAATAGAATACCTATTAAATGTTTCTGGAGTCAGTGATTGTAAGCTATTGGACAACTTCAAACCACAACAGGTGTAAATACAATAAAATACCTATCAAATGTTTCTGGAGTCAGTGAGTCTAGGCTATAAGTTAACTTCAAATCACAACAGGTGTAAATACAATAAAATACCTATTAAATGTTTCTGAAGTCAGTGAGTGTTGGGTGTTAGTTAACTTTAAATTCTCAACAAGTGTAGATACAATAGAATACCTATTAATGTTTCTGGAGTGAGTGAGTCTCTGCTATTGGTTAACTTCAAATCACAACAGATGTATATACAATAGAATACCTATTAAGTGTTTCTGGAGTCAGTGATTGTGAGCTATTGGTTAACTTGAAACCACAACAGATGTAAATACAATAGAATACCTATCAAATGTTTCTGGAGTCATTTAGTCTGGGCTATGAGTTAACTTCAAATCAAAACAGGTGTAAATACAATAGAATACCTGTCAAATGTTTCTGGAGTAAGTGAGTCTGGGCTATTCGTAACTTTAAATCACAACAGGTGTAAATACAATAGAATACCTATTAAATGTTTCTGGAGACAGTGAGTCTGGGCTATTCGTTAACTTGAAACCACAACAGATGTAAATACAATAGAATACCTATCAAATGTTTCTGGAGTCAGTGAGTCTGGGCTATGAGTTAACTTCAAATCACAACAGGTGTAAATACAATAGAATATTTATCAAATGTTTCTGGAGTCAGTGAGTCTGGGCTATTGGTTAACTTCAGATCACAACATGTGTAAATACAATAGGATACCTATTAAATATTTCTGGAGTCAGTCCGTCTGGGCTGTTGGTTAACTTCAAATCACCAACAGGTTTTCATACAATAGAATACCTGTCAAATGTTTCTGGAGTAAGTGAGTCCTGGCTATTCGTTAATTTCAAATCACAACATGTGTAAATACAATAGAATACCCATTAAATATTTCTGGAGTCAGACAGTTTGGGCTGTTGGTTAAATTCAAACCACCAACAGGTTTAAATACAATAGAATACCTGTCAAATGTTTCTGAAGTCAGTGAGTCTGGGCTATTAGTTAACTTCAAATAACAATAGGTGTAAATACAATAAAATACCTATTAAATGTTTCTAGAGTCAGTGAGTCTTGGCAATTGGTTAACTTCAAATCACAACAGGTGTAAATACAATAGATTACCTATTAAATTTTCTGGAGTTAGTGAGTCTGGGCTGCTAGTTAATTTCGAATCACAACTGGTGTAAATTTAATAGAATACCTATTAAATGTTTCTGGAGTGAGTGAGTCTTTGCTATTGGTTAACTTCAAATCACAACAGATTTAAATACAATATAATACCAATCAAATGTTTCTGGAGTCAGTGAGTCTAATCTGTTTGTACACTTCAAATTACAACACGTGTAACTACAATAGAATACCTATTAAATTTTTCTGGAGTCAGTGATTGTAAGCTTTTAGTTAACTTCAAACCACAACAGATGTAAATACAATAGAATACCAATCAAATGTTTCTGGAGTCATGGAGTATGGCGTGTTGCTTAACTTCAAATCACCAAGAAATGTAAATTTCATAGAATTTCTATTAAATGTTTCTGGAGTCAGTGAGTCTGGGCTATTGGTTAACTTCAAATCACAACAGGTGTAAATACAATTGAATACCTATCAATTGTTATAGGGGTCTGTGAGTCTGGGATATTGGTTAACTTCAAATCACCAAGAAGTGTAAATACAATAAAATATCTCTGAAATGTTTCTGTACTCAGTGCCTCTTAGCTATTTTTTCACTTCGAATCGTCAACAAGTGTAAATAGAATAGAATACCTTTTAAATATTTCTGGAGTAAGTGAGTCTTGGCTATTGGTTAACTTCAAATCACAACAGATGTAAATACAATAAAATACCAATCAAATGTTTCTGGAGTCAGTGAGTCTAATCTGTTTGTACACTTCAAATTACAACACGTGTAACTACAATAGAATACCAATCAAATGTTTCTGGAGTCATGGAGTCTGGACTGCTAGTTAACTTCAAATCACAACTGGTGTAAACACAATAGAATACCTATTAAATGTTTCTGGAGTCAGTTAGTCTAGGGTGTTAGTTAGCTTTAAATCATCAACAAATGTAAATACAATAGAATACCTATTAAATGTTTCTGGAATGAGTGAGTCTTGGCTATTGGTTAACTTCAAATCACGACAGATGTAAATACAATAGAATACCTGTTTAATATTTCTGGAGTCAGTGATTGTAAGCTATTGGTTAACTTCAAACCACAACAGATGTAAATACAATAAAATACCTATCAAATGTTTTTATAGTCAGTGAGTCTGGGCTGCTAGTTAACTTCAAATCACAACAGGTGCAAATAGAATAAAATACCTATGAAATGTTTCTGGAGTGAGTGATTCTGGGCTATTGTTTAACTTCAAATAACAACAGGTGTAAATACAATAGAATACCTATTAAATGTTTCTGGAGTCATTCACTCTGGGCTGTTGGTTAATTTCAAATTAAAAAAGTTGTAAATACAATATAATACCTGTCAAATGTTTCTGGAGTCAGTGATTGTAAGCTATTGGTTAACTTCAAACCACAACAGATGTAAATACAATAGAATACCTATTAAATGTTTTTGGAGTCAGTCAGTCTGGGCTGTTGGTTAACTTCAAATCACCAACAGGTGTAAATACAA
The DNA here is from genome assembly GCA_011833715.1 of Carcinoscorpius rotundicauda. Taxonomy (NCBI): domain Eukaryota; kingdom Metazoa; phylum Arthropoda; class Merostomata; order Xiphosura; family Limulidae; genus Carcinoscorpius; species Carcinoscorpius rotundicauda. Next base: position 168,149,695 of record CM022392.1, on the reverse strand, counting down.
TAGAATACCTATTAATTGTTACACTGGTCAGTGATTCTGGGCTATTGTTTAACTTCAAATAACAACAGGTGTAAATACAATAAAATACCTCTTAAATGTTTCTGGAGTTAGTGAGTCTGGTTAATTGGTTAACTTCAAATCACAACAGGTGTAAATACAATAGAATACCTATTAAATGTTTTTGGAGTCATTCAGTCTGGGCTGTTTGTTAATTTCAAATCACCAACAGGTGTAAATACAATAGAATACCTGTCAAATGTTTCTGGAGTAAGTGAGTCCTGGCTATTCGTTAACTTCACATCGCAACTGGTGTAAATACAATAGAATACCTATTAGGTGTTCCTGGAGTCAGTGAGTCTTGCGTGTTCGTTAACTTCAAATCATCAACAAGAATAAGTACAATAGAATACCTATTAAATGTTTCTGGGGTGAGTGAGTTTTTGCTATTGGATAACTTCAAATTACAACAGTTGTAAACACAATATAATACTTATGAAATGTTTCTGGAGTCAGTGATTCTGGATTATTGGTTAACTTCAAATCACCAACAGGTGCAAATAGAATACCTATGAAATGTTTCTGGAGTCAGTGATTCTTGGCTATTGTTTAACTTCAAAGAACAACAGGTGTAAATACAATAAAATACCTATTAAATGTTTCTAGAGTCAGTGAGTCTTGGCAATTGGTTAACTTCAAATCACAACAGGTGTAAATACAATAGAATACCTGTTAAATTTTCTGGAGTTAGTGAGTCTGGGCTGCTAGTTAATTTCAAATCACAACTGGTGTAAATTTATAGAATACCTATTAAATGTTTCTGGAGTGAGTGAGTCTTGGCTGTTGGTTAACTTCAAATCACAACAGATGTAAATACAATATAATACCTATCAAATGTTTCTGGAGTCAGTGATTCTGGACTTTTGGTTAACTTCAAATCACAACAGGTGTAAATACAATATAGTACCTATTAAATGTTTTTGGAGTCAGTGTGTCTGGGCTATTAGTTAACTTCAAATCACAACAGGTGTAAATACAATAGAATACCTATTAAATGTTCCTGGCGTCAGTGAGTATGGCGTGTTGGTTAACTTCAAATCACCAAGAAGTGTAAATACAATATAATATCTATTAAATGTTTCTGGAGACAGTGAGTCTGGGCTACTGGTTATCTTCACATCACAACAGGTGCAAAAAGAATAGAATACCTATTAAATGTTTCTGGAGTTAGTGATTGTATGCTATTGGACAACTTCAAACCACAACATGTGTAAATACAATAAAATACCTATCAAATGTTTCTGGAGTCAGTGAGTCTGGGCTATAAGTTAACTTCAAATCACAACAGGTGTAAATACAATAGAATACCTATTAAATGTTTCTGGAGTCAGTAAGTCTGGGGTGTTAGTTAACTTTAAATCCTCATCAAGTGTATATACAATGGAATACCTCTTAATGTTTCTGGAGTCAGTGAGTTTTGGCTATTGGTTAACTTCAAATCACAACAGATGTAAATACAATAGAATACCTATTAAGTGTTTCTGGAGTCAGTGATTGTGAGCTATTGGTTAACTTGAAACCACAACAGATGTAAATACAATAGAATACCTATCAAATGTTTCTGGACTCAGTGATTCTGGGCTATGAGTTAACTTCAAATCACAACAGGTGTAAATACAATAGAATATTTATCAAATGTTTCTGGTGTCAGTGAGTCTGGTCTATTGGTGAACTTCAGATCACAACAGGTGAAAATACAATAAAATACCTGTTAAATGTTTCTTTAGTCTGTGAGTCTGGGCTATTTGTTAACTTCAAATCACAACATGTGTAAATACAATAGAATACCTATTAAATATTTCTGGAGTCATTCAGTCTGGGCTGTTCGTTAACTTCAAATCATCAACAAGAAAAAGTACAATAGAATATCTATTAAATATTTCTGGAGTCAGTGATTCTGGATTATTGGTTAACTTCAAATCACCAACAGGTGCAAATAGAATAGAATACCTATGAAATGTTTCTGGAGTTAGTGATTCTTGGCTATTGTTTACTTCAAATAACAACAGGTGTAAATACAATAAAATACCTATTAAATGTTTCTAGAGTCAGTGAGTCTTGGCAATTGGTTAACTTCAAATAACAACAGGTGTAAATACAATAGAATACCTGTTAAATTTTCTGGAGTTAGTGAGTCTGGGCTGCTAGTTAATTTCGAATCACAACTGGTGTAAATTTAATAGAATACCTATTAAATGTTTCTGGAGTGAGTGAGTCTTGGGTGTTGGTTAACTTCAAATAACAACAGGTGTAAATACAATAGAATATCTGTTAAATTTTCTGGAGTTAGTGAGTCTGGGCTGCTAGTTAATTTTGAATCACAACAGATGTAAATACAATGTAATACCTATCAAATGTTTCTGGAGTCAATGATTCTGGGCTTTTAGTTAACTTCAAATCACAGCAGGTGTAAATTCAATAGAGTACCTATTAAATGTTTTTGGAGTCAGTGTGTCTGGGCTATTAGTTAACTTCAAATCACAACAGGTGTAAATACAATAGAATACCTATTAAATGTTCCTGGAGTCAGTGAGTATGGCGTGTTGGTTAACTTCAAATCATCAAGAAGTGTAAATACAATAGAATACTTATTAAATGGTCCTGGAGTCAGTGAGTATGGCGTGTTGGTTAACTTCAAATCACCAAGAAGTGTAAATACAATAGAATACTTATTAAATGTTCCTGGAGTCAGTGAGTATGGCGTGTTGGTTAACTTCAAATCACCAAGAAGTGTAAATACAATAGAATATCTATTAAATGTTTCTGGAGTCAGTGAGCTTGGCTATTGGTTAACTTCAAATCACCAACAGGTGTAAATACAATAGAATATCTCTCAAATGTTTCTGTACTCAGTGACTCTTAGCTATTTTTTCACTTTAAATCATCATCAAGTGTAAATACAATAGAATACCTATTAAATATTTCTGGAGTAAGTGAGTCTTGGCTATTGGTTAACTTGAAATCACAACAGATATAAATACAATAGAATACCAATCAAATGTTTCTGGAGTCATTGAGTCTAATCTATTGGTACACTTCAAATGACAACTCGTGTAACTACAATAGAATACCTATTAAATTATTTCTGGAGTCAGTGATTGTAAGCTATTAGTTAACTTCAAACCACAACAGATGTAAATACAATAGAATACCAATCAAATGTTTCTGGAGTCAGTGAGTCGGATCTATTGGTTAACTTCAAATAACAACACGTGTAACTACAATAGAATACCTATTAAATGTTTCTGGAGTGAGTGAGTCTTGGCTATTGGTTAACTTCAAATCACAACAGATGTAAATACAATATAATACCTATCAAATGTTTCTGGAGTCAGTGATTCTGGGCTATTGGTTAACTTCAAATCACAACAGGTGTAAATACAATAGAATACCTATCAATTGTTAGAGGGGTCTGTGAGTTTGGGATATTGGTTAACCTCAAATCACCATCAGGTTTAAATACAATAGAATACCTATTAAATGTTTCTGGAGTCAGTCAGTCTGGGCTGTTGGTTAACTTCAAATCACCAATAGGTGTAAATGCAATAGAATAGTTATCAAATGTTTCTGGTGGTGGTCATCCTGGATTAGTATTAATACCTCACCAGGTTGTTTAACTATTTTAATATTTTAACGAAATGACGGTAATTTTCATGAACATCCATCAGTATTTAATGAATTATTATTAATTCTGATGGTGTTCTGGGTTTTAAAATTTTCTATGTTATTTTTATGTTACTTGGGGCCTGATATCCAAGATGTTAATGTACCCATGAGCTTTTCGGTGCATTAAAAAATTAAAATGTGTTGAAAACCACTTGTATGTATCCCGATTGTAATTGTAGGTTAAGTAAGTAATAAATTACAGGAATTAAATACACGGTATTAGTGGACTCAAAACTAAACATATTTGTGTGAAAAACAGACAAACTTTTAATTCTACAATTAAACCTTTTCACACATCAGCATGAGATCTGCGAAAATAAAAATATTACGTCATCCCATTCTCTCCAGTGCAACTGAAATGCTGGAAATTCTGCTGAACAAATAAGACTTTAGCTAAAGGCTTTCTTCCAGGATCGGCCTTACACCTAACATTCATGTAAAAAAATCTCAAAACAGCTGCAAATTTCTTACCCTTGCCTTAAACGTAGCGGACATCAACTGTACGTGTAATTTAAAACATATAATAATAATCAAAGGAGTAAGAAAACATGAATAGAAATGGATGTTATATAGATTATAAGGAGAGAGGTTAATGGTCATGGTCACCATAAGGAAAATACATACACATTTTTAGAATTCCACGTAGGTATGGCTTTCCATATCTGTTATATTTATTATATTCGTATGTTTTAGTACGTTGGGGCTTTAAGGCAATTTAAGAGACGTACAGGGTGCTAAGTTTATAAAATACGTGGATAAAGAATATGTGCAAAAACAAGGTTGTGATATCTTTGAACATTCACGAAAAGCAGATGACAACATTAATAGGCTTTCAGTGATGTCGAGAAACCCACTTGTTGAGAACTTTTATATGCAAAAACGGCTCTTCTGGGCCCAGAAAACACTTCAAATAGAAGAGCGAACGACGTTTCGACCTTCTTCGGTCATCGTCAGGTTCACAAAAAAACCTGACGATGACCGAAGAAGGTCGAAACGTCGTTCGCTCTTCTATTTGAAGTGTTTTCTGGGCCCAGAAGAGCCGTTTTTGCATATAAAAATTAATAGGCTTTGTTTTGAATTTCGCGCAGTGCTACTCGAGGGCTATCTACGCTATACGTCTCCAATTTTGCAGTGTAAGACTAGAGGGAAGACAGCTAGTCATCATCACCCACCGCCAACTCTTGGTTTACTCTTTTACAAACGAGTAGTGGGATTGACTGTTACAGTATGACGCTCCCACGGCTGAAAGGGCGAGCATGTTTGGTGCGACCTGGATTCGAACCCACGCCCTTCGGGTTACGAGTCGAACGCCTTAACACACTTGGCCATGCTGGGCCTCTCATTACTTGGCATCACTGGAAATTTTAGTGGATGATTATTAAAAGTTGTATGTATACGATGTTAATAACATATTTCCAGAACAATGGTTAAAGGTTAGGGTTTCAATCGTGCTTAGATGGTTCTGATTACTCACTATTGTCAAACACCACAGCTTTTGTTGTAACAAGAGTCTAAAAGGCTTAAGGAATGAATGTAATGCCTTAGTTGGCAAAATATGACATAAAGTAATATACTATTTTTTATATTACATTGCAATAGTTTTAATCCAATGACAGGTTTTCAGTAAATTAGTTATATTGGTTATTGTGCTGTTAAGCACAAAGCTACACAATAGGTTATTTGTTCTGCATCTACCGCAGGTATCGAGACTCGAATGTATTATAATAAGTCTATATATTTACTACTAATCCATTGGAAAGGGAACGAGATGGTTTCTGGTAATAACAGTTTATAATGGATATGTTGGTATATATTGTTTCCATGGAATCTTTAGTGTTGACCGTCTCTCAACAGAATGTGATCTGTCTGTCGAGAACTTTCTTTACTTGCTGAATGAAACACCAACCGCCTCTTTGTTTGGGGAACATTTTGATCAGTTTAATATGGTAGCAAGAGTTATCATCATACCCTGGTTGATACCTTGGTTTAAATCCTGATTGATACCTTGTTGATATTTGGGTTTACACGTTGGTTTATACCCTGGTTGATACCCTGATTTATGGCTGCATAAAAGGTCATTGGATGTGGTATCAAAGATGCATGCTACCATTCTACAAGATTTAGAAGTCAAGACATTTACTAGCATATTTTTCTATCGATACTTTACTTCAAATGCTTCTGTAAGTCCCATGTTTTTCTATGAAATGGAATTTGAGATGGTTCACATTTTTTTTCGAAGCAAGTATATGTCTACCTGACGCTGGACTGAAGCTTCTTTGCGTAGCTTCTTGTATCGCTAGTCTATTGAATGTGCTTTCGGAATCGCTTAAGGATGTTTTGGGGATTTTTTTAGAATGGGATTCATCTTGCAAAGATTTTCTGATGAACTGTCTTTGCACTGCTTCTAGTTTCGGCTGCGAACAATTGATTAGGTCTTGGAGCAGGTTTATACCACAATCTTCTTTTCTGAATATAAATGTTTGATAAATGTTATAGATCATACAGAAGAAAGGACACAGTGACTTAAAGGATTGTACCTTCAATGATCTCTTTGGAAATGAAAGACTGTCTGCACAAGAAAGGGACTCCAAAATCAGTCTCAATCCAGCTAAGAATAATGCCACCTTTTGTGAATTAAAGGATGTGACTATGAAAGAGAACCTTCTGATTCTGAAAGTTATTTTTGTGAAGCTTGGTACATTTCTTGGTTCCAATTACTAATAAGAATTTAAAGAATGGAAATGTTCGCAAGGGTACGGTTAATATCCTATTGATACCCTGGTTTATACCTTGGTTGATACCCTGTTGATATCCTGGTTTATAACAGTTGTGCAGTTCCAGAGACCCACCAGGATCTGTTAGACGCGTGACGTCATCATCAAGATAAAGATATCATATTTCCATTTTACGAGTTCATTTCAATTAAAGCAAATATATATGCAGCAATAATCTGAATTTGCATATTCTACGGAGAGAAAGAATGCAACTTATTTTTTTAAACTAAAGCAGCAAATAAAGAAAAAACTGGGTTCGACGTAAAATTACTAATTTTTGAGAGACAAATTTAATTACCTCACAATATTACTACCTGTGCTACACTGTTAAATATTTAACCTTTCCAATACTTTTAAAACCTCTTGTCCTGCCAACATAACAGCAGCGTAGTGATATGTCTGCGGACTTATACCGCTGGAAACTGAGTGCCGATACCCGTAGCAGGCAGAGCACTGTGTAATTATTTGATCAATAAAAACTACAGGGCTGCATATTGTGTCAAAAATAAAGTTTGTAGGAATGCGTGAAGCTTAAATACATACTGTAATTGTAAGATGCATTATGTTAAACACGTTAATATTATATTTCTGTGTCTTAATTACCACGTGACTTTATTACTTTATTACTCTCACACCAGCTCTTGAGCCAAAGCGGTCACATGGTGACTGATTCCAAGTCCTGGGAGAGTTTGTTTGTTTGTTTTTGGAATTTCGCACAAAGCTACTCGAGGGTTATCTGTGCTAGCCGTCCCTAATTTAGTGGTGTAAGACTAGAGGGAAGGCAGCTAGTCATCACCACCCACCGCCAACTCTTGGGCTACTCTTTTACCAAAGAATAGTGGGATTGACCGTCACATTATAACGCCCCCACGGCTGAAAGGGTGAGCATGTTTGGCGCGACCGGAATGTGAACCCTTAACACGCTTGGCCATGCCGCTCCTGGGAGAGAGTGACAAACTGTGTACTGGGTGGTCTGAGAGAGATCTACCAGTGGACATGTGAGGGATTGACCATCATATTATAACGCTCTCCTGATAGAGTGAGCATGTGACGAGAATTCTAATCCGCTACCACAGAGTGCGAGTCCCGTGCCCTAGTTACAAGGCCAAGAAGAAAGGTAATGTAAATAGTTTACTGAAGAATGTTTGTAAAAAATCATTATAACCTAACGTACAAGAACAACTAAAAAGAGAGTGCTTTAGTTATCCAACTAAGTGGATAAGGTTCACAGATAACATACAGTGGGTGTTTGTTTTTGAACTCCACGCAAAGCTACACAAAAGCTATCCGCCCTAGCCGTCCCTAAATTAGCAGTAGAAGACTAGAGGAAAGGCAGCTAGTCATCACCACCCACCGCCAACTCTTGGGCTACCACTTATGATAAGTTCGAGTTCATAATGAAGGACGTAAGACACCGTTTTAAAACATGAGTTTCCATAGGAACTAACACTAGAAAAATGAATTTTAACAATTATTACATTTGTGTACAATGTTTACGGTTTAGTAGAATATTAATAACAGTAAACGAAAACCTGTTATACACACATGTATATAAGCATAAGTCTTTAAAACCATTCAATCTTCTGTTGTCATTTTAAGCCCAAATCTTAACAATATGTGATTTACACACGACAAAAGACATCAAATCCCAAATTTTAGTGTTTACTCTTAAACCTTATGTAGAAGAAGAGAAGTATTTAAAAAAACTTGAAATATATGTGAAGTTTTGAAGTCGCGTCGTCGAAAACTCTCTACAGTTCCATGTTAACCTTACAAATTATAATATGAATTGAATGAAACTAGCGGTGAAGGGTCCGGCATGGCCAAGTGGTTTAAGTCCTGGACTCGTAATCTGAAAGTCGCGGGTTTGAATCCCTGTTACACCAAACATGTTCGTCCTTTCCATCGTGGGGGCGTTATAATCTGACGGTCAATCCCTCTATTCTTTGGTAAAAGAGTAGCCCAAGAGTTAGCGGTGGGTGGTGATAACTTGTTGCCACTTCTCTAGTCTTACACTACTAAATCAGGGACGGCTAGCACAGATAGCCCTCATGCAGCTGTGGGCGAAATTAAAAACAAACAAACACAGATATAAAGTGTTGGACACAGTCTATTTTCTATTCACTGCTGTCTCCCACTAGTACAGTGGTAAGTCTACAGATTTACAATGCTAAAATCAGGGGTTTAGATTCCTCTCAGTAGACTCAGCAGATAGCCGGATGTGTCTGTAAGAAAACACACATTACTCACATTTGTGCTTAAAAACATTTTAATGTATCTCAGAGTCTGAGGTCTTTAGACGGGTTGAGACCAGAAATACACATATATTAACTGACTCTTATTTCGCAAATTTTCGTGTAGCTCCATTCTTTCCTTGAATATTAAAGCTTACTACACAATGAAGTTATAAATTATATATTTTTACGCTTCAAAGACACCTCTAGTAACGAAGTATCGACTTAATTACTGCTCGAAACATATAAGAATATTACTCTTACTTAAAATCTTTTGTAATTGGAAAAATAATTTTCAAACTGAATTTCTAACGTGAATAAATAAAATCGTACATCGTTTCGTTAGAATCTACCATGACGGTTTGTCTGTCTGAGAACTTACAACACTACAAACCAGGTTTCAATAGCCATGGTGGGCAGAGCACAAATAGCCCGCCGTGTCGTTTTGTGCTTAACTATAAACAAAACAAACCAACCAATAAAGAAAAACATTTCACCTTAGGTATAAAGCTAAGAGCTCTTAATGGTAAAATTCAGGTTTGATCCCTTTGGTGGGTACAACGTAGATTGTTCATTGCAAATTGTTTGACTTTAGCAATAGATATATAAGAAAAACAGACTTAAATTTTGGAGCCTTAGAAACAAAAAAGTTATGACAACTTCTTTTTTGTCCCCTGGTGAAACAGCGGTAAGTCTTTGGAATTACAACACTAAAATTGGGTGGCTGATTCCACAATGTGAACTTACGAGTTACTCCGATGTGGCTTTGCTATAAAAAATATGCACACAAACAATTTATTATAATTATTTTGTTTCATAGCACGCTACATTAATACGAATACTGAATGTGTTAATGACAATTAAATCGGTGTTGTGTGTTTATAGATCCCAACGATAAATAGGCGTAAAAAAACAACACAAACCAAACCGAATGGAACGTTTATTGTGTCGCTGAGTAGTTACGTATTAAAGCACCACTGTGTATGATGGATAACCGATTCTTACAAAGAAAACGGTCATTTGAATCACCTGACTTCGAATCCCAGTTTTTGAAAATTGTTACGAGGAATGTTCTATTAAAAAGAAAAAAATTTCTAGGCGATGGGCCTTGCCCTTAGGTACCTGCTGGGTGATAAATGGTGGTAACCCTTGGTCTCAGGATTACACGGAATCGACATGGGTGACTGGCAGTCACTGTCATTCCAGGCAGTTCGGGTGCTGGCACCCTATAGTTAAGTGGCCGCGGTAATCAGAAGGGGGTTCGCTATTCCACTGTATGTCTGAGAATCACTCAGGAGTCGTAACTACAAGTGATGTCATTACATATTTTTGTTGTTTAGAATAATTTTCCAATACGCACATGTATATTTATGAGAGTGACCCTGATTTAAAAGTTCGCGCAAACTCGAATGCTCTACGAAAGAAAAATATACCCAGTGAACAGCTGAAGTGTTGAGACGACTCCGTAAAGAAAAAAAAATTTGTAAGTTCTTGTGATCCAGAGCCAAAGTGGGCGGCCATGCACGTTCTTTGTTTTCATACTGAGTAAACTCTTAAAGATATGTCTGATTATTTCACTTTTTTTTTTTTTTTTTTTACAAATAGTTTTGTTTTTAAGTATAAAAGTAAGTCATGGTTCACGGTCATGTGAAAGGTTGACTTGTGTTATTTTGTTTTAGAATTTTTAAATAACTTGAACCCAGTACGAACAAAAAAGTGGAGAAAACTTATAACACGAAAAAATGGCATATGTTAAATTGATGTATTAACGTTCACATTAACGTTTCTGTCTGGGGCGCCCTCCTCTGGCGAAATGAAATATTAGCTGAACAAAATATTTGATATGACACGCGCTATTAAATGTAGGAGGTTCGAAATATGACGTCATGCAGCATATTTAAAGAAGCATGCGTTTATTTTTGTTTTTGAATTTCGCGAAAACCTACACAGGGCTATTTGCGCTAGCCGTCGCTAATTTAGCAGTGTACGACGACAGGGAAGGGAGCTAGTCATCAACACCCACCGCCAACTCTTCGGTTATTCTTTTACCAACGAATAGTGGGATTGACCGTACCATCATAACCCCTCCATAGCTGAAAGGGAGATCATGTTTGATGTAACGGGGATTCGAACCTGCAACCCTTAGATCACGATTGAAGGGCTTTAACCACCTAGCCATGCCGGGTCTACATACATGTGAATCACAGTTGGATCATACATAAGTATATATATATTATCATAGAATACATAAACAAAGTAAGAATCAAAAATAAATTCGAATTTTATTTATATGTATTTCAAAGAAACATTAATAATTTTAACAGTTTATTGGGTGTTTTACATTGTTGCGGAAAACAATGTCAAGTTCCTAAAGTTCAAAAAGTAGCGAGTGCTTTGGGGTTTTAAAGTAAAAAAAAAGTTATAGTAAAAACATGTATGAATAGAGTAATAAATGAGTGAAAAGTGAGAACTTTATATACACTTGTGAGGAGATAAAGATATTTGTGAACTTGTGTTTAAATATTTTTGGGTACTCTTATATGCGCGCAAATATGCACACATAAGCAGAGTTATGGAGAAGAAAACATGTCATTTGTTTGTTTGTTTTAAATTTCGCGCAAAGCTACACGAGAGCTGTCTGTGTTAGCCGTCCCTAATTTAGCAGTGTAAGACTAGAGGGAAGGCAGCTAGTCATCACCACCCACCTTTTACCAACGAATAATGAGATTGATCGTAACGTTATAACGCCCCCACGCCTGAAAGGGCGAGCATATTTGGTACAACCGGGAGTCGAACCTACGACCCTCAGATTACGAGTCGAGTGTTTTAACCACTTGGCCAGGCCGAGCCTACCTTTATTTGTTCCCTTCACGTGAATAGTAACAAACGGACAAATGAGTTAATGTTCTTCCTGAAAGGGTCTGAATTCTGAAGTGGCTGACCTCATGGTCACTATCATTGATATGTTTAGCAACAGGCTTGTCTGGATCATAATTATAAATGTTACGGATGTGTTCGTGTACTCGTTTGGACATCATCCGGTCTGTTTCTCCTACGCATCCACAATTTAAAGTAGTAATACAATAGATTAAGAACACTTGGATGTGAACAACGGTTTGATCACTCACGTGAAGTTGATTGCTAATACAGAACTACTGGTATTATTGTTACACGTATGGCATCGTGGACATTCGCAGCAACTTATCCCACCACACTGAACCTTTGTGATGTCTTCTGGTGACTTCAAGCGTTCATGAACTAAATTACATTTTTGGAGCTTCCTCATCGATGGCCCGGTACAGCCAGGTGGCTAGGGCTCTCGATTCTTGTCCTGAGGTGCGCGGGTTCAAATTCCTGTCACCAAACATGCTCGCCCTTTCAGCCATAAATGCCTTCTAATGTGACAGTCAATTCTACTATTCATTGGTAAAGGAATATCCTAAGAAATGACGGCGGGTGGTGATGACTAGCTGCCTTCTCTCTGGTCTTACACTGCTAAATTAGGGACTGTCAGCGTAGATAGTTCTCGTATATCTTTAGACAAAATTAAAATAAACAAAGAAATGATCCTTATCGACACGAAACAGTAGGTTTATTATTAAATGTTCCTCTCAACGTTTTGACGTATCCTAAGATTATTTTTTATTATTTTATAAACATGAACCTTTTATTATGAAATGTCAATATGAAAGTAACCTAATTTCTAAGAAAATCCTCGTTTTATGGTATCGCTAGAACTGATCTTTGTTGCAATTTTACGAGCTGAATCGATTATGTGTGGATAATAAGTGTAATCTTAAAAAACAAAACAAAAAACTGACATTTTATCCGCTTTCTGGTTAACAGGATATTTGTAATTTTACGAATAATCTAGGCAAAGAAACTTATTTTGTAATCCAGGAAAGAAAATCCGGTCGTTAGGTTTATAATACATGGAGATTGAAATAGTTTTATTTGTAGTTAAGGTCACAGTGCTGTCGTAGAAGTTTGCTGAATGGTTTGAAACATTAGATATGAACTATAGGACTGGATGACAGGTCTGAACGAAACGGATAAAGTTATGGAGTCCGTCAATGCTGGAATATGAGATTCCAATGGCGTCATCAATATACTGTTGGTATAGAACAAATACGAGTCCATCATTAACCATCAAGTTTTGCAAGGTTCACGAGAGCCCATGCGACATTTCGTGCATAGAGTTGTAGTTTATGAAGAAAGCTTTATTGAATATAACAGTTTTTTTAGATCTGACGGACGGTTTGATTTAAAATGTAATTGTCTTCATGTATGTAAAAACGTCTGGTATGGGAAAAGAAAGCACTATCTTCCCACTAATATTACAGGGGTAATCAATAACTAAAATTATTCCATTAGGAAAGTAAAGAATAACAACAATAACAAAGAAACAAAACTGATCTGTGTACTTCAAAATAAAATAGTTATAACACTGTATATTTCTTGACACCACAGACCATCAGAGCAATCCTTCTTGCTCTGGATTCGAACCCGGTATCTTTCGCATACAAGTCAAAAGGTTAATCTTTTAGCAGTATCTAGTAAATGAGTATCACATTTCTTCTCTCTTACAAAAAAAACAAAAAACAACTCTCCCTGTACTTAATCTCAAGGTCGTGAAGCGGCCCCTCGGTGGAAGCCAACTTTTTTTTTTTTCTTATAATAATCCAAATGTTTGGGATCCGAATTTCATAAGTTTTGCAGGTCAGATGATACCGGCTAATCTGAAAGGTAACTCTCAGCCGTCTGTCATAAGATTGTTTTTAACTCAAGTTGGCACGACTTTGTCTTTCTGTGTTTAGGAGTATGTCGGTAATAAAAACGACAATTAATTAGTGAAATATAAACTACAATTCTGACTCGAATGGTGGATGAATATTTCTAAATGTGAAACTTTTGTTTCAGATTTTAATGCACTTATCAATTTAGAATAATTCTTTTTTTTTTTTAAGGTTAGCACAAGGTAACGCATATTTTCTGAATATATGATGACGTAACTCGAAACACGTGCTATTGAAATACGTTATGATGACATAACTCGAAACACGTGCTATTGAAATACGTTCTTGTCAGTTCTATTTTGGTTATTCCTCTTATTTGCAAGGAAATATTTGATATTTCAAACCTGAACGGCACGCATGTGCATGGTCTAAAAGATCATGTCAAAGACCCCATGTTTCTGGTGAAAGTTCGAACTGCTAAACAGTTAGTAGTAACTACAGAGCCCTTACTTAATTAAAGAGCATGACTGTTACTTTTATGCTGCATTTATAGCTAAAAGTGCACGTGTTCAGCGGCATATCGTGGGTTCGAACCTTGAGCCTCCTGATGAGCATTTCAGCTCACTGACCGCTAGGACACACTCGACACACCTTTAAACATGAAATGCCATGCAAACACAAACATGAAACGTACCTAAGTTTCGCAACGGTTTACGTCGTGAGAAAATATCCGCCCGTTCATTCATTTTTTTATTCGGCTTTCCATTTAAGCTGTAAACGGATTTCTTGTGACAACAATAAGTATGTCGGAGCTTTGTTTGGCAAGTGAAATGCGCTTATCAACGCCCCAGGCATTCAAGAGAGCGAGGGCGCTTCAAGGCTTAGCAAGCTGTTTTATTAATAAAATATATCTGTTTCAAAAGGAGAATTAGTTAAAGTTTATACAAGTATTTTATTTGATAATTCTGTTACGTTAATGGGTGAGTGTGGCGAAGTGTTTGTGTAATTAAATACAAAAGTTCTACAACTTGTTTGACCAATCGTTTTGTTTATTACGCGATTAGGGGAACTTTACTCAACAGCAAAGTGCCGTATACCTCGACTTCGGGTAATATTCTGTGTCATAGAACAGGGAATGCCCTCTAGCGTCGTGTGAGGTCCAATAACACGAGGGGTTATTAGTAAGGTAGCGACAGAAGCTTTTTAGATAACAGAGAAGAAACATACACGCCTGCATGTCCCTCACATTGAACGATGTCCTCTTGAGATCTAAACTTCCTTATAAATCACGGCGAATATTTACTTTAATAAAACCTTATGCTGGCAAACCCGTGATTGTTGACGAATTACCTCTCCCACAAGAATATAAATATTTGGGATCGGAGCCTTAAACATCACAAACTAACACCAGATGGCAACTGTTGAAATATTATACAGTAATGTGGTTCGCAAGAGAAAAGTTTACAAAAATGTGAAAGAAAGAAGATCGTGTTACAGTGTGAACCGGTGTATACTGGTGAAGCACCCATGCAGGGGCAGTAAAAAAACAAGTATATGTTAGATGTTATTATAAATTCTATTTTGTTATTAAGGCTGCCTTAATAATAGTGCTATTATTATTATGTCACTTAATACAATTCCTTTGATAGGCAATAAATAATTTGTAATGTTTTTTATGTTTTTTACTGGAGTTATCATGAAATAATATATACCGTTCCTTTGTTTTCAGTTTTGCGCTATCCGTTCCTAATTTATCAGTGTAAGAAGGGCAGCTATCGAGTCATCCCCACGCAGTTATAGTGGGAGTGACTGTTGCTCATAACGCTCCCACTACCTACTCTCAGATTACGAGTCGAGCGCCCTAACCACCTAACTTTTCAGGACCAATATATACCACAATATAATCCATTCAGCATTCTAGAGAATCAAAAAATACGGAGAAAATAAGTATTTTACCATATTAGTAAGTAAATAAAATTAAACATTCAGGATCAGTCACTTTATCTGGAACTCATACCCCACAAGTCACTTTATCTGGAACTCATACCCCACAAGTCACTTAATTTGGAAGTTCAGTCACTTTATCTGGAACTCATACCCCACAAGTCACTTTATTTGGAACTTCAATCACATTATCTGGGACTCATATCACACAAAATAAATTTAATTTTTTCAAAAATATGAGTCGCACGACTCATAACGAAAAGTCGGTTATGACCAACCGGTGGGGTATATGGCTTGCTTTGTTCGTTTTTTAAATTTATCGCAAAGCTACACGAGGGCTATCTGTGCTAGCCATCCATACTTAAGCAGTGTAAGACTAGAGGGAAGGCAGCTAGTAATCACCACCCTCCTCCAACTCTTGAATTACTTTTTTACCAACGAATAGTGGGACTGACCGTAACATACGCTCCCATGGCTGAAATGGCGAGCGTATTTGGTGTGACAGGGATTTAAACTCGCGACCCTCAGATTATGAGCCGAGTACCCATAACTACCTGGCTTTTTCAAGCATACAGCATCAGATGAGTTAAACATAACTATTAGTACGTGTTGTATTACGCATACACACAGGCATACATGTATATATTGATATATAGCGCATAGTACCAAATGAAAACTGACCAGTTTAAAGTAATAATATTAATTTCATACAAAAGAGAGTGATTTATAAACGTAACAGATTTTCGAACACAAATACACAGAGCTAGGTTTCGGCCTCAGACTTACAACGAGTGACCATTAAATATCGTTTCTTTGTTCACACAAATCTTAACATCTACTAATGCACGAGGAAATCACGAATACAACAACAATTAGCAAATATTGAGTTCGCTAGGAGGAGTAAAATATCATCATATAACGCTTTTTAATCAATTAGAGAAAGTTTTTTCTCGGCCTGGCATGGCCGAGCGCGTTAAGGCATGCGCTCGTAATCTGAGGATCGCGGGTTCACATCCGAGTCGCGCTAAACATGCTCGCCCTCCCAGCCGTGGGAGCGTTATAATGTGACGGTCAATCCCACTTTTCATTGGTAAAAGAGTAGCCCAAAAGTTGGCGGTGGGTGGTGATGACTAGCTGCCTTCCCTCTAGTCTTACACTGCTAAATTAGGAACGGCTAGCACAGATAGCTCTCGAGTAGCTTTGTGCAAAATTCCAAAACACACACACACACAAGTTTTTCTTTCTTTGTGATGAGGAACTCTTAAGCCTAACATTTTGTTCCCTATGCAAGAATTCATAACGCTTTCTAAAGAAGACACTTTTTATAGAGTTAAGAGTTTTCCTTTTGAATCTTGCACAAAGATGCTCGACACCTCTATGCACTAATCGGTCCTAAGTTAGCAGTGACAGATTACAGGGAGCTAGTCAACACCACCCACCGTCAACTATTGGGCTACTCTTTTACCAACGAATTGTCCGGTTAACCATCAAATTACGAACGCTCTTATGATTTATAGGGCGTCTTGGGCGCCATAACCACCTGGCCATTTCATGTCTGAGGTGATCTTTCATTAATTCTGAATAATTTATGTAACTTCCGCCCCGAAGACGGGTGCTCCAACTGCTGCATAATCAGAATGGTTAAACTGGGGAGAAAACGTTTAGATAAAAAAAAAACAAATAAAAAACTTCCCGCAATAAACCGAGCAAAGAGTTTGTTTTTGAATTTCGCACAAAGGTACTCGACGGCTATCTGCGCTAGCCGTCCCTAATTTAGCAGTGTAAGACGAGAGGGAAGGCAGCTAGTCATCACCACCCACCGCCAACTCTTGGGTTACTCTTTTACTAAGGAATAGTGGGATTGACCGTCACATTATAACGCATCCACGGCTGAAAGGGCGAGCATGTTTGACGCGACGTGGATGCGAACCTGCAACCCTCAGATTACGAATCGTACGCCTTGACACGCTTGGCCGTGCCAGACCTCATTTAGTACTAAAACAGGCCTTATTTTTTACCAACAATGTTTTGAAAATGTCATTCGATACTAAAATAGGTCTTATCTTTCACCAATAATGTTTCGAAAATTGTATTCATTAGTGAATTAAACAAAGTTCTTTGAATATGTAATTTGTTTTTCAGATAGGTGTGAAAACAGTGAAGATAAACACATTTCTCATTCCCCCCTCTGACCCTAGTTCGTCAAGCCCTTCAAATGACAGTTCTAAAGTTTTTTTTGTACACACGCCATTAACCCATTACTAATAATATTCGAGTTTTTGGCTTCAGAAAACTTTTATATTTTTCCAATTACTAATCAAGTTACCCATATAAACCGAAAATTATGGTTCCGACAAACGGAACGGAAATTGAATTCATTATGTGTGGGAAACTGTGAAAAGAATTATGTGATGTCCTAATGTTCAGCCGGATAAAAGAGCAAAAAAAAAATAAACTCAGAAAAAAATTAAAGGAAGGAAAAAGCGGGTTTTAAAGTTCCTATTACTGTGTAATCCATACAGATCTTTTAGCTCACAGTCATAAGGCCGTGAAATAGCGCCTCCAAAGTCTATAATTCTACTGCCAGTTGAAAGCGACACTGAAATTGCTAATTAAAAGTTAACGCATGGCTTCGTTTGAAGCATTAACCGCCATCCCTCTAGTGGTGAAGACTGACAATACATTTTGGTGGTCATCGAGGGAGCGCCACTGGTTGAGTTTTGGAAGTCCTGAGAATTTTTCTTTCACAAAAAAGTTAACGCATGGCTTCGTTTGAAGTATTAACTGCCATCCATCTAGTGGTGAAGACTGACAATACGTTTTGGTGGTCATCGAGGGAGCGCCACTTATTGAGTTTTGGAAGTCCTGAGACTTTTTCTTTCACAAATATAACAACAACAACAAACTTTTGTTTTTTTTCATAAAGCTGATGACAAAGTTATAAGCATGTTACCTTCTTAGCCAGATAGTAATAACTGAAGTGGTAACGCTATTGACTATTACATTTTATTGCAACAAGTTATGCGTTTTGTTAATAGCTAAGCCTACCTTGTAGGTAAAATTCAGTACCGTGTACTCCAAAAATTAGGCCCGGCATGGTCAAGCACGTTAAGGCGTTCGAATCGTAATCCGAGGGTCGCGTGTTCGAATCCCCCTCGCACCAAACATGCTCGCCCTTTCAGCCGTGGTGGCGTTATAATATGACGGTCAATCCCACTGTCCGTTGGTAAAAGAGTAGTCCAATAGTTGGCGGTGGGTGGTGATGACTAGGTGCCTTCCCTTTAGTTTTACACTGCTAAATTAGTGACGGCTAGCGAAGATAGCCCTCGGGTAGCTTGGCGCGAAATTCAAAACAAACAAATAAACTCTTATAATAAAAAAAGAGTTTGTATTTATAAGAAATATGAACGAAGTATGTGGCTTAGGAGAAACGTTTTTTGTTGTTTTCTTTGCACAGAAAAATACTTATGAATTACTGTCGAATTCAATTAATGAATGAAAGTCACATAAGAGATCGGTGTGACTGAAAAGTGGATATCTATGCTTGCCTATTCTAACTCCTAATTTTGAAATTATAGATAGTCTGGTCATAAACAACAACCCCTAATCTTGTAAGACCAAACATAGAAAAATTTGACCGTCACTTTTATTGATACGACCACACCAAAAACACAAACGTAGAATGCTAGTTTTTATTCAGTTGTCTTCTATTTATTTGTTGTTAAACAGAAAGACATGTAATGGCTACAGATATATCGAAACTTAATTTTTGGCACTGTAAACGTCACTGTTGAGCCGTTGAGAGACAACTCAACGGCTTTTAACAACAAGAGGAAGGCTTCACTAGCCGCGGCTGTAAGTAGACCCCAAATCAGTCAAGAGATGGGGCTTTGAGCTGAA
Source organism: Carcinoscorpius rotundicauda (assembly GCA_011833715.1). Classification (NCBI taxonomy): domain Eukaryota; kingdom Metazoa; phylum Arthropoda; class Merostomata; order Xiphosura; family Limulidae; genus Carcinoscorpius; species Carcinoscorpius rotundicauda. The sequence goes on along the minus strand of CM022392.1, from coordinate 168,130,384 downwards.
ACTTTGTTTTAAATTTTTCGCATAGCTATCTGCGCTACCCGTCCCTAATTTATTAGTAAAATATTAGAGGGAATGCTGCTACCCACCGCCAACCCTTGGGCTACTCGAACATGCTACACTCAGATGGAGAATGAAACACCCCTTAAAACACCCCTGTTGGGCCCTGAGCATTTTTTACTTGAAAAAATCAAATTAAATTTTAGAGTCATTCTATGAGCTGCCATGTTGCGAATAAAAATACTAGAACATCATATAGACTGAAAAAGGTGACACAGTAAAGTTACCATTCTTTGTTTCCTTTGGGAATGGCTTGTTCATATTATGCATAATTGTGCCATCAGAAAAGAAACTGAAACCATTTGTGAACTTCTAACAGAGTATAGAACAATAACTAAGTCTTATTTTAATAAACAAAGTGATAATCACCTTTGAACAGATTCTGTCTTAACAACGAACCTCGTATGCTACGAGCGTATTGGTTCGTTGGATTTTGTGGTTCAGAGTGAGTTAGAAGTTACCGTGATACGCTCACGAAACTCCGATTCTGACATTTGTAATGGTCGTAACGCAAAGCAAAATATAAATAATACGATTACAAGTTTTACAATGTTGAAAGCAGAAAGGTAGTCACTTTATAAGGTTTTAAAGAGGAGTGTTTTCTAAGTATAATATGCTATGGCTTTGTTTTTATAGTTTTTTTTTGTATTTTACGGTTGAAGAAGTTACGTGTTTTTTGTTGTTTTTTCGGAGAGCAGACTTTTCTTCGTCAGGAATGAATACCCTGTTCTTCCACTTTTTCATTGTGTTCTGAATATTCCGGAAAGATGCACGAAGAACATCCGTTATTATTTAATTATGAATTAACGGACCAAAGTCGAAAAACTAGTAAACGGCACCCACCGCCAACTCTTGGGCCATTCGTAACTGATTGAATGGGGGGGATTAGGGATTTTGACTGCTACTGTTATTGGGCAAGTACGTTCTAAAGTTCAGAGTTTTTTGGGTTTTTTTAGGCAATGAGTCTCGAACCATGAATTCTCGTCTGATTGATATTTGAGGCACTGGACAACCCTCTGCCTATTTTCTTAAACTCTAGCTTTTAAGAATATTTGGCGACTAGATTCTTTTCTGTTTGTGATTACTGAGTGATTTTCAGTAGGGGTGAGTATCTCATCTTATTGGTTAATAAGATACGTATCTGGATACAAAACTTTAAGCAGTGGTTTGTTAGAAGATTTGACAGTGCACTAGCCGTCCATAATTTAACAGTGTAAAACTAGAGGGAAGGCAGCTTGCCATCACCGCCCATCGCCAACTCTTGGGCTACTCTTTCAACGAATAGTAGGATTGACCGTAACTTTATACCACCTCCATGGCTGAAAAGGTGAGCATGTTTGGTGTGAGGGGGGTTCGAACCCGCGACCCTCGAATTGCAAGTTGAGTGCCTTAACCACCGGGCCCATAATCTGTGAAGATAAATAAAACGTATGGTACCGGATGATAGATATATCGACACAATCATATCATGGCATTATGATATTGTTGTATCACCATAACTTTGGTATTCAGAGTGGGTCGCAAACTTTTTAAACATAAAAAAATTAACAACTGTTAAAAAAAGAAGATAAAAGCCGAGACAGTTAAAACGTAACTATATATATAATATACTTTTAACCGATACATTTAACAAATATTAAAATAACTTTCCCTCTTACAAATGGTCAGAGTAATTAGCAGTGTTCAACTTGAAGAGAAAACCACCCTAACAGTTTTTAATCTGGCTGTTAGATATATAACTGGTTGCTCTGCATCGTAAACATTACAAGTAATTTGAAATCGTATGTGTCTCCATGCTAATAACTATAGCTCTAATTACAGTTTCTGGCCTAAGACAAGAAGAGAACGAACGATGCTGGGAACTGGGGAGAGTTCACTCTTGCCCTCTGTACCGCCCTTCCCCTCGGGTATGTGTCTAAATAATAAAGATTAAGTAACGCAACTGTGTCTGAGACGTTTAACTTTCTATTCAATCAGTGGAACACACACGTTGAAGGTTGGGATATAAAAACAGTTGAATGTCGAATCGCAACGCTGTAAGAAAAGCGTTTTGTACCATATCTATACAACTTTGTCGTGTAAGTCAGCGGTCCAACGTGTACCCATTTATGGTCTACGTAAAATGATTGTTACGGCTTACGGAGAGAGAGAGCAAAAAAAAAAACTTGTTTGAAATGCATTTAACAGCTTGTTTATCAAACAGCAGAAGACAAAATGCCTTCACAGGATAACAGGAAAGGTTAAGAAATAAAAAAAAATTATTGTGGCAAAGAGACAAGGTTTAAGTTCCACGTGCTTGTTGTGTTAAACTTGAAACAGAAACGGCGTATGTAATTAAATGATAAAATTTACATTAACCGCATGACGTAAATGACAGATGTATTTCACTTCGCACAAACAACCAATGTGTCATAAATAAGATTATAAACATAAAGTCTAAAGAAGGCGCTAGTAATTTGGATCCTTGTGTTGGAATCAGATTATTTTCATCGGTTTTATATACGATCGTTTTGAATTATTAACACGATGGGTCAACTGAGCTCTGCCCACCACTGGTATCGAACCCCTGTTTTTAGCGGTGTGAGTTTGCAGATATACTGTAATAAGGAGCATTTATCTAATCACGCGCAGTCTGTTAAACTTCTAGAAATATAATTTTCTTTAGTTTATGGCTTGGGTACTATTACTTTTTCCCAAATGTTCATATAATTTATAGATGCAATTCAGTTGATTAACAACGCCACAGATATTTTACTAACAATATTTTGTTTATCTTCGGTATTATTATTTGAAAGAAATATTCCTAAATGCTCTACTAATAATCGTAGCAACCCATTTATTTAGAGTTTTATCATCTTTCAACTTTAATATTAAACTTTGACTTGTTTAAAGCACATCAATCTCATATTTTAACTTCGATATTAAAATTTCGCTTGTTTTCTTACATCTTCATCATATTTCAATTCGAATATTAAACTTTGACTTGTTTTATGAACAGATTAATAGCATTTCAACATGAATATTAAACTTTGACTTTTTATGTACGTCTTTATTATATTTTCAACTGAATATTTAACTGTGACTTGTTTTATGTACGGCTTTTGTATTTGAAATTGTATGTTATACTTTGACTTGTTTTCTGCACATATTTATTATATTTTAACTTGAATATATAATTTTGACTTGTGTTATGTGCATCTTTATCATATTTCAACTTCAATATTAATCTTTGACTTGTTTTAAGTACATTTTTATCAGATTTCAGCTTGGATATTAAACTTTTACTTGTTTTATGTGAATCTTTTTTATATATCAATTTGAATATTAAACTTTGACTTGTTTTATGTACATCTTTATGTTATTTCAACTTTCGTATTAAACTCTGAAATGCCCCCCAGTGGCTCAGCGGTATGTCTGCGGACTTACACGCTAAAATACCGGTTTCGATACTCGTGGTGGGCAGAGCACAGATAGCCCATTGTGTAGATTTGTGCTTAATTCAAAATAGCAAATCTGAAATGATTGATGTACAGATTCATCGTATTTCGAGTGCAATATTAAACTTTGACTTCTTTTATTACATCTTTATCATATTTCAACATGAATATTAAACTTTGACTTCTTTTATTACATCTTTATCATATTTCAATATGAATATTAAACTTTGACTTCTTTTATTACATCTTTATCATATTTCAACATGAATATTAAACTTTGACTTCTTTTATTACATCTTTATCATATTTCAATATGAATATTAAACTTTGACTTCTTTTATTACATCTTTATCATATTTCAACATGAATATTAAACTTTGACTTCTTTTATTACATCTTTATCATATTTCAACATGAATATTAAACTTTGACTTCTTTTATTACATCTTTATCATATTTCAACATGAATATTAAACTTTGACTTCTTTTATTACATCTTTATCATATTTCAACATGAATATTAAACTTTGACTTCTTTTATTACATCTTTATCATATTTCAACATGAATATTAAACTTTGACTTCTTTTATTACATCTTTATCATATTTCAACATGAATATTAAACTTTGACTTCTTTTATTACATCTTTATCATATTTCAACATGAATATTAAACTTTGACTTCTTTTATTACATCTTTATCATATTTCAACATGAATATTAAACTTTGACTTCTTTTATTACATCTTTATCATATTTCAACATGAATATTAAACTTTGACTTCTTTTATTACATCTTTATCATATTTCAACATGAATATTAAACTTTGACTTCTTTTATTACATCTTTATCATATTTCAACATGAATATTAAACTTTGACTTTTTTATACATCTTTATCATATTTCAACATGAATATTAAACTTTGACTTCTTTTATTACATCTTTATCATATTTCAACATGAATATTAAACTTTGACTTCTTTTATTACATCTTTATCATATTTCAACATGAATATTAAACTTTGACTTCTTTTATTACATCTTTATCATATTTCAACATGAATATTAAACTTTGACTTCTTTTATTACATCTTTATCATATTTCAACATGAATATTAAACTTTGACTTCTTTTATTACATCTTTATCATATTTCAACATGAATATTAAACTTTGACTTCTTTTATTACATCTTTATCATATTTCAACATGAATATTAAACTTTGACTTCTTTTATTACATCTTTATCATATTTCAACATGAATATTAAACTTTGACTTCTTTTATTACATCTTTATCATATTTCAACATGAATATTAAACTTTGACTTCTTTTATTACATCTTTATCATATTTCAATATGAATATTAAACTTTGACTTTTTTATTACATCTTTATCATATTTCAACATGAATATTAAACTTTGACTTTTTTATTACATCTTTATCATATTTCAACATGAATATTAAATTTTGACTTCTTTTATTACATCTTTATCATATTTCAACATGAATATTAAACTTTGACTTCTTTTATTACATCTTTATCATATTTCAATATGAATATTAAACTTTGACTTCTTTTATTACATCTTTATCATATTTCAATATGAATATTGAACTTTGACTTGTGTTATGTACATATTTCTCCTCTTTGAACTTGAATATTAAACTGTGACTTGTTTTATGTGTATCTTTGTCATATTTCAATTTCAGTATTAAAGTTTGACTTGTTTTATGTACAGATTCATGGAATTTCAAGTTGAATACTAAACTTTGACTTATTTGGTATAGATTTTCGTAACATTTCATTTTGAGTATTAAATTTTCACTTGCTTTCTATGGATGTTTATAGTATTTTATTTGAATCTAAATATTGATTTGCTTTCTAGTATTTAGGCAAAATGAAATGAAACTGTGAGCTAAATATTAGAAATTGTTACAACAAACTTTGGGTTTCTGTACTCGCAGTGAGCAGATCAACAACTCTGTGAAACTGAAGTTTAAACAAATAAACCTTTAATATCCCACAACTGGAGCTAAAAAGAACAAGAAGCCAATTTCTTTATAAATTATGCAATTCGCGGCCTTCAAATGTAGCTATGGGACTATCTTGTAGTTGGTTTGGTGTAAGCAATGATTTGAGACTGTTTTTGAAATCTCCAGAAGTTCTAAGGATAACATTAAACACGCCTCTTTGCTCTGGAGGATAATAAATGGTTTGTTTTTGGATATAATCTACATGGAATGTTATAAATAAAAATTTGAATTATCTTTTGTTTCCGAGCCTTTTCGTTAAATCTGTATGTATCAGTGATCCTGTTTTCTGAGAATACAAATTAACGATGCACTATATAACCCCCTATCCTCCACCCCATTCTGTATTGTAACAGCTTGACGAATTGTAGCTTCAGGAAAAATGTTTATTACATATATAAGACTTTGCTGTAATGAACTTTGTGTATTTCATATCGGAGACAGTGATATTCCGAAAGACAAATTCCCGCCACTTGCACTGGAGTTTCCCTTATTTTTCTTTTTGTTTATCAACTATTTCACGCTGTTCTCACAACAGTAGTTATTAATATTATGAGATGTAAGATTATAGACGTAGTACTGAATAAATATTAGGCCTAAATGCGTAATTGCTTTGGCGTTCGATTTTCGAAATATGAGGCTGTATTCTTCATGTCAATTGCTGTAGTCAGTAAAACATTTTTTTTTATTATCAAAAAGTCTGGTTTTGAAAAGGAAGGATTCTTTAAAAGGTAATTTCCAAACGTTGAAATTTCTTTTTCTTACGGTGTTGTGAATCACGGCTTTAAAAATAACAATATCCAGACATCCAAAAAGTTATGCAAGCATGAATGAATAGAACCTTCTTTGTTTCAATAACCGCTCAGGCATTTGTTTCAAAGAACAGTGACTACACTTTTGTGAATCAGAGGCAAGTCTAAGAAATGATAACGTTAAAATATGTGGTTCGATTTTCTGCGGTTTATAACAAAAATAGTCCAATGTGGTTTTACTATGAAACAGACAGACTATACCTTTGTTTAATCAAGACTTTCTTGGTAGAAATTTACAATTATATAAAGATAACTCACATACATCATAAGACAACTTACAAACCTCAAAAGACAACTTAATATATATATCATAAGACAACTTACAAACCTCATAAGAAACTTACAAGCATCACAAGACAACCAAAAAACTCCATAAGACAACTTACAAGCATCATATGATAACTTGTGGACAACAAGAAATCAGATATCCTTGTTGATACATCTATGAGGTCATCACGAAACAATATTAAGAATGACTCGGCAAGATAAAATACGAGGACTGTTTGAATTGCGCGGCTCCAGTTGGTTCCAGAGAAATCCGCTTGGTGTCGCTAGGTTTGCACAGATCAACTGATTACGACACCATTTCCCGATCGCAGATATCTTCATTTGTGTATTAGCTACGCGGTTTTAAGTGAAGTGTGATTTTTTCGTTTGGCGGATTTCAGAATGAATGACCTGAAGGAGCAACGACTTGCTGTGAAATTTTGTGTTAAACTTGGAAAATCTGCGACTGAAACTTTGGCTATGCTTACGGTTATGTTGCTATGAAGCGTACGGCATGTTTCAAGTGGCATGAACGTTTTAAGGATAGTCGACAGTCCATTGAAGATGATGAGCGACCTGGACGTCCTTCAACGTCAACTAACACCCACACGTCGACAAAATCAACACCCTGGTGCGGGCGAATCGACGTCTGACTGTCAGGGAGCTTGCTGAAGAGTGTGGGATATCAGTTGGATATTGTTACGAGACTTTGACCGAAAAATTTAAGATGCACCGCATTGCTGCGAAATTTGTGCCTCAGAACTCGTGAGTTTTTGGTCAAACACTCGATCACTGTTCTTCCCCCCCCCCTTCTCACCTGACCTTGCTCCTTGCAATTTTTTTCTTGTTCCCCAAACTCACAAGACCCTTGAAAGGAAGAAGATTTGAGACGATTTCCAAGATTAAGGCAAATGCGACGAAGGAGCTGGAGGACATTACAAAAGAAGCGTACCAGGACTGTTTTAACAAGTGGAAACACCATTGGGATAAGTGTGTGCGTTGGGGAGGAGAGTACTTTGAAGGGGTCTCAGACCTGTAACTTCTAAATAAAGTACATTTTGTTTTATGACGTCAGTCCGCGTATTTTTTTAAACAGCCCTCGTATTATTGTTTCGCCGTAATCATATTCTTTTGTTTATTTCTTTGTTTCAGAATTCCAATCAAAGCTACATTACTGTTAACCTTACAGTCTAAACCAGCTCTTTTTAACGTTTCTTAATCGCAGGGGTCAACTCGCTGCGTCTTTAAATTGTTGCGAGCCACAAAAATACACGAGAAACGAAGAAACGTTTAAATATGATATTGTGCCTGTTTGTGTTTGCTTGTTTTCGCGAAATTCCACGAACAGACAATGTGGCTGAGAAAGATTGTTCTAGAAGGAAGGAAGCATCGTGGATTGCTCTTGTCTGACCAATTTGACCCTCATTTTGAAAGTGAAAACACGGTCCCAAAATATGGCGTCTGTTTTAGCCACAGTGAGACATGAACGTGAACCATGGGAATCATAATCTGGACACACTAACCACTGGGCAGCACGGTACCCAACAGAGTTAATATACGTATATTTACTTAACTTAAGAGTACATAACGAAAAACAAAAACCGTATGTTAACGGTTTGCTGAAAACTTAATTATTTGTTGCTTTCAATAACCATGGTGAGCACAGTACATAATCCATTGTTAACTTAACTAAAACACAAAATTACTGACTAACTCACCAACTTTCTACTCTTGATTTGTTTCAAAATGTGCTTGTTAATCGTCAGGCTAACTTGATCCTTCGTAGAAAGTTTCTGGTTTGTTTCTTTCTTTATTTAAGATAATATTACAACACAATAGGTATTTGAGATATGTACACCACAGGGGTCGAGGTTTAGCTTGAGGGGTCTTCGTTTTTTGTTAAAATGTTAAATGAAGTTTAAGCTTAACCTTATTCCACTGGTCGATTTTTAAAAATTAATTTATTCTTTTTTATTTTATCTCTTTGTTTGCCCCCCGATAGCACAACTGTATGTCTACGGATTTACAACGCTAAAATCAGGGGTTCGATTCTCCCCGGTGGTCTCACCAGATAGCTCGATGTAGCTTTGCTATAAGAAAACACATACGCTGTTTGTTTGATTTTAAGCACAAAGCTACGCAGTGGGTTATCTGTGTTTTGTCCGCTCTGATTATCGAAACGTGGTTTTTAGTGAGTAAGTCCACAGATATAATAGTGAACCTCCTGGGGGAAAGCTCTTTGTTTTTAACTTCCAGCTGTTTTTATGAGTTTGAAGGCTATTATTAACACAGAAGGGTTTGGAAGCTAAGTTAACAGTCCGTGGATCGGTTACTTAGATTCTATCCTTTCTTCTCAACGCGACATTATCATTAGAAGAAAACCTAACTAGGCTGAGCTGCGCTGTGGAAACTTTTCGGATATACAAAACAATGTTCTATCAACAGTAAAGAAACCTTTTGAAATTTTACGACAAATAAGATGGAGAAAGAAAAGAAAGTGCTCGCGCGTGCGTGTTTTCATATGATAAAGATACATTGGGCTATCTGCTAAGTTCACCGAAACAAGAAACGAAACGTCTCAGATTTCCGGAGCGAATATTCTTTGTCTGATTGTGTGAGACGAATAACAAAACTTGGATCAAGGCACGGTTTTAGTTCAGCGTGTACAAGAACCATGGTGGAGTCTTTTTGATGGACTGTCTTCTTTATATTCGATAACACAAAGACGTATAACTAAGAATGAATAAAAAAACGTCGTAAAACTTGAAGTACGCATGCAATCATCTCGAAACTAAAAGCTCTCCAGCCATGGGTAATTACATGAGGTTAAGCCTCGTATCATTTGGTATGTTCGTTTGTTTGTCTTGCTTGACCGAAACAAGGACAGTGGAAAACAATAAAATATTGTGAAAACAAAAGACGTGGGCTGGGGCGACGGTATCAACAAAGAAACTCGAAGTGCACTACGTCCTTATAGCTTTTAAATTGCTAATTACGTGGCTTACGAGGTGCAAATAATTAGCACACGGAATTTCCTGGGTTTTTAAGGAAAACGTCACAGACCTTGTGTTATTTATCTACTTTCCAGAATACTTAGAACAAATATTCTGAGGAGTGGAATTAGCGGAAAACGTCTGCGTGTTGAATCAACACTAACAATTGTCTGTTTCATATTAGCCGATAAAACTTGTTAATTAAGCTTACCTTCCACCAGGGGAAGATTAGAAACTCGTGATTTAAGTACTTATGTTGCGACTTATTGATAAATCGTTTATGATTATTCTGAACAGCAGAGTTTGTTTTAAGTACAAAGCTGCACAATGGGATGTCTGTACAGCGTACAGTGGACTACCTCGGATTTTAGCATCACAAGCTTTCAGAATTACAGGCTCGAAGGGGGTAAAGAAAAACAAACTTAGCTCGTTTTTTAGTGCTAATAAAACAACTTTTTTATGTAAAACTTTACCTCTGAAATATTACTAATTCAAGATGCACAAAGCTATTTAATATCCATAAAGTTTCATAGAATAGAACGACAAGCTGGGACTTGTAATCCGTTATTAATGTTAAACTACCTCGGAAATTAAAAATGGATTCCAAGCAATTGTAAATTACACAATGAATACGTTTTTGTTCTTGAATAACACTACGTAACAAAATGTTTACTTTTTCTTCTTCTTGGACAGAAAGTGTTATTTCCCAATTTCTTATGCCTAAAGTAAATGGAAAAGACCTATTTTTCTTTTCAAACTTTGCTTTTGTGACCTGGGAGCTGATAACGAAAACATGATGGCAGATTATATTTGGGTGCTGATACGTGAAAGTGATTTACATTACAATCGCAAGTCTCAAAAACATTTTTGTATCACTTTCAATACAAATACATGTAAATCTTGATTCATATGTTGTTTTATTCAGACCTCGTGTAAATGCAAATGTGCAAATTTTCCCGTTTTTACATATAAAATAGGTTAATTTCTAAATTTCATTATCCAGGTCACAAAAACAAAGTTTGAAGGGAATAATGGCCATTTTCTGTACTTTTACAACATAAGCAATTAAAAAATAACACATACTATCCAGGAAAAAACATTGTGGTACATCGTGTTATTAGGAGTATGCATACAAGTATATGGGCTGAATCCATTGGTTTGATGTCAAGTGCGTATCATTACGGTGTGAATTGTTATTTTCTGTTGTTGTATGATTATGACAGTTTATTAATTATCTTTAACCTGCCATAGAATAAATGTAGACCTTAATTATTAGCAGGCTGAGATAGAGGTAGCGTAGAAACCTTAATTATTAGCAGGCTGAGATAGAGGTAGCGTAGAAACCTTAATTATTAGCAGGCTGAGATAGAGATAGCGTAGAAACCTTAATTATTAGCAGGCTGAGATAGAGATAGCGTAGAAACCTTAATTATTAGCAGGCTGAGATAGAGGTAGCGTAGAAACCTTAATTATTAGCAGGCTGAGATAGAGATAGCGTAGAAACCTTAATTATTAGCAGGCTGAGATAGAGATAGCGTAGAAACCTTAATTATTAGCAGGCTGAGATAGAGGTAGCGTAGAAACCTTAATTATTAGCAGGCTGAGATAGAGATAGCGTAGAAACCTTAATTATTAGCAGGCTGAGATAGAGGTAGCGTAGAAACCTTAATTATTAGCAGGCTGAGATAGAGGTAGCGTAGAAACCTTAATTATTAGCAGGCTGAGATAGAGATAGCGTAGAAACCTTAATTATTAGCAGGCTGAGATAGAGGTAGCGTAGAAACCTTAATTATTAGCAGGCTGAGATAGAGATAGCGTAGAAACCTTAATTATTAGCAGGCTGAGATAGAGGTAGCGTAGAAACCTTAATTATTAGCAGGCTGAGATAGAGGTAGCGTAGAAACCTTAATTATTAGCAGGCTGAGATAGAGGTAGCGTAGAAACCTTAATTATTAGCAGGCTGAGATAGAGGTAGCGTAGAAACCTTAATTATTAGCAGGCTGAGATAGAGGTAGCGTAGAAACCTTAATTATTAGCAGGCTGAGATAGAGGTAGCGTAGAAACCTTAATTATTAGCAGGCTGAGATAGAGGTAGCGTAGAAACCTTAATTATTAGCAGGCTGAGATAGAGGTAGCGTAGAAACCTTAATTATTAGCAGGCTGAGATAGAGATAGCGTAGAAACCTTAATTATTAGCAGGCTGAGATAGAGATAGCGTAGAAACCTTAATTATTAGCAGGCTGAGATAGAGGTAGCGTATCAGCGTTTCCAGTTGATAACTGCTTATTCCAATAAGTAAGGTTATTTGTTTGTTTGTTTCAGGGCAAAACTACGTTGAATTATGTGTTATGTTGATTACGTGTAATCTAGCCTAGCACTTTAGTGTTGTACGTCTATAGACTTACCGCATTTCCACCAGGGGACAATAAATAATGAAGGTACTCTTGAGAAATTCTTCCATTTTTATTTACATCAGACAAAATGAACTAAATATTACGTTCCGTACAAAATAAATTAATTACTTATATAAAAACGAAAACAAATTAACCTTAATGAGTGTAGTTTGTGTTATATTATTTTGTTACAATATTATTTATAAATATTAAAGGCCCGGCACGGCCAGATAAATAAGGTACTCTACTCCCAATTCCTCCGTCACGGGTTCGAATATCCGTCACACCAAACGTGCTCGCCCTTTCAGCCGTGGGAGCGTTATAATGTTACGGTCAATCACACTATTCGTTGGTAAAAGAGTAGCCCAAGAGTTGGCGGTGGATGATGATGACTAGCTGCCTTCCCTCTAGTCTTACACTGCTAAATTATGGACGGCTAGCGCAGACAGCCCTCGAGTTGCTTTGGGCGAAATTCAAAACAAACAAATGAATATTATAATACATTGTTTCGTCAAACTGAGTATTCTCGTAATGTCATCAGAACTGAAGAATTCGAAGGTTTCAAGCGGCATCACGTCTCGAACATTGAACCTTGCTTATGAAGTAGTTCTAAAGAAATATTGAAAGTTAATTCATTTATATTTTATTGCTTGTTGTTAAGAGTAAAGCAAGACAATGGGCTATCTGTGATTTTATTAATATAACACAAACTACACTCATTAAGGTTAATTTGTTTTCGTTTTTATATAAGTAATTAATTTATTTTGTACGGAACTATGTTTTTAGCGTTATAAGTCCGCGGATTTACCACTGAGCCAATGGTGAAGGGATATGTTTTGTAAACAATATTAAGTTGGTACTATCGCAAATAACGGCGTGAAATAAATTAAATGAGATTGAGTGACGTCATCATAGAGAAATGTATCAACGGGAATTTATTGCTTAGGTTTATGTTTTCTTAAACACGTGTTTTTATTAGTTGTCAGGAAACATGAATTATGAAATGTAAGTTATGTTCTGGAGTGTCATGTTAAACTGAAGTACAAATATTACGTATTTTATAGCTTGAAGAAAATAAACTTAAACCTACAATCGTTCCTATAACCCTTAGTTGTACCATTCGGTGGAATATCGTTAACTTTAAAGCTCTAAGTTATAACACTAAAATCAGGGTATAGATTCTCTGCAGTGGACTCAGCAAATAGCCAAACGTGACATTAAAAACAACCAAAGAAAACTTTCGTCGTAAATAATTCTTAAAATTATGTAATTAAACAATAGAAATCACCTAAAGACCTCACTTGTTCTGGCAGATTTAAATACCCTCTTCTGAAACAACGGTCAGTCTTCAGATTTACAATGATAAAACCATGGGTAGACGCAACACATCCTGATACGGCTTTGTTCTAAAAAACACATACACACACCCGGAATTATATACATATATATTTATATATTTGCTGGTAGTGGTTTTTATCTTCTATGTTTTTGGAAAATATTAGTAAACTATCTTTTTTTTTCTTTTATTAATTCAAGAAAATCAAAATTGAGCATGAAAATACCAAGGTGGCGCTGTTCTTGATTCTGCAAAAAAGAAAAGAAAAGTATATTGTTGTTAATCAAATATAAAGATGAAATGTGGGAAAGGAACACCGACAGTTTCATTCTGTTTATTGTGGTCATAGCAACATAAAAAACAGATTTATGTAAATCAATGATATGTTAGTAATATTTGTTTGTATTGGAATTTCGCGCAAAGATACACGAGGGCTCTTTGCGCTAGCCGTCCTTAACTTTGGAGTGTAAGACTAGAGGGAAGGTATCCAGGCATCAACGCCCACAGCCAACTCTTGGGCGACTCTTTTACCAACGAATAGGCCCCCCAGTGGCTCAGCGGTATGTCTGCGGACTTACACGCTAAAATCCGGGTTTCGATACCCGTGGTGGGCAGAGCACAGATAGCCCATTGTGTAGCTTTGTGCTTAATTCTAAATAACAAATAACAATAACCAACGAATAGTTGGATTAACCATAAAATTATAACGCCCTTACGGCGGAAAGGGCGGGCATGTGTGGTGCAACCAGGATTCGAACCCTCGATCCTCAGATTACGAGCCGAACGCTTTAACCCACCTGGCCCTACCAGGCATGTTAGTAATATTTAATTACGGTAAACAATGTTGATTTAAATAGCCACAAGTACTTATTATCAGACTTTTCAATTTTTTAAAAAAACTTGTAACTTTGTATTTAGTTGTTTTCTGAATTAATTAGGACATTGGCGGCCATTTTTAAGCGCACTCTTATTTTGTCATAAAAACTAATATTAAATATTAATTTATAAAACAGGCACAGATTCCACTTTTGTTTAATCTAACAAGCTGACTTACAATTTAATAAACGCGCAAGACAAAATTCGTTTTACTTAACTTAATAAATAGCTTATTTCGGGTGGTTTGACAATTAACAAAATTTTTGTTGACTTGTTCGTTGTTTTGAGCTGCGTTTGTTTGAATATTTGTTGTTATTTGTTTCCGATATTTGCCGAAAGCTACTTTAATCGAATAACAGGATTTGACGTATACTATTATAACGCCAACAAAATGCGGAGGACAGTTTTGAAACAACGAGATGAGAGCCTTGGACTTTCGAATTCGTACTACAACACTCAACCAGGTCACGTCTGCCCTCTCCCCCTCTGTTTGAGTCAACTTCTGGTCTTTCGTCAGACGGCAACTGGTCAGTGTCATCGCATTTACTGGTAGAGCCAATCTGTACAAGCCATCTCTCCACGTTCACGATGGATCGGTAACTCATACCACAACACTCTTCCAAGTGTCGTCTGCCCTCCACCCCCTTTATTTGAGTCAACTTCTGGTCTTTCAACAGACGGTAACTGGTCAATATCATAGCATCTACAGGTAGAGCCAATCAGTTCAACAATACATGCCGTCCCTTTACGCTCAAGATGGAGCTCTCTCATCATAAAGTCAGGACAGACAGATGAGAGAACAGATACATTTCAGACTGGTTATAATAATACAAGGGTGTGACAAGGAAGTGATTGTTTATGGTCAATGGTGGTTATCTTGAAGGCCAAACTTTTAAAATCGTTAAAAAATTAGTGACGTACGTTTCGAAAGGTTACTATTTACAGTTTCTGCAGTTTCTGAAACAGCCTCAAATGGCTGTATCGATAACCGCTCGTGAATTCTGAAAACAAATTGGGTAAACTAAGATACGCGAATAAAAGAAAATTAAATACGCTTGTCGTTTAGAAAATATCGCAAACCGCGGCATAAATGATGTTTGTAACTTCCACGTGTGTGTCAGTTTTATTAAGATACATCTCGTGTTGTTAAATTTGTAAACACTTTTAACTTTACTGCTTGAACACCCTATTCTAATCCTATGGACTTTAGTTTTGAGTGCTGTTATATTTTTGGGGCATTGTGTGAAACTTTATTTCGTATTTCATCATCTAAAACTGGAGCACCTGCTAAAAAGATCGGTCATCCATGGTCTAAAATCTGCAGCTAAGAATTTCGGCAAATATAAAATGCCCAGAAAGTCTTGGCAGCATTGTGAATGTCCATTAGATTGTGTGAACTGTGTACTATGTGATAGAGCAGATAAAAATTCTTAATCTTTTCAATCTGTGACGTAACTATGTCTTGTCACTTAATATTATATGGTCAGTACTATAGTTTACACACTTTCAGTGTAGACTCTTCATCATCGAAACTCTAGAATCCTGGTTTCGATACCCCTGTTTATCACAGCTTAGATAGTCGTTTGCGTAGCCTTTTCCTTAACTACAGACAAATCGTTCCGTTCCGTTCCGATGTGTCGGTATTTGAGTATTGTTGTTAAATACCCAGGAGGGTCAGGTACATTTGACCTCTTCCTCCTTCCCGAACATTCATAGCATCAAAAAAAAATTGATTTCTTTTTTTTATTTCATTTTTTTATTTTTATTATTTTTTTTTATAGCTTTGGGCCAGAGTAAAAGTATAACTTGATGCTCAGGCCCGTTTCAGGGCTCAGACCATGCATGGACGAACAAGAATTTTTTTTGTTTTTAAATTCTCTCTGAGCTGTGTGGTGTCAAACATTTTCAAATAATATGCCCAACAAGCGCCACCTCTCGGCGTTGAGACGTATGATGCTCTATGAGTAATAAGGTGGATGTGCACAAAATTGTCATCCACACGGCGACAAAAATACTTTAAAAATGAAATATTCTTACTAATTCGTCAAGGTTTTATAATTATTACGGCATGGATTACACAGCACTTTCTGGCTAGTTCACTAGTATTTCAACAGTTGTCACGGTATGGGTTACACAACACTTTCTGGTTAGTTCGGTTGTATTTCAACAGTTGTCACGGTATGGGTAACACAACACTTTGTGGCTCGTTCGGTTGTATTTCAACAGTTGTCACGGTATGGGTTACATAAAACTTTCTGTCTAGTTTGGTTGTATTTCAACTGTTGTCACGGTGCGGGTTACACAACATTTCCTGGCTCGTTCGGTTGTATTTCAACAGTTGCCACGGTGCGGGTTACACAACATTTCCTGGCTAGTTCACTAGTATTTCAACAGTTGTCACGGTATGCGTTACACAACACTTCCTGGCTCGTTCGGTTGTATTTCAACTGTTGTCACGGTATGCGTTACACAACACTTCCTGGCTCGTTCGGTTGTATTTCAACAGTTGTCACGGTGCGGGTTACACAACATTTCCTGGCTCGTTCGGTTGTATTTCAACAGTTGCCACGGTGCGGGTTACACAACATTTCCTGGCTAGTTCACTAGTATTTCAACAGTTGTCACGGTATGCGTTACACAACACTTCCTGGCTCGTTCGGTTGTATTTCAACTGTTGTCACGGTATGCGTTACACAACACTTCCTGGCTCGTTCGGTTGTATTTCAACAGTTGTCACGGTGTGAGTTACACAACACTTCCTGGCTCGTTCGGTTGTATTTCAACAGTTGTCACGGTGTGAGTTACACAACACTTTCTGTCTAGTTCGGTTGTATTTCAACAGTTGTCACGGTGCGGGTTACACAACATTTCCTGGCTAGTTCGGTTGTATTTCAACAGTTGCCACGGTGCGGGTTACACAACATTTCCTGGCTAGTTCACTAGTATTTCAACAGTTGTCACGGTATGCGTTACACAACACTTCCTGGCTCGTTCGGTTGTATTTCAACTGTTGTCACGGTATGCGTTACACAACACTTCCTGGCTCGTTCGGTTGTATTTCAACAGTTGTCACGGTGCGGGTTACACAACATTTCCTGGCTCGTTCGGTTGTATTTCAACAGTTGCCACGGTGCGGGTTACACAACATTTCCTGGCTAGTTCACTAGTATTTCAACAGTTGTCACGGTATGCGTTACACAACACTTCCTGGCTCGTTCGGTTGTATTTCAACTGTTGTCACGGTATGCGTTACACAACACTTCCTGGCTCGTTCGGTTGTATTTCAACAGTTGTCACGGTGCGGGTTACACAACATTTCCTGGCTCGTTCGGTTGTATTTCAACAGTTGTCACGGTATGCGTTACACAACACTTCCTGGCTCGTTCGGTTGTATTTCAACTGTTGTCACGGTGTGAGTTACACAACACTTCCTGGCTCGTTCGGTTGTATTTCAACAGTTGTCACGGTGTGAGTTACACAACACTTTCTGTCTAGTTCGGTTGTATTTCAACAGTTGTCACGGTGCGGGTTACACAACATTTCCTGGCTAGTTCGGTTGTATTTCAACAGTTGTCACGGTGCGGGTTACACAACATTTCCTGGCTAGTTCGGTTGTATTTCAACAGTTGTCACGGTGTGGGTTACACAACATTTCCTGGCTAGTTCGGTTGTATTTCAACAGTTGTCACGGTGCGGGTTACACAACATTTCCTGGCTAGTTCGGTTGTATTTCAACAGTTTTCACTTCCCATCTGAAGCTACGTCACTTCTCTTACAAGATGTCATTATTCCTTCTATTTTTATTCGAGGCTGAAATAATGTGTATTGTTCAAACTCAACATAACCTAAACAGACAAAATAAATTACGGTTACGCGCGGTTCATTTAACATATTTCAAAAAAACAGTGTTTTGATAATATATGTATATACAGTATCTGGATTATAGGTCTTTTCAGTCCTCGGTTCGAAATTCGGAAAATGAAAGTCATCCACGTGCCTTCTGTTACAAACAGATAATCTTTTATTAGTGGTGAAGAGAAACGATTTTTTATGTAACTGTCGTTTAGAGCAAAACTTTCAACTTTGACACGTGATCTAAAACGAAACCAGAAGCGCATGTGCGGCGAAACTGACACCGACGTTTTTGACATGCGCTCTTATTAGCAACCGGTACAAGAATCCTACTTTGCGTATTCACATTTCTAGTTTCTTAGAAGCAGCGTGGCGAAGAATGCGTGTTTTTGATGTGTGTATGCTTTTTTTTTATTATTCTCTAGAGCTTGAACACGAATCATATTTAAAGTGAATACAAGAATAAAGCGTTATTTGGAAGGATCGTTAAGCTAAACTTAAGGACATTGAAACTAACGACAGATGTTTCAAGAGTCCAATTTTACTGAAATTTTGACGTGAATTTAAAATAAGAAATTGAAGGTTGAATGTCTTATGTATTATTACCTGTTAATCGCTCAGCGCTAAGTCTTAGAGTTACGATGCTAAAAAATCGGATTTTGATACATGTGGTGGGCATAATACAGTTAGCCCATTGTGCGGCTTTAGGCTTAATAACAAACACATTAGCTTAACATATCAAAGAAGAAACTAATGGCGTATAAAAATTAGGGAATCGAAGTTTTATTATCAATAAATTTGTTTATTTTATTCCAAAAGAATTTCGAATTTTTTTCACAAATAACAGAAGAGAAATAAATGATTATGTGTGTGTGTGTGTGTGTGTGTGTGTATATGTATAAATACGACTCTTAAGCATTAGAGAACCTGGACTCCAGATAATCTTTTCATGCTTAAATTCTTTCATATAACCAATTCTGTTCGAATATCTGCGGCCCGGCTTGGCCAAGTGATTAAAGCTCTCGACCCATAATCTGAGAATCGCAAGTTCTAATCCCCGTCACACACCAATCATGCTCGCCCTCCCAGTTATGGGGTCGTTATAATGTGACGATTAATCCTATTATTCGTTGGTAAAAGAGTAGCCCAAGAGTTGGCGGTAGTGATAACTAGCTGCCTTCCCTCTAGTCTCACACTGCAAAATTAGGGACGGCCAACGCAGATAGCCCTCGTGTATCTTTGAGCGAAATTCAAACCAAACATTCTAATATCTGGAAAATTTGTAAGTGGTTTTAACAGTACAATTTGGTTAAAATTGTAACGTAAGCCGTTTAAAATTTGTTTCTACCGCCAAACAGCAAAATCTTACGTAAAACCTACGTTTTACGTATTTCTCAGAGGAAACTCATTTTACTTCGTTATAGAGGAAGCGATAACTAGAGTGCGAGTCATTATTTTGGTATTGACAAAATTAAAAACGAAAATTAGATTACTTGAAAACAAATATACTCGAATACAATTATTTCTTTGAACACAATTTAGCTAGCATGGGTTGGTGGCTGAGGCACTCGACTCGCTATCTGCAGGTCACGGGTTCGAATCACATCGCCCTTTCAGTCATTAGAAGGTTATGATGTAACAGTCAATTCCACTCGTCGTTGGTAAAGAGCATCCCAACAGTTGGCATTGGGTGGTGTTAGCTTTTGTTTTTAGTCTACTATTTCTAAATTATGGACGGCTGGAGCAGATAACCTTGGAATAGTAACGCGAGCAAACAAAACAAGCATTATGAAAAATAAAATGTGTCGTGTTTTCACCACTGATAATACCTTATTGTAGATAACAATAAACAACTTTGTTCATAAGAAGGAAAGTATTGTTACTATAACGCACGTAACCATAATGAATAAGATTCTCTTCCAAATAATTTCTCGATACGTAGATAAAATATTCTTCTTTTCAAATCACTTCTTTGTATTCATTCGCAGCATGACGTAATTAAAAAAGATACACAGGAAACTAGGCTAAAGTTTCCTGTTCTTTCGAAGTATCTTCTCAAATGATGGTAATCTCGAAGCAGGTGTTTCTCGAAACTCATTAAAACTGAGAAAAAGAATTTTTCTCACGAGATTCTACGACAGTTCAACTTTTCCTTTCTCGACAGCTTCCTTTCGCCACGCGCGGAAAGGGACCGGTAGATGTCGCCTCGAGCAGCCGGCGTGACGCGTGGGCCCACCCGAGTGTTCTGAAGCAGGCGACTGGTAAGTGGACCACCCAAGTAGACTTCCATCGAACGAGATTTACAGTGCTCAACAAGGCTCGCGATGAAAATACCCGATATCAAATTACAACCTAAGGAACACAAAGCTTAGAAGGATGTTTCCAGCTGCGCGTGCTCCGCAAGGCAATTCCGGCAGGCCCATGGCGTCTGTCTAGGTGACGGAGAGCAAAACTCGAAACTATCTCACGTGTGAATTGTCACTGCCTGTCATACAGAGGGCTCAGAAGTTGCCCCGAAATGGGGTGTGTTATGTAGACTGTCACAGGAAACACTTAAACACACCTAGGACACTAGCAGGCGGGGGGGGACACTTAACCCCCATCCGAGTCTTGCTTATTTAGTACACAAATTCTACGTTCGATACCGACGTTTCTTATACAGAAAGTATAATTCCAATTTTATATACATACAAATTAACCTATTCGCTAATCCAGATTTAATTGTTATA
Organism: Carcinoscorpius rotundicauda; assembly: GCA_011833715.1. Classification (NCBI taxonomy): domain Eukaryota; kingdom Metazoa; phylum Arthropoda; class Merostomata; order Xiphosura; family Limulidae; genus Carcinoscorpius; species Carcinoscorpius rotundicauda. The sequence continues at coordinate 168,109,595 of CM022392.1, read as the reverse complement.
TGTGCCGTGATAAATGATTTTGTATGCACGCAAAATGAAAGATATATGAATGTTTATAGAAATCAAATAAGGATTTCGTATTTACGTAAAAATCAAACAAATAAACGCTTAAAAGTCTACTTGACTTCTTTGCCATTTTTCTGTCATTACAAAGAAGATTTGGGTAATATTAGAGGTTTCATCAATACCGCACGCAAGATTTTAAAAACCAAAACTGTCTGGCGATTTTGATGCACAAATTTGAACAATTTTTACCTTTTTTCTGTGTTGTCATATATCAAAATATATTTTTAATGTCATTTCTTCACAACTCGTGGTTGTTTTTTTTATATAGACATTTACGGAGATAGAGTAGAAGTCAGTGAATACTCATTGAAAAGTTTATATTACTTAAGACACAGATAATACACAGTTTACAGTAAATTATTAAAAGAGAGAGCAAGTAGTTTGAAGAAAATTTGTGAGGGCGCTTTTTTAGTTTTCTGTAATATTAAGTAAACATCGACATTATATACGATAACAATTTACTAAATTATTTATATTTGATATGGAGAAAGTATTTATTTGTGTACTGAATTAGTGTCAAATCTGCTAAGGTTGTTCACCGCTTTCTCTTAATTTTTAACTAACACGGAGGACGCCTCTGGCGGCACAGTGTCACACCTGCAAATTCACACCGCTCAAAATCGGGTTTCGACATCATTAGCAGCAGAATATTGTGAAGCTTTGTGTTTAAGTTTAAACAAACGAACAAATTAGAGGACAAGCACTGACATTTACACACCATCCATTGTCTAGTTAAGGAAATTATTTTTACTCCTATAACGCACCTACAGCTTAACCACAAAATATCTCACAGATTCGAACTTGGATCGCCAACTCTGTCCAAGGACTCATTAGGCTGGGATATTTCACTATGTTTTCCATTTTAACTTTTGCATGTGGGATCACTTTCTATTGGCATTATCATACAGCAGCGATATGGTACTTACCATTTATGGTAATACCAGGACTGAAGTACAAATGTTAACGTCAAGAATAATATGTGGTATTATATATCTCAACTACATAGTGATGAATATTATGTGATCGAATGTCAGAGGAAATGGATAAAAACCTTTCGTAAGCCAGTTTAGAATTTATGACTAGGCCCAGTTTATCACATGAAAACCTTTGATAAGCCACTTTAGAGTCTATCATTAGGCCTAGTGTACCACATGAAAACTTTTCGAAAGCCAGTTTAGAATTTATGACTAGGCCCAGTTTATCACATGAAAACCTTTGATAAGCCACTTTAGAGTCTATCATTAGGCCTACTGTACCACATGAAAACTTTTCGAAAGCCAGTTAAAGAGTCCATCACAAGGCCCAGTTTACAACTTGAAAACCTTTCGTAAGCCAGTTTGGAGTCCATCACAAGGCCCAGTTTACAACTTGAAAACCTTTCGTAAGCCAGTTAAGAGTCCATCACTAGGCCCAGTTTACCACATGAAAACCTTCCGTAAGCCAGTTTAAGAGTCTACCACCAAGTCTAGTGTACCATACGAAAACCTTTCGTAGGCCAGTTTAGAGACTATCACTAGGCCTAGTTTACCACGTAAACCTTTGTAATATGGAATTTCACACGTTATGCTAAAATGAATAAAAACGTCAGTATGAATGACACCTTTTGACCTGAAGGTACTACATAAATATCAAACTTGGAAAGAGATATTAATCTAAATATTACGCGAAAGTATGAAGATATTCCTTATGTTTCCGGCTTCTTACAGTCTCAGTGTACAATCTCACTGAAGTTCATTTTTTATCTTGGTAAAACCAAGTAGTAAATATGCTGGCTTAGAATACGCCACGTTGTATTTTGAACATTGATATTTTCTTCACTTTTCAATGGCTGCATTGTCTCACTATATCAGTTAATGATATTCACAAAGCAGAAAGAAACCACTAGTCGGGGATTTATGATGTTGTGATTTATATTGTTGGGTAGTGATATACACAAATAGCATGCAACCAAAATAACACTGGATTATACCTAACTAGCAAAAAGTAGTCCATCAATTTTGAATTGCTAAGTCTTCACACTGACAGTAATAACATTACTAGATATGAACTGCTAAATTTTCACACTGATAGTAATAACATTACTGGATATGAACTGCTAAATCTTCACACTGATAGTAATAACATTACTAGATATGAATTGCTAAATCTTCACACTGACAGTAATAACATTACTAGATATGAAGTACTAAATCTCTACCCAGACAAAGACAAGGTAACAGGTTTTCTATTTCTAAATTTTCATACAGACAGTAATAAAAATATCAGGTTTGTGTTGTTGTGTTTTTATTCAGACAGTAATAACGATATCAAATTTGTGTTGTTGTGTTTTTATTCAGACAGTAATAACGATATCAGGTTTGTGTTGTTGTGTTTTTATTCAGACAGTAATAACGATATCAGGTTTGTGTTGTTGTGTTTTTATTCAGACAGTAATAACGATATCAAATTTGTGTTGTTGTGTTTTTATTCAGACAGTAATAACGATATCAAATTTGTGTTGTTGTGTTTTTATTCAGACAGTAATAACGATATCAGGTTTGTGTTGTTGTGTTTTTATTCAGACAGTAATAACGATATCAGGTTTGTGTTGTTGTGTTTTTATTCAGACAGTAATAACGATATCATTTTTGTATTGTTGTGTTTCTACTCAGACAGTGGTAAGAATATCAGTTTTGTATTGTTGTGTTTGTACTCAGACAGTGATAAAGATATCAGTTTCGTATTGTTGTGTTTGTAGTCTGAGAGTGATAAGAATATCAGTTTTGTATTGTTGTTTCTATTCACATAGTGATAAGAATATCAGTTTTGTATAGTTGTGTTTCTACTCAGACAGAGCTAAGGATATAAGTTTTTGTATTGTTATGTTTTTATTCAGACAGTCGTAAGAAAATTAGTTTTGTATTGTTGTGTTTTCACTCAAACAGTGATGAGAATAGCAGTTTTGTATTGTGTTTCTTTTCAGACAGTGATAAGGACACCAGTTTTGTATTGTTGTGTTTCTATTCATACAGTTAGTTGTAAGGATATCAGTCGTGTATTGTTGTGTTTCTACTCACACAGTGAAAAGGATAACAGTTTTGTATTGTTGTTTTTACTCAGACAGTAATGAGAATATCAGTTTTGTACTGTTGTGTTTCTGCTAAAACAGTGATAAGACTATCAATTTTGTATTGTTGTGTTTCTATTCATACAGTGGTAAAAATATCAGTTTTGTATTGTTGTTTTTCTATTCACACAGTGATAAAAATATCAGTTTTTTATTGATGTGTTTCTACTCAGACAGTGATAAGACTATCAGTTTTGTATTGTCGTGTTTCTATTCATACAGTGGTAAAAATATCAGTTTTGTATTGTTGTTTTTCTAATCACACAGTGATAAAAATATCAGCTTTGTATTGTTGTATTTCTACTCAGACAGTGATGAGAATATCAGTTTTGTATTGTTGTATTTCTACTCAGACAGTGGTAAGAATATCAGTTTTGTATTGTTCTGTTTCTATTCACACAGTAATAAAGATATCCGTTTTGTATTGTTATGTTTTCACTTAGACAATAATAAGGATAACAGTTTTGTATTGTTATGTTTCCACTCATACAATGATAAAGATATGAGTTTTGTATTGTTGTGTTTCAACTCACACAGTGTAAGAATATCAGTTTTGTATTGTTGTGTTTCTACTCAGACAGTGATGAGAGTGACAGTTTTGTATTGTTGTGTTTATACTCACTCAGTGAAAAGAATATCAGTTTTGTATTGTTGTTTTTCTATTCACACAGTGATAAGGATGTCAGTTTTGTATTGTGTTTCTACTCACACAGTGTAAAAATATCAGTTTTGTATTGTTGTGTTTCTATTCATACGGTGGTAATAATATCAGTTTTGTATTGTTGTGTTTCTATTTACACAGTTATAAGGATATCAGTTTTGTATTGTTGTGTTTCTGCTCAGACAGTGCTAAGGATATCATTTTTTGTATTGTTGGGTTTCTACTCAGACAGTGATAAGGATATCAGTTTGTATTGTTGTGTTTCTACTCAGACAGTGGTAAGGATATCATTTTTGTATTGTTGTGTTTCTACTCAGACAGTGATAAGGATATCAGTTTGTATTGTTGTATTTGTAGTCTTAGAGTGATAAGAATATCAGTTTTGAATTGTTGTGTTTCTATTCACACAGTTATAAGGATATCAGTTTTGTATTGTTGTGTTTCTGCTCAGACAGTGCTAAGGATATCATTTTTTGTATTGTTGGGTTTCTACTCAAACAGTGGTAAGGATATCAGTTGTTTGTATTGTTACGTTTCTACTCAGACAGGATGAGGATATCAGTTTTTTGTACTGCTGTGTTTTTACTCAGACAGTGATAAAAATATCAGTTTTGTATTATTGTGTTTCCACTCAGACACGTATAAGGATATCAGTTTTGTATTGTTGTGTTTCCACTCAGACAATGATAAAGATATCAGTTTAGTTTTGCTTCCTTCCATCTTTCCGCCTTTTTAAGTATCAACTCTAAATAAATTAACAAACCTTTCTAGTTAGATCCGTAACAACTGGTGCTAGCTTTATGAAATAGTTTTACAACGTTTCATTAGAGGAAGTTTCTAAAATAACGTTTAGGAGGTGGATTAATGAAGATGTGAGAATTTGTGAAAATTGAGGCCAGTTATCTTATTCAAGTGATTTAACTCGCCAGCATGATAGCTTCCATAATGGACGAAAATTTGTGATTCACGTTAAAGCAATGTAGGTGTAACTCTTCATAGGATGCTGTTTAGTTGATGATAGAACTTTAATCAATAAGGAGCATTACTTAGAAACCTTGGATCCATCAGCTGGAATAGAGTGGAAGCTTTAACCCACTGTCTGTAAGACAGTAATGGATTTATTTGTTTGTAATTAAGCACCAAGCTACACAATGGGCTACATGTGCTCTGCCTACCACAGGTATCGAAACCTGGATCATACCTTTGTAAGTCTGCTGACATACCACTGTGTCACTGGGGGATAATAATGGATTAATTAATTTGCTCGTAATGGAAAAAAGTGAATATATGAGAGAAGGTGTTTCAGGAAGTTCTGCAAACAGAATCCTTTAGGATATAAAAGTTATACTAAAGGATCATAGGAAAGCTTATTGCTGTAATGTTGAGGGTATATGGATTGCATTCGATCCTAACACGACTTAGCTGTTGAAAGTAATCAAGTGGATCATATTATATTTGCTCCATTGGAGATAAGGAATGTTTTGCTTAAATAAACTAATTAATGAGCCTCTGAGTTTGTTGATGAAAAGTCTTGTAACGACGTGAGTTGGTATTGAGAAAGTTGTGCAGAGATGAAGCAACAACACAAAGTGAGTACTAACATGTTGTCATAAAGTTCCTCCAAGAGGAAAGTTGGAAGTCACCCTTACAGTGGGAACCCCCTCTACCCAACAAAGTATTTGGGTAGTTGAAAGCCAAGAGAACTGGATATTGGGAATGGACTTCAAGCAACAACACAGTGAGACGTTGGTGAAACTTTAAACCTAACAAGTTCAACTTCAGTAACAACAAGGACGGAAACACAAGATGTGATAAAAGTAGTCAATCCAAAGTGCAACAGAACAAGATCCAGAAAGACAGGTGGTCCAAACCATAAATCATCCACTACATTTGTCAGCAGGAAGACTATTAACTGGTTAATTTCGGTGCAAACTTTGCCAAAAGTAAGTTACCTTAATGAAAACCCCGAGTTTTTAGTTAGACCTCTTTTAGGGCATCAGCACGGATGGAGCTATCATTGGATTCTCAGGAAAAACGTTAATGTTGAATGTTAGTTTTCTAACTTGTTGAATGTTATTTTTATAACTTGGATACTTTATGGATGCCACACATTGCAGTGGTTATTTTTCATTTTTTAAGTTACATATTTTTATAGTTTTACAGATGTCACATCTTGAAGAGACTATTTTTGGTTTTTAAGTTAGATATTTTTATAGGTTTATACAAGTCACATCTCGAAGGGACTATTTTTATTTGTTTCAAACTCAGTTAGTTTATAATATTTTGGCAGAATAAATGTTATTAAATTAATTTAAATATTGAAGATAATAAAGAACAGTTTCGAGTAAAAATCACCCGATTCTTTATCAAACCGGGTGACTTCGTAACAACTTTGTAACTCTGTCCCAGATATGTTTCATCAAAGATAACATGCCGACGTTCTTCAAACCGTTACAACAACGTCCATTAAACGGCTACTGATTTAATCTAAACTTATTTGTAGATTTATCAGTGAAGTGACTCGTATTTAGGATGTTAATATACACACTTGGTGTAAAACACATTGTTTTCTACATCAGGAATAACACTGATTTGTTATTTGTCAGAACTACGACCAACAAGAAACCAGATAATTTCAGTGAGTCTACTTACGTGCATACGTATTCCAACCGACATTAAAAGTGGATAGTGTTTAAGTTTCAGTTTTGTTTGAATTTCGCCCAAAGCTACTTGTGAACGTTCGATGGTTTGAAAGTTGGAAAATGCGAAAATTCTGGTGACAAGAAATTACTCTGCCCGTGTGTCACATACACAATGTGTACAGTCTGTGCTGTTCGTTTATGGACAGTATTTGTAATACAAAGGTTTTCGAAGTAACAATAAAAAATCCATGATAGGCTCAACGCCTAACGTTTTATTGGTGTTGATGTAAATACTGATAGGATATTATCCGACCCTCACACTCTGGTTGCAATGAAAATGACTTATATATATATATATATATCAATTTTCTATTTTCTAGAATAATATAGTATTCTATTGTAAAACTTACAATAGGTGCTAAGCATGGTCATTCTCAATGTTAGGACCTTTAAATATTATTGAAACTACGGAAGTCATTGTATATCTATTCAACTCACCAAGCCAAAGAAACAAAGGAAAAAATCACTGTTTTGCAATGGAGGCTCTGTTTAGGCCACAGAACGAACTTTAAACTGGCTAGATAAAAGTCTTTGAAAACGTGGTTGTTGATGGGAAAGCTTTGAATTCTACTAGAAGAAGAGCAGTGTGAGCAGAATTGACCCTGACATTTACAATGTTATTTGTTACATGTCCCCGTGTTTCATCTGAAACTCGTCATTTGACACGTGTACAATTTACAAAACAGATTTATTTAAAAGACAGTTGTGTAGCTGTAATTGGCGAAGTTACAAGAACTGAAAAATTTACTGTTTTCCAGTTTGTCTTGTGTTGCTCCCACCAGCTGACAATCCATCGATGCTGTCACACGTATGGGTTCTTGGTAGAGGGCGTATATAGATGTGGAGAACTACATCTTTGTTTTTAAACAAAATGGTTCTCTGTTTCCGCAAGAATGAGGCTAATTGACAGTTTTTTTTTGGGGGGGGGAATTTACGGGTTCTGCCCTTACACGTCACAGTCAGTAATCCGTTTTAGGAACAGTCTTAAAACTAATCACTTTATTTTGGGACGTTTCCTCATTGGTTACCACATCTCACGTGTAAGACTGCAGGAAGAAGTGTGTATAGGGAAGGAAAGAGACACTAAATCTTTCTTTGTAAGCTTCTGAGAAGGAAAACTGAAATGAACGACGACTCACATGATAAATGGTATACGTTAAATCGTAAACCTAACAGGTCATGCATGTAACTACTGATTCTTAAAATTAAACTGGATTTTATAGCAGTAAAAATGCAGTCTAGATTTTTTTTAGGGTAACCATTTCAAAACCACATAAGGCTTAAAGGTCGTATTGTAAGGGAGAGGCAATGTATTGGTATCGTATTAAAAAGCAAGAACTCGTTTTGTGACACGAATGGTTCATTTTTGACAAACGTTAACACACGCAGTTAAATGTCTAAACATGCTTTTAAACCAACATTTTATGTTCTTCTCACGGACGTTCAGAACTTCGTAGTTTTTCCTTCTTCTTTTAGAGCTTAAAATCTGACAGGAAAACCTCCAGATACGAAATTTTTGGAAGGTGCTTCTCCGAGTGCGAAGTGCAAAAGCTTCGCGAAATAAATCAAACTTACTTTCTTCTACTTTATATGCAAAAACGGCTTGTTTGGGTTCAGAAAATGTTTTAAATAGAAGAGCGAACAACGTTTCGACCTTCTTCGGTCATCGTCAGGTTCATATAAAATGCATATAAAATTCTCAACAAGTGGGTTTCTCGACATCACTGATTGTCACTTTCTTCCAGATTCATTCACTGAAGATAATTCTCCGCTAGTTTTATTTATATCTAAGCCACAAATGGTTGAGACGTCAAATTTCTATAAATTCCTAATTTTATCAAGAAAATAAAACAAAAACAACGAACAATCTTTACATATATCACAGATATAAGCACATGTATCACACATTTGGTTTAAAAAAAAGCTTTGTTTTTACGCTACCATAAGTTTGTCAATGCCAATTCACTGTTTTTTTTGGAAAAAAAAAGCATTGAAACAACTGACAATCAGGTCTTGCTTCTCAGTTAACGGCATAATAAATAAGGAAATGTTTGTACTTGTCAGCAGTCAAGGTGCCATCAGTTTTATATATTTTCAACACCTTTATTGAGAAACAGCAGATCCGAGTAGTGGTTTAACAAGGTTCTTTACTGTTGATTATGAGTAACTGGCAAAAATCAGCTGTAGCATGTTTCATGGAAAATAAAAGAAATGAAGTTAGCAGGTAAACCATGAATTAACCTGCACAAAGTTTTGATATCAGTATCATTAAAACTCTATACGAGAACTGAGAAGACCAAACGATGAATAAAAAAACTGAATTGTGGTTAATAGTAAAGAATATTTCGAGATTTGAAGATGACCTAGGAAGGTTAAAACGTTGTTCTCTGCTTTATTAGTAAAAGTGTTAATACCCATATCAGTATTCTGAGATACCTTTTTATTTCAAGTGGGTTTCTCGTAATCAATAATATATGGAAAATATATTTCGCAACAATACATTAGTAGCACAGAAGTTATGTGTAGCAACATTTTAAAACGAAATACAGAATACTAGTGTAATGTATAACCTGTGTACTTTTTCTCCTATACTCTCTGTTACCACATTATTTTGGAGCATTACTTTCTTATTATTGGATTCTTTGAATTACCCGCCCCCCAGTGGCTCAGCGGTATGTCTGCGGACTTACACGCTAAAATCCGGGTTTCGATACCCGTGGTGGGCAGAGCACAGATAGCCCATTGTGTAGCTTTGTGCTTAATTCAAAACAACAACTTGAATTACCTGTAAAAGTAATACAACTCCAGTCAGGGGAGAAATTTCACAAATTAATTTATTTTCTTCTTTAACTGTCTTCAAGCTTAAGCACTTGAACACTGTCGTAAAGTGCTGTAGGCCTACGTTACAAATGACGTTCAAACGTATATTATAATACAAATACCGACATAAAACTAAACAACGTATTTGGGCTAATTAAACGCGACAGCTAACGTACTGACTGATTTGGTCCAGAGTTTTCAAATGGACTGCATTCTCAGGCCTGTATAGGCGTTTTAGGTCCACTCGTTAAACCTTTTGACCTGAATGTCATTACTGAAGGTCATAGCTTCCACTGGTTAAGATTTTAGTTATAACAACAACAGTATAGTTTGCAACAATACAGAGATTGAGCTATCAATGTGAGTGTGTGTGTGAGAGGAGGGCAAAGGACCGAGCTCCCCCAATGTTACTCTCCAATATAATGCCATCCATTAATCTAACTTTAGATTTATTTCAACATGCCTCACTACTACTTTCCTCAGTTGAGAAGAGTTGGAACCAGGGATACAACAACGTATGTTAGGCCTACTAATGTTAAATTCACCATTCACTTGTAATTACTCGTTAATTGTGACGCACGTGTTTGTATTTCCTGTACGTTTCAACAGCTATCCTCGGTTCTTTACCTACTTAATTACTTCTAAGATGGATTTTTGGTTTTACTTCTGTTTCTTTTTATCAGTTTCCGTCATCTTTAAACCTCTCTCTCTTAACTGCCTTTTATTATTCCAATAACGTTAAATTGCTCGAACTAAAAAGTGGTACTATTGGTGGTTATTGTATAATTGATCATGCCTTATCTCATCTTAATTTTAGATCAGTCATGCTTCAAAACCACGAGAACGACAGAGAAATTAAAAATAAGAAAAAAAAACAGCGCAACTCAAACGTAATTACCGTCTTGTCTCTCTCTCTATTTTCTAACAGCCTTTCCCATGCTCGAAGGGCATAAAAATTCCTCAACGCTAGGAAATTCTACGAAGTTAATGTGTGCGTTACAATGATATAACAACTATATATGATGTCTGTAAGGATCAATATACATGCCGATAATTAAGTCAATGTCATCTTAGTCAGTGGTGAAAAACTGCTAGTTGTAATGAAATATGTCTTGCTTTAGTTTTAAACGTCATGAGTTACAGTGTTTCTTTTTGATTTCACGCACAGCTACACGAGGGCTGTCTGCGCTAGTCGTCCCTAATTTAGCTGTGTAAGACCAGAGAAAAGACCGCTAGTCATCACCACCCACCGCCAATTCGTAGGCAACTCTTTTATTAACGAATAGTTGGATTGACCGTAACTTAGAACGCCCCTACAGCTGAAAGGATCAGCGTGTTTGGTGTGACGAGGTACAGTGTTTAATATTATTGGTTGTTCCGTATAGTTTTTGTTTTTATCCTACGTTATCAACCTGTTCCGTATCAGGATCTCTTTTGAGGGTGGTGAAAACAACTAGAAAAGTTCACAAGAGTTCAAACAGTTTAAAAACGGGGAGAAAGTAGGTTATTATTCTGGTACTAAATGTACCGTTGTCGCAAAAATAACTCATATTTTCGTTCGTTCTTCTCTCCTATACGCTGTTAAGAGTTTAAACATGACAGTTAATAATATGCAAATATTACATTGTACAAACATGGGGGTCGTTTTAAACACTCTATATCTGGAAGACTCTTAGGGCCCATTAAAATATTCAAAGCATTTTGTAATATTGCAAATCAAATTATCGTATTTATAATATCAGATACACTTACCGTGTTTTATGCCTTGTAAGACGCTACATCGTAGAAGACACACTCTAATTTTTGAAAGACAATTCTAAGAACAAAATATTTTGACTTAGCAACCTTGAAGTAACCTTGACTTTTTCTCAACATACTGAGTAAATACAGTTAAATACATCATATTCTGCACAGTATATCAACAGTATTAGTTAAATTTATTGTTTTGTGTAATTGAAAATACTTGTAAGAGTGAGCATGTTTGGTGTGACGGGGATTCAAACCTGCGATCTTGAGATTACGATTCGAGTGCCTTAAACCACCTGGCCATGCTGGGCCTCTCTTGTATTGGACATGGAGCATATAACCTAGCCAAACAATAATCGCTCGGCACATAAATAAAATATATTTAAAAACAGTTGTAGTCTTGTGAGCACGTGGTCCGGGATGACCAGGGAGTTTGGACACTCGACGTTCCATCATGCTCGCCCTTTGAGACGTGAGGGCGTTAGAATGTATGGTCAATTCTACTATTCATTAGTAAAATAGCAACCCAAGAGCTGGCGGTGGGTGGTGATGACTAACTGCCTTCTCTCTAGTCTTACACTTCTAAATTAGGGACGAGTAACGCAGATAGCCATTGTGTACCTTTGAGCGAAATACAAAAACAAACAAATTTTTGAGAAGCACAACACTATGTCTCATGAATCATTGATTGAATAATATAGCCACTACGTTGTTCATCTATATGTGAAAATGTTTACTGGAATGTTGGGCGCTCTTCCAGGAGTTGTTTTCGTTTGAGTTGCTTCAAGGTGTTATTATTTGTTATAACAGAGTTATACAATAAGTTACTTGCGTTTTGTTTACAGCCCCGAATTTGAGCGTTGCGTATAAATTTATTGCTTACCTAATGGGGTATCCCGACACGACCAAGTGGTTAGGACATTTGGCTCGCAATCTGAAGGTCTCAGATTCGAATCTCCGCCCCACCGAATATGTTTGCATTTACAGCCATGGAGGCGATATAATGTTACAGTCAATCCCACTATTTGTTGGTTAAGAATAGAGCAAAAGTTGACGGTGGGTAGTGATGACTAACTGCCTTCTCCTAGTTTACACTGCTAAATTATAGATGGCTAGCACAGATAGCCGTAGTGTATCTTTGCGCAAAATTCAAAACAAACCGAACCTATTGCGGGGGAAAGAGAAACAAGCAATTTCAAATTAAAAAAACAACTATAAAACATAACGATCCGTATTTTTGAATAAACAGATTTGAATATAAAAAGAAATACACGTGCACGAGGTTAGGGTAAATTTGGCAGGAACATATATTTCATATTTCCTAGTAGAAGATTTAATACAGAAGGAAGAAGGCTTGCTTCCTGGAAGTACTCCTTTGTAAATAGATTCCTGCTTGTGGTTTATCCTGATCAGTTGAGTGGAACGTGGTCCAAGACAGGAAGAAATAGTTCCTTCAAATGTTGGTTGTAAGCAATACAAGTAGATAGGAATAGTGTCTCACACAGTATGCAGTTCATCCAGGCTAACCTACAGAAGTTATCTGTCATAAAGCTATGTTGTGTAGACTCTAACCAGTGAGGTTAAGTGTCTTGTTGAGGAACACGATAACATGACGCTCGCCAATCTTGAACTCTTAACCATCCGAGTATGAGTCAAAATCTTGAAACAACTCAACTCGTTATAAGGGTGACCAATGAAATATCACTAGGGTAGCTTATTCCCAAATTATGGATAACTAACGCAGATAAACATTGAAAAGCTTTGTGAGAAATGCTACCCGTAATTAAAAGTTCAGTTTATGAGGTTTCAAGCAACAAGTGGGGCTAAGGTCTGGACAAGAAATGATCTGTGCCTTCGAACAAGGTGCTTTAAGACTTTTGGAAAAAACTTAACGTTTGTTGTGAGGAAAGAAACTCCACAAAACACTTTAAATAAACTTCCAGAGTTGTACTTTCTGGACTTTGATTTACAATCGGACATTGTTTAGTGAAAAAAAAATGGATGAATTTGAAAAGATAGTTAAGTATTCAAATCAAATTCCAGAGGTGCGACTTTTCAGAGGACTCACTTGATTGTGACTTCGTGAGTCCTCGAAGCATAGTAATAAAATTAAGCAAAAATAATCCACTCAAACGCAATGCCTTCTGGACTTTGATTTAAAACTGGACATTGTTCAGTGAAAAACCTGAATGAGTTTGAAAAACTAATTAATTAAGCCTTTGAGAACGATGAATAAACGATAGGATAGCAGGAAATTCAGATTCACCAACACACAAAAAAAGACCACATTTTGAGGTGATGGATGTGAGTTTATACAGAAGATTGCAGCTTTCGTCTTTATTAACCATTGCTAATTACCACAACGTGTCGAGATTTTTTATGTCTCTCGGTTACCATATGATGTTCTGTTACAATGTACACATGGAAGTAATTTTATCCCACGTGTATTTCATCGAAGTGGTGGCTGCGCGTACGCAGTGACATCTGTTAGGAATGCTTGTAATTAGTTATGTTTAAATGTGGCTGAAACGTGCACCTCTTATTTTGCATAAAGCTGGAAGAAACTTTATGACTTTTTGAAAATTAAACAGCTCTATTCGGATCCCCGTGAAATGGTAGGAGAGAAGATATTAAATACTGAACTCTAAAAACATACAACGTTATTGAATTTTTTGGGGGTGGAAATCGAGTGGAGTGACGTAGCTGACTACGTCAGTCAAATATCAATTTGAACCGAGGCAGTCTTGAAACTTTCAGTAATTCCGTCTTACACACACACACACACAAGCAAACATTTTTCACTCCGACAGAAATTAAGCCCTAGCTTCATAGTATGCGTAGTTTGATACGTTGTATTTGATTTCACATGTTGCATATTTTGTTCACTTGAGAGCGCTGTGTCTGTCTACATACAAAACACCCATTATTTTTTCAGCGATTTAGTTCCAGTAACGTTTGTTTTTGGATTTCGCCCAAAGCTACTCCAGGGATATCTGAGCTATGTGTCCATAATTTTCCAGTTTAAGACTAGAGGGAACGCAGCTAGTGGGAATGACCGTCACATTATAACGTTGCTATAATTGAAAGGGCGATCATGTTTGGTGTAACAAGAATTCGACCCCTCGACCATCGGATTACGAATCGAGCGCCTTAACCACCTGGCCATGCCGGCCCCAAAAGACTAACAAACAAATATTTGTGATACAAACAGAATCGTGAGAGTTATAATGGCGCGTGCATGTGAAAGGCCTGCTAAATCAAAATTCAGATTTTGTGATGAGATGAAATTGACTTGTTTAGAATTTCTTAAATAGTATTTCACTAAAAACAATTTCATCACTCTCAGTTTATTTTTTTTCCCATTTCTCATCTCGACAATTAGTTTATTACTCTAACTTGTTCAGTGCTGTAGACAAGATAACTCGTCCAAGTTAATCAGTAACACAGTGCCACGAACGAGTTAATTCGTTCTCAACAAAACTCAACTTCAACGCTAGATGTCAGCATCATAAATGCATTGACCTACTTACAAATTGATTCACTTTCGATCCAAAATGGCGTCACAAAAAGAAGAAGCATTAGAATTGCATTGTAGCAGCTGAAATACTTGGCAGTCAACAGGTTAATTTTGAACATACACACAAAGCTTCCATCAAAATTCTTAAGACAGTTTTGTTATTATAATTTCTTGATATTCAAGTTTGATGGTTTCTAGCGTATTCTGTTGTGTTTATTTTTAATATATCCATTATACTGCTTCGTCGTGTTTGAATCAACACCGAGACTATTGTATTTTCATTCACTGAGTAAAGCTACACGAGAGCTATCTGCGCTAGCCATCTCTAATTTAGTAGTGTAAGACTCAAGGAAAGGAAGCTAGTCATCCCCACCCACCGCCAACTGTTGAGCTACTCTTTTACCAACGAATAGTGGGATTGACCGTCACATTATAACGCCCCCACGCCTGAAAGGGCGAGCATGTTTGGTGCGACGGGGATTCGAACCCGTGATCCTCCGATTACGAGTCGAGTGACTTAACCATCTAGCCATGTCGGGCAGTTTAAATAGGGGGACACTAAAAATAGGACATACTTAGGGAGTTTGTTCTTAAAACACTTTGTTTACATTATTTGAAATATGCAAACCGTTATTCATTGAACCCAAAACAATTACGGAATACGTTTACTTGTGGCTTATTTGCGTTTTGTTTTGAACCTTTAATTTCTTTCAAAATTTATGTGATCTTTGTAGGCTTAGTAAACTCCAGACAGTGCTACCTGTAGTGAGAAATTAAACCAAAAAATGTTCAATAACCTAATAAAAACAGTTTTTTGTAGTTAAGTAAAGTTTATTTTATTGGTCAGTTAAATATTCTATATTTGTTACTTATTTCAAAAGTTTAAATCAGATATTTATTTTGCCTTCTTTGGGTTTTGATAGAAATGAGGAGTTGCTTAAAATTCGTTAAAGTTCACAAGATATGTCTTGATTTCTAAATATTTGTTTGTTTGTACATAAGCGTAAAGCTACACAATGAGTTATCTGTAATGCACCCGCTAAGAGTATCGAAACTCAACCCTAAGCGTTGATTTACTGGAATATGGATTTCTTTGGCGATAATCAGCTTATCGGCTTATTAAAGTGTCCAGGAAGTCTCGACAACCCAAAATCTAACTATGATTTAAACTAGTGAGAAATTCTCGAAACCTTATCTTGCTGGAGCTGTTTCTCTTCGAAGTTGTTTTTTAAATATTATTTGGGACTGGAGAATCAGGTAATGAAATTAACGGTATATGTAAGAACTCCAGTAATCAGGTAAAGAGATTAACGGTGTATGTAAGACCACCAGTAATCAGGTAAAGAGATTCACGGTGTATGTAAGATCACCAGTAATCAGGTAAAGAGATTCACGGTGTATGTAAGACCACCAGTAATCAGGTAAAGAGATTCACGGTGTATGTAAGACCACCAGTAATCAGGTAAAGAGATTCACGGTGTATGTAAGACCACCAGTAATCAGGTAATGAGATGCACGGTGTATGTAAGACCACCAGTAATCAGGTAATGAGATGCACGGTGTATGTAAGACCACCAGTAATCAGGTAATGAGATTCAACTTATTCTTCACGAAACTGAGGACCGTCACGAAAGGAACCACACTTGTTTCTTTTCATTTCAGTCCATAACATCAATGAGGATTTTCTTGTAAACAGAATTCTGATCCCAGTGGGAATCCTCTAGATAGAAAACACCCGAAAAAGGATCGTTTCAATTACTTTCTATGTTTTGAATTTTACGCAAAACTACATTAGCGCCATCTGCACCAGCTGTCTCTAATTTGGTAATTTAAGACTAGAGAAAAGTTTGTAAAGTGGAACAAACAGAAAATGTAATTCCGTTAGGGACTTATCTATACCTAGCTATCGAACAGATAAAGACATATTTTCTTTTTTTTCACGTTCTGTATAAGTGCAGGTGAATAAAACTCACTTCCGTCAAGGGCCTGGCATGGCCGAGCGCGTAAGGCGTGCGACTCGTAATCCGAGGGTCGCGGGTTCGCGCTAAACATGCTCGCCCTCCCAGCCGTGGGGGTGTATAATGTGACGGTCAATCCCACTATTCGTTGGGAAAAGAGTAGCCCAAGAGTTGCCGGTGGGTGGTGATGACTAGCTGCCTTCCCTCTAGTCTTACACTGCTAAATTAGGGACGGCTAGCTCAGATAGCCCTCGAGTAGCTTTGTGCGAAATTCCAAAACAACAACACTTCCGTCAAATATCTTCACAACAAGTCACACAAATAGAACAGCTTTATCAGAGTTTCATCTCCAAGAGTACACACTGCGTTTACCGGGGACTTACTTATGAGTCAACAGAGAAAACAATGGTTGGTGACGTCACGATTTATTCTTCAATGGAGTAGCCGCGAAAGTGATACCAAAACACAGTTCTTTCCGATCTACACGTGTTTGTATTAAAGGACAGAGCAAAGCTACACAATAACTACATGATAAATGGAAGAAGAGCCGTATCATAGTCATTCTTTACTCCGTTCAACCTTTGTACTAAAGAAATAAACCTAACTCTGAAGTCCAACCAATAAATCTATTTGGCTCTCTCATATCTGCGCAAAGCTACACGAGAGTTATCTGTGCACAGCTAACCATAATTTTGAATTGATAAATCAGAGCTAATCAGAAAAAAAATCTATTGTCATTTATTTTATGAAAAAAATGGATCTGACTTTCGTTCTTATAACGCATCTACGGCATAAAAATCTGAAAGTACATTTTTCAACAATAGACCCCTAGTACTGAATCTTTGCATTCACGAACCTAAGACGCTAACGACTTGGCCATTTCCACCCATAATAATCAGAAGCAGCATTTCATCATAAATAGAGTGGTAACAAAAAATATTGGTCAAGTGCTCAGGTTTTATGCGAGGCTTGGCATGGCCTGGTGGTTAGGATGCTCTATTCGCAATTTACTGATCGTGGGATCGCAACCCACGTCGGACATTTCGGCCTTTTCAACTGTGGGTGTGTTATGGCATGACGGTCTATTCTACTATTCATGGATGAAAAGCAAACCGAGTGTTGGCGGTAGTTGATGTTGAGTAACTAACTGCCTTATGTAACTTCAATAATGTGGAGAGCCAATGTAGCTCTCGAGTAACTCTGCATAAAAATCGAATAAGCAAATAAAACAATTATTAAAAATCTCAAAGTTTTCTCATGGAGTGAGATGAGAATTTCTCGTTTGCTAATAATTATAATTCGTCAACAGAAAAATAACAACAACAAACACAACAAGCATCAACAGCAAAAATTCAATACTAACTTCTCAGTGAAAACATGTCAGCTGTTGTTTTCAACGTACAATAACAATGACAATTATTGTGAGGTACAGTGATAACAGCAATTATTGTTGAAGTGAAGTAACAATGGCAGTTATTTTTGAAATACAGTGACAATAGCAATTATTATTGTAGTAAAGTAACAATGACAATTATTGTTGAAATACAGTGACAATAGCAATTATTGTTTAAGTAAAGTAACAATGGCAGTTATTGTTCAAATACAGTGACAATAGCAGTTATTATTGTAGTAAAGTAACAATGACAATTATTGTTGAAATACAGTGACAATAGCAATTATTGTTTAAGTAAAGTAACAATGGCAGTTATTGTTCAAATACAGTGACAATAGCAGTTATTATTTAAGTAAAGTAACAATGGCAGTTATTGTGAGGTACAATAACAATAGCAATTATTGTTTAAGTAAAGTAACAATGGCAGTTATTGTGAGGTACAATAACAATAGCAATTATTGTTTAAGTAAAGTAACAATGGCAGTTATTGTTGAAATACAGTGAAATTGGCAATTACTGTTAAAGTAAAGTGACAATAATACACAAGAGGTCTTGAGGAGTATCTTTAAATAATATAATATCCACGATTTATAGCCTAAACTTGGAACCAAGTTAACAAAAGAAGCTTTAGCAATGTAAGTGTTGAACATTATACAGCCACAAAGTCTCTAGAGTTTCCGCAGTTCCCACGTTCAGGTCAAGTCGTGTACACAAGTTGTCTGTTGTTGTTTTCATTCAGACACTTATTTTCCAATGATGTTTATCACATGTGATTTGGCCCTCGGTCAAATATTTCCGAAGTCCCCTCTTCAACCCTCATCATAAATGTTCTCACATTATGATTTCTACGTGTATTCTAAACTACTTTTTATACTGGGATTTTTTGTGTGATTCTAAATCATCGAGTTTTCAGTGCCACAGATTGTAATTAAAACTGTTAAAACAGACATTTATACTTCTGACGAACAATTAGCCGTCACCATAATTCATGAGCTCAGAAAATTAATTTGTGATATTAATGAGAATATTACTTTCCATTTTTGAAACCTGAATATTCACAGTCGCCAAAGTTAGTACTGGCATGATAAAACAAAACAACAACCATTTATAAATAAATAAACACCAGTAAGTTTTTGGACGTTTATCTAAGAAACCGATTAACAGAACCATAAATAAATAAACACAAGTGAATATCTGAAAATTTATCTAAGGAACCGATTAACAGAAGAGGAAATAAAAAGGATAACTGATATGACCACGCATTCCATGAAATAAACGAACTGGACCACAACTTTTTCAAGTTTAAATGAACTCACTGAAGGATATTTGAAAGGTAGGAAACCAAGTAAACTGTTCTAGATTGTTGAGTTTCACTACCCTTGATTGGTTTTCTTGAAACTCTGTTTCACTTTTTTATCAGTGTTCTAAACTGGCTTGCTCAGTTATTTCATTCAGTGCATCGTGTCCGTAAAGTTTTTGGCGGCCATCTTATAACCAAACAATGTTTCAAAATGAAAGTTTTTCAATTTTTAAAATTTTTATCAAACTCTACAGGCCATCCTCTTAACTAATTTCTTTTGTGTAACTAGGCTTAAGTTGTTCTCTTTTTTTAATTTACCTTCACTCGGATGTATTTAAATACAATTTGGTTATGTATATACTTCTCGTGCTTCATGAAAAGACGAATACCACGACTTTCATGTTTTTATAAAGCACAGTTATAATGTTTTTTTAAACTAATATTATCTGAAGAGTAATAAATTATGATTTGAAATAGGTGTAAATATTATACACACAACCGTAAAGGGCATTTGAGCTCATTTTCAATTGCTAATTTTGTGGCCATTTTATTTTATATTCAGCTAGCGAACGTATTGCTATATCATCTGTTAGCGTCTATAAGTATATTAATTTCTTTCAGCTGAATTACAAGGTAGAATGGTACATAGTTTGGTATAATTATCCCAATA
Source organism: Carcinoscorpius rotundicauda (assembly GCA_011833715.1). Lineage (NCBI taxonomy): Eukaryota > Metazoa > Arthropoda > Merostomata > Xiphosura > Limulidae > Carcinoscorpius > Carcinoscorpius rotundicauda. The sequence goes on along the minus strand of CM022392.1, from coordinate 168,089,656 downwards.
CAAGTTTTCAATGTGGCCAATAGATGACGCTCATTCCAAAACATTTTGTTGTTGTTGTTTTGAATTAAGCGCAAAGCTACACAATGGGCTATCTGTACTCTGCCCACCACGGGTATCGAAACCCGGATTTTAGCGTGTAAGTCCGCAGATATACCGCTGAGCCACTGGGGGGCAAACAACGTCACCCGACGTGGGCCCGAACCCAAACATTTTGTTAAAAAACATTTTTTTTGTTATAATGATGTTTCATACAGAAGATGTAAGTTCCCTAAATATTGAGTTAAAGATTGTTACGTTTTTTATGTGGACTGAGCGCAACAGAAAGACACAGATAACATCTTGTATAATTTATTACAATAAACTATTATATATGTGACAGATATAAAATAAATTACATAATAACAATGACAGATATTCAGTTTCAACCTTCAAAATTAATTACAATACAAAATGGTACTGGCCTGTGTTCAATATAATGATTCAGAATGAAAGTTCAAAAGTCCAGATCAAAAATCCAAAATTCCAGTCTAGGGAGTGAATTTGGTCCCACGAAGAAATTCCGAAGTTTGAATAAAGAAGTCCAGAAAGAATTCACAGTTCAATAAATTTGACGAAGTTCTTTTTACGATGTTTTCGATGAATGTCTCAAATTTGTCTTTTTCCAACTTGCTCCCGTCTCCCCTAAACAGTCCTGTACGTGTTGACTTTCAGTATAACCAGTAATTCGAATGAATCGTAAAGATTGACGAAATAAAATCACACCTTTTGTAGATCTAGCTCCAGTCACAAATACAAGTTGAATAAACACACAGTAAACGTTGAAAATTTCTCAAACGAAGATAACATCTCTTGAATCAAATGAAAATGAATGACTGACTTCCCTCTCCTCGCATCTCCGCCTGTTTATATACTAGTAGGCCTACTGTGTTCTCGAACAATCGCGTAACTTCCACAGAATTCCACAGTAATCTGCGCATGCTTGTTTTTGTACGAGGCTCGTACAGACACCAGGCTAAAATACATGATCGATCTAATTAATTCTAGAAATTTCTACATACGCTTTATACATAACAAAGATATTTTTTTCATTTGAAGAAGCAAACAAAAACTGCAGGTGAACATGTAATTATGTATGTTTTCACAGTGATTGAAAAAAAATGTTTTTTGGTAAATTTTGGTTTTTGGAAACATAGAACAATGTACAGGGATCCGGCATGGCCAGGTGGTTAGGGAGCCTTTCACCCGTAGGAACGTTATAATGTAATGATCAATTCTCGCTATTCGTGGGTAGAAGAGCAGCCCAAGAGTTGGCGGTAGGGGGTGATGACTAGCTGCTTTCCCTCTAGTCTTACACTGCTAAATTAGGAATGGCTAGCATAAATAAGCTAGTAAAACTATCACGAAACTTATTATGACTAAAACACACCTAGTTGTAGGTGATATATTACAACTGAAACATACCTAGTGGTAGGTGATATATTACAACTGAAACATACCTAGTGGTAGATGATATATTACATCTGAAATGTACCTAATGGTAATCTACACTCGTGTAGATTTTAAGCTTCAAACGTAATTTTAAGATATTTACAAATTTCTTTATCAAAGGGCCCTCTCTGTGACACAGCGGAATGTGGTGGGCGAAGCGTAGATAGCCCATTGTTTAGTTTGGTGCATAATTAAGCTGAAAACTTAATTTTAGCTTATCTCCAAATTTCTTCATCGAATAACACCCCAGTCGCACAGCGGTATGTGGTGGGCAGAGCACAGATAGCCTATCATGTATTTTTGTAGGAGTTATTAATTCATGTAAATATTCTTGCATAATCCAAGCTTAATGTTTTGGTGGAAGGAAGCCCCTTTACCGTATTTACTTTTGTTGGGCGTGCGGGATGCGAGAGTTTGGTTCGTGTTAGTTTAAACTAAGTTGAAGAAGAGGAAAGCTTTTACAATATATCACCTTCCACCAAGTATGTTTCAGTTGTAATATATCACCTACCACTAGGTATGTTTCATATGTAATATATCACCTACCACTAGGTGTGTTTTAGTCATAATAAGTTTCGTGATAGTTTTACTAGATGGGTTTTCCTTTTCTTCCAACGTTAAATGAATTATTAAACAGTTAAATGCAAAATAAAGCTCTCGTTACCTGCTATTCGTGTCAGAATTCATACTTGAAAATAACATTTACCCTCAGATCACCAGTCCTATCACAGATGGAGAACACAACATGAAATACATACAATAAACAAAATGAACTTCATCTGTGACTCGCCAGTCCTCTCCTAGATAGATAACTCAACATGAAATACAGATAATAAACAAAATGAACTTCATCTGTGATTCACCAGTCGTATCATAGATAGAGAACACAACATTAAATACAGACGATAAACAAAATTAAGTTTATCTGTATCCCATCAGTCCCATCCTGGATAGAGAACATAAATAAAGATAATGAAAATACTCTTATCTTTTGTTTTACTTCCCAAAGTGTTTGTTCAGAATTAATCACAAAGCTACACAATTGGCTCTGTGGGCTCTGCCCACAGATATCGAAACCCTGTTTTTAATGGTGTAAGTCCGCAGATTGGCAGCTTTCCAAAGGGACAGATATAAAGAGCTCTGTATTAGAGTATGTTTTAATTAGACAAGTGGATATATTTTATGTATTACTGTACTGCTATAAGCTATTGTCATTAAGTAGATTTATATTTAGAGATTGCCCCAGAACACAGCGATAAGTCCTAGGACTTGTAATGCTAAAATATGGCTTTCGATACTCTCTGTGGTCACAGGAAGATAGCTCACTGTATTATAAAGACTGGTAGTATGGGTATTAAAACTTTATTAAAAATAAATTACGGAGCAACGTTTCGATCTTCCTAGATCATCTTTAGTTTAACAAGTGGTTTCTTGTCATCATGATACAACTCACTGTACAGCTTTGTGTTTAACGGCAAAAAAAATAAACAATTACAACAAAAACAAATACATAAATATTCGAAAAGTTGGATGAGTGGATCCGCATAAGCTGACTGAAGATCAACAAAATGGGCGTTATGAGACCTGTCAAGGATGAGACTCCAAAAATTGAATGAATTGGGAGTCGAGGTTCTGCCTCATCCACCTTATTCCCCAGGTCTTTTTCCTACAGATTTTTCGGTTTTCAAGCACTTTGACGTCTTTTTGAACAATAAACGCTTTCAAAACCAGGCAAAAGTGTTTTGAAGCAAATGGTGCTTACTTTGATCAAAGCATATTTTACAATACAGGTTTATATCTTTTCCAAATTTCGGAGTTCAGAAAACGAAATTGTTTTCCGACGACCTGATACAAACGTTTAGTAATTGTGCATCTACGATAAATACATTTGCAAAATACTTGTGTTTCAACATACACGTTTTAGTTATGTTTAATAAATCAATTTGTACTGTTTTAAGCGTAATTAACTACGTTATTTTACATGCTTTGTTTGTTATTGAACATAGAGCTACATGTCTCAAAGCTACCATCGCGTCATCTAGGGGAGGGAACATTAGATATACAAAAGTCGCACTAATTTTTATCAGTTTATCTTTTCCTAAAAAGCTCACAGCTGATATAGACATGTTTGCTATTATTTTCAGAGTGTATAACCTATCTTTGTATCTATATCGTGAAACAACTAGGTATTTGTTTTCATTTTGTGGCTAATTAAGTTGAATTTTAATCAGAAGATATCCACATTTTTTGAGCTTATGCTATCTTAGAGTTTCTGATTTTTAATTCCACTGAATATTAATGATGGAGCTATGTTTCAAATACTGTTTTACTAGTTAATATTATCATTTTCTCATCAAATGAGATCTTGTTTATCATGATGTTATAATACCTCATAGCAGAAATTGTGACCAATCAAAAGTTGACGTTAAGTATAAGCGCTAAACAGTTTCTTTAAATAATAGCTTTTTTTTTGTCTGAAAAACAAAAGTATGTTTCTTCTGGGGCCCGGCATGGCTAAGTGTGTTAAGGCGTTTGACTCGTAATACGAGGGTCGCGGGTTCGAATCCCGGTCGCACCAAAAATGCTCGCTCTATCAGCCGTTGGAGCATTATAATGTGACGGTCAATCCCACTATTCGTGGGTAAAAGAGTAGCCCAAGAGTTGGCGGTGGGTGGTAATGACTAGCCGCCTTCCCTCTAGTCTTACATTGCTAAATTAGGCTAGCGCAGATAGTCCTCGTGCAGCTTCGCGCGAAATTCAAAACAAACAAATTTTACCATCAAATATAATTCCACTTTTTTCTTGTTTTTTTTTCCGTCACACACAATTTCAAGTTTTCTGAAAGATGTAACGTGATGACATTTGGTAGCTGGTCAGGTCTCAGCCCAAGGTATTAAGTTCATACCACCCTTAGCGACAGTTGTGTATTATCATAGAACTAAGCGACAGTTGTGTACTATCTTAGAACTATAAAAGCATGTAGATGGTAAAAACCTCTGCACGTGAATGGCAGCACATTCTCTCTAAAAAATTCAATTCCAGTTACCAATCTGTATTCCATAAAGTTTCGGCACGTTTTGATTGCTAGGCCTAAGTCTTGTCCAGAATATTTAATAACTTCCTGCAGTTTAGGGATATTTGATTGCTAGGCCTAAGTCTTGTCCAGAATATTTAATAACTTCCTGCAGTTTAGGGATATTTGATGAGAGTAATATTAATTATGTTAAGGATTGTGACCAGGTTCTTTTGGTTTCTAAGTTCTGACCAGGTATTAAATTAATTATAAAAAACTATTATGGTATTATTATTATTTAATATTAACACTACTACGTAACACTCGGGTTTGAATAACTGGGTGATATTTACGTGAACGGCAAGCTAATGTGCAGAAGAGGATAGAGACAGTGACAATAGTAAACAACATCAAATTTCCTTATAAATTAGCCTTCTTATTTCAAAAGGGCCCGTGGATATGCTAGGCGACAAGAAACAAGCAAGCACTGTATGTTCTTTTATACTTTAGAGAAAAAAAAAGGCTTAGATGATTCATTAATAAAAAAATTCGTCTTACAGTCAACAGGGTTCGCATCGATTCTAGTCATGCTATTGGGTATCACTTACACTAAAGGCATCGTTTATATACAAGTTTTACAAATTCACAAACAATGTTCAATCTTTTATCTGCTCTGGAGCTCAATAGTTTATTGACAATCCAGATCCACGACGAGCAAAACATACAAATCCACTAACTTTGCTTGGCGGGAATGCCGGCTTGCTCTATTCTTCACACATATTTTTTTTTTCAACGGAAGTTTTGTGATGGCTCATAATGTTCAAAATCTTTAATCCTTTCTCGTCAGATATCTGTAGTTTTCCGATTATTATGCGTTTATCACAGTTATAACTTCCAAGGCTTATAGTATATTGGCTGTAGTGGACAAACAATATTCTATTTATGTATCTTGGCCTCTTGAGATGGCTTGCTTTTATATACTCATTAAGCAAGATTCTCGAAAGTACAATAATGTTCACAGTTACGCTTGTGTTTTTGTTGAGACATTTTTTGTTGATCCTTTCCCTCGAGAATCTTATATAAATTTAGAGAACAGGCAAAAATACACATCCCAAAATGTTGTCACATGTGTGAAACTGGAACAAAGGCAGATATTAAAATAAATGTGTAACAATAAATCAGTGGCACAGCAAATTAATGTTTGTTTGTTTGTTTGTTTGTTTTGGAATTAAGCACAAAGCTACACAATGGGCTATCTGTGCTCTGCCCACCACGAGTATCGAAAGCCGGATTTTAGCGTGTAAGTCTGCAGACATACCGCTGAACTGGGTTCGTTTGAATTTATGCCATAAAATTTAATAAGGAAAACACGTTTCCAATTTTTTAAAAATCATTTACGTGTACAGTTAATGATTAGCGAACAAAAACTTTAGGCTTGTTTATTACTTTATTTAAATAGGGCCTGGCATGGCCGAGTGCGTTAAGGCGTGCACTCGTAATCCGAGGGTCGCGGGTTCGAGCCCGCGTCGCGCTAAACATGCTTGCCCTCCCAGCCGTGGGGGTGAATAATGTGACGGTCAATCCCACTATTCGTTGGTAAAAGAGTAGCCCGAGAGTTGGCGGTGGGTGGTGATGACTAGCTGCCTTCCCTCTAGTCTTACACTGCAAAATTAGGGACGGCTAGCACAGATAGCCCTCGAGTAGCTTTGTGCGAATTTCCAAAACAAACAAACAATTCAGTGGATTAAACTTAACTATCTGCTCACATATATTTAAAATAATCCCATTTTTGTATCTCATAGGTTTTGAAGCAAAACCAAGACCCCTCGCACACTAAACGAATATTCTGTCAACAGAGCGAAAGAATTAACCGACTGGCGTTTGCTATTACTGTTATTTTTAATAATGACAAACTCACGAGCAGTATTAATAGGCCTGGCATGGCCTAGCACGTTAAGGTGTGCGCTTCGTAATCTGAGGGTGGCGGTTTCGTGCCCGAGTCGTGCTAAACAGGTTCCCCCTCCCAGCCGTGAGGGTGTTATAATATGACGGTTAATCTAGTCTTACACTGGTAAATAAAAGTAATATATGCACAACAAATATTTATGTGTAAAGTATAGCATATTCTTCTATTTATGAAAAGTTGGAAAAGTACATTTATTACTAATTGGAACTAGGGTTAAAACACTTGTATACAACTTTATAGGATCGGTGATTTATAACACTTCGAATAACTAGATCAAATTTTTATTTTGATTTACATAAGTAAGTTGCTTTGATGATTTGGTAATGATAATTATCGACGTTTTCGACCATAATCCCATAGTTTAGAGCTTATAAAGTCTCCTTGTTCATGCATTGCTCTTAATCACATTTTTATCATTTCAAGTAATGATAAAATTCATACAGTGAATTTAATGATGTTATCTGTTTATCATTGTTAATTTTCTGTTATTTCAAGTTTATTTGTTCTTGTAACTTCCGGGAGATGTCGCTAGTCATGTTCACTACTGTTCTGACCGGCCAACTTTATCATTATATAGATTTAACAAATAAAACAGTTCTTCGTGCACGAATATTTAATTTACTTTTATGAAAAACAAAGATGTATAGAAACTCAATCATTTCTCGGTTCTATTTTGTTTGTTTGTTTAGAATTAAGCACAAAGCTACACAATGGGCAATCTGTACTCTAATCACCACGGGTATCGAAACCCAGTTTTTAGTGTGTAAGTCCGCAGACATACTACTGTACCACTAGGGGCTTCTCGGTTCTAAGCCACAAGAAGTGCATAAGATAACTATTAGAGCTAAGTCAGTATTAGTTCTCGAATTAGTCTTTATTTATTTCCTCGTATTTACACATTCATACAGATCATCGATGATCAAAGCTTACATGGAACTACGCCATCTAGTGTAATTTAACCGTAAAATACATCAAGGCTAAACCAGGTTTTTTTTCTGATACATGAACAAAGAACCAAGTGATACATAAGAATGCTTAGTACGTATGTAAACACAAACCAGTTTTCCCTCGAGCTCCGATGTTGCCTCATCAGATCTTTTCTTGATTTTCGTAGAAATTATTTCTTTGTAACAAAGAATGACTTAAAATCATTTGTTCATTTCGCTCTCCAATTAAAAATTTGATAATGAAAACAACCTCATCCTTCTTGCATGGATTATCGAATCATAGCACTTAGAAATTGACACATATCTTACATTTTGCACTAATTTTATCACTTAATTCTTATAATCTTTACAACGTTAAAATCAGGAGTTCGATTCTTCTCGGCGGTCTCAGCAGGTAGCCAGTTGTGGCTTTGCTGTAGGTAAACACACAAATGCACAATCTAAAAATTTGAAGAATATGGATCGACATAGAAGGTTATTTAGTTGTTAGATTTAAAGTATATGGATCGACATAGAATGTTATTTAGTTGTTAGATTTGAAGTATATGGATCGACATAGAATGTTATTTAGTTGTTAGATTTGAAGTATATTGATCGACATAGAAGGTTATTTAGTTGTTAGATTTGAAGTATATGGATCGATATAGAAGGTTATTTAGTTGTTAGATTTGAAGTATATGGATCGATATAGAAGGTTATTTAGTTGTTAGATTTGAAGTATATGGATCGACATAGAATGTTATTTAGTTGTTAGATTTGAAGTATATGGATCGACATAGAAGGTTATTTAGTTGTTAGATTTGAAGTATATGGATCGACATAGAAGGTTATTTAGTTGTTAGATTTGAAGTATATGAATCGACATAGAAGGTTATTTAGTTGTTAGATTTGAAGTATATGGATCGACATAGAATGTTATTTAATTGTTAGATTTGAAGTATATGGATCGACATAGAATGTTATTTAGTTGTTAGATTTGAAGTATATGGATCGACATAGAATGTTACTTAGTTGTTAGATTTGAAGTATATGGATCGACATAGAAGGTTATTTAGTTGTTAGATTTAAAGTATATGGATCGACATAGAATGTTATTTAGTTGTTAGATTTGAAGTATATGGATCGACATAGAATGTTATTTAGTTGTTAGATTTGAAGTATATTGATCGACATAGAAGGTTATTTAGTTGTTAGATTTGAAGTATATGGATCGATATAGAAGGTTATTTAGTTGTTAGATTTGAAGTATATGGATCGATATAGAAGGTTATTTAGTTGTTAGATTTGAAGTATATGGATCGACATAGAATGTTATTTAGTTGTTAGATTTGAAGTATATGGATCGACATAGAAGGTTATTTAGTTGTTAGATTTGAAGTATATGGATCGACATAGAAGGTTATTTAGTTGTTAGATTTGAAGTATATGAATCGACATAGAAGGTTATTTAGTTGTTAGATTTGAAGTATATGGATCGACATAGAATGTTATTTAATTGTTAGATTTGAAGTATATGGATCGACATAGAATGTTATTTAGTTGTTAGATTTGAAGTATATGGATCGACATAGAATGTTATTTAGTTGTTAGATTTGAAGTATATGGATCGACATAGAATGTTACTTAGTTGTTAGATTTGAAGTATATGGATCGACATAGAATGTTATTTAGTTGTTAGATTTGAAGTATATGGATCGACATAGAATGTTATTTAGTTGTTAGATTTGAAGTATATGGATCGACATAGAATGTTACTTAGTTGTTAGATTTGAAGTATATGGATCGACATAGAATGTTACTTAGTTGTTAGATTTGAAGTATATGGATCGACATAGAATGTTACTTAGTTGTTAGATTTGAAGTATATGGATCGACATAGAATGTTATTTAGTTGTTAGATTTGAAGTATATGGATCGACATAGAATGTTATTTAGTTGTTAGATTTGAAGTATATGGATCGACATAGAATGTTACTTAGTTGTTAGATTGAAGTATATGGATCGACATAGAATGTTACTTAGTTGTTAGATTTGAAGTATATGGATCGACATAGAATGTTATTTAGTTGTTAGATTTGAAGTATATGGATCGACATAGAATGTTATTTAGTTGTTAGATTTGAAGTATATGGATCGACATAGAATGTTATTTAGTTGTTATTCTGTGAAGTTACTACACTGTAAATGATTAAACCACAGTAATAAAATACATTATTCAAAAATACATCATTATCAAAATAAAATTACACGTTATTTGCTGTAACATGGCATAGGTGTTATATTTTGTCCAACGTCTTACTAAAGCCCGGCATGGCTAAGCGTGTTAAGGCGTGCGACTCGTAACCTGATGGTCTCGGGTTCGCATCCCCTTCGCGCCAAACATGCTTGCCCTTTCAGCCGTGGAGGCGTTATAATGTGTCGGTCAATCGAGTATTCGTTGGTAAAAGAGTAGCCCAAGAGTTGGCGGCGGGTGGTGATGACCAGCTGCCTTTTCTCTAGTCTTACACTGCTAAATTAGGGACGACTAGCACAGATAGCCCTCGAGTAGCTTTGTGCGAAATTCAAAAACAAACATCTTATTGAATCATACAACACTTTTAAAGTAAGCAAAAATCTATTTTGACATGCATTATTTTATCAGCTGAGTTTCTAATCGGTCAGATTCTAATAATTAATTTAATGCCTATAATTACAATCGAAAGTTATCATTAAAACTCATTATTTTAAACCCTATTTTAACTCTAACAATTTTTCCACACAAAATGAAATACAGTTACCGTCAAATTAGTACCTTCACTGCAACAGTACTCCTTCAAAGATGCCTCCCTCCCTAGTGGCACAGTAAAATGGCTGCGGACTTAGACGGATAGAAGATAATCTTCTAACATTTTGGTTTCTTCCATCTTTAATATAACTTTTTTGGCTAAGCGAACAATGTTCGGCATTAACGTGGTATAAATGAGGTTTTGACATCAGTGATGGAAAGACCACTGTGAAGCTTTGTGCTGAATAATAACTAATGATTAACAGTTACCAATTCACAGGAGACACACCTTCCACGTTGTTCAGGTCGGTGAACTCTTTTACTTCCACATGGCACAATAGTAACAGACGTATCTGTTAAAATAAAATTACTGGTGGAAGTTCTGTTAGAGCTCTGTGTCTAACTGTGAATTCGTAATCATCCAGTGATATTCCAAAATAACTGCTACTATATCTCCATCTCTTTCTTGCTTTGAATTACTCTAATGGTTACGACATCTTGATCTCTTCCTTTGATTTAAACTAATGGCTGCTACGTCTCCATTTCTTACTTTGGTTTAAACTGATGGCTACTACATCCCCATCTCTTCTTTTGGTTTAAACTAATGGCTACGACATCTTGATCTCTTTCTTGCTTTGGTTTAAACTAATGGCTACTACATCTTGATCTCTTCCTTTGGTTTAAACTGATGGCTACTGCATTCCCATCTCTTTCTTCCTTTGGTTTAAACTAATGGCTACTACATCTTCATCTCTTCTATTGGTTTAAACTAACGGCTACTACATCTCCATCTCTTCCTTTGGTTTAAACTAATGGCTACTACATCTCCATCTCTTACTTTGGTTTAAACTAACGGCTACTACATCTCCATCTCTTTCTTTGGTTTAAACTAATGGCTACTACATCTCCATCTCTTCCTTTGGTTTAAACTAATGGCTACTACATCTCCATCTCTTCTTTTGGTTTAAACTAGTTGTTACAATGTCGTCATCTCACATTGGCTTTGCTTTAAACTAGTGACTGCTAAATTGTCAACTTTCCCTTGTTTTAAGATACTCCAAATATTACTAAATACGTATTATGTTGGTTCCACGATAATTTGCTCTTTAAAAAAATCTCACAAAAAACCTGTTGAATAAATCCTGGATGTGGCAATATACTAAAAAATAATTTGCATTAAATCAATACAGAAATAACCAAATAAATCAGAATTTAGTCAAACGATTTTGATAATTTATAAACAAGGGACACTAATGAAGAGCTCAAAAATCACAAAAGAAGAGACACCTTTAGTTGAAAATAAAAATTAAACACATTCTAACAGACATTAGTAATTGCTATGCACTAAGCCTCATCCCAGCGAATTTGATTTAAACGACGTTTCCTTAATACCTCAATTAAACCTTGTGTCAAAGAGATTATCAGTTGTAGTTGATCACAACTAGACTTTCTCAATTAATTGTAGTTCCTAATAGTCGAACACTAAGCAGTGAATTAGAAATCAGTGAAAGTAACATGCCTTTAAATATATCCAGTACATTTGTTGTAACATGTAAAACAGTTCATAAAACAAGTTTCTTACAAGCAAGTGAATTATTTACTTATAACATTTTTCTAATTCCATAAAGTAGAACGAAATATTTTCTTTCTTTTGTTATTAAGTCTGAAGTTTTATAACGGCTGTCTGTGTTCTACCCAATGTATGGATTATACCAAAATCGTAGTGTTATAATCCTTCAAGGTTAGTCCTAACGAGGAAGTAACCAGTAATTTTTAATACGCTTAATTTAATAAAGTTATGTTTAAATTTTCTCTAAGTGTGTTTATATACGAATACCATTCCTATGGTGTAAAAAAAACACTTTTGCTTTCTTTTGTTAACAAGTTAACAATATATAACTTTAACTAATTTCGAACTGAGAAATAACTTTTTGTGAAGCATTGAAGGTCAGTAAATATAAATTAATGTTGATATTGGCTCAAAAACTGTCAATCACTCTGGCATTATTAACTAAAAAAAATGTAACTATTTTCGAGGAACCTTAACACCATGTTTACAACATCGACAATTTATTAGATTAGCCTGATATCCAGTAGCAAAAAAATGATTGATTAATCAGAAGTAAAAAACTTTGATAGATGGCAGCACCAACTGCTATTTTTTAAATTTCGCTTTCAAACACCTGACAATTTTAAGACGATAAATATGATAGATCCTATCAAGAAAACTTGGAAGTTATTAATTAAATTTCATTTTTAGCGACGTTTAGTTATGTGTCACGAGTGTTTTAATAAAAGGAGAGGAAAATATTAAAAACTTTAATAACAAAATGTGATCAAAACCGAAAATATGCTTGAAAAGCAATATTTTAACAAGAAATATTCAACACTATTTATTGAAGTAAAAAATAAAAAAATGAGCCAAATATTTCATAAAATATGTAAGTGATTGCCAAATATTCTCATGTAACATAAGAAATATAGTTCGATTTTTTTTTTAATTTAAAGTTAGCCCAGCATGGGCAGGTGGTTAAGGCGCTCTACTCGTAATCCAAGGGTCGCAGGTTTGAATCCTCGTCACACCGAATATGCTCGCTCTTTCAGCCGCGGGGGCGTTATAATGTAACAGTCAATCTCATTATTTGTTGGCAAAATAGCAGGCTGTGGGTGGTGATGACCAGGTACCTTACCTCCAGTCTTACACTGTGAAATTAGGGACGGCTAGCGCAAATAGCCCTCGTGCAGCTTTGTGCGAACTTCAAACCATTTGAGCTTAAAGTGTCTTTGCTCAAATCCGAGTGCAGCTGATAAGTGAATCGTGTTTTAGTTACGACTGCTGATTTTTGTCTGTGATTTTCTCATTCATATCTATATTTCCACAAACTATTGCAGATAGATCGATAACTGCATGAACAGCGAGGTCGATGACCTTGTCTAAGTTACCGATTTATCTGCTTTTTTATCTATTTATTTTAATGTTTTGTCGGATCTAGTTGGTTGACAGAGTTTGTTCTGAGGTCACAGAAAAATAAACAGCATGTATATCACCTTTTTATTAAGGTGGAAAGTGAAACGGCACAAAAACACTATAGTGACTGAAACTCTATACAAACACTGCAGTGACTGAAACGCTATACAAACACTATAGTGACTGAAACGCTATACAAACACTATAGTGACTGAAACGCTATACAAACACTATAGTGACTGAAACGCTATACAAACACTGTAGTGACTAAAACGCTATATAAACACTTTAGTGACTGAAACGCTATACAAACACTGTAGTGACTAAAACTCTATAAAAACACTATAGTGACTGAAACGCTATACAAACACTATAGTGACTGAAACGCTATACAAACACTGTAGTGACTAAAACGCTATATAAACACTTTAGTGACTGAAACGCTATACAAACACTATAGTGACTGAAACGCTATAAAAACACTGTAGTGACTGAAACGCTATACAAACACTATAGTGACTGAAACGCTATACAAACACTATAGTGACTGAAACGCTATACAAACACTGTAGTGACTAAAACGCTATATAAACACTTTAGTGACTGAAACGCTATACAAACACTGTAGTGACTAAAACTCTATACAAACACTATAGTGACTGAAACGCTATACAAACACTATAGTGACTAAAACGCTATACAAACACTGTAGTGACTAAAACGCTATACAAACACTATAGTGACTGAAACGCTATACAAACACTATAGTGACTGAAACACCATAGAAACACTATAGTGACTGAAACGCTATACAAACACTATAGTGACTGAAACGCTATAAAAACACTATAGTGACTGAAACGCTATACAAACACTGTAGTGACTAAAACGCTATACAAACACTATAGTGACTGAAACGCTATACAAACACTATAGTGACTGAAACGCTATACAAACACTATAGTGACTGAAACGCTATACAAACACTATAGTGACTGAAACACCATAGAAACACTATAGTGACTGAAACGCTATACAAACACTATAGTGACTGAAACGCTATAAAAACACTATAGTGACTGAAACGCTATACAAACACTATAGTGACTGAAACGCTATACAAACACTGTAGTGACTAAAACGCTATATAAACACTTTAGTGACTGAAACGCTATACAAACACTAGAGTGACTGAAACGCTATACAAACACTGTAGTGACTAAAACTCTATACAAACACTATAGTGACTGAAACGCTATACAAACACTGTAGTGACTAAAACGCTATATAAACACTTTAGTGACTGAAACGCTATACAAACACTATAGTGACTGAAACGCTATAAAAACACTGTAGTGACTGAAACGCTATACAAACACTATAGTGACTGAAACGCTATACAAACACTATAGTGACTGAAACGCTATACAAACACTGTAGTGACTAAAACGCTATATAAACACTTTAGTGACTGAAACGCTATACAAACACTATAGTGACTGAAACGCTATAAAAACACTGTAGTGACTGAAACGCTATACAAACACTAAAGTGACTGAAACGCTATACAAACACTATAGTGACTGAAACGCTATACAAACACTGTAGTGACTAAAACGCTATATAAACACTTTAGTGACTGAAACGCTATACAAACACTATAGTGACTAAAACCCTATACAAACACTATAGTGACTAAAACGCTATACAAACACTATAGTGACTGAAACGCTATACAAACACTATAGTGACTGAAACGCTATACAAACACAATTGTGATTGAAACACCATAGAAACACTATAGTGACTGAAACGCTATACAAACACTGTAGTGACTAAAACGCTATACAAACACTAGAGTGACTGAAACGCTATACAAACACTGTAGTGACTAAAACTCTATACAAACACTATAGTGACTGAAACGCTATACAAACACTATAGTGACTGAAACGCTATAAAAACACGGTAGTGACTGAAACGCTATACAAACACTATAGTGACTAAAACGCTATACAAACACTATAGTGACTGAAACGCTATAAAAACACTGTAGTGACTGAAACGCTATACAAACACTATAGTGACTGAAACACCATAGAAACACTATAGTGACTGAAACGCTATACAAACACTATAGTGACTGAAACGCTATACAAACACTATAGTGACTGAAACGCTATACAAACACTGTAGTGACTAAAACGCTATATAAACACTTTAGTGACTGAAACGCTATACAAACACTAGAGTGACTGAAACGCTATACAAACACTGTAGTGACTAAAACTCTATACAAACACTATAGTGACTGAAACGCTATACAAACACTGTAGTGACTAAAACGCTATATAAACACTTTAGTGACTGAAACGCTATACAAACACTATAGTGACTGAAACGCTATAAAAACACTGTAGTGACTGAAACGCTATACAACCACTATAGTGACTGAAACGCTATACAAACACTATAGTGACTGAAACGCTATACAAACACTGTAGTGACTAAAACGCTATATAAACACTTTAGTGACTGAAACGCTATACAAACACTAGAGTGACTGAAACGCTATACAAACACTGTAGTGACTAAAACTCTATACAAACACTATAGTGACTGAAACGCTATACAAACACTATAGTGACTGAAACGCTATACAAACACTATAGTGACTGAAACGCTATACAAACACTATAGTGACTAAAACGCTATACAAACACTATAGTGACTGAAACGCTATAAAAACACTGTAGTGACTGAAACGCTATACAAACACTATAGTGACTGAAACACCATAGAAACACTATAGTGACTGAAACGCTATACAAACACTATAGTGACTGAAACGCTATACAAACACTATAGTGACTGAAACGCAAAAGAAACACTATAGTGACTGAAACGCTATACAAACACTGTAGTGACTAAAACGCTATATAAACACTTTAATGACTGAAACGCTATACAAACACTAGAGTGACTGAAACGCTATACAAACACTGTAGTGACTAAAACGCTATACAAACACTGTAGTGACTGAAACGCTATACAAACACTGTAGTGACTGAAACGCTATACAAACACTATAGTGACTAAAACGCTATACAAACACTATAGTGACTGAAACGCTATAAAAACACTGTAGTGACTGAAACGCTATACAAACACTATAGTGACTGAAACGCTGTACAAATACTATAGTGACTGAAACGCTATACAAACACTGTAGTGACTAAAACGCTATATAAACACTTTAATGACTGAAACGCTATACAAACACTAGAGTGACTGAAACGCTATACAAACACTTTAGTGACTAAAACGCTATACAAACACTATAGTGACTGAAACGCTGTACAAACACTATAGTGACTGAAACGCTATACAAACACTGTAGTGACTAAAACGCTATATAAACACTTTAATGACTGAAACGCTATACAAACACTAGAGTGACTGAAACGCTATACAAACACTATAGCGACTGAAACGCTATACAAACACTATAGTGACTGAAAAGCTATACAAACACTATAGTGACTGAAAAGCTATACAAACACTATAGTGACTAAAACGCTATACAAACACTATAGTGACTAAAACGCTATACAAACACTATAGTGACTGAAACGCTATACAAACACAATTGTGATTGAAACGCTATACAAACACTATAGTGACTGAAACGCTATACAAACACTATAGCGACTGAAACGCTAAAGAAACACTATAGTGACTGAAACGCTATACAAACACTAGAGTGACTAAAACGCTATACAAACACTATAGTGACTGAAACGCTATACAAACACTATAGTGACTGAAACGCAAAAGAAACACTATAGTGACTGAAACGCTATACAAACACTGTAGTGACTAAAACGCTATATAAACACTTTAATGACTGAAACGCTATACAAACACTAGAGTGACTGAAACGCTATACAAACACTGTAGTGACTAAAACGCTATACAAACACTATAGTGACTGAAACGCTATACAAACACTGTAGTGACTAAAACGCTATACAAACACTATAGTGACTGAAACGCTGTACAAACACTATAGTGACTGAAACGCTATACAAACACTGTAGTGACTAAAACGCTATATAAACACTTTAATGACTGAAACGCTATACAAACACTAGAGTGACTGAAACGCTATACAAACACTGTAGTGACTAAAACGCTATACAAACACTATAGTGACTGAAACGCTATACAAACACTGTAGTGACTAAAACGCTATACAAACACTATAGTGACTGAAACGCTGTACAAACACTATAGTGACTGAAACGCTATACAAACACTGTAGTGACTAAAACGCTATATAAACACTTTAATGACTGAAACGCTATACAAACACTAGAGTGACTGAAACGCTATACAAACACTGTAGTGACTAAAACGCTATACAAACACTATAGTGACTGAAACGCTATACAAACACTGTAGTGACTAAAACGCTATACAAACACTATAGTGACTGAAACGCTGTACAAACACTATAGTGACTGAAACGCTATACAAACACTGTAGTGACTAAAACGCTATATAAACACTTTAGTGATTGAAACGCTATACAAACACTGTAGTGACTGAAACGCTATACAAACACTATAGCGACTGAAACGCTAGACAAACACTGTAGTGAGCGTTGTATCAAATCAACCTGCCGGAAATAAAACATTGTTAGATGTTTGATCAAGAGAAGATGATTTTTTATTTACATTAAAGTCATGGTTTTAAGTTTTGACGCAAGTTAGTATTATAGTATAGAATATAGAAAAGTACATATAAAGAATCATATAACATATATTCTAACTCATATGCTCGAGCCGATGCTGACGTCATCGGGAGGAAGTTGTTTTGTAAAACAGCCTTCATATAAAGTAGGAACATAGTACTTACTATAACATTACTTATAAAGTAGGAACATAGTACTTACTATAACATTACTTATAAAGTAGGAACATAGTACTTCCTATAACATTATTTATAAAGTAGGAACATAGTACTTACTATAACATTACTTATAAAGTAGGAACATAGTACTTACTATAACATTACTTATAAAGTAGGAACATAGTACTTACTATAACATTACTTATAAAGTATGAACATAGTACTTACTATAACATTACTTATAAAGTAGGAACATAGTACTTACTATAACATTACTTATAAAGTATGAACATAGTACTTACTACAACATTACTTATAAAGTAGGAACATAGAACTTACTATAACATTACTTATAAAGTACGAACATAGTACTTACTATGATATTACTAATAAAGGAGAAACATAGTACTCACTATAACATTACTTATAAAGTAGGAACATAGTACTTACTATAACATTACTTATAAAGTATGAACATAGTACTTACTATAACATTACTTACAAAGTAGGAACATAGTACTGACTATAACATTACTTATAAAATAGGAACATAGTACTTACTATAACATTACATATAAAGTAGGAACATAGTACTTACTATAACATTACTTATAAAGTAGGAACATAGT
This sequence comes from Carcinoscorpius rotundicauda, assembly GCA_011833715.1. Taxonomy (NCBI): domain Eukaryota; kingdom Metazoa; phylum Arthropoda; class Merostomata; order Xiphosura; family Limulidae; genus Carcinoscorpius; species Carcinoscorpius rotundicauda. Next base: position 168,070,967 of record CM022392.1, on the reverse strand, counting down.
ACTTACTATAACACTACTTATTAAGTAGGAACATAGTACTTACTATAACATTACTTATAAAGTAGGAACATAGTACTTACTATAACATTACTTATAAAGTAGGAACATAGTACTTATTATAACATTACTTATAAAGTAGGAACATAGTACTTACTATAACATTACTTATAAAGTAGGAACATAGTACTTACTATAACATTACTTATAAAGTAGGAACATAGTACTTACTATAACATTACTTATAAAGTAGGAACATAGTACTTACTATAACATTACATATAAAGTAGGAACATAGTACTTACTATAACATTACTTATAAAGTAGGAACATAGTACTTACTATAACATTACTTATAAAGTAGGAACATAGTACTTACTATAACATTACTTATAAAGTAGGAACATAGTACTTACTATAACATTTATTATAAAGTAGGAACATAGAACTTACTATAACATTACTTATAAAGTAGGAACATAGAACTTACTATAACATTACTTATAAAGTAAGAACATAGTACTTACTATAACATTACTTATAAAGTAGAAACATAGTACTTACTATAACATTACTTATAAAGTAGGAACATAGAACTTACTATAACATTACTTATAAAGTACGAACATAGTACTTACTATGACATTACTAATAAAGGAGAAACATAGTACTCACTAAAACAATACTTATAAAGTAGGAACATAGTACTTACTATAACATTACTTATAAAGTAGGAACATAGTACTTACAATAACATTACTTATAAAGTAGGAACATAGTACTTACTATAACATTACTTATAAAGTAGGAACATAGTACTTACTATAACATTACTTATAAAGTATGAACATAGTACTTCCTATAACATTACTTATAAAGTAGGAACATAGTACTTACTATAACATTACTTATAAAGTAGGAACATAGTACTTACTATAACATTACTTATAAAGTAGGAACATAGAACTTACTATAACATTACTTATAAAGTAAGAACATAGTACTTACTATAACATTACTTATAAAGTAGGAACATAAAACTAACTATGACATTACTAATAAAGGAGAAACATAGTACTTACTATAACATTACTTATAAAGTAGGAACATAGTACTTACTATAACATTACTTATAAAGTAGGAACATAGTACTTACTATAACATTACTTATAAAGTAGGAACATAGTACTTACTATAACATTACTTATAAAGTAGGAACATAGTACTTACTATAACATTACTTATAAAGTAGGAACATAGTACTTACTATAACATTACTTATAAGTAGGGACATAGAACTTACTATAACATTACTTATAAAGTAGAACATAGTTACTTACTATGACATTACTAATAAAGGAGAAACATAGTACTCACTATAACATTACTTATAAAGTAGGAACATAGTACTTAATATAACAGTTACTTATAAAGTATGAACATAGTACTTACTATAACACTACTTATAAAGTAGGAACATAGTAACTTACTATATACACTACTTATAAAGTAGGAACATAGTACTTACTATAACATTTACTTATAAAGTAAAAACATAGTACTTACTATAACATTACTTATAAGTAGGACATGGTACTTACTATAACATTACTTATAAAGTAGGAACATAGTACTTACTATAACATTACTTATAAAGTAGGAACATAGTACTTACTATAACATTACTTATAAAGTAGGAACATAGTACTTACTATAACATTACTTATAAAGTAGGAACATAGTACTTACTATAACATTACTTATAAAGTAGGAACATAGTACTTACAATAACATTACTTATAAAGTAGGAACATAGTACTTACTATAACATTACTTATAAAGTAGGAACATAGTACTTACTGTAACATTACTTATAAAGTAGGAACATAGTACTTACTATAACTTTACTTATAAAGTAGGAACATAGTACTTACTATAACATTACTTATAAAGTAGGAACATAGTACTTACTATAACATTACTTATAAAGTACGAACATTGTACTTACTATGACATTACTAATAAAGGAGAAACATAGTACTCACTATAACATTACTTATAAAGTAGGAACATAGTATTTAATATAACATTACTTATAAAGTAGGAACATAGTACTTACAATAACATTACTTATAAAGAAGGAACATAGTACTTACTAGAACATTACTTATAAAGTAGGAACATAGTACTTACTATAACATTACTTATAAAGTAGGAACATAGTACTTACTATAACACTACTTATAAAGTAGGAACATAGTACTTACTATAACATTACTTATAAAGTAGGAACATAGTACTCACTATAACATTACTTATAAAGTAGGAACATAGTACTTACTATAACATTACTTATAAAGTAGGAACATAGTACTGACTATAACATTACTTATAAAGTAGGAACATAGTACTTACTGTAACATTACTTATAAAGTAGGAACATAGTACTTACTGTAACATTACTTATAAAGTAGGAACATAGTAGTTACTATAACATTACTTATAAAGTAGAAACATAGTACTTATTATAACACTACTTATAAAGTAGGAACATAGTACTGACTATAACATTACTTATAAAATAGGAACATAGTACTTACTGTAACATTACTTATAAAGTAGGAACATAGTACTTACTGTAACATTACTTATAAAGTAGGAACATAGTAGTTACTATAACATTACTTATAAAGTAGAAACATAGTACTTATTATAACACTACTTATAAAGTAGGAACATAGTACTTACTGTAACATTACTTATAAAGTAGGAACATAGTACTCACTGTAACATTACTTATAAAGTAGGAACATAGTACTTACTATAACATTACTTATAAAGTAGGAACATAGTACTTACTATAACATTACTTATAAAGTAGGAACATAGAACTTACTATAACATTACTTATAAAGTAGGAACATAGTACTTACTATAACATTACTTATAAAGTAGGAACATAGTACTTACTATAACACTACTTATAAGTAGGAACATAGTAATCGTTACTATAACATTACTTATAAGTAGGAACATAGTACTTAACTATAACATTATTTATAAAGTAGGAACATAGTACTTACTATAACAGTACTTATAAAGTAGGAACTAGTACTTACTATAACATTACTTATAAAGTAGGAACATAGTACTTACTATAACATTACTTATAAAGTAGGAACATAGGACTTACTATAACATTACTTATAAAGTAGGAACATAGTACTTACTATAACATTACTTATAAAGTGGAACATAGGTACTTACTATAACATTACTTATAAAGTAGGACATAGTAACTTACTATAACCTACTTATAAAGTAGGACATCGTACTTTACTATAACATACTTTAAAATACGAACATAGTACTTACTATGACATTACTTATAAAGGAGAAACATAGTACTCACTATAACATTACTTATAAAGTAGGAACATAGTACTTATTATAACATTACTTATAAAGTAGGAACATAGTACTTACTATAACATTACTTAAAGTAGGAACATAGTACTTACTATATATTACTTATAAAGGTAGGAACATAGTACTTACTATAACATTACTTATAAAGTAGAACATAAGTACTTACTATAACATTACGTATAAAGTAGGAACATAGTACTTACTATAACATTACTTATAAAGTAGGAACATAGTACTTACTATAACATTACTTATAAAGTAGGGAACATAGTACTTACTATAACATTACTTATAACATAGGAACATAGTACTTACTATAACATTACTTATAAAGTAGGAACATAGAACTAACTATAACATTACTTATAAAGTACGAACATAGTACTTACTATGACATTACTAATAAAGGAGAAACAAAGTACTCACTATAACATTACTTATAAGTAGGAACACTAGTACTTACTATAACATTACGTATAAAGTATGAACATAGTACTTACTATAACATTACTTATAAAGTAGGAACATAGTACTTACTAGACAAACACTACCTTTTTAAAGTAGGGAACTAGTACTTAGTATAACATTACGTATAAATAGGAACATAGTACTTACAATAACATTACTTATAAAGTAGGAACATAGTACTACTATAACTTACTTATAAAGTAGGAACATATTTCTTACTAGACATTACTTATAACGTAGGAACATAGTACTTTCTATAACATTATTTATAAAGTAGGAACATAGAACTTACTAGCACATTACTTATAAGTAGGAACATAGGTACTTACTATAACATTACTTAAAGTAGAGACATAGTACTTACTATAACATTACTTATAAAGTAGGAACATAGTACTTACTATAACATTACTTATAAAGTAGGAACATAGTACTTACTATAACATTACTTATAATATGAACATAGTACTTACTATAACATTACTTATAAAGTAGGAATAGTACTTACTATAACACTACTTATAAGGCGGAACATAGTACTTACTATAACACTACTTATAAAGTAGGAACAGTACTTACTATAACATTACTTATAAAGTAGGAACATAGTACTTACTATAACATTACTTATAAAGTAGGAACATAGTACTTACTATACAATACTTATAAAGTAGGAACATTGTACTTCTATAACATTACTTATAAAGTAGGAACATAGTACTTACTATAACATTACTTATAAAGTAGAAATAGTACTTACATAACATTACTTATAAAGTAGGAACATAGTACTTACTATAACATTACTTATAAGTAGAACATAGTACTCACTATACATTACTTATAAGTAGGAACATAGTACTTACTGTAACATTACTTATAAAGTAGGAACATAGTACTTACTGTAACATTACTTATAAAGTAGGAACATAGTACTCACTATAACATTACTTATAAAGTAGGAACATAGTACTTATTGTAACATTACTTATAAAGTAGGAACATAGTACTTACTATAACATTACTTATAAAGTAGGAACATAGTACTTACTGTAACATTACTTATAAAGTAGGAACATAGTACTTACTGTAACATTACTTATAAAGTAGGAACATAGTACTTACTGTAACATTACTTATAAAAGTAGGAACATAGTACTTATAACTACTTATAATAGGAACTCGTACTTTACTATAACATTACATAAAGTACGAACATATACTTACTATGACATTACTAAAAGGAAACATAGTACTCACTATAACATTACGTATAAAGTAGGAACATAGTACTTACAATAACATTACTTATAAAGTAGGAACATAGTACTTACTATAACATTACTTATAAAGTAGGAACATAGTTCTTACTATAACATTACTTATAAAGTAGGAACATAGTACTTTCTATAACATTATTTATAAAGTAGAAACATAGAACTTACTATAACATTACTTATAAAGTAGAAACATAGTACTTACTATAACATTACTTATAAAGTAGGAACATAGTACTTACTATAACATTACTTATAAAGTAGGAACATAGTACTTATTATAACATTACTTATAAAGTAGAAACATAGTACTTACTATAACATTACTTATAAAGTAGAAACATAGTACTTACTATAACATTACTTATAAAGTAGGAACATAGTACTTACTATAACATTACTTATAAAGTAGGAACATAGAACTTACTATAACATTACTTATAAAGTAAGAACATAGTACTTACTATAACATTACTTATAAAGTAGGAACATAGAACTTACTATGACATTACTAATAAAGGAGAAACATAGTACTCACTATAACATTACTTATAAAGTAGGAACATAGTACTTACTATAACATTACTTATAAAGTGTGAACATAGTACTGACTATAACATTACTTATAAAGTAGGAACATAGTACTTACTATAACATTACTTATAAAGTAGGAACATAGTACTTACTATAACATTACTTATAAAGTAGGAACATAGTACTTACTATAACATTACTTATAAAGTAGGAACATAGTACTTACTATAACATTACTTATAAAGTAGGATCATAGTACTTACTATAACATTACTTATAAAGTAGGAACATAGAACTTACTATAACATTACTTATAAAGTACGAACATAGTACTTACTATGACATTACTAATAAAGGAGAAACATAGTACTCACTATAACATTACTTATAAAGTAGGAACATAGTACTTACTATAACATTACTTATAAAGTAGGAACATAGTACTTACTATAACATTACTTATAAAGTAGGAACATAGTACTTACTATAACACTACTTATAAAGTAGGAACATAGTACTTACTATAACATTACTTATAAAGTAGGAACATAGTACTTACTATAACATTACTTATAAAGTAGGAACATAGTACTTACTATAACATTTTTTTTAAAGTAGGAACATAGTACTTACTATAACATTACTTATAAAGTAGGAACATAGTACTCACTATAACATTACTTATAAAGTAGGAACATAGTACTTACTATAACATTACTTATAAAGTAGGAACATAGTACTTACTGTAACATTACTTATAAAGTAGGAACATAGTACTTACTTTAACATTACTTATAAAGTAGGAACATAGTACTTACTGTAACATTACTTATAAAGTAGGAACATAGTACTTACTGTAACATTACTTATAAAGTAGGAACATAGTACTTATTATAACACTACTTATAAAGTAGGAACATCGTACTTACTATAACATTACTTATAAAGTACGAACATAGTACTTACTATGACATTACTAATAAAGGAGAAACATAGTACTCACTATAACTTTACTTATAAAGTCGGAACATAGTTGTTACTATGACATTACTAATAAAGGAGAAACATAGTACTCACTATAACTTTAATTATAAAGTAGGAACATAGTACTTACTATAACATTACTTATAAAGTAGGAACATAGTACTTACTATAACATTACTTATAAAGTAGGAACATAGTACTTACTATAACATTACTTATAAAGTATAAACATAGTACTTATTATAACATTACTTATAAAGTAGGAACATAGTACTTACTATAACATTACCTATAAAGTAGGAACATAGTACTTACTATAACATTACTTATAAAGTAGGAACATAGTACTCACTATAACATTACTTATAAAGTAGGAACATAGTACTTACTATAACATTACTTATAAAGTAGGAACATAGTACTGACTATAACATTACTTATAAAGTAGGAACATAGTATTTACTATAACATTACTTATAAAGTAGGAACATAGTACTCACTATCTTATAAAGTAGGAACATAGTACTGACTATAACATTACTTATAAAGTAGGAACATAGTACTTACTAACATTACTTATAAAGTAGGAACATAGTACTTACTGTAACATTACTTATAAAGTAGGAACATAGTAGTTACTATAACATTACTTATAAAGTAGGAACATAGTACTTATTATAACACTACTTATAAAGTAGGAACATAGTACTTACTGTAACATTACTTATAAAGTAGGAACATAGTACTTACTGTAACATTACTTATAAAGTAGGAACATAGTACTTACTGTAACATTACTTATAAAGTAGGAACATAGTACTTACTATAACATTACTTATAAAGTAGGAAACATAGTACTTACTTATAACATCTACTTATAAAGTAGGAACATAGTACTTACTGTAACATTACTTATAAAGTAGGAACATAGTACTTCACTAGTAACATTACTTATAAAGTAGGAACATAGTACTTACTATAACATTACTTATAAAGTAGGAACATAGTACTTACTATAACATTACTTATAAAGTAGGAACATAGAACTTACTATAACATTACTTATAAAGTAGGAACATAGTACTTACTATAACATTACTTATAAAGTAGGAACATAGTACTTACTATAACACTACTTATAAAGTAGGAACATAGTACTTACTATAACATTACTTATAAAGTAGGAACATAGTACTTACTATAACATTATTTATAAAGTAGGAACATAGTACTTACTATAACATTACTTATAAAGTAGGAACATAGTACTTACTATAACATTACTTATAAAGTAGGAACATAGTACTTACTATAACATTACTTATAAAGTAGGAACATAGTACTTACTATAACATTACTTATAAAGTAGGAACATAGTACTTACTATAACATTACTTATAAAGTAGGAACATAGTACTTACTATAACATTACTTATAAAGTAGGAACATAGTACTTACTATAACATTACTTATAAAGTAGGAACATAGTACTTACTATAACACTACTTATAAAGTAGGAACATCGTACTTACTATAACATTACTTATAAAATACGAACATAGTACTTACTATGACATTACTATTAAAGGAGAAACATAGTACTCACTATAACATTACTTATAAAGTAGGAACATAGTACTTATTATAACATTACTTATAAAGTAGGAACATAGTACTTACTATAACATTACTTAAAAAGTAGGAACATAGTACTTACTATATTATTACTTATAAAGTAGGAACATAGTACTTACTATAACATTACTTATAAAGTAGGAACATAGTACTTACTATAACATTACTTATAAAGTAGGAACATAGTACTCACTATAACATTACTTATAAAGTAGGAACATAGTACTTACTATAACATTACTTATAAAGTAGGAACATAGTACTTACTATAACATTACTTATAAAATAGGAACATAGTACTTACTATAACATTACTTATAAAGTAGGAACATAGAACTAACTATAACATTACTTATAAAGTAGAACATAGTACTTACTATACATTACTAATAAAGGAAAACATAGTACTACTATAACATTACTTATAAAGTAGGAACATAGTACTTACTATAACATTACTTATAAAGTAGTGTAACATACGTAAACTTACTATAACATTACTTATAAAGTAGGAACATAGTACTTACTATAACATACTTTAAAGTAGGAACATAGTACTTATATAACATTACTTATAAAGTAGGAACATAGTACTTACTAATAACATTACTTATAAAGTAGGAACATAGTACTTACTATAACATTACTTATAAAGTAGGAACATAGTTCTTACTATAACATTACTTATAAAGTAGGAACATAGTACTTCTATAACATTTTTATAAAGTAGGAACATAGAACTTACTATACATTACTTATAAAGTAGGAACATAGTACTTACTATACATTACTTATAAAGTAGGAACATAGTACTTACTATAACATTACTTATAAAGTAGGAACATAGTACTTACTATAACATTACTTATAAAGTAGGAACATAGTACTTACTATAACATTACTTATAAAGTAGTGAACATAGTACTTACTATAACATTACTTATAAAGTAGGAACATAGTACTTACTATAACACTACTTATAAAGTAGCGGAACATAGTACTTACTATAACATCTACTTATAAAGTAGGAACATAGTACTTACTATAACATTACTTATAAAGTAGGAACATAGTACTTACTATAACATTACTTATAAAGTAGGAACATAGTACTTACTTATACAATACTTATAAAGTAGGAACATGTACTTACTATAACATTACTTATAAAGTAGGAACATAGTACTTACTATAACATTACTTATAAAGTAGAAACATAGTACTTACTATAACATTACTTATAAAGTAGGAACATAGTACTTACTATAACATTACTTATAAAGTAGGAACATAGTACTTACTATAACATTACTTATAGGAACATAGTACTTACTATAACATTACTTATAAAGTAGGAACATAGTACTTACTATAACATTGTTTATAATGTAGGAACATGGTACTTACTAACATTACTTAAAGTAGAACATAGTACTTACTATAACATTACTTATAAGTAGGAACATAGTACTTACTATAACATTACTATAACTAGGACATAGTACTTACTATAACATTACTTATAAAGTAGGACATAGTACTTACTATAACAATTGTTTATAAAGTAGGAACATAGTACTTACTATAATATTGTTTATAAAGGAGGGACATGGTACTTACTATAACATTACTTATAAAGTAGGAACATAGTACTTACTATAACACTACTTATAAAGTAGGAACATAGTACTTATATACTACTGATAATGTAGAACATAGTACTACTATAACATTACTTTAAAGTAGGAACTATTACTTACTATAACATTACTTATCGTAGGAACATAGTACTTACTGTAACTTACTTATAAAGTAGGAACATAGTACTTACAATCACTTGTTATAAGTAGGAACATAGTACTTACTATAACATAACTTATAAGTAGGAACATATTACTTACTATAACATTACTTATAAAGTAGGAACATAGTACTTACTATAACATTACTTATAAAGTAGGAACATAGTACTTACTATAACATTACTTAAAAGTAGGAACATAGTACTTACATAACATTGTTTTAAAGTAGGAACATATACTATATAACATTACTTATAAGTAGGAACATTACTTACTTAACATTACTTATAAGTAGGAACATAGTACTTACTATAACATTACTTATAAATAGGAACATAGTACTTACATAACATTGTTTATAAAGTAGGAACATAGTACTTACTATAACATTACTTATAAAGTAGGAAACTATACTTACTATAACATTACTTATAAAGTAGGAACATAGTACTTACTATAACATTACTTATCAAGTAGGAACATAGTACTTACTATAACATTACTTATAAAGTAGGAACATAGTACTTACTATAACATTACTTATAAAGTAGGAACATAGTACTTACTGTAACATTACTTATAAAGTAGGAACATAGTACTTACTATAACTTGTTTATAAAGTGGAACATAGTACTTACTATAACATTACTTATAAAGTAGGAACATAGTACTTACTATAACATTACTTATAAAGTAGGAACATAGTACTTACTATAACATTGTTTATAAAGTAGGAACATAGTACTTACTATAATATTGTTTATAAAGGAGGGACATGGTACTTACTATAACATTACTTATAAAGTAGGAACATAGTACTTACTATAACATTACTTATAAAGTAGGAACATAGTACTTACTATAACATTACTTATAAAGTAGGAACATAGTACTTACTGTAACATTACTTATAAAGTAGGAACATAGTACTTACTATAACATTACTTATAAAGTAGGAACATAGTACTTACTATAACATTACTTATAAAGTAGGAACATAGTACTTACTATAACATTACTTATAAAGTAGGAACATAGTACTTACTATAACATTGTTTATAATGTAGGAACATGGTACTTACTATAACATTACTTATAAAGTAGGAACATAGTACTTACTATAACATTACTTATAAAGTATAAACATAGTACTTACTATAACATTACTTATAAAGTAGGAACATAGTACTTACTATAACATTACTTATAAAGTAGGAACATAGTACTTACTATAACATTACTTATAAAGTAGGACCATAGTACTTACTATAACATTGTTTATAAAGTAGGAACATAGTACTTACTATAATATTGTTTATAAAGGAGGGACATGGTACTTACTATAACATTACTTATAAAGTAGGAACATAGTACTTACTATAACACTACTTATAAAGTAGGAACATAGTACTTACTATAACACTACTGATAATGTAGGAACATAGTACTTACTATAACATTACTTATAAACTAGGAACATATTACTTACTATAACATTACTTATAAAGTAGGAACATAGTACTTACTGTAACATTACTTATAAAGTAGGAACATAGTACTTACAATAACATTGTTTATAAAGTAGGAACATAGTACTTGCTATAACATAACTTATAAAGAAGGAACATATTACTTACTATAACATTACTTATAAAGTAGGAACATAGTACTTACAATAACATTGTTTATAAAGTAGGAACATAGTACTTACTATAACATTACTTATAAAGTAGGAACATATTACTTACTATAACATTACTTATAAAGTAGGAACATAGTACTTATTATAACATTACTTATAAAGTAGGAACATAGTACTTACAATAACATTGTTTATAAAGTAGGAACATAGTACTTACTATAACATTACTTATAAAGTAGGAACATAGTACTTACTATAACATTACTTATAAAGTAGGAACTTAGTACTTACTATAACATTACTTATAAAGTAGGAACATAGTACTTACTATAACATTACTTATAAAGTAGGAACATAGTACTTACTATAACATTACTTATAAAGTAGGAACATAGTACTTACTGTAACATTACTTATAAAGTAGGAACATAGTACTTACTATAACATTGTTTATAAAGTAGGAACATAGTACTTACTATAACATTACTTATAAAGTAGGAACATAGTACTTACTATAACATTGTTTATAAAGTAGGAACATAGTACTTACTATAATATTGTTTATAAAGGAGGGACATGGTACTTACTATAACATTACTTATAAAGTAGGAACATAGTACTTACTATAACACTACTTATAAAGTAGGAACATAGTACTTACTATAACACTACTGATAATGTAGGAACATAGTACTTACTATAACATTACTTATAAAGTAGGAACATATTACTTACTATAACATTACTTATAAAGTAGGAACATAGTACTTACTGTAACATTACTTATAAAGTAGGAACATAGTACTTACTATAACATTGTTTATAAAGTAGGAACATAGTTACTATTAACATTACTTATAAAGTAGGAACATATTACTTACTATAACATTACTTATAAAGTAGGAACATAGTACTTACATAACATTACTTATAAAGTGGAACATAGAACTTATATAACATTACTTATAAAGTAGGAACATAGTACTTACAATAACATTGTTTATAAAGTAGGAACATAGTACTTACTATAACATTACTTATAAAGTAGAAACATATTACTTACTATAACATTACTTATAAAGTAGGAACATAGTACTTACTATAACATTACTTATAAAGTAGGAACATAGTACTTACAATAACATTGTTTATAAAGTAGGAACATAGTACTTACTATAACATTACTTATAAAGTACGAACATAGTACTTACTATAACATTACTTATAAAGTAGGAACATAGTACTTACTATAACATTACTTATAAAGTAGGAACATAGTACTTACTATAACATTACTTATAAAGTTGGAACATAGTACTTACTATAACATTACTTATAAAGTAGGAACATAGTACTTACTGTAACATTACTTATAAAGTAGGAACATAGTACTTACTATGACATTGTTTATAAAGTAGGAACATAGTACTTACTATAACATTACTTATAAAGTAGGAACATAGTACTTACTATAACATTACTTATAAAGTAGGAACATAGTACTTACTATAACATTGTTTATAAAGTAGGAACATGGTACTTACTATAACATTACTTATAAAGTAGGAACATAGTACTTACTATAACATTACTTATAAAGTAGGAACATAGTACTTACTATAACATTACTTATAAAGTAGGAACATAGTACTTACTATAACATTACTTATAAAGTAGGACCATAGTACTTACTATAACATTGTTTATAAAGTAGGAACATAGTACTTACTATAACATTACTTATAAAGTAGGAACATATTACTTACTATAACATTACTTATAAAGTAGGAACATAGTACTTACTATAACACTACTTATAAAGTAGGAACATAGTACTTACTATAACATTACTTATAAAGTAGGAACATAGTACTTACTATAACATTACTTATAAAGTAGAAACATAGTACTTACTGTAACATTACTTATAAAGTAGGAGCATAGTACTTACTGTAACATTGTTTATAAAGTAGGAACATAGTACTTACTATAACATTACTTATAAAGTAGGAACATATTACTTACTATAACATTACTTATAAAGTAGGAACATAGTACTTACTATAACATTGTTTATAAAGTAGGAACATAGTACTTACTATAACATTGTTTATAAAGTAGGAACATAGTACTTACTATAACATTACTTATAAAGTAGGAACATATTACTTACTATAACATTACTTATAAAGTAGGAACATAGTACTTACTATAACATTGTTTATAAAGTAGGAACATGGTACTAACTATAACATTACTTATAAAGTAGGAACATAGTACTTACTATAACATTACTTATAAAGTAGGAACATAGTACTTACTATAACATTACTTATAAAGTAGGAACATAGTACTTACTATAAGATTACTTATAAAGTAGGAACATAGTACTTACTATAACATTACTTATAAAGTAGGAACATAGTACTTACAATAACATTGTTTATAAAGTAGGAACATAGTACTTACTATAACATTACTTATAAAGTAGGAACTTATTACTTATTATAACATTACTTATAAAGTAGGAACATAGTACTTACTATAACATTACTTATAAAGTAGGAACATAGTACTTACTATAACATTACTTATAAAGTAGGAACATAGTACTTACTATAACATTACTTATAAAGTAGGAACATAGTACTTACTGTAACATTACTTATAAAGTAGGAACATAGTACTTACTATAACATTGTTTATAAAGTAGGAACATAGTACTTACTATAACATTACTTATAAAGTAGGAACATATTACTTACTATAACATTACTTATAAAGTAGGAACATAGTACTTACTATAACATTGTTTATAAAGTAGGAACATGGTACTTACTATAACATTACTTATAAAGTAGGAACATAGTACTTACTATAACATTACTTATAAAGTAGGAACATAGTACTTACTATAACATAACTTAATAAAATAAAATAATAATAAAACCACAAGCAAGAACATAAAATAATAATAAAACCACAAGCAAGAATATAAAATAATAATAAAACCACAAGCAAGAATATAAAATAATAATAAAACCACAAGGAAGAACATAAAATAATAATAAAACCACAAGCAAGAATATAAAATAATAATAAAACCACAAGCAAGAACATAAAATAATAATAAAACCACAAGCAAGAATGTAAAATAATAATAAAACCACAAGCAAGAAGATAAAATAATAATAAATCCACAAGCAAGAATGTAAAATAATAATAAAACCACAACCAAGAATGTAAAATAATAATAAAACCACAAGGAAGAAGATAAAATAATAATAAAACCACAAGCAAGAATGTAAAATAATAATAAAACCACAACCAAGAATGTAAAATAATAATAAAACCACAAGGAAGAAGATAAAATAATAATAAAACCACAACCAAGAAGATAAAATAATAATAAAACCACAAGCAAGAAGATAAAATAATAATAAAACCACAAGCAAGAAGATAAAATAATAATAAAACCACAACCAAGAATGTAAAATAATAATAAAACCACAAGCAAGAAGATAAAATAATAATAAAACCACAAGCAAAAACATAAAATAATAATAAAACCACAAGCAAGAATGTAAAATAATAATAAAACCACCAGCAAGAAAATAAAATAATAATAAAACCACAAGCAAGAATATAAAATAATAATAAAACCACAAGCAAGAACATAAAATAATAATAAACCAAAAGAGCTATGAATATAAAATAATAATAAAACCACAAGCAAGAATATAAAATAATAATAAAACCACAACCAAGAATGTAAAATAATAATAAAACCACAAGCAAGAATATAAAATAATAATAAAACCACAAGCAAGAATATAAAATAATAATAAAACCACAAGCAAGAATATAAAATAATAATAAAACCACCAGCAAGAATATAAAATAATAATAAAACCACCAGCAAGAATATAAAATAATAATAAAACCACAAGCAAGAACATAAAATAATAATAAAAGTTATGTTGTTAAACAGTTAGCACGAGGCCTAACTTAATTTTAGCTTTATTTTAGACATACATAATATATTATAGATCATTCGGTGCTACTGCGTGGAATCGAAATAATAATTTTGGCGTTTTAGTTTTGTAAACTAACAATTCGAATGATTGTTTTGGAAAGGTGTTATAAATCTCTGTTAACATGAGTAATTTTCGTGTATTCTGTTTAATAATGTAAACCATGATATGTTTAATGTTCAAATAGGTAAGAAGAAAAAGTTTAAAAATTGAGATTTAATCCTTGAAGCAACACTGTACAGAAATATGGAAACAAAACAAATAAGAAAATATGTCACGTTGTCTGACTGAGAATAACGAAGGACTTGATAAGAAAGAGACAGCTGAATGTGAGGATGTTATGTCCAGGATTAACTGTTATGTCTAGGATTAAATGTTATGTCTAGGATTAAATGTTATGTCCAGGATTAAATATTATGTCCAGGATTAAATGTTATGTCTAGGATTAAATATTATGTCCAGGATTAAATATTATGTCTAGGATTAAATATTATGTCCAGGATTAAATGTTATGTCTAGGATTAAATGTTATGTCTAGGATTAAATGTTATGTCCAGGATTAAATATTATGTCCAGGATTAAATGTTATGTCCAGGATTAAATATTATGTCCAGGATTAAATGTTATGCTTAGGATTAATTGTTATGTTCAGGATTAAATGTTATGCTGAGGATTAACTGTTGTGTTATAAACCAGCTAACAGGAATTAATACACAAAAGGTTTAAATACAATATAATCAACACTAAATAACTGCTGGTGTTCTGAATGTATATATATAACAGTATGTGTTATTTTTATAATACTTCCAAATACGTTCTGAAGCTTATCACAAGAGGTTAACAGTAACACTTGCAAGAGCAGATAACACTGAGGTGTAGAAAACATCTGTGTCTTTCTACATTGAGCAACAAATATCAAACCTCAAGACGCTCAGAACGAAATCAGTGTAGAAAGGACACCAGGCTGCACTTTAGATTCAGAAATATAAGCTCACCTAAAAATTCCATTTTATCACGATCAAAGTGTAAATTCGCGCACCAAGATAAAAGGAAATAAAAAACAGACGAGGAAAATATCGTTTGAAATTTTGCGAGATACATTTTTAAGGGAAAATATTTTGGTGAATAAGTGTTTACAGCGTGTTTAATTTTCTCTAAAGTATTCAAATATTCACGTTTTGCTGAAACTATGGTATGGTATACATACCAATGATGACCAAGACTATTAGGGACAAATTCAAGGCCTGCAAAATAAACACTTGGACATTGACTTGAATGGAGATATATGTTACTACTAAAAATGCTTAACAGAGCTTGAAAGAGATTCAAGTTTTGATACGTATTTCATGTTAGACGAACATCGTCTTTCAAAAATATACACAACGTGTAGATATTTTAGGTTGTCTCGTAAAGAAATACGGACACTACCAAGTGACACAGGTAATAAATAAATAAATTGTGTTTGTCTTGCGGAAACACAGTTGTGCATCTAATCACAATCCAGACGTGGAGAAACAGTGGAAGAATGCCAGTTTTCCTTTTTTATCGTCTGTCGTTTTTAAGAATTGTGGGCGTATTCGAAACTTCTGTAAACGATTACTGTATGAGAAATCAGATTGAAGACATTTGTTTCGAGCTGGGTATTAAGAACGAACGACATGAAATACCGGCCTTTAACGTTCCTTATTTCGAGTTAGTGACCAATCATCACGACTTTACCACGCACTATTTACAAGGAGGAACTAACTATTACTCATATAACTCACCAACATTATAAATTATGCGGAAATATTCTGTGGTGTCGGACAGGTTCGAGCCTGGGTCGCTAGCTCTTACATTTAGTGCTTTGTTAATACAAAAATTTCAGCTAATATTATTGTAGTATCGATGTAAGAGAAATCAATCTAATAAAATCTTTTTTTTTCAATTTTCGCTTAGATTCTTCAAAATGTAGTTAGTTAGATTACCACGCTCTTTCCAGCCTTTGAGACCATGAACGTGGATTGTTTACAAAGCAGAAATATTTTTCCCACTAGTATTCAGAACATTAAAACTGCACGTTTAGTTGCAAACATATTTTACCGCTCCTTGTTTGTGTGTTTTCTTGTAACATACTCACATCGGACTACCTTCTGAGCCCACCGAGGGGAATCGAACCCCCTGAGCTTAAGGTTGTAAATCCGTAGACTTACCACTGTACTAGAGATGGGCGATTTCTGTTTATTCCATTTTGTCCTATGAATTAACGCTCTTAAGACGAAGTGTATGGATAATGATCGTTATATGTTATTTCCCGAAGTTTCACAAAATCCCGAAATTATTGAAATTTACCTGACCATTAGAAACTGTTTGCCTGTTTGGAATTTCGGACTATTTGCTAAGCCCACAGAGGGGAATCGAACCTCTGATTTAGCGTTGTGAATCCGTAGACATGTCGCTGTACTAGCGGGAGGCGAGAGGAAACGAGAAAATTGAGAGACGAACAGCTACAGCCTCTCCAGCTTGCCCCAAGGTTCCCCGCTAGGGTGCTTTAAGATTAGGAACAATCTCGTTTTAAAATATTTATTCTGTTCCATTAAACGTTGAGTTTATTTTTTCAAAAAAGTGTTTTTCACTACAGTCACGTGACTTTGGGTCTAGATGGCTGGAGTATAACGTACCCTGTCTGGTAATCCGAGGATTCAAGGTTTGCGTCACTTTGCTACAGTAAATAGGGCCGTGGGGAGCGATAAGAGGCGAAAAACAAATTCTACTATTTATCCAGGCAGGAGTAGTTCAAGAACTGCCGCTAGGTGCTGTTGACCTTCAGTCTAGAATAATGGTTCAAAATTAGGGACGCAGATGGAGCTTTACGTGAAAACGACAACGTCAAGGTGATTTCAACATAAGTTATGAGGCATGACCAGACGACCTTTAGTAAATGTGACGCATGAAGGGTTTCATATGAAAACTGTAATAACGCATCAGGGGAAAAAAAAGCAAAGTGATCACGTAATTTCTATAAGCGAAATATATATATAAAAAAAAATATATATATATATATAAGCGAAAAAAAATATGAAATAAATATTTTTCTCTGTGTATCTTTCAGATAAAATATTCCGCAACCTAATATTTCTGGTTCTATCACTTCATTTAAACTTATTACAACTAAACTGACCATCTGGGTCACGAGAAAAAAATAATTCGGTCACGTTTAGCTGACCGTGTACCAAAGGAGTAATAGAGATTTACGGGAAAGAACGGCCATTGGGAATTCGTTTTTGTGTCTTTATTTTGTGTTTGTTAAGATCTCGAAAGTGGTCATAATAAAGGAAAGGAAAAAGAAAGAAAAAACGTGCCGTGTATTTCCGGGGAGATGTTACTATGGTTACTTAGATTTTCTGCTTGCAGACTTTCACACACGCTTTTGACTCTTACAGTCCTAGAATAATCTTGTAAACACAACGTAACAATGACTATTGAATTTCACTCGATTAAAATTCTTACGACAAAACAAAATGAAATACGTTAAACTGTTTATTTAAAATTACAGTTAAAGAAAGGTAAGTGTAGATGAATGTATGTTTTGAACTACGCGCAAAGCTACACAAGGGACATCTGTGTTAGCCGTCCCTAATTTAGTAGTGTAAGACTAGAGGGAAGGCAGCTAGTCATCATCACCCACCGCCAACTCTTGGACTACTCTTTTACCAACGAAAATAGTACGATTAACCGTGACATTATAACGTCCCCAAGGCTAAAAGGGTGAGTATGTTTGGTGCGACTGGGATTCGAGCCCGCAACCCTCATATTATGAGTTGAACGCCTGTGTAAGACTAGAGAGAGGCAGCTAGTCATCACCACCAAGCGCCATCTTCTGGACTGCTATTTTACCAACGGATAGTGGGAATGACAGTATGTTTGGTGTGACAGGGATTTGAACCTGCAACTTTAATTGAGATTGTGAGTCGAGCGTCCTAACCATCTAGTCACGACAGTCCTTAAAAGAATGAAGAAACAGCTTGCATTCTGAGATCTGTAGTAAATATAATTTAAACATATAAGTGCGCAAACAGCAAACGTTAGAACGTTGTTAAAAATAGAACTATCTACACCTTCCCTCCTTAAATTACAATTGACTTCGGACCTGGCGTGGCCTAGTGATTAGCGTGCCCGGATTTTGCACTTTAGTGTCACGTGTGCAATATAAAAGTGATAGTAAAAACTCACTATTAGATCAAATAAGTGTTCACGGTAGGTGCTAATAAATAACTGTCCTCCTTTCAATCCGCCAGTTCAAAATAAAGAAAGACTATGCTTATATAATTAAATATGTAGAATGGTTTGTTTGCTTTCGTTTTTGACTCTAAACTACACAAGAATTATATAATAATACGTGACTGTGATCAACAGATGCCATGTTAGTACAGTAATAAGTCTACGGATTTACAACGCTAAAATCAGGGGTTCGGCAGAAAGCCCAATGTGGCCTTGCTATAGGAAAACACACCCTGATCAACAGGGGGAAAAACAACACACGTTAGTCTAAAAAATAAGTCCCATAATCGTCGCGCGTTCGGAAAGTGAATTTTCCCTCATCAGGGGTTGATGGACAGAACTTTTTAAATAAATGGTTAAAGGTAAGTGATCGACATAATACTATAACCATTAACTTTCAACACGGTGAGGCTTAAAGTAGTGGAATTACAACAAGAACGAGAAGTCGTTGTTTCGAACACCCGCTTCCATAATTCTAGCAAGCACAATATTTGGTCCTTTCCATTACCGTGAGGAGTCGCCATGTTCGCCATCGTAAATAGCGAGCATTGTTTGCCTTGGTAATTCTTTTTTTAAGAGGTGTTTGAGAAATACGTATTAATATAAAGTTCGTATGATAACTGGATTTGTAAAAACAACTAAGTGAACTGGTAATGTAAGAGGATCTCCTCAAGTTATATATATATTTTCGAATTCCATGTGTTAAAATTCCCTTCGGATTCTGTCTTAGTAAAACAATGCACACGAAAACTAATCTTCCGCACTGTACACGTGGCGCTCTCTCGTGGTAGATACTAGCAAGTTGTTGAGTTACAGGGTGCAACACAATATAAACAGTTTAGATAAACGTTTAAATTCACCTTATATTGTTTACTTTATATCTAAATATCCCATGATTTATTAAACTATATATCGAAAGTTATCAGAAGTTAAAAATCATTTAAGTTACGGAACTTAACCTTGGACCTCGAGAATAGCATGTACTTTAAAAATTTAAATAAAATTAATAAAACGAGACGTCAGCTTTATTTTATTTTACAATAAACTAACTAAGCTTATAAAGTTTAACAGCTCTACAATTTTCGGTGAAAATTATTCTATAATTGTTGTTGTACGTGTTCAGTACATTCGTTTGAGGCATAACCTGCTACGTGTTTTCAATACCAATTGGAAAGAGCTTAAACTGAGATCTCTATGAGAAAGACAACTTAAAAGGAAATAGGCACGTGTTGCACATTCTTTTCTTATCTTTTGTTTTTGTCGTGGCTTTTGTAACTAGGAGTAATCATGATTTACATCAGATGATAGTTCATGTTGTTTTTTGTTTTTGTCTTTATACGTCAGTTTTGGTACGTTAATGAAAAGAGATGTTTCTCAGTATTCAATTAATGAATTGAAGAAAATTGAAGTAAAAGAAAGAGCATGTTTGTAAGACACGATGGTTTATTAATGAACTGTATTAGTAGGAGAGTAAACATCACATTTTTAGAGACCTTTTTGTTTGAGATCTAAGAAAACTGCGTTAATGTTATATAAAGATATAACGACTTTGAACTTTGACCTACGTGAATTCGAATCCCCGTCACACTCATACCATACATGCTTGCCCTTTCAGTCGTGGAGGCGTTATAATGTGATGGTCAATCTCACTATTCGTTGGTAAAGAAGTAGCCCACGATTTGGCGTGGGTGGTGATGACAAGCTGCCTTCCTTCCAGTCTTACACTGCTAAATCATGGATGGGTAGCATGGATAGCTCTCGTGAAGCTTCACGCGAAATTCAAAAACAAACAAATAAATCAACAAACTTTGATCTGCGTATCAAAATGTGTTTATGGGTAAAACACCTTGCAGGAGAGCTCATATAAAATGTGCTTTTTGATTCAACAGTTGAGGCTAAATGCTGTTAACACCTTTTTGGTAATTTGACAAGTTTTAAAATACCGAAATAGTAACACAATGCAACATTAATACCATGATTTATATGCCCCTGGAGCTGGTTCAACGGTGACCTTTAGGAATTATAACACTAGAATTCAAGGCTCGATCCATATGGTGAGCACAATGCCGATAGATCATTGTACATTTTTATGTCTGAATAAACAAATAATCCTGTGTTAGTATGGAATAGGAAACCATAATAAAACCAGTGAGTACTTTAATAAGAAGACAGCTGTCTCATCAGAAATTCACTCCAATTAATGTTATTATGTAGTTGATAGTTTTATAGACGAGTCGTTTTCCATACAAAGTTTTGAACAAAGGTTATTCTTTCTACTTCGCAGAAAATGATTTCATTTATCTGTAATAATTCAGTGAAATCTGAAGTATTTTGTCAAAGTTAGGGGTTGAAACTTGTAGTGGATAAATTAGAGGTGACTCCTAAACTTTATTACAATTGTTTACAAGAGCAAAAACAATTAGGTAACCCTAATAGGTTACCATAAGATTTTGAATATTTTAAAATAGTGAGGTAGCCGTAAGACTCTGAAACAGTTGAATAGCCACAAAATTCTGAAACAGTTACGACAGAAAGTGTTCGTACCCCTGCGTCCCGAATTGTGTTTTGCTCATAACTTAAAAAGTATCACGAGTAGACTAATAGAAATATGGTGTATTTTAAGCATTATACTAACATACATCAACATAAATTTTTATGTAAATTAAATGACAAATAAACTGTTTATAAACAAATAACCAAAAATAGGAGGAGCAGAAAGTGTTCGTACATTACAGAACGTGTGAAAAAACTGATATTCCGTAAAAGTTTGTTTAGTTTGGTGAATAAACTACATTATGCCATACCAGAACCAGACACTGGGTTCATAATTATTGAAATTTAGCCAGCAAAAATTAGACTTCCAGCAATTTAGCATCATCTCCGTCATTATCTGCTTAGTCATCATGGCGAACAGGAAACATCTGTCCAGTGATTTAAAAAACAGAATTATTGTAAAATACAAGTCTCGTGTCTCTCTTTCCGGTATTGCTACACAACGTAATGTGCTGAAATCTACTGTTTAAACCATAATTGCCAAGTTTAATCTTACAGGATCAACTGCTAACCTCCCTCGTTCCGGACGTCCCACCAAAATTCCAGAGAGAACCAAGAGAAAGGTTCTCAGTGGAGTTAGTAGGAACCCTCGTTTAACACGTAATGACATACATAAACTGGTAAGGGACACTGGGGTTGAAGTAAGCACCACTACAGTTATGAAAATGTTACGTTCTTCCGGGTTCAAAGCAGGCTGTACTCGTATAACTCCATATTTAAAGCCTATTCATTTAGAAGCACGATTTAGGTATGTAAGAATGCATGTAGATAAACCCTTTACTTATTGGAAGAGTATTTTTTGTTCAGACAAGACTAAAACCGAGCTTTTCAACCACAAGGATGTTCGTAATATTTTTCCGTAAGAAGGGGAATGAAATCTTTCAAAGAACACCGTCTCAACAGTTAAACACTGAGGTGGCTCGATCATTCTATGGGGTTCCTTCAGCTCTTCTGGTGTAGGTAGCCTTCATCGCGTCAACGGATTCATGAAAAAAGGAAAGAACGTTGATATATTAGGCACTTATATCAAGAATGATGCTAGGAATTTGTGGCTTGGGCGTCGTTGGATATTCCGAAGCACACATCGAAATATGTGCAATCCTGGTTGCAGAGGAACCATATAAGTGTTCTGGAGTGGCCATTGCAGTCACCCGATCTCAACCCAATTGAAAACGTTTGGCATGAGTTGAAGACCAGGGTTCATCAACGTCATCCGAAAAACTTGTAAGAGTTGGAGACTTTCTATAAAGAAGAATGGAAAAAAACACCAGTCCAGTAGTGTGAAACGATCATGGAGGACTATGAGGAGAGATTGCACCAAGTAATTCACCTGAAAGGCTACACAACAAACACTTTCTGTTCCTCCTATGTTTGGTTATTTGTTTATAAACAGTTTATTTGTCGTTCACTTTACATAAATCTTTATGTAGATGTGTGTTAGTATAATATTTATAACATACTGTACTTTCATTATCATAATCAGGATACATCTTAAGTTATGAAGAAATGATTACTCGCGACGCAGGAGTACAAACACTTTCTGTTGTATCTGTAAGTAACCATAATACATTAAAACAGTTTGATAGCCATACCTTTTTAAAACAGTTAGTAATCATAATATTTTAAAACAGTTAGGTAACCATAAGCTTTTAAAACAGTTCGGTAATCATAAGATTTTGAAGTAGTTAGGTAACTATAAGACTAAAACATTTAGCTAACAATAAGATTCCAAAACAAATAGAATTGGTTTTCCTGTTCTAGAAATGGAAATACCAATGTATTCTCTAACCAGGAGGTAAAAATAGTTAGGTAACCATAGTATTCTAAAACAACTAAATAACCATAAGATTCTAAAACAGTTAAATAACCATAAGTTTTTTTTTAAACAGTTAGATTTGGTTTTTCTGTTTTAGAAATGGAAATACCAGTTTGTTCTCTAACCAGAAGAGTTGGGTTTGGATGCGGTAAAGTAAGCTAAACTAAATTATCCCAACTTCTTATGGGCTTTTCTTTTGGGTTCCTTTTGGAAAGTAAGTCCACTAGAGTGTGAGACTAAACAAGCTCACAGAGGTCAGAGAAGAATACTTTTCACTGGTAGTTTTAAAATTAACCAGAAACCTACTAAAGAATTACTTGATAGAGAACGTGAATAACCAGTTCTTAGAAAAGCAAGAAAGGTAGAGATTTCCGAATAAAAATCTCCTAGAAATAGACCTCTAGTGGAACCAATGTATTCGCAGTTTTGCATATGAGATGAATGGATTTAGGATTTTTGTGTTTCCATGACTGGCTTGTTCAGACACGTTTTATCATCTCACTCATGGATTAAAGTTCTCTAACGGATGTTCTGCATTAAGCCTACATATGATGAAGGTTAGTGCTCCTGGAACTGGGTCTTCTCCGTCTGTCTGTCTGTCGTGTCAGCCAAATGCATATAAATTTGAGAAAGTATCTATTTTGTCAACCCTGTTTTATTATAATCAGTATCCCACTCACACGTGAGACCACGAAGTAAACGAGAAGAAAAGAAACTAAAGGTCCACCTTCCAGAAACGGTTTCAGCTAACGTCATTGTTCTTCTTTTCATAATTTTGTTTAGGTTCACGGCCTGCTGTTACCAATTTTACCATGCCACGTGATGATCTAAAACAAGGGTGGTCAGCCATTTAAACTGCTATGTCACTTTTAGACTATGAACTACGAGTAATGAGCCATTGACAATACAAAGTATTTTATACCGTTGTCCATATCGATGAAGACAAGATATATGTTGTTGTTTTGAATTAAGCACAAAGCTACACAATGGGCTATCTGTGCTCTGCCCACTACGGGTATCGAAACCCGGTTTTTAGCGTGTAAGTCCGCAGACATACCGCTGAGCCACTGGGGGGCCAAGATATATGTGTATAGGGGTTATAGGTGCTGCTTAGACGGGTAGTGTGTAGTTTGTTGCTTTATCTGAATGGATATTAAATCGTATATGTAGGAAACGATAAAAGCAATTACTCCCAAACTATGCAGAGTTTTTGGCTCGTTTTTTTTATACATTTTACCATTAAACAAAGACCACCCAGAACACCAACTTCCATAGAAATATAATAAAATTTGCCCCCGTTCCGTTTAAATCTGAACTGGAACTCCTGGTAGGTAGGAATGTTCAGTTAGTGAAAGCAATAACCATTATAAGTTAAGGAAAACCGTTACTAATATAACGTGTATATTAATGTCATTTCGTGAACGCGAGGAAATTTAAAATAATATTTTGTTACGTGCCACAGCACGTGGTGGTTTCGAAACGAGATGCGTTACTTCGTGCTCTTGACGTGTGTGGGATGCTCATCTCTGACCTAGAATAATTGTATCTGATATTTTAGATATTAGCCTACCATATAATCAAGGTGGTGAACCCTTCTCTGAATTGGAGAGTAGATGTGAAAGAGATGTTCGTCGTTACTTCTTTTAGAAGGACAGCTAGTAAGGCTTAACATATCAACAATTTTTAGAAGGACAGCTAGTAAGGCTTAACATATCAACAATTTTCAGAAGGACAGCTAGAAAGGCTTAACATATCAACAGTTTTTAAAAGGACAGCTAGTAAGGCTTAACATATCAACAATTTTTAGAAGGACAGCTAGTAAGGCTTAACATATTAACAATTTTCAGAAGGACAGCTAGAAAGGCTTAACATATCAACAGTTTTTAAAAGGACAGCTAGTAAGGCTTAACATATCAACAATTTTTAGAAGGACAGCTAGTAAGGCTTAACATATTAACAATTTTTAGGACAGCTAGTAAGGCTTAACATATTAACAATTTTTAGAAGGACAACTAGTAAGGCTTAACATATTAACAATTTTCAGAAGGACAGCTAGAAAGGCTTAACATATCAACAGTTTTTAAAAGGACAGCTAGTAAGGCTTAACATATCAACAATTTTTGGAAGGACAGCTAGTAAGGCTTAACATATTAACAATTTTTAGAAGGACAGCTAGTAAGGCTTAAAATATCAACAATTTTCTTCTTCTTTTGTACGCCTTCTTAGAGCCTTCATCGAAATGAATCTAATTGAAAACGATTATTCGAATTAACCTAAACTGATGGATATCCACGAATACGTTTACGCAGCTGGTTTCCATGTTGAATCTTTGCTACGAGATGAAACCACATATATTTATAAATATCAAGGGTAATAGAACGTATTTTTGGACAGGACTCTGAACTGATGAGGTTTGTCCCCGATGTCTGCTATACTTCGGATTTCAATACTCGTGGTGAGCAGAGCAAAGATATCCCATTGTGTTGCTTTTTGCCAAACTTGAAAACAAACAAACCAATTAACGAGGTTTCTTGTTTGAACTTAAGAATTCTCACCTTTTATTGGATGGTATATTTTCTTTATACTAGCGTGGAAAACACTGACAGTGACATTTCATTAATATAGCAAGTAAACGATTGCAGATTGGTATAAACTTGTCTGTATCTGGTACTTTAGAAGTGAGCCATTACTTATTAAAGTGTTTAAGCTTCATTACGTAAGACTATGAATAAGTAATGAGATCTTCCAGATTGTTTTGTCGTTCATAATTAAGAGCAAACACACACAATGGGCTATCTGTACTCCGCCCACCGCGGGTAACGAAACCAGCTTTGTGGAGGTGTGAATCCACAGACACTGCCATGCCACTGTGGAGCTTACCAACCGGTACTTTTAAAGAAAGTCTTGCATTTCTTACTTCACAATGGATATTTTTCTTCTGACAACAAATTAGATCTTTAACTGAGTAATGTTTCATTATATCTGCTTTCGACATTACTATATTTTGTTTTAATGAATAAGGTTCTGGTTTGTTTGGAAATTCGCGCAAAGCTACACGTGAGCTATCTGCGCAAGCCGTCACTAATTTAGCAGTGTAAGACTAGAGGGAAGGCAACTAATCATCGCCACCCACCGCCAAATCTTGGACTATTCCTTTACCAACGAATAGTGGGGTTGACCGTTACATTACAACGCTTCCACGGCTGAAAGGGAGAGCATGTTTAGTGCGATGAGGACTCGAACCCGCGACCTTTTCGAGTCGATTGCCTTAACCATCTGGCCATTCCGGGTATAAATAAAGTAGTGATTAAAGAATACACCAAACGTGAGATTCTGTAAAATTCCCAACAGAAATATGACATTTGTTATGACTTTTAGAAGGTTCATAATGTACTAACCGTTTCAAATATTTGAATGATGAACAGAGACATAATTTCGTTTACAATTAACTGTCATAAAGAGACCACGTTACTATTTGTTCTTCTTTTTGTTGTTGTAAACCTTCGTTCCCAACTCGGAAAAGAAACTTTCCAGACGTTTTTGCACACTTTTGTAATTTTCATATCAACTTTGGCCTGGCATGGCCAGACGGTTAGAGCACACGACTCTCAATTTGAGGGTTAAAATAAAATTAAAAGAAAAAAATTAATATCACAGACAGGAGGAAGAGGTCTAAGCAAATCTGACCTTCCCTGGTCTATAAGGTCAAAAACTCGACAAAAAGGAGTGGTTTCCTGCAAGGTTAATCTGGTGAAAATTTTACTCAAGAGAGTTTTATACGGTCATCCAATGGGGCAGTGGTATCTTTAGGGATTTATCTCACTAAAATGTAGGGTTCGATTCTGCACAGTAGATAGCTCAGTGTGTCGTTGCTCTGAAACAAACATAGCTTCCTTACGTTAATGACAAAACATACTGACGTACTTTCATTAAGTAGCAATGCCATGCAATAGAATAGTTGCAGGATAATAATTTGGTACCTGGAAATTCAGGCAAAGCTATTCGAGGGCTGACCGCGTTAGTCGTCCCTGATTTTGAAGCGTAGGCTAGAAGAGGGAATGCTAATAGTCAACACCCCCCAAAAAAACACAACTTGGAATATTATATACTAATACTGAGATTTGACTGCCACACTTATTACGCACTCGTGGCCTCAAAGTGCGGAGTACAATTTTAGGAATGTGGTGCAATGGGACGCGAAATAAAAGACTTCAGTATTGCAGTCCAACACACTAGTAATAGGACCTCTTTATGTCTAAATATAATTTGGTGGTTGCATGTTAAAGTGACGATTTTAACCAGATAATCAAAGTTCAAGGTGTTTCGAATGTCCGTTAAATAGGCGGATAATATTGAACTGAATATAAAAATAGAGAGAATGGAAACTGCTTGGACTTATCCTCATATTAAGATTCATATGGATATTCAACACAACAGTAAATTTTAGAATGTCTTCAGACTAAAGGAATCCATTCTAACTGTGAAACATTCTGAGAATATGTAATACAGGTAGGTACAGGTCTCTTGTATGGAAAAATTATATGAATATAAAATCAAACACGAAAGAGCTTGAGCTGTCCGTACAATACAAAATTGATTCCAAATGAACTGGTTGAAACAACTGTGAATGCTTTATCTAAAGAGTTGAACCAAATTTTCGATCCTGTGTACTCCAGCTTATCTGTCTCTGTTTCAAGTTCTTAACGTTAATTTAGTGCATATTTCTGTGTACTCCAGCTTATCTGTCTCTGTTTCAAGTTTTTAACGTTAATTTAGTGCACATTTCTGTGTACTCCAACTTATCTGTCAGTGTTTCAAGTTCTTAATGTTAATTTAGTGCACATTTCTGTGTATTCCAGCTTGTCTGTCTTTGTTTCAAGTTCTTAATGTTAATTTAGTGCACATTTCTGTGTACTCCAACTTGTCTGTCACTGTTTTAAGTTCTTAACGTTAATTTAGTGCACATTTCTGTATACTCCAACTTGTCTGTCACTGTTTCAAGTTATTAACGTTAATTTAGTGCATATTTCTGTGTACTCCAGCTTATCTGTCTTTGTTTCAAGTTCTTAACGTTAATTTAGTGCACATTTCTGTGTACTCCAGCTTATCTGTCACTGTTTTAAGTTCTTAACGTTAATTTAGTGCACATTTCTGTGTACTCCAACTTGTCTGTCACTGTTTTAAGTTCTTAATGCTAATTTAGTGCACATTTCTGTGTACTCCAACTTATCTGCCACTGTTTCAAGTTCTTAACGTTAATTTAGTGCACATTTCTGTGTACTCCAGCTTATTTGTCTCTGTTTCAAGTTCTTAACGTTAATTTAGTGCATATTTCTGTGTACTCCAGCTTATCTTTCTCTGTTTCAAGTTCTTAACGTTAATTTAGTGCACATTTCTGTGTACTCCAGCTTATCTGTCTCTGTTTCAAGTTCTTAACGTTAATTTAGTGCACATTTCTGTGTACTCCAACTTATCTGCCACTGTTTCAAGTTCTTAACGTTAATTTAGTGCACATTTCTGTGTACTCCAGCTTATCTGTCTTTGTTTCAAGTTCTTAACGTTAATTTAGTGCATATTTCTGTGTACTCCAGCTTATCTGTCTCTGTTTCAAGTTCTTAACGTTAATTTAGTGCACATTTCTGTGTACTCCAGCTTATCTGTCTCTGATTCAAGTTCTTAACGTTAATTTAGTGCACATTTCTGTGTACTCCAGCTTATCTGTCTTTGTTTCAAGTTCTTAACGTTAATTTAGTGCATATTTCTGTGTACTCCAGCTTATCTGTCTCTGTTTCAAGTTCTTAACGTTAATTTAGTGCACATTTCTGTGTACTCCAACTTGCCTGTCACTGTTTCAAGTTCTTAACGTTAATTTAGTGCACATTTCTGTGTACTCTAGCTTATCTGTCAGTGTTTCAAGATCTTAATGTTAATTTAGTGCACATTTCTGTGTACTCCAGCTTATCTGGAGTTTTCAGTTTAGTTCCAGTTCTTCACTACACCAGCTTCTTGCCAGTATTGCACGTTGTTTTTATGTTTACAGGTTTTCCTTAGTGCGTTGAAATCTTCAGTTTGACTCTATTCATAGCTGACACAGTTTGACTCTCTTCATAGCTGTCCCAATAACAAAATCAGTAGTTTGGGGGCTCTGAAATATGTTTTCCTGACCATTTAATTCTTAAAACAAGAACAAATGTTTTCTCTTTTTGTTTCAATCGCCTTCTTGCTTTCCTTTTTTTCTCAGACCATCAATGGAACGAATAATTTTCTCATATTGACTTAACACATTTATCCCAATAGCAAAACTACTTTGAATTTCACACAAATTGACTTTCCGACGTAATATTTGACGATAGTATTTCCTTTGATTGTGAACTTCTCATGAACATGATCTCACCTAACAGTGTCCCTCTTTTGGTAATTTATTACTATTCTATTAATTAAAACATAAATAATCTCTGTATCCGACAAGTTTTATCTCTTAAATTAACTTAATAGATGTTGTATATTCTGCCATTCCTGTTCCTATCCTTTGATAGAACATCGAGAGCGCCGATTATCCACTTGATTCAATTTTTAGGTACGAAAATGATTTTCCTGCGGTCTGCGTTAAAAGCAGTTTTACTCTAACCCTTTACCTGTCAGTAGACTGATATGCCTATTGCTCCAACATTTTACCTGTCAGTAGACTGATGTGCCTATTGCTCCAACCCTTTACCTGTCAGTAGACTGATATGCCTATTGCTCCAACCCTTTACCTGTCAGTAGACTGATGTGCTTATTGCTCCAACCCTTTACCTGTCAGTAGACTGATGTGCCTGTTGCTCTAACCCTTTACCTGTCAGAAGACTGATTATGCCTATTGCTCTAGCCCTTTACCTGTCAGTAGACTGATATGCCTGTTGCTATAACCCTTTACCTGTCAGTAGACTGATATGACTATTGTTTTAACCATTTACCTGTCAGTAGACTGATGTGCCTATTGCTCTAACCCTTTACCTGTCAGTATACTGATATGCCTATTGCTCTAACCCTTTACCTGTCAGTAGACTGATATGACTATTGTTTTAACCCTTTACCTGTCAGTATACTGATATGCCTATTGCTCTAACCCTTTACCTGTCAGTAGACTGATGTGCCTATTGCTCTAACCCTTTACCTGTCAGTATACTGATATGCCTATTGCTCTAACCCTTTACCTGTCAGTAGACCGATATTCCTGTTGTCCTGATGCAGTGTCACCTGCTTAGAGGTTTTGTTTGTTTGCAAAAATCCAGAGTTCAGTTTCCTTCGGCGAACAGAATGCAGCCTCACACCATGAAAACAGCAAACTTGAGATATTTTTGTGGCAAACTCTACGTGTTCGCTTACACGAAAAAGAGTTAGATTACCTCCCATGCAGAAGCCTAATATAAACGTAAATATTTCCAGGGTGAAAAATATTAGAAAACAACAGTCTTCATCGCTATTCAAACTCTGTCATTCATAGTTGTATTATTAAACTTTTTCTCTGTAGTTTTTAATGTTGAGTCAATGCGAAATCCAGTTATAATAATTATTATTTTTGTAGCTGTTACTGAGGTCCCCTGTCTGTTCTCCGCCTTAATCGTGAAATTAATTACTCGTTTTTTTATCGTTCATTACTGGTTAGAGCTCACATCATCCATCGTAATTACGTTTTTGTCTATTACTACAAACAGTGTAAATAACTAATCACCCAAATATATTAAAGTAACTTATTACCTCTTTTATGTGTAAAATACTCAGGGAGTAGAAACAGTAGTTTGTGAGATTTTTTATTTGTTTATTTTTTGGTGACTCATGTGTTACTAGATTTACTTCGACACGTTTCTCGAAAGTCTTTTATTTCAAGAGTAAAGAAAACCAAATTAACAGTTGCAAATGTTTGTATTTATTTCTTTTTTTTAATTTCTTATATCATGCTGTCATGTTACATACGTGGTGCATAATATTTCTCGTGATGAGGCACGCGCACGTTTTAATGACGTCACGACAGTATAAATTTTGACTTTAACCATTCATTATGTGACGCCATTTTAGTGTCTTTTGTCTGACAAACAGAACATTGTGAAAAATAGAAACAGGTAACCCTATCAGACAGCCTTTGCTTCTCTTCCAGGGATCTTACTATCACTGTGATCAGTTAAAAAATACATAAAGATTTTATGAGTAAATAGTTTGTGGAAAATGAGGCCTTTTCGGTAATATTTGAGGGTGAAGGATTGGTTGGTTTATTTGGAAAAGCCGTTCCTAATTTAGCAGTGTAAGACTAGAGAAAGGTCATCACCATCCACCCACAACTCTTGGGCTACTCTTTTACTAACGAATAGTAGGATTGACCGTCACATTACAACGCCCACACGGCTGAAAGGGCGAGCATATGAGGGGGATTTGAACCCGCGACCCTCAGATTACAAGTCAAGTGCCTTGACCATGCCAGGCCGTGTGTGAAGGAAACTAACATTTAAGTATAACTGTGAGTTAAACTACCTAATTGTTCTTCAAATTATGAGATCATCCAACAAAATAAACCAGGCCCTCGATTACTGGTTAAAACTTTTTAAGAGTTTTCAAAATATTGAACGGTGCTCTCCCCCTTGAGAGAAAGTAGGCACATCCGTGGCTTTCTTCATGCGCCTGGAAACGCGCTCATATAATTTGTTATGCTGCCTGTAGTGCCACCTATCAACTGAAAAAGTCCGACGATATTTAAAGTAATTTAAAAGGTGGGCTCGAGAACCGTTGGAAGCGCTCTTCGTCTGGCATGAAGTGCAGTGCTCGTGTAGTCGCAATGCTAGCATAATTAGGCACGCTGTGAAGTACAATAAGAGGTGGAATAAATATTTCATAATTCAAAAACTGACGACAAAGGTCGAGAAGGACTGGGAACGGTTATCGACCTGAACTCTGTATAAACGAACAACATGGCATCCATATCACTATTCAAACATTATATGTATAACCTGTTCATATTAGCTATAGTCTGTTTGGATCCTGAGAAAACGGCTGTAAGTTTCGAAGCTGCGTTTCAAGGTATGTCTCAATTATCTCGTGCCAAAATGTTTGAATAACAGTACTGAAATAACCTAACGAAAAGTGCAATTCATTATTTAAAAATGAAGCATTATTCGGGTTATTGTGACAACTCTAAATAACAATTGTGATGTGAATTAGTTTCTAACTTGAGAATCTCAACAAAGGGTATGTGTCCAAGATATTTGGTCCTCGTAATTGGAGATGCTCATATCAAAGATATCATAGGCTATCTGCATTTTGTTCATTTCGGGGAATAGAGCCCTAGATTTTTGGTTCTGTAAATCCATAAACTTACCGGTGACCCACTTTGGGACGCAAGAAATTCCGGCCGTTGCTAATTAGAAAAACAAAAAAATATGTAAAAGACAAAATAACAATTTTACAAATTTAAAAGTTTGGTCTTTTGAAATCTCACACAAAAATAAGTCGAAAATCGTGGGAATATTGAGATTAACAAGAAAACAAATAATTGTTTTTGTATCTGAAGTCAATCAGAAATTCTCAGTGTGAAGATTGTTGTTGTTGTTTTGAATTAAGCACAAAGCTACACAATGGGCTATCTGTGCTCTGCCCACCACGGGTATCGAAACCCGGATTTTAGCGTGTAAGTCCGCAGACATACCGCTGAACCACTGGGGGGACCAGTGTGAAGAATTTTTAACTTAAGTTATTCAAGACCTAAAACAGTGCAATCAGGTTTTCATTTTGCTAGCTCCCAGTGGCTCAACGTTACGTGTGAAGACTTGTAACTTTAAAAATCGAGTTTTGATACTTTAAGTGAACTCGGCAAGAAATATTCCGCTGTTGTAGCTCTGCGTTTCACGACAAACAAATCGTTTAATTACAGTAATAAAAATGAGGTAGTTATATCTGGAGAGTTATGCTCGGTGTGCTTAGAACATCCACAAAAAGTTAAACACCTGTCCTCTGTTGGTACAGCGGTAAGTCTTCGGATTTACAACGCTAAAATCAGAAGTTCGATTCTCCTCGGTGAACATAGCTCAAGGTGGCTTTGATATAAAAAAAACACGCAGGCAGTAAACACCAATTTGATTATTTGGTATCTAGAGATAGGTGTATTAAGAGAAAAAAACTTAAGATTTCTATATGACGTTTAATTGACATCGAGATGATATAGATATGTCAGTATTAGTATTAAGTGGTATATAGAAGCATGAAGATTAAGACAAAAAAAGGCTTAATAACCAACACGAATATGTCCACATGGCATACTCTGGTGATCATATAATACTTGCTTATGATTTAAATGTTTCTCTTGTGAATTTTGGCGTTTCAGTCGCCAGATAATTCTGTTTCTTCCATAGTTATTGTGAAGAGAAAATCCCTGAGGACTCAGTAAAGCCTCTTTTTATCTAATGGTTCTTCGTTTACAATTGCTTAATAATAGGAGGTCTGTATGTTTTACCCAAGAGAAGTGAGGGGTCCCTCTTCCTTATAAAAACATCCTTCTTATTGGACTGACCGACAAAGTTCGTATTGATTTTTCTTTCTATTCGCCAAACGATTTGACGCACCCAAGGTAGAAAACTACGAACTAGAAAGACAGTGACAAAATGACCAAACAACGCACTGCTTATTATTGTTTAGGGAAAAGGGCCTTTATTATAAACTAACAACCAGTCCTTTAGAGCACGTGACTGCGGGTTCACGTGAAATCACCATATCCACGTTTTCAGGGAAACGGTGATAACACACATAGATATGTGTGTACATATTTCATTGTGAAAGTATATTTACTTCCATGTGTGTAATTAAACATACATTTAGAATACAGAGTTTAAAAGTATCTTTAGCTACGATTTTTCTACATACGAGAATTTATGGCTTAAGTCGTGGTTTTGTGTGGTTTTAATGTAATTGATTCGCCATTTTCACTTTCTTAAAATCCAATTATAGTCACATCTGTTAGGCAAACTGGCGCATATCTGTTTTATGACGAATTTTCTCCTTATACATATGTTATTTTACAGTTGGAAATGTTCCGGTTTTAAAGTTGGTAATTTCTATAAAATGGCAGATAAATAGTAATACGAGAAATTCAGTAACCTGAGAGCATTCTGAAAGAAGGCCTTCCTTTTTCAGGGGTGAACATCCTGAAGAAGGAAAGTATTCTAAAGCAAGGACTTTCTTTATTAGGGGTGAGCATCTGGAAGAAAGAAAGCATTCTAAAGTACGTGGGTTTGTTTTCTTATAGCAAAGCCACATCAGGCTATCTGCTGAGTCCACCGAGGGTAATCGAATTCCTGATTTTAGCGTTGTAAATCTGTATACTTACCGATGTATCAGCTCTAAAGGCCTTTATTTATCAGAGATAAGCATCTTGAAGAAGAAAAGTATTCTAAAGGAAGGCGTTGCTTTATCAGGGTTCAGCATCCTGAAGAAGGAAAGTATGTTAAAGCAAGGCCTTTCTTTATCAGATGTGAACATCCTGAAAAAAGAATTCTAAAGAAAGGCTTCTCTTTATCTGGGGTAAACATTCTGAACAAGGAAATCTTTCTAAACTAAGGCCTCTAAAGTAGGGGCGGGCACCTTAAAGAATAAAACGATTCTAAGGGAAGGCTTTTCCTTTAAGTGGAATGAGAAATTTAAAGAAGACGTTTTACTCTCGACATCAGTGAGATTACATTGTTTTTGTATTTTGAATTGTCTTGCTTTCTTTGGCCCCCCATCAGTGGCTCAGCGGTATGTCTGTGGACTTACACGCTAAAATCCGGGTTTCTGTACCCGTCGTGGGCAGAGCACAGATAGTCTATTGTGTAGCTTTGTGCTTAATTCAAAACAACAATGCTTTCTTTGTTCAGATAATATTCGAAGACGTAGATCTGCTCAACGTTATTTTATGGCAGCTAAGAGACAAAATGGATATAAATTAATGTGTGTGTTTTAGTGTTCAAATTCAAGATTTATACTTCCTATAAAGTATGAAAACAAAAGTTTCGTAGTGTCAACGCTTGGGCATGAGAAGTAATGTATTACCGTACTGGGGTTTCAGAAAGGCCTCACGATGTATCGGTTTGACATCCGTTTTCCCGTAAGGCTTGAAAATAATTTCCGAAGACAAGTGTTTTAAACCATTTTTTTTTGCCACCAGGTGTAAAGACAAAGATTTAGATTTTTGTTGGTTTGTTTGTAACTAAGCACAAAGCTACACATTGGGCTATCTGTGCTCTGCAACCACGAGTATCGAAACCCGGATTCTGGCGTTCTAAGTCCACAGCCATACCTCTGTGCCATTGGGGTACCAAAGACTAGGATATCCGAGTTATGTTGTATAAATAACGTTAACTAAATTCCAGCAATAAACGAAACCGGATCTCCTACAATTAACGATCCGGTTTAAAATTAAGAACGAACCATTCCTACAGGTACAGGAAACCTATAATCCGACGTTTCGCACCCGAATATAAGATGATCATTGGTAATGTGTCTATCTAATGACATATTTTGATTAGATTAAATAATTCAGATATCAGCGTGACATCCGCAAATGTTCTGTGAAGCGATTAATGATCGATTAATTTAGTTCAATCACAATGATTTCGTGACGCCATCACTATTATATTAAAAACATTTATCTCAGGTGCTGCTGAATCCCATTTACTCTTACGTGAGCATTATGCCGAGTATGTTTCAGTTTCCGAGAAAGAAACGTAATTTTGAGCACGCGTGCGGCACGCCCCAACGTGCCATCTTCTACAACAGCCAGCAACGTTAATATGGAAATATGTTTTAAAAGGACAAGCCTACTAACTATGGGACATGCGGCGAATTTCTCTGGAAATTCGTTTCTAAACTGACAAAAACGAAAACTCGAAAGTATGACTCGAAAAATTCGATTTCTCAACTCGCTGGCTTGCTTTATTTTGTTTGAGTAATCCTAGCAATTAGGTTTTAGTTTTACGTACGTTAAAACTCAACTTTCCGAACTTCGGAAAATAACCCAGACGCAATTGTAAAAAAGTAATAACTTCACTCCGTTTGTTAATGTCTATATTTCTTTAGCTATTAAATTATGCCGGAAGGAGTATACTTAAATGACACCAATGAACTAGTGTTTAATGTCTGTAGTGCGTTAATTCACTGTATAAACACTGGTCGTGTGTTTGTGTAGGCTTAAGAATTTTGCTCGTTTTTTTAGTCTCATTAAACTTTCCGGCCATTTCAAGTGAAGCGTATTTATTGAAGTAGAGGAAATTTATACTAAATAGTGTAGCATTTGGCGTCAACAAACTATATTACGCTCAGACAAATTAGGCATTTAGAAGCGGACCCGAAATAACAGTTTCCTCTCTCATCTTTACGGCTTTGTTTTAGCCTGCGAAATGTTGTTTTAAGTCATAAAATTTAACCGCCCAAGTAGCCATTCGAAGGAATTTCGTATATATTTTGGCGCCTGTGATGTAATAATTTATTTGACTGTAGAGTAGACACACGTTGTGGCTGGTCACATAAAGATTAAGAATTGAAATAGTGATTCATAAACTATCGATATTTTTACTTCATTTTTCTTTCCTTTTTTGACGGCTCCTAGATTGGGAAATATACGAAAGTTTCTAAAGGCTTCGTAACTTTACATATAGGAGAAATACAGTTTTATTTTACAAAGAACTGAAGCTTGTTTCTGAGCATGTTATCTGAATGCGGATGATATTCTGTGGATTAAATCGAAAATTATAGCTGTGACCGGAATAGCACGTGCAGTGTGGTGGTCGGAATGGCACGTGCAGCGTGAATAACTTCAGGAATAATCACCAACATTTATAACCTAAAACAATATGGTATTCATTATATTCAAATTGTGTTCTTACAATTCAATTTAAGCAGTAATGAA
This sequence comes from Carcinoscorpius rotundicauda, assembly GCA_011833715.1. Classification (NCBI taxonomy): domain Eukaryota; kingdom Metazoa; phylum Arthropoda; class Merostomata; order Xiphosura; family Limulidae; genus Carcinoscorpius; species Carcinoscorpius rotundicauda. The sequence continues at coordinate 168,032,630 of CM022392.1, read as the reverse complement.
ACACGGTCTCAGTTTTATATGGAACAATTTAAAATCAATTTCTAACAACAGAAAATGTTTTATTTTCAGTTGTCAAATGCATAAGGAAGTGATTAACACACTAAAAAAACGTGTTCAAATTAATCTGTGGTAAACAGCTCAGCACCTTAAAAATTAACAAGGAAATGGAATATGCAACAAATTCTCCAGATTGTTTTTATGATTAAGTAGAGATATATCAAACTGAAGTTATAAAAAGTAATAGTGTGTTTGTAAGTAAGCATAAATCTTCACGGTTGGTTGTCTGTGTTCTGCTCGCTAGTTGTATTAAAAACTCGATTTCTAGTATTCTAAGTCTGAAGACATATCGTTTTACAAATTGGTGAAAAACGAGAATAGAAAAGACGTTAATGATTTTCATTGTAATTATAGGAATAGAAGAAAAGAAATTTGCAAGGTTTCATTGTGACGTCTTGACTTACACTATTATTGTAACATAATACCTTACAGATATCATTGTGACGTCTTAACTAACACACATTGTAACGTAATAACTTACACACATCATTGTGAGGTCTTAACTTACAACGTATCATTGTGATGCCTTACACGTATTATTGTAACATAATAACTTACAGATATCATTGTAACGTAATAACCTACACACATCATTGTGAAGTCTTAAGTTTCACATTATTGTAACGTAACGTCTTAACTTACACGTATTATTGTGACGTCTTAACTAACACATATTGTAACGTAATAACTTACACACATCATTGTGAGGTCTTAACTTACAACGTATCATTGTGATGCCTTACACGTATTATTGTAACATAATAACCTACAGATATCATTGTAACATAATAACCTACACATATCATTGTGAAGTCTTAAGTTTCACATTATTGTAACGTAACGTCTTAACTTACACGTGTTATTATGACGTCTAAGTTGAATATTATTTAAAGGTTTATTGTAACGTTTCAACTTAATGCATCAGGTAACTAAGTTACGAACTTTCGTGATTGTTAAACACGTGCCTTCGTTAAAGATTTATGTAAATTGACAATAATGAAAAATAATAACGCATATCCAGCACAATAAAAAAAAATTAATCGTGAACGATAAAATATTGTAATAAGACTGGAAGACACAGTTATAACTCTTATTAAGACTGGAAGACACAGTTATAACTCTTATTAGAGTAATCTTCACCTAAGACAGTTTTATTTTGCTCACAGGGTGGTTGGCCTTCTGATTGTCTTCGTATGTTGCGGAGGCTGTAAATTAATACGAGTTTATGAAACAGCTTAACAACGTATAAATAACAAAAGTTAAAACTTAATAGTTTTAGTTTAGTTTAGATGACGGGACAGCCGAAATGGATAAATACATTCCATGATGCCTCATAACATTTTATGTCATAATAAAGACTTAAGGAGGTTTCATTTTATAATCTTCCAGTAGTTGCCACTTTAATCAGTAACATTTAATCATAACGCTTCCGAGAAAGAATAAAACTGTGTATGTTAACCCTGAACCTATATTAACAAATATAAAAAAACCCAGCAGCAAACAAACTTGATTTGAGTTAGGATAGTCTTTTTAATTACCTGTGAAAATATACGATATGGTTCTTTAAGACCCACGTCTCATCTATTCCAGTTGTGGAAACCAATCAGGTTTTAACATCGGTGAAACTTCGCAATGTGATAGTTTCGCTTCAGAAACCGTCAGGTAAGTTGTTTGATGAGTATTCCGTAGATAGATATTCTTTTCCACAGACGTAAAATTGAAAATAAAGTCCGTGACGTTGAGGTCTAATGCGTTTGTTGATTCGTTGAGCACCCTCTACTGTGTCCTGCGATTTAGTCTGTTTCAGTTTCGTCAGCACATCGACGAAACACAGCCGAATCTCTAATAATACTGATTGCTAGATATTATTCAGGAAGTGGTTTTTGAGCTCTTTTTAACTCCCTACATAGTAACCTAAATGTGTTTGGCCTCTAAGCTGGAGACCATATTTTTAGTTTTTGTATGTTTGTTTTTGAATTTCGCACAAAGGTACTCGAGGGCTATCTGTGCTAGCCGTCCTTAATTTAGCATGGAGGACTAGAGGGAAGGCAGCTAGTCATCACCACCCACCGCCAACTCTTGGGCTACTCTTTTACCAACGAATAATTGGATTGACCATCACATTATAACACCCCCACGGCTGAAAGGGCGAGCATGTTTGGCGCGACAGGGATGCGAACCCGCAACCCTCAGATTACGAGTCGCACGCCTTAACACGCTTGTCCATGCCGGGCCGTTTTTAGTTTTACATCTAGTGAAAATAAATTTATATATAATATAATCAATCATTAAATACTCAGTTTGCTATTTAATATCGAAAAATAATTTAGGTTAAATCCATAGTATCATTTACACACGCTTAAATTAACATAGGCTATCACATGGTGAATTAAAGATGACATTAAAAAATCCCGTCAATTTTCGGTAATATATATATATAACTTTCTTTCTGACAAATCATGATATTATACTATTTTTCATAAACGAAATCTCAATTTTGAAAATAAGAAATAACTTATTTCTGACTGTTTTTGTGTATCGATATTAATGGAGGTTCGCACCCTAATAAAGGGTTTGACATTTGAAATAAACCATATGAGTCCGAATAATATTACTTCGCAAAGAATGAACAAACATGTTAAAACCGATAGCTTTGCTCTAACAGTTGTAGTTCACATGCAAAACGAAAGAATATGCGAGCTACAACTCGTTAGTTTTGCCCACTACATGAATAACTCAATTCTGTTTTATAAACAGAGTGAGTTCTCGCAGTGATAACAATTACAATGTTTTTCATTGAAAGGTTAATCTATTACAACAATCTTTATTCAGTGCAGTAATAATAAAATAGCAGCGTAGCTCTTTATTTCGGGGATTATTTCATGTTATCTGGCTCTTGTGGCCAGAATAAATTACCTTATTTCCTCCTTTAACGCTTTTACAAGATTGAACACTTGCACACTGTCGCAAACTGTTGTAGGCCTACATCACTAGTTAGTTCAACGATCTGGGACAAAAGTGAGATCACTTTTTACAAACTAACTCAAGTGGTAAGTTCAAATATTTTACTAAAACCACACTCACTGAATCAACTTCTATCTTGAAAATTAAAAAACTCTACACAGTATCTCGTATTTAAAAGCTAAGACGTATTTTAAATATTTCTTTAGGTCTCATTACACCAACATCATTACATTTAGGAATCATTACATCAACGACTTGCAGCTCCCTCTAGCTAACAAAAAACAACAAAGTAAAGCATTGAAAATGCAACTTACAACACAATTAATTCCAAAGAATGTTAACAGCATGATTAACTACAATAATCGTACTAATTCATTGTTTCAACAATGCACCTCACTTCATGAAAAATTTAGTTTCCTAGGAAGATATATCACATTCATTTCGTTTTCCACTGCACCAAACAAAACAATTTACTGTGCCAACATGCCTGCCTGCGACATAACACAAGCCATTCCTAAAAATGTAATACACTGGTTGATTTATTGTTACAATCTTGTCAATATCTTGCATCAGAAATTCAACTCATTGCATTCATAACTGGATTCATTATTTAACGGCTTCAGAAGTTACAAAGAGCAGTTTAATTATTCACACCATGGTGGCCTGGACACCAAACTGTTTCATTTATTAAGATGTTAAGTTTGTTTCATAGCAATCCATTTACTCGATTGAGTAGAATAGGTGCCATTAGACACGAAGCCCACTGGTTGATGGAAAGCCATACGATGAAGGTTGTGCTGTTTCTGTTAACAGAATCACATTGTCTTCTTGGAAAGTATGTAGAAGTCATAACGCATTATTTTGAATAGGGAAGTTTCTCGGCCATATACCAGTAACTAAGTATCACATACAATGCACTCCAGAGACAATAAGGCCTATTTGGTCACGCGCCACCTGATCACCAGCACAAACTTAGGAGGATAGATACACTTTACAGTTCGTTCCTGACGCTAAGGTAATAACGACAATTATGAAAGACAGAGATGGGTTGGGGGAGGGTTATAACCTCCGTGAAAATCAACTTTTATCTTCAAATGAGATCTCAAATGATTCCAGTGATAAAAAAATTTAAAACCAAGACGTTACACAGGAATAACTGTTGTAAAGTTTACAACATACAGTTACGACAGAATGTGTTCGTACCCCTGAGTCCGGAGTGGTTTTTGCTCATAACTTAAAAAGTATCACTTTTTAAAGTAGGCTAATAGACGTGTGGTTTAATATGAATATTATACTAACACACATCTATATACATTTTTATATAAATTAAACGACAAATAAACTGTTTATATAAACAAATAACCAAAAATTGGAGGGACAGAAAGTGTGAAAAACTGATATTCCGTAAAAGTTTGTTTAGTTTGGTGAATAAACTACATTATACAATTCCAAAACTGGACACTGGGTTCATAATTATTAGAATTTAGCCAGCAAAAATTGTACTTCCGGCAGTTTAGCGCCGTCTCCGTCATTATCTGCTTGGTCATCATGGGGAACAGGAAACAACTGTCCAGTGATTTAAAAAACAGAATTATTGTAAAATACAAGTCTCGTGTGTCTCATTCCGGTATTGCTACATAACGTAATGTGACAAAATCTACTGTTCAAAGCATAATTACCAAGTTAAAACTAACAGGATCAACTGCTAACCTCCCTCGTTCTGGACACCCCACCGAAATTCCAGAGAGAACCAAGAGGAAGATTGTCAGAGAAGTTAGTAGGAACCCTCGTTTAACACGTAATGACATACAGAAACTGGTAAGGAAAACTGGGGTTGAAGTAAGCACCTCTACAGCTACGAACATGTTACGTTCTTCTGGGTTTAAAGCATGCTGTACTCGCAGAACTCCATATTTAAAGCCTGTTCATTTAGAAGCACGTATAAGATATGCAAGAAAGCATGTAGATAAACCCTTTACCAATTGAAAGAGAATTCTTTGATCGGATGAGACTAAAATCAAGCTTTTCGGCCACCACAATGATGTTCGATACATTTTCCGTAAGAAGGCGGAACGAAATCTTCCAAAGAACACCGTCCCTGTAGTTAAACACGGAGGTGGCTCGATCATGCTATGGGGTTCCTTCAGCTCTTCTGGTGTAGATAGCCTTCATCGCGTCAACGGAATCATAAAAAAAGAAGTGTATGGTGATATATTAGGTACTTATATCAAGAATGATGCTCGGAACTTGTGGCTTGGGCGTCGTTGGATCTTCCAGCAAAACAATGACCCTAAGCACACTTCGAAATATGTGCAATCCTGGTTGCAGAGGAACTATATAAATATTCTGGAGTGACCATCGCAGTCATCCGATCTCAATCCAATTGAAAACATTTGGCATGAGTTGAAGACCAGGGTTCATCAGCGTCATCCGAAAACTTGTAAGAGTTGGTTATTTGTTTATAAACAGTTTATTTGTCGTTCAATTTACATAAAAAATTATGTAGATGTGTACTTTCATTATCCTAATCGTGATACTTTTTAAGTTATGAGGAAAAATCTACTCACGTCGAGGGGTACGAACACTTTCTGTCGTAAATATATCAACTACAAGATGGATAAATGAAAAGAAAAAACTATTTAATTAAAACTACCGATCATCCTCCTTTACTATACAGTAGTTCTATAACCTACTTATCGTCCTGTTTCACTGTACAGTAGTTCTATAACCTACTTATCGTCCTGTTTCACTGTACAGTAGTTCTATAACCTACTTATCATCCTGCTTCACTGTGCAGTAGTTCTATAACCTACTTATCATCCTGTTTCACTGTACAGTAGTTCTATAAGCTACTTATCATCCTGCTTCACTGTGCAGTAGTTCTATAACCTACTTATCATCCTGTTTCACTGTACAGTAGTTCTATAACCTACTTATCATCCTGTTTCACTGTACAGTAGTTCTATAACCTACTTATCATCCTGTTTCACTGTACAGTAGTTCTATAACCTACTTATCATCCTGCTTCACTGTACAGTAGTTCTATAACCTACTGATCATCCTGTTTCACTGTACAGTAGTTCTATAACCTACTTATCATCCTGTTTCACTGTACAGTAGTTCTATAACCTACTTATCATCCTGCTTTACTGTACGGTAGTTCTATAACCTACTTATCATCCTGCTTCACTGTACAGTAGTTCTATAACCTACTTATCATCCTGCTTCACTGTACAGTAGTTCTATAACCTACTGATCATCCTGCTTCACTGTACAGTAGTTCTATAACCTACTTATCATCCTGTTTCACTGTACAGTAGTTCTATAACCTACTTATCATCCTGCTTCACTGTGCAGTAGTTCTATAACCTACTGATCATCCTGCTTCACTGTACAGTAGTTCTATAACCTACTTATCATCCTGTTTCACTGTACAGTAGTTCTATAACCTACTTATCGTCCTGTTTCACTGTACAGTAGTTCTATAACCTACTTATCATCCTGTTTCACTGTACAGTAGTTCTATAACCTACTTATCATCCTGTTTCACTGTACAGTAGTTCTATAACCTACTTATCATCCTGTTTCACTGTACAGTAGTTCTATAACCTACTTATCATCCTGTTTCACTGTACAGTAGTTCTATAACCTACTTATCGTCCTGTTTCACTGTACAGTAGTTCTATAACCTACTTATCGTCCTGTTTCACTGTGCAGTAGTTCTATAACCTACTTATCATCCTGTTTCACTGTGCAGTAGTTCTATAACCTACTTATCATCCTGTTTCACTGTACAGTAGTTCTATAACCTACTTATCATCCTGTTTCACTGTACAGTAGTTCTATAACCTACTTATCATCCTGTTTCACTGTACAGTAGTTCTATAACCTACTGATCATCCTGTTTCACTGTACAGTAGTTCTATAACCTACTTATCATCCTGTTTCACTGTATAGTAGTTCTATAACCTACTGATCATTCTGCAAACTACTGAAGATGAATATACTGCTTCTTGGAAGATACCTTTAGGTGGTGTTATCAATATTTGAAACGAGAACAATTCTAGATAAGTTTTTAACGTTCTGTAAACTTTTAACCACAACGATTAAGAGATATTTATTCCTCTTCAGTTAAATATAATCGAATGTCAGTTTGTTCTAATTCTTATAAAATTTGCCCGAATATTATCCATTCGCTTTATTGCTCTGATTTTGTATACAGGTCCTGATTGTAATTTGAGGTTTGAGGTTTGAATCCCGTAGAAAGACAGGCAAACGACCCTGAGTCTACAGACCGTTTTTGTGCTTTTATATGTGACGAAACTTAAACCAACTTGATAGAACGTTCTCTAAAATAGTTTCAATTTCCCAGTTTTTTGGTTGTTTGGCGTTTAGCGGTGTACAGTAGCATCAAGTAACCGGTAAAAAAAATAGAATTATTAAAATACGTAAAAAGGAATCAAAGTACAAAAAAAAACAAAGTTTATGTTTCGGTTTTAAAATTTAAATAGAGTTAAAAAGGTCAATGACCTTTAGGAATATTACTTCCCAATTGAAATGTGGTTTTATAATGCATGAATGATTTACAAATACCGACTTAATATCTAAATAAACTGGGCTGTGACAGATTAACTGTTGAAACACCTGAATGGCTTACAAATATTTCTTTAGATATAGAAAATACAGAGTGATAAGAAACGTGTTTGTTGTAAACTGAGTATTTAATCGCCCATTTTGTGATTTCCAACGTTGTTCAACACGATATTTATTTCTACATCTGCTTATAAATACTGAAACCATTATTAAATAAACTGATTTAAAAATGTTATCCCTTTAAACTGTGAAAAACAATGTGAAGATGTCTTGTTATAGCACAGAAATGTGAACATAAGGAAAATAATATTTCAGAATGTCATAAAGAACGGATTTGTACATTTAATCTTAAAGAACCGAATATGTAAAATAAAATTTTAAAACTCCAGCTAATGAAATATCAGTATTTAACGCTTTAGAACTTATTACCTCTGACTCTGTAAAAACAGAGCCATCCCTTAGTAAGAACCATTAATGGGGAGTACAAATGATTAGTATTTAATGTGTCAGAACTTAATATCCTGTAATTCAAGAAAACACAGAACCAGTACGATGTAAGAACCATTAATATGGAGTACAAATGATCAGTATTTAACGTGTCACAACATAATACTCAGTAACCCTTGAAAAACCAGAACCAGTACGTTGTAAGAACCATTAATATGGAGTACAAATGATCAGTATTTAACGTGTCACGACATAATACTCAGTAACCCTTGAGAAAACAGAAACAGCCCTTAGTAAGAACCATCAATATGAAGTACAAAGGTTTTCATAACTGGATTTGTAGGCAAAACAAACGTTTTACAGGATATTTAAAACTAGTTTCTTATATTTGAACATGAAGGGAGTGAATTAAAAAATGACTTCCAATATTTGTAACGAAATGTTTTTTTAGAGCTAAGTCACATTGTTGAGCTAAGTTATATACTTTATCTAATGCGGGGAATCGAACCTACGCTTTAGGGGTTGTAAGTTCGTTAAGTAACTCAGAATGAGTTAACTGACTTTTGTGTAAAGATAAGTCAGAATGGGTTTGTTTGTTTGCAATTAAATGCAAAGCTACTCACTGAGCAGCCTGTGTCTTCATAGGTATCTAAACCTGATTTATAGACTTAGAAAACGTTCAGATATTGTTGTTATATCTTTCTTTTATACATTGAACTTGGACAGTTTCTTCAAAGGTATGGGAAGTTACAAACGAGATGGAAGAAGTAGATTGGGTTTGGTTTGTTTTGAATGTCGCGTAAAGTTATACGAGGGCTATCTGCGCTAGCTCTCTCTAATTTAGCAGTTTAAGACGAGAGATAAGGCAGCTAGTGATCACCACCCACCGCCAACTCTTGGGTTACTCTTTTACCAATGAAGAGTTGGATTGACTGTAACATTATAACGCCCCCAAAGTTGAAAGGTCGAGCATGTTCAGTGTAACGGGGGTTCGAACCCGCAAACCTTATTATGAGCACATTGGGTAAGACATGCTTGTATTAAGCACCAAGCTCCTCAGTGTTTTATCTGTGCTCTCCTGGCCACGAGCATCGAAACCCGGTTTGGAGCGTTGTAAAACCTCAGAAACCCGCTGTGCCACTGGGTAAGATGATGACTGACTCTTACAATACAGTGTTGGCTTCACTGAATGGAACCTCTGAAGGGCGTGAAAACTGAAAGTTTTGACTTATCAAGTAGTGTTACTCTTCTAACACAATTTTTTTCTGGATAGCATTTCAGGGAGTTAAACGTAAAAGAGTTGGGGAAGAAGGCAAAAATAATAGACAGTTTTAAAAGAGAAACTCTTTCTTCACGTGCGCTCAGAGTTTTTCTTAGGAAACAGACCATTTTACAATGAGCTAGACGCTGCTTCCAACTTTAGCATTTCCTGTTGACTTTCTGTTACGCACATTACTAGCGTTTCGCTGGTTTATCGTAAAATCATAACCTTCAGTGCACCATGCAGAGTTCCATACTTTTGTAACTGTAAATGATGAGGGCAATTGGTGACCGAGAAACATAACGACCAGCGGAAGCTAACGACTTCCTCGTATAGCGAGGAAAACAAATTATATTTATTATACCTACTACGCCATTTGAAACACGGGAAATAATGACGTCAGAGCCATTCATTAACACTGCTCTAACTCGTATGTAGACCAGTTTAGAAGCATCTGACCACAGTGTATAATCAATATCAGATGCATGTTTAATGTACTGTAAAACTAAGGGAAGTATTGATTATAGTTGCAGTTAAATTGCCCTTATCCAGACTAGGGAAAGATCACGTGAATGACGGATGGTTCTTTGCTGTGTATTTCATTATCGCAGAACGAACGTTTCGAACGCAGTGTTAGACAACAAACTAAGAATTGGTAGACCATAGGGAAAGCATTTTCTCTGATCGATTTCATTGTCGTCTTTACAGCGTCCTCACGGCCCCAAAGAGCGGACGAAATTTTGCACCAATGGGACGCAAACCACGAACCCTTCGATTCAGATTGCGAGTACGTTAACAGCTTGTAAAGCTCAGGTTTAAATGTTTGTTTCTGATATAGTTTACATAACAAATATTCAGCATCTGTTTATACGTCATTATTAGATCTATCGAATAAAAATATCTTAAACTTTGCTATCGATAGAAACAGTTAGAAAAACAGCAATCGAATGCCTGTGTGTACTGTATAATACATGTGTTTAGATAGTGTTACTCAGTGTTCAGGTAGTGTTACTCGGTGTTTAGGTACTGTACAATACAGTGTTCAGATAGTGTTACCCAGTGTTTAGGTACTGTATAATACATGTGTTTAGATAGTGTTACCCTGTGATTAGATACTGTATAATACATGTGTTTAGATAGTGTTACCCTGTGATTAGATACTGTATAATACATGTGTTTAGATAGTGTTACCCCGTGTTTAGATACTGTATGATACATGTGTTCAGATAGTGTCACCCGGTGTTTAGATAGTGTATAATACATGTGTTCGGATAGTGCTACCCAGTGTTTAGATACTGTATGATACATGTGTTTAGATACTGTATAATACATGTGTTCAGATAGTGTTACCCAGTGTTTAGATACTGTATAATACATGTGCTCAGATAGTGTTACCCCGTGTTTAGATACTGTATAATACATGTGTTTAGATAGTGTTACCCCGTGTTTAGGTACTGTATAATACATGTGTTCAGATAGTGTTACTCGGTGTTTAGGTACTTTGTTAATTCAATCACGTTTGTTGTCAACTTCCCTGAACTGTTTTTGTTTTCTGTTAGTAACATGCAGTGAGTGACAATCTGTGGCTTTAGTGGCTAAACAGACACGCGTTTCACATTTTTTGGAGCTGAGGTAAAAAACCACTTGAAAATGCTTGCTATTCAGGACGAATTACACAAGCAATGATTGTAGTCATGTGAAACAAATGTCTAATGGACTAATATTGTGAGTACTTCACGCCATTGGGCCCCCAGATATTTATCAATATTTTCTACATTTGAGGAAGAAAAAGACAGAACGAATGAAAGATTACTTGTTCGGGTCATCTTAATGACATTTGTTTCCTCTAAACTCTAATGAACTTTATTTACTGTATTATTACCACATTGGGGTGATGTCTTCAAACACTCTGAGGAAATTTAACGGCTCCATGTGTGCTGAGATTCTTACTTTGTGTGTAAAAGCACATGAAAGAATCGATACATATTTTCTACCATTTCCACCATTGGTAGATTATACATACTTTTATATATACATGTGTGTGTGTGTGTTTTTCTTATAGCAAAATCACATCGGGCTATCAGCAGTGTCCACCAAATTGAATCGAATCCATGATTTTTGCATTATAAATCCGAAGACTTAACACTGTTCCAGCGAAGGGCATATATATATATATATATATATTTAATTTGTGTTTATTCAACTGAATTAAGCCTAACTTAACCTAATCTATGATTAGAGTACTTGATTCGTAATCTAGGGGATGGCTTGTTCGAATACCTTTACTGAATATTCTCGCCCTTTCAGCCATGTGGCGTTATAATGCAATGGTCAGTCTCATTATTCGTTGGTAAAGGATAGCCTAGGAACTGGGGGTGTTGATTAACTGCCCTCCCTCTCGTCCATCACTTCAAAATTAGGTAGGGTTAGCGTAGCTCTTCCTTTGAGTAACCTTGCGCAAAATTTAAAACAAACTAATATTAATTACGTGCATATAGATAAAACAGATCACGACTGGTTGATTGCAGAGAAGATCTTTGTAGGCACGATAGATAAAACAGATCACGACTGGTTGATTGCAGAGAAGATCTTTGTAGGCACGATAGATAAAACAGATCACGACTGGTTGATTGCAGAGAAGATCTTTGTAGGCACGATAGATAAATCAGATCACGACTTGTTGATTGCAGAGAAGATCTTTGTAGGCACGATAGATAAATCAGATCACGACTGGTTGATTGCAGAGAAGATCTTTGTAGGCACGATGTGCGAAGATGAACACAATATTTTTCTCTCCTAATACAATGTTTTCTTGGTTGGTTTGTTTTTGAATTTCGAACGAAATCGGAATTTCGTCAAGAGACTCGCTTTGTTTCAGTGTGGGCTTTTCGTGAAACTTTTGTTTTTAATAAAAAAGAACAAATTGCATGACAAATTCATGTCTTGTAGTTTGTTCTTCGGGTAAACCTAAGATTTTCCTGAAGTCTAAGACCTATTATTTGGAAAATATTGGGCTTTGAAGTGTATATTAGATATCCGAAATCGCCTTGTAAAACAAAGCAACTGAGAATTTAAAAAGACGTCAAAATAAGGTTTAAAATTTGATAGAATGTTTCATATCAGACTTGTCTTTCAAAAATGAAAAAAAAAATTAAATTTGACAAAAACTGGATACATGAACACGACAACAAATCAAGTTGTTATTAGCGTCGTATTATTATTTACTCTCTATAGTTCCAGATGGCGTTGTTCGTAAATAAAAGTTAAAATATTAAATAGAAAGGTCTCAATAATTGTAAATTCTGGAGCTGCTGTTATAGGCAAAAGTGATAATAAAATGCCAGAAGTCTGCTCTATCGTTTTCGAACGCTGGTCTCTTTTCCTTTTCAGCAGGGGGCACTACAGTAAGTTTAAATTGCTACTCGTCGTCATGATACTTATGGTCTATTGAATGCCCGAGTGTTATGAGCTTGCCATATTAAAAAATCAGAGGCTTACCTTCTAAGGCCCTAAAGTTTCGTGAAAAGTTATTAAAAACTTACTTTCTTAAGCTAATAAATAAGATAGATTATATTAATTTTGTTTCATAAGACTTTTTTAGGAATTTAGAATTGTAAGACAAGAGGGAAACCAGGTAGTCGTCACTACCCACCGTCAACTGTTGTGCTACTTTTTTTACCAACGAATAGTGGGATTAACCGAAACATTATAACGCCACCGCGGCTGAAAGTGGGGGTATATTTAATATAAAAGAGATTCGAACGCTGGACCCTCAGATTATGAGTCAAATGCCCTACCCACTGGGCCATACCGGGTCTCTCGGGAAGTATTCTAAGAACGTAATGTAAAGAAAGAATGTGGATCTTTTTTTAAATCAAACTGAATGTACAAAATGCCTTAACGTTTTATTATACATATATATGTATTAGTTATTTGAACTAGATTTTCTCTGGCTAACTACGAGAGTGAAATAATATAAATTGCTGCATCATATAATTTTTTTTCAGGCCGAGAGTGTTTCATCCTTATTTAATACCGACATTTTTTGTGTGTGGGACTTTTCAGTTACAAAAGTACTTTATTCAAAAATAATCTTAATACACCAGTATAATTTATGAGCGTAGTTATGAGAGGTTTAAATTGCTTTAACTTTCTTCCCACGTTTTTTTTCAAAATCAACTCCTTTAAGGGGTGAAACCAGTCTTTTATGGGTCCTGACGTTCAGTGCTCGTAAAATTTATCAATATCTATTTGATTTTCTCTAACTGTTTTCAAAAAGATAAATGTTACAGATAGTGTCTTGTCTTTAAACTATTCTTGCGAAGATTCCCGCTATGGCCGTCAGTCATGTCCTGTTACGTTTCTCTTTGTGTGATGCACAAGAAGGCGTTGAGAGCTGAATGTAACGGATGTAACAAAATGTTTAACTTTTCACTATTTTCAGTTGATAAGCATGTGTTAGAAGTGTTGAGTTGATGCGAGTAGAAGAAATGTTGAAAATACAAAGATTCAGTACGTTGCATTTAAATTATTACATAGCCTCACCACGTCGTTAAAGTCCATGTCGCTACGTCCGGTCATGTTCTATCTGACGACCGTGATTCTTAACAATAGTCCTAGTTGTCCTGCACAATAGTTTTCTTTTAATGTTTTCTGTCAGGCACATTACTCATCCCTGAAAACTTTCCACAATCCATCTAGTGTATGGGAATGATGGTGTCCATGTACTCACTTCAGTTGTCCCATCGCACAGAAATCCATAGTTGCTAGGTTCGGCGACTTAACCTGCATGTCTATGTATGGAACACCATGAATGCCAGTTTCGTTCCCTTGTTGCTTGGGCACATTTACGGTTTTGGTACTTAATTTGGTGTGTGTGAATTTTTACCTGTTATAAAACATCGGATTCTGCTGCTGGGGTACCGCTTATTGCAGATTTCTTTCTGGATGCATCCAGTTCTATAAGCTGATCCATATTCCTTTATTTTCCAATGACGTTATATAGAAAGTTTTTGTTTATTTTGAATTTCGCTAAAAGCTATTCGTGAACTGTTTGCGCTAGCCATCTCTAATGTTGCACTGATAGATTTCAGTTTACCTACCGTCAACTCTTGGACTACCTTTTACCAAAGAATAGTGGCATTTCCTGTTACTCTGTAAGATCCCAAGGGTAAAATTGTAAGCATGTGCAATGAAAGGTATTCGAACCCATGATCCGCAAGTTGCGAGTCGAGGGTTCTAATCCTCAGGCCAAAACCTATGTACAAGTGATATCCTTGTCTCGGAAGTGCAAAATCCGTGATCGGAACACATATTTATCAGCTGAGTGTTATATACTCTTCCTACAAAGTATTCACTTTCGGTAACATCACAACACCTATGTAATATCAAACAATGTTAAAATGTAGTTTTGATAAGTATCTCAGGACGGCTGGTAATAACATCTTCACTAATAAAGCAGAAAACAACGTTTCGAACTTCCTAGGTCATCTTCAGGTAAACAAAGAGAGTGGGTTTCTCGTCATCGAGGCCCCGCATGGTCAGGTGGTCAAGGTACTTGGCTCGCAATCTGAGGGTCACGGGTTCGAATCCTTGTCACACCAAACATGCTCGCCCTTTCAGCCATGGGGGCGTTATAATGACATGGTCAATCCCACTATTCGTTGGTAAAGGAATAGCCCAAGATTTGGTGGTGACTGGTGATGACTAGCTGCCCTCCCTCTAGTCTTAAACTGCTAAACTAAAGATGGCTAGGGCAGATAGCCCTTGAGTAGCTAAGTGCGAAATTGAAAAAAAAACAACAAACCAATTCTCTTCATAGAGAACAAGTAGATTTGATAAATCTGTTCTACTGTTGTTGTCACATGACCTGCTAGTTTGCATATTTATGCAATTTCTAATAACGGCCTTTATAAGCCGTCTACTGAAATTGGTTCGCACGATAAGTATCAGACGATGAATTCGTACGTTTAAACATTTCTAAAGTTAAGCCTTTTCTAGTCGCCAGGATAATTTTTTGTAGATGATTTTACAAACTTGAGTTAGATTATTTCAAAAAAGTAACGTTAAAAGTTAAAACATTTTGGAACTGCAAATAATAAAATCCTGGAACTGAAAACGTTACTTACATTTAAAGAGAAACCCAAAAACGTTTTAATCGGTGGAAATAAACCGAAGTAATACAACTACTTTCAATGGAGTTGTCCTTAAGCAAGAATAGATCGAATTAATAAAGATATATAATTTTTGAATCTATCACAGCCGTAAGAATAACGAAGTAGTTGTTTTAATAGGTAATTGCCGTTTTTAGCAGTGGATGTCTCTTGTTTGTTTGTTTTTTAAATTTCGCGCAACACTACACGAGGGCTATCTGAGCTAGTCGTCTTTAATTTTGCAGTGTAAAACTAGAGGGAAGGCAGCTAGTCATCACCACCCACCGCTTACTCTTGGGCTACTTTTTTACCAACGAAAAGTTTGTTCCTTTGTTTTGAATTAAGCACAAAGCTACACAATGGGCTATCTGTGCTCTGCCCACCACGGGTATCAAAACCCGGATTTTAGCGTGTAAGTCCGCAGACATACCGCTGAGCTACTGGGGGGCCCAACGAAAAGTAGGATTGACCGTCACATTATAACGCCCTCACGGCTGGGAGGGCGAGGATGTTTGGCGCGACGCGGGCGCGAATCTGCGACCCTCGGATTACGAGTCGCGCGCCTTACGCGCTTGGCCATTCCGGGCCTACAACGCTGGAAACCGGGTTTTGATACCTGTGGTGTTCAGGGCTCAGGTAACCCATTTTGTAGTTTTTTGCTCAGCTACAAACAACAACATTATCATTGATAAAACTGTCACCCACAACGTCCCAAGGACGTTAAATATCGGTTTCGAGCAACTTGATTAGTGAGAAACAATCCTCGGTCTAAGTGGTAATCTGTCGTTTCTATGGAAACTGTAGTGTAGGTTGCTCAGAAAGAATAAGTTGAAAACATATTTCTGGGGTTAATAAGTCTTGTTGGGAAACTTGACCTTTCAGATACCACAATGACCAAGAACTCTCACACATTTTGCTACTTGACTCACTGAGTGTATTAAACAAAACAACATGCTGTTTTCTATGCCCATAAAAACCCACATTCAGTTCATCAGAACTATGTTCGCGATCCTTATGATTGTTCGAGTTCATTGGTGTTTTTATCACGGATTCTTCTTTTCTCTTTTAAGCACCAGCGGCCCTTACCCACATTGTTTCTGCATATGGATTCTAATTATGACAAATCCACACACCTGACACCCACTCATGTCTTTCACTGAAAACTGGATCCTGACATCACATAGTAACACCCAGGACGTAGAACCATCATGTCTTTCACTGAGAACTGGATACTGACATTACATAGTAACACCCAGGACGTAGAACCATCATATCTTTCACTGAGAACTAGATCCTGACATCACATAGTAGCACCCAGGACGTAGAACCATCATGTCTTTCACTGAGAACTGGATCCTGACATCACATAGTAACATCCAGGACGTAGAACCATCATGTCTATCACTGAGAACTGGATCCTGACATCACATAGTAATACCCAGGACGTAGAACCAGCAAATTTAAAGGACATCGAACAGTCCACAAAATGTGGATGGACAGATAATATCACTTATAAACAGGACAGCAAGGAAATATGATTACTGCTAATAACATATGGCGCATGCAGTGGCTTCATTTAAAATTAAACATCATTGGCTAAATTAGAAAGACAGAAAGCATATAGACACTTTTGGTGACAGTTCTGAAAACATACTATTCTATCTATGAACTTTCTTGAATGAAATTTACTTCTTATTACGTCTGTGATAAAATTTAGTTCCACCGGAAGGCAAGTGGTACGTAATATATATAATTATTTTAAATATAGCGGTTTCTTAGTTGATATAGTTGAATTTCGAATCGAAGTAACCAAATTATTACAATAATGATTTGGTTCTTCAGTGGTTGTTTCGGGTTTACATGTCGCAGTAAATTGGAGAGGGTTTCATCAGTTGTCTTTAGTGATAATAACACTATTTCGAGTTGTAGTAATCAGTTGCATGGCTCTCTTGTTTACAGTTCATTAATTTGAAAAGTGGCTCACTGCTTATAGCTGCAATAACGAACAATACGAGCTTCGATTTTATCATTGTAGTGATGGGCAGCATCAACTTCTTTACTTGAGATAAAGTTGTGTTTACCTGTACAATGCCGTAGATGAGATAACTCGTCCAAGCCGATCGGTAACACAGTGCCACGGACGAGTTAATTCGTTCTTAATTATACTTAACTTAAACGCTAGATGTCAGCACCATACATGCATTTGACCTACTTACAAATTGTTGCACTTCCGATCCAAAATGGCTTCACGAAAAAGGTTACAAAATGAAGAAGCATTAGAGTTGTGCTGTAGCAGCTGAAATACTTGGCAGTCAACAGGTTAGTGAATATTTTGCTGTTCTGAGACATCAAAAGTGGCCAAAAGACCAGTTTGTACCAGACACAGTGGGTTTGATATACCTAATACATATTATATGCAAAAACGGCTGTTCTGGGCCCAGAAAACACTTCAAATAGAAGAGCGAACAACGTTTCGACCTGACGATGACCGAAGAAGGTCGAAACGTTGTTCGCTCTTCTATTTGAAGTGTTTTCTGGGCCCAGAACAGCCGTTTTTGCATATAAAAGTTCTCAACAAGTGGGTTTCTCGACATCACTGATACCTAATACATAATTCATTATTTTCACTGTTAAATCATTAAAATTTAAAAAAAAACACTAAAAGAAAGATGCCTTTATTCAAGTTTAATTGTTTACATTCTGGACATTGAACGATCTTTTCTACTTTATGACAGTAAAGCAGTCAAACGTACAGAGACGACAAATTCGGTTGAAGTACTCGACATATTTTAACAGCAAAGCTATTTTTGTGAGTGATATATGTTAGCATCATATTTTATCACTTAAGTTCGATAAAAGACGCAGGTAGTTTAAATATTTTTGGTTAAGAGAAAATAGAATTTATAATCAAGGAATTATGCAGCAGATTAGAGATATGTGATTAGGTTATTTAAGTGTTACGTGTTTTTTAAAGAGTTATTCTTGTTTTCGTGTGCGTGTGTGTGTGTTTTCCTGTCACTGACTTGGTTGTTTACTGTGCATTAGTTCTTCCTTCCGAAAAAAAAAACAACTAATGTACTTTCTTGACGGTTGAATAAAAGTTTCATTAAAAGTCTAAAATTTGATGTCTTATTAAATATTTTATTAGCGTACATGTCGTACGTGGTTCATATGCACTGTGTTTCTTTAAGCTTTGCCTTAATATCTCGTGCAACTATTAGGATAGAAAGTCACGCGGCTCGTGATGAGGCCCGGCATGGCCAGGTGGTTAAGGCCCTTCACTCGTAACTTGAGGGTCGCGGATTCGAATCACCGTCACGCCAAACATGCTCGCCTTTTCAGCCGTGGGGGCGTTATATGTGACGATTAATCTCACTATTCGTGAGTAAAAGAGCAGCCCAAGAGTTGGCAGTGGAATGGTGATGACTAGATGCCTTCCCTCTAGTCTTACACTGCTGAATTAGGGACGGCTAGAGCAGATAGCCCTCGTGTAGCTTTGTGCGAAATTTAAAAAAAAAATATTTTTGATGACGAAATTGTTTTGTTTTGTTGTTGGGTTTTTTTACAGCGAACTACTTTTCTGAGGTGTAATGATCTAATTTTGTTTTTAAATTACTTTGTCGTGACGTTATAATAAATAAAACACATATTAAAATCAGGCTTAACTATGTTTTGTTGATGATGGGAAACCCGCTTGAAATAAAAACGTATCTCAGAACGGCTGGTATGTGTATTAATACATTTATTGATAAACAGAGAACAACGTTTCGACCTTCCTAGGTCATCTCCTTATCGATAAAAGTGTTAATACCCATACCAGCCGTTCTGAGGTGCATTTTATGTCTTATTGAGTCAAGATATACAAGTTTAGTGACGTTAATGTGGTGCAATGCATGAATGAAGAATATTTAACGCATGATAAATGCATATGATAGTGTATATATGAAATATTATTCAAAACACATCTGTTATTTTTTGTAGACATCGGGAGTAACACTTCTGAAAATAATAAACTAAACAAGAAATGAAAACCACTTTATATCTATTTGTTGTTTATTTTAAGCTAAGTACTAAGCTACAAAATGAAATATTTGTGCTACGCCCGCCACGTATATCGAAACGTGGTTTCCATAAATATACCTCTCTGACTCTGGAGGGGAGCATTTTGTAAATATGAAATGATGTACGGATACAAAACAAGAACATAGTGACGATACAATTAACATAGATTATCTCTACTTTACAATTTAACGTTACACTGCAATATTTACGAGTCAAAAATGGTTACGAGGTCGGTCGAATATAGAAATATACACATATGAGAAAATAAGTGAATAGGTAAATCGTTTAAATGATACTGTTGTTGTATTGTATTTTAAATAAATCAACTAAGTTGGATACAGAGTTCACATACGCATTTTATCAGGTTTACTTGATATAATCAGGTCAGCTACAAGAAATGAGGCTGCTAGTCTGGTGAAACGATGTGAAGAAATTAAACAAACGTTTTACAATGTACATCCGATAAAAAACAAAGTTCTTCGTAATATTCAAAATATGAGTGTAATATTAAGATTTCAAGTATATAAGTGTGAAAATATTGACTAAATATAAACGAAGTTTATCTCTACTCGCAATTAAAGAACAAGATGATAGCCATCTTTGACTGGAATCTTTAGATAGTTTTCTTGATCGAACTCTTGATAAAGCATCTCATAAAATAATAAAGTTTTAATATTATGGTGTAAAGAAGCGTAAAAGTCAGCAATCTTCGTTTGTCGCTGTTTCATTTATTTTTCCTTTTTCTTGCACAATGGTACGAACTATTTTTTTATTCTCCTCTAAAGTATTAACAAAGCGTTAACTTTACTACCATCTATAATTTTAAGACCACTTGTCGGTTTTTAGGTTTTTATCTCGTATTGAGATAATCTGAAAAGTATAAATAGCGAAGTTTGAAAATTTTAGTATCAAGAAGTGTAAAAAATCAACTATCTTTATGTGTGTGTTTTGTATGTTGTTTATGTGCATGAGTGTAATTCGCACTTGTGTATCATCTGAAACCAGTAATTAATTTTTTTCTTACAGTCTGTTTGCTGGACAGCATCAGAAATGAATGAAATTGTGTTGGTGCCAACTGAGATTAGTTGCCGTATATTATTATGTAGCAGATAAGTTCATGTTTCGCCTATGACGCGTTTTTAAACTTTAGGCACCTGTTGGAATTTTTATTAATATATTAATAAAGCAATACAATTACAAATCACTAAAAGATAAGGAATTAATATGTTTCTTGTGCAGAACAATATACGTTAAACATTATTCACTTTTTCATTTGTATAAGCGTAAAAATAAAGCTGAGGAATTAGCCAAAAGGTGTATTGGGTTTCCATGTGTGCCAGCACGCATACACACACGAACTGACTGACGTTTATTGTTCTGTTAGTGACAGTGATGCAAATGTAAAAGATAAGTTAAAACAATAAGTAAAACAGATCATATTCTGACGAACTAACATATTATATCCTTTAAAAGTAAATCATTTGAAAATATTTAACCTAACTTTAGTATGTATCGTTCAATGTTGCCCCCCAGTGGCTCAGCGGTATGTCTGCGGACTTGCACGCTAAAATCCAAGTTACTGTGGAAAGCTACTAAACTAAGTTATTGTGCAAAGCTACTAAACTGAGTTATTGTGGAAAGCAACTAATGTATAAACTTAATAATTTTGTTAGGTCGGCTTTCAGTCCATTAATAAGTTTATTTTTTGTTTATTGAATTTCTTGCAAGGCTATTCGAGGCTTATCTGTGCGAGCCATCTCTAATTTAAAAGTTACAGACTCGAGAGAAAGCATATGGTCAACTATTGGGCTATTCTTTCGCCAATGAAAATTGGGATCGACTGTAAAATTACAACGCCCTCACGACTCACGACTAAAAGGGCGAACATTTCAGGTGACAAGTGATTGTTTGTGGATACATACATTTCTTGGATAACGAATTCAGACAAAATTAATTTCAAAGATTCATTAAAATTGTGCCCGGCATTCAACTCTTAATCAGAAGGTCGCGGAGACGAATTCTCGTCACACCAAATATGCTCCCCCTTTTAGCCGTAACGACGTTATAATTTACGACCAATCCCACTAATCGTTCGTAAAAGAGTAGTCCAAGAGTTGGCCGTGGGTGGTGATGATGACTAGCTGCTTTCTCTATAGTCTTAAACTGCAAAATTAAGGACGGCTAGCGGAGATAGCTCTCGTGTAGCTTTGCGCGAAATTCTAAACAAACCAAACCAATCATTAAAATTTTAATTATCTCGGCCCCCGCTAGTACTGCGGTATGTCTACGGAGTTACGACGCTAAAATCAGAGACTCGATTTCCCTCGATGGGCTTAGCAGATAGCCCCATATGATTTTGCTATAGTAAAACACACTCTAATTATTTCCGATAATGGGGTTATTTAGGTGTCATACAGGAAATGAGCGAATTTGTTCAAACTGCCGGTAAGTTCTCTATGAAAGAGAGAAAAACGTAAATTGTAAATTAGTATGTCGTGTTCGGACCCCACCGGTAACTAGTATAAAAACATGAGAAAGTCTTAAGTGTTAAAAATGTTTTGCAAACGTAAATGTTTAATATGCTGTGAAAACTAAAGCATTTTTAATAATATTCTCGTCTTTCACGTGAATAACAATATTTATATATAATTACATACGTATTGTTTTGCAAATATCCGGTGAATTCTTTAACGCAACAGAATTATCTTTGTACCAATATCATCCAATACTTTATTTTGATTCTTGAAATAGTTCTGCAAAACAATTCTCTTCTGGAAAGGAATTTAATATTATGATGCTAACATAAACACACCATGTTGACAAGTTTGAAAACCCTCTAAAGTAGAGTTCGCAAAAAAAAGGAAAAGTCCCACGTGTGTAGCTAAGGAAGACAAAGGACAATGTTTTTCCATTACAAATTCCTTTCTGGACGATCGTATATATTTTCCACTACACAGAACTCAAACTGTTATCCCGTCTTGTCTCAGTTTTCTCTTCTGGTATAAAATAGTTTAAAATGTTACCAATGTGATATAAAACAGTTTAAAATGTTACCAATGTGATAGAAAACAGTTTAAAATGTTACCAATATGATATAAAACAGTCTTAAAATGTTACCAATATGATATAAAACAGTCTTAAAATGTTACCAATATGATATAAAACAGTCTTAAAATGTTAACAATATGATATAAAACAGTCTTAAAATGTTAACAATATGATATAAAACAGTTTAAAATGTTACCAATATGATATAAAACAGTTTAAAATGTTACCAATATGATATAAAACAGTTTAAAATGTTACCAATATGATATAAAACAGTTTAAAATGTTACCAATATGATATAAAACAGTCTTAAAATGTTAACAACGTGGTATGAAACAGTTTTAAACTCTTACCAATGTGATATAAAACAGTTTTAAATGTTACCAATATGATATAAAACAGTTTAAAATGTTACCAATGTGATATAAAACAGTTTAAAATGTTACCAATATGATATAAAACAGTTTAAAATGTTACCAATATGATATAAAACAGTCTTAAAATGTTAACAACGTGGTATGAAACAGTTTTAAACTCTTACCAATGTGATATAAAACAGTTTTAAAATGTTACCAACGTGGTAAAAAACAATTTTAAAATGTTGCTAACGTGGTATAAAACAGTTTTAAATTTCATAATTTTGTCAGTGTGGTACAAAAATAGCCTTAAAGTGTCACTAATCTATCTGCAAAAACATTTGGAAGGTGTCTTTAACACTTTATGAGATGATTTAAATTTACGTTTTTGTGTTACATATCATTCTGAGAATCTTCATATTGTCTCATTAGATGAGTTTTGCCTGGCTTTAACAAGCTTTAAGTTATTTTCAAAATATTTTATCTTATTACAGAATAACTTTTGAGGTGTTAAACTAAGGTTTTAATACGTTTGTAATTTGTCGGAAAGCAATTTCAAAATACCCTTTCCGTGTCACAAAATAATGTCACCACATGTCCAGAACAAGCAAGACAGTCGTTTACATTTCTAGTATGGCTTCCTCGCTAAAGTGAAACGTCTTCTAAAATTCAGAACTTTCCTTGATATTGTGTACAAAACTTGGTAATCATCTGCGGTGCTCGGCGTGTTTAACATTAACGTGGCAAGTGACTCTGTCATTAGGCAACTATGTTTAGACATGATTTAAATGACATTATAAATGCCGTTCTTGATCTAAGCTTTCCTGGGTGTATGGTAATAGGATTAATTACCGTCTGGAGAGACTGGCGGAGGATAATGCTAGAACATAGACTTATATCTTCCTTGTGTTGTTGGTTCCTAAAGTGTAAATCCTTGTTCGCTCTGCCATATAAAGATTAAGTAATACCGTCTAGAAGGACGGTATTGATTTTGATTACTCTTAAAAGGAAAGGAAATAAAAAACATGTCTGTGTTGTATATCTTATAAGCTCTACGCTCGCGCGGGTGAAGTAATGTGTGATCGAATATTTACCTTTCTATTGCCAACCAAGTTTTATATGAATATTGACTGGAGTTGTGTAAATTAAAACGTAATGAGACATGTTATCGACGTGTAACAGCTATGTTAGGACGTTATCTGTTATCACCATAAAACAAGTATGTCATTGTTATCAGTGTGTAACAACTATGATAAGGCGTTATCTGTTATCACCATAAAACAAGTGTCATTGTTATCAATGTGTAACAACTATGATAAGGCGTTATCTGTTATCACCATAAAACAAGTATGTCATTGTTATCAATGTGTAACAACTATGATAAGGCGTTATCTGTTCACCATAAAACGTATCTGTTATCATGTAAACTATGACTTATCTGT
This sequence comes from Carcinoscorpius rotundicauda, assembly GCA_011833715.1. Taxonomy (NCBI): domain Eukaryota; kingdom Metazoa; phylum Arthropoda; class Merostomata; order Xiphosura; family Limulidae; genus Carcinoscorpius; species Carcinoscorpius rotundicauda. The sequence goes on along the minus strand of CM022392.1, from coordinate 168,008,248 downwards.
ATATCATAACAAGTGCATTGTTCATGTGTAACAACTATGATAAGGCGTTATTCTGTTATCACCATAAAACAAGTATGTCATTGTTATAAATGAACAATTGAGTAAGGCGTATCGTTATCATCATAAAACAAGTGTCATTGTTATCAATGTGTAACAACTATGATAAGGCGTTATCTGTTATCATCATAAAACAAATGCGTCAGTGTTATCTACGTGTAACAACTACATCAGGACGTTATATGCTACCATCATAAAACAAGTATGTCACTGTTATCAATGTGTAAAAATTGTGTTATAGCGTTATAAGCGTGCATCAGCTGCGTTAAAACAGTTGTGCTAGAATGTTGAGAAAAAACTACTGTGTTCGTGACGCACAAAATGGTCACCAAGTGTGTTAGTATTGTGTAAAAAATTAGCACTAGTGATGTGTAATGTGTACAGCTATCACATTAGTCTTATAAACAAGCAATAACATGATAGAAACGCAGTAATTCTCCTAAATTGTTAGCCAGATGGAACAACATGTTAGTGTTAACATAGTGAAACAATTGTGTTGGTGTTAGCGACGTATAACAGTTTGTTAGTTAGCGAAGTACACCAACCTTGCTTAGTGTCAGCGACATACGACAGCTCTATTAGTGACGTACGTGAATTGTGTTAGTGTTTGCGACATACGAGAACCCTGTGTTAGTTACGTACACCAGCTCCAAAAGTTACCAGTCGTCACTAATAACCACAAAGGTTCACCCTTGTATTACATCCAGTGCCATCAGTTGAACCAGCCGGAATCTCCCACGTTTCTCCAAAGGAGCACATTTACCAGAAAACTATTTATTCCACAATTTTATTTCAGTGGAAATGTTACCATGGTTTCTTGTTGCGTTAACCAATCAGCAGCCGTTATATCAAATTATCATCTGTGTATTCTTACAGTTCGACGTCTCCAGATTTTGTATCTGATAATTATTTTATGTTATAAAACCCCCACTTTACTTCGCTAATTACTTTATGTGTTCGCGTTCATATTTTTACCCTTAGTTTGGTGATTTTTCTTCTGTTTTATTTTCACATCTGATAATATTCAGCTGAATTAGTTTTAACTAAGTGTGGTGCTCTGCAGTAAAACCAACATTGTCTAAGGATATGTGTTCTGAAAGTGTGGTGTTCTGCAGTAAAACCAACATTGTCTAAGGATATGTGTTCTGAAAGTGTGGTATGCTGCAGTAAAACCGACATTGTCTAAGGATACGTGTTCTGAAAGTGTGGTATGCTGCAGTAAAACCGACATTGTCTAAGGATATGTGTTCTGAAAGTGTGGTATGCTGCAGTAAAACCGACATTGTCCAAGGATTTGTTTTCTAAAAGCGTGGTATTTCGGGGTAAAACCGACAGTGTCTAGGAGTTATGTTCTGGAAGTGTTGTATTTTGGGGTAAACCCGACATTGTCTAAGGATTTGTTTTCTAAAAGCGTGGTATTTTGGGGTAAACCCAACATTGTCTAAGGATTTGTTTTCTAAAAGCGTGGTATTTTGGGGTAAAACCGACATTGTCTGTGATTTGTGTTCTCAAAGTGTGGTATTATGCGGTAAAATTGACATTGTCTAAGGATTTGTTTTCTAAAAGCGTGGTATTTTGGGGTAAACCCGACATTGTCTAAGGATTTGTTTTCTAAAAGCGTGGTATTTTGGGGTAAAACAGACATTGTATAGGATTTGTGTTCTGAAAAGGCGGTATTCTATAATAAAGCCAACACCCAATTACTTAAGATTGGTGAGCTGGACGTTGAACGGTAAAGGAAGCAGATACTTGAGACTTGACCAGAAGAAGAAAACAATCCTGATACAAATATTTTATTCATAAACAAAGCGAACAATTCACGTAAAAATTAACAGTAAGATGACCCATGAGGTCAAAAACGTGTTTTTTGAACCTCTTAAGCCATCTTTGTATTGACCTGAAACATCAGCCATAAACTTGAAAATTTTACAAGACCTGATGCGGGTGAGGAGTGAGACAGTTCTGTTTTATAGACTGACTGAAGAAATTGGCTAGAATATTTAATCTCGAACCTTGTTAAATTTCCCAGAATGCCTAACCACATACGTCGCTTGAATGGTCCCTTATCGTAGGGTGCTTGAGTGTGTGTGTGATTTATTTGTTTGTTTTGAATTTCGCGCAAAGCTTCAAGAGGGCTATTTGTGTTAGCCGTTTCTAATTTAACAGTGTAAAACTAGAAGGAAGGCAGCTAGTCATTACCGCCAACTTTTGGGCTACTCTTTAACAAACGAATAGTGGGATTGACCGAAACATTATAATGGGTTTTAATAGGATTATTTTTCAGAGGTTTTTTTTCATTTAAAGTAATATTTGCTTCTTTTCCGAATTTGTTTACCAAAGTAGGTGTTCTCATACAAGTACAGTATACTATTGTGATTACAAACAACATCATTAACTTAAATAGGTTATTATACAGAGGTAAGCGACTTTTTAATAAAATCGGCGTTGTTGTTTTAAATAGATGTTTAAATGACAAAGTCGAGACGTGTTGTTATGTGCAAATTTACGTCGCATTTACGCATTAAGCTTTGTCGTAAATTGCATAAATTGACGTCTACGTTCGTGAAAAACTAAATTTTATAATATCTGTTGGGCAAGCGTGACCCTGTGGCTAACGTGCCGGACTATGAAATTAACTTTCATTGGTCTCTGGAATAGATTTTTAGTGTTCTTCCTATGTATAACGAAAGAGGTAATATTTTGTGTGTTTTGTTCACGTTGTAATAGCAGATAATAACGGCTCCCCAGTGGCTCAGCGGTATGTCTGTGGACTTACACGCTAAAATCCGGGTTTCGATACCCGTGGTGGGCCGCTAAAATCCTGGGTTCGATACTCGTGGTGGGACGAGCACAGAATAGCCTTAAAGCTTGTGCTTAATAGCTATTGTGAATTAATAATTCAAAACCACAACAACAAGATAATAATGAGAAAAATGAATTTTTAAGACTTTCATCATGTACTTTTATGTATATCATTTTGTAATACGTAGAATGTAAGGTTGTATCCTTTTAACAGTTTGGGAAATGAACGTATTTTCATTAAGGTATCTTCGGATTAGATATTTCAACCAATTAGTATAGGTTGTCTATACTTGGAAAGTATATATGTGCGTAAACAGGATGCCTCCAGTTGCGAATAAAACTTAATCTTACATGGTTAGGGCTAACGTAGATGTGTGATTTTGTAAGAAGCAGACACATTGGAAAGATTAGTCTTCACAAACACACAGGCCCAGCATGGCCAGATGATTAGGGTTTTCGACTCTTAATCTGAGGGTCGCGGATTCCAATCCCCATCACACCAAACATGCTTGAACTTTCAACTGTGGGGGCGTTATGTGAGGGTCAATCCCATTATTCGTTGGTAAAGGAGTAGCCCAAGAGTTGGCGATGGGAAGTGATGATTAGCTGCCTTCCCTTTAGTCTTACACTGCTGAATTAGGGATGACTGACCTCCATTCATCGTAAGCAGTTTGCTATTGTTAAAGATTTTTGATTAAAAAGGACAGCTTTGGGTTGGCGTGTGAACAAAAAGAATTATCAAGAGTGGTGGAACTTGAAATTCTTTAAGCATTAGAATAAATTAATCTATGCGACTATTTTCTTTTTATTATTATATTCTTGTGCGCCAGCAGTACTAACGTAACGCATTACTCGTCGAGACTTATAGCAGCTAACCCTAAAAATGTAGGTAGGATTAGAGTAAATTAATGTATAAGACTTTGAACGTGGTCATATATACGTATCAGTGAAAAGGCTTTGACCTCCTGAGTCCAAACTGTAATTATATCTTTGATCGGTAAAGAGATGACGGAGAGGTGAGCTATAGATTTGTACTTGAAAACAAAAAACGAAAACGAACTCAGAGCCGTTCTATAAGCCATTATGCCGCGGCTGAAAAAAATAAGTAAAAGTGTATAATCGTCACGGAACTTTGAACATTTCTAATTTTTATCTTGTTTCTTTCAATATGAATGTAAATTAATATCTCGTGATCTGATTTAGTGAAAAGTAACCTTTAATGACCTTCATTTAATACTTGGATCTGTACAAGTATTTCTTCCGTATTCCCTTCAAATTGCCGTGACCTAGTGATTAGTGAGTTCGATTTATGGATTGGAGAGTTTACTGCTCGCGTGACTTTGCTGCAAAAAAAAAAAAAATCATGTTTCGTACTGTGAGGCCGTAGGTGCGTCATAAGAATAATGGTCAAATCGAACTATTTCGTGGGTTCGCGCCAAACATGCTCGCCCTCCCAATCGTGGGGGCGTTATAATGTGACGGTCAATCCCACTTTTCGTTGGTAAAAGAGTAGCCCAAGAGTTGGCGGTGGGTGGTGATGACTAGTTGCCTTCCCTCTGGTCTTACACTGCTAAATTAGGGACGGCTAGCACAGATAGCCCTCGAGTAGCTTTGTGCGAATTATAAAAACAAACAAACAAACAAACAAATCCGCAGACAAAGGAACACAGTAGCTGGTGGCAAGTGCTATTTAATAACTGCCTTTTATTCAGTCAGATCAGGACTAGGGACGTCTATGTGAAGTTAATCCTATGTATTACGTTCGCAAATGGGAGGGAGTGTCGGTCTGTGGAGCTGAAAGTCCGTGGTTCGAGTCTCGATACATCGTTGAACACTTTGATAATTATTTTAATTAGGACAGCAGGAACTTCCCACTGGTTATAAATCCCTCATTTTTCGAGTAGTTCTCAATTTCGCATAGATATGCCTGCTTCCACAGGTCACTGACCTGATCGCTTAACCCGCGTGTTAATTACAGAGCTGTTGCAAATACCAAATATTCTCGAAAATTAGTTGTATTTATGACTTTACATGTTTATTTATTCAAAGACGTAAAGAAATTTTATAACTCTCAAAAAGATAAATGTTGATATTTTTAATATTTTATCTCTGGCTCGAGGATCTTTTAACTTTGAAAAAAAAAATGGAAGTCGAAACGTCCAGTGGAATAAAATATGAACACATATATCTGAATTCTTTCTAATAAAAACTTTACGATTTCTTATTTTTACTATGTATTCAAGAACAAAAAAAGACTACATATAAAGTTTAATAAAGCGATTTTTGTTTTTACCTTTTGCTGTTAGAGGGAGTCAGTTTCTGTTTCACATAACATACGAACAATTTCCTTTTGAAAAGCCATTATATTTTTATTTTTCATTTGGATTTCCAGATGAGTACGTTGTGTTTTCTCGATAAATGTTTGTCTTAATGTGATTATGATTACATATTGCTGTCGTGAGAGCTCGAGAGGAGGAAAAAAAATAGTTTTAGTTTTTGAATTTCGCGCAAAGCTACACGAGGGCTAGCTGCGCTTGTTACCCCTAATTTAGCAATGTAAAGCCAGAGTGAAGGCAGCTAGTCATCACCGCCAACCGCCAACTCTTGAGCTGCTCTTTTACCAACGAACAGTGGGATTGATTATCTCAATATAGTGCCCCCACGGCTGAAAGAGATAGCATTTTTGATGTAAAGAGGATTCGAACCTGCGACCCTCAGATTGCCACTCGAGCACCCCTAATTACTAAGCCGTGCAGGCCCCGAAAATAAAAGTGTGTGTGGAGAGATGTTCGACTTCAGCAGTAACTTATTCTAACCAAGAGAGTGGGAAAAAAATTATTATGTTATTTAAGCCCTCGTGAATATAAACGAAGTTGTCAGGTTTTTCTAACAAAGAAGCATCGACGAAAAAAACATTTAAAAATTTTATTCGTCAGATAGTTAATATCTCGTGGATAAGAACAAGAGATGCAGATATTCTGAAGTTAGTTCTATAAATATAAATATGCCTTTTGTTATGTTTGTTATTTCTTTCGACAAACTCGGTGTAGAAAATCTACTTTAATGGTGAGAAGTGACCAACAGAATGTCAGTGTAAACAAGGATTGTGTCGGCTTCCGTACATTTTTAAAATAAGTGTTTTACGTTTCCGACTATGAATATTTTAAACCACTATACTGTAGTACAAAAAGAAATATAATAGAAATTTTAAACCTACAACAGGCAATAAAACTGCACTTATAAAATCACGTAAATCGCCCATTTCGATTCGTTATTTCTCCGAAAGGTGCCCGAAGTCTGCTCGGAAGTCACCTGGTTTAACCATTCGCAGTACTGTAGAGTAGTGTGTTCTCTATCAGTCAGTCAAAAACATTCAAGTGGCGTCGCTTAATTTGTACTATCATGACGTCAGTCAAACGTGCGAATGCCATAAGTCACGAAAAGAATAATGCATTCTCCAGAGCACGACATATGAACTTAAAATCAGGAAATAAAATTATTTGTTACTTAAAAGTGAACGTTATAAAGTGATGGTTAATCCCGCTTTTCTTTGTTAAAAGAGTAGCCTAGGATCTGGCGATGGGTGATGTTAATTCGAAGCTACCTTACTGCTAGTTTTTATTTCTAAATTAAAAACGCTAGCGCAGATAGCCCTTAAATAAAGTTTCGCGAATCTCGGAAAAACAAACAAATAAATGCGCAGTTTCAGTTCCCAGACTTTTACTGCTAGCTGTCACAAAGCTTTTTTCTCTTGTGGGATAAGAAAATGAAAATAGCCGCACTGTGAGTGAACTCACACACAACAGTCAGTGTTTATTGTGTTGACATGTGGGTGTTAAGTAGTCAAATAATCTTCGTATTTATGTTGTCTAAGAATCTAAAACAACAAATGGAAATGTTTAAATGTAATAAAAATAATGTAAGTTTGACATCAGTCATATAATTCAAAGTAATAATTGGAACGTAAACGTTATCTTAAAATCGTAAAATTATAACAAAGCTATTTTGTAAATAATATTTGCAGTTTGGTTTCCATCCAGCAACAAATAAAGATTTGGAGATGATCCCCTCTTGAACACCCTACACATCATTAACCATGAGCAAAACATGATTGTTTAAGAAACAATCCAGTAACTCTCGTACTTTTAACCTTGAATCCCTTTAGAATATTCAAAAATTATCTAAAGTGTCAGCCTGACAAAAAACTTCAAATCATTAGATTGAAAGCAATTAGCTAACAGGCCTTATAAAATAGAAGTAGGGTTAAGCTTAATTGTGACCTGCTTAGGTTTAGTTTGGTTTGTTTTGAATTTCGCACAAAGCTACACGAGCGCTATCTGCTCTAGCCGTCCCTAATTTAGCAGTGTAAGACAAGAGGGAAGGCAGTTAGTCATCACCACCCACCGCCAACTTTTGGGCTACTCTTTCACCAACGAATAGTGGGATTGACTCTCACATTATAATGCCCCCACGGCTGAAAGGGCGAGCATGTTTGGTGCGAGGGGAATTCGAACCCGCGACCGTTGAATTGCGAGTCGAGTGTTTTATTCACCTGGCCATGCCGGACCTTCTTAGGACATTTCCCATAGTTCGTAGTGTTTACATACAAATTTTGGTTGGGATTGGCCAAGTAGGCTTCTAGGAGTTAGGGTGCAAACACATTTTTCGATTAATATTTCAGTACCAACTTTCACTTAACCCAGGTCGTATGTTGTGAAATACAAATGAGTATCATTTAATATACGTATATGTGAAGCTTTCCCATAATACTTTTGTTTTCACTTTAAATTACTCCTGAGTTCAATTATTTTTACGTCCCTCATGAACCATGACTGAACTTCAAATGTTACTTTTTGACCTTTAACACGTACTGAAATAAATATGGCTACAAGTATTTTAATGTTTCTTTACCAGACCAATAAATCTAATTTGATTATCACTTGGACAGGGTGGACCATAACAAACATTACCGCTATCTGTCGTTTACACTATGTGACAAAATGTTTACTTTTTATTGTTCGTAGACAGAAAGTGTTATTTCCTAATTTCTTAAGCCTAAAGTAAATGGAAAAGACCAATTTTTCTTTTCAAACTTTGGTGTTGTTACCTGGGTAACGACATTTTTAAATTTACTCATTTTCCAAAACATTCCATATAGATTCGGTGCTGAGTAACTGATAGAGATTTTTTACAAGAATTTTCAATAATGCTGAAGAACTTGCAAGTCGCAAGTCAGAGGAAGTGCCACCGACATTTTTTCAAGCTTTTTTCACAATGTATCCGGTCTGTGCGAAGCAAATGGAATTGCATGTAACCCGAATGAGTGGCGCCTCTTCACTGATAGCTCATCCAGAAGCCCCAAAGCTTCATAACGGGAATAAATATCCGTTTCTTCCCCTGGCTTATTCGGTGCACCTCAAAGAGGAATACAACAGTGTCAACACCTTGCTAGAAACCTTGAAGTATGATGTGTATGGCTGAGAGGTTATCGAAGACTTCAAAATGGTGGCATTTCTGATGGGTCATTTCATAAGGCTTTTCCAAGTTTCTCTGTTATCTTTGCCTTTGGGACAGCAGGAATACCGCTGATAGGAGACTATTTGGAGGCTGATACGTGAAAGTGATTTACAAATCTTGAAACACTACTCGCTTTTAAACATTTTTATTCATTTTTTTATAATTTTAGTATAAATACATGTAAATCTTGATTCATATATTGTTTTATTCAAACCTTATGTAAATGAAAATGTGCAAATTTGCCAGTTTTTACATATAAAATAGGTTAATTTTTAAATTTCTTTATCCATGTCACAAAAGCAAAGTTTTAAAGGAATAATGTCCATCTTTTGTACTTTTACAACATAACTAATTAAGAAATAACACATACTATCCAGGAACAAAATTTGTGTTACGTAGTGTTATTGCTACAGCCATAGGACACCTACTATGAGACTAAATTGGATGTTCTCAACTGCAGCTGGAGCTATGTTAATATACAGACAATTAGAAACAGACTCGAAACTTTGACGTATATAACAGATGCCTAACGAAGTGAATTCTACTCAGGATAAGTTGTACTGGTGCCAAGATCCTATCTAGCTGGCCAACTACAGAATTCTTCTTATAGATGAGAAGTGATCACCGTGGCCATGATGAAAGTATAATACAAAGAGGAATCCATCTGTACATCCAATAGAATAATAAAAATAATATCAACTCTGTTCCGCCATTTGCTAGTGTAATTCACCCAGAAACAGCCCTTTCCACACTAAAGAGACCTCGAGATAGATCTTTCACACACTAAATATGACCCAGAACTGCCCTTTCACATGCGAAAAATGACCCAGATACAATACTTTCACAAACTAAAGCGACTTCTATTTCACACACTAAATATAACTTCGAAACAACAGTGTTTTACGACAAATATAACTTAGAAACAGTTCTTTCAAACATTTTTAAGATAACTTTTATGGGTATTAGCATTTAGAAACCCACTTGAAGTAAAAATGTATTTTGTAGATGGTTGGTATGGGTATTAGCATTTTATTTAAAATAAAGTACAAAACAACGTTTCGACTTTCTTAGGTCATCTCCAGTTTAACAAAAGAAGTCTAAACGTTGTTCTGTACTTTATTTTAATTAAAGTTTTAATACTCATACACCATTATCTACAAAAAACATTTTTACTTCAAGTGGGTTTCTCGTCCTCAAGAAGCTCTTTTAAACGCTAAAGATAACCAAGAGACAGCGCTTTCGCACACTTAAAATAACCCAGATACAATTCTTTCGCACACTATAAACGACCTAAAAACACCTACTTCACACACTAAAGATGGCCCAGATACAACTCTTTCACACACTAAAATGCCCCAGATACTACTATTTCACACATTAAAGATGGCTCAGATACAACTCTTTCACACACTAAAATGACCCAGGTACTACTTTTTCACATACTAAAGATGGCCCAGGTACAACTCTTTCACACACTAAAATGACCCAGGTACTACTTTTTCACACACTAAAGATGGCTCAGGTACAACTCTTTCACACACTAAAATGACCCAGGTACTACTATTTCACACACTAAAGATTGCCCAGATACAACTCTTTTACACACTAAAGTGACCCAGATACTACTTTTTCACACATTAAAGATGGATCAGGTACAACTCTTTTACACACTAAAATGATCCAGGTACTACTTTTTTACACACTAAAGATGGCCCAGAAACGACTCTTTTACACACTATAATGACCCAGGCACTACTATTTCACACACTAAAGATGGCTCAGGTAAAACTCTTTCACACATTAAAATGACCCAGGTACTACTTTTTCACATACTTAAGATGGCTCAGGTACAACTCTTTTACACACTAAAATGACTCAGGTACTACTTTTTCACACACTATAGATGGCCCAGAAACAACTTTTTTACACACTATAATGACCCAGGTACTACTATTTCACACACTAAAGATGGCTCAGGTACAACTCTTTCACACACTAAAAATGACCCAGGTACTACTATTTCACACACTAAAGATGGCTCAGGTACAACTCTTTCACACACTAAAATGATCCAGGTACTACTTTTTTACACACTAAAGATGGCCTAAAAACAACTCTTTTACACACTATAATGACCCAGATACTACTATTTCACACACTAAAGATGGCTCAGGTACAACTCTTTCACACACTATAATGACCCAGGTACTACTATTTCACACACTAAAGATGGCTCAGGTACAACTTTTTCACATACTAAAGATGGCCCAGGTACAACTCTTTCACACACTAAAATGACCCAGGTACTACTTTTTCACACACTAAAGATGGCTCAGGTACAACTCTTTCACACACTAAAATGATCCAGGTACTACTTTTTTACACACTAAAGATGGCCCAGAAACAACTCTTTTACACACTAAAGTGACCCAGATACTACATTTTTACACATTAAAGATGGCCCAGATACAACTCTTTCACACACTAAAATGACCCAGGTACTACTTTTTCACACATTAAAGATGACTCAGGCTCAACTCTTTCACACAATTAAGATGATCCAGATACAACTCTTTCACACACTAAAGATGGCCTTCATTCATCCCATCGTACTTGATAAAGATCAGATGTTATAAGTACCAATAAACCTTCAACTGTTAAGTGCATATCAAACACTGGTCGATAAATAATGAATATCAGTAATTATGGGTAAATAATGCGGTTTAATATAGGTTTACTTTTATAAACCTCTTCCTCAGTTCGGTTTCAATGTTTGAAAGAGAAAATAAAAAGTTTTTTTCTATATGTTTTAAAGATGCAGTTCTAATAACCCTAGGATATTTTTATCTCAAACATAATCAATATGTAGATGAGATTAGCTTCTGCCAGTGCTGCTTGTTAAGATCTGGACGTTTCCACTCCGTGTAACAAGACATGTGGTACAAGTAATACATGTAAAGTGTGTGGCTATCAGATGTCATAAGCCTTCTGTTTATGGATCTATTGCTTTAGGCCTTAAAGTGTTGCTCTTCGTGGAATTAATGTACATTCAAAACTTTGTTATTGTTGTTAAACTAAACAATATTCACAAGTTTAAATAATTCATTATTGGTCATTAATGTCGTTCGATGTCGTTTACGAGTTTGTTTGCTTTACAGAAAAATACATTCTTGTGAGTTTGTTTGTTTTGTTTATTTTTGAATTTCGCACAAAGCTATTCGAGGGCTATCTGTGCTAGCCGTCCCTAATTTTGCAGTGTAAGACTAGAGGGAAGACAGCTAGTCATCACCACCCACCGCCAACTCTTTGGCTACTCTTTTACCAACGAATAGTGGGATTGACCATCACATTATACACCCCCACGGCTGGGAGGGCGAGCATGTTTAGCGCGACCCTCGGATTACGAGTCGCACGCCTTACGCGCTCGGCTAATTCGTGTGAGAGTCAACAGTTTACGTGGTTTCGCTGGAAAAGATATTGTTGTTATGTAGTAAGTGACCACCTGTATTGCGTCAGAACTCACAAACTGTCTCCGTCACTGGGTTAGTTTTCGTAGAATTATAAGATTCATATTCCATAAATAATACATAGTTTCTCCGTAATGTTAACATCGAATGTGGGAGGTTATTGTGACGTCATTACAAAATAAAATAAAATAAGGAACTACTAGATGATATGATACGAATCAGCATGTAGCAACATGTCCTCTTTTGTAGCAATGGTATTAGAGGCTATCGCCATAACAATCTCTAAATTATATCGCACCTCCAGACGGTGGAAGATGAAACAGATTTCAATTATTATCTTCCACCGGGTGTTTTCATGGAAGTATAGTACTGTCAGAGGCTAAGGTTGGAATATCTCTGATTATTCTTGGCCCATGTAATGTACATCAACACTTTGATTAAAAGAGTAATGATGAAGTAATGGACTCGAACCGAGCTTTAAACAGAACAATAGTTCTTGACGTCTAAAATGTATTTGGGGATTAAAAAAAAAGTAAACAACAAGTGTATATTAACCCACAAATTACCGAATTGTTTAATACCATTTACTACTACCAGTGGGATCTGCATTGTATTATATTAGATAATTTTCTGCTTTTCCCTGTCAAGAAACAATCGAAGGAATGGTCAACCACTCATTTTCTATCAAGATTCACAGGGAACACTGGCGGCGATCACAGGAATTAAAGAGTAAAGCACAATGTAGCTTCCCGCTTAATTCCAAATAATGAAAAATCAATGACAGTAATTAATTACAAATATTCACGGAATTTGTATTTGTATTTATGTGTTTCTCGCGTCATTACGTTTAATGAAGAAAGTCACAAGCGATCTTGTTAAAAAAATGTTTCAGAAAATTGTCTTCAAAGTCTGTTTGGAGTCCATATGGCAGAAACTGGGTTAAATTATTGGTAAGACAAGCAAGTGAAGGTTAAAGATAAAATATATTTTCAATAGCAGTGGCGGATTTAGGGTTGTGTGAGCCCAGTGGCTAATCATGTCTGTGGTCCCTACATCCCACATAGTTTTACATATAATAAGATTATCATTAGGCCCCCTTTTAGACCATAGGTCCTGGGTATAAGCCCCTTCTAGCACTTTCCTAAATACACTATTGTGCCTACGTATAATAATTTAGAATTCCTTACTTAAATGTACAGCATGCGGTGAAAACGACTACATAGGTGTTCCATTAACAACATAATTTCTAATGTCTGACTTTGAAACAAGCAATGGTTTAACGGCCTTAAATCGTCCGTCCCCCACTGGTACAACGGTAACTCTTCAGGGTCAAACGTATTTTATTTAGGACTAACTGTATAATACCCCCACCCCCCCAGTGGCACAACAGTTGTTACGGTCGAACCTAGGTTTCGATACACGTCGTGAGCACTGCAAAGATAGCCAATTGTGTTGCTTTGTGTGTAATTAGAAACGACCAACTGTGCCAACGATATAGTAACTTTAGCCTCGTTCTACGTGCTTTTTACAAAATGTTTCGCAATTTTTCTTTTTAAGAGCTCCAAGTCAGGCTTAAGGCTTAATTTAGCCAGTGTACTAGGAACTCTCATAAAGACACGTATTCTACATTCTCATCTTACCTAACGTTAATACGGATTCATAAAAATGCATTCCATTGTTACCGTTGCGGCGAATGTTCACGGTCTTTTTATCTGTCGCTGTCTCGAGTAATTAAAATACACTTAACAAAATAAATTCTCAAAGCCAGTGCGAAGTTTCACTTAATCACCCACGAAGCTATAGTAAAGATCGCACCGTGTCCCTTGTTCACTTAAGTTTCAACGCTTGACGGATAGCCTCACAATAAACAACGCGCGGATGTAAGAGGCGCGTGCTATTCTTTTGTTCCAACACAACAAAGATTTTAATTATAACGTTTTACGATGTTCTTCCACTTAGCGGCGTTTTGTGCCGTCACTAAACGAAATACGCGGGATATAAAACTCAAAGCTATAAAAAAGAAAGACAGTTTCAGACTTATCATAGTATTAAGACCCAGTTTTCGAAGCAGGAAGACACGTTTGTTGGGTTTATTCTTAAATAAAGCCATCTGGTGATCTTTGTTGTTATTGCTGTTTTAAATTCGAAGTCGAGATACGAGCTCCTTAGAACCTGGACTGACCATCAGCGTGGCCAAACTGACATTATTCTTCAGAATACAAGGGAGTAAACTCTATGTTCCATTCACACAATCACAGTAGTGAATACAAGGGAGTAAACTCTATGTTCCATTCACACAATCACAGTAGTAACCATACATTACATGTTGCACAATACAGTATTCGATTTCTCGGTTCTATAAAGACGTTTTCTCCGAGTGAGGTACCTTACTCTACCTTGCATTTCTGAAATCATTGTATCTTCTCCTACATCAAACACTATCATCCCAGTTTATCTACCTAAATTCAAGAACGGGATCTAGCCCAAGTGTCAGCGTTCCGAATTTACATTACAAAGCCCAAGGTTCGAGCCGCGATATTGCTGAACACTATTCGTGCGAGCTATAAAACTGAGAATCTGTTCCTCCGTTTATTGGGTTTAAAGCTGGCTCGCTTTCCTCAAGTAAGTAGTTCCAAGTAATGGGCGACTGGGTCTGAACCTTTGACCTGGTTGTTTAGTCCATGGATTTTGCACTGTTCAAGTAATTTATAAAAAACACAGTCATGTGATCGTAATAACTTTCCGTTATTTCGATAGAATAACTAAATCATTGCTCATAACGTCTAACCAACAGCTCGTTCTGCCAACATCGACGATTTCGTCTATTTAAAAGTTGTCTCAGTTCTGGTTGCTTAATTGGTTTATTCAAATAAACATTTTGTACTGTAATAACGTACAAAAAGGTTGTGAAGCCATGAAGATGTATTAGGTTCTATATGTACTGTAATAACGTACAAAAAGGTTGTGAAGCCATGAAGATGTAGGTTCTATATGCACTGTAATAACGTACAAAAAGGTTGTGAAGCCATGAAGATGTAGGTTCTATAAATGTTCTACATTATTCGTGAAAATATATTTTTTTGTTTCAGCTCAAAGCTACCAATATAATATCTACACTCTGTACACCACGGGGAATCGAATCCCAAATGTTAGTATTCTGAATCGCTGACTACCTAGAGTTGGGGTCTGGAACTATGGTAGTATTATTACAGACTTGACCATTTCAACAACGTTTAGCCAGATATGGTCTTGTGGTTTTGGGGGCGTTTGACTCATAATCTGAGGGTCGGGGGTTCGAATCCCTGTCATAACAAACATGCTCATCCCTTCAGCCGTTGGGGGACGTTATATGTTATACTCAATCACATTATTTATTGGTAAAGAGTAGCCCAAGAGTTGGCGGTGGATGTTGTTAATTAGAAGGCTTTCATTCAGTCTATTAAAGAAGCCTCGTGCAGTTTGAGCGAAATTCAAAACAGACAGACAGTCACTCGCTGGTACAATGGTAAGTCTACGGAATTGCAACGCTAAAATCAGGGATTCGATTCCCCTCTGTGGACTTAGGAGATAATCCGATGTTGTTTTGTTATAAGGAAACACGCACACACAACAGTCACAACGTTTACGACTGACGTCACGTGTAGTCAGAAAGATAATCTTAAGGAATAGGGTATAAATATATTATATAAAGAATAGCATATGTAATTTAACAATCGTAAAACACAAACAATGTATTGTTTGAAAACACCTTGTGATATGCACTTTTTCTTTCGCTGCGAATGTCAGAAAGAAACACAACAAAAACTTAATTGTTTTCTTGGAAATTGAAAGAGATTTGAAACTAGACATTTAAATAAAGCACTTTATTATTCCACATGGAAAGATTTTCTCGAGGAGTAATTGTCTAAATTTTCTATCGTGTGTTTGCTAAAGATAAAAAACCTTATCTTAAAATATTTTAAAGAAATAAATGGTGTGTGTAAATGGGGCGCTTTAAAACGTTTTATTAAATAAGTAAAGTTTATTTGAAACTGAAACGAGTTTGTTTTTGAAAATGATGCATTTACTTCATTGTTTCTGTTTCCAGAGAGTTAAAAATGCGTAAGGCTTAATTTTAGTAACTTCAAAATTGTATTTTATGGTTGTGCCCTAACGTGCTCATTTGAACTGTGAATATTGCGAAGGAAAGAAAATATAAGGTCCGGCATGGCCAAGCGTGTTAAGGCGTGCGACTCCTAATCTGAGGGTTGCAGGTTCGCATCCTGCTCGCTCTTTTAGCCGTGGGGGCATTATAATGTGACGGTCAATCCCACTATTCGTTGGTAAAAGAGTAGCCCAAGAGTTGGCGGTGGGTGATGATGACTAGCTGCCTTCCCTTTAGTCTTACACTACTAAATTAGGGGGGGGCTAGCACAGATAACCCTCGGCTAGCTTTGTGCGAAATTCAAAAAACAAACAGAAAATATAAATTTATAAACACGCTGCAACATAAGTTAAAACTAGTGTGTTTCCCGTTTACCAATGTATAACAATCCAAGAGCTGGATATGATCTACTGATTACTTGTTGGGCTGTGAATCGGTAGGTCCGCGGTTCGAGATGCGATACCGTCATTTGATTGCACGACGGGTTCCTCTGGCTATCCGTCGTCTTCCTTGTCACTAGTTCAAAGCTAGGAACAAAAGTCATTGAACTTTAACTTAGAATATGTGTAGAGTTGTTTTTATCAAATAACGAAGTGATTATATTGTCAAGCATTTAACAGCATGAAGAACAACCATCAAGAAAAGAGAAGTTGCCATGGGTAACATTATGTAAAAGTATTATTGGCTTAACTAATGTAGCATTGTTAGTTTTTACATCGTCTCTAGTTAGGCCTTTTCGTGTGGTATGGCTATACGTGTAGAATGTTCCTGGTGGAGCTGGTCTTGTAGGTTACACTACGTGTTGAATGTTCCTGGTGGAGTTGGTCTTGTAGGTTACACTACGTGTAGAATGTTCCTAGTGGAGTTGGTCTTGTAGGTTACACTACGTGTTGAATGTTCCTAGTGGAGTTGGTCTTGTAGGTTACACTACGTGTTGAATGTTCCTGGCGAAGCTGATCTCGTAGGCTGTACTGCATGTGCAATGTTCCTAGCGAAGTCGGTCTTGTAGGTTATACTGCGTGTAGAATGTTCCTGGCATATTTGGTTTTGTAGTCTGTAATACGTTTGGAATGTTCTTCGTGTATCTGTTCTCATGATCTGTACTTGTTTTAGCTATCTAGATATATATTGCGTCTAGGCCTTTAACAATTAAGCCTAAATAGGAAATGTATTTACAATAACAGTTTTCTTGGTCACTGTTTTACTGACACATGTAGAACATTCTCATCGTGGGTACTAACCAGTATGGTGTAACACCCTAGTCTTATTGGGTGCGAGTAACTTACTTGTTTCTTAATGGTGTTACACTTGTAACAAAGTCGGATCAACGGGTAAGAAAGCTACGAGATCTATTGTAACTTTTGTTTGTTTTCAACGTTTGTCTTATTAATGCGGAAATAAACCAGCATAGAACAACTCACAAATGTCAAGAAATATTCAAATATTCGGTGAGTTTGTTCAATTTTAGGCCTAATATGACACGTGTTTTGTATTTTCTTCAAAGTACTCCCTTTATCAGATTAGGCCTAAGACAAAAGGTGTGAAAGTTCCTAGGAAATGATGAATTTTACTTTGTGTTTTGGTTTTCGTGTCCACGTTTTTTGAAGTTATTTCCGATTCTGGTAAGAAAAGTGTAGCTACTATATTATTACGCTTTAACCATATACTAACATATCGCTCACCAACGATTCTACAAACGAAACGTCAGTTGTCACTTACTATCCCGCAGGCCCGGGCCCGACATAGTCAGGTGGTTAGGGCGCTCGACTCGTAATCTGTATGTCGCGAGTTCGAATCCTTGTCACCGAATGTTTTCACTTTTTCAGCCGTGAGGATGTGATAATATTATGGTCAATTCCACTATTTGTTATTAGAGGAGTAGCCCGTGAATTGGCGAATGGTGGTATCGACGAATAGCATTCTTTGTAGTTTGTTACTGCTAAATTAGGGACGTCTGATGCAAACAACCTTCGTGTAGCTTTTACGAAATTCAAAAAGAAACATACTCCCTCTGTCGTTTAATAATATACATTATCCAGGAAGATCGTATCCCAATCCACAAAGTGAGCTGTTTGTAGAATACCTTTGTGCCTAACATGCTACTTTAGTTATATTTCAAAACCTATTACTTAAATAACATTATTTGTTTGGTTTGTTCTGGAATTTCGCACAAAGCTACTCGAGGGCTATCTGCACTAGTCGTCCCTAATTTAGCAGTGTAAGACTAGAGGGAAGGCAGCTAGTCATCATCACCCCCCGCCAACTCTTGGGCTACTCTTTTACCAACGAATAGTGAGATTGGCCGTAACATTATAACGCCCCACGGCTGAAAGGGCGAGCATGTTTGGTGCGACCGGAATGCAAACCTGCAACCCTCAGATTACGAGTCGCACGCCTTAACACGCTTGTCCGTGCCGGGCCTAACTAACATTATCTAGTCTTGAAATACTTCACCAGTTGTCTGGGCTTCGCGCTCTGACGGGGCTTCATTTGGGGTATTTGTAAATCACGAAACTAGCTTGTTAATAGTTTCCACAGTTTCTAGAATAAGTTGTGCTTATCTCAGTTTACAGCCCGTTGTTACTTTACCACTAGGTTTTTATAAATGATATCCATTCGCAGACCTAGAAATTTGTCTGATGTCAGAATGTTTTATTTTAACTCAAACCCAAACTTTCTGTACTATATTTTAGCTACCTGCTAACAGCAACAGTTAATAGCATGATTCGCTGGTTCAGACATTTGAATCCTAGCCTGTGAGTCGTGGGTTCGAGTCCCACCACCGAACGTGCTCGCTTTTACAGCCTCGGGAGCGTTATTATGTGACGATCAATTCTACTATTCGTTGGTAAAGACTAGCCAAAGAAGTAATGGCGAATGATTTTGATTAGACGGATTTTCTCTCATATCTGTCGCTTCTAAATTAGGGACTCCTAACGCGAATAGCCCTCGTGTAGCTTTGCACGAAATTAAAGAAACAAAGCCAAAACTAACGTTTTCTTTCCAAGTCGCGTCCAGCTGCTTGGTCAATGACCTGTCTAGCTGGACATGAGCCCAACGAATATCTAAGCGATAGATGATAAATTCTTGATCTACAAAAGAATCGAAGCGCAGAAGTCAGTGGTTTGTTGCACTAAGGACAATGTGAAATAGAGAAGGGTTCAAATAATCATTACGTTATCATAATCACGTGCCAGTGTAACTCTCTATAATATTTAATGATTCCTTTACAAGTGCTAAGATGGCGAGCTGTTTGTAAAGGAACATTTTTTAGCTGAATAAATACAGTGTAATGTAAAAGCGTTGTAGATTTATTTGGCTGGTTCTTTTAATATTAATATATATGAAATGAGATTAAATCAACGAGTTGGCTGCAATACAAGAGTGTTCGGGTTACTTTAATTGGTTTGTCTACGACATTGGTCTGAACGCATACAAGAGTATTCGGGTTACTTTAATTGGTTTGTTTACGTCATTGGTCTAAACGCAAATTACAAGAAAATTCCCTTTTAAGCATTTTGCTCACAATTCATACCAATTAAACGTCCGACTTTCATGGACTTCTGGAATAAATCCAGATAAAGCTGATATGAAACACGTATATTCATTAACACTTCTGATGTCCCCAGTTAAATAAACACTTCAACCACGTTTCTCTGGAAGGTCATTATTGTGTTATTTTTTGTCCGCGTGTTTCTAGTTATGTATGTTTGTTTGGTTGTTAGGTAATTGTTGTTTTTAACAAATACGTCATCTTCTTCATGTTTACCTAATAAGGTAATGATATATTTTCAATAGTTACGTTCTTCATTTCTGTTAGTTTTCTTTCTTCCTTCTCTAAAGCTTCAGATAGTTTCTAACTCAAACTTATAACTAGCATTCTTTCTACTACGTCTTCAGAAAGTTTCTAACCCGTACTTATAACTAGCATTCTTTCTACTACGTCTAATGTTTTCGCATTAATCTCACGCAATAAGTTATTTACATTGTTATTTTCGGCCCTTAATTCAAACTTACCTCTGTTATTGAAATTTAAATTATTCTTCATAAAAGTAAAGTAAAAGTATGCCCCCAAACACCAAACTACATTTGGAATCATATATTCTCATCCAACAAGTTTCAACTGCCATGTCTAGAATTATATTTGCCAGTTTTCAATTATACAGCCTTCGAGTGGCACGCCTGCGGACTTACAACGTCAGAAATCGGGTATTAATACCCGTGATGGGCAGAGCGCAGACAGCCCATCGTGTAGTTTTGTGCTAATTTCAAATAAATTTGACTGTAACAAGCACGTAAAATAATTATTTTTATATGTATTTGTTTGTTTTGAATTTCGCGCAAAGCTACTCGAGGGATATCTGCGCTAGTCGTCCCTAATTTAGCAGTGTAAGAACAGAGGGAAGGCAGCTAGTCATCACCATCCATCTCCAGCTCTTGGGATACTCTTTTACCAACTAATAGTGGGATTGACCGTCACATTATAACGCCTCTACGACTGAAAGGACGAGCATGTTTGATGCAACCGGGATTCGTAGCCGCGACCCTCGAATTACGAGTCGAACGCCTTAATACACTTGGCCATGCCGGGCCAATTGTTTTTAAACCGTTAATAATTCAAAATTACAATTTTAAATAATACAAATAATAATTTTGAATCATTATAACTAATAATTTTATCCTTATGCGAGGTATGCTGTTTTTCTTTTCCGTTTTCTCTTTAACGTTTACGTTCCTGCTACAAACGAATTTTGTTTTCGTTTTTTACAATTTTTATTTCACTCATATTTAAGATATTTATTTCACATTATTTAAGAAATTTCTGCCATCTGCTGGTTTTCTCAAATAGGCTGCCACCTAGTGACATGCTGTGAATGTGCTGTTACTCTAAGGACAGTATCGTCAAAATACATCGTAGAACCGTAAAGTTAAAAAAAACAAAAAACGTAATTATTATTGTATTGGCACAGATAATTATCATCTATTCTATCGATCGATATTACTCCCCAATGTATCTTTTCAGCTGGAAACTGTAACCATAGCAACAAACGAGGTAGGAGTTACGCATTGAAATGTTAAGCGGATTACATTCATTAGGTTTCGTGACTGAATTCGAGTTCTTTATTATAGCATATTATAATGAGAATATAAAAAAGAGTAGAAACTGAATAAGTAAAATAGTCAATTTTGCTTCTGGTCAGAAGTTTATACCCAGTGTTGCAAGTTTCCTTCCAACCAATTCACTTTTTGTTTTTGTACCCTTCCTCTTAATCCAATACAGCTCCAAACTAATCCGCGTCATCATGAAATTGGTAACCCTACTGTAAAGTCTCCAGGTAAAAATAACTGATAGAAATCCTACCCCATAATGTTAGAAAGACGTCACAATCAGTTAATATATGCCTCAATCTGTCTGCTTCACGTTGTACTTTGTATTTTCGTCTATTAACAAACTAAAAACTAGAAATACCGGTTTAATACCAGTAGAAAATATTTTAATTTTTGTAACTTCAAAGTTACGTATTTCGTTTTGAATTACGAGCAAAATTCTCGCGAGCTACTTCCATTCGCCGTCCCTAATACACTAGAATAAAAATAAGTTGTCAGCATTGTCCTCTGCCACCTGTCATGCTCGTCTTTACCAGTAAGGCCCTGGCACGGCCAGGTGGTTAGAACGCTTGACTCGTAATCTAATAGTCGGGGTTTGAGTCCCCGTCACACCAAATACATTCGTCCGTTCAGCAGAGAGGGTCGTTATAATGATACGGTGAATCCCACTATTTGTTGGTAAAAGAGTGGCCCAAAAGTTGGCGGTGGGTGGTGATGATTAGCTGCCTTCCTTCCAGTCTTATATTACTAAATTAGGGACGACTAGCGCATTTAGCTTATGTAGCTTTGCGCAAAATTAAAAAAAAACTTTACCAACGAATATTGGGTTGACAGTCACTTTGACCTTCAAGGCTGAAAGAAGTGAGAGTGTTTCATGACAAGGTTCGATCTAATGATCTGCATGTTGCGAGTCGAGCGCCTTAACCACCAACTCATGGTCTTTTTAAGGCAACGAAAGAGTGGTCACTTTTTTATAATAAGGAGGTTCACAACATGATACTCTTCTGGTATTTCCTTGCACAATTGAAAGAAAATAGAACATACGGGCATTCATCTCTGGATAAAATGTTGAAACGTAAAGAAGAGTTTAGGAATATGAGGAATGTAACACTACCGAAATGAAATGAAATACATAGAGCTCAACATGTACTAATAACATTGTATTGACGTCATCGGTTGATTTTTTTTATGCATTTGCAGAAAGGAAAACAAAACAAAAAATGAGCGCAAAAACAAAGTATTAAACTTGAGGTATAATAGGCCTAGCACGTGAAATATGATTTGTGACCTTAAGAAATAAGACGTGTGGGGGTGGGGAGGGGAGAGGTCACAAATGCTGCTGGAATATGTTAATATTTGCAATATGTATTTCCACTTTGCTTGACTAATATTCCACGTTATATCAAAAACCACCTACTCATAATAATTCAATCTGTCAACTTGTAGAGAAGTTGAACATGTCGTATTAAAGCGACTCTGGTTCCTCACCTCGTTCTTACTTACTATATTATAAGCTGTATCTTATGAACGATAGCTTGACCGTGTAATTTAGTTTCCACTGCAAAAAGACACAGTTGAGAAGCTACATGTCCAAAGCATGCTACTCCTTCCTGTGTCCTGTTTATAATCCATCTAGTGTACGACAACAAAAGTTTCCCGCTCCCGTTTCAGCAGTTCCATTACATAAAAATCCACAGATGTTGAATGTGATGAGATTTTCGGTATGTCTTTGTAAGGAATAGCATGGATTCCAGTTTCATTTTCCAGCTGCTTAAGGTATGAGATGGTGAAACGGTTATGTTGGTGAGGCAACCGTATCGTTTTTCCAGACGTAGATTCTTCATGCTTTTGTTTCCTAGTGTTGTCCAGTGCACGTGAACAACTTTTGCGAGTTACCTTCATGTTCATAGCTTCTCATCTGTTACAAGACTGCATTCTGTGTACTATAGCTGTGGTATAACTTCTTACAAGTCTCTTTCTGGATATTCCTGGGACTACAAGTTGATCCATACTCCTTTCTTCCAATAAAGGATATCATCGTCTTAGATATTTAAAATACTCGACGTAAACCCGCATTTATAATTTGAGTGTATAAATAGCTTGCGCGGGAAAGAATTGTTCATACACTTTCTAAAAACGTATATTTTCGGCAGCATCGCACTGTTTTCGAAACGCCAAACGTTGTCAAAATGTAGTTCTGATACGTCCTGTTCCATCGTAACTTAACATCGGCTGTGATTGGCACAAAGCTGTGTTTGTTTTGAATTTCGCGCGAAGCTACTCGAGGGCTATCTGCGCTAGCTGTCCCTAATTTAGCAGCGTAAGACTAGAGGGAAGGCAGCTAGTCATCACCACCCACCACCAACTCTTGAGCTACTCTTTTACCAACGGATAGTGGGATTGACCGTCACATTATGACGCCCACATGGCTGAAAGGGCGAGCATGTTTGGGGCGACCGGGATTCGAACCCGCGACCCACGCTTGGTCATGCCGGCCCTATGGCACGAGCCATGTTAACTCAAATATTCTAAATCGTTTTGATATAACACTCACCGTTCTGACAAACGTTCTCATTACAACTGCATCATTCCTAACCAAGGCCACATGTTTCTTGTTTGAAATCCTAGTTTATGTTTCGACAAATAACCGCAGTACATTTATAAGAAACATTCCAATTCTCGAATTTCATCATCACGCTTGTGATCCAAAAGTGTGCTTTTATTGTTTGTTTTGCTTGTTTACAGCGCATTGTTATACAGTTGGTTATTGGCTCTGTGTTTGCCGAATAGATCAAACCGTAGAGTTTAGTGTTATAAGTCCTCGGACTTACCACTGAGCCACAAGTGGACTCATATTGTGTCAGATTTGAAACAAGCCCATGTCAATACATAGAGTAAATAGAAAAAGTCAAGACAGAGAGAGAGAAGAAAAAGTCAAATTGAGAAAAAAGATCGCACGATAATTCATACTCAGCTTATGATGTATTATGGGCAGGTAAATTTTTTTAGCAGAAACAACAGGCCCTGGCATGACCAGGTGGTTGAGGCACTCGACTCGTAATCCGGGAATCGCGGCTTCGAATCTCCGTCACACCAAACATGCTTGCCCTTTCAGGCGTGCGGACGTTATAATGTAACGGTCAATCCCACTATTCGTTGGTAAGAAAGTAGCCCAAGAGTTGACGGTGGGTGGTGATGACTAGCTGCCTTCCCTCTAGTCTTACACTGCTAAATTATGGACGTTTAGAGCAGATAGCCCTCGTGTAACTTTGTGCAAAATTAAAAAAAAAAACATAAAACAAACAAACAATTACCAGAAATAGCATTGTTCACTTTTATCAGTTGTTTCTTGGCGTGGGAAATCTTGACAGAATTAAAATATAAACTTCACTAAGTCCTAGATGGTATGCAAATTATAATTTAGTCTAAATTTTCAACCTTCATTCCATCAGAATGAAAATAAATCCACACTGTTCTATCACCTGGTGGCACTCTTTCTTGGTGTACGCCACTGAACATTATTATCTTCCAGCGTCGGACCACGGGTTGCTTTGGCTAGCACCTACCGCGCATGCGTCAATTATCGCCTTCTAATACCTTTAGCAGCAAAAAACACGAAGTTCACTTAGGACTAATGTCTGGCGATCAATAACGTTGATGTGATCGACATTAGCGTTGTAGAAAAGAAAACATGGTTCTTCTACTCTTTAAGACAGCGGCCGACAAGGATACGTGATAGTCTTTATCGACTGACGTTTAATACTGGAAGAAAGAAAGGAGACAGTGAAAAACCTAAGCTAAAAATATTTTCTGTTATTGCAATGTAACTTTGTACATGCATGCTCATGGAAGGAAGAAGTGCACGAGACCATATTGAAAAACATCCCATTATTGTTTTTTTACAACTTATAACTTACACTGTTTGTTCAGCGTGCCAGACTGTAGATCCATGGTTTGTAACTATATTGCTGTAAAAAAATTTTTTTAAATTGTTTCAAACTTTTGGGCCTTTGGTGCGTTATAAGGATTAACGTCAGTTACCACTATTTGATTAGAATTGGCGAGTAGGGATAGAGGACTCGTTGACTAACTGCTTTCTCTATAGTATGTGAATCTGAAGTTAGAAATGACGAGCGCAAATAGGACCCTAGTGTAATTTTACACAACTATCCGAAAACAAAATTATAACAACGCTAATAGAATCTGTTGAAAATAATTTAACAGCAGCTTTGCGCTTGAGCACTTCGAACAGGAATGTAAACATACGTTTCGTAGTTTTAGTTTCGTACTCACCAACTTATAATCGTTTTATTTTAAATTTAGTTCGTACTTATAACACGTAACATTTTTTGCATTGTGCACGTGTTTCCTATTATTATAGGAATCTTACGATACATCCACTTACATACGATATTAGAAATGTTTACACTGTTGATAAAACTGATGTTTTTAACACCACAGGTAACACATGAATGCGTTACATTTACAACTTTTCAATTTTTCTCTTTTGGTTTTTGTAATTAACGTCTCATTTTTAGGCTTAGAATGATTCACGTAATGGCGGATACTACTAATTTGATACTAAATTATACTTGTCAAGGGTCGTGGATAACGAATATAGAACCCAATTAAAAGTCAACCAACACCCACAGTTGTTCACACTTGTCAACCACAGCTGCTAATTGGCCACGTAGAGAAAACATAAGACATACCAGGGAATAATATATGAACATTTCACAGATTACAAACATTTCTATTCACAGTAGTTTTCACTAGAGCACTATAAGTGCAATAAAAACAAAACCACCAAACGTAGGATACATTTTTATTGTTATTACTTTCCTATAAATTTGGAAGTTTGCATTATATCACAGTTTATGGTCTTTTTATAGCCTCTAGTTATAACGATGGGATATATTTGAATTGATACCTGCTACACTGTTTGAAATACTATACACAACTTCTGAAACAATGGTGAAGTACAATATTAATGTCAAAAGAATGTCACTCATTAACAACGTTCATAAACATGACTTATGACAGAAATATACTCTTTTACACTTGTCACAAAGCAGGCTCCTCTCTGTTTCTTATAATCAGTACCAGGTGCTTTAGAATATATCAAAACTGCTGATTTAGTGGATATCTATTCGTCTGCTGTGAATGGTTATAATAATTGTTAAACTGTATATTTTACCTACACCACCAGTACCTCAACCAGAGTTTGTTTGTTTGTTTTTGAATTTCGCACAAAGCTACACGAGGGCTATCTGTGCTAGCCATACCTAATTTAGCAGTGTAAGACGAGAGGGAAGGCAGCTAGTCATCACCACCCACTGCCAACTCTTGGGCTACTCTTTTACCAACGAATAGTGGGATTGATCGTGACATAAAACGCCCCCACAGCTGAAAGGACGAGCATGTTTGGTGCGACAGGGGTTCGAACTCGCGACCCTCAGCTTACTAGTCGAAGGCCTTAACCCACCGGGTCTTAACCATAGTTATAAATTATGAGTCATTACGTAATACATACGTATGACATCTATGTTAGAGTCTAGCTTGGAAGGATCAATTTAAAAATTTTCTGTGATATCGTAAAATCCTCAATACATATATTTATTTCAGAATATTACAAGACATTAATGTTGATGTTGGTACACCATTATTCAACCAATAGATTAGACCCGGCATGGACAGATGATTAAGGTACTCGACTCGCAATCCGCGGGTCGGGGGTTTGAATCCCCGTCACATCAAACATGCTCGCTCTTTCAGCCGTGGGGGCGTTATAATGTGATGGTCAATCCCATTATTCATTGGTAAGAGAGTAGCCCAAGAGTTGGCGGTGGGTGGTGATGACTTGCTGCCTTCCCTCTAGTCTTACACTGCTAAATTAGGTCGACTAGCGCAGATAGTTCTCGTGTAGCTTTGCGCGAGATTCAAAACAAACGAAACCAAACTTACAGATTGAATTATGTTCGCATAAAACTCAACTTATAAAAAGATAACCTGTTTGTTGTGACGTGCTTTTTGATACTCAGAACATGTTGTTGCAATAAATAATGTTAAAATTTCAGTTACCTAACAAGACTGATACTTTCATACGTAAGTGAATCGTCTTACACTGTAGTTCTTGCTTTCTTCAAAGCGTTTTTGTGCGTTTTGGAATTTTATCTGACTTATCGCAGTCTTACTGCTACCACATTCAGTCTGGAATTAAAACAGTCAAGTTTTCTCTCTTCGTTTTACTGTGATATTTGTCCTAAGTTATAATATAAGCCTCTTGCCATCTGGTGTTAGGTAGTTTGATAGACTTCGATGTCAGTCTCGGTTTACAAAAGTGTCTGTTCACTTAACGAATCCGTTCATGTGTGTCACACAATAACTTGTTAAGTAAGAACATAAAAAATAACAAATGATATAAGAAATCACGTGAAGACCTGGTCACTCGAGCTACGATGCCAATGAAGGTCGTATGTTATTAAAGTCGGATTTTAACAGCTGCAGCTTTAGAAAGCTCGGTGCCATGAAAAGACATTTGTCTGCACGATATACCAATAGTCTGCTTAAGCTCGACTCGTCGACTCCTTCTTTATTACAACTGTTATCTCTCCAGTGTGTGGATTTCGACATTTCAATTTGTAACCGTTCCAAACAACATTGCTTGGCCATTTTTAACCTCAGATACTCGAACTGTTCATTGATTTTAGTTTCTATCTTGGAGACCAGAGAATTGCAACGTAATAGTTTTACCTTGTGTAAAAAAACATACATCAATCCCAGGTGGCGTGGCTCACAAAAAAAATTACTACTTGGAAATATATATATTTATTTTGAACTTAATTTCTGTAGGGTTATAATGCGTAAGATTATTTTAAGGACCACGAACTTCCTTACTTGGACATCAGGCTCACGTTCCATTTTTTTATTATTTTTACAATTCCTTCGACCGTTTATTTCTCAACATTGGTTATTAAAGAAACATCTCTAAACAGACGAATCTTTAACTTCGTATGTTAAACCTACTTAGTTACTTTAAAAACTCTCATTTATATTAAAAAAACAACCTTTAAGAATGGTAGCGGATAGTTTCATAACCACATTCAAAATGTCTATTGTAATATCTTATTTTGTAAAGATTACGAGAGCTGGATGATTCGCTGACCATTTTGCTATTTAACTTGTACTAGATATGTTAAGGGTTTGGTGAAGAAAGACCACAGTAACAAAACTAAAACCAAAACACAACAACAATAATTTTTGTCGTAATTCATCTTTAGTGTTGATAACTGTGCAGTAGTTGACTGCGACACCTAACGGTTGTCCAGCATTAAAAATAAAAAAGGTAAATCACCTGAAGTACAAAAGTATATCTTAAAGATTTCTCTTAATCTTCATCTTTTGGATTCCAAATAAAAGATGTATTTTAAACTCTTTTATGTCTCATAACACTA
Source organism: Carcinoscorpius rotundicauda (assembly GCA_011833715.1). Taxonomy (NCBI): domain Eukaryota; kingdom Metazoa; phylum Arthropoda; class Merostomata; order Xiphosura; family Limulidae; genus Carcinoscorpius; species Carcinoscorpius rotundicauda. The sequence goes on along the minus strand of CM022392.1, from coordinate 167,979,698 downwards.
CGTAACAACATTTTTACTTTTTCTTGTTACTGGGCAGAAAGTGTTATTTCCCAATTGCTTATGCTTAAAGTAAAAGGAAAAGACCTATTTTTCTTTTCAAACTTTGTTTCTGTGACCTGGGAGTGTATAACGAAAACATGATGGGAGACTATATTTGGGTGCTGAATGTGAAAGTTATTTACATTATAGTCGCAAGTCTCAAAATTATTCACTTCTGAACATTTCTGTATAACTTTAGTCTAAATACATGTAAACCTTGATTCATATGTTGTTTTATTCAGACCTTGTGTAAATGAAAATGTGCAAATTTGTCCGTTTTCACATAGAAAATAGGTTAATTTCTAAATTTCATTATCCAGGTCACAAACGCAAAGTTTGAAGGGAATAATGGCCATTTTCTGTACTTTTACAACATAAGTAATTAAGAAGTAACACATATTATCCAGGAACAAAATTTGTGTTACTCTGTGTTATTCAATGTCTGATGTGAAATTCAAAATGGACAAACTTAGATTATGCGCCAAACAAACAAATAAATTAATCTGTAATTAAAATTATTTATAATATGTTTTAGGCCTACGGGATTCCGATCAGGAGCCATATTTGCGACACCTACAACTTGGTTTACACAAAGACTAAGACGAAAACCCTTACCAAGCGTTGTGACGTCACAGGTGAATGGGTCTGTTAATTTAAAACTGTTTACCTGCTTCCTCACTACTGTGGATATAGCAATAAAAAACAGAGATATAGACATTTCACTATATCTTCACAGAGTGAGTATGAAACGAACAAATCAGCGATACTTTGAGTGTCAACTTCACTGTTCATATATCTATGCAATGTTTGCTATACGTCTCCAGAGCGACTGTTGTATTAGAATTCAGAAACAAAGAATGTTTACATTTACTGTTGTTTTTCTTCATAATTTTTCTACACGTAATTAAATTATGTTATTCATATACATTAACAGTGTGCAAGTTTTACTTCTCAAATTAAAGTTTATATAAAAATTAAAAGTTTATACACCTCATTTAATTTGTTGGAAATTAGTGCCAGTAAGTGGCAACAGATGTGTCTACAATCGAAAGTCTGCTAACAGTACCGTAAGGAGAAAATATAAATTACACCACCATTTTAACCATGTCAATTGCATTTTCACAAAACGATCTGAATATGCAAATTCAAATGTGGTCCTCGAAGTATTTTGTATTTTAACATGCCAGAGCTCCATCCAATAAATGATGCTGTTATGGTGAGATTGTTCAGCGAATAAAGATAAAGAACACAACGTTTTTGTTTTTTTTAATTGGAATCTACAATGTTCTCCATAAAGGGAAGAATAATTATGTCACCGAGGGTCTCCTTGGCCACACTCCAAAGTAATTTGGATCAAAGTCCTCGTCAGTAGAATGAAATTTACAGTTAAAGGTAATCTTCCTGGTATCTTCGAAAATATAACAAACAAGGGGTTGGTAAAGACTTGAAAGCTTCCGGTTACACATTGAAGTCAATTGGTGTTTTACTGAGAAAAATGACCACAGATAAAGAAACCGTTTCAACCTCTTTAGTGTTTACATCTGTACGTTCTCCAGATACAGCTCTACAAGACTTTTGTGGTTTTAGTATACTTACACTTTGCCCTGGAAGCAGAACTCTACGCGCATTGGAGGATCGATAGCACGTGTCAAGAAGCATGGTCCGAGACTGGCTTTGAATTCTTTAAAGAAATACGTTACCTAGGAAACTACAGTAATAATAATCGTGAGGATCTGTGATGATGGAAGGGATCCAGGATCCAATAGCAACACGGGATTCGAAACTTCGTTCTTATGAAGTGTGACAAACCATCAGTATCACCATAATCTATACTTGCTTGACTCAGCAATGCGTTTTCAAAACAATTTAATATATTTTTCATCACGAAACTCTTACTTTTGTAAGAACGAAAAACACCATTATAGTTTTTGTCAGATATTATCTAATACATCCGAAGATAAATACAAACATTTTGTAAGTAAGTAATTCAGCCAAACGTTACTGCATGTGGAAACATGATAAGTGAAGAGAAACCCCGGAAGTGGTTCTTAAATCCAGGACCTTTAGCTGACATGACTAATTCTCTATTTCACTGAACTATCAGAATCCGAACTGTAGTCTGTGCAACACCATAAAACAGTCCTAGCACTTTCCTTCGTGGATGTGTTATTAGAATAACAGCTTGTTTTGAAATTTCGCACAAAGCTACACGCCGTCCCTAATTTAGGAGTGTAAGACTAGAGGGAAGGCAGCTAGCCATCACCACCCACCGCCGACTCTTGGGCTACTCTTTTACCAATGAAAAGTGGGATTGGTTGTAACATTATAATGCCCTCACGGCTGGGAGGGCGAGCATGTTTGGCGCGACTCGGGCGCGAACCCGCGACCCTCAGATTACGAAGTGCACGCCTTGACGCGCTAGGCCATGCCAGGCCAAAGATCTAACTACCCATAAATTCTTCTGCTAACTTCTTTAACTTACTCGTATGCTTCTTAAGAAAAGAGTTTCACAACAGCGAATCAGATTTTTGTATGCTGGTTGGAAGGCTCTTTATTCGTTCCAAGTAACATAGTTAATAAACACTTAAAGAACAGGTAATCATAGGTGACATCTCCAAGAGCTATTGATGTAGGGAGAAATTCCCCGATATCGTTCTATCTTGCTGTACACTTCTGTAATAAGAATAGCTAATTAGAAAGTAAGAACGGATGACACGCTTACAAGATACATTTTTCTTTGCGTAGAAAAAATCGTACTTTTGATTTTTTTTGCATTAAAAATGAATAACACTGTACAATATTACCAAACAATCCTAGTACGTTATGATGTCATTGTGTTATAGGTGTGACAGCCAGTTCGTTAGTGGGGATATCGGAAGATAAGGTGTTGCAGGCTTTCTTTCAATCTGTAATTGAGAGGAAAATTTTAGATAATTTAGTAGCTGCGCAAAATAAGATATTTTAGTGTTTCTTTGTGGTAGTTATTCAAAAACCTCACACGATGCGAGAGAAAAATGAAATGAAACCTTAAAAATGGAGACTATAAAGTTTGTCGTGGGTTAAACTGAAGTTTAAATTTTAAAATTATTGTTGTTGAGTTGATCCTAAGAAGCACACACTGAAAAGCTTTATAAAGATGAAAGGTAAGTGTATATACTGACCAGTCTTGAATATTTATAATCCAAAATATAACGAAAATAATGAAGTATGGCACAAACCATGCGAAATGAAACAACAAAACACATGGTCACAAAATTTATGTGGGATATATTACAATGAATTGTTTCTGTCTTATGAAGCACAAAGCTCTACAGTTGACCACCTATGCTGTGTACATAGCAGGGAACTTATTCCGAATCTTAGTTTTGTAAGCTCTCGGGCTTATCTCTGAGCCACCGAGGGCACAATTATCAGAAATATGGTGCATTTCGCTTCAGTCATTTGGAAGTTTCATGACTTGAAAATGCACTTTGTAAAGAAATTACTGCGATTCCAACAATCAAATAAGTTCCCAAGATATTTAGCCATTAACGTGCATACAAAATTTATTTACGTGTATTACACATGTAGCTCCATTATATAGCGAAAAACTGCATCATTTCTTTTCACTAGCTTCTATTACTACAGATTTCCTTGGAGAATTAGCACAAACGCGTTTGGTACGTTGTGATCTTTAGAAAGAACTGGAAGACAGTTAGGTTATGCCTTTCAACTGTTGACAAGAAGTTAAATGTATTACAGTCCTAGCTGCAATAACACACAGGAAACAAAACGAAGTTCATCTGCCTTTCTATTTCAAAAATTACATTAACAAAAACCTTTTAAGATGAAAATTTCACCATTAGGATTTTTCGAATGTGAAATATATTTTAATAATTTATAAATGTCAATTCTTGGCTCCGAAGCCCATAACCTGCATATGGATATATATGTGAAAACGGCTCGTTTGGGTTGAGAAAATATTTTACGTAGAGGAGCGAACAACGTTTCTTCTTCGGTCATTGTTAGATTCACAGGTGTTAAAAGTTGGACCCATTAATAGGAGTCTAGTCACCCCAAATTGTAACGGATTTTAAACATTTTAAAACTGTTTAAACGGTTACATACCAGCAAAGACACACACAGGTAAACACATTATCCTGAATGATGTAAAAAAAACATATTGTTTCAAAACAGTGAAGAAAGGCCTGGTTACGGGTTCGAATCCCTGTCACCGAACATGATCGGCTCTTCAGCCGTGTGGTCTTATAATGGTCAATCCCACTATTTGCTGGTAAAAGGGTACCTCAAGAGCTAACGGTGAATGGTGTTAACTAGCTGCCTTCTTTCTCGTCTATCACTGCTAAATTAGTGACTGTTAACTCAGAAACCTCTCATGTATTTTTGAGCGAAATTCAAACTAAACCTATAAAGAGAAATATGGCGGCATAAGATATGTGAAAACTAGGGGATAATGTAACTTCCAAGCCTATGAATAATAATATAGAACACCACTTGAAGTAGATACAAATTCACTTTATCTCAGTGTTGGCTGATGTGTAAAGAATGTTTGTTTCGTGATAAAATACCCAAACCTTTAACATTTATATGTTGGCCACACCCAAGGTTTCGAAACTCCTCTGTATCAAAATGTACAAGACAAGTGGAACACTAAGCAGGTTTAGTACAGAATAATAACATCTCTTTCTCTTGCCGTAATTATTTTATAGGAGGAAAACCAAACAAACAATGGCTGAAAAACTTAAACCAGTGCAGAAAATTGCCAGAAGTTTCCATTTATGGTTGGCAGTTTGAAATACGATGCATGTATTGTTCAGAATTCCATTGTTATGGTTTTTTGTTACTCATGCTGTTAGTTCAAAGCAAGATAACCAACTATTTGGAATCCTTGAACTCCAAGCGTATCAAGTCTGTGGAACATGTGGAAAATGTAAGAGGAAACTAAGCCCATATAAATGGGCATTAAGTGTGAAATTATTTGTTTGTCCGCGAACTCCTGCAGTTTTAAAGAAAACAGGAGCACACATGCGGTGGTTTGAAGGTGTTGCTATCCACGTGGCATAGCTACCAACCCCTTCTCCTACGAAGGGGTTAACGAAGAGAGGCTAAAATGCACATGCAAAATCATCCATTTATGATTAATGGATCCAAGTACAGGTTTTAAGTATAGATGGATCTGAAGTTTGCATTATATTTTGTTATTTCTCTTCTCATGGATCACAAAGAGTGCCCCCCCGCTCGTACAACAACAAGTCTAAGGATTTACAGCTCTAAAATCAGGGGTTTGATTCCCCTCGGTGGTCTCAGCAGATATCTCGATGTGGTTTAGCAATAAGAAAACACAATCTTCTGGATACCAGAAGGTGCCATGCTTCAAAATGCGTTCACATCCTTAGTCACAAACTGGCGGAACTAAACGCAGTGCACGTGCTGAGGTACCATAGCAGTGAAATATTCTAACGTGGCTTGCTATAGCAATATTGAAGAGTTCCATTAGTGCATTCGAAGCACATGAAATCATTAGGAGGGTGGTTTAAAATCCGCAGGAGACAACGAGTGTTTTGTGGTAATCCTATTGTTTACAAATTTAATTAGGCGAAACTTATTCCATCATCAGTGTTGGTAAAGATAATTTAGTAACATGTTTGTTACATCATCAGTGAAACTGATGTAGAAGGGGTGTGGAAATAACTTAGTAGAGAAGAAAAGATTCTAACGGAAAAATGAACTTGACAAGAATGAATGAGAATTAGTTGAAACAACGTGTGCAATATTTTGTGATTTATTAAAATATAGTAAGTAATGATTATTTGTATCGAAGGAGACAAAGATCGATCTGTTGCCTGACGTTCTTTGTTTTGTTGGCTACAGAAATCAATAAATAATTGATATTCAACTCTGCATACACGAATCATCATTAGTAAAGTAGAAAACGTAAACTGTCGGCCATCGGTTTTTATGCGTTTTTTTATGTAGAAATCACACAGATGGCACTGTTAAGTTAGAGAACAATTACTCAGTCTGAGAAGCTCGAATGCAGGGTTTCCGGTAATGCTATCTTCTTATAACGTTTCCTAAGCGCTCGTAATAAAAACTGTTTTCATACACAAGACAGCGTAATGTAGAAACCGTGTTTAACAAACTAGGCTGGATCGCGTACAGCAATAGTTGTGAGCCACACTGCTAATCATAACTCGAGCTTGTTACTTTTAAAATGAGAATGTTAAAACCTGTACAATTCTTGTCTTCATGGGTCGTTTTTTATCAGATGTCAATTTCTTACAGTAACTGGGTGGCTAGATGTGAAGTGTGTCCCACTGTAAATCCTTTTTTCTCGTCTAATTTTATTAGAACATTCCACGAGTTGACAGTGGATATTGCCTTATCTCATCATTTAAAATTTTATGAGGGCTTATAAGATATAGCCCATTCTGTATCTAAGTGCCTAATAATAACAGTAAAGTGGCATTTAAAAACTATTGATGGCTAGTTCGAATATAATGTTGCCTGAAAGCATTGTTAACGATACGAATTCAACTATATGAAATATATATATATATATACTACAAGCGTTGTTTCTTTTATTTATTTTATATTGTAAATCATATCGTGATTACATTTCATCTCAAATATTTATATTCTTATTCTGTTTTAATATATAGATGGTGTCTAGTTTAACTCTGATTTTAATTATCATTTGATTTTGCTGTAACTGGTTAACAAAAACTTTATGTGTTTTATTCAAGTTTGCTTATGATTAGAAGCGATTTTTCTTCATTCAAACATTCGGGTGTAATGCAGAGAAAGAACTTCTACAGGGGTCTTAAGAAATTATAACATAATGCTTGAAAAAGAGAGAAATTATTTGAATTTGGACAAAAATTACAGAAATGGTAATTATTTCACTAAATTTTTTTTTTAATCCATAAATTTATTTCAATATTGATGGGACTTTCTAAGCTGGAAACAAAGTGTCATTCGTGGCGGGAAAGTTCGATTCCTGAAATTTCATTGGACGACACTGAACCAGGCAGCGTAATGAGTAACAGTGAATGATATATTACTTAATTATTTGTATCGATAGGCAGAGATCACTATAGCCAAGTTATTATGTATAAAACGACTAATTCAAACACCTCTGACACTACGGACAAGCTCATTTGTATGGTTCGTTTGTTTTTGTTTTTTAATTTCGCGCAAAGCTACTCGAGGGCTATCTGCGCTAGCCGTTCCTAATTTAGCAGTGTAAGATTAGAGGGAAGACAGTTAGTCATCACCACCCACCGCCAACTCTTGGGCTACTCTTTTATCAACGAATAGTGTGATTGACTGTCACATTATAACGCCCTCGCGGCTGAAAGGTTGAGCATGTTTGGTGCGACCGGGATTCGAATCGTTTGCATGGAAAACAAATGAATTATTTTAAATGTCAAAACACGTTCAGGACATAATAAACTGTGAATGTGTTAGGCTTAAAATGAGTCTCAAAGACAGTTATGAACCCCCCCACGTTTTTTATTTACTTAGTGAAGGATTTATTTGGAATTTGTTTATTCAAGAGCAGAATTACGTTGGGCAATATGCTGCGTTTACCACGAGGAATCGAATACTAACTTTAAGGAATCTAAGCCTATAAACTTACTGGCCTGGTGATTAAGATTCTCGACTCGTAATATGAGTGTCTCGGGTTCGAATCCCCTTCGTACCAAACATGCTCGCCCTTTCAACTGTGGGAGCGTTATTATGCCACAGTGCGTCCTACTGTTCATTGGTAAAAGTGTAGCTCAAGAGATGGCGGTGGGTGATGATGACTAGCTGCCTTCTATCTTGTCTTAAACTTCTTAATTAGAGACGGCTAGCGCAAATAGGCCTTGTGTAGCTTTGCGCAAAATTAAAAACAAACAAACACTAGGTAAATACTTCGATACAAAAGCGCGTGACACAAGGTGCTTTATTATAACATGAAGTAGTGGTATACAAAAGTAACGTAGCAACGGTAATTGTCTCTAGTCTAAGAAACTCGATAAGAAAATGCGTGACTTGAGTACTTGTGTGTGCACGCACGTGACATGCAGCACTTTTATTATAACATAGAGTAGCCGCAGTAAATATCTTTAGACTGAGACATTTGATACTTTAATAGTAACGAATTAAACACTTAAAAGTAGGGAACCATTATGAATTGATAGGCCTAAAATGTGTGATAAAAATCACGTAACGTGCAGACGATTTTGAACCTGAAATGAGCAAATTAAGAAGATTACAAAAATAATGTAATTTACGTGGTTTTATCATTTAGTTCATCTGATGTGTGGTATCAACGAAAGGCTTTTTTGGGTTCTAACTGGGAATAGTTGGTTTATTTAGAACTAGGCACAAAGCTACACACTGGGTTATCTGTGCTTTGATCAGCATGGCTATCAAAACCCGGTTTTTAGCAATAAGGTTCCGCAAACATAAGCTGTGCCACTGGGGGGGGGTTAACATACAGCTGTACCACTGGGGGGGTTAACATACAGCTGTGCCACTGGGGGATCTACATAGAGCTGTGCCACTGGGGGGTTAACATACAGCTGTGCCACTGGGGGATCTACATAGAGCTGTGCCACTGGGGGTCAACATACAGCTCTGCCACTGGGGGTCAACATACAGCTCTGCCACTGGGGGTCAACATACAGCTGTGCCACTGGGGGTCAACATGGTATTGACGAAACAAATTGAAATGCAATTGGAAATAAACAAACTGAATGAAACACGAAAGAAATAAGTTACACAATAACTTGATTTTTTATTGGGAATTTCATTTGTTTTGAATTTCGCACAAAGCTACTCGAGGGTTATCTACACAACCCGACCTTAATTTAGGTGTGTGAGACTAAAGGGAAGGCAGCTAGCCATCACCGCCCACCGCCAACTCTTAGACTATTCTCTTACCAATAAATAGTGGGAAATGACCGTCACATTATAACGCCCCCACGGCTGAAAGGGGAACCATGTTTGATGTGACGGGAATTCGAACCTGGTGACGAGTCGAACGCCTTAACACACATGGCCATGCCGGGCCAGGGAATTTTATACCTATTAAACTAAATACATTTTTTTCTTCACGTGTTTCCCCAATAGTATTTATGTAATCTCGAGTTTATTTAAATGTTTCCCTACTAATATTTTGTGTAATCTCGAGTTTCTTTAAGTGTTTTCTTACTAGTATTTTGTGAGATCTCGAGTTTCTGTAAGTGTTTCCCTACGAGTATTTTGTGTAATTTCGAGATAATTTAAGTGTTTCCTTACTAGTATTTTGTGTGATCTCGAGTTTTTGTAAGTGTTTCCTTATTAGTATTTTGTGAGATCTCGAGTTTCTGTAAGTGTTTCCCTACGAGTATTTTATGTAATCTCGAGTTTCTTTAAGTGTTTCCTTACTTCTATTTTGTGTGATCTCGAGTTTCTTTAAGTGTTTTCCTACGAGTATTTTGTTTAATCTCGAGTTTATTTAAGTGTTTCCTTACTAGTATTTTGTGTAATCTCGAGTTTCTGTGTTTCCTTACTTGTATTTTGTGTAATCTCGAGTTTCTGTGTTTCCTTACTTGTATTTTGTGTAATCTCGAGTTTCTGTGCTTCCTTACTTGTATTTTGTGTAATCTCGAATAGAAGATCGATGATGCAACAGTTATTACCTCCAAACTATATGAATTTTTTAACATTTTTTTACTAGCTACAATTATCGTTTAATAGTGACTTACGATTTCTTATCGGTTGGTAATGAAAAACTAAATATTTAAAAGAAATGTAATGAAACGTAATATTAACTTTCTCTTTCATCTCTGTCCTTATTTTTCAACTGCCTACTTAAGTGCTCCATAGGTAAAAGTAGAATTAAACTCATATTTCAGAGCCCTGGCCTGTCGGGCCAAACAAAACGTACTTCTCTGTGCTAACTGTCGCTTAATTCATAGAACTGTTTTAAATCTTTATTCGTGCCTTGAAGTTTAGAAAACCTATTATCATTTCTTGTCAAATATTATGCCATAAAAAGTAAAAAGTTTCGAAATAAAAACCTTTTAATTCTTCGTAACTATTGGATTTAAAAGGATAATAAGCGATTTAAGATTTCTTGGCATTTTATGTGGAAAGTAAGCCAACTTTGTACATACATTAATCTATCGTAAGGTGTATATGTACCTAAATATATATATATATATAGAGAGAGAGTTTTCTCAAGAAAAGATGGCCGATCTGCTGTCGTTTTTTATCCACCTGAATACTGTTCACGGATCATTAAACTAATTAACTTTAGACAGAACGAGTTCGACAAAGCTTTAAACCTTCAACGAACCTAACGTTAGCGTTTGACTTCAAGAAATAAGAGGCGTTAACACCTTCTCATATTGGGAATTATCTGCTACATTTTAATGTGTATTAATCCTGAAGTGATGTTTCTCGAGCACCAGTTAAGCCTTATTGCCTCCAATTTATAATGTGTAATAGGATTAACAGCGGGAGTTACGAGTTATGGAGTTATTATTTTATTCAACAAGTACAAGTTCTTATTTCCTGTTTTTGTACTCGATTATTTGTTTTTAACACGTTCATGAAAACTGAATGAATCTAACATTTTTTTCAAGCTCTATAATCACCATAATAAAAAATAGTAAAGTTTTCTGTGTTTTTTTCGAGTTTTGTGTTTCCATAAAAAACGTAAGTTCCTACCTTTTATGAAGTTCTGTAAGCACCTTAATAAAAAAACAATTCACGTGCTTTATCAGACTCTGTGTTGACGAGGTTTTTCAAGCGGTTTTCTCAGGTTTTTAATAATTCGGGCCTTTTAACGTTTGTTCTACGTCTTTGAATAACGGTTAAAATAATTACTTAAGAAATTTATAGAACAAAACTATTCTTTATTAATTGGTTAATTTCATCGATTTGCAAAATTTTGCGCTGTAACTAATGCACATTTCAAATTCTGTGAAGATTTTTTTTTTCTTTGTGTCCCCTCCCCCACGTAATTTTAATGTTTTAGATCCCCATCTTTGTTTTATCATGTGTTTGTTCAAGTTTGTTTGCATCGGAAGTAAGAGAAAAGAAATAAAACTCCTGGTGGTCGATAAGGGACACATTTCAAAGCTTATTTGAAGGTTAATCTATACAACTGGTCCAACCTTACTGGTTTGGTGACTAAAATGAGGCCAGAAGTCACCCCAGGTGATAAACTTAATTTTTTGGGAGCTTAACTTGCAAGCAGCAATGGCACAAACAGTTTGTAGCATCAAACCGGGAATTATCAAAGGAACCGTCTCTTGTCTAGTAGTACTGCGTTTCTGGAGTGAGGGATCATTCTTCGTAGCCGCCAAAACTCGTTCCATACTTTGGGGCTGTGGATGCACCATAAGACTTAAGGTCAAATCGTAGTATTTAACCACACGTGAGTAACCCACGATTTGGCGGTAGATATTATCTTTCCTCGAGTCTCTCAGTTCTAATTATGCCCCCCCTTCAGTGGCTCAGCTGTATGTCTGCGGACTTACACGCTAAAATCCGGGTTTCGATATCTGTGATGGGCAGAGCACATATAGCCCATTGTGTAGCTTTGTGCTTAATTCAAAACAACAACAACATTAATTATGGGGTAGTATTAGCGGGTAGGACTCGTGTAGCTTCACATGAAATTTTGAAACAAACCAAGAGAAAACGCTTCGGACTTTAAGTTCCAAAGTAACATGGATTCAAGATTTTTTTATGAACTCATTTTGGAGATCAAAGTTTTAGATAAATTAGTTAACATCTGTATAACTGACCATCTGTGTCCATGGCGTGAAATTACCTACGTCAAATAATTACCTATGTCAAGTATTTAAAGTAATTGTGTTTGAAAATTAGCAACAGAGACAAGTTCAGATTATATTAGTATTTTAGCATATATTATACTCCTACCCTTGATTAAACTTTAAGTCGTTGTTGTTGTTTTGAATCAAGCAAAAAGCTACAAAATGGGCTATCTCTGCTCTGCCCACCACAGGTATCGAAACTCGGTTTTTAGCGTTGTAAGTCCGCATACATACAGCTGAGCCACTGGGGGCTAAACTTTAAATTAGCGTGAAGTAAACTACGTAAAACTCAATACAACCTACAATTGTTATGAAACACGCGATGATAGATTTTATTTAGTTTTACCTTCTTTCAGACACGAGGTGTGAAACAAAGCCCGCTCTGCTGTCTAAAAGAAATAACTTGTGTACCAACTACACCACTTTCAGATGATCCTTTTACACCACCATTTCCTTTGTTTTTCTGTTTAGGTGAATGTACTGATGGTAACTTGTGTCATCACAGTTGCTACGATCTTCATGATGGTACCTTCGAGTGTTCTTGTGACGAAGGATATATTCTCGCTGACAACGGATATACTTGTATAGGTAGGTCGGTCTTATAACATTGAGAGCCTTAAAACATTTTAAGATGGTTATTTTTGTGAACTGTCAAATACTTAAATAAATAGCATCCATATGAATTGGAATGCCAATAACTGGATGCAACATTGCAATGAGTAATTAGATAACTAGAGATAGAAAGTTGAGTAAACACCTTCCATAAGGTTTAAGGTCCACCAGCTCTGAGAAATTTTTCACTAAGCTCACTTAACTCTTTATTTAATGTTTGTTTGCAGTTAAGCCCAAAGCTACACAATGGGTTTTCTGTGCTCTGCCCATCACGGTTAGGCCCGGCATGGCCAAGCGTGTTAAAGCGTGCGACTCATAATTTGAGGGTCACGGGTTCGCATCTTCGTCACGCCAAATATGCTCGCCCTTTCAGCCGTGGGGGCGTTATAATGTGTCGTTCAATCCAACCATTCGTTGGTAAAAGAGTAGCCCAAGAGTTGGCGGTGGGTGGTGATGACTAGCTGCCTTCCCTTTAGTCTTACTCTGCAAAAGTGTAGATAGCCCTCGAGTAACTTTACGCGAAATTCAAAAACAAAACAAACAAATTGCCCATCACGGGTATCAACACCCAGTTTCTAGCGCTGTAAGTCAGCAGACTCACCCACTGGGTGCAGGTCTTCATCAACTATTTTGGAGATAAACTGAGTCATTATTCCCACCATCTCGTCATTAAATTTAAATTATTTTTGTCAATAGTTGTTAGTTAATACTTGCGGAGTATCAACTCCAGTTGAATAGAGAATCAAATAGCAAAGAATTGAGTAGAAAATGAACTCTAGAACGTAGGAAGCCTTTATTTTCAATCTTTGTATTCGTCTAGAGTTGCGTATAGTTATGAAACAAACAAAAGATAGGTTCATTTACCTCACTGTAATGTCCACCTGTTTCATCTGTCTCCATAAAGGTTTAAAGTTCCTACAGCTTTAAATATATTTCACTACAGACAATAACTTGGCCTCGTTAGAGTTTCTTCTTTGGTTTACTGGGGCTTGACTCGGCTTGATGGTTACGACGGTTTACTCGCAACTTGTCTGTTGTAGGATCGCAATCCAGAAGACAAGATGAATTTTATTCAGTGCTCTAAAGCCAGTGACAAGTGTGAAACGGTTTTCTTAACTTGATATACGATTAAAGCTCCTGTCATGTTAAAAACAGAAGATGTAATGGACGACTGTTCATCTGATGTTTAAAAAACAATTGTTGTAACGGAAATACGTTCACCTGCTGTTTAGGAGATCGTTATGTGGCCTTAATGCAAGAGAATACAGCAGTTTAAGTAGAAATTCTTCCCTGGAATGAAGGATGGAACTGGGGTTGACAATGACTGGTAATACCATTGGTGTTGTAAGCCTTATTGTTAGTGTGTTTATATTTGACTGCAGACGTTCCTTGTGGTTGATCCCACATACCCTTTGTTATATAAAAGCCATATGAAGTAAACAGAAACACACTTAAAATGTTTGTTTGCACTGAAAAAAGAAGAAAAAATGGTAAACAAAACGACTTCCGAAACCACAACTTCAACTGTTGAAAACGCATAAACTTTCATGAAATACTTTGAAATTATGAACGTCAAAACATAACTTTGTTTGGTGTAGACATTAATTAATGCAATCTGTTTGTTGTACGAGACAACACAAAGATGTAGGGTTCAGACTTAATACGTTTTTGGTATGAGACGACAATACAAGTATGTAGGATTCAGCCTTAAGATGAAACATTGTTTCTCTGTGTTTGTTGACGAGACAACAATACAAAGATGTAGGGTTCAGACTTAATACGTTTTTGGTATGAGACGACAATACAAGTATGTAGGATTCAGCCTTAAGATGAAACATTGTTTCTCTGTGTTTGTTGACGAGACAACAATACAAAGATGTAGGGTTCAGACTTAATACGTTTTTGGTATGAGACGACAATACAAGTATGTAGGATTCAGCCTTAAGATGAAACATTGTTTTCCTGTGTTTGTTGACGAGACAACAACACAAAGATGTAGGGTTAAAGCTTAATATAACAGATAATTTTCCTCTGTTAAAAGAGACAACACAATAAAGTTGTAAGGCTCGGAACTAATATAAAACATGGTTTTTAGGCTTAGTATAATATAGACAAGTTTGTCTACACATTTTCACACGTTAAGTATTTGCATTATAACTTTTAATACAGTACGTGTATCTCCACAAAATTTGGTAGACGTACAGTAAATATTACAAATGTTTTGCATACAAAAATCAGGTTTTTAATGAAATATTTTTAATAAATATTTGTTTGTGAATATAGAGTCTGTTTCGTTACTAGTCTCAGTGCAAAGTGATTTCATGTTATGATTAAAAAAACTATATTCTTCGTCCCTGAAAATCTAAAATATTATTTGTGTAATCTCTAAAAAAAATTGTGTACATTTCAAACGTTTGTTTTCAGCAAGACTTTATATCTTATGTTATTTTCTGTGCTCTAACTATGTGGAGCCTGTTATTCGACCAACCTCGTAAACATCATAAAATAATAGGAAATAAATATATATTATGCTTTTTCGTGTTAGAACAACTGTATATTATAACACAAATGTTTAGTCTAAATAGCTTAAGTCTTATAATGCTGTATATATTTACAGATATATCTATTATTTTTATTATATTGTCTTTCCAGTCATGCCTAGCTAACATTACATAGCTTGTATTGACGTGACGCATGTTATGCACCTAGTAATATAAAACCAAGACCCTGTCTTGGTCGTGTTTTAGTGGACTAGTATTTTGTAATATACAGTCATATTTCAATTATTGTACATTATATATATATATAAATTATTACAATTTAGAAATAAATTAATAAACTTTTTTTTAAAATATGAAACAATAAATCAAGAAGTAAAACAAACAATTATATCTTCTCACTACGACCTTTGAACTCGGTTGCTGCTGGACATAGGCTGCTAAGCCTAAGTGGAGGATACCAAACATTTCTTTTTAGGTTTAACTAAGACGTATTTAGGTTTTAAAAATTAAACTTCGAGCAGACTAGAGACACAAAATACCTTCTTGAAATCTTAATTTAAAAGAATGTGGTAGCTTTTTCACGGATCAAAATAACTTAGAAAATCACTCTGGGTTCATTCAAAGTTGTCGATTAATTACCCACATGTCACGTATTGAAGTATATATATATATAAGGAACCATTCTCAGAAATAGAAACAGGTAAACAGGGTCACTGTGTTTGATTCAGTACATAAACCACGTCTCAGGCAAAATAAAAAGATAAGATATTCTTATTTTATATTCTAGCTTATTAATATTAGTAATTTGAGTTCCTAATTTATGCACCCGGTTATGACTGTCTACAAACTATAGACTTAGTAATTTGACTTTATAAACATCTAATTTTAAACAGTGGTGCATTCAATATACCACGTGACTCACTAAAATATGTATTTAGGTGTGTTCTTTTGATATTTACTTTTAATTTAAGAAATTAATTCGTATATAATATTAAATTATATAAATATTAAATAAATTATTAAATAAATTCAAAAGTTAGTCGTTCAATTTGAGAAATTTGAATGCAAATCAACATGACTCATGACCCATCGCTTTAGGGATAATATAAAAAAGGGTTAGCCATGGCTCATTTTCTTTCAGATAATAAAACGTCAAAAGTGTCCATTGTATTTATCTATGTTTCTGTTTAATGTATAAATTGAAAGTATACATAGTTTGTGGAGATTGGAACAGCGAAATAACTTTAAATGTCCCTAAATTAGCTTCGAATTAGAATTATCCATGGGAATAATGTTTTAAATTTTCTATTTAAGAACTTATAATTATCGTGATAGACAAACAAAAAATATGAATGGCTTTAATTTTAACAGATAATTAAGATGTTATATTAATTAGTGTCAAATAAAGTCGCTTTAAAATCACAGTCAATTCTTTTGTTACATTCACGTGTTTTGTTCACTGGTTGATAATACTTAAGCTGTTATTGGTGCTTGTTTGAACGCAAACCTACACAATGGTCTTTTCACGCTCTATCCACCAAGATTGCAAACCCTGGATTTGAGCGTTGTAAGTCCGTAAACTTATAGTTGGCTCACCGAGAGCAGCCTTGACTATTGTTTTCATTCGCGCTAAACATGCTCGCCCTCCCAGCCGTGGGGGAGTATAATGTGACGGTCAATCCCACTATTCGTTGGTAAAAGAGTAGCCCAAGAGTTGGCGGTGGGTGGTGATGACTAGCTGCCTTCCCTCTAGTCTTACACTGCTAAATTAGGGACGGCTAGCACAGATAGCCCTCGAGTAGCTTTGTGCGAAATTCCAAAACAAACAAACAATTCATTCATGTTCAAAGAAAGAGAAATATGCATCCTGTAGACTACATTATTGTGCGGTAGAACATTGCTCGTTACCGTGTGTAATTTGGCTGGTTCCAGTTTACGATAGCAAAGATTATTTATTGGCATACAGACGATTATTGTTTTACACGTTACGTCGATTGGTTTGATTTGTTTTTAATTTCGCGCAAAGCTACACGAGGGCTATCTCGTCGTCCCTAATTCAGCAGTGTAAGACTAGAGGAAAGGCAGCTAGTCCTCACCACCCACCGTCAACTCTTGGGCAACTCTTTTACCAACGTAGCGCGTAAGGCGTGTGACTCGTAATCCGAGGGTTGCGGGTTCGCGCCCGCGTCGCGCTAAACATGCTCACCCTCCAAGCCGTGGGGTGTATAATGTGACGGTCAATCCCACTATTCGTTGGTAAAAGAGTAGCCCAATTAAGGACGGTTAATGCAAATAACCTTGGAGTAGCTTTATTCGAAAAACAAAAACGTTGTATGACGTTCCAAATGTGAGGGTTTTCTGTTAAAGAATCAATACTCTTATGACTAAGAAACATTTATGCAAATCATAGAGAATGTACTTAATTGTGCTTTCATATCCTTCTTTTTTCCGTCAGGTGGAGTCTTCTTTTCCGTCTGGTAAAGTTGTTTTTTTATCTCTTTCTTTCCTTGCCCGTCATGGTCAGGTGATTAAGGCACTCGACTTGTAATGTGAGGGTCGTGGGTTCGCATCCCCGTCGCGCCAAACATGCTCACCCTTTCAGCCGTTGGGGCGTTATAATGTTACGGTCAATCCCACTATTCGTTGGTAAAAGAGTAGCCCAAGAGTTGGCGGTGGGTGGTGATGACTAGCTGCCTTCCCTCTAGTCTTACACTGTAAAAGTAGAGACGGCTAGCACAGATAGCCTTCGAGTAGCTTTGTGCGAATTTACAAAACAAATAAACAACAAACAAGCCTTCCTTCTAGTCTTACGCTGCTAAATTAGGGACGACTAGCGCAGATAGCACTCATGTAGCTTTCCGCGAAGTTGAAAATAAACTTTCTTTCCTCCGTCTGGTGGAGGTTTATATCCCTCTTTCTTCCATCTGATGGATACTTGCATTTTATACCCTTTTTGTTACAGTATGGTGGACTCCTCTTTATTTCTGTAGTAATTTGTCTCAAAGTTGTTGTCACTGAACGTACCAACTGAAACCTCTCAATATAATAGTGTTCGCCAGAATATTACGTGTTCTGGAAAAGGAGATTTGGCACGTGACGTCATATTTACTTAAACCATAAACTTTTAAAATATTGAACTTCAAAGATTTGGTTCAGTTGGTTATTTCAGATGGTTGTTTTCGTTCGCTCACGAAAATACTTTTCTTTATATTACTTTCATTTGAAAATGAACTGAATATACAGATATATACTTAACTCTGAACGAAGTTCTATTGATTCAGTATCTACTGTTAACTAGATTTTATGAAAGTTTGGCTTTAAACAATCAGTTAACGTCTTGAAGCGTGTGTTTCGTCAAAAAGTTAATTTATTTTTTATCATTCAACCCTGCATTTATCTAATCATGCCAAAATACGTCACCAAATAGAGTACGGTTTTTAAGTGCTTCTCTATCACGTCTTTACGTCTTCATCTTAATTAGACATTATTGTTTCGGTAACTTTACAAGTGTGACAGTTACTTGTACATTTAAAAGATTATTTGGATCGATTACCGATAATGAAGGGCAAGGAAAAAAATAGCCCCAAATCAGTGGCAAACAACCTGTGTTTGTAGATAATCTAAGTTACGTTGTTTTTGTTTTGTTTTTGTCTCTTGTTAATGTAGATAATCTAGGCTACTTTGTTTTTGTTTTGTTTTTGTCTGTTTTCAATGTAGGTAATCTAGGTTACGTTGTTTTTGTTTTGATTTTGTCTGTTGTCCCTATAATAGACGGCCTGGCATGGCTTGGTGGTTAGGGCACTCGACTCGCAATATGCGGGTCGCGGGTTCCAATCCCCACTCTCGAATATGCCCGCCTTTTCAACCATGGGAGCGTTATAATGGTACAGTTAAACCCGCTGTTCATTAGTAAAAAAACAGTCTGCAGTGAATGGGACTTAGCTAGCTGTGTTCTCTCTCACCAACCACTGCTGCATTAGAGACGATTAGCGTAAATGGGTATTTCGTGTAGCTTCGAGCAAAATTCAAAACAAACAAATAATGTTTTTTTCATTTGATTTTTTTCATAAAAGAAAATATTAAATTGTAGCTCTCTTAAGAAAGGTGATCGGGTTTTGATTTCTTACGTTCACAATTAAACTTATACTGTTTTCAGAAAAACTATTTTATATAAAATTGTTTTATGTCACCAGGTGGCGAGTTGTAAAATAGTACACTGAAAGATGTGTAGAAACAAAGATATCAAATTGAAACCAATACAAAGTTGTCGATTCATATTGCTCGTTAAAAATAAAATACTTTTAGCTTCGTTTTGTATTTTTTGCAAGTTACACAAACGTAATGTTTAGGCGATCGTGATGTATCGTTTCCTGTGTTGCTTGTGAGCAAACAATAAAAACGAATGTGTAACTGAAGAATAAAAATTGATGTTTCAAGATCTATTTCAGGGAAAGATTTGTAAAAAATTATTAGTTTAAATGTAATACGCTTTTTCAAGACGATTAGATACAGGTAGAGAATAGAGTTTGGGTATTGGGTGAGATGGTCGACCCTAATGAAGGCGATAGACAAAGAAAAAAGTATTTGTTAAGTGGCTTATAAAGATAAATAGATGGATAGAGCTGTAGTTTTGAATGCAGAGAAGTACCTCATTATTACCAGGTTATCTAGCTCGCCCGCAAGAATTTCGCCACCTGGCGCCAAAATCTTAATATAAAACATTTAGTTCTGAAACGTAACTTTTAAGTTTCTGGAAAATAAAAACAAAACGATATGTGTCTTTACAAGAGCGTATATTTAATTTTTAAACAAAAAAGTTATCATATACGTGGTGGGAATACATTAGAAGAGTTTTGGCACCCGAATCATACATAACTTGAATCGACCACCAGATGGCATAAGTGAGCACTTAAATATATATGTAGGAAATAAACTCAAGTGCTTTAAAGCACGTTCAGATAGTTTACAATTCTGAACTGAAGCCAACGGGTTTATTTGTGTCATCTGCTGAATCGAACCTCAGATTTGAGGTTTGTAAGTCTGTCAACATACCACCATTCCATCAAGGAACTGAAGACCAGTGAGAGTCTGTTGACTAACAAATCACCTTAACATCTTCTTATATTGAACTGAATCCCATATTAAAACCTGATCAAGCATATGTTTAGTATTTGTTTGTTCTATCAATAAACTTGGCCCAGCATGGCCAGGTGGTTAAAGCATTAGACTCGTAACCCGAGGGTTGCGAGTTCGAATCTTCGTCACACACCTAACATGCTTGCCCTTTCAGCCGTTGGGGCGTTATAAAGTGACGAACAATCCCACTGTTTGTGGGTAAAATAGTAGCCCAGGAGTTGACGGTGGGCAATGATAACCAGCTGCCTTCCTTCTAATCTTAATTTAATTGAATTACTAAATTAAGAACGGCTAGCGCAGATAGCCTTCGTGTAGCTTTGCGTGAAATTCAAAACAAACCGAAACCAATAAAATTGATCAGGAAACAAAATGAAGTATTGAATACTTGACCATCAACATTATTTTTATTTCGATTCCTCTCGATGAACATAGCAGATAGCCCGTTGTGGATTTACTATAATAAAAACACACACATCGACCATAAACGTACGTAAGGTAGCTTTGGATTAATTCGTAACACAAAGATATTAGCTCACCAGAAGGCGGTAATTACAGACATACCTCATTAACAACAGTTGCCGCCTTATCTAGTACGTCAGTTCAAGGATAGCACGCCTAGCACGACCAATGAGAAAAATGAACGTTATTGACGTGGCGCATACCCTTTAGCACTGGACAGGTTCTGCGTTTAAAATGCATACGATTTTATATCAAGCATCAGTACGTATACACAACATGATACACAATACATCTTTGGCACTTAAAATGGCCTTTATGTTTCAAATGCACCTGATTACGAAGTTATAATATCAAAATCCAAGGTCCGTTTCTCCCATGATGGGCAGAGAAGATCACCCAATGTAGTTTTACCCCTAAAACAAACAAAAAGCTTTTAAATTTATACATTACGAGATCCTAAACATATTTGTACTGCTCTGGAGAGCTTTCATTTTTGTATTGTTGAACCCAGTATATCTTCCATAGTTTTCTTTAAATTTCGTACAAAGCTACACGAGGGCTACCCGTCCCGAATTTAGCAGTGTAAGCTAGTCATCAACGAATAGTGGGATTGACATTATAACGCTCCCACGACTGAAAGAACAAGCATGTCTAGACATAACGGGGATTCGAGCTCGCAACCCTCAGATTACGAGTTGGGCGCCTTAACCACCTGGCTATGCCAGGGTCACATTTTCCGTGGAAAGTTTATACACTTATAATGTACTCCATCTAATACATTCTACACTGTGCGCTATCTTAGGAAGACGTAGAAGAGAATAAGGCAGCGTAATACCCTTCCAAGATACCTTGAACACGTTTTGATAAAAAGGTAACTTTTGGGATTATTCTGGATAATTGACGGAATATGGTTTTGTTTTTATCAAAACTAAACTTTAGTTATTTAGTTATGTATTTGTTTTATTCACAAAAATACTCTTCATGAAATCACGTGCAGTTTTCACTAAGAAACCTGATAATATATTATTGTTTTCACTCTGTAGCCTGATAAGGTGTCACTTTTTCACTGTGTAACATGCTGATGTATTACTGTTTTCACTGTGTAACATGCTAACGTATCACTGTTTTCACTGTGTAACATGCTAATGTATTACAGTTTTCACTGTATAACATGCTGATGTATTACAGTTTTCACTGTGTAACATGCTAACGTATCACTGTTTTCACTGTGTAACATGCTAATGTATTACAGTTTTCACTGTGTAACATGCTAATGTATTACAGTTTTCACTGTGTAACATGCTAACGTATCACTGTTTTCACTGTGTAACATGCTAATGTATTACAGTTTTCACTGTGTAACATGCTGATGTATTACTGTTTTCACCACGCAGGACGTTCTACAGTATTCACGTTAAGGTTTACTGAAATACTCTTAACATAGAGAGCTTCAAAATGCAATAAAATACTCCAGATGTAATAAAATTTAATTTCAACTATTATCTTTCCATTCATCCAATCATTCACACCTGCACCGTGGTGTCAATGCACCCCGTATTTTGGTACATAACAGTGAAAAACTCCTGAAATCTAGTTCGAATCTGACGGACACTACACCTATCCACTCAGACTTTACAGCATTGTTCCTGATTGGAACAATCTGACGGACACTACACCGATCCACTCAGACTTTATTCCATTGTTCTTGATTGGAACTTCTTTATGAAATATAGATGTTTAATCTGGCATTTTTTGCTTATCAATTACGCATTTTAAACCTGGCAGGCTTTCTGATTAATTAATAAACCAATAACCACAGTCAGTTGATTGTATTTTGTTAGCTAAACACACCTCCACAATCTGATCGGGAATTTTCAGTTAACTAACACCCACCGAGATGATCTTGTGTTGTTATTATCTGTGCCTGTCAAATTGTAGTTATTGAATATCACTAAATCAACTCAATGGGTGATAGTTTGTTAATTGGAAAACGACATTAATTCTCTTATGTTTCAACATTTCAAAACGAGTTGTTCTCATCTAGTGAATACATTAAAAATAGACTTATAAACTGTGTAGAAATATTTGCTACCATTTACGTTTCTCTAAACAGAAGACTCCGGTTATAACGCAGGTAAACTGATAATTAGGGCACTTATTTCTGACTACATTTTTTTGTGAGATGTTAAATGTTTCGGTTTTTAGATTGGCCTGACTTGTTTTCGCTGATATTACTTTTCCTGGAGAATAAATAGTCAATATGTTCAACTTTGTTTGTTTTAAACGTAAGATTTACGAGGCCACTATTTTTTTATAGTGTTCAGAGCGCTAATGAGTAGAAAAAAAAAACATATAATTAGAAAGTCGTTTCCTCGAGCTTGCGTTTAATGGCTGTCCTATTAGCCGTGTCTCAGAAACAGCGTTCAGCCATGTCTTCGTTTAGTCAATCAAGAAAAGTGGTGGGATGTACGTTAGAGTTTTTCTACGAAGTTGAACTTGCATACATTTGTATAAATATATCATATAGTGAGCTTTGAATTTCGAGTCGCAACCGAAGTTAGGCCAGTCACGTGGTGCTCGCTTCAAGGTACACACATGCACGCTGAGGTAAGTGGGCAATCGATGAGGTGCGCAGCGCATTGTGGGATCGAATTTTTCTCTAAGTCGATCCTAACTCGATTTACTTCAACCGTTTGCCCCCCACTAAGTCGGCAGATGAATGAAAAAAATGTTTAGACTGCGAAAATAGATCAGAGTGAAATAAAACTGTATGTCATTAGCAGCTCGCGTAACATTAAGAGTTTTTTAATGTAAGTAAAACCGAAAACGTAATTAATAATAGTAATTAATCATTATAGATTAATTAATTATGTAGGGTAAAAAACACGACTACTGCTAACATACTCTGTTTACATTAGAAGTCCCACTTGGTTGTCTCGCAACACGACTACTGCTAACATACTCTGTTTACATTAGAAGTCCCACTTGATTGTCTCGCAACACGACTGCTGCTAACATACTCTGTTTACATTAGAAGTCCCACTTGGTTGTCTCGCAACACGACTGCTGCTAACATACTCTGTTTACATTAGAAGTCCCACTTGTTTGTCTCGCAACACGACTGCTGCTAACATACTCTGTTTACATTAGAAGTCCCACTTGGTTGTCTCGCAACACGACTGCTGCTAACATACTCTGTTTACATTAGAAGTCCCACTTGTTTGTCTCGCAACACGACTGCTGCTAACATACTCTGTTTACATTAGAAGTCCCACTTGGTTGTCTCGCAACACGACTACTGCTAACATACTCTGTTTACATTAGAAGTCCCACTTGGTTGTCTCGCAACACGACTACTGCTAACATACTCTGTTTACATTAAAAGTCCCACTTGGTTGTCTCGCAACACGACTACTGCTAACATACTCTGTTTACATTAGAAGTCCCACTTGGTTGTCTCGCAACACGACTGCTGCTAACATACTCTGTTTACATTAGAAGTCCCACTTGTTTGTCTCGCAACACGACTGCTGCTAACATACTCTGTTTACATTAGAAGTCCCACTTGGTTGTCTCGCAACACGACTGCTGCTAACATACTCTGTTTACATTAGAAGTCCCACTTGTTTGTCTCGCAACACGACTGCTGCTAACATACTCTGTTTACATTAGAAGTCCCACTTGGTTGTCTCGCAACACGACTACTGCTAACATACTCTGTTTACATTAGAAGTCCCACTTGGTTGTCTCGCAACACGACTACTGCTAACATACTCTGTTTACATTAAAAGTCCCACTTGGTTGTCTCGCAACACGACTACTGCTAACATACTCTGTTTACATTAGAAGTCCCACTTGGTTGTCTCGCAACACGACTGCTGCTAACATACTCTGTTTACATTAAAAGTCCCACTTGGTTGTCTCGCAACACGATTGCTGCTAACATACTCTGTTTACATTAAAAGTCCCACTTGGTTGTCTCGCAACACGACTGCTGCTAACATACTCTGTTTACATTAGAAGTCCCACTTGGTTGTCTCGCAACACGACTGCTGCTAACATACTCTGTTTACATTAGAAGTCCCACTTGGTTGTCTCGCAACACGACTACTGCTAACATACTCTGTTTACATTAAAAGTCCCACTTGGTTGTCTCGCAACACGACTGCTGCTAACATACTCTGTTTACATTAGAAGTCCCACTTGGTTGTCTCGCAACACGACTACTGCTAACATACTCTGTTTACATTAGAAGTCCCACTTGATTGTCTCGCAACACGACTACTGCTAACATACTCTGTTTACATTAGAAGTCCCACTTGTTTGTCTCGCAACACGACTGCTGCTAACATACTCTGTTTACATTAGAAGTCCCACTTGGTTGTCTCGCAACACGACTGCTGCTAACATACTCTGTTTACATTAGAAGTCCCACTTGTTTGTCTCGCAACACGACTGCTGCTAACATACTCTGTTTACATTAGAAGTCCCACTTGGTTGTCTCGCAACACGACTGCTGCTAACATACTCTGTTTACATTAGAAGTCCCACTTGGTTGTCTCGCAACACGACTGCTGCTAATATACTCTGTTTACATTAGAAGTCCCACTTGGTTGTCTCGCAACACGACTGCTGCTAACATACTCTGTTTACATTAAAAGTCCCACTTGGTTGTCTCGCAACACGATTGCTGCTAACATACTCTGTTTACATTAAAAGTCCCACTTGGTTGTCTCGCAACACGACTGCTGCTAACATACTCTGTTTACATTAGAAGTCCCACTTGGTTGTCTCGCAACACGACTGCTGCTAACATACTCTGTTTACATTAGAAGTCCCACTTGGTTGTCTCGCAACACGACTACTGCTAACATACTCTGTTTACATTAGAAGTCCCACTTGGTTGTCTCGCAACACGACTGCTGCTAACATACTCTGTTTACATTAGAAGTCCCACTTGATTGTCTAGCATAACAGATGCAGAACGTAGAAGTTTAGTCGTAAAATAATATCTAATTTTGCAGTAAATTTTACCTAAATATAAAGCGTGAAAAAAACACTCAAGACGACAGTTTCTTTTATTACTTCTTTCAGAGCTATCAAGCAAAGCTACTTAGTGTGCTATTTACGCAGAATCTACCTTACTTTTGGGGTAACCGGGTCACTATATAGCGCATCAACAGTCCTAGAATGCGGGCTCGGCATCGCTAAGCGCGTTAAGGCGTTCGACTCGTGATCCGAGGGTCGCGGGTTCGAATCCCGGTTGCACCAAACATGCTCGTCCTTTCAGCCGTGGGGGCGTTATAATGTTACGGTCAATCCCGCTATTCGTTTTTAAAAGATTAGTCCAAGAGTTGGCGGTGGGTGGTGATGACAAGCTGCCTTCCCTCTAGTCTTACACTGCTAAATTAGGGACGGATAGCGCAGATAGCCCTCGAGTAGCTATTTGTGGCAACGCAGAAGGAAACCGTGAACTCTCGAGTTTATGGTCCGAGCATATTGACCACTTGATCACGTATGTCTAATTGATAGTTTTATTCTAGACTTACCGAGTCGCGTTTTCAACATTCACAGAATTGAGAACGCCCATTTGATGGTACAAAGGTAATTCCGAGCACTTATAATGCTAAAAATCGTGTTTCGATACCCGAAGTTGGCGGAGCACAGATCACCCATCGAGTAGTGTTGCGCTTAACAACAAACAAACTGACAAGAACTTATTAACATTTCACGTCATCTGATCCGCTGGAACTTTCCTGATTAAATTGGAAACATGTAACTAAAACTTAAGATGATATGTAGACGTTAACACTCATTTTACGAGTGTTTTCAAACAAACATTGCGAAACTGAACTATTAGCAACGTAAAGATACAGGAACGTACGGATACAACAAGTTCCAAGATTTGAAGATACAAATGAAGAGAGAGGATATTCAGATCCTTTCCTTCCATAAGTTCATTAATCATACTATGTTAGAAATAATAAAAGACTGTTTTTACTAACTTTCTCAACTGATTCGACCAAATCTTTATATATTTTGTGCCGCATTAATTAGTTCAGGGAGGAGCTATAAATGAAACTTATTTAAACTAAAACAAGAATACGGAAAAATACACCCAACCTGATATCAACATGCAAGTCGGTTTGTCGAACCAAGTACAAAAACTCGGTTACTAAATGCAGACACAGTCTGGTGTCTAGCCAGAAAAAGAAACACTCAGCCCCACGTGTTCTTACTGGGTTCGACAACGAAATTCATTTCAAGTTGCCCCCCAGTGGCTCAGCGGTATGTCTGCGGACTTACACGCTAAAATCCGGGTTTCGATACCCGTGGTGGGAAGAGCACAGATAGCCCATTGTGTAGCTTTGTGCTTAATTCAAAACAACAACAATCATTTCAAGTTTATTACAGGATTAAACTTGTGTTTACAGAAAATTTACCTCATTTTTGTCAAAAGTCCACTAGATTTCGCCTGAAAAAAATTAAATAAAATCTTAAAAAATAGGAATTACTAAATAAATTTTATACCCAGGGAACCGTTAAAGTATGTCCTGACGGTTACGGTGCTCAACTCTCAATTTAAGGGTTGCGCGCTCAGATACCCGTTCAACCGATCATGATCGCCCTTTCAACCGTGGGGGCGTTATAAAGTGACGGTAAGTCCCACTATTCATTGGTGAAAGAGTAGGCCAAGAGTTGGCTGTGGGTGTTCACCAGCTGCCTTTATTCTGTCTGTCACTACTAAATTAGGGACGGTTAGCGTAGATAACACTCATGTGGCTTTGCGCGAAATTCAAACCACACTAAAATCACGTTTTTATTGATACAGCTTACCTGGTTTTATTTCTGCAAAACGTTGAACCTTAGTAAATAACTGAATTAGATTTAGGAGCTAGATGTATGTAAATAGTTTAAGTGGGGAAAATGGGATTGATCTTAACTTATAACGCCTCACGGCTGAAAGTGCGGGTATGTTTCGTGAAACGAAAATTCAAACCCACGACCCTGAGATCGCGAATTGGGGTCCCTAACCACTTGGCCATACCAGGCAGATGATTTTAGTTGGGCCTCTCCAAGCTACTTAAACGTGCGACACTAATATCACAGTGTTAAATAAGCTATTACAGCGTTTCTGTGTTCTGTTAATCCAGGTAAACTATAAAATATACAAATGTGCTTTAATCACGGTGTTTTCAGACACCTTTTCTCCTTAAAGTGTCGATTAGTTTACATAAAAGAAGCTTCTTTATCGTCTTATTAGAAGATTGGATTAGAAAAAGCATAACAGCAAATACTTTAGTTAGTACTGAGTCATAGTCATGAGCTTTCTTAACAAGATCATTATTGGGATTACGTCCGAAAATCTGATAGCTAGCGATTCAGTGCATTCTTAAGTAAATCTGATTGTTCTGGATAAAAAGAGTCTAAAATTAAATATATTTCCAGTCAGTTTTTACGCAGGAATGTTTGCACAATTTGTTTTTCGTTTTCTATTAAAAACAAAATAAATACACGTGTGTTTATGACGAAAATACAGAGATAATGAACCAGGTTTAAGGCACTTTCAAGACGTAGTAATGTATACGAATGCTTTTAATTAGTTATTAGAAGTTATTACAATGTCGTAAACTATGCTTATTTTAACTTAGATGTTCGAATATATAATTGGGGTATAGACTGAGTTTTAAAGTGTCACGTCATGAGAGTGGCTTAAGGTTTGAAATTATTTTAAGCTCAGAGAAAGATTTCAGTAACATAAAAACGTAAATTAAACTTCAGTTTATCATTAATTTTGCCAGTCTGTTTCGATGAGTTAGGGAATTTGTTAATCCGGTCGTCAAAACTTTAGTTTTGTGAATATTAATTATTGTATTAACAAAGTACAGGAGATGTGAGAAACTGCCTTCTGTACCAAAGAAGATGACAATTATGTGATGCTCAGAGTTTTGAAACTGACTATATTTAGTTGGAGTAACTTGTAAAACTTGTATTGTTAGAAATAAAACGCTTACGTTATCACTAAATTTTAAGAGCTTTTTGTTTTTCCTTTTACCAAATAATCCGAAAGAATCCGTCCAACAATGATCCTGTTTGTTATCTCTACTCTTAAATACTGTAGAGCTCAGTTAAGAACTTATCAGGAGAGGTCTTACGTTGATTACTGTAAAACTCCTTCTCGAGTGAATTAACTTCCTACAGTTATTGTTTAATGGTTCGTCCATTTAAAAATGATTTTAATGCATGTTAAACAAGAGTAGCCTCTTGTATGTGAATGACTGTTACAAAGGAATTTGATCTTGAAACTAGTGTCTCAGTCACTGAACCTTTGTTTGAAACGAA
Organism: Carcinoscorpius rotundicauda; assembly: GCA_011833715.1. NCBI lineage: Eukaryota > Metazoa > Arthropoda > Merostomata > Xiphosura > Limulidae > Carcinoscorpius > Carcinoscorpius rotundicauda. The sequence continues at coordinate 167,950,786 of CM022392.1, read as the reverse complement.
AAAGTGAGTACAAACGAACTCTGTTTTGAATTTTTTCACGTGTATTTTTATTTCACAACATAAAGCGTCATCCATTTTCTGCGTTCTATATACAACACAAACTGATTTATCTAATAGTTATGGATAAAATTAAAATGTGTTAGAATCACTGAACATCGCTACAATTAAATTGTAAAGAGCTATCATTCTATTGTTGTGCCCTCAGTTTCAAGGACCGTCGTCTATGGATCTTCATTATTGTGTCCTCAGTTTCAAGGACCGTCGTCTATGGATCTTCATTATTGTGTCCTCAGTTCCAAGTATCGTCGTCTATGGATCTTCATTATTGTGTCCTCAGTTTCAAGGACCGTCGTCTATGGATCTTCATTATTGTGTCCTCAGTTTCAAGGACCGTCGTCTATGGATCTTCATTATTGTGTCCTCAGTTTCAAGGACCGTCGTCTATGGATCTTCATTATTGTGTCCTCAGTTTCAAGGACCGTTGCCTATGGATCTTCATTAGTGTGTCCTCAGTTCCAAGTATCGTCGTCTATGGATCTTCATTATTGTGTCCTCAGTTTCAAGGACCGTCATCTATGAATCTTCATTATCATCAATTCCCCTCTGTCTTTTCCATCTTTCGTAATCAAATTTTTCATCTTTAATCCATTTTCTAATGCCATCGAACCATCTGAATCTTTCTCTGCCTCTAAATTATCTTCCTTCGATTTTACCCATCAGGATGTCTGTCATTCTTCGAGATCTAATGATGTGCCCAAAGTAAATGAGATATAAATAAAACAAATACAGATTAAGTTACACACGAAACCTTGCGGTTTTATTTTCCGTATGTAATGACCATGGTTGGCTCGTCTTCGTAAAACATTTTTTAGTTTGCTAGTTTTCGGAATATTTTCCTTGATTTCACATTCCTCGCGATTTTCACTGATTACTTTGTAATATTGTGTATGTTTCTCACTCAGCATGTTTTCATTCACGTTTCTTGTTCATCATTAGCACTAACTCATGTTAGATATGTTTTTGTTATCAGTAAAATATGTCATTAATTTTTTTTACCAAAAACCACCTTACTAATTTCCAAATTTCGGCGATATTTTAATAATTTATTCGCCCATCATCACACCAATCACGATTGGTCATTCTGTGTAACAGTTCATGATGTTTTATTTTAATTTTAACTTCAATAATTATCTCGCATAATCTCGTTTTCATAGTTTATTTTTGCGATATCTCCACATTGAAGCACAAATGCCTTAAGAATTTCCTGAATAATTTAAACTGTTCGTATATAAAGCATCATTATTTTTCGACTAAGATTAAAAATATTCCATAACGTCCTCCCCATCTACAATCATTTCCCGTATTTAGAGCTCTTCCGTGTTGCAAGACTTATTTTTTAGGAATAATAAATATAAAGAAATGCTGTAACGGTGCATTATTTGCTTTAGACGGAGATATAGGCTTAAATGCATATGTAAATCGAACTTAATAAAAAATACTACAGTGATTTCGGGTTTATTTACAAACACAAGAATACACTTTCTCCTTCTTAGTGATATTTTACTAATATTTTAAAAATAAATTGTTTTTTTCCAATGTTCTTCTTTAAACATTTTTTTTAACCTCCGATACTGTATATTCTAAATGACGAATTTTCCGATTGGTGTAATGGAAAAGTTTGTTCGTCTGAAAATAGATTTTAGTTAAAAACAGTTAAGCAAATATTGATTTTATTTCAGAAAATGTTGAAAAAGAACCAAGTCAAGGGAATGTTCCCAAAGAGCAACAGTTTGATAACATGACCGTGAGTGTTGCAAGCAGTACTGAAGGAACTATAAGTAACATCCCTGAATCATTGTCTCTCATCCAAAAAGATTACGATAAAAGCCAAGAAGTCGAAATAGAGTTTACCTCCAACTTTGTGGACAGTGCTGACATTGGAGTAAAATACCATGGGATTCAAAAGCCTAAACTGGATGCTGATACGTCGAAATCAACCTCTCGAGCGTCTGTAGATTTTGAAGCTGATCAACAATTTCAACCAATGAATACCATAACGATTACAACGCCATCTACTCCTCGATACCTTAAATGCCAAGATTTAGAATGTAAATTTGGTGGTGTCTGTATTCCTGATCCGTCGACAGAGGGCATAAAATGCAGTTGTCCGTTAGGAAGAGGAGGGCTATTTTGTGAGAAAGGTAAACTTACTAAAACATTTTGAGGACATTAAAAAAACTCAGTACGAAATACGTATTTTAAGAACGACTTTAAGGTTTAAGATTTCTTTAAGATTAAAATAATCTGGTAATAAACGATCAGCAGTATGTAATTACACAATAACAGCATGAGTACTTCAGTTAATCAGGGACTGAGTTATTTTACGTATTTTAATGTATGAGTGAGTGAGTACTCTCAGTTTTCACAGGTCCTTTGTACTATAAATGACGTTGTATGGATGACATAAAACTAAAGGGTAATTTTTAGTCACGAGTATGACACAGGAATTCAGCTTTGATCAGCCCCCCAGTGGCTCAGCGGTATGTCTGCGGACATGCACGCTAAAATCCGGGTTTCGATACCCGTGGTGGGCAGAGCACAGATAGCCCATTGTGTAGCTTTGTGCTTAATTCAAAACAAACAAACAGCTTTGATCAACATTGAGGGAACACGTGAAATGCACGTGTAATATACATAAGCCGCATCAACATGCGCACATACGTCGTACCCGGATAATGCTAGCTATTCATTGTCTCGACACAACAGTAATTTTTAAAACTTACGAGCTCCCACTTCCAACGTTCTTCGGTTTAAAATTAAAATAATCCTGCTGAAGTATTTCATTCGTTAAACGGGTTCGATTGAATATGAACCCTGACGAATCTCGGTAGCTTAACGGAAAATTTCTTTGTTTGTTTTGACTTTCACGCAAAGCTACACGAGGGCTATCTGTGCTGGCCGTCCCCCAATTTAGCAGGGGAAGACTAGAGGGAAGGCAGCTAGTCATCACCACCCACCGCCAACTCTTGGTTACTCTTTTACCTGACGAATAGTGGGACTGATCGTCACTTTACAATACCCCCACAGTGAAAAGGGAGAGCATGTTTGGAGTGAAGTGAATTCGAACCCGCTACCCTCAGATTACCAGTCGAGTGCCCTAAGCACCTGGTCATGCCGGGCCGTAGCTCAACGGGAAAGTTTGAAGACATACAACACTAAATATCGAGTTTCGATACCCTCTGTGGGAAGAGTACAACTCGTTGTGTGGCTGTTTTGATTAAGAACAACAACAACAAAACGTTCACACTAATGTGTTGTGCATGAACAAACAACATATTTCTATCCTGAAAAATTACCTGAAAGATTTTCCTGAGAAGTGATCCCGTTTCAGAGCCACGAACATTGCACTTTTGTACTCATATACCTAAGTAGTCCAATTAACAAAGCACCAGTAAAACTAACATTTGATGTGAGGAAAAATTCTCGAAATTGATAATTTTTCCTCACATGAAATATTAGTTTACAGATTCTTCCACTTACAGAAATAAAAGGGAGGTCGTGACATGCTTTTGACACTGTGTGAATATAAGGTCATTATAAACTGCAAAGGCAATGTATTATCTGGAGAAAATACTTTGTTATATAAAGCACACAGTTTTATCTAAAAACACAACAAAAACGATTAGAGAGAATTTGAATGTGAAGCGTTAACTTCAGTCGACTTTTTTTTATTTTGAGAACTGTTAGAACCACAAGTATTATTTGTTCGTAAAGAATATTCGCTCAAAGCTACACTAGGCGTCTCTGATAGACCAGGAGGGAGACAGATAGCTATCTACTCAACAGCATCCCTTCGTCAAGACAGCTCTTCGACTACTTTAATTAAAATAATGAGATATGTGTGTGCGTTTTTCTCTCTGTGTGTATGTAGCAAAGCTACATCAGGCTATCTGCTGTGTCCACCGAGGGGAATCGAGCCCCTGATTTAGCGTTGTAAATCCGAAGACTTGCCGCTGTCCTAGCGAGGGTCAAATGGGATATAACTCCCACTCTTCTAACTCACCCACTCCCAAATATGTAGGGGCATTTATTTATTTTTTTGGCCCGGCATAGCCAAGCGTGTTAAGGCGTATGACTCGTAATCTGATGGTCGCGGGTTCGCACCCCCTTCGTGCCAAAATGTTCGCCCTTTCATCCGTGGAAGCGTTATAATGTGACGGTCAATCCCACTATTCGTTGGTAAAAGAGTAGCCCAAGAGTTGGCTGTCGGTAGTGATGACTAGCTGCCTTTTCTCCAACCTTACACTGCTAAATTAGGGACAGCTAGAGCAGATAGCCCTCGTGTAGCTTTGCTCAAAATTCAAACAAACAATTCTGTTTTATCAGCATTTGTAATATGAATGTTTTTATATATTTAAAGAAAACGGCCTAAGAACATATGGTTTATCACTTTTATAAATGTGTTTGTGTACGTATGTATATACATAATGTAATAATGACATAAATGTATATGTGGAAAGATATGATGCATGTATGAAATCATAAAAAAACTACAAATGCATGTGATTTCTCCTGTACTAATTACAATCTATCATTCGGTATGGGGAACGAGTGAAATTTGTCAAACAGAATAACAGTTTTCAGTTAAAATAAATGAAAACCAAAACTGCTGTAGTTATTTTTGTTTATATGTTAGGACATGCATGTTTTACTACTCTTTTTCTGAATTTAAAATGGCGTTTGTTTTCCTGAACATTAGACAATTTTCGAACAATTCTACAAAATTCCATTTATCAAATCTAGTTGCTTTAATTCGAGAGCCACGTAATATTTCCCAGATAATTTTAAAGATTTCAGTTTCCCCATTCTCAATCTATCAGTAAAATGATGATACGGGTCCTCATTTTCTTAGCGGTATGAACATGAATAGAAAAGTTCATTGCGAAAGCTTTGATTGTCAAAACTGTATCACCTGTTTTATTATTGCTTTTAAAATAATCAATATTTAACCTTTATTTACCACTTATTGAAGCAACTCCAGAAAATAAGCATGCCAAGTGCAATAACGAAAGATGGACTAAGCACTTGCAACGCAAGCACCGAGCGACCACGGCCAGTGTATTCTTACTTTATCTCTCGCAAATTTTACAATGTGCTTGGCCAGAAAGAGACGCTATGGTTTAGCTAGTGCGATTATAGGAGAAGTAAACCGTATTTTAAACTCGGAAATAGCGATTTAAAATATATTCCCATTTAGCCCATGACTCTGGATCAATATTTTGATAGCCCTCTTTCAAATCGGTCCCTGGCTATTACCTATATTACTTCATTTTGTTGATGAGCTATAAAAATGAACTTATGCTCAGTTTGGCTCGTAATATATCTAAGAATTATTAATAAGTTACACTGAATCGTGTTTAGTTTAGCACAGTAAAACCACAATTTCCCGGAACTAAATCAAATGAAGCCTTGTATTATAAAAAAACAAACAAGCAATATTTTATTATACCCACATAATATTTATTTATTATTAACTCAAGCGGTTGAACTGAAATATCCGAAGTTCATCGGATCTTCCTATTTGGCTCTGCCTGTTTTACGTGACGCTCACAAGGTGGCGCATATTTCTCTCGAGTTTCGACCTGAATCTTATGACGGAATTCTTCTGTACAGCGGTCACCATGCCGATCTCCATGGAGACTTCATAGCCCTCACTCTGAGCAAAGGTTTTGTGGAATTCAGGTAAATGCTTATTTTCTGTTTTCAATTTTGCTTTCTAATCTGGTAACAAAAAACAAAACAAAAACTGTTTTATTTTTATTCCCGCTGTACTATTCTTTCGACATTCGTTACATCTAACAGTTTGAGTTTTGTTCTACTATATTTAAAACTAAAAACATCAAACAGTGATTAGAGTTTGTAATGAATAGTGTTTCAGCGTAATATACTAGTAACGCTTCAGACATATTTTTCGTAATATGAAACAAATATATTTTGTTGAGAGAAGTGATTATTAAAAGTGAAATAAAATAAAATAACTTCAGAATATTAATTATTACTTTTAATTTAGCTTTCTCTAACAATACCTACTTAACAATGTAAAACTTCCCGCGTTTTTTTACTATAAAGCTTTACGTATATGAATGTATGTGTATATATTTTAAACGCCCTCTGTTATTTAACATTTAATGTGATTTTAAATTTATTAATAAAATAATTTTTTGAAATGATATTTTATTCTTTGCACAATAATACACCAAAGTGGAAACATTTCGAGAAAAAAGTTTTTATAAAACTTGATGTATTTCACTTATAATTAGGCTTGTCAACAGGTAATTTTCGTTTTTGACATAAGATTTGTGTAAATTTATTCTCAGACTTAAATTGTCTATTTCTCTAACATATTTTCTTGCAACAAATGCAAGATAATAAATAAATAACATTACACAAATTACAACTAAATCTAGAATTTATAAGAATATATACAAAAAAGGAAGGAGGTAAGATTGAAACAGATTTACATTACAGTCCTGCTTATACACACCAGTATCTAATTACAGTCCTGCTAATACACACCAGTATTTACATTACAGTCCTGCTAATACACACCAGTATCTAATTACAGTCCTGCTAACACACACCAGTATTTACATTACAGTCCTGCTAATACACACCATTATCTAATTACAGTCCTGCTAATACACACCAGTATCTAATTACAGTCCTGCTAACACACACCAGTATTTACATTACAGTCCTGCTAATACACACCATTATCTAATTACAGTCCTGCTAATATACACCAGTATCTAATTACAGTCCTGCTAATACACACCAGTACCTAATTGCAGTCCTGCTAATACACACCAGTATCTAATTACAGTCCTGCTAACACACACCAGTATTTACATTACAGTCCTGCTAATTCACACCAGTATTTCCACTACAGTCTTTCTAATACTCACCAGTACTTACATTACTTATATTAACCATCCTATACATACAAAATTAAATAATTTACGTTGTGCACCTCAAAGAACATTTTCCATTGTTACAAACCCACTAGTCCAACAACACAGAATGAAGAGATTGAAATCTCACCTCAATAAGTGGCATTTCGATGTTTTGTGTCAGTTAAAATTAAAAGTGGAAGATTTACAACAAAAGAATAAATCAATACTTTATAGTAACGCATTATCCTGGAGTTAAAATTGATGAAAGCTAAGTTAAAAAAGAAATACACCATGTTACCAGGAAGACAGACAACCTACAAATTCTTACGCTGCGAGTGAGATATTTATCAATAAACCACACTGTATTTGTGGGAAAGTTGTATTGCACACACTAAATATATTACAAGTTCCACTGATAAACTTCATGGCTTATCGCATTTCACTTCTGAGTTCGGTTTTCGTGGTGGATTGACTACTGAAACAAGAACAAACAAGCACTTATTCGTCTGTGTGTATTGTAATATTTTTCTATAAATCAATGTTTTTAAAGTCACACCTACGTCCAAGTTCTGTTTTCTTTCTTCCTCGTGGTCAAGATGCCAATATGGCCCAGCATGACCACGTGGTTAAAGCATTCAATTCGTAATCCAAGGGTCGCGAGTTCGAATCCCCGTCGCACCGAACTTGCTCGCCCTTTCAGCCGTGAGGTCGTTATTATGTAATGGTCAATCCCACTATTCGTTGGTAAAAGAGTAGCCTAAGACTTGGCGGTAGGTGGTGATGACTAGCTGCCTTCTCTCTAGTCTTGCACTGCTAAATTAGGGACGGCTAGCACAGACAGTCCTCGTGTAGCTTTGCGCGAAATTTAAAAAAAACAAATAAGACACGAACACAACAGGTTACTTGTTTTTCATGTAACTTATGACACCAATAGTTCCTACAGCACTAATATGCAGTTCACCGATGGGCTCTGGTATTGTGAGAAAGACGTTGTAGGCTCTGAATATTTCATATTGTAAAGTTTCTGGAATGCAAGAGGATAAAATTTGACAATACGCTAGCCTTAAAGAGAAAGGTTTGGGCTCTGCTAATGTTTTATAATTCATGAAGCCAAGAGTATGACTGGATTAGTTTCTTACTCAGAAGTCGTTCTCAATGTCTATATTATCTAACTTAAATCGCTAAGTCTGACCCAGTAAATGGCGAGCTCGGGCTGTGAAGTTGAGGTTTCACACTTCATGGGTCATTAGCGTAAAAATTCGCTCCGCCCCTTGAGACTGTGATTACACTATATAAAGATCACTTTTCGATCGGATGTGTTTTCTCATAGCAAAGCTACATGTACTGAGTAAGTTTTACTATACAAAATCCCTTTTTTGTTTCCAGTCATGTTACTGAGTAAGTTTTACTATACAAGACTCCTTTTTGTTTCCAGTCATGGTACCGAGTAAGTTCTACTATACAAGACTCCTTTTTGTTTCCAATCATGCTACTGAGTAAGTTTTACTATACAAAATCCCTTTTTGTTTCCAGTCATGGTACTGAGTAAGTTCCACTATACAAGACCCCTTTTTGTTTCCAGTCATGGTACTGAGTAAGTTCCACTATACAAGACCCCTTTTTGTTTCCAGTCATGGTACTGAGTAAGTTCCACTATACAAGACCCCTTTATGTTTCCAGTCATGGTACTGATTTGGTTACAATCTATATTAAACGTGTGACATGAGTTAGGAAAACCCAAATGCACTACCTTTCATAGTGTACTTAAGAGTTATTTGTCAAATATTTCTCTAGTCCATTCAGGTCATTCTTCCAATGTTCTGGAATATTTTATGAAGTCCTCTTTTTTGGGTTGTTTCACTACGTTACTGCTTTCCTTTTGCTGTACAGCCATGTGTACTCGAACACCTGTTGTTTTCCACCAGTTAATGGACTAACGTCCTCTACGTACTGATCTCTGTGATTGTTCAGCCTTTTCTCAACACGAAATCTGTCCAAGAGTGAGTGTTTTGTGGAATTGTGAGTCCGATAATCAATAATGAATACTTTACCATTTCTCTTTCCATGGATTCCTGCAAAGTCTGCTTCAGTGTTTCTGATTCTAATTATGTAAATTGTTTTGTATTCGTTTCCATATCTCGTGTTTGGCCCTTTTACACGTAGGCCACAACTTTTTATTTTGTTTGTCTTGAATTTCGTGCAAAGATATTCAAGAACTATCTGCGCTAGCCGTGCCTAATTTAACAGTGTAAGACTAGAGGAAAGGCAGCTAGTTATCACCACTCACCGCCAACTCTTGGGCTACTCTTTCACCAACGAATAGTCCTCTGCTGGTACAGAGGTAAGTCTACGAATTTACACGCTAAAATCACGGGTTCGATTATCCTCCGTTGACTCAGCAGACAGATGTGGCTTTTCTATAAGAAAACACACATACACACAGATATATACCAAGGAATAATGGGATTGACCGTCATCTTATAACGTCCCTACAGCTGAAAGGGCGAGCATGTTTGGTGCGACGGGGATGCGAACCCGCGACCCTCAGTTTACGAGTGGCTCGCCTTAACCCACTTGGCCAGGTTAGTATGGGTATTAACACTTTTACTCATAAAGCAGAAAACAACGTTTCGACCTTCCCAGGTCATCTTCAGGTTTACAACTGACCGTTGATGTTGTGCTTTGGTTCATTTATTTTAGATAAAACTATCTCATATTCACATTTCAGTTTTTTATTGTAATGTTTGAATGACGTTAATTAATTATCGAAGTTTTAGCTTGTTTTGAACTTCGCGCAAAGCAACACGAGGGCTATCAGTGCTAGCCGTCCCTAATTTAGCAGTGTAAGACTAAAAGGAAGGCAGCTAGTCAGCACCACCCACCGCCAACTATTGAGCTACTCTTTTACTAACGAATAGTAGAATTGATCGTAACATTATAACGCCCATACGGCTGAAAGGGCAAGCATGTTTAGTGTCATGTGTCATGCTGGGCCTAATTATCGAAGTGTTTTTTGTGTTCTTAACCGTTTGTTTGTTTCGGAAAATTCACCAAAACGTTTATGTTTCTCGAGAAAATTGGGTTGGAGAGTGTTTGGTAGTTGTGATTGGATAAAAGAAGCCATCATCAGGATCTAATAAAAATCTTAGAGCAGATTTCACTGAGTTTTTGTTTTAATATCTTCGGTGTAATTTGTCACAAGGATGTTTTTTGTTTTTGAATTAAGCACAAAGCTACACAATGGGCTATCTGTGCTCTGCCCACCACGGGTATCGAAACCCGGATTTTAGCGTGTAAGTCCGCAGACATACCGCTGAGCCACTGGGGGGCCTTGTCACAAGGAATCATTATCTTTGGTCTCGTAGGATCCCGTATAACTTGTTAAGTAAAACGTTCGATTACTTGTTCGGCGAATTCCTGGACTCACTTTCCATCAAGATTTAATGTAACAGCTAATAATTCTGACCCCGCTACACACTTTAAATAGAGGAAGATGCTAAGTCAGCTTATTGTAATGGTGAGCTAAAATATATGAGGACGCGTTTGTTACTTTTTCCTTGTTACAGTTTGTCCATTAAGTTATCGAAGAATTTGTTCTCTTTTGAGTTTCGATAGATTTCTGTAGAAAGATCGGAATGTGATAAAGATGATACCGTTAATTAAAACCATCAATAATTTAAAAGTCCTTTAGAAACTGAGGGACTTTTAGGTGTTTTGGGGGAAAACGTTGTTTTAGGTAAATTTCAGTAAATATTGAAAAATATGCAGTAAGTAATGTGACCTAAAAAGCTGGATGTTGGAGATTAGCAGAGCAAAGAAAGTTCCAAACATCATTAGAGCAGTTTGGGTTAATTAATTGAAAACGTCAACAAAACAGAAAGACCTAGTATGATACTTAATGACGGTGTATTTGGCTCGGGTCGTTTATACTAGGAAGTAATTAATCCTGTTTGTCATATTACCATTTCTTCTTTGTTATTATTTGTTTACTTGTTTTCGATATCGATGCAAAGGTATACGAAGACTGTCTCTGATTTTTAAATCGTAGACTAAAGTAGCTAGCAAGTCCATAGCACCCAACACTAACCCTTTGACTGCTCTAGCAAGTCCATAGCACCCAACACTAACCCTTGGACTGCTCTAGCAAGTCCATAGCACCCAACACTAACCCTCGGACTGCTCTAGCAAGTCCATAGCACCCAACACTAACCCTTAGACTGCTCTAGCAAGTCTATAGCACCCAACACTAACCCTTGGACTGCTCTAGCAAGTCCATAGCACCCAACACTAACCCTCGGACTGCTCTAGCAAGTCCATAGCACCCAACACTAACCCTTGGACTGCTCTAGTTGAATAGTCACTATGATGCAGCCACAGCTTTAAGCTGAGGAACGATAGGCCTCAAACCACGAACTTTAGGATTTACAAATGATAAAACTAACCTATCTCAGTATTTTATTATTTGACTGGGCGTTTTATTATCTTATGCTTCAAGATTATTCTTTAAAGATAAGTTAAATGATACGTAGTATTGTTGATAATTTTGAAAGTTGTAGGTAAAATCGATTAAAATGCAATTTTTTGGACAGCTGTCCTTCTGTTGTACAAAAATAAACTGCATGAAAGTGGAATCACGTGCTGATAGCTTATAACCAATCACAGTGCCATACCAACACAATGCTTTGGTACATGCGGACATATTATTTCCAGAAGTACTATTGCGAATGTTCTCATGTTACGCATGAAACAGAAATGCAACATGAGAAGAAAACCGAGACGAAATCATAATTTTTAGCTCATGGCGATTAGTAATTCCATGAGATATTGTCATTGGCATAGCACAGATACAAATGTTATCTCCATAACAGTAAGGATTACATCAACATGATGCGGCTTATGAAACTGTCTTTAAAATCTCTATTTTGAAGATACAACAAACAAAAGGCTGAAATAGGCATAATCTTCAAACAACGGAATGAACACTGTTTGTCTCTACAGACCAGTTGAACTCCAAATTATTTGGTAACAATCAATATAGGTTGTTTGATGACAAATATAGTAAAAATATCATGGTAACAATAAAATATATTGTGGGATCAATAGAAGCGAGAATCTGCAAGTCAGCAAATGATGCTAGAAATCTACAACAAATGGATGACACCAGGACTGCTGAGAGAGATATAAACTACAACAAATGGATGACACCAGGACTGCTGAGAGAGGTATAGACAACAACAAATGGATGACACCAGGACTGCTGAGAGAGGTATAGCCTACAACAAATGGATGACACCCTGACTGCTGAGAAAGATATAAACTACAAGAAATGGATGACACCCTGACTGCCGAGAAAGGTATAGACTACAATAAATGGATGACACCCTGACTGCTGAGAGAGATATAAACTACAACAAATGGATGACACCAGGACTGCTGAGAGAGATATAAACTACAACAAATGGATGACACCAGGACTGCCGAGAGAGGTATAGACTACAACAAATGGATGACACCCTGACTGCCGAGAAAGGTATAGACTACAACAAATGGATGACACCCTGACTGCTGAGAGAGATATAAACTACAACAAATGGATGACACCAGGACTGCTGAGAGAGGTATAGACTACAATAAATGGATGACACCCTGACTGCTGAGAGAGATATAAACTACAACAAATGGATGACACCAGGACTGCTGAGAGAGATACAAACTACAACAAATGGATGACACCAGGACTGCTGAGAGAGATATAGACTACAACAAATGGATGACACCAGGACTGCTGAGAGAGGTATAGACTACAACAAATGGATGACACCCTGACTGCCGAGAAAGGTATAGACTACAACAAATGGATGACACCCTGACTGCTGAGAGAGATATAAACTACAACAAATGGATGACACCAGGACTGCTGAGAGAGGTATAGACTACAATAAATGGATGACACCCTGACTGCTGAGAGAGATATAAACTACAACAAATGGATGACACCAGGACTGCTGAGAGAGGTATAGACTACAACAAATGGATGACACCCTGACTGCCGAGAAAGGTATAGACTACAACAAATGGATGACACCCTGACTGCTGAGAGAGATATAAACTACAACAAATGGATGACACCAGGACTGCTGAGAGAGGTATAGACTACAATAAATGGATGACACCCTGACTGCTGAGAGAGAGATAAACTACAACAAATGGATGACACCAGGACTGCTGAGAGAGGTATAGACTACAACAAATGGATGACACCCTGACTGCCGAGAAAGGTATAGACTACAACAAATGGATGACACCCTGACTGCTGAGAGAGATATAAACTACAACAAATGGATGACACCAGGACTGCTGAGAGAGGTATAGACTACAACAAATGGATGACACCCTGACTGCCGAGAGAGGTATCGACTACAACAAATGGATGACACCCTGACTGCTGAGAGAGATATAAACAGATTCTTATCTATCATATCATTTAGGAATAAGACATCTTGAGAAGAACATTATTTTTCAGCAAGAAAGTTAATACAGTCACTCCTGAAAATATGATAGAATGATACTCGGAAAGATAAGAAAAAGACCAATAGAAAACATCCCTGGCATGTTCTACAGACACAAACCCTGTTACAACTCTATGGACTTATAGGAAAACTGAAATGATCAATTGCTACCGAAAAATTTGACTGAATTATTGAAAGTAATACAGAACAACCCCCCCTAGTAACACAGCAGCATGTCTGCGAACTTATAACACTAGAAACCGGGTTTCGATACCCGTGATTGGCAGAGCACAGAAAGCTGTGACTTTGTGATTAACTACACACAACCAAACAATACAGGACATTCTGAGTAATGTTTCTTACTCTACAGAGATAAGTAAACAATACGAAGTGCTATGTCGCTACAGAGATAAGTTTATATAAAACAATACGAAGTGCTATGTCGCTACAGAGATAAGTAAACAATACGAAGTGCTATGTCGCTACAGAGATAAGTAAACAATACGAAGTGCTATGTCGCTACAGAGATAAGTAAACAATACGAAGTGCTATGTCGCTACAGAGATAAGTTTATATAAAACAATACGAAGTGCTATGTTTTAATCAAAAAACAGTCGAACTCACTCCCCCGTTTATCCGGTCAGCTGTGGGTCTAAGTAATTAGTGAGCGTATAGAAGAGGGGGGGTTTATTACTCTGGAATCAGACTAAGGCACAGTTCAAACCCCTGTAACTCCTGCATAATACACACCCTTCTATGTTTCTGTTTGATACGGAATGTTGTGATAACATCTTTACATACCTAGTTTTGCATTCCTCGTCGACAAAATAAGATTCTTTACTGTATTTTTGGTCAAAGATAAATGTAAATTTTTGGACGACAACGTCAAGTTTCACTATTCTTCACAGTGTCAAAGGTCTCAAGTTTCACTATTTTTCACAGTGTCAGAGGCCTTAAGTTTCACTATTTTTCACAGTATCAGAGGTCTCAAGTTTCACTATTCTTCACAGTGTCAAAGGTCTCAAGTTTCACTATTTTTCACAGTGTCAAAGGTCTCAAGTTTCACTATTTTTCACAGTGTTAGAGGTCTCAAGTTTCAATATTCTTCACAGTGTCAGAGGTCTCAAGTTTCACTATTTTTCACAGTGTCAAAGGTCTCAAGTTTCACTATTTTTCACAGTGTCAAAGGTCTCAAGTTTCACTATTTTTCACAGTGTCAGAGGCCTTAAGTTTCACTATTTTTCACAGTATCAGAGGTCTCAAGTTTCACTATTCTTCACAGTATCAGAGGTCTCAAGTTTTACTATTTTTCACAGTGTTAGAGGTCTCAAAATATTGAAAGTAAATTTGACTGAAGTCGTTCAGCCCTTAACTGTTCAGAAAACATTTTTTCTTAACCCCCTTCCACTTTTTGATATCAGGAATTTTGAATGGGTTCACGAAGAAAACACACGCAGTTTAATACAAGTTAGATAAATCATCCATACGTGTGTGCTGAGCAAGGTAATCGAGGAAAGCACCCGAGTGGGAGTAACAATGGGTGGGAATCTATAGATTCACTACGCAGAATTTTGATGTGGAAAGAAAATGGGTGTACCTCGAGATAAACCCAACTTTCAGTATTCGTACGCCGAATAGTTTATCCGAGTAGTATCTGAACCGTGTACCTGAAATGAGAACTTTTTGAGGCAAAGGCATGACGCTGTGTTTGTGTGCGCATATGGTGACACCTGGCGGTGATGACACTCAAATCATGAGACGACAGCTTTCTACCATTTCCGTCAACACAACGGAAATTTGGCTTAGAAAACAGAAATATATTTATTTCAAAATGGAGGAAGAGGTAGCAAAACTAACTGAATGTATACATTTTCCCCTTTTAACAAATCTCTTGTTCACAAGACCAATGTCCCCCAGTGGTGCAGAGCTGTATCTTTAGACTCAAACTACAAGAAACCGGTTTTGATACCAGTGGTGGTCAGAGCACAGATAGCCCATTGTGTAACTTTGTGCTTAATTGGAAACAAAGACAATATCAAACTGTAAATGTTACAAATGACAAAGGAATGGGAAAACATTGTTTATTTGGTCGTGTGTTTGTATGTGTGACAGTGTGATCGTTATAAAAGGATTAGTGTGGCATTAAAAGGGTATCTAAATTGTCACCTAGTTTCTAATATCTACAAACTATCGGTTTGTCCATGGTAGTGGTCTCCCTCATTAATACGTCTCAACTGGACAGTGGCAGGTGAGAGACGACCTCGGTTGCTGCAATATTGGGTTCAAAGAGACTGCTTTGTGTATGTGTTTTCTTATAGTAAAGCCACATCGAGCTATCTGCTGTGTCCAGCGATTGGAATCGAACCCCTGATTATAGCGTTGTAAATCTGAAGACTTAGCGCTGTCCCAGCGGGAAACGGCCGCTTGGAAGAGGGAAACATGTGGCCAAAAGTCAAGTTGACCGCAATACGAAAGCCCATAATAGCGGATGTTTTGGAAACATGAAACAGAAGGAAATATTTGGGACTGAGCCATAATGGTGGTAATTAAGGGTTGACCACTATATCGCGTTGACCAGTGTGTAGGTCTGGACTGAACTAGTAAATTCGTTTTTTCTTGCATGTTTTCTTCGAGAACAACTGATGAACAACCAATCGCTTAGTTGTAAATATTGAAGATTCCTTTGTGTGTGGGTCACCGGTATGTATCCATAATTATTTACAATTTTATACACATAGACCTTGACGCATTTATATAAATAAACATTTAGGTGGCCTGGCATGGCCAAGCGTGTTAACGCGTTCGACTCGTAATCCGAAGGTTACGGGTTCGAATCCCGGTTGCACCAAACGTGCTCGCTCTTTCAGCCGTGGGGGCGTTATAATGTGACGACCGATCCCAATATTCGTTGGTAAAAGAGTAACCCAAGAGTTGGCGGTTGGTGGTGATGACTAGCTGCCTTCCATCTAGTCTTACACTGCTGAATTAGGGACGGCTAGCACAGATAGCCCTCGAGTAGCTTTGTGCGAAATTCAAAAAACAAACAAACAAACAAATAAAACAGTTTCATGTTTAACGGCTCTCCAAGTGATGTAGGTTTTCGTATTAAAACTGGAAACCTGAAGATAGCGACTATTCTCTACGGGGCCGTTTTTCCTCTTCCCAGAGCCTGTTTTCTTTGTTTCCATGGTAACGCTTACAGACTTTCGAGTGATGCGACTTGTCATACATGTAAATTTTATTTTGTTTACATCGAACTTATCCTGAATAATCTACTGTTTTTAAAGTGTTATGACAAAGGTTTATATGTAAAAAGTTAATACAGCTAAGAGAAAAACATGTTAATATTCTTAAAACTGTCCATATTTATACTTTTAAGATTTTGTTATACTAAGTGGTCGGGTCCTGGCCAAGTAGTTGGGGCGCTCGACTCGCAATTTGAGGGGCGTGGGCTCGGATCTCTTACTCACCAAAGAAGCTTTCCTTTTCAGTCCTGGGGGCGTTTTAAAGATACTGTCAGTTCCATTGTTCGTTAATAAAAGAGTAACTGAAGAGTTGGCGATGGATGGTGATGAGTAGCTTTTGTCTAGTCTCTTACTGCTAAATTACGGACGGCTGGTGCAAATTTAGTCTTACTAAATCCCGAGCAAACAGAACTATAACAATCGTTGGTTTGATTGATTACACTGCACAATAAAGTTTTTGCTTCTTGAACTGATCACGAAAATCACATCCAAATTTGCCCATCACGTACCGTTTCATCAAAATCTTCATTTTCACCAGGACATTGTTACAATAGAAAAACGATATCAGGGCAACTGGAATCCATCAATGCTTGCTGACTACTATTGGTCACTGCAACGTGATGCACCGGACATTGAATACAAACGAAAATCAGAAGCAAAACACTTTTAATTATGTTGAACTTAATAGCATATTAGAAACAAAACGCAATTAAATACATTACTGCTGGTAAACAGTTAACTGTCTATTTTTCAGAGTTTTTACGTGATGAAGCAAAACCAAAACTATATTTGTACATACCCACCAGGTACCTGTCACAATCAGCAAAAACGTTTCAAAAAATTTTTGTGCGGTGTTTTAGAACAAAGCCAAAGTTTGACTATCTACGCTGTTCAACACAAGTAATCCAACCCCTAATTTTAGCGTTGTAACTTTACAAATTTATCGCTGTCTTACGGTTGGACTTTTATTACTAAATACAGCAACGTTGTCAAAATTTTATAAATCGTTCCTGTGACCAAAACGTTTTGTGTAAAAAAAAAATCAATATTTTTATGTAATCAAAACCCTGGTCATCTAAAAGAAAGTGCGGTCATCTACAACCTTAATGACCAGAGTGAGATTTAATGTGTAAAAATACCGTGTCTTTGTACGTCCAATGTTAGTGTTCACTTTACCAGAGGATCACCAACCTCATGGAGAGGAATCGTTCAATGGTGATGTCGTTATGACTATAATTTAAGTTGATTTCGGAGTCACTAATTAATACTACATCAGTCACATGCTAGTTTCTACAGATCATTTCCTCAGTCACTTGTTAGTTTCTACAGATCACAAGTCAATGTTTTCTCAGTCACTTGTCAGTTTCTTCAAATCACTAATTAATGTTTTCTCAGTCACTTGTTAGTTTCTACAAATCACTAATAAATGTTTTCTCAGTCACTTGTTAGTTTCTACAGATCACAAATCAATGTTTTCTCAGTCACTTGTCAGTTTCTTCAAATCACTAATAAATGTTTTCTCAGTCACTTGTTAGTTTCTACAGATCACAAATCAATGTTTTCTCAGTCACTTGTCAGTTTCTTCAAATCACTAATAAATGTTTTCTCAGTCACTTGTTAGTTTCTACAAATCACTAATAAATGTTTTCTCAGTCACTTGTTAGTTTCTACAGATCACAAATCAATGTTTTCTCAGTCACTTGTCAGTTTCTTCAAATCACTAATTAATGTTTTCTCAGTCACTTGTTAGTTTCTACAAATCACTAATAAATGTTTTCTCAGTCACTTGTTAGTTTCTACAGATCACAAATCAATGTTTTCTCAGTCACTTGTCAGTTTCTTCAAATCACTAATAAATGTTTTCTCAGTCACTTGTTAGTTTCTACAAATCACTAATAAATGTTTTCTCAGTCACTTGTTAGTTTCTACAGATCACAAATCAATGTTTTCTCAGTCACTTGTCAGTTTCTTCAAATCACTAATTAATGTTTTCTCAGTCACTTGTTAGTTTCTACAAATCACTAATAAATGTTTTCTCAGTCACTTGTTAGTTTCTACAGATCACAAATCAATGTTTTCTCAGTCACTTGTCAGTTTCTTCAAATCACTAATAAATGTTTTCTCAGTCACTTGTTAGTTTCTTCAAATCACTAATAAATGTTTTCTCAGTCACTTGTTAGTTTCTACAGATCACAAATCAATGTTTTCTCAGTCACTTGTCAGTTTCTTCAAATCACTAATTAATGTTTTCTCAGTCACTTGTTAGTTTCTACAGATCACAAATCAATGTTTTCTCAGTCACTTGTCAGTTTCTTCAAATCACTAATTAATGTTTTCTCAGTCACTTGTTAGTTTCTACAGATCACAAATCAATGTTTTCTCAGTCACTTGTCAGTTTCTACAAATCACTAATAAATGTTTTCTCAGTCACTTGTCAGTTTCTACAAATCACTAATAAATGTTTTCTCAGTCACTTGTCAGTTTCTACAATTCACTAATAAATGTTTTCTCAGTCACTTGTTAGTTTCTACAGATCACAAGTCAATGTTTTCTCAGTCACTTGTCAGTTTCTACAAATCACTAATAAATGTTTTCTCAGTCACTTGTTAGTTTCTACAAATCACTAATAAATGTTTTCTCAGTCACTTGTTAGTTTCTACAGATCACAAATCAATGTTTTCTCAGTCACTTGTCAGTTTCTTCAAATCACTAATAAATGTTTTCTCAGTCACTTGTTAGTTTCTACAGATCACAAATCAATGTTTTCTCAGTCACTTGTCAGTTTCTTCAAATCACTAATTAATGTTTTCTCAGTCACTTGTCAGTTTCTACAGATCACAAATCAATGTTTTCTCAGTCACTTGTCAGTTTCTTCAAATCACTAATAAATGTTTTCTCAGTCACTTGTTAGTTTCTACAGATCACAAATCAATGTTTTCTCAGTCACTTGTCAGTTTCTTCAAATCACTAATAAATGTTTTCTCAGTCACTTGTTAGTTTCTACAAATCACTAATAAATGTTTTCTCAGTCACTTGTTAGTTTCTACAGATCACAAATCAATGTTTTCTCAGTCACTTGTCAGTTTCTTCAAATCACTAATTAATGTTTTCTCAGTCACTTGTTAGTTTCTACAAATCACTAATAAATGTTTTCTCAGTCACTTGTTAGTTTCTACAGATCACTAATCAATGTTTTCTCAGTCACTTGTCAGTTTCTTCAAATCACTAATAAATGTTTTCTCAGTCACTTGTTAGTTTCTACAGATCACAAATCAATGTTTTCTCAGTCACTTGTCAGTTTCTTCAAATCACTAATTAATGTTTTCTCAGTCACTTGTCAGTTTCTACAGATCACAAATCAATGTTTTCTCAGTCACTTGTCAGTTTCTACAAATCACTAATAAATGTTTTCTCAGTCACTTGTCAGTTTCTACAAATCACTAATAAATGTTTTCTCAGTCACTTGTCAGTTTCTACAAATCACTAATAAATGTTTTCTCAGTCACTTGTTAGTTTCTACAGATCACAAGTCAATGTTTTCTCAGTCACTTGTCAGTTTCTACAAATCACTAATAAATGTTTTCTCAGTCACTTGTTAGTTTCTACAGATCACAAGTCAATGTTTTCTCAGTCACTT
Source organism: Carcinoscorpius rotundicauda (assembly GCA_011833715.1). Classification (NCBI taxonomy): domain Eukaryota; kingdom Metazoa; phylum Arthropoda; class Merostomata; order Xiphosura; family Limulidae; genus Carcinoscorpius; species Carcinoscorpius rotundicauda. Next base: position 167,930,442 of record CM022392.1, on the reverse strand, counting down.
GTTAGTTTCTACAAATCACTAATAAATGTTTTCTCAGTCACTTGTCAGTTTCTACAAATCACTAATAAATGTTTTCTCAGTCACTTGTCAGTTTCTACAAATCACTAATAAATGTTTTCTCAGTCACTTGTTAGTTTCTACAGATCACAAGTCAATGTTTTCTCAGTCACTTGTCAGTTTCTACAAATCACTAATAAATGTTTTCTCAGTCACTTGTTAGTTTCTACAGATCACAAATAAATGTTTTCTCAGTCACTTGTTAGTTTCTACAAATCACTAATAAATGTTTTCTCAGTCACTTGTTAGTTTTTTCAAATCACTAATTAATGTTTTCTCACTCACCAGTTTCTTCATATATCTTCTCAATTACTGATCGATTTATACAGGATATCACATCTATTTCCTAGTGGAACACACTCTTTGTAGGATGTTTTTTTCTCCTCTTTTGATGCTTGAACTATATAACATTAACTTGTGATTCGTCGGAAGCAGTAGGGGGCGCTAGACGGTTTATCGGAGCTTTCAGTTTAAAGGGGGCGTGCTTTCATGCATTAACTTTTCCAGCCTAAAAAGACATCTGTTGTTGTTGCTTGATGAGTCTTTTACGTATTTGAGAAATCTATAAAAATCAGTTCCGATTTTGTTTTTAAACTTTATTAGACATTTGACAGCGAGAGAGGGCGCCTGTCTGATGACTGATGAGAACAAAGTTATATCCAATATTTTCAGAACATATAGTCCATTTTCACGCTAGTTGTTTTTTTAAAGGTAAACAAAAATCTGTATTTGAGTAAGAAATGATGGAAGAAGTCTAGACCATCGAACAAGCGATAGCGAAAGAAAAATAATGAACCATTATTTATCGTTGTTTCATTTATAATTTTAGAGAAATGAATATAATAATTTTCGGTGATGTGTTTTCTACATTACTTTTAGTTCTGTTAAAGGGTTCGGTTCCCCTCGGTAGGCTAAGCAGATAGCCCTTTGAGGCTTTGCTAAAATAAAAAAATTAAAATAAAATTTCTGTTAAGGTATGGAAAAAACACATGATTTTACCGCTGTTCTTTGTAAATTTCTTAACGTACTTAACACCACATAAACCCCCTCCTCCATGGTTCAGCTGAAAAGTCTCCAGACTTGCAACACCAAAAATTTATTTTTAATGCCATTGGTTAGCACAGCACAAATTACCCATTGTGTAAGATTGTGCAAAATAGCAAGGACAACGCAAGGCCTTATACGTCGGTTGTTTCAGAAGTGTTGAACTCATGGGTGACTTTACTTAAAAGATAAATTAAACGTTTGTTTTGTATACCACTTGTACTGACTCTAATACATTTGTTTCATCTATAAGTTATTGATTTTCTCCGATCATACACTGCATTCTAAAAGTTATTTGTAGGTTTTAATGATCTGTACGAACATGTATTATTGCTTCCAGCGGTTCAGTGAGGAATCAGTTGGCTTATATTACTAATAATCGGGTTTGGACATCCTTGGTTGGCACAGTACAGATAATTAATCTATTGTGTAGCATTGCGCTTAACAACAAACAAATAGATGTTACTCTTACAGCGTAATTCTCTGATTTTCTTAGTAAAACTTTACTCCCAGTTCGTTAGACCTATTTCACTGCTCCATCAGTTGTCTATCTTAAACAGTACAGCCAAGCATTCTTTCCTACTAGTCAAGACGTTATTTCTGTTTATGTGATTTACCAAATTAAAAAATCCATAACCCTTCAGCAGTTCAGGTCTCATATTTAAATTATTCAACACAAAAACCGTCTTGTTTTATTTAAGAAACAGTTGTGAAAAATACAGTTTACTTCTAATGTCACTTATCCAAGACTTGAATTAAGTAGCGTTGGAGATGCTACATCTACGTATAATTTGAAACGCCCTCTTTGTAATAATGACCTTACCAAGATGCTTCGCAACTTTGCAGCAGTGTGTGTAACGAGTGTTATTCCAGGCCGTAAAATATTCAGATCATAAACTTTCTGCATTTAATATAGGAATATCTCGTTACTGGCACCTGTTCAGTATCCAGACTATGATCTCCAATGTTTTTCAGTTGTATGAAAGAAAACCAAAAAAACTGCGGACTTAATTCCAGTCCAGTCGTCAGAAAAGAAATGTAATGTTGTTTCAAGTCTGTCTGTAATATCATTACGTTCGTAAGTAACAAAGAACACGCTTTTTACAGAAACTTACCGTATTGCTACAGAAAAAGAAATACGTTTCGCCGTACTCTAAATATTCTGACTTGAACACCTGCTCACTTCTGATGTGTCATTAGAAATTTTAGCCATGAAGATGTTTTTACATAATCTTTCCTCTAAGGTTATATCTTACTCGTTTGTCTCAAAACTGTCAATTTTTTTCGGTCTTCTTCACCTGAAAACAAACTGAAAATACGAACTTGTTGTGCCTTCTCAGTTGTTTGCTCTGTTATCTTAATGTGATCCATTTTCTTTCGCGTAACTTGAAGTTTCCAGATTATGTGTGGTTTCCTTTATTATATACAGAGCGGATATCAAGTGGTAGCTACCCAGTAAAAATAAATGGTGCGAAAGAAATTTCGTTATTAAAAAGATAGATGGTGTACACATGTACACCAACTTCACATTGAGTGTGGTTTGCGCCTCATAATAGTTTCTTTTTTTATAATTACTTCGAAGTTTTACACTGACTACGATATTTTTCGGAGTTAATAAATATTACAACAGACTACATCAGTCATTAACACATCAGAAAGTTTGTTTGTTTTGAAATTCGCACAAAGCTATTCGAGGGCTATCTGTGCAAGTCGTCCCTGATTGAGCAGTGAAAGACTAGAGGGAAGACAGCTAGTCATCACCACCCAACGCCAACTGTTGGGCTACTCTTTTACCAAATAATAGTGTAATTGACCGTCACATTATAACGCCCAACGGCTGAAAGGGCGACCATGTTGGGTGTGATGGGGATTCGAACCCGTGACCCTCAGATTACGAATCGAATACCTTAATCCACTTGGCCATGCCGGGTTAATATATATATATATATATATTTATATCCGTTTTTAAAACACATGTCCCTAAACTGTTTCTACTGAGAAAAAATGTACACAAAAATATTGTCCATAAAATAATGAAATCCCATTCCTGGTACACTCTTGTGCAAGTTAATTGAAACAAATTGTTATTTTACAATATTTTCAGCATGGCGGCCGGTGTAGGCTTGCTGGACCCGCTGATTTCCTTTAATGGTCATTTTTACACACAGACGGCGTCATTAGTTGTGTTTTATAGTACGGTCGATTTTGGGATATATGACGAAATGTTTAGGAATATTACGTCATTCGAAATTGCGTTAGAAGGGCAAGAAGACCAGTCAAAAAACAACTTCTTACCAACTCAATGAAGAAAAAACGGTATCAATGGGGTCTGAAATACAAGAACTGGACACAAGAACAATAGAGGAAGGTGTTATTCAGTGACGAGACTCATTTCTTTGTACAGGGTCAAACAAGTCTGCACGTTCGCATATCTCCAGATGAGAAACTTCAAGAATCTCACATCAATTACTTTGTAAAATATCCCTTGAAGAAGATGTTTTGGGGCTTTTTCAGCTACTATGGCGTCGAAGGCTTATATATCGTAGAAGGTATGATGCGAGGACTACATTGCATCGAAGTTTTGCAGAGAAGAGTCGTTCTAGAATTGAAAAAGATATTTCCAGGTGAATCTGGTAATTTTTCAGCAAGATCAGGCTCTTTGCCACACATCAAAACTTCTGAAGAATTTTATGACTACAATCAAGGTGCTGGACTGGCCTGGAAACTCTCCAGACTTAAATCCTATTGAAAATCTTTGGGCGATTTGTAAAGAAAGACTTCGGGGAAAAGACTGTACTACGAAAGATAAGATAATTGAGGCCATAATTGAGGTGTGGTACCGCTATCCAAAAATTAGTAAAGATTGTAGTCAACTCGTGGACTCGATGCCAAAGCGGATTAATGATCTTCTCAAAAATAAAGGTGGTCATATCATGCATTAATTTGTGAATAATTTTTGGATTCTCAAAAATAAAACGCAAAAAGTTGAAAAAAATCGTAATTTTATCGCGTGTGTTTTTGTTTTTTTTTCCTTATTCCCAGCTTTAGTTTATTTTAAAAGTTCTGCGGTGCGACAGCAGTAACTCTGCGGATTTACATCCTTAAAATCCAAGGTTCAATTTCACGCAGCGAGCTCAGTAAATAACTCGATGTGGCCTTGCTCTAAAACAAACAGGCAAGTTGTTTTTAGATTAATCGTTTTTGTTACGCAGGTTCGATTGTGGTATGGGGATGGGAACAGTCAGAAGTCGTCGACCTGTTGTTCTTCGGTCTTGGAACTCCTTCACTGTGTACAGAGATCGATGGGAAGCTTGGATACAGCTGAACAACGGGAAGCATGTTCAGGGACGATCTAAGGTAAGACTAACTCATTACTTGGAATTAATAATCAATATGCAGATTATTCTTGTGCGATATTTTCTTGCTTCTACGATTTTTAAATTTAGTTTGTGCTCGATGTATTTGTGCTTCTAAGCCTATTTTTTACGTGATATCTTCCTGCTTCTACACATAGCTTTAGAGTAGTATCTTCGACTTTCTAAGCCTAGTTTCTACGTGATATACTCGTGCTTCTATATATATTTTTAGAGTAATATATTCGTGCTTCTTCAGCAAATCCACATATTTGCTATTAGTACCTTATTACATTTTCCTTCTGTAACAATAGTGCACGTGTGTGTTGTCTGTCTTCGCTCTTTTCGTAAGTATTTTGGTTTTTCATTACTGGTTATTAATTATTTTGGTCATTCTGATAATATCATTGTATTTTTTCAAACTTTCCGTTCTCATTGTTGAATATTATTTCCTATTATGTTTGCACTGTTTCATTTAGAATATTCACTCATCGATAGACTGAGTAATGTGAAAAAGGGAAAGGATACGTGAAATATTTTATACTTGTAAAGCAAATATAGTTCCATGATACTGTTTCTCTGTAGGGACTATTTTCTCGTATAACATTCCGCCAGAACCTTTACCTTGGAGGGTCTCCTAACATTAGCCTTGTAAATGAAAGGACTGGATGCCAACAGGGATTTATAGGGTGCGTGCGCCGCTTGGAAATTAATACACGTGAGTACGACTTCCGTTCTGGCGGCAGAGGTGACGCCGTCGAAGGTGCTGATGTAGGTGAGTTTCACTTGTTCTTCATTGTTGAAGAGAGGTTATAAACATAATTTACCGTCAAAAGCGTAAAAGCCGAGACGAATTCTCTGAAACTTTCTCTTAAAAAGACCCCAAAAGAACGTTCATCAAGCCCTCTAGTGGCTATGATTTAGTCGTTAATATTTTCTGGCAGGCGGCGTGACGAGTGTTTCGATACACATTTCATTTTGCTTTAAAGATTATTATAGTTTATACGCTAAAATAAAATTAAAAATCAAATAAAGGGATACATCTATTGGCCTTTACAGATTTGCTTTTAACAATCGATTTTAATAAATTAAATAAAACGTTCAAAACAAACGGTAATAGGATTCACTGGCACTCATATAGTAAGATTCAAAGTACATTTATTGTCCTGTTCCAGGAACTTTAAAAGCGAACTTGATTAGATGTTTTAAACTTACGCAGAGAAGCATTTTTGAAATAGATTCAATTCCAAATATTCATTTAGTTCCTAAACTTTCATGAACAAAGTTATGACTTTGAACAGATGCTATCGACAAATCTGTATCCATTCATTAATCGTTTTGCCCTTTCAGTTGTGGGGGCGTTATAATGTGACAGTCAATTCCACTATTCGTTGGTAAAAGAGTATCCCAAGAAATGGTGGTGGGTGTTGGTGACTAGCTGCCTTCCCTCTCGTCTTACATTGCTAAATTAGGGACGGCTAGCGCAGATAGCCCTTGAGTACCTTTGCGCGAAATTCAAGAACAAACAAAACAAACATTAATCGTTTTCGTTATCTTTGAAAATGTAAATAAATTGGTGTATTAACAAAAATACTGTACGTTAAATATGTTTAAATTAGTGGTTGGTTTGTGGTAAGTTAGAATACAATACAGTTATTTATTAGAGAAGTATACATTAATGTTATCTTCCGGTCAGAGTCAACTTCCTACTTGATCAAATTTAAAAAGCAACGCTACCATGATCATAGTTAATTCAATACACTGTTGTTTCGCTGTTACTTAAAAGGTTAGAATGCATGTTTCATCAGTGGATGCTCTTGAGGTTATCGATGTTTTCGGTCGTAAATCCAATAATATCTTATAGGTTCAAAAATTTTAGAATAATTGGGTTAGTCTTAAATTCGTGTACTAAACTAAAAATGCAAACCAATCTCTATAATTAAACTATAACAATGAAATTACAATAAAACTATACATAAACGTTAACTAATAATATTAACGAAAGCAACGTTATAAAAATTGATTATATTTTACGTAATGTTTTAACCGATAACTAAGTTAGTTGAATTATGTTACGTTAGGGGAATGTAGCGCTGATGTATGTAACAAAGTCACCTGCCTTCACGGTGGACAATGTGTGGCCGAAAGCCTCAATCATGGGGTTTGTTTATGTCCGTTAGGTTACACTGGTGATTTCTGCGAACAAGGTGAGTGAAACATTTTTTTTTTAAATAAATGATTATTAATAAGATTTTATAAGTAAAAATAATATAGCTGTTATATCCAGTGCCGACAAGGCCTTTCATAAATACCATAACTCCTCAAACTGGCTATAATTCGAAAAATATCTGATAGTCGAGGCATTATTTATATTAGCAAATTACTTGTTTACTTAACCCTATTTACTGTTATTATAAATCGTGATTAGAAACTAGCAATGCACGCCGTAAGATAATTGGCATCTACACCTCTGAACAACTTCTGTATAATGTACCATTGTTAAACACTTGCCATCATGAAAAATGATAAGTTGGTCACTTAGCATCACTCCTTCTCAGGCTGCATTTTTCAAAATGCGTAAATTATGACGTAAATAAAAAAAACACTATGGAATTTAAAGAAAGGGGCTCAGATCGCCAAATTTTACGTTCCCCTCTGGTACGGCAGTAAGTCTTCGGATTTGCAACGCTAAAATCAGCGGTTCGATTCCCTTCGGTGGACTCAGGAGATAGCCTTATGTGGCTTTGCTATATGAAAATACACCCCCATATTTTACGATTATAAGTTTATTGACGTTCGAGGTTAAAAAAAATTTCTGAAGTATTTTTACTTCGAAACATGTAACCGGTGGTTCTGATGGTTGCAAAAATCTCTTGAAAACTGTAGGTAACGTTATTAAAAATATCGAAGTGAGTTTAGGTATAAGATTTATTGTGAGAGTCACGAAATTCTATAACTGCTACTAGAGAGAATGTTCTTCCTAGTTTTCGGTAAATATAGGACGATCTGCAATTCACAAAACATTATCGGACCATCGCAAAAAGAAGCGGAAAATAGTCACTTTTCGACCACAGGAGAGCTTTTCAGGTAAAAAGAAGCCAGATGGATACCAATTTTAGGCAGAGTGTATTTAGCCCATTGTATATCTTTGTGCTTAACAACAAACAAGCAAGTGGTGTTGTAGAAAGTTTCAAGCATTGTGTATATTCCACTTGTATCTCAGGCGCTGTTTATAAGAGGTCGTTTCAAAAGCCTATTACTGAAAAGAGTGTTAAAATATAAAATGATTTATCATGTTTCTTTGACATTTTTCCAAAATACGATTTGCTATAAGCATATACATATATATCGATATATACACGCACCAATATAAAGTTTATGTTAATACGTTTTCTATTGTCCTGATACGTAAATCACGAGTAACTCAAGCGGTAATGTTGACTTCTTGGATAAGCGATTTGTTAATTTTTTTTATCATATCGATCAAAGACGACTTCAGACTTTTCCAGATTTGGAAGCAGCTCTGATTCTGATATTGATTTATTTCTTTTTATTTTGTTCGGGCCAAGAACATTTAATATATCTATTTCGAAGGCACACACATTTTCGTTTTCAATAACACATCCCGTGTTCGATATTACAAGCTCGACTCTTTATCTCCTTCTGTTCGCAGCTGTGGAAATCGTTGTTCCATTTTTTACCGGATCCTCCTATCTACAGTATCCGGGTCTGGGCAGCTTGGCTCTTCTGTTTATTGAACTTCTCATAGTCTTTAAGCCCGAGGGACCAGATGGACTCCTTTTCTACAACGGATATAAAACAGATGGACCAGATGACTTCATTGCTATTGGACTGGTTGACGGATTTGTTGAATTTCGATTTGACTTGGGCACTGGACCTGCCGTTGTCAGGTAAGAATTTTATCCCCCCCTGTTTCCGTCTTTACTTGCTGGAACCCTCTTACATATATATCGTTGGATAAATCATCATTATTGGGCAAAAATATTCTACAACTTGAAAACATAACTGAAAGAGTGAAGTCTTGTTTAAAATGTGTTTAGGCTATTATGGTGTGAATGGTGTATTTGGAAGACTAATACCACGTGGCATGATAAACGTGTTTAAGCAAAAATATTAAGACGGTTGACAAAATGTTTTAAATATTGCCAGTTTAAGAACCGTAATAAATATCTCATCCTTTTAATAAAATTAGAACGTTCTCACGTGCTGATTTTCATACCTTTTAGGTTCTGTCTGCCTCGACACATTTATTTTAAACAAAGCCAAAAAATGCTCTTAAAAACAATTCATCGGTTAAGTTTTTGTAGATGTTTCCAAGATGACAAGAATAATTATTAATGTTATTATAGAGTTGCTAAATTGTTGTCTTAGTGAAGCAGGTTTGATTATAATAAAACAGAGAAAAGCCGCAGTTCCGATCTGAATATTGTTGAATATCATATTAACTCCAAAACACATTTATCTGTGTATACGTTTCGGACAGCGTTAAGTGCTGTCTTAGTTTTCATTTATTTGACATCTTATCACTGTTGGCAGAACTTTAGTGCACTTCTCAGGCCCTAATTTAAGGATCTTCTGACAGATCGCGAGGGATTTGGGCAGTAACATAGGTCCCCATTAGGACTCCGGGGAGATAACATTGGTGACGATAATAGGGAGTAAATTAGGGTTAAGGTTGACTTTCGGGAAAAGGTGGATGAATATTTTACTTGAGTACCAATTTCAGGACTTGTTTTATATTTTCGGTAGTCTTTTGATGTAGTAAATAATGAATAAAAAGAATATGTGATCGAATTTGTGGTGGCGCTTGTGGTAATCTATTTATCACTTACATGAAAGACCAGATGATGTCGTTACAGAAAAATGACCAGATTTTGAATATAGAACTTAAAGCAATATATCAAAAGATGAATGTGGGTTTACGTTATTTTGGTAGAATTATGAATCTCTGTATTTGCCGTGCAGAAAAATAGATTATATCTGGTTATAAGAATGTTTCGTTAATTGTTAATACTTGTCTTATAACAAGAAAAGACGGGAGGTTACACTATAGAATATTTACTCAGGTTTCGAATATTCTGTACAGTAACACGCTCGTTTGAAATGATCATATAACGAGTTGAAAAATCTGAACATAAGGTTCTTTAAAATTTGAAATAAATTACATACAATACGAATATACATCTAATGTTTATAATAAATTTGGTTTCCACAGTGTCTTTGGCATGTGAACTTAGCTTTATTTATGAACTAACTTTGCCCTGTCTCTTTGTTGTGATGCGACGTTTTGGTTTACTTTCTGATAGAGAATCCGGTGTGAGACGAAACGTCGTCTCAGAAGCAAATGAAGAGGCTACAGAAACCATGAAAAACTCATACGGTTTGAACAGATTAAGTATCCAAAACGAAAACTGGACATTTCATTATCCAGAAAGATGGTCATTGGTTAAATCAGAAATTGAAACGGTGCCAAAGTAACCGAGAAGCGGTGAGGGGAGCGTGCTAGTTACATTCATTGTTTTTCATTACAGGAGTCTGGAACCAGTAGCGATGAACGAGTGGCACACTTTGTTTGTGTCCAGGACAGGCCGTAATGGTATTTTAGAAGTGGACAGTCAATCCCGTGTAGAGGGTATGTCCCAGGGTGCCTTCACTCAGCTGTCCTTACCTCTGAATCTCTATCTGGGGGGCGTTCCTGATTTGGACGATGTAGCTGATAGCAAATCTTCGTTTTCAGGCTGTATTCAGAAGGTATGCATTCGGTGAAAAAATACTTTAGAATTTTCTTTTACTTTAACTGAAAGAGTCATATACAGTTTTCTTGTGATGTTTCTTAATGTATAATATCCTTACATGGCGATGAAGAAAAGTTAAACAGAAGACAACAAGCGCGTGTTCAGGAAATGTGCTAATCCGTACCACGTTATAAATAAACTTTCTACACAAGCATATCTTCTTATTTGCTCAATTAGCAAGCATTAGCAATCACCATCAGTGCAGAATTACCCGACTCTTCTTTAAATTGGTTAAGTCGCTCGACTAGCAATATGAGGGTAGGAGGTTAGAATCCCCGTCGCCTAACATTTTCATTCTTTTAACAGTAGAGCGTTATAATGTTATGGTCAATCCGCTATTTTTTTGGTAAGGTGGTAGTTCAAGTGTTGACGTGGGTGGCGGTACCAGCTGTCCTCTTGTAGTTCTGCAAGAAATCCATAATGAAACAAACAGCATGTTGAGTAGTGTCCCAAATCAGGGAAGACAACAGAAAAATTACATGGAAAACTCGCACTGAACACCTGCCCTCACACGTCGCTAATCACCACACCGAACATCTGTTCTAATACGTCGCTAACCACCACACCGAACACCTGACCTTACACGTTGTTAACCACCACACCGAACACCTGCCCTCACACGTCGCTAACCACCACACCGAACACCTGCCCTCACACGTCGCTAATCACCACACCGAACACCTGTTCAAATACGTCGCTAACCACCACACCGAACACCTGTTCTTACACGTCGCTAAAGAACACAAATTCATAACCAAAGATGGACGATCTTGTTTATGAGAAAGTCTTGTTTCATGTCATATATACAAATTCCCATTTTCTGTTCAGCCTTTGACAACCGTCTTCATTTTGATCGATTCTAATCTTATCACCAAGCATCAGTTCTAACGTCACGACCTCGTTCTTACTGTGATCCATTTTAAATGCATTAAAACAATTATAAACAGCTGCCAACAGTCGCTTATGCGAACATCGCGTGTAGACACTTTATGTTAAAAAAAAACGATTTTATTTCTAATTGAAAACCATCATGAAGTGTCAATTTAGCTCTTGTGAGTTGGATAATAATTTTGAAATACGTTCTGCGACCTTGACCCCAGGACTTTATTAAAATATGAAATAACTAGCAGTTGAAATCTACGTCAACGAGGAACAGTAACTTAGTTAAGTTCTCAGTGTTTTAACTGTCGTATTTACCCACTCATTTAAAACATTTTATTTCATTTTAAAATTTATTAAAAACGGGTAGACAAAATGTTGGCTTTGTGGTATCATTTTCAAAAATTAGTTTAACAAAAACGTTAAGGTGTTTATAAACGCGCAATAAAAGTTAATAATAATTGTTTTAGGTTCAAAACCTTCATTATCACAGTTAGTTTCGAGTAATCGTAGTGATGTTTCTAGATTTACCTATTTAGTCTAAAAGTTATATTTTTGGAAGATTAACTCCACTATTTCCTCAGCAGAAGCCAGCGCATTAGGTCCCCTTGTGACTTATTCATGACGTCATATCTGCACCCTGATAATGGAAAACAAAATGAACTTGTTCGTGACGGGAAACGGAGGCGAAACGGGAAAAACGTTATTAATATTGCAAATATGCATGCACAAAGGATAAAAATTTCGCAAAGCTGAGGATTACACGTCAGACAGTCAGACGTGCTTATATCTCTGCCAACATGCTATTTAGAACGAAACGTTCATCCTCGCCAGACTGGACATTAGTGCCGCCGAACGTCACGCCGTACCAAGTCGCCACATTGAACGCGCGAGCCAAGCCTGGGGCAACCATCGAACCGTCCAGGACCCGTATTTTACGCCGGGGCGGAATCCTCATCCAACCAGCCACTAATGCAGACCAAATTTATCTGTGCCAGCCATGGAACACTGAATTTTAAGTAAGTTGTTCCCCCACTTAAAGTCCAGTCAATCTTTATTCTGTATTCCTCAGGGGCGTCGACCCATCAATTCAACCGGAAGAAATTAGACAAACCATAGAACCCCAAATACAAGCCAAGGTATATGCAGTTCATCGAATTTTTTCAAAAAACAGTAACCATCCCACGCACTTCATGAAGATAGTGATAACGTCGAAGTACAGTGCTGACTGTATTTTACGTGACGGCTGTTATTACCATATATTTCATTTTAGAGCCGAACGCCCACATCGATGACCACTCAGTAACGGTTCAAACAAAGTTCCCAGATATCGCAAACAACCAACGGAAATCTTCCAACATGAAACTACTAATATTCCGCCGAGTCCAGATATAATTAGAAGAAACATGAAGACAGATTCAGACAACTCGACCCAGATGACGACAACTCCCTCTGTTAACAACACGCCAAGTTCCAGTATTTCAAGAAAGAAAAAGGACAGATCAAGCCAGACTTCAGTCCCAGTTCCACAGAATTCAACAACCAGCCAGACTCAAACCATTACCAAGATAACCATCGATGCGACAGTACAAACTGAAAAACAAACTACCTCCACGCAGAAAACTCAAAAAACGAGAAGAAACAAAGCATCACAGACCAGCGAAGAGCAACTCACTGAAGAACAGTCAGTAGTTCCACCATCGAGACCACGTTTTTCAATTGCACCAATGGGCCTCAAGTGTGTAAACAAGTTCAAGACGAAGTTACCACCGGATCTATAAGACCACAGCTAACAGTTTCCTCGTATACCACCAACATCGTTCATTAGTTTCTCTCTTTTTTTTTCTTTCTCTCTCTTTTTTTTCTTTCTTTCTTTCTCTTCCCAGCTACTTCCGGTCACGGTCTGGGAAGATTATACGGCGCCCAGGCCGTGAAAGTGGGTTTTCTCGGGGTACTCCAGTTACCCCCACATCAAAATCTCTGGCATCGGACCTGTAGGTCCCAGCCTCATTCTGAAAAGGGCCGTTTACCCAGTCACAGGGTATCAAATCAATCACAGTAAATTTTAAAAATCAATTCGCCAGCAGTCAGTGTACTCCGTCCTCAAGCCAAGGCCTGGCTCACTTCACTTTCGCTGCTCTCGTTCAGTTCTCCCGTCCTTCCTCTCACTCACAAATACCCCACTCCATTTTTGAAATATTAAAAATAAAGTAAATATTCCACGGATATTTCAAAAAAATTCTCACGTAAGGGAACGAAGAGAAACTACAACGTTCCTGAACTCCCCAGTTGGAGAGAGAACTCTTCAAATTTCTCTCTCTCTAAACTAAACCCCCTGCCACGTTAGTTTGCGTTGGATTACATGTCGCGTAATAAAAAGTTTTTTTTCCAGTATCATATACGAAATAGTTCCATTATAGTATGATAGTTGGTTGTTTTAAGATACTCGAGTAAAACTATACAAGGGCTGGTTACTCAACCGCTTCAATTCTAGAAGTGTTAAATTAGAAAGTGCGCAGCAAGACAACACCACCCACCAACAACACTCATCATACCAAAAATTGTGTTTTGAACGTCATTCGTACAAAGAAACAACAGGACACGAACCATGGTTCCCTTCACAGTCTGCACGCTAACCACTTGGTCACGCCAGGTCCAATCATAAATGATGAACTAAACCACATCACCAAGGATAGAGAGTCACAAAACAACACAGTTTCCTTTCTCTGCATTAACAACACATGTATTTTTCACACGATATTTTGGTAAGACTTTGGCAAGTAAGAGTAAGGTTCATCTGCGGTATATATTCATTTTTTTATCTGTTTCCTTGACCTTCCACATGACTCGATTTTGCGTGAATTTTATATATTTTTTCGTTTTTCTTCCTTCCTTCATCAAAGCAACGCCACGTAATCAGGACCCGATTAATGTAAGTTTTAGCTAATATTTGCGAAGGGCAGTGATTATAGTAACTCGGACTTGCTTCAGGTATTCTAGTCTCACGAATCTTTTTTTTTTCACTTGCATAGCTGGCGTGGACACTTTATGACCAGAGTCCTGTGTCTAGACTCAATAATCCGCAAACGCAAACTAACGTGGCAGGGGTTTAGTTTAGAGAGAGAGAAATCAGAAGACTTCTCTCTCCAACTGGGGTGTTCAGGAACTTTGTGGTTCCTCTTCGTCCCCTTTCGTGAATTGTTATTAGGAATAGTTTTTTTATTATTATTACTCTTTTTGGGTGGAGGATGTCATTCTAAATGTTGTCTTGGGCGGAGGCAAAGGCAGCACCGGAAAGAATGGCCGGGTCCCGTCCCGAAAGGAAAAAGTCAAGCAAATATGAACTTGGATACAATTCAATTCAATTCAAACGACCCAACTCAGGGTCCGGCAGTAAAGTCAATAATCCAGTGCTGCACACGATACTTATCTGAGAGATGTTTGAGAAATTTGGTCGTTAAAATGAATCAAATAAATGTTAATGACACGTATTTGGATACCAGACTTGGAGTTCCTTTGTTAATTCCAAAAATATGGAATAGCTAAAACATAATCAAGAACATGGAAGGGTTTACTTAGGTAGAACAGCAGATGGGAGATTATAAACCTGCGAAGTTTGGACATCACGCAAGATGCGTGTATTATTTAACGAAGTAAGCTGATCAACAATATTAAGTCATGACGATTATAAATATACTCAGCAAATTTTAAAGTAATTGAAAGACAATTGCGTGTTAAATGACAGACACGTTGCTATACACGATTTGGCCTGAAATAGTTAAATAAAAATGTTTAAAAAAACTGCGAGGTATGGTTTGGATCAGCTTGTTTTTAAGTTCCGTGCAAAGCTACACGAAATCTATCTGCGCTAGCCATCCCAAATTTAGTAGTGTAAGACTAGAGGGAAGGCAGCTAGTCGTCACCGCCCACCACCACGTCTTGGGCTACTATTTTACCAACAAATAGTGGGATTGACCGTAACATTATAATAGCCCCTACGGATGAAAGGTCGAGCATGTTTGGTGCGACGGGGAATCGAACCCGCGATACAGCCTTGGTAATTTTACCATTAATAAAACTTACATGTACAGTAGGTGTTGTAAATCTTTAATGTTTGCTGTTTAAGACAATAATGATTTATAAATTCTTCGCTAAATCCATCACATTCAGTTGGTGTTAAAAGTAACATTAACTCTTGTTTGATACTTGTTCACAAGATCTCTGTGGTCTAAGCCTGAAACAGGAGTTGTATTATTAGCACTTTCATCGATTTCTGATTTCAGCTGAATTGGTGAAACATTCTACCACGTGCGTATAAGCTTCGCGTGGAGACACCACAAATTTACTAGCGGCGATATTGGATAATTTCAAAACTTCTCTGTTTGTGTGTGACGTGATCTGGTTACGAAGAAAAGCCTAACACCGGGGTATAAATAATAAAAATGGTTACATTTAACTGTACGAATCACCAGAGTCTGTTGACAAGGGAAGAGTTATCACAACTAAGTTAATCTTATTAAATATATAATATAGATTTATAATTTACTAGCTAAGTTTGGACTTCACTTTGCAATAAGGTTCTACACTGGAGAGACCACGCCTGCGCAGTAATGTCGGAATTTTTATTTCCACACTAGCAGCTTCAGCGAGGTCAGAGATCAAGATTTGGTTTGCTTTGAATTTCGCGCAAAGCTACATGAAAGCTATCGGCACTTGCCGTCCCTAATTATCAGTATAAGACCAGAGATCATCACCACCCGCCGCCAATTCTTGGGATACTCTTTTATCAACGAATAGTAAAATTGGCTGTCCTATTATAATGCCCTTACGGATGAAAGGGCAAGCATATTTGATGTAACGGGGATTCGAACCCGCCATCCTCAGATTATGAGTCGAGTTTCTTAACCACCTGGCCGTGCCGGACCAGTTCTTGACGAAATCCCATAAGAACGCTTTAAATGAACATTGCAAACATATCCGGTGTTTAGTGGTTATCAGAACCACATGGAGGCAGCGAAAGAATGCTGAGATGATAAACGTTAAGAAGAAACAAAGTTTAAGAAATTAAAATAGAGAAGAATAGGCCTAAGTATCGAGGCTTTATTGATATTGTTGTTAAAAAAACATAAAAGGAAACGTAGTTACTGGAAACGTTTTTAACTTAGCAAACGATGGTTAATTGAAAGAGACCTCAAACTTAAAAAAAAAACTTGATTTGTTTTGAATTTCGCGCAAAGCTACTCGAGGACTATCTGCGGTAGACGTCCCAAATTTAGCAGTGTAAGACTAGAGGAAAAGCAGCAAATCATCGCTATCCACCACCAGCTCCTGGGCTACTCTTTTACCTAGGAATAGTAGGATTGATCGTAACATTATAACGCTCCCATGCCTTATCCACCTCACCTGGCCATGTCGGGCCTAATGGAACGTTAGTCTACAAAAAGGGAGACGCGAACTACAATATAAGTTAAAGCATATTTTTAAAAGGTAGCACATACAATATAGTCTAACAGGTCCTCCAATTGCACAGCAATATACCTTTGGACTTACATCATCGCTATCCACCACCAGCTCCTGGGCTACTCTTTTACCTAGGAATAGTAGGATTGATCGTAACATTATAACGCTCCCATGCCTTATCCACCTCACCTGGCCATGAATTCCAGAATTCGGGTTTAGACACTCGTGGTGGGCAGAACACAGATTGTGTAGTTTTGTGCATAATTCCAAACAACAATCTAGTCAGACGTAACGTAAGTCTATAAAAAATTGAGACAAGGAATATGGTATAATGTAATATAACTGGACGTAGATCTGTAAAAATCGACACACAGAATATAATATGCTTCGACATTTAACACAATAAACACGAAAAAGTAAGATTAATTTAGTTTTCAAATGCCTAAATAAAGCAAACAGATTATCTGTGATACTGCTTAGGGGAAAACTTAATTTTTATAAATAATACAAAACTACAAGTTGAAAGTTCAAAATTGTCGCTGTTGGTTAAGAGATAGCAGGGAATGAACTAAATAAATTTATAAAACATATTTTTTAATATTCTTCAATTACTTTGATTTGTTTCAGAAACTTACGACTGATGAAAGTCATTCAACTTACGATGTTTCAACTCTCGTGCTATCATTGGACCTGCTTCCTCCATCGGGTCAAGATCTGTCCGTTAGCCATAAATACGTATTATTGGCTAACACCACAAATCCTGCAGAAATAGATTTCTGCGAAAGAGAGCGTGGTCTCTCTTCAACCACACACATTATGTTCAAACTTCCTTTCTCTATGAATGTCATTTTTCCAAAGGCATGTTTTAGCAGGCTAAAGGTAGAATGGGGGGCCTTATAAGTATGTTGTTAAATGAAATGCTGTTTGTATCTTTATTTTTCGACCATCTGTGTTGGAAAGATTTCTAGGTGAGGCTGAAAATTTGTGACGCTTTTGCATCATTTAATAATATCGATATACGAACATTCTTACTTTGGAAGAAAACTGACAAAAATCTTTGAGTCATAGGTTTATCTGTAGTGGTCTCATACGGTGTCTCTTCGAACCTAATATATGTGCAACGACACACGGAATTATATTTGTGTATTCAAATAGTTCAACTCTCTCTCTTTTTAGGGGCTGGCATGGCCGAGCGCGTTAAGGCGTGCACTCGTAATCCGAGGGGCGCGGGTTCGCGCCCGCGTCGCGCTAAACATGCTCGTCCTCTCAGCCGTGGGGGTGTATAATGTGACGGTCAATCCCACTATTCGTTGGTAAAAGAGTAGCCCAAGAGTTGGCGGTGGGTGGTGATGACTAGCTGCCTTCCCTCTAGTCTTACACTGCAAAATTAGGGACGGCTAGCACAGATAGCCCTCGAGCAGCTTTGTGCGAATTTCCAAAATCAAACTCTCTCTTTTTAAGACTTGATAATTAAACTTACTCTGAGGCGACCGGAAGTCACAAACTGTAAATTAGTAAAGGTTAATAGTTTAAAGTTTTTATCTAGATATCGTTACGACTAGCTGAAAGTTTATTTAGTGACTGTTGACAAAAACACTTTAATGATTAGAATATCGCACCTCAATTTTTATACAACTTGTCCATTGTTTGGTGTTCCTTCCTGCACTTAAAAGATGGTCAAAATAGAGTCTGGATCACATCAACATAATTCTAAAGGACAAATTAGTCACGTGCAAAATAAAATAATTTTTGTGTAAAAAATTCTGTCCTTCATAAAATCACTGATGCTGTAAATTACTGGTTAAAGAAAGCACTTGATGCTTTAACTCCAAGTTAGTATGTGAAATATTGAGGTTGATTCTTCGTGCAGAAGTCCTCTCTTCCAGGGGTGCAACAAAATTCGAAGTAACGCAAACGTAAGCGTACTTTTGTATTTACAAATATAAAAATTTAACGAATTTAAGACGAGTTTTTCCAATGCGAACATAAAAGCGAAACATCTAATAATTTGATATAAGAGTAACTTTTCTTATGAAATATGAGAGACAGCGATACACGGGGATTACTTTCATGTGATATGCCTTTCTTTAAAAGTTTGAGTGGAGAAAAGGCGCCAACTCTTGGGCTACTCTCGTCCGGTGTGTTTCTCCAGTGAATGATAAAACTCTCACAAAGCGATTGGTCTAGAGAAATCTATAGCCAGTGTCAACATTTTTAATATAACCAACCAAAGTGTGACCCAATTTCAATGAAAATGAGTCACTTGCATAAAAGTACATATGATGTTTTGTGAAAAAACTCGTACGTGATGGAGAAAAATCGAGATTATTCTTGGATTAAACGTACAGGAATTACTGTATAACATGCATAAATCAAGACAATAACGCCATCACAGGCGTGTATTATCAATTTATGTTAAAATGGACTGAGTGTAGTCTAATGATTCATGAATCTGTGGATTCGTGGTTCGAGTACTTTTGTCGGGAAACGCACATCGTTCTTTAAACACCGGTGCGGCGAAGGCGTGACACGGTCAAGTCTCACTATTTGGACACACAACAATTATTAGCTGTCTGCCCTCTAATTTGTCAATTGGAAAATTATGGAGCGTTTAGTTCCATAACTTTACGCTAACATTTTAAAGCAAGCAAACCTTTTAAAAAGTTAAGCGTTTTGAATATCTTTGAGAACACTTTTTAAATTTCAAAGTCGAAGCTAAAAATAATTCTAAACTATCATCACACTATCATCAAAAGGTTTTCATCAAACGTTAGACACATTAAACAGTTAATGATAACAGACTTTTCAATAATTTATTTTTACATTTAACCGGATCATCAAGACGTCAGGTAAACTTCTTTATTTAAAAATAATAATTCGAATTCCCGCAGTCAAAGAAAGGTTCGCATTATATTCAATATCATTGTTAAAAAACAGTTTATTGTAAAAACAAATTGCAATCTGTGGACCTCGGGTTCGAATCTCCGTCACAAAACATGCTCGCCCTTTCAGCTATGAGAGAGTTATAATGTAAGGTCAGTCTTCTTATTCGTTAGTAAAAGATAGCCAAAGAGCTGACGTCTAGTGGTGTTGACCAATTGCCGTTCCCTAAGAAAGACGAGACATCCTTGAAATCTTAATATTCAGAGATTTGTTTGTTATTGTTGTTGTTGTTTTTTTCTCTTGAGGTTTAGCTTATATTTTGAGTTCAACAAATTGATTCTTACAGGTATTATTCCAGAGAGTAATTTCCAACGAAGTAGACTTTGACGTCAATAGTAAGGAGAATATCCTGATGGAGGTCATACTCTTAATCAGGAAATTATTATTATATTTTACTTACGTCATCCTTTATTTGTGTGTGGATGTTTGTTTTATTTAATCTCAAAACGTTTTTACTCTTCAGGTTATCCTCAACAACAAGCCACTGAAGCTAGTAGAAGATGCTCTGTCTGGAGTAAATGTCATCAACTGTAATCACCAGTGTGCTGATAAGCCTTGTCAAAATGGCGGAAGCTGTGTTCCAAAAGTAGACTTCTATGCATGTCACTGTCCACTTGGTTTTGCTGGCAACAACTGCCAACAAGGTGAGAAAACGTTTTTAAACATTAGAAGGTCTCTGTAAAATAAAATAAATCATAGCACAATCTGTTGTTGTTAAAGGATGGAAAACGTTGTTTGTTGTTGTTTTACAATCAGAAAGAATTATTAGTCGTTACTCTAATTACCATTACTCAGAAAGCAATAAAGAATTACTTAACTTACAAGTTTATGTTTGGAAGACATTTACAGTTAATCGAAGTGTTAATCTCTCAATGCAAACTCAATTAAAACATTTATAGGACAGTCTTAGACTCTTGATCAGGATTTAAGATTAGATTATTTCTAATTAAAGATCCATCTACAGAGTTCTACTTTTCTGTGAGAGTTGTATATAGCTGAAACGTTGATGTGTTAGATGCACTTAGGTTTTTCTTCCAAGTACAGTTACTCTCTAGCAATAATAGTTCACTAAATAAGAGTTTCTGGTTACTCTCCTGCCTTCAATTAACTTCTGCAGTTTGTAAACAAATGTTACTTCCAAATTTATGATCATTCAGTTAGACATCACAACAAAATAGGCTTGTTTGTTTCCGAATTTCTCAGAAAGCTACACGAAGGGTAGCTGTACTCGTCATTCTTAATTTAGCAATGTAAGGCTAGAGGGAAGGCATCTAGTCATTATCACCCACCGCCAACTCTTGGGCTACCAACGAATAGTAGAATTGACCGTCCCATTATAACGCCCTCACGTTTGAAGGAGCAGGCATATTTAGAAGTCCTAATTTAAATATAACAGTGTTTCTATGCAGGTGTTATTGAAGAGTCACATAATGATGTGTTAATGTGTTGTTTTTTAGCGTTCTTCATTTATTTGTCAACCTTCAATGGCCCATTTGTCACAATAAAAATACTAAAACGGTAAAACATGCCGTTCCATCCGAAAGCATTTATCTGAAGATTTGAACGGTGAGAATATTATGACATTTAACAAAGAGAAAAATCTAAAACAAATGGAAACATGGGATACAATGTAGGGAAAATCATTTGTGGTTAAACACATGAAATCATATATAGCTAGACAGATAGATTACAGTGTTCTCTGAATGTGGAGGTCTGACATCACATGGTGATTAGGTCACATCTGTGGGTCGCAATTTCGAATCTCGTCATCGATCATGTTTGCCCTTTCCGTCGAGGGGGCATTATAACAGGATTCTATTCTCGTTGGTAAATTAGTAGCTTAAGAGTTGGCATTGGATGATGTTGATTAGGTCTTCTGAAATAATATAAGTGTAGAAGTTATACAAGTTTCTTATAACTTAAGAACAAGCCGAAACTGAAACGAATTAAACAAAATACGTTGTATCAACTGAAAAGATCCCAGGATACAGCCCCACAATGTCCCACATCTATATCACCCTTCAATTCCTGCAGACAGCTGTGGGAAGGTGACCGTTTTCCCAAATAAAGAATTAATTGAAATAAAAAAACAATGAAAAATAAAATAAATATATAATAAGGAAATAAGGAACTACAATTTGGGTGCAAAGAAGATGAAAACTTACCTTTTGATGGTAGCATTCCAGCCCTAAAATTTTAGAAAGGCACTAATTGACAGCACAGCAAACTAACTATACCATCACGAAGCGTCCCCTCAAGTTGTCCAAACGTACTAGTACAGCTCCCAACCAACACCCTTTTTTCAAGTCTACAATGACTATCAAGCTCTAAAAAACTCTTTATGTGTGGCAAGGTGTACATCCGCATAAAATAGTGCCAAGTTGTTAAATCGCCTTATTCGTAACTAAAAATAGTTATTAGAAATTTTAAATAAAATTTCTCTAATTTTTATTTTTGATATTTATTTAACACATTATTATATTTGTTACAGAATAGTTTTATAATTTTATTTAAAGTTTCTTTATTAAATCCAGCAACAATTAATTTTTATCAATATTTCAACATTAGTGATAAAATATTGTAATTTATTACACATTTTACAATAACGGGAAAATGTTACATATGCTTTGATGAAATACAACTCAAGAAGAACCTAAAATTGGCTGAATCAATAAAAAAATGTACGAAAGACATTTACACGTGTTCTTTTTTATTACGTTAAGCGTGATAAACATCATACATAATTATTTTAAGATCATTAATTCGTTTTATTGTAATTCGCTTGCAGGAAACTGGAAAGTGTACTCTGCTCTTCGCAAAATAGCGTTTCTATTGATCGTCACTAAGTGCGTAGTTATTAGAACATTGTGTGTTTGTGTTTTTCTTGGAGCAAAGCTCTCTGCCGAACCCACCGAGTGGAATCGAACTGCTGATTTTAGCGTTGTAAATCTGGAGACTTACCACTGTACTAGCGTGGAGAAATTAGCATAAGCTAAGAGCGTTTTAATTCGCTTTTCTTCTGAGAAGAACGTCCACGAGATTCTCAGAACTGTATTAAAACCAAGATTACGCTGTTATACGGGTCCGGCATGGCCAGGTGGGCAAGGCGTTCGACTAGTAATCTGAGAGTCAGGGGTTCGAATCTCCGTCACACCCAACATGTTCGCCCTTTCAGCCATTGGGGCATTATAATGTGTACGGCCAATCCCATTATTCGTTGATAAAAAGAGTAGCCCAAGAGTTGGCGGTGGATGGTGATGACTAGATGCATTCCCTCTAGTCTTACACTGCTAAGTTAGGGACGGCTAGCGCAGATAGCCCTTGTGAGATTGAAAAGTATTGAAGCAGCTAAAATGAAGTTGTGAATATTCTATAATATTCTGTAAAAGCACTATCCGTTTTGTATGAAACGAAGCAAAGTTGAATAATTGATATTTTTAAATTGGCCGCACCAGAGGGTGCTAAAACATAGAAGTATTTTAATTAGACGTTTGTTTTGTCTGTTGTTAATGGGCTGTATGTGCCGTACCCTCTCAATGTTTATTGTTACAAACCCTCAGACTTACCGCTCAGCCACCAGTAACGTTTACACAGTACTAACACAGAGCTGAGGAAGAAAAGTATTGCGATACGAAAGTATAAATACGACATTCCATTTGAGAGACAAAATATTTGGTTAAAGAAGTTTATGTTAAAATTTATTTGACTCCCATGCTTTGAGATCTTTAGTAATTTAACAAGTAAAGGCATTTTTGAAGAAACTAGAAATATATGTAATTTTCATGTGTGTTTTTTTTTCTTGAAGAAAACGTGATGGAATGCTGGAAAGTCAATATGTTGGAAAGAACTTCGGAATATTCTGTAGGCACGTGCTTGAGAGATGCCATAACGCTGGTAGACAATGAAATGATTGGATGGATGTAAAGTATTATTTGAAGTACACTTGTGTAGAAGCGCAGATAGCACTCGTGAAGCTATGCGCGAAATTCAAAACAAACAAACAAACAATCACCTGTGTAGAATATAATTTCTGATTATATATTTTCTTTCTTTGTAGAGATTAGAGAGATGATAATGAAATCCATGTTCTCGGGAAACAGTTATCTCTACTACGCAGACGAAGACATCATGACACGGTATTCTGTTATTGTTTTTGTTGGTTTCCTTTTACATCTATCTTGTTATTTGTCGAGATTAAAGATGGCCATTCTAACTTGTTTACAGAATGATAGAACAGTTATGTATTTCTCTACACCTACTCTGACAGATGTTCCAAATGTGCACCGCTAATGTCAGACCAGGCACTTGTAATGCTAATGAGACACAGTATCGCACCATTTATGTGTAATGATAAAGAGACAACATTAAAAACAAGTACTTGTGATGTTAGTGAGACATAGCATCACAGCAGGTACTCGTAGTGTTAATGAGAGATGGTCACAAAAAGCACTTGTAACGCTAATGAAATCCCTTCTACTTACTCTAATAAAAAGAGAAAAGAGAGACAGTGAAACATGAACATTAAGGGAAAAAATCAATATTTGCAAAATGTCATTAGATGAGTCTGAATTTTGCTTCACTCTGTAAAATTATCTGGTTCTGTGATTTTTTCTTTCATTATCAGTTATAATAGAGGTGTTATTTAAGGTTTTGCTCGAGATAATTTCATTCCCTATACATTTAACACCCCGTAAGTTAACCCCTTATAATAAATCAGATAAGCCTCTTTTGTTCTGATTGCCAAAAACTCAATTCATGTTCAATTGCACCTTTTGATCTTCACTGATGATCCCTTAAATTTAAGCGCAAACTTAGAATACAGTTTGCCATCTTAAGAGTTGATCGCTTTTAATCTTTAGTAATCATGGAATCAAAACACCAATTTATAAAAAAAAAAAATGATTTTTTTGTGTGTGTGTATGAAAAATCTGAGATGCACATATATAAGAGATATATCACGTGGTTTGGGATTACAGTTCACATGCTAAACAAACGAGTGAAGCTGTTAGGGTTCTGATAAAGCTCAAAACGTAGAGTAATTAGTAGCCACGGTTCTTATGTCAAGGATTTTGTTAATGTCATGTAACAAAGACCTCGTGGCTTCTAGGTCTCTGGAGTATGAAACTTGTTAGAAAAAGTAATTGGTCGATAAGATATTTCCTTTCTAGCCTGTTTCGTTTTTCTCACGAGCTGCTCACCAGTGTAGTTAGTTGACTTTTGATTTATCTTGTCTCATTAGTGTTTCATCAGAAAGAAAACTTTCTCCGTGTTTTTGGCCGTCAAACTAATTTAATGTTTATAACTCACGAAAATTAACCTTTTAGCAATATTACTGATGTTTGTAAAACCTTATTAAGTATAATGGTTTCTTTGAATTTCGGGTTCGAGAAATCTTATCGTATGGAAGAATGATTAATAGCTTATTTGAATTACAACAAATTACCTGTCCACTTTTCTGTGTAAGTATATAGGACAGCTCTATAAGCACCCAGAATGTTGGACCTTCTTATGATTGTTACACCAAAGCACCCATGTAGTGCTTGTTTACTATTACCTTAATCAGTGGCCATGTCTTAAAATAACTGTTAGGGGGTGGAGGGAAGCCTTTGAAGTGGTTGCAAGGTATTTTGTGTCACGCATCCAAGTTCACTAATTAAAGGTGAGTGAAGTAAAACTGGTCACCATCATATGCAGGTCTGATACATGTTGTCGAATGCAGTTCAAAATGTTAATTGAGGGTTTATTTTCATTCCTGTTATGATTCATCAAGTATAACTGAATGTTAGTCGAAACAAACGGGTAACGGTTTCAGATTTAAAAACTAAGGAAAAAGTTAGGACTAATTGGAAGTTTGACCAAGTATAAAAGAATGTTAGTCGAAACAAACGGGTAACGGTTTCAAACTTTTATAAACAGAGGAAAAAGCATTTGGTAACAACATAACCAAATATTCCATTTTTATCAAAATATTCCTTTTTTTATTATAAGCTCGACGCTTTTTTTTTTTCGACAGATACTTAATTTAGTGAGAACATTCAAATGCTCACCACTTACCACTGTAGCTTATAGAATCTGGAATATATTATACAGGAAAACATATTTGTTTCATGTAGTATTTCTTTATGCTAGTTTGTTGATCGCTTAACACCTTGTCAACTTGTTTCAATTGTACTAACTTGGTGCTTTCTTAATAAGTGAATAAGTAGTGTCAATGCTTTGAATTCCTAGGGTACGAGGAAGGAAGTTTGACATCCAGTTTCGTGTGAAGAGCTACTCCCATGATGCACTAGTTCTGTGGGCAGGAAACAAGAAAGCGCCATCTTCTGGAGACTTTCTGGCTCTGGGAATCAAAGATGGCTTCATTCATCTGCACTATAGTTTAGGTTCTGGAGAGGTCATTCTTGTTCATAACTCCTCACGAATAGATGACGGGAAGTGGCACTCTGTTCGGGCACTAAGGTAATGATGGTCAGTCCTTGAACTAGTCCTTCATAACTTAACATCATGTCGTCATCCTATCTTGTGTGAGGTAACTTATAAGTCCATTCTTCAAACAAGTTCAGCCGAAGTGGTTAGTTTCAGTATGGCGCACTTACTGCGTCACCAGATTTTTTTAAGACTGGAATATTGTTTTCCAAAATGGTCCTGTATTCTGTATAAATGGACAAATCGTATAATACCAATAATATACGATCTCGTTTCCCTGCAAAAATTTAATATGAACGGTATAAGTCTACCTTCAAACGTTCTGTATTAACTGAGTTTCATATCGTGACAATTATTCATGCAATAAGGCCTAGATCACCGTTATAAGCATCCAGAGGCAGGCCATCATATGGCCGTCACATTAGAGCACTCAGGAGTTGGAGTTGTTTTTTTTTCTGACTTTTGTGACCGGTAAAAGTTTCAGTCAGTGTTTTTGATATTAACACTTTCAATGTAAAGAAAGACATATTACTGAAAGTGTAAACATGTTTCACATCTTCAATAAATGTTACAGAATGTAAAACCTTTATTGAATATCCAGACTGTCAAAACACTTCCCCAAACTATGGTTATGTATATAGCAATACTATACTATAAGTATAATATCTACTGTGTCGTAAGTACGATATCAACTCTACAACTGTGTCATAAGTTCAATATTTAATTCACAACTGTGGCACTTATTATGTCATAAGTTCGATATTTAATTCACAACTGTGGCACTTATTATGTCATAAGTTCAATATTTAATTCACAACTGTGGCACTTATTATGTCATAAGTTCGATATTTAATTCACAACTGTGGCACTTATTATGTCATAAGTTCAATATTTAATTCACAACTGTGGCACTTACTATGTCATAAGTTCAATATTTAACTCACAACTGTTTCATATATCGTGTCATAAGTTCGGTATTTAATTCACAACTGTGGCACTTATTATGTCATAAGTTCAATATTTGACTCACAACTGTTTCATATATCGTGTCATAAGTTCAATATTTAATTCACAACTGTTTCATATATCGTGTCATAAGTTCAGTATTTAATTCACAACTGTGGCACTTATTATGTCATAAGTACAATATTTAACTCACAACTGTTTCATGTATCGTGTCATAAGTTCGATATTTAATTCACAACTGTGACACTTATGTTATAAGTTCAATATTTAATTCACAACTGTGGCACTTATTATGTCATAAGTTCGATATTAAATTCACAACTGTGGCACTTATTATGTCATAAGTTCGATATTAAATTCACAACTGTGGCACTTATTATGTCATAAGTTCGATATTTATTAAACCATAGCAGTAACATTTACTGCGACTTAGATGAGATATGTTCTGTTCAATGACTTCGATATTTATTAAGTCATAAAACAATATTTACTGTGTCACACCCAGGATATTTACTGTTCAGTAATGTTTAGTTTGTCGTAACATCAGTATTCTTCAAGCCACAATTACTGTACTTAATAAACCGTAGTTGAATTCAATATGTTTTTATTATAAATACAAGTTCGTTTTGAATTGCAAACTTTTTGACTCATAAAGATACAGTTGATTTCGTTTACAAACTTACGTCACAGCACGTTAACTCTCAGTAAGACTCTAGTTAAACGTGTGCTCACTTTTACGAACATTTTCCTATAATGTGCACTATTATTGCACTATTATTTATTTTCCGGCATCACATATCATCTTTTAAGTATAAGTATGCTATGATTTCGTGCAACAGGAGAACAAATTTGTTTACTTCTAGCATATTTTGGTGATTGATGGCTGCTCCCTTAATAGTAATCTGAGCACGCCAAGCTCCATAATTAAATAGAACTTTCAAGTGTTTTTCTAGTTGTGATGACGTAAGATTTATGTAGCCAATTACTGCCTTGTAAGTGTTTAATTACCATGTTAATCGATATTTGAGTTCAAAACTGTATTATTCACCACGTTCTTTAAGTCTCTCTTCTGTTCAGGTACGAACAACGGGGTTCCTTATTAATTGATGATGGTTCCATAGAAATGGGGTCCTCTGGTGGACACTTGAGCGAACTCAATGTTAATAATGGGCTTTACCTCGGTAAGTGGTGCATTGTCATTCTATTTTTATTACATTACAAAATATCAGCAGTTTGTACATGTTTTGTCCTTATGGTCACTTTTAAAATATGTTTAATTGGATTTGTATTGCAGTATACAGGGATGGACAAAAAAGTGGCCTTCTCGAATATA
Source organism: Carcinoscorpius rotundicauda (assembly GCA_011833715.1). Taxonomy (NCBI): domain Eukaryota; kingdom Metazoa; phylum Arthropoda; class Merostomata; order Xiphosura; family Limulidae; genus Carcinoscorpius; species Carcinoscorpius rotundicauda. The sequence goes on along the minus strand of CM022392.1, from coordinate 167,902,165 downwards.
TTGTTCATTTGTTACATTTGATAACAGAGATATGTGTAAAACTACAAGTCGTTAGAAAGTACTGGATGAGATGTGTTTAAGAAAGAAATCAATTCTTAATTTTAACATTTTTATAAATAACTGAGCTTTATCTGACTGTAGTTACATTTTATCATAAATAGAAGAGTTCTGTAGTTAGCCTACAAAATGATCAAACAAGTGTCTCTGGAATTGTAGAGTTGTTAAAAAGACATCTTAGAAGTAAGAGAATTGATGCCACGGAATGACCAGGTCAATCATCTGCGATGTGTGTGGAATGGCCAGGTCAATCATCTGTGATGTGTATGGAATGATTAGGTCAATCATCTGCGATGTGTATGGAATGACCAGGTCAATCATTTGTGATGTGTATGGAATGGCCAGGTCAATCATCTGTGATGTGTATGGAATGACCAGGTCAATCATTTGTGATGTGTATGGAATGGCCAGGTCAATCATCTGTGATGTGTATGGAATGACCAGGTCAATCATCTGATATCAATTCGATTAAAAATTTACGGACCGAGTTAAACCGATTAACTGAAGATCGCAAGCCAAACACTGAAGATGAACTTATTGAAGTACCCAAATAAGGGTAGCAGTCAATCACGCAGAAATATCCGCACAAACTCATTGAAAGCAAGCCATGAAGTAGTGGTGAAATCCAAGGGAATGGGGACCTTGTGAAACTGGTTGTGTTATTTTTATGTTCGATTATTTGCAGACAAACGCGCAGAAAATCTGAGAAACAACAGCAGGTGCACAACACTTTTTATGATGATGTGTAAATAAAATAGTGAAAGCTCGTGCTTTACTAAAGCCAATGTTAAAATTAGGATTTGAGACTAGTGCAATCTAAAAACATATAGTTTCTCTTATCTAGTAAATAATTTAACAAATTAATAACATTTTCATAGGGGATACTTTTTTTGTCCATCCCTGTGCAAAAGAACGTCTTATTTTATCCTAAATAGAAATATCACTCTAATTCCGTCCTAACTATTCGTGATGAAACTTCTGTCTCTCAGGAATAGATCTAAACTACTTTCTCAGTACTCAGTGGCATGGCCACTTGGTTAGGATGCTCGACTCGTAATCTGAGGAACGCGGGTTCGAACCGTCATACAAAACATGCTCGCACTTTCAGCCGTGGGGGCGTTATAATGTAACGATCAATCCCACTATTCGTTGGTAAAAGAGTGGCCCAAGAGTTGGCGGTGGGTGCTGATGACCAGCTGCCTTCCCTCTAGTCTCACACTGCTAAATTAGGAACGGCTAGCGCAAATAACCATCTCGTAGCTTGGCGCGAAATTCAGAAACCAAACACTCGAAACGTTAATTAAAAAGCTAGGACTTATTTTAGTTCAGGAAAAAACAAAATAGGGCAAAAACACTGTGCCTACGTTGTATATGTTGTCCTTCTTCTCACATATTTAGTCATGTTTGGGTTATTTCATAACTCTTTAACATCTGTGCATTGTAAGTTTGTTCTCTGTTGTCGGTTATGCGTTGTTTTTTCTTTGCCCTCTAACATTTTTGCCTAATATTCCAATAACAATCAATCGTCTTCAAAAAACAGAATTACGAAAGCTAAAAGGAAATGAAAAAGAGAATTGTTATGAAGCACTTTGCTACACAAAAGGCTATCTCTGCTTTGTCCACTACAAGTGTCGAAACCTGGTTTGTAGCAGTGTCCTCAGACATGCTGCTCTCGCCACTGGAGGGCATGAAAAAAACCATATACGACTGTGGCATTATATTTTATTTAACCCTAAGTTGATTCATTCATGTTATGTTGGATGTTATGAAACGCGTGCCAACTAAGTAATTTTTCTGTGTTTCAGTGCTTGATTTCTGCTGTAAGTCTTTAGTCCTGAAATTCAAAACCTGGTTTGGATTTATTTTTTTTAATCTAAAGGCGGAAAAATCATAATTAATTTTAAAACGAAGCAACTATTGAAATAAAGTATTCAACTACATAACATTCATACCAACAGCATTTATATCACAAACTTCGTCCATTTGTATTCTTATAATATCGGTGAGAACTGGTTCCGTGGTAGAGCTTTGGATTTCGGCACTTTTTTTTGTCTTGTTTTGAATTTCGCGCAAAGCTACACGAGGGGTATCTGCGCTAGCCGTCCCTAATTTAGCAGTGTAAGACTAGAGGAAAGGCAACTAGTCATCAGCACCTACCGCCAACTCTTGAGCTACTCTTTTATCAATGAATAGTGGGATTGACCGTAACATTATAACGCTCTCACGGCTGAAAGGGCGAGCATGTTTGGTGTGACGGGGATTCGAATTCACGACCCTCGGATTATGAGTTGAGTGCCTTAACGACTTGGCTGTGCCGGGTATATTTCGGAGTTGTCAATCCGGGCCGGATTCTGTATGGTAGCAAAACATATTAACCTGTGTGTGCGTTATAAGAGTGACAGTCAGCCCCTTAACATGGATGTTGATTAAGAAGTTAGGCGCTGTTGATTGGTCAACAATTTCAAATGTGAAACGGCGGCATATGACCTTGCCATGAATACAGCGCACAAACCATGAACTAACATGTTTGGAATTTTAAACTTACATTACCCTACGTTAAAAACTTAAATTATCAAGCGTTATAAACCAACATTATTTAGAATGGAATAAAATCTATAACATGCGTTACTAGGATGGTAGGAAATTGTTGATCGTTTCGAAATTTTTAAAAATATTTTTTGCAGGTGGAATGAAAGACATTGTCCATAACACTTTTAACAAATATCAGCGAGGGCTAGTAGGCTGTCTGTCTAACGTCACCTTGTCCCAGGACCTTCGTCTTCAGCTCGTGACTCGTGCCACCACGAGTGTTAACATCCAGTCTTGTGTATAACCACTCCAACCCTCTGACTTCGGCGGAAGTACCAAGTTAAACATAGTATGTGCCATTGTTACCCGAACCACGATTGTTGTGTGGACCTCCATGTAAATACCGTCTACTGGACGAATTAGTGGCATATTTTCAAAAAGGACGCTGTTTATTGGCTTGGTGTGAAAGAACAATAAAAAATAATGGATTATGTAAAAAAAAGAAAAAGGTGAGTTTTCGTAGGAAGTGGCCGCCCTTTCTGCCGTAACCTTTACAGTGCTTTAGTGAGAACATGAAACAGTTATTCGAAGGGCAGTGATCAACGTTCGAGCCTGTGTAAGTAATAATTATAACAATAAAGAACGTGGAACTCGAGTCAGCTAGTGATTGTCTTGATGCCTTTACTGTGTTCAGTTGTTCGTGTGTTGTCACGGTTCGTTGTTCTTGTTTGTCTAAGATATATATATATATTGGATCAATGTCGTCCTTCTCTGACAACAGTCTTGCTTATTCATCTCGTATGTTATCACAAATGGGGTGTCTCAGGATTTCTTCAGTAATCTGACCTGTTAGGCTTAAGAGACAGTTTGTAAGTTCAGCGATCAATATCCGTAGGTACACTTAAACCGGAGTTTCAGGTGAACTAGAGTACTTTGTTACAATAAAAAAAAAGTTCAAATAAAATACTGATGTATAGCATTCGTACGGCTCCAAATCTTGAAAATAAACATTTGATATATGTATGTATATTAAGTACATTAATCGGTTGCGATTTTAAAGTATGTGATATTTGCTAGTAACAGGTTATTACGTTATTGTATTGGTATGTCTGTGGAATATTTATTAATTAATATCAGGTGTGATCTTAATTTCTTTAGAAAAACCTATACGTCACTAATACTTATGATGATGTCACTAACACGTATGATGACGTTGGCTATTTGAAGTTAACATGTGACAAGTCAACTTTTCTGATGTAATGTGGTTATAGGTCTCAATAGCCAAAACTCCTTGAAACCAATAAACTGAAATTTCTGTCGATATGGTTACAAGATTTATTAGTTATTCTTACCAAAATTTTATAATACTGTGTCTTTTATTGATTACTTACAAGCACCTTATAAATCCATGCTTATAGGTTTCACGTCAAAGCTAAACGAATGATAATTAAAATGTTAACCTGGAACTGTTGTAACCCACTCACAGGAACGTTACTTGTTAGTTTGGTGGTTCATTTCACTTCATACTAATATCTATTTTATTAGAAGACTTGTGTATCAATGAATAAAACACACTATGACTTGTCGAACTGTAACTCGGTAAAATTTGTGAATTTTACACAAGCTCCAGTTGCCGGCCCGACATGGTTAGGTAGTTAGGGCGTTCGACTCGTAATCTGAGAGTCACGGGTTCGAATCCCTCCTCACAGCAAAGATGCTCGCCCAACGTATCTTCTGACACTCCCCCTCGAGGGCTGGCATCAGACACGTGACTGCTTCAGGTCAAGAGGCGGTGTCAGAGTATTAAAATGGTGATGTATTGTTTTCGTGTGTCACATGTTAAGGCATTGTTTGTTGAAGACATGTACGTTTTCAAAACACTTAACTCGATAATATGCAACAAATATCTCGCTTTTCAGTTATTTATGTTGGCAAGAGATGGGGTGTGAAAAGATTCAACAAAGTCAAATTTGTTGGTGCTTTAGAGCAGTTCCAAATGCAGTAAGTTAATAAGACACGAGTTTCTAAAGGTTGTCTTATTGCTAATGATTTTTATGTTGTAACCAGTTGTTGTTTCCTTGCTACTTAATTTATAAAAAAAAGTTGAGTTACGTGTTTTCCCTCGGCAATGTATTCCTATTCAATTTAGTATTAATGTAAGTGGTTTCAAATAACGTTGCGGATGTCATCTTTATTTAAAATGGGCTCACAAAAATGGAAATGAGATCTCGAATATAAGGTCTTTAATTTCTGGTGACGTCACACGTCTGACATGTTTTGCCAGTCTCCGACCTTATAAAACTCACATGGCTAATGACGTCCAACAAGGCGAAGAATGGAGGATAAAAGAAGCCGAACATACCTCACATAGTTGGGTCGTCGTACATTGCCGCTCTTTCAGCCGTAGAGGCGTTATAGTGTAGTGGTCAATCCCACTTTACATTGGTAAAATAGTATATCTAGAGTTTCAGCAAACAGTCACGACTGTCCACGAGAGAAGAAGGAGCACAGTGTGTAAATTCATCCACAGACAGCGCGTGAGTAGCGCTGAGTTGTCAATTTTGTCACTATGTAGAATGAGTTTATAAATCAGTCACTATATAATTTTACTCACATCGATATTTCTACACCTTGAACTGTAAGATATTCTTTGTTCTTGTTCGTAGTTAAGCACAAAGCTCCACAATGGGCTGTTGTGTTTGCTATGCCCACAACGGGTATCGAAATCTGATTTATTAGTGTTATCAGTCTGCAGAAATACCGCTGAACCAACTTGGAGCTACACCCGTCAGCTGTTAGAATTTGAATTTAAATGACAAGTTCTGTTCACAGCCGACATTGAGTTCGTAAAGTGTAGTGTTTTTGATTTTTTTAAATGCAACCGAATCTTGAATAATAGTTGCTCTGGATTTTACGATAAATCCCTGGCAAACAAGAAAAAACAAGAAAAATATATTTTCATTTTATGTTTTTTTATAATCTTTCTATAATGGACGTAGCGTGTATGCATATATATATATATGCATGTATGTATCTATGTACGTGACCGAAATAATTAAAGATACTTCCTGTGAAGCAGTAGTAACGCTGGTAAAAATATCTTTTTCATTTTACGTTTTTTATTATATTTCTATAAAGAATATAGCATGTATGTATGTATCTATCTATGTACGTGTCCGAAACAATAAATGCAATGTTTCACCATCTATTGAATGGCATCAGACAGAAATATCCATAAAAACAAAATACATAGTTTAGGTATTCAAGATTCAGACAGCATTTAAAAATACTACTGTACGTGTATAACAACATTTTTTTTTTATAATAGAACACAGTTCTGAACAACAGGACTCTTCTCAGAACAAGAACATAACTTTTACTGGGACCAGACGTGAGGGTTTGATCACATCTTTATTGATGTGATTTGTAAATGTAGCATTTCAAATATCATTTTTCAGATAAATGGAAACGACTTTAATATGTAAAAACATTACACTTTACATCGGGACACGTGTCTCGTGCAGTGCTTTCAAGGCACGTCTTTGCTTAGAAATTGTTCACTTTTCTCAGATGCTTTCATTGATGTACGATTAGTAATTGCTAGTACAAACAGCTGTCCCTAGGGTGGCGTTTCTGCTAGTTTTAATAATTGATTGTGTATTAATTTCTTTAAAAAACAATTGTTATTTGCAAATCTAGTAATTCTATTAAAAACATTCTTCAATATTCTATTCCACCTGATGAGAGGGGTTCTACAGAAAACAGCAATGTCTGTAGAACATATAGAAATTAAGGAACAAATATGATAGTTTTACTGGAATCATACTTGTTCGGAATTTTGTAGAGTGACCGCTAAAAGAATGGCAACAAGATGTTGAAAGGTTTGTCAATGTGTGTGTGTGTTTCCTACCCCCCAGCAAAGCGACACAGTTTGTTAATGTGTGTGTGTGTTTCCTACCCCCTAGCAAAGCGACACAGTTTGTTAATGTGTGTGTGTGTTTCCTACCCCCTAGCAAAGCGACACAGTTTGTTAATGTGTGTGTGTGTTTCCTACCCCCTAGCAAAGCGACACGAGGGCTATCTGCTGTCCAGTGAGGGGAGTAGATTGTTTTTTGAATTCCGAGCAAAGCTACACGAGTGCTATCTGCGCCAACCATCCCGACTTCAGCAGTGTAGGACAAGAGGGAAGACAGCTAGTCATTACCACCTACCGCCAACTCGTGGGCTACTCTTTTACCAACGAATAGTGGGATTCACCGTCACATTGTGAAAGAGTATCCCAAGAATTGGCGGTGGGTGGTGATGACCTCTTGTCTTACACTGATAATTAGGGACGGCAAGTGCCGATAGCTCCCATGTAGCTTTGCGCGAAATTCAAAACAAACCAAATCTTGATCTCTGACCTCGCTGAAGCTGCTAGTGTGGAAATAAAAATTCCGACATTACTGCGCAGACGTGGTCTCTCCAGTGTAGAGCCTTATTGCAAAGTGAAGTCCAAACTTAGCTAGTAAATTATAAATCTATATTATATATTTAATAAGATTAACTTAGTTGTGATAACTCTTCCCTTTTCAACAGACTCTGGTGATTCGTACAGTTAAATGTAGCCATTTTTATTATTTATACCCCGGTGTTAGGCTTTTCTTCGTAACCAGATCACGTCACACACAAACAGAGAAGTTTTGAAATTATCCAATATCGCCGCTAGTAAATTTGTGGTGTCTCCACGCGAAGCTTATACGCACGTGGTAGAATGTTTCACCAATTCAGCTGAAATCAGAAATCGATGAAAGTGCTAATAATACAACTCCTGTTTCAGGCTTAGACCACATAGATCTTGAGAACAAGTATCAAATCAGGAGTTAATGTTACTTTTAACACCAACTGAATGTGATGGATTTAGCGAAGAATTTATAAATCATTATTGTTTTAAACAGCAAACATTAAAGATTTACAACACCTATTGTACATGTAAGTTTTATTAATGGTAAAATTACCAAGGCTGTATCGCGGGTTCGATTCCTCGTCGAATCAAACATGCTCGCCCTTTCATCCGTAGGGGCTATTATAATGTGACGCCCAATTCCACTATTTGTTGATAAAAAGTATCCCAAGAGTTGGCGGTGGGTGGTGATTTCTAGCTGTCTTTCCTCTGATCTTACATTGCTAAATTAGGGACGGCTAGCGGAGATAACCTTCGTGTGGCTTTGCGGGAAATTCAAAGCTGAAATCCAAATCCAAATCTGAACTAGTCAGTAACACTCTACCATCCCCTATCCATTCTAATAAATCGAATCTCACTTTTACAAGGAAATACGCGGCTTAAAATTTGTGGAATATTATGCATTTTTGCATGCTTTCGAACCAGAGCCATCAACTACAAAATCAAAAGCTCTGTGGAAGCTTATGGAGATTAAATCATAGTTTGACCAATAGAGAAAATTTGAATGATTAATATGACGAAATAAGAGCCCGGCATGGCCAGGTCGGTTAAAGCGTTCGACTCTAATTTAGCAGTGTAAGACTAGAGGGAAGGCAGCTAGTCATCACTATCCACCGCCAACTCTTGGGTTACTCTTTTTACCAACAAATAGTGGGATTGACTGTTACATTATAACGCACCCAAGGCTGAAGGGCGAGCATGTTTGGTGCGACGAGGGTTTACGTGTCGTACGCCTAAAAAACACCTTGCCATACCGGACCGTAGAACGTTCTTTCTTTAATAAATTTTTTGTTTGTTTGTTTGTTTTGGAATTTCGCACAAAGCTACTCGAGGGCTATCTGTGCTAGCCGTCCCTAATTTAGCAGTGTAAGACTAGAGGGAAGGCAGCTAGTCATCACCACCCACCGCCAACTCTTGGGCTACTCTTTTACCAACGAATAGTGGGATTGACCGTCACATTATACACCCCCACGGCTGGGAGGGCGAGCATGTTTTAGCGAGATGCGGGCGCGAACCCGCGACCCTCGGATTACGAGCGCACGCCTTAATGCGCTCGGCCATGCCAGGCCTGTTTCTTTAATAAAATGCGACAGTAATTCAAATAATTTTTATGCTGCTTTACGTACAGCTGAGAAGATTTCTGGTGTTTAAATTTATGCTCTGAACACAGCCTTATGAATGTGTGGAAACAAAGATAACGAAGTTGTCTCAGAAAAGTTTGAATTTGTATAATAGACAGTTATTGATTTAAAACAAGACGAACATAAAAATTGGACACTCATAATAAAATTGCGCATAAAAACGACTTTTCAATGAACATTCTTATCTTCCTAATGATGAAATGGTGTTTCCGCTACTTTGGAAATGACTTTGAAGAGTTTCGAAGACTTTTGTTCGTTCTCCCAGAAATGGTTTTTAGCACGGCCTTTATTTCTGAAGGCGGGATAGGGACGTTAAGGTAACGCCCTGGGCGTTGGCTTTCCAACTATATACTGGAATCTCACTGATAACAAAAGATCCTATCTGAAATGAGTTTAAAAACAGAGTTTTAATCACTTGCTGTCGATAAGATGGATGGAAATGAGGAACAAAAAGTGTATATTTCCCATTGTCTGATACCATAGGACAACGCAATATTTAGAAGTTATAAACGCCAGATATGCTCAGGTGGATTAAAGCGTTCGACTCGTAACATGAGGGTCGCGGGTTGGAATCCCGGTCGCACCAAACATGCTTGCCATTTCAGCCGTGGTGGCAATATACATGTGACGATCAATCCCACTATTTTTTGGTAAAAAAAAGTAGCCCAAGAGTTGGCGGTGAGTGATGATGACTAGTTTCCTTCCCTCTAGTCTTATGCTGCTAAATTAGGGACGGCCTCGTGTAGATAAACCAAACCAAATCCTATTCTTCAATATTATACTTAGATATTCCCTTTCGTAAAAGACAGTAAGTTTTAAAGCGTCGAAATGTTAAGTGAATAAGCTTAATAGGTCAATCTTTGAAATTCTTATCAGGCTTAAAACTTTGTTTTCGAAGTTATGTGAACATGTAGGTACTTTTGGTAGGTTCTTTACCCTTACACTTATTTACTCGTCATTTTCGTATTTATCTTGTTTTAAACAGGGCTTATAACAATAATGTTTTAAGCATTTACAATCACGCTTATTTAACTTCAAAACTTCCGACGGTTCATTTCATCTGTTTGATGTAATATCCGGTTAAACGTAACATTTTCACCAGAGATGAGATTTCTCTTTGTTGTCTTACATGAACTTCAACTTAAACCGATAGTGTGTAAGTAAACCTTTTAAAGGCAAGCAACTAGTGCAGTAAAGAAACGTAAATATCACGATACTGATGAAATCGTATATACTAAGTTACATAAAATTGGAAAATGTGTTATAAGGATGACAAAGTATTAGAAACAGTTCGAAGCAACAACGACACCAGATGGTATTCTCGTTCTGAGCTGAGCTATCCGAAATGTGCGCTGGTAACGTTAGTAACCGGATGAAGTGGAGTCATTTTTATTGTGATGAACCAAAATAGATGCTATAAAAATGACCCGTTCGAAACAACCTTTAAAATATACGAATATATATATGTATAATATAATATAAAATCGCAAGTCCCACGCTCGATATTGGTGGTGCACAAAAATATAGCTAATAATAATGGAAACTGACAAACATAATAAGTGTTTTAATCCTTTTCTGCTTGCGTTTAAACTTTATAAAACTGCTATAGAGAGGGTTGCTTATATATTGATTCCTATTTGTCTTTATAAAATTGAAAATTGTTTTATTATTTTTGTTAAATATGTTCCTCCTTATTCGCCACTGACGTAGCACGTTTTCAAAAACAAACATTTATTCACAACTAATACGAAATTGGTGATTACCTTTTATATTCGTTTCCCTTAGCGACGAATAATGTCTTAATACGGAGCATTTTGAAATCCATTTTAAAGCATCTAATCTTTGTGAAAATGTGCACACTGAACTTTCTTCTACACATTCATTCGAACCACTAGGGAAAAACCAAAAACTTGCGCCATGTTTTATTACTGAACAAAGACCGGGGTTATTGAAACGTTTCAATTTTCTGGAAAATTACACGTGGCTAATGAATCAGAAAGAGGCAAAAAGAGTTAGTAAACGAGATTTAGCAGATCCGTTTTGAATGTGCATAATTTTCAGGATAAAGCTATTTTTCGATGCGGTTTAGCAGCTCGTAGAATAGCTCTGACTTTGTTTTGTTGGCATGTTTTTCAAGTACAAAATTTTCGCTCGTAGCACCATCTTTTAACCGAGTTGAAAATCAATTACAGTCGCGGTTATTGAGAATTCCCTTTTGTTAATTCTGGAGAACATTACCTTCAGTGGCTCAACGGTAAATTTGAAAGCCTAATTGTGTTTAAAAACTTGGTTTCAATACACATGATAAATACAGCATAGATATACCATGGCGTAACTTTGCACTTAACAACAAATAATATAAATTCTGGAGAAGACATTTGTTGGAGTGATGAATTAAACGCGTCAATAGGAAATTTCTTGTTTTATTTTCCCCAAAAAAGGGCCAAAGATCGCCTGGAAGTAATCATCTGTTTTAACCATTCGCATCATTATACAGTGATGTCTCATCTGTCAGTCAGTCAATCAGTAAACACTGAAATAAAGTTGTAGAAGAGACGTTTAACGTTGTAATTTGTACTGTTCTGACGTCAGTAAAACGTGCACGTGCAATGAATTACGAGAGGAATTATACACTCTGCACGTTACAACACAGCATGAGAAATGGACTTCAAAAGCAAGAAATAAAAAAATGTTTGTTACTCTTAATTGTTAGTCTATTTACTCTTGAAGCAGAACACTTTCCAGAATTATGTGTAAAGACATTTAGTTCTTTTCATTTTAGGTACAAAACCAACATTTCGTTTCGTAACGTGTCACTCTTTGTGTTTTTTTGTTTTCAAAAGAAATGGACATGAATAATTACTTATTACAAATAACCCCATAGCTCGAAAGAAGTAAACCTAGTTATTTTAATGGTTAGTTTTGCAGATAACTGTAACCCTACACGACGGAATATGTGTGCCCTGCCCACCACAGGTATCGATGTTCTGTTTCTGGCGGAATACAACTGCTATGTCGTTGTGAGGCAATCAATTTAAAACGCGTTACATCAGCGAGATTATATTTCAGGCTCTTGTTACTCAATCAACTTAAAAGTCATCGAAATTTTCGTTAGATAATCTTTATTTATTTGTTCAAAGTTTTTCGTGACAAAAAATACGATGCATTATTGAGAAAACATCTCGTGTACTGGAACTTCACGTCACTAATTCGTGACCAGAACATAAAGCGCTGTTACAAATATCTACCGTTACCAGTTATTTTTCAATTTCCACTTCAAACTTTTGAGAACTTCGGTTTAATAATCACTTATTTTTCTCATAAGATTCAAATCATTTCAGGGTGATTTTTGGTAATTAGCTGTTCCGTAATGTAATTAATAAAATATTAATTATAATCATTACCTTTCAGCTTAAAACAGCAGAGAAAATAAATTAAGTAGTCGTGAAGGTTTGAAGAGTGTCCGGCATGGCCGAGCGCGTTAGGCGTGCGACTCGTAATCCGAGGGTCGCGGGTTCGTATCCCGGTCGCGCTAAACATGCTCGCCCTTTCAGCCGTGGGGGCGTTATAACGTTACGGTCAATCCCACTATTCGTTGGTAAAAGAGTAGCCCAAGAGTTGGCGGTGGGTGGTGATGACTAGTTGCCTTCCCTCTAGTCTTACACTGCAAAATTAGGAACGGCTAAGGTTTCTCCTCTTGGTTGGGGGTTGTGCGGTGGGCCAACAATCTACTCACTTAATAAAACTAGCCTGTTGATGAATCCGCAAGATTCCATGTTCCTTCATGGAATCGAGTGCCATAAGTAAGTAAGTGAGGTTTGAAGGGATGTATTTCGTAAGAGATACACAAGTTCAACACATATTCTTCTTTAAGGGGAGATGCTTTACTAAAACGTGATGACGAGAATCCATCTTCGTTGAAGAATATTTTTGATTTGATCCCACAGCTGCAGAACTGGCTATCAGCGTTTCTGCCCATCACGTGGATCGCACCCACCTCCACCAATTTTAGCGTCATAAACTTATTGCTCAGATACTGTGGGTTTGTTTTGGTTTGTACAGGTTTTTGTTTGAGTGTATGAAAAGTTATATGAGGTTTCCAATTGACAAGAGTTCGTGAAAAATAAATATTTAACTTGTGAGATTTTGTTTTAAATATATTCCATTAGACAGCAACAAACACTAAAACAAATTTTACCACATTCTTCACACCACCTTTAACAGTGGCTCAGCGGTACTTCAGTGGTCTTACGACGCTAAGAAAGAGGTTTCGATACCTGTTTGAAGGCAGAGCACAAATAGCCCATTCCGTTGCTTTGCGCTCAACAACAAACAAACTGAACTCAAATCTAATGTCTGATTGGACCAGATTACAAATATGGTAAAGGTTGAATTATATAAATAATAAACAAATCAAAATAAGTAGAAGTTAAGGTATTAAAACACGCACCTTTGGTCACTTTTTTATCAAACAAAAGGAAAGATACAACTTAACGGTCATTGTGTTTGGCTGTATATCCAACGATCTGAGGTTCGAGGCATGATGTTACTGAGTATAATGTACTTTCAACTGTGGGATACATTTTATAAGTGACAGTTAATATGATATTTACTTCAGATAGTCACACAAGGCCTTCATGGCGGCGAGTTCTAGCGGATAGTTGCCATTTATGTGGTCAGAAGTTCAATGTCCATTATAATTCTTAGCCATCTCCGACCTCGTAATTTATCCCACATATGTTTCAGACTGGAGAAACCATTTTTCAAATTTTTATTTTAAATTGTTGAATTCTTCACTCCTTACGATCAGGCCCCGGCATGGCCAGGTGGTTCAGGCACTTGACTAGTAATCTAAAGGTCAGGGGCTCAAATCCCCATCAAACCAAATATGCCCTAAACTTCAGCTTTAGGGGCGTTACTATGTGACAGTCAATCCCACTATTCGTTGGTAAAAGAGTAGCCCAATAGTTGGCGGTCGGTGGTGATGACTAGCTGCCTTCCCTTGTCTTGAATTTCCCGCAAAGCTACACGAGGGCTATATGTGCTAGCCTTTCCTAATTTAGCAATGTAAGAGCAGGGGGAAGGTAGCTAGTCATCACTACCCATGGCCAACTCTTAGCTTACTCTTTTACCAACTAATAGTGGAATTAAGCGAAACATTATAACACCCCTCGCTGAAACGACGAGCATGTTTGGTGTGACGGGGATTCGATCCGCGACTCTCAAATGACGAGTCAAGCTCTTTAACCGCCTGGCCATGTCGGGCCATACATTCTTTAACCGTCTAGACATTTCGGGCCATACATTTCTGAAAATAAATATAACACCCAGTTTTTCAATCATAGGTCGAGTTTGTATTCAGTCGCTGATTCTGGGTTAATTTATCAGAATTATAATGTATTATAACAAAATAATGTCGAGTTTCTGTTCTTGTTTTCTCTATTTTTACACAGTATGAAATCTCTCTTTAATAACATATTATTTGTTTATGTATTTGTTTTCTTATAAATAGAAGAGCCACACTGGTTTTTTCCGCTGTGTCTACCGGTGGGAATCTAACTTTTGATTTTAGTGTTGTTAATCCGCCGGGGGACTATTTTTTATTGTTAAGTAAAAGGCTGTAAAATGGAGTATCTAAGTTGTGTCTTTCGATTTCCAATTTTAGTATTACATTCAGGCTTATCACTGAACCCCCGAGGGTATGGAGCTTGAAGAAGTAAAACTCTTGAATATTTTGTGTATATTTCTAAAATATTGAATTTAAAAAGGAAATTGGCCTTTATACTCGGTTAGCATACAAGATTATAATACTAGGAATTACTGTGGCAGATAACCTAAGATGTTTAAAGTACGTTCCAATCTATCCATAACGTACGGTCCATATTCCTGTTCTATTCATTTTGTTACCTTCACAAGTGTAGATACAGCGACATCCACAAGGCTGTTTTTCTTGGCTTTAATAGCAAGAAATTCCAGCATTCTAAGGTGGAATGTATATCGGAAATGGAAGATGACAAACTGTAAGTACAAGATCACATTTGTAGGTTTTAGTTTTCTTTTATTCAGCTATAAAAGCTTCTTGGGGTTGATCCATATAAAATTGTGTGTATAATATTGTTAACTTGTATGTGTTACAGTTATATACAACTGAAATGTCAACCTGAACATTGTCTTATGTATTCGTGGGATAAATAAATGAGTTAGAGACCACCAGGAAACGGGTATACACAACTGTGAACTACACTCGCCTCTACATTATAGACCACTATAAAACAGGTATAAAAAACTGTGAATTACACCCGCGTCTACATTAGAGACCACTATAAAACAGGTAAAGACAACTGTGAAGTACACCCGCCTTTACATAAGAGACCACTATAAAACAGGTATAGACAACTGTGAACTACACCCGCCTTTACATAAGAGACCACTATAAAACAGGTAAAGACAACTGTGAAGTACACCCGCCTTTACATTATAGACCACTATAAAACAGGTATAGACAACTGTGAACTACACCCGCCTTTACATAAGAGACCACTATAAAACAGGTATAGACAACTGTGAACTACACCCGCGTCTACATTAGAGACCACTATGAAACAGGTATAGACAAATGTGAACTACACCCGCCTCGACATTAGAGACCACCATAAAACAGGTACAGACAACTGTGAACTACATCCGCTTCTACATTAGAGACCACTATAAAACAGGTATAGACAACTGTGAACTACACCCGCCTCTATATTAGAGACCACTACAAAACAGGTATAGACAACTGTGAACTACACCCGCCTCTACAGTAGATACCACTATAAAACAGGTATAGACAACTGTGAACTACACCCGCCTCTTCATTAGAGACCACTATAAAACAGGTATAGACAACTGTGAACTACACCCGCCTCTACATTAGAGACCACTATAAAACAGGTATAGACAACTGTGAACTACACCCGCCTCTACATTAGAGACCACTATAAAACAGGTATAGACAACTATGAACTACACTCGCCTCTACATTAGAGACCACTATAAAACAGGTATAGACAACTGTGAACTACACCCGCCTCTACATTATATACCACTATAAAACAGGTATTGACAACTGTTAGCTACACCCGCCTCTATATTAGAGACCACCAGGATACGGGTATAGACAACTGTGAGCTACACTCGCCTCTACATTAGAGACAACTATAAAACAGGTATAGACAACTGTGAGCTACACTCGCCTCTACATTATATACCACTATAAAACAGGTATTGACAACTGTGAACTACACCCGCCTCTATATTAGAGACCACTACAAAACAGGTATAGACAACTGTGAACTACACCCGCCTCTACATTATAGACCACTATAAAACAGGTATAGACAACTGTGAACTACACCCGCCTCTACATTATAGACCACTATAAAACAGGTATAGACAACTGTGAACTACACCCGCCTCTACATTATAGACCACTATAAAACAGGTATAGACAACTGTGAACTACACCCGCCTCTACATTAGAGACCACCAGGAAACGGGTATACACAACTGTGAGCTACACTCGCCTCTATATTATAGACCACTACAAAACAGGTATAGACAACTGTGAACTACACCCGCCTCTATATTAGAGACCACTACAAAACAGGTATAGACAACTGTGAACTACACCCGCCTCTACATTATAGACCACTATAAAACAGGTATAGACAACTGTGAACTACACCCGCCTCTACATTATAGACCACTATAAAACAGGTATACACAACTGTGAACTACACCCGCCTCTACATTAGAGACCACCAGGAAACGGGTATACACAACTGTGAGCTACACTCGCCTCTACATTATAGACCACTATAAAACAGGTATAGACAACTGTGAACTACACCCGCCTCTACATTATAGACCACTATAAAACAGGTATACACAACTGTGAACTACACCCGCCTCTACATTATAGACCACTATAAAACAGGTTTAGACAACTGTGAACTACACCCGCCTCTACATTACAGACCACTACAAAACAGGTATAGACAACTGTGAACTACACCCGCCTCTACATTACAGACCACTATAAAACAGATATACACAACTGTAAACTACACCCGCCTCTACATTACAGACCATTATACAACAGGTATACACAACTGTGAACTACACCCGCCTCTACATTAGAGACCACTACAAAACAGGTATAGACAACTGTTTTGTGTTGGTTTTTTTCTCCAGGATATATTTTTTCTGTCACATTTATATCTTTTATTATCGGTTTTATTATATATTAGTTTTATCAGAAATAAATTGGAATCAGAATTATGGTTTAAGTTAGATACTTTTGGTTACGCTAACAATTTTAGCATTTCATAATTTTACGCTGTGTATATTTTCAACACATCACAAAGGGGTTGAGAGTAATCTAGTGGTTAGCCAGATTGTGACTCTGAAGATCCATGGCTCGTGTCTTGAAGCTGTAAAATCGTTCTCTGTTCTCTGGTGTTGTGCGTGCATTATAGAAATCAGTACCAAATCCCACTGTTTGACTAACAGTGCAACCTAGCGGTGAATGTTGTCGACTATCTGTCATCTCTCTCTCTCTCTTTCTTTCTATAGTGTATAGGCAGGCGAAACTGGCGCAAATATCCCACGTGTAGCTTTGCTCGTATTTCCATAACAAACATACATCACTTAGAAAAGGCTGACCAAGAATGCCACACTAAAAAACTCGTAATCTGAGGGTCGCAGGTTTGAATCCCGATCTTACAAAACGTGCTTGCTGTGAGGGCGTTATAATATTACGCTCAATCCCACTATTCGTCGGTAAAAGAGTAGCCCAAGAGTTGGCGGTGATGACTAGCTAGCTGCCTATCCTTATACTGCTAAATTTGGGAGGGCTAACACAGATTGTCCTCGTGCAGCTTTGCGTGAAATTCAAAAAAACAAACAAACAAACAAGCAGTGAAATATATTGCTTCACTCTCGTATTGATTTTATTGTCTTGAATGACGCTTTGCGTTTACTCTTCTGAAATATCTTACATTCCACGGAAGGTTCTTCTGACGCCGTATTTCAAGTTGCAGTCCTTTCATCCGGGTCGAGAATTGAACATTTATTTTAAACTGATTTATTTTTCGCGTGATTCGATTTTTTTATTTTTGTATGATCCGACTGAAAAGTTTTAGTTCGGTTTGTTTTCAATTTAGCGCAAAGTTACACGAGGGGGCTCTCTGCGCTAGCTGTTCCTAATTTAGCAGTGTGAGACTAGAGATAAATCAGGTAGTCATCACAACCTGCTACAGCCAACTATTAGGCTACTTTTTTACCAACGAAGAGTGGAAATGACCGTAACTATATGACGCCCCCACAGCTGAAAAAGTGAGCATGTTTTGTGCAACCGGTATTCAAACCCGCGATCCTCAAATTACGAGTAGAGCGCCTCAATCACCAGGCCACGAACCCTATTGATTGTCTGCTTATAAATATAACTATGATATCGCATCCTAAAACAGTCCAGTGTTGTGAACAAAAAGCTTCAATGAAATACAATAACACTTTACTTTTTGTGTTTCGAAAGATAGTAACTTCAGAGCAGAGACCGAACTGTTAGGTGTCAAAAAAATTACACTTCCTGGGCTCCATTTTTTTCTATTTGTTTTGCATGTTTATCAAATTTGATTTCTATTAGCTACTAAATTGATATTATCAGCTAATATATCTTATTTAAAATTAAATCTCTCTTTTCAATTCCATTTGATTTGCCTTTAAACAAAATCATACCTGAAGTGATTTTTTTAATATATTTTGATACAAATTAAAGTTTGCTATTTTGATATGTTTTTAAACAGAACAACAGCGTTTAGAGATTAGCACAAAACTATACAAATAAACGTTAGGCCCCGTCATTAACATTGTTCTGCAATCCAGTGGGCCTCAGTGGCCTCAAAATTGTGCTCCACAATTTGGGGTTGATGATGCATTATAACTTAAAAGACTGATTGCCATTATTTTTTGTTTGCAATTAAGTTCAAAGCTGCACAATGGGCTATCTGTACTCTGCCCACCAGGGTATCAAAACGGGCATGCCACTGTACCACTAGGGGGCTGATGATTATATTCTAGGTACTGTTCAATTGCATTATACCCCATAGTGATTCAGTTTATGACACTAAAACTGAGTTTCGAAACCCGTAGTGGGCATAGAACAGATAGCCCATTGTGTGGCCTAAAAAACAACGACAGATAATTAATTTAGCCCTCAGTTGACAGCACGTTCTGTTGATCAGCTGCCATCCATTTTGTTCATTTGGTTAGCGCAAATATCCGAAAAGCAAATTAGGTAGACGAAAGTTACTTACGTTAATTTAACCACAACTACAGCGTTTCGTCTGCTCGCAGTTTGGAAGTTACACAGACATTTTATTGTAAATTTCTTTTGGCTCTAACAGTAAAGCCAATTATTTTTCTTTTAATAAGAAGAATGGCTTTTATGCTTTTAACAAATTGGTGTTTCTGAAGTGTTTTTTTTAACATGATGTGTTTTATCTTCTTCTTATACTCAACCAATAGAAATAGAGAGTGAAAAATAATTTGATTCACCCTCGTGATCATTCTTTCAAAAAGTGACACCAAGTGGTGTTAAAACTATACTACTGTTCGCAAAATTAGGATTCTGTGATGTGACTTCGTAATGTAATCCCTTTCTGATTATGGAGACAGTTTATCATTAAATGTATATAAAACACTTTGCGTGCTGATAGACGTTGAGAAATACGTGACTAGCTTATGTTTTGTAAGTGTCTGTTAAATCCAATATGAAATTAGATTAGGAAGAGAAGTTTCCATCAAAATCAATTTAGATTGTTGAAATTTAAAAACGTGTAAATCAGACTAGAAAAACTATTGATAATTTAGAACGATTCATAAAATACAAAATAATTACTGTTAAAAGAAGTGTCAAGGTTGGTTTGTTTTAAACTGGTTGTTATTAAAAAAAAGCTTTATTGAAACTGTATCTCATAAAGATTGGTGTGGGTATTAACACTTTTACTAATAAAGCAGTAAGTCTTCGGGCTTACAACGCTAAAATCAGGGGTTCGATTCCCCTCGGTGAACTCAGCAGATAGTCTGATGTGGCTTTGCTATAAGAAAACACAAACATTATTAATAAAACAGAGAACAACGTTTCGACCTTCCTAGGTCATCTTCAAGTTAACAAAGATGTTCTATGAAAGTCGAAACGTCGTTCTTTGTTTTATTAGTAAAAGTGTTAATATTCATACCAGCCGTTTTGAAATACATTTTTTTACTTCAAGTGGGTTTCTTGTTATCACAAATTAGTTTATTGAAACTACAGTGTGAAGACTTGAAAGTGCTGTTAGCGACATCTGTTGACAAATTTGGGCAAGAAAACTACATTTTGCCACATCTCACCTGTATAGATACATTTTATATGTTTTTTGTGTTTGTTCTTATATCAAAACCACATCGGGCTATCTGCTCAGCCCACCGAGGGGAATCGAACCCCTGATTTTAGCGTTGTAAATTTGGAGACATACAAATACATTTTAGCTACCAATGTTCGTTAAGATAAATTAATTGCTTTGAAAAACTCGCAACAATTCTCTAAGCATGTTTATACATACACAGAAATATTTTACATTAAACAATAAGAGTGGCATATGACGTATAAGTTAATCATTTATTATTATTTAATATCAATTTATTAAGATATGACAAAGAAATATTTGAAATGTTAAAGCACACATAGTAATATCTACATTATACTAAAACAAATACAGTAGACGACAGATGTCCCAATGTCTTTACAATCTCATTTATCGAAGACAGATTTGTAATTCTCGACATGAACAGAATCTCATGTAACACGTTGGCTAAACAATCAGACCAAACACCTCAAGAGTTCCTAGTTTTTAATTGGAGACCAGAGGGATGGCAACCAATCAGCAGCACCCACCGCCAAATCGGCTCTTTGAAACAAGTAACGAAACAGACTGATACTTTTATAATGCATTCATAACTTATAGAACACAGTCTCTAAATTTGGACTTCTCGATCCTCAGCCCGATGTAATTATCAGTATGCCCAAACTTTTACAATTATTTCATTTTCAAAATGTAATATATATATATATATATATAAAAGAGAACGTTATCCCAAGTAAATGGGAAACTTGTAAAATGTTTGACACCTAACTATTCTCTACAAAGAACTATAACCCGAAGTTAACGATTTCGTACTAAAAACAGCTTATAAGAACACGGTCCACTAAACCGAAACAGAAGTCAAAAACAGTAGCTATGTTTAATAATGTACAGGTAGGGATGGCCTTATCAATCTTAGTACGACATCCATCGTACCATAGACGACAGGGTTAGCTCTAGTATTATACGAAAGGCCTCGTCGATGCCAGACACGGTAGACGTACTATAAGATTGACTCATATCTTCTTTACTTTGATTCATAGGCCAAGCATGACCAGGTGGTTAAGGCGCTCGGGTCGTAATCTGAGGGTGGCGGGTTCGAATCCCTGTTACACCAAAAATGCTCGCCCTTTCAGCCGTAGAGGCGTTATAATGTTATGGTCAATCCCACTAATCGTTGGTAAAAGAGTAGCCCAAGAGTTGGTGGTTGTGACAAGATGCCTTCCCTCTAGTCTTACACTGCTAAATTAGGGACGGCTAGCGCAGATAGCTCTCGTGTAGCTTTACGCGAAATCCAAAGCAAACAAAACTTTCACTTCTAGCTTCTTAACTTTTAGTAAGCTTTTATTTAGTTTATATCGCTATTCCATACTGTTTATATTAAACTCGTCGTTTTCAACTTTGTATTTCAATGATCTCTTATTCACCACTGACCTATGTCAATTACCAGTGAAAAGCCGTTCTTACTGCGTCACGTATTAAGTCATCAGTACGTATTTAGCATATGTTTCGTCATACATGCGTCTGTGATGTGATTAATCATACAGATAGATAAAGAAAAAACAGGAATGTAATATAAAAGTCTGTTTCATAGAACGAATATTCCGATATCGTGAGATGTTATATATTCATCTTTATATTGATCATGATAAAAAATACATATCTGTTTAACAATTTATTTACTCTAAGTCTCCCGCTAGTACAGCGACAAGTCTACCAGTTTCAAATCAGGTGTTCGATTTCCCTTCGGCGGACTCAGCAAATAGCCTGGTGTGTCTTTGCTATAAGAAAAGCACACACACTTTTCTTTAATGTAAAACACTTATCTTTATCGACGATTTGCTGTAATTTTGTTTCAACAATAAAAAGTTCTTTCAGTGATAACCTGATGTGACTATGCTAATAAATACACATCTTTCAGGGAACCAAGCATGCGCAGTGAACCACAAAAAAACAAAGCCTAATTAGTTCTTTATACTGTCCTGGTTCGTTCTTAAAGTAGCTGCACCAAAGTTCCATTTAAAATTATCAGCACATGCTGCACATTTTTGTGAGCACGTGAACAACAACAAAAATAATAGTGTGACTCTTCACGTGCAGTAAACGTCAACAAAAGAAACCAACACAACGAAGTGAAACCGCTGACGAGCAAATATATCAGTTTTTATGTTTAAAAATTGAACTTGAAACCGTTAATAAACAAACAAACCAGTTTTTACGTGTTAAAAATTGAAAGTCAAATCGTTAAAGAACAAACAAATCGGTCTTTTTTACGTGTTTAAGAAGTTAAACACGAAACCGTTGTAATCCATTGAGTTAAACTTTAATCTGAAGATTACATTTAAGGCTGTTTATCTTATCGGTACTCTTTCTGTCAACACAACTTAATGTGATATTTTTATTTTGTGAAATACAAAAAAGGAAACGGAAGCTTCTTCGCCAGCATGTGATGTGTAAACTGCACGCCAGGTGGCCATTCATCATTTCTCTTTGTGGCATTTGATTTCTTTTTCCTTTCTGTTTTTGGTTGACACACTTTCCATCACGAGCTATTTACGTATCTTTCTGAAACTCGTGTTGATCCATCCTACAGCGAGTTTGTACTCTGCATTTTGAGTGTACGTGGCGATTGGGTTGGTTTATTTTGAATTTCGCCCAAAGCTACACGAGGGCTATCTGCGGTAGCTGTCCCTAATTTTGCAGTGTAAGACTAGAGAGAAGGTATCTAGTCATCACCACCCACCGCCAACTCTTGGGCTACTCTTTTTACCAACGAATAATGGGATTAACCGTCACATACTTTAGCGCCCCCACGGCTGAAAGGGCGACCATGTTTGGCGTGACGGAGATTCTAACCCGCGACCCTCACATTACGATTCGAGTGCCTTATCCACCTGGCCATGCCTGGCCGCAGGTGGCGATTGTCCTCAGGAACGTGACTCTGAACTACGGCAAGGAGAGGAGCACGTGAGGAACGCTCTCGGACTTCCCGTTAATGGAGGTTATTGTGGGTAGGTACTCCGAGAAAGTTTGGAACTTTAAGTTTGAAATAGCGCGTAATGTTTACCTTTTTTTCAAGTACATAATTTATTTGAAAAATAACCACCGAAACTACACAAATTATTGTAAAAATTTAACTTTTAATCTCTGACATTTTTTTTATCTTTGGAAGAAAACAATGTGATACGGATTTTATATCGAAGAAAATTTGTGTCTTTAAATGTTTACCGACCAGTATATATGTGTGTATGCCAAACTATGACCATGGTCCTTTGAAAGTTTGTTTGCTTGCTTCCTTTTTTTTTTTTTTAAAGAGCAAAAAATATTTATAAATCGTGACAAAACGGTCACGTCAAGGGAACAGTTCGACATTGTTTTTATCGGTTATTTTAGTGCAGAGCTACGCAATGGGCAACCTGTAATATGTCCTGCTTGTGGGTCGAAACCTGAATTCTTGTGTTTCAAGTCTTTCTCCTGAAACCCGGAGCTCTTTTGTTAATAACTCTCTTTACGTAAGCACTATCCGCAACTTTTATATACAACTATTCTACTCCTTCTGTGGAAAGGAAATTTTTTTTGCTCTTATAAGTTTGTGACTAATAGCAGATTCTCAAGCCCGGCATTACCAAGTGGTTAAGGCACTTGACATCTCACCTGAGGGTCCCTGGTTTGAATCTCTATTGCACCAAACAAGCTTGCACTTTCAGCCGTGGGGGCGTTATATTGTGACGGTCAATCCCACTCTTTCGTTGGAAGAAGAATAGCCCAAGAGTTGGCGGTGGGTGGTGATTAATAGCTGCCTTCCCTCTAGTATTACACTGCTAAATTAGGGGCTGCTAGTGTAGATAGCCTTCGTGTAGCGTTGCGCGAAATCCAAACCAAACCAAACCAGTAGATTCTCAGTTTAACCCTTTCACCACGTTGTGTCGCAGGAACTAAAGTATAATATATGTTTGTTTACATGTGTCGTGACGCATAACCTACGACACACACTAACCGTTCTCCCTGTGTCTCTTTACAGATGTATTTGCCTTCGTTTTAAGGTTAAGTATCAGCAGCCGCAAGAGTGAAACAAAATTAGCAGAAAAAGAAAAACGTTCCACAAAGAAAGGGGGAACAAATTCTTCTGTCTCAATGACAAGGTGAAGTGTGTTTTTATCTGTCCGGCTTTTCTTTATTTTACACAACCTAGGATCAGCGAAAGTTATATTTTTTCTAATTCTTGGTGAAAGTTCCGTTGTGTACTTGATGCTTGAAACTTTAAAGGAAGTCATTCATAAAGATGAAAGAAACTGTTTCTTTGTGTCCGAGTCACGGAAACGTCCCCGACGTGTCTGTAACGAAAAGTGAGATTTTTGTAATGAAGCGAGAGACACGATCTTTATAAGCCGTAGAACGAAAAAGACAAACGGCAGCACAACGCATACAAGAAAAAAACACGTAATCGAAAGACGTTGTTCGAAAGAACGAACTTTGACACTTGTCATTGTTGAGATTAAGTCAAGGCGTATAAAATTTCCTCTTGGAGAAACTTAAGTGACTCTGTAACAATTATGTTTTTCCATCCCCTCTCCGCTAGTATTTTGATGTATCGGAAAGTTTAATTTGAAAAATAGATAGACTGCTGCTTGTGGTCTTATCTGAGGAAATAAACTCCTATTAATAGGTTTAAAATGTGTCCGATACTGCGGAAGTTATCCCCACAATGCGAGAAACTTCTTGTAGAGTGTTGAACGCTGACACGTCACGGCGCGCCTTGCTGTAGGCTGAATTTCCTCTCAGGTTTCTAGGCATTTCTGATGTTAATTCTAGTTAAGTTGATAACAATTATATTATAAGCTCTCCTCTTTTATACCAAAAAGATATTTGTATTTATCTATACTATAAAATAGTAATGTTGTTGGGTTTTTTCAATAAAATTATTTTATGTGGAGAACACGTTTATATAATTTGTACACAGAGAACCGAAGCACTCTTAGGTTGTTATTTTGAATTAAAGCACAAAGCTACGCAATGAGCTATCTGTGCTCTGCCCACCACGGGTACCGAAACGCGGATTTTAGCGTTGTACGTCCGCAGACATACCGCTGAGCTACTGGAGGGCTAAAAGGGCAAGTATGTTTTGGTGCGTCCGGGATTCGAACCCGCCTCAACGCGCTTGGCCATGCCAGGTCTCGTTCTCAGGATCTATGCTCATTTATATATGTTTCATACTAACCTTCACATTCTCTGTATAAATAATTCTTACATAATATAGGGCTAAGAATAGCGTTAAGACATATCCTAGTTTGAGGCAAGGCTAAGAATATCGTGAAACTTATCCCTAATTTGACACAAGGCTAAGTAAGAATAGTGTGTAACATAACCCTAGTTTGAACGGTAAATCAATATTAAACTATGAAACAGTATACCAGTTTTCAAAATGACAAAAGAACAGGCTTTTTTTAATAACACGAGTAAAGATGTTGGAACACAAAGTCACAGAAGAGAACACAAACATCTCTCCGCCAGTGGCTAAATGAATCGAATTATTGTTTTAGTAATTAAAAGCTCCTACGTCCCACAACCAACAGTGTTTATATAAATATTATTCTTATTGAAATAAAATATAAAACAATGAGAAGGAAGTACGTCCCTAGTAGATAAACAACAAGGTAGTGCATTGGACGGAAGATTTGATACAGTGGTGAATGTGTCAAAAAACACATGAAGTACAGACTGTCACGCAAAGAACGCCATGAAAAATGTATCAACGAGAGATAAAATGACGAACACGCCTCGCCTGCGATGGCGAAATCAGAAAAGGCCTAACAATCACCTAGAGGGATCGCCACACACTGACGAGAAACTCCCTCCCATTTCTTTTCGGATATAAATTGTTAGAAAAACACAAAATTCCACACAGAAAAAAAAAATCACTTGAAAGCCTAAAGATTATAAACAAAAGATTTGAATCAAAATGTATGTTTTCTTAGCCCGTTAATCTCCCAACAAACCAGGACCAATATTAATTCTCACTATGTTGCCTCCCCTAGATTACAAGTTAGATTTTTCGGGTTGCTAGCATATATGTAATACGTATATATTACGGTTCACGACATTCGCTCATGTACTTCATTCCGAAGAAATGCCATTTTAATGTTAACGGATTCAAGAGAGACGAGGAAAGACAGACTTGTTTATTCGATGGGTTTAATCGAAAAAAAACGGCACAACGGCCTGTTTTAATTGCATTCACTGCTGAAGTTAAACCCAGAATTGCATCTTCGTAATTAAGTTCTCAATCTTCTGCAGGCAAGCGCGACTTTAAGCAATTTTTTTTTTTTTTTGTTAAGCCTAAAAACGTAAATATTGCAATCCCGTGTTACCGTAATAAAATTGTGTTAATACGTGTTTGTTGACGTACGTCACGGTTTTGTTGTTAGCCCTTTCTTGTCAAGTTGATTTACTTCCAAAATTAGTTGTGTGTAAGTTATACATATCTACTGATGATATGTGAATAAAGTAGTATTTGTGTTAAAAACTAATGTATGAAGTATTCTAATTTACAATAGGTAAAAACACGAAAGACTACGATACTGTAACCATTAAGCCTAACTCGTATAATAAACAATTCGACCATCGTTTCTCCAATGAATGTTGATAAATAAAATCTCAATTATTTTTATGATGGGGCCAAAAACCATTAGTTATAATTCAATTCTTGTTTATTTTTAATGCAAGTTTTCAACACTCTGCAAATATTTAACAATTTCTCGATTACTGGTTCCAAACCACAAAGTCGTTTTGTAAATATTTAGAAAAACTATATTTCTGTTCAGTTATAGCTAAATGATTATGTTTAGTTATCTATAAATTTCACTTGTGGCTTTGATATGATACGATTCAAATTTAAAAGCTTCAGTTACATTAACGAAATATTCAGTAGTAGTCACTGTTTTTACCTGTAGTTACTTTTAAGCACACTAGATGACGTTCTAGCTTCGGTGCCACTCAGACAACTCTTTATTTAGGAGATCTCTAGTCTTCATGTCGTAACACTGATTTGAAGCCACATCATTTTGAGAATTATATCAACTTTAGGCTTAATTTTATAGTTCATTTCGGGAAAAAAAAACCTCGTAATTGTTCCTTTATTATTATATAACAACACCATTTCTAGGCACCAAAATGTTCAGAGAAAAAACTAATTTTAGTGGAATTCAGAAAAATTGAAATGTGATATTCTCTACTCTCGTTACTTCGCTCATTTTGAAGCTGATTGTGAGATATCCAGACATTCATTTTTGTGACTCTCCTGTTTATAGGAGCTTCTGGTGGATCGGTGGTAAGTCTGGAGATTTGTAACGCTTAAAATTGGGTTTCGATGCCCTCATTGAGCTCAGCACAGATATTTTATTTGTGTAGGTAGATTTAGTTACACTCCGAAAATAAACTCGCACTGGACGATCCCCCCCCTAATGGCTCAGGGGTAAGTTTGCAGACTTATAACACTCAAAATCGAGTTTCGATACTCGTGGAGGGTACAGCATCACAGCCAATTATATAGTTCTTTGTTTAACAACAAACAAAGTAACATAGTGAAACATGAGGCGAGTGTACAAAGTCTAGAAGTTTAGTAAACAAAAGAACAATAAATAAAACGCAGAATGCAACAAAGTAGTGTAACGCTTTCTAGTACAACGCTCTGTACGTAAAATAACCTTCCCACGTCAGCTTTTCCTAGTTCAGTATAAAACATTAACACCGAAGAAGAGTTCCGTGTGTATTATCTTTTTTTTTTCATTGCGTAAACCTAACAGAATGTGAATATAAGAATCAGTTCCCTTAAACGGCACGCGGAAACCACCTACATGTGATGTGAGTGGATTATAAGCGTTTCTAAAAGAACGTTTGCTGTTGACCAAATCAGGTAGTAGTTTATTTTATGTCAGAAAATGTGTTGTGTTCCAACAGAGGGAGCTTCGGTATCAGTGCGCACGCAAAAAAAACCAAAAAAACCACTAGAAAATAGGTCGTACAGTTTCACTCTACGATCTTACACCATAACTGGAAGAAGAGTTCACGTTTCTGTGATCTTCTAGTCTTGGCGTGTGTTAAAAAGGGCAAATGGTGTCACTTCACTTATCATTCATTTTTTGAACACCAGTCTTACATAGCGCTGCAGTCGAAGCTAAATTATTCCACACGATGTTAGCAACTAACTTGGAAACAAGTAAAAGAAAACACTATATCTTTTGGCTAACATATGGCGCGATTTACATGCATGGGTGTCGTATTTTGACAAGAGTACCAACATCAGAGAAATATGCCATATACATTTAAACAAAAACGTTTGTCCACTTAAAGTCCATCTAATCATTTGTTTGGTTTGAATTGCACGCAAAACTACACGAGGGCTACCTACGCTAACCGTTCTTAATTTAGCAGTGTAAGACTAGAGGGATTGTTTGTTTGTTTTGGAATTTCGCACAAAGCTACTCGAGGGCTATCTGTGCTAGCCGTCCCTAATTTAGCAGTGTAAGACTAGAGGGAAGGCAGCTAGTCATCACCACCCACCGCCAACTCTTGGGCTACTCTTTCACCAACGAATAGTGGGATTGACCGTCACGTATACACCCCCACGGCTGGGAGGGCGAAGGCAGCTAGTTATCACCACCCACCGCAAACTCTTGGACTACTCTTTTACCAACGAATAGTGGGATTGACCGTCACATTATAACGCCCCCATAGCTGAAAAGGCGAGCATATTTGATGTGACGGGGATTTGAACCTGCCACCCTTGGATTACTAGTCGAGTGCCTTAACTACCTGGCCATGCTGAGCCGCTTAATCTTTTATAGCTATGTTCAAGGTGGAAATCTTCACTGATTTCAATAAATATTAACATTATTTAAATGTGTACGTTTCACCACGGCTGGCCATGACAGGTCCTATACGTATCCAGTATCAGATATGTTTTTGTATTTATGGCAAAGCTACTGAGGCTAGGTACCGCCATCACCTAATTTTGAACTGCTAACCAAAGAAAAAGCAGTCTGTAAGCGACGTTTTATAAACTATCATCCATGCTAATAGATTGACTGTTACTTTTATAACACACCCTGAAGTGTGAGGAATATTTTGTGGTATCGCGGTGGATTCCGACTTGGCTCTCCATCTTTGCAATTCAGAACTTTATCACAGGGCCAACTCTCACCCTACCGACGGATACAAAAGTCTACAGAGACGTAAAGTGTGGTACTAATACGAAGGACATATTTGGTCACTACTGAAGGTCCTACCACTAAGGAGACCAACCCATAACACTGTTGTGTTTAATATATGACCCAAGTAAAATAACCAAACAGTCCAAAAATTGTCTTTAAATAAGGATTTATTCCCATTTTCCGCTTCTCGAACAAATACTCTTGTCATATATCTAATCATATCATTTTATGTCTATTAAATAAAAACATTTTAACTCGCATACACTTACATACACATATCCTTCAACGCATGCTTCAACCATCGGAGTTCTAAGCCTATTATCTTACCCCTTACTTTAGCTTTCTACCTTTATATTCAAGCATGCTCTTCACCATATTCTCTTGTTGTGTTTTTTGTTTCACCAATAGCAACCTGTAATAAAATCTGGCCTGCTTGTCATTTCGTTTGAATGTTTATATTTCCATAAACTATTGTTTTTATAGAACTATTATCTTTACCATCGCTCTAAAACAAGTTTTAAAAACTAACCCTTATCTCTTCAGGCATACATATTATATTTATTCCTATAGTTTTAGTCACATATTTAGTTTCTCTTCTTTAGTTTTACGTACAGTTTTTTTTTTTTTTTGGTTTTACAGATTTACAAGTACATTTATTTTTCGCCTTTAGATCTCATAATTAATTCAAATACAGTAAGTGTAGTTTAGTTTTCCTAAAACTCAACAGAGTGCTCTGTTGATGGATCACATTAGGGTTGAGGAGCCATTATTTTGAGGGGGTACAATAGATTGAGAACTTACTGTTATGGATGAATGTAATAGGGTCAAGAACACCCACTATTGTGAAGGAGTACATTAAAGTTAATGACCACCCAAGACCTGGCCAATTTTGAGAATTAATGGTCCATCTCCAAAAAGTAATTAATTCTCCGAGTGAACTTGAAAGGATCTCTATTTCCCTGGAGACAGCTGAACTGAAATCTCTCAGCTTGACTACTATTCCAGCTGAAAAGTGTTTACATACCTTGTATTTCCTGGGGTTTCCCTCGTGGTTGATCCGACATTTTCATTTGACAGCCTAAGGGTAATCATAGGCTACACGTTCTCAAATATCTTCTCGAAGAGATCATGCAACTTATTTCATACAATCATAACAACTCTAATCTACAATGACCATACAGAAAACGTAGCCGAGAGCTTTATCTGAATTGTTGTTATTTCCTGCTGCTTAAGTTGTTTACTTTCTGACTGAGACTCTTCCTACATTAACCATCAGTTGTTTAATTCTACACAAGTTGTCCATTGTAACTGTGTGTCTGGCCTCAAATGAGAAACGTGGCTCAACTGCTTAACTCCGTAAAGAATTCAAAAAAAAAATCTCGAAAAGTAATTCTCACAGTTCTATCTCAATTTCCCTTCCCTTTCCATAGAATCTTATAAAGTTTACCTTCGTAACTACTTCTTCGTGCGGAGAAATTAATTACATAAGCTAAACTATTTAATAAAATACTCTTTTCTCTCCCCTTAGAAAATGTCGTCTCTTGTGTTTCAATGTGTTGTTTTTCACTAAAATTCGCTGGCATCGATTTTAAACTGAATTACGCATTAAACAAATTACCCAACGAAAAATATTAGCAAGCAAGATGCACGTGCAGAGAAAGGTTGCTGGTGCCATCTACCTTTGTTCTGTTTATTTCTTTATTCTTACAGCAGGTGGATGAACGTATTTCGTCGGTCCTTATCGACATCGTGTCCAGATAAACACAGTAGTAATCTGTAAAGTTCAGTGAGTACATTCTTCTCACTTAAACACGAAATAAACTGTCTCTCCATTTCTCTTTTGAGAAATGTTGTAATTCTTATTTTCTCTTGTTTTTACTTCTTAGCGCCATCTCTGGAAGAAAAAAACAATGAATTTTTTTCTTATCACCTCGTGATTCTGTGGTTTATGACAACAAGAAATATTGACACTGTTCAGGTTTTCATATGGAGTTATCTTCACGACTAAACTGGAAAATACAGTACGCTTCACAAAAAACATAACACGATTTACTTTTTATCTGACGAGAACCACAATTGTTACACTTCTTTAACCCAAAACAAAAGAAATACACCTTTCGAAAATGCTCGAGCTGTAGGGTTTTTATCGTTTAAAATAAAGACTTCTTGAACGTGCGTTTCTCTACGATCATTGTTATCACACCTATGAACCAGTCCTCAAACACCGATGTTTTCTCTCTGTATATTTATTCAGAAATTCGTGAGTGGAAAACTCTTTATTCACATTATTGTACCATCGTTTTAAATTCATCTACATTCTGAGGCGGTCTAGAATTTTCATCCTTTAAACCATATTAATAACATATCAACTTTCATGTAGTTGTAGAAAGTTTATATTTCCCTCTTTAATTCAAGTACATAGTGAATGATACAAATGAACACATGGTCGTGGTTCATATTTAATGTTACTATGTACAACAATACTTCCTTACTGAACAGATGGTTGTACTACATGTTAATGTTATGATGTAGAACAATACTTCTTCACTGAACAGATGGTTGTAGTACATGTTTAATGTTACTATGTACAACAATACTTCTTCACCGAACAGATGGTTGTAGTACATGTTTAATGTTACTCTTGTTACGTTTTTTTATGTTTTATATTTTTCGTAGACTGAACGCAACAGGAAAAAACAGATAACAGCTTGTATAATTTTTTACACTAAACTATTAACAGATATAACATAAATTATATAATAACAATGACAGATATTAAGTTTCAACCTTCAAAATTAATCACAATACAAAATGGTACCGGCCTGTATCTAATATAATGATCTAAAATGAAAGTCTCAATTTCCAGTCTAGGGAGTGAATTGGTCCCACGAAGAAATTCCGAAGCTTAAATGAAGAAGTTCAGAAACAATTCACAGTACAGTGAATTCGACGAAATTCTTTTCACGATGCCTCCGATGAACGCCTTCCAATTTTCCCAATTTCCCGTGAATAGTTCTACACGTGTTGACTTTCAGTATAACCACTGATTCGAATGAATCGTAGAGATTGACGAAGTAAAACCACAGCTTCTGTAGATCTAACTTCAGTCACAAATCACAGCAAACACTTGAACTTTTTCAAACGACTGACTCTCTTCTTTTGAATAAAACTAATGTCTGACTCTTTTTTCCTCGCATCTTCGTCTGTTTATATATTTGTAGGCCTCTTTCTCGAACCATCTTGTAACTTCCCTACATTCCAGAGAAATCCGCGCATTTCCGCTCTTGTACGAGACTCAACGTCTAGACACGAGGCCGCCAACAATTCATTCACATACATATGATTGGTCTACTTAATTCTAGAAAATTCTAAATGTTACTCTAAATGAATAACAACATATTTTATTAGTTTACTCTTCGATACAATAATATAACTATGGAAATATAAATAATAGAAATGAAAATCCAAACACAACACGACATGTTGTCGTTTACAAAATATTTACACATTTACATAACACTATGTACAACAATACTACTTCACTGAACAGATGGTTGTAGTGCATGTTTAATGTTACTTTGTACAACAATACTTCTTCACTGAACAGATGGTTCTAGTACATGTTTAATATTACTTTGTACAACAATACTTCTTCACTGAACAAATGGCCGTAGTAGATGTTTAATGTTACTATGTACAACAATACTTCTTCACTGAACACATGGTCGTGGTACATGTTTAATGTCACTATGTACAACAATACTTCTTCACTGAACAGATGGTTGTAGTGCATGTTTAATGTCACTATGTACAACAACACTTCTTCACTGAACAGATGGTTGTAGTGCATGTTTAATGTTACTATGTACAACAATACTTCTTCACTGAACAGATAATTGTAGTACATGTTTAATGTTACTATGTACAACAATACTTCTTCACTGAAAAGATGATTGTAGTACATGTTTAATGTTACTATGTAAAACAATACTTTTTCACTGAACAGATGGTTGTGGTCCATGTTTAATATGTACAACAATACTTCCTCACTGAACAGATGGTTGTAGTACATGTTTAATGTTACGAGGTACAACAATACTTCTTCACTGAACAAATGGCCGTAGTACATGTTTAATGTTACTATGTACAACAATACTTCTTCACTAAACAGATGGTTGTAGTGCATTTTTAATATGTACAACAATACTTCTTCACTGAACACATGGTCGTGGTACATGTTTAATGTCACTATGTACAACAATACTTCTTCACTGAACAGATGGTTGTAGTGCATGTTTAATGTTACTATGTACAACAATACTTCTTCACTGAACAGATAATTGTAGTGCATGTTTAATGTTACTATGTACAACAATACTTCTTCACTGAACAGATGGTTCTAGTACATGTTAATGTTATGATGTACAACAATACTTCCTCACTGAGCAGATGGTTGTAGTACATGTTTAATGTTACTATGTACAACAATACTTCTTCACTGAACACATAGTCGTGGTACATGTTTAATGTTACTATGTACAACAATACTTCTTCACTGAACAGATGGTTGTAGTACATGTTTAATGTTACTCTTGTTACGTTTTTTTATGTTTTATATTTTTCGTAGACTGAACGCAACAGGAAAAAACAGATAACAGCTTGTATAATTTTTTACACTAAACTATTAACAGATATAACATAAATTATATAATAACAATGACAGATATTAAGTTTCAACCTTCAAAATTAATCACAATACAAAATGGTACCGGCCTGTATCTAATATAATGATCTAAAATGAAAGTCTCAATTTCCAGTCTAGGGAGTGAATTGGTCCCACGAAGAAATTCCGAAGCTTAAATGAAGAAGTTCAGAAACAATTCACAGTACAGTGAATTCGACGAAATTCTTTTCACGATGCCTCCGATGAACGCCTTCCAATTTTCCCAATTTCCCGTGAATAGTTCTATACGTGTTGACTTTCAGTATAACCACTGATTCGAATGAATCGTAGAGATTGACGAAGTAAAATCACAGCTTCTGTAGATCTAACTTCAGTCACAAATCACAGCAAACACTTGAACTTTCTCAAACGACTGACTCTCTTCTTTTGAATAAAACTAATGTCTGACTCTTTTTTCCTCGCATCTTCGTCTGTTTATATATTTGTAGGCCTCTTTCTCCAACCATCTTGTAACTTCCTTACATTCCAGAGAAATCCGCGCATGTCTGCTCTTGTACGAGACTCAACGTCTAGACACGAGGCCACCAACAATTCATTCACATACATATGATTGGTCTACTTAATTCTAGAAAATTCTAAATGTTACTCTAAATGAATAACAACATATTTTATTAGTTTACTCTTCGAAACAATAATATAGCTATGGAAATATAAATAATAGAAATGAAAATCCAAACACAACACGACATGTTGTCGTTTACAAAATATTTACACATTTACATAACACTATGTACAACAATACTACTTCACTGAACAGATGGTTGAAGTACATGTTTAATGTTACTTTGTACAACAATACTTCTTCACTGAAGAGATGGTTGTAGTGCATGTTTAATGTTACTATGTACAACAATACTTCTTTACTGAACACATGGTCGTGGTACAAGTTTAATGTTGCTATGTGCAACAATACTTCTTCACTGAACAAATGGTTGTAGTGCATGTTTAATGTTACGAGATGCAACAATACTTCTTCACTGAACAGATGGTTGTAATGCATGTTTAATGTTACTATGTACAACAATACTTCTTCACTGAACAAATGGTTGTAGTGCATGTTTAATGTTTATGTGTACAACAATACTTCTTCACTTTACCGATTGTCGTGGTACAAGTTTAATGTTACTATGTACAACAATACTTCTTCACTCTCTGATGGTTGTAGTGAATGCTGGGATTATACGTCATCGACAAAGTAAACGATGATTATGATGAAATACATCTTATGTTGTAAGCTTTGTTTGTTTTTTCCACTACGGAAATGAAACTCTTTGTTTGATATGGAGATGGATCTATTTTTCAGCCATTTCTTTGATTACTTTATTTTTTTGTCTAAAAAAAGAATCCCAGTCTCTGGTCTTTTCTTTAAATAAAAGGTGTTAATATATTTTGTAGATGTTGTTTTCGAAGTAGTAAAGCATTACATCCACCACTATACTGGTACAGATATGTAGATGACACGGTTGCGGGAATTAAATCTACATAACACATATTTAATTTTTTCAATCACATTTACTCTATACATCCCAACATTAACTTCACGTGTGAACAGGAAGAAAGCAATCAAATATCATTTCTTAACCTCAAAATTATAAGAACCGACACACAATTCAAAACAGCAATCCACCGAAAAATCACCCACACTGGACCACACATTCCTTGGGACTCAGCACATCAAACAAAACAAAAACTCAACATACTAAGAAACCAGATAAACACAGCCATAAAACTATGCTCACCAGATAAAATTAACGATGAATTAGACAAAATAAAACAATACTTCATCAACATCAATAAGTTTCCTCCGCAAACCGTAGAAAACATTATACGCGCACACCTAGACAGAAAGCAAAATCAACCAACAAAAGTAAATATATCTCACGAATCAAGAAATCACGAAACCATATACTGCTGTATACCACATATTCCTGACATCAGCAAACAAATAACCAACATTTGGCAAAAACTAGTAACAAAATATAACATTCCAGTTAATACTAAATTTATTCAAAAACCAGGCACAAAACTGAGGTCTATGCCATGTAAGAACTATACTGACAAACACCACACCAACATTATTTATAAAATACAATGTGATAACTGCCACGACTTCTATATTGAAGAAACAAGTAGAAAAATGGAAACCAGATTCAAAGAACATAAAAAGTCACCTTCACACGTTTTCGAACACTGCAAGTGAAATAAACACAACATAACCATAGAAAACACTCAAATACTAAATAAAGAAACAAACATAAACAAACGCAAAATTAAAGAAGCCTTACTTATACAACAACTTAAACCCAAAATAAACCAATATAAAAGAACGCCATTATATCTATATTAATATTATAGATAAATTATATATTCAAACATCTAACCACGCCCTCTACATTACGACACTCAGTTACACATCCCCTTCCGAACATGTGGTCAGCTTCCGGTCAGTTACCTCTTTCTTTGTGAACCTGACGTTGACCGAAGAAGGTCGAAACGTTGTTCGCTCTTTTGTGTAAAATATTTTCTCAACCCAAAGGAGCCGTTTTTGCACATAAAATTCTCAACAAGTGGGTTTCTCGACATCACTGATTGCATTCTACAAGGTTGATACTCCATCTTACCAAATGTTCATAAAATTTGACTTTCTACTGGCACGTTTTTTGTTGTTGAGTACAGAGCTATGGAATACGCTATCTGTATTCTTCCCACAGCGAGTATAGGACATTTATTTTAGAGGTATTTACCGGATTTACCGTTAATCCATAACGGCTGAGGACTACTTTTAGACAAAACAGATACCATTTAGTACCATAAAATATCACATAAATTCGAATAATGAAAAATGTCTCATTACATGCTGGGGAGTTGTCTTTGGGGAGACCTTCCCAGTCGCACAACCATATTTCTGCGGACTTACAACACTAGAAATCGGGTTTCTATACCCGTGGTGAGCAGATCTCAGAATTATCTATACGAAGTTTTGAGCATGATTAGAAACAAAGTTGCTTAGGTTTTAAAGAACACCTGTGGTAAGTAAACTTCTAGAAAATAACACATAATAATAATATTTGCAGCTTAGATACGTAGCTGAAGGGAGTGTAAGAACATTGTTTTAAATAACGTAGAGCAACTGATAAATAACAAATCAATGTTATCTATTGTATCAGGTTAAAAACAAGTTATATGATACACATCTGCAAAGATTTCTCAGTATGTTTCATACAGATGCATTATCCTAGAAACTGCATATATCCCCAAGTTAACATCAAAGAATGAAACGTTTTCTAACTGTAATCCGCAAAAGGTTTACAATCATCTCAGCTCTTGCCAGATAACAATAAGCAATCATCGATGATTGGACAATCACCAGAGCATGAAATCAAGCTAAGTACGCTCGAGACCAGCTCCCTATAACCAAAATTAAGATACGGACTTAATCGATGCCCAGTCTCAATACGCATGGTCTTCGTTCTGTTTTTTTTATTATTATTATTTTGCAGTCCCTGTCTCGTGACAATAACAAGTAGTTGAAAATCGAATTTATTTTGCAAAAAGTCTAAAACCTGAAATTTCTGTCGAGACGTGAAGTTTAGTTATCGCAGTTTATTCATCTGTTTTTTTTTTCAACACTAAACTCCACAATGAGCAGAATTGTGGCCACGGCAGGAATCTAACCTTAAATTTTAGCAACATAATTGCATAAGCACACAGCCGAGTCTCTCGAGGAGGGCTATTCATAGAAAATTTGCAAAGGTCTAATGTGTTAGAGAATCTTCATGACACATCGTCACGTTAATTCTGTCTTGATTCGACAAAAACAGCGTTAGAAGAAAAAAATAAGAAAGACATTCAACAGAAATATGTTCTAATTTGAATCCCTTTTTACTTTTCGGAATTATTTCGCTTTTTGTTAAGTTCACTTTGACTGTTGATCACCTGAATAAAATCCTGACAATCAGTTACGTCATCTGAACTATTTATAGATCGTATATAATAAATCAATAAAAGTTACAGTCACAAAAGAGGTGGCCATTAGACGACCATTGTCCGTAATGGGCCGGGTGGTTAAGGCGTTCGACTCTGAGAATCGCAGGTTTGAATCCTCTTCACACTAAACATGATCCTTCTTTTAGCCTTGGGGGCGTAATAATGTTATGGTCAGTCCCACTATTCGTTGGTACAAGAGTAGCTCAAGAGTTGGTAGTGGGTGATGACTAGCTGCCTTCCCTCTAGTCTGAGATTCCAAAAATAAGGATGGCTATCACAGATAGCTCTCGTGTAGCTTTGCGCGAAATAAAAAAAACAACAACAGAAAATATAGAAATTTCCCGTGGGGGCGTTTCAAACTTTCAGAATCAATAAAATGAATAAAAATCTAAAACTAGAAACCAGTGCAAAGTTACGTTTCACCATTGTATTTATTAAACTATATGTAGTAATGACACCAGTTTATTATTAGAAATTAAATATGTACAACGAGTTAGAAAACTCAACGAATCTCTTGAAGCAATACTTTTTTTCTTGCTTTATTTTTAAATTTTTATTTATTTCTTAGCACTTACAGTGTAATTAAATCTGAAAGCTTGTTTGTTTTTGAATTTCGCACAAAGCTACTCGAGGGCTATCTGCGCTAGCCGTCCCTAATTTAGCAGTGTAAGACGAGAGGGAAGGCAGTTAGTCATCACCACCCACCGCCAACTCTTGGGCTACTCTTTTATCAACGAATAGTAGGATTGACCGTCACATTATAACGCCCCCTACGGGTGAAAGGGCAAGCATGTTTGGCGCGATGAAGATGCGAACCGGCGACCCTCCCATTATGAGTCGCACGCCTTAACACGCTTGGATATGCCGGGCCAGTTTGAAAGCTGAAAACAAAACACTACTTGTCTTGGGCACAGTTCAGCCAGCCCATCGAGTTCTTCGAATATAACATTAATAAAAAGTAACGCAAGTCGTTCTAGTGTAGTCAAATTCATACAATAGTAAACTTGATTTGCACGTTAAAATCACTTTCAGAAATTTCACTAGTAACATCCTTTTTTAGCGGTGACAAGCAGCCAATAATAATTTTTAAAACGTACTAATTAACATGTTTCTAACTTATCTTGAACTAATAAGACAAGAAAGTCGCTTAATAGTTGCCACTTCAAATGACAAAAGGTTTCTATTGACCTGAAAATTATTGAATGTTGGGAAAAACTGGAACAAGTGTTCTGATTGGGCGAGACATCCACGTTCTCTAACGTCAAGATTATTGATCCAACGATTGGTGCTTGAATGGAAAGTGCCTTAACGTCAGAGCTGATAATGACATCAATGAGATCAAACGTTTTAATTTATGGAAATACCCAGCAGAGTCCTCGATAAAGAATGAAACCCGATAGCTGAAAAACTGCGTTTGTTTGTACTTAGATTTGTATGTTCTAGATTTTATTCCTTTTGAAAGCGATTTATTTTGAAGTTTTTTAGAATTAACAACGCTTTAAGTCAGTAAAATATTATTTAACTAAGCAGATTTTAGAAATGATCTGAGAATAGAATTCTTTTGTTCAATTTCCTAATCAATTATCAAACTCAATTTTAATATCGTTAACAGGAGAAACAGAAATTGAGATCTCTACTCTAGGAAAATTACAAACCGTCAAAACATTTTAATTCTCTTTGTCTTCCTTCTTTTCTCGAACCTAACATTTTTTCACACATAAACTTTGTAGTTTTCTCTTTTGAAAGGTTTTTTTTTTATATATTAATGTAATATTCTTCATGCAGGTTAAAGGTAGCAACTCTGTATTTTAGTTCTTAACAGTTTCTTCTTACATCCCCTCCCCCACTAGTACAGCGGTAAGTCTACGGATTTACAACACTAGAATAAGGCGTTCGATTCCCATCGGTGGGCTTAGCAGATAACCTGATGCGGCTTTGCCATAAGAAAACACTTTTGGTGGTCTCAAGTTTTTCCCTTTTACGAAATGTCAACAATATATCGACATTTTTAGCATCTCACGAATCAGTTTACTGTGAATCAAATATTTAGTTTTTACGTGGGTCTCAAACTTTGATTTCAGCGTTTTGGAACGATACAACCCATATGTCACTATAGTGCCCAAACATTAAAATTACAACCTTTATTTATTGTTTATATCGTAAACGGAAATACAAAAGATGGCAATTAGAATAAAAAAAAAAACGGAACGTTTCTGTAGAGATTATTACGTTTAAGATACACGTCATACTTGTATGTCAAATTCCACTACTCGCTCGGATAAAACTCGTCTCCTGTGTTAGCGGTGGATGCTGTTGACTGGGAGTCTTCCCTCTCGGCCATCAATTTAACATGAGGGACGACCAGGTGCAGAACCTAATTGGATGCAAACATTCTGTAACACGTTATTTCAGCTTCCTCAATTTTCATTGTCAACCCATTCGTTAAAAGAAGCGTGAGATGTAATTTTCTGTAACTAAGTTGAGTAAATCTTTATTAGATAGAGGGCACTAATGGTTTTTGTTTTAAGCAAATTTCACCCACGTAGAAGACGGGACACTTACTGTTTCTATACTTTAATACATATCTTACATGTGTAACGAATTTATATATTGCCCTTACTTTGATTCTTTGTTATTTTGTACAAGGTTGCAAGATAACGGTTTGTTTGAGCACTTGTTCCCGCAAATACACAAACAGAAGTATATATTTTAAGATTTTTTTGTATGCCTATCCTTCAAAATGTATTATGAATTACTTCGTTGCGATCAGGGCCTGGCATGACCAGGTGGGTTAAGGCACTCGACTCTTAATCCAAAGGCCGCGGGTCAGAATCCCCGTCACACCAAACATGCTCGCCCTTTCAGCCGTGGAGGCGTTATAATGTAACAGCCAATCCCATTATTCGTTGGTTAAAAAGTAGCCCAAGTGTTGGCGGTGGGTGGTGATGACTAACTGACTTCCATCTAGTCTTACACTACTAAATTGGGAACGGCTACCGCAGATAGCCCTCGAGTACCTACGTGCGAAATTCGAAACAAACAAAATATCACACTCAAAACCGAATATTTCCGAAGAGAAATTAGCTTATTTGGATATTCAAAACAATACAGATGGCTGCGTTATGACGTCATCTGGTTTTGCGCGAGATTATTTTGATATTATGGGATATCGACGATCGAAAATGGCGGAAGAACTGAAAGTACAAAGAGGTACAAGTTACATTTAATTAAAAAAACAAACTATATTTTCTCATCAAAACGATGCGAACATATGAATAAATGGAGGGAAAAGGCGTAAAGACGACGACTGCAATGCAAGTTTTGTCAGTAATTGCATGGATATTTCTTTAGTACCTACAGAAATGAGAATTACAATGAGACAATTACAATGTTTCTTCACACAAAGGTTACTTAAGTGTTGTGTTTTTCGGACTTTTGAGTTTGCTACCAGCTTCGTTACATGAATGGTTCACTTTCTGAAAGTCAGTAAGGGATTTGTCCCACTTGAGACAAATTGTAGAAGCAATATTTATTATATATTACGAACCATGGTGTCTGTCCGAGCGTTCGTTTGTTTCATTTGAAACTCTGTACAAGTAGGCACAGCTCAACGTTCACTTTTGTTTTGACGAGGCATTAATATCGTGGATGTTAAATGTTATTTTACAAAGCAGGACATTCTATACTACACTGTTAGGAATCAGTGTAACCATCGTTAACATTTAAAAACGTGTTGTGACTTGAATAAAAAAAATTAAATTTATCGTGTGTTTTTTCTTGACTGGCTCTCAGCATGACTGAAACGGTTAGTTATTTTTTTACTGTGAACGGTACACGTAGATGAGAGTTTTGGCTCTGAGTGAAACCAGGAGTGTAAAAATCTTTATTGATGTTCATGAAATAAGTTGATATATTAATTTAAACTTTCCCGTTACTGGAAACGGGCACTTTAGCTAGTATTTAATTACTGATTAAGTGACATTAGATGACTTAAAATATTAATTATGCAAACCTAATACTCAGTTATTCATACATATGTTAAGCAAATCAGTGCTTTACGCCCCATAACCTCAAAAGGCTTAACGATCCTGGTTAGTAAAGAATACAATTATCTGGTAATTACTGGAATTAATGCAAACTACAGTTGATATAAGACATTCAGACAACAACGAATAACAATGAAAATGTTTCAATAAGCTATATTTATTTTATTTCAACAGTTCTAAGTCATTTGTTACCCTGGAAACAATTCAGTTGACAGTCCAATACATAAATGCGTTGTAATTAAAAAGAAATTGTTGTAGTATAAGAATTGTGAGATATTGATGTATTGCAACCTTTATTATTTACTCGTTGGATAACTTTAGACTGTTCTACTATAGAAAATTAAGTAGCTGTAACAAAAAATGTATTTTACTGAATTATCATAACTTGTATAAAGAAACTGTTACTATAACTCTAAAACCAAGAATGAATTAACTATAAAATAAACAACAAATTAAACATTTTTGGATTAATTTTCAAAACTATTGTATTTACAAACAAAAATGTTAGTTTGTTTACAAGTGAATATATTACTTAGGGAATAAAACTGGTAGTTTATGTAATGGATCTAACACTAAACACTGATTAGTTTTACACAACATTATTACCAACACAGCACAAGTTGTGTTTAAAAAAAAACAGGATAATTTGTTCCATTAATGTTACAACATTTTATTGTAAGCTTTTAACAAACAATTAAATCCTTTCTTAAAATATTTGTAAATACATTCAGAGCAGAGACTTGGACTATAATATTAATTGCACGACATGCTATACACGTTAAAGAATACCAATAAGCCAGAAAATCTCTAGAATTATGTTAAAATAGTCTGATGTAGATTTAGTGTTCACAAAACAGCATATTCACTGAAGAACACGTTTACATCTTCAGATATACAAGAAGCTAGCAACAGGTTTAAGGCCTGCCTTTAAAAATACAGAATTTCAAATATACACTTTATGAATCACGTACAATAGTTACTTTTAACAATATTTATAAAACAAGGATTCTTTTTTTTTTTTATCCAAATGGAAAAGTATTTCCCAAACAAAATATTATAATTAAAAGTTATAGATACCAATGTAATAAAGACGCCACCATAAAACAAAGATTAAAACAAATTTAACAGTAAATGTTTTCATTTTAACAAAAAAGAATAAAAAACTCAGCTTACAGTAAGTAACATTACAACGATTTAATGATATGTTACCAGAATGTATAACAACTGCATACACTTCTGCTACACACACACACATGTACGTCTCTATACAATACAATACCAGAGTAAATGCTATAAATACATTAAATTGGTTTTCAACTATAAAGTTCTATTTCATACAATATCCAAGTTTAATTATATGTATTAAGTGCTACATATTCAAATCTGTACAAAATTTCATTATATTCTGTTTAATATTTAAAACCGTGGGAGAGTAAATCCATCTTTGATCTGTTAAAAATAGATTTTTTTTTATTCTTTATAAAACTTAAAAGACAATAGAATCATCTCCTCAACTAAGAAGTCAAATTGTCTTCACTCTTTGATGATTTATCTTCATGATAAAAATTAAAAGAAGTGTGTTGTGATTACAGTAGAACCATATTCATGATCTAACATACAAAGAACCAACTATGGAAAAGAAAACCTCTCACGCCTCAACAAGAAAATTTCCACAAATTAAAGTAAGACTTTTTCTATTTCTTTACATAAACCAGTATGTGCAATTCTTTAAAAGTATTTCTAATCTAATGGAGGTAAACCTGATTTAATTACTTGTTGAAAGAAAACCTGGTTTATGAGGTAAAATAAAACCTATCCACAAAAGATGAAATTACGAAGAGAAGTCCAGATTGAAGTTGATAAAATTGTCTTTATGACTAGTTTAAAAGAAAGTAGGTGTACAAAATGGAGATTTGCCTTAATTCAGTTACATAATTTGTCACAGCTTGGTCCACTTGTAAATCTTACCAACTCTCAAATCTAAAGTACAACCATTAACCAAGTAATAATAATAATAATAAAAGAAGGGCCCCAGTGTCAACCCTCCCCCATGACTTTGACCAGGTACGTAGACTTAGTAAAAATACACATTTCTATTCATAACAAAAACTTTTTTTTTCAAATAGCAAGGAACCTACCTTTTCAAATATCTAATTAAAACCAAGCTTATATATAAATTCACAATACAACAGGTGCTAACAGACTTGTTATTAAACATAAAACCTGGTATGTATAATGCAAGTTTGAAAATACACATCTACTTACAACACAAATCAAGCACAATACGTTGAAGGAAATTTCTTTCTCGGCAAACTGTACAATGCACATAACCCACAACAATAAAATACTTAAAAAATGTAAGTGTAAGCAAAATACATATTTACACACAGCAGTTACACATACATTTTCCCCACAATAAAAGGTAATACATATATGCATCTGAAATATGATATATGGTGTTATTTTACCCAACTACTGAAGAAATCCAGTAAGGAACCATTTCGTAATTTTTATACATTAGTAACTATTGCATGATAAACAATATGAGTAACAAAGTTATCAAATCACCGAATGTTAATTGTAACTTCTAGGTTTATTTCAACATTTAATTCTTTC
The DNA here is from genome assembly GCA_011833715.1 of Carcinoscorpius rotundicauda. Taxonomy (NCBI): domain Eukaryota; kingdom Metazoa; phylum Arthropoda; class Merostomata; order Xiphosura; family Limulidae; genus Carcinoscorpius; species Carcinoscorpius rotundicauda. Next base: position 167,857,446 of record CM022392.1, on the reverse strand, counting down.
ATGTGAAATCCAAAAGGATAAATGACATGGTACGGGAACATCAATACATTTCTAGTTATGCCTCAAAACAGTATTTACTAAGCCTTAAATCCCTTTTTTAAACTTACTTTTGACCAACATAAGTTTGTGTTTTATGGACGTATTATCTTTCATGTAATGTTATAATACCATGATTGTATATTCTTCATTTGTTTTTTGTATAACCTAAGGCAAAATGCTATAAGAATCCAACAGTTTGTCTTCACTCACTGTATCAAAAGCGAGACACAGTAGTGAAGACAAAACATCACTGCCACTTAAATAAAACATCTTACCAACTAGTTCTTCAGATACACAGAAATCAAGACAAGACTGAGGGATTGATTTTTACCAAACACACGTTTCCACATGATTTGGACATTACACCATGACATTCAATGTTCTAGGAATAAAATGTAAAAACTCGGGATAACTTATCAAATACTCACAACTGTTGAGGGATCCAATATGTATCTAAACCATTTCTATACTATCTTGCTTGTGTAATGGTATAGTTTACAAAACATTAAATAATAGCATTGATACTAAATTACTCGAACTGGTGCTGGGGGTGTCCTACATATTTGATACCTGGTGCTGGGGGTGTCCTACATATTTGATACCTGGTGCTGGGGGTGTCCTACATATTTGATACCTGGAGCTGGGGGTGTCCTACATATTTGATACCTGGAGCTGGGGGTGTCCTACATATTTGATTAAATGAATGGTTTCATCCAGTATGAAGACACCATTGATGATAAGGTGTAGAAATGTTAGTATATACTATATACTGAAAGCAACTTCCATAATATTTATAAACGTTTCTGTTCACCACATGCGGTTTTCCATTATTTTATGGGAATATACGTTTATCGTTTATCTACTGATTTCTGTGTTAACTTCTTTCTAAGATCTTATCTCAAGAAACACTTCAAAGCTTCCAACTCTGTTAAAAATCTACTTATAAAAACTTCATTATTTATTTATGGTTTAAGGATCAGGTAAAACCGTTACATGTAACTCAATTGCTTGTTTACCGAGGCTGTAAAAAAATGTAGATTGTGTTACACAAATACTGAATGGAGAATTATCTAATATTCTATGAATTAAATGTCACAGGTATACATAACTATTCAAAACTCCATCATACTTTACGTACAAAACACTGTAGTGTAAAAAAGTAATACCCAATATATATATATATTTTTTAACATCTAAAAGTGTGGCTCCATTGCTAAAAAACAAAATAACAAAAGTACTTAAGCCAAATATGTATATTTAATTTGGAGAGTGTTCTAATGTGCAAATATCAAACTTTATGGTTTTAGAATATTTTAAAATGTTGAAAGTTATTTATGCTATGAAATCAGATCACTTGACTGTACGGAGTCTTTAGTAGTAAGACTAAGGTACAATCAGACATAGAATGGGCTTTGTTATAAATTTACATTGCATAAGCAGTAACGTAAAAGTTAAGAAATCAAACTTCCACACATTATGAAGGAAATTAACTTATCAGAAAATTATTTCATTTACTACATATAGATATGTTCATAAAAGTATGGACTAATTATCAACAAACTAAACTACTTACAATGATCAAAATGATTGTATACATTCATCTAAAAGGTGTTCTAAATGTTATTTGAATCTGTGAACAAGATACAAAGTCATCTAAAAACTATTTGAAAACTCTGAGAGCTTTCATCTACATTGTAGCAGAATATATGTACAATAAGCTTATAACACTAACAAGTACTCATTCCAGCTACAAGGCCAGAAGATATATTTATCACAAGACAGATTGTCAGGCCAAATGGTAACTAATATATACAGTTACAAAAAAACCATTAAGTAAAAAATGTATGGACTTGATGCGACATATTTCCTGGTTCAAAAACTTTTTCCAATATTCTCTTACTCAAACTCTTGGAAATAGAGAAATTCATAACCATCTCTCTCTCTGAAATATAAAGAAAACACCTTCAGAATACGTAACAGTAATCCAAATAATACATAGTTTCAAGTACACTATATTCTGTAAATACTGATGCAGAATCTTTGAACTACATACTGGATGAAGGTTAAGAACAGTGATATGTCAGTGAACATAAGGAAGAGCAGACTGTCAGCACGAGGTAGCCAAACCAAGTATTCAGAGGTAGAAATGGTTCGTTAAACAGGCAGAACATATCAGGCTACCCATTAATACAAAGGTCATTTGTAAGATTCAACAAAGGATTAACCAGTAGTGAGTCGTTTATTTATTTTACTGTCAAGCTAACGAAGAAAATAAGCTACGCAAATGAAACGCATTATCTCGCTCCACTACAACTACGGAAAAATACCATCACCTCAAATCACAAAAAAAAAAATCACTGCTCCTTCGTAACCACGGCTGAGTAAAGTCTAGAGGAGTGCCAGTTTAATACGTTATTTTATTTTCATGTAAAATTAATTACCCACAAGCAGTAATTATATGTCAACTGATTTCAAGTGAAATAACTGATTAATAAAAATGTTTAAATCTGTTAATGTTATGACAATAATGAACAAAGTCAATATTAGTGTTTCAGAGTTAGCTGCACAATAATTGAAATATTGTCATTATAATTTTTCATTATTCTTCTAAATTACTCGGTTTGTTCAGATGAAAATTAGTGTCCCAGCTCAAGAAAATAAAAATATAAATTTGGATTTTTTTATCATTCCAACCATCAATGTAATAAGAGATTTGCCATTGTAAGTGTAAAGCTATGTAATGTACTGACTAGAATATAAAAATCATAGACAGAATATATGCTTTCTAAGCCAGGGACACGTATTCTACAAACCCCATGCAGCCTAAATAAGTAGGAGTTAATGTATCCTACCCACTAAAATCCCACCCCCAACATTTAAAAAAAATTTTTACCAAAGATTTTCAACAACAAAACACACACTAAAACAAGTCCTAATACAGCCTTATGAAATTCAGACATCTATCACAAGTCTCTATAGTATCTCCAAACAGTTTTATATAATAAGGCTTAATTAACAGTACCCTACTTACTCCACTTCCAGTATCCTACGATGCCTCATCTGACGTTGGGAGTATCGTTTTACTGCCATCACCACCGTTACATTGATGATGAGAAAACCCACAATTCCACATACTGCTCCTAATATCACACTGGAAGACTGGGTCCCACGGAGAGACTCGTCGTCAACATAGGGGCTCTTCCTGGAAACAGTGTCATAATTACTTCTGTACGAATCTGAACTCAGGATAGAGGTTTCAGGTTTTTTCTTCACGCCTGCAAATAGGTAAAAAATGACTACAAATTAAACAGTTTTGTATTCATACAACAGAAAGTTAGTTCTACTCATTTTACTGTTTAAAAGAAGAAGTTTTGAATGTGCAGATCTAACTAAAAACAACTATCAACTCTTTATCCTAATAACTTGTATCACATGTGAGCATGTTTTCCACCAGCTTTGGTGATAAATTATATTTTTCAGTTCTTTAGTTTCCATGTTGTCACAGCAGAAACGCTTGGCCCAGGAAGTCAGATTACCTCATTCTAGCAGTTTTATTGTGTTTTCTTTACAGTAAACAATGTCTCTTCGGTGTGAGAAGATACTGTAGTTTCATAAGCAGCATTCAGGCTCAGAGGATTGCCACTGTAATGGTTTTTGGCAAATTATGACACTGACCGAATGCAACAGCCATCTGATACTGTGAGGGAACAAAGGTCACAAGTAGAAGAAGAAAGCAAGTTTACTTATTGAATTCAAGTAAAAACTTTTGTCAAGAATATGTTTAGTTGTACACATTATCTCTGAGAAGATAAAGTCATGAAGCTAAAGAGGACCTGCTAGAAAGAATTCGTTTTACCTGCATAGGTTTATAGACAGTGTTTCTGTTTAATAAAAATTTTGTTCATATTATAACAAAAGTCATTATTTTTACTGTTAAGTTAGCAACTACACAGTTTCCTCTCTATTTATTGATTAAATCTGCTGTTATTTGAGTTTGTAAGTTTGACAGGTGTAGAAAAAAAATTTTTTATCTGAAAATACGACATTCTGAAGATTAAAACAGTTACAAAAACACACCCAGTCTCAAGCCCCTATGATTTCCTGAGCACTAAATAAACATAAGAAAGAACAGTGTCATAAGTCTTTTTATTGTTAACCTAAAGATGACTTAAAAAGGAGGAAATGTTGTTCTGTGTTTCATCATTAGTAAAAGTGTCAACACTCAAACCAGTCATTCCGAGATAGCGTCTCAAGCACCTTTCCATTTACGACATGCAGTTTGAAACAATCTCACATGAAACATGAAAAACAAGATTTAATATTCTTTATACAGCAAGAAGAATAAACCACTAAAGAACGACAAAATATCCCTTTTCTGCCATGTTTTCAAATAAAGGCAACACTTTTGCAATGCTGTCTCCAATACAGAACATCCAAACTTCCATGGCATTTTACTTGATGCTAGCAGCAAAATACAGAATAGAATACATTTACTGTGATGTTGATATAATTTATATTAAACTATTTATTCGTGTTTTAAAAGGGAACATTTACTCAAACAAATTAAAATAAAACTGTGTCCAAGATAAAAATCAAACCTACAATACTCTGTATATTAAAGCATGACCTTAACCACAGGGTTACATTTAAGTTGCACTTAAAGTACACTTCTTAACAGTTTTTTTTTCACAATTATGCCTGTTTGCTTTGCATGTGCCAAGGTTATATAAACCGTTTCTTCTAACTTGTACATTTGATGACAGCAAATAAAGATAACAGTTGAATATTATAACACATCTTAAAATAATAAAAATAACAAAAGTAAAATACATCACAAGGTTGCCTCAGTGGTTTTTTTTTACCTTGGCTTGTGTGTCTAATGTCTCCACTTAATATTGCTGACTGTTTTATAAGTTGGGATTTCTTTACAATGACTGCTTGTTAATCATACATTCATATACCATGTAAAAAAACAACAGAAAGTTTGGAAGTTTGAAAATAATCATACAATTCACCGATAATTTAATGAATCAAAGACTGCAGAGAATCCAAAACTCTGTGAAATTTTCAAATAGAATAATATAAGTTTAATCTTTTAGTTCTGATCAATATGAGAACCACAAGTTGTTGGAAGGGTCTCTTTCGGTTTGTTTCTTTTAACATCTCATATTTGTAAACTTTAGGGCATTTATTTGTACATTTTCTTAATACCCTAAAAGGTTCCATGAATTTAAATAAAAAATACAAGAGAAATTAGTCAAGGATTCAGTATCAGAACAAACGTCTTACCATTTAAACAAGTAAGCTTAAAACAAGCAGTGCCATGTTTAATACTTTTGTGCCCCTCCCACAGAAATTACCTTGCAACCCTCAAGGGAAGAGGAGTTGAAAATGACGGGATGACTTCAGAATATTAAAAAAAAAAAAAAAACGGGATATAAAGACACGTGTCAGGAAATATTCTGTCATGCATCAATTGTCTTGCTTATTTTGAAACTTAACAATGTTTGCAAATGTAGCATGAGGCCTCTTCTACAACTGTGAGTACCCAAACACAGAACTAAAACAAGCAGGGATTATTTAATCTAATTACATGCTTAGAGAATACAACAGTGGTTGTAACATTTTTCTCCTTTTAACTCGTGTTTAGATCAATTCAATAATTGAATTTTATCTACACATTTCCAGCATTAAACAATTTCAATCATGCAGTGTTACATGAATGACTCACGATAACCACATGGTTTCTGTACCTAAATGTACATACAATCACGCAGTGTTACATGAATGACTCACGATAACCACGTGGTTTCTGTACCTAAATGTACATACAATCATGCAGTGTTACATGAATGACTCACGATAACCACGTGGTTTCTGTACCTAAATGTACATACAATCATGCAGTGTTACATGAATGACTCACGATAACCACGTGGTTTCTGTACCTAAATGTACATACAATCATGCAGTGTTACATGAATGACTCACGATAACCACGTGGTTTCTGTACCTAAATGTACATACAATCATGCAGTGTTACATGAATGACTCACGATAACCACGTGGTTTCTGTACCTAAATGTACATAAGTGTGTTTAAGCAACACCAGCAGCAATGTTGTTATAAATCCCAAATAAATAAACAATTATATACACTTGATATTTCTGTGTAGTGACAGAAATAGAGCATAAACTATTAACCATAGGATGTTGAAATGTTCTGATTATACATAATTATAATAATAACCCTTAGGAGTGTTGGAAGATGTTACACTTCTCTTATTTTTATAACGTATTCATCTTTTCACATCAATGAGATGAAAGAGTTCCAGATATTAGCTAAGTGATTAGTCAGATGAATCAATATACCCAGGAGCATTAATAAGAAAATGTGATTAATTAATGTATGAAAGTAACGAAGATCGAAGAAGGTCAAAATGTTAGTCTCTATTTTAATAAGTGTTTTAATAGCCATACCAGCCATCCTAAGATACATTATCTCAAGTGGGTTTCTCGTCATCACGAGTGTTTCTGATTGTTCCAGCTGTTTTATCAAGTGGATGTAACAGATTAAACAGCTTACAAATTATTTGATTAGCAAATTCTTCCGATTGTCCAGCATTACCAAATAAGAATCATATATTATTAATGGAGAATCTTACCAGCAATGTTATTATTTTTTTCAATTTTGTCTTTCACAAGTGATTCATAACCATAATCATGCATCAATCTATCTTCTCTTCATATCAACAACTGACACCAAACATACCAGTAGCTGTCACCATCTTTCAGACACGAAGACTAAACATTGTAGGTTGTAATACATAAACATCATTTTACTTGGACTTGTAAACACTGAATAACATTTTGCTGCATGATTTAGCCCCTCTCAAGATACTGATGTCAGAACAGAAATATATATTCAATTTTTATTTCCTGCCCACATATAGAACTTGCAACCACCTCAATTATGTGCAAGTTTTACCTTGGTGAAACATGAAATACTTAACTGTCACACAACTTGTTTTCAATCTAGAAACAAAAACAAAAGTTCAAACTTAGGTCACAAGTGTTTAGATGTGCAGCAGAGAACTACATTTTTTTTTATTTTCCTAAGGAGCAGCCAGCAACTCACAGATCTAGTAATCTAAACGAGTGAACTCTTACCCAAACGTACAGTGTGAATCAAGTGCTTGTGATGTGTATATGAAAGTACTGAAAGAATAGCAATGTGCAGCTCAAGCACATTCTGCAAGAGGAGTGGTTCTTCAACCAAAACTAGGGTTAGCAGATACACCAAAAGGCTTCTTCAAAGTTCTGGTGAACACTGCTTTTCATGTTTCAATCAATATATTTGATAACAGGTTAGAGCCATTCAGATATACTGCTGCATCATCACAAAGTTAAAGTAGTCTGCACATAGGTTGTAGAAAATCAATACGAGCTGCTGTAACAAGCACACTAACTTACTTCACTATAAACGTAATGCAGGATCTATCCTTATTACACATCTGTCAGTTTTTTGTTGCATTAATTTTCAGGTAGGAAATAAAAACAGTAAATACATTTAACCCAAAGATTATGTTAATAGAGAGTTAGACTTACTTCAACACAACACAAATATTAACGGTCAGCTCATCACGTCCCCCTAGGTTTTAACTAAAACAAATGATGTATGACCTAATATTGAATTTGCAATGAATTTCACACAAATGTAGAACAATGGAGGAGCAAAAAGAATAGTTTAAGCAATGCAATATCACAATTTCCAAGGTTACAATACTGGTTATACTGTGGTTATCTTCTTTCAACGTATAACAAACTAAGAAATTAAGATGTTCTTTTGAATATTTAACTTTTATTATAAATATAAACTAGATAGTAACAAATAAAATTATTAACTAAAAATATATTAGAAACTTGTTTCTGCAAAACAAGGAATTGCTTCAGTGTCCTCGAACCATCCAGATGGTTAGTTAAATATTCCACATTCTTATGTCTGTGTGTGAGAAAGTGGTTGGAATTATGAGTTATATAAAGAATCAAACTGCACCAAGATCTATGGATCATCCAGCAGTGTCAGAGGGTTTATAAACTTTAAACCCAACCCAAAATTAAATACAAAAAACTAGATTACCATCATCAAAACATTTATTTTTGTATTTGAATTTCTTCATTCAGTAATTTCTGTGAAACTTTTGTCATGTTAAAGTCTCCTATTTTTCTAAAATACACAGTTTACATCCCAAACAGTTTCTTTCTAAAAGATGGTTTATTTATTGCACAAAGAACACTTAAAATGAAACAAATTATTTCCGACTTAGAGGAAGTTTTATTACTGTACAACCAAATGTACAGAAGTATTAATGCAAACTTCACGAAAAGTTCATTCGTTTCATCGGGTTTAATTTTCTGGGCATCTACAGCGATAATAGTGCAAAATGAGTGAAGTTAAGACAACTTTATGAAAATTGAAACCAACTGAGAACCAATATATTACAGGACACAATTTGATATATGTGTACCTTTTAAATGGGTGCTACCATTAGGGCTTTATAACATATGAAAAACTAGCATAGACATGTTTGTCTATCTAAGTTGTAATATCTACAAAACTAGGCTTTAAAATAAAACACTCATATCAACCTTTATCATGCTTATGTCTATCGATCCCACCCTTAAAATTCCCTAAATACACTGAACACACATCTGCAATGGTTCAACCACACCGTTAGAAATAACTTAACTGAATATGGCTCCTAACCTGAAAAAAAATTATGTCTCTGAGTGTTACCATTCTCATTATTAAGTACGAACAGATAATATTAACACTATCAGATTACTTAAGCATCTCACTCAGAACCCAGCAACTCTCTTTGTAGAGAAACAAGTTAAGTTTTTCTCTTGGGTTTGTTTGTACGCTATGAGAACTCGCACCTCATCAGAAGTAACTAACTTCATACTCACAGTGAGACAAACTGATCAGAAGTGTAGCTGCTGAAATTTTTGCCTCAATAACTATGGATTTGTAAATCAATCTAAACATTTTCAGGTCGTGAATATACTTTAAACTGTAAAAATTAGGATAAACATTGCCTCTTCTTAATAACCCTGGTATTAACATTTAAATTATACTTAATATAAAATGAAAGGTTTGTTACATCCTTTTAGGCACCAAATAAAGCTAGATAGTAATTATTCGTCAACAGAAACACGCACATAAAAGTTTTTAGTGTTGTAAACAATTGATCACATTTCCTTAGCTAATACTTTTTCACAGAAGTTCTCATAACTGTAAACAGTATTCTTAGTGTTATCTGCACTTGAAATCCTAATTCAGACTGTATTCATGAAGTGGAGTTCCAGAAACAATTACAATGAACAATGTATTTTTTTTCCTACTAACAGCAATGTTTGTTTTTTTTAAATTACCACACAGATTATATCAAAGAACTACAAAACAACTTTTTTGAACCAGTCCAAACTAACCTACGTGTGAACACTATAAACATGTATTACTTCCAGAAATGTAATACCGTAGTAAAATCACTTGTGACAACAAGTCCTTTTAATTTAATAGCAAGTCTAAAGGCCAAGTATTGTTTTATCAACTAAACAAAGTAACTTGTTTACATAGCTGAGAGCTTCTAAGGTCTATAAAGCACAGTTATGGTTAATGTTTATGGTAATATATCGAAATATACTTTCAAAATGTAAGCAGACATTTGCATGAACATTCAATACTTTTTACCAATTTTATATATTTTTCCAATTTACAAATTGTCCCACATTCTCTGCTTATCATCTACTACATCTTATCTAATGGTTAAGTTACACACAATAATGCATCTGTTTGATTGGCACTCCCTCAGCCCAATCCACCAATCAGCATCACGGTTTATATTCAGAGAAGCTCTAACAGACTGATAACCTGGACATATTTATAGGCTCTTTTCAAAGCAAATAAAATAAACTGTGAAATATTTTCCCAAACGAATAAAAATATACATTTTTATATGCACCATTTAGAACATGTTTAGATATACATGTAAAGGCACCAATTTAAAAACAAAAAAATGAACACTGTGCTACATGTTCACATCTGTGCAAGATACCACTTAAAAACAGAGGTAATACAACTTTTGAACACACATGTAAGTGGCAGTTAACAATTATACGTACACGTACGTCACTCGTGTGAGGTGAAACAAGGTTTGTACACACACACACACACACACTAACAGGAATATGCAAAAGTCTGAGAAAACATTTCTACCTACATGTATGGTTGTTCTGAAGGAATAAACTCACAACAGAAACGTGTCCTAATTATCACAGCAATAAAGCACCTACACTAACATAACTTCTGTTTTGGCACACAGCTACCCAGAAATGCCATAACAAAACTAGCATGCTTGTGGGAGTCACAAACTCTTCTGGTTCAGTTACTGATGGTTTGATTATACTTTGTTTAGTCTTATTTAACCCAACAAATAAACTTCACATTAGTAGTGCCTGACAGATAACATTTACTGACTATACTACTGATTCCTGTTAACTAACAAAACAAAGGCATTACAGAGAAGTTATCTTTTCATCACGTCAACATCGGATGAATAGTTACATAAAATCACTTACATTACCAAGTTATTCACCACATATCCATCCATATCTAACATACACTGTACCGTACTAAATTTTCCCATAAACTTCTTAACCCCTACTAATGACATTTACATTTCTTCCATGGACACTGAAGAAACTTAGTTATGAATAATACGTACCAACATGCAAGTTTAACAAACACTAATAAAATAATGAGCCTTTTAAAATGGCATGTAGAACATCAGAATTTGTTACCCTTGTCCCACTTAACGAACAAACAATTTCCATACACAGAAATAAATATTTTCTGTAAGCATTTCAAATTTTCCACAGCCATTAATTTGGCTTGAAGTTATTTCAAATACAATAATGTAAAAAAAAATTACTTTATAGTTCATTGACATCCAATTGTTGTAGATTCATTGTACATGTAACCACAAATACCCAAAGAAAATAAAACTTATTATCTGACAAAACCATAAATACTTAATACAAGCCACCCTCAGTGGGGCTGAAGAAATAATAAATAAAAAAGAATATATTGTATGCCGTTATAAACATTCAATTTTCAGTCACAAATATTTTACTTTCATTTGAAAGTTTCTTTACACATAAAGTGAAATACAACATAAAAAGTGTACAACACAGAAAACATTTATATTTCAGTCATTCGTTACATATACACAATTTGTGTGTAGGTTACAACAGATTTTCAATCACACTCACTTCAAATACAACAAAAGACTTAAAAGACAATTAACAGTGGCCACTGAAGTGAACACCCACACATTTGAGTGGCAGTAACGGGACACTTATGATGAAATTCAACAGGTCATATTTCACAAACACAAAAACCTTGCATTACCTGTTGTAAACTCAAGGTTGTTGGATTCAAATTTCCTGCCAATTGTGTCATAGCAGATCATTTGGAAATGATATGACACATTGTTTTTTAGTCCTGTAAGAGGGAATACATGGCCAGTTGGTATGAAGTTGGACCAAACCTCCACCTGCTCGGGACTGTCAAGTCGACTGTATACCAGCTCACAGTCTGAGAGGTTCTGTCGATGAATAACTCGAGTGTGCCAGTCGATTTCGACGGTCGTGGGGCTTTTGTCATACAAAGAAACCTCAATGACTGCTTTAGGCTCTGTGGAGTTAACTGAAAACCAAAATGCACAAACATTATACATGTTTTTGTATCAAACCTTCAAAAAGTCACGTTATAAATATCATTCAAGCACTGCAAAGTTATAAACACTGATGTATATAATCATACATGTAAAGGAAGTCACAAAAGTAGAGCACAATTTCTTATGACATTAACCAGTAACAGTAGAGTTTTATATAGAATAAAGCACTCACAACTAAAGTCACAAAAGTGGAGCACAATTTCTTATGACATTAACCAATAACAGTAGAGTTTTATATAGAATAAAGCTCTCATAACAGCTTTAGCTCCAAGTTATGCTTTCATACATAAGAATATTTCTTAACATGCAGTAGTATTAATACTAACATATACAAATTCTTATGAGAGCATGTATTCCAGTGTTTCACTAAATTATAAGTATTAAAGAATATAATCTTAAAGTTCAAGAATTAACTGTTGTAAATTTCCAGCTTTCTTTGCATTTCAGAAAGGCTGGTACAAATATTAACATTTTTATTGATAAGCAGAAAACATTTCAACCTTCCTAGGTCATCTTCAGGTTAACAAAGAACCTTGTTCTCTCCTGGTCAAAAAAAGTGTTAGTACCCATACCAGCCATTCTGAGAAACATTTTTGTTTCAAGTGGGTTTCTCGTCATCTAGAACAACTTTCCTTGGTCTCATTACTGAAAGAAACAATGTAGCATTTGCAAAAACACCAGGACTCCAAGAGTCACATGAAGCACATAACAGGTGTAATTTTTGCTTTGTATCGATAAATTTTTATCAAACAATTTGCTAATAAACCTTGAGAAAACAAATAGCATCAAACCTGGAAGTTGTTCATATTGTTGTAAGTTATATTTTCATTGTTTTAATTTAAATGTCTGCTAGAAGGCATGGGTTTAATATTTAGTAAATCTGACCAAGATCTTTCTGGGTAGGTTAGATATAAATACAAGAACCAGTGAAGCATTATGTTCATTCAGGAACACTGAGGTATTCATATCAGTGTTAGCTATTACACATTCAGTTACTTAATCAATTAGCCATTAAATTAAACTAGCAAGTTTTCTTGTACATTAGTTTTAGTGCTATTACGGAGGAATTTATTTTGTAATATTGTAGGCAAGCTTAGGCCTACAACTGGTATTAAAGTACATACAGCCTATAGACATGGCAGAAGTAAACTAACATTTTATCATTACATGGACTGGACCTTTATTTTTGCCAAGTAATCTAAAAGAGCACACTAAACATAAGGAGTGACAGAAGAATTTAAAACAATTCATAAGAATAGAAGTCAGTTGTTTTCCCAAAAAACAATGAGAGAAGAAAAGGTGATACAACCTGTAAAAATTAATAACCGTAAATAAGCATTATAAAATTTAATATTTTCAAAAGCATGACTAGTTTGCATAAAGTATTGCAATCTTAAAAAAAACAAAAACAAAGTTAAATCACAAAATGCAATGCATACATCTGTGATATGTGAAACAATGAGAAGACATCATGCAATAGAAACAGAAATATTTAGTTTGTAGTGTAAACAAAGATTTTGGAAAAATTCAACATCATGCTTTCAAAAAATGTTGATCATGCTGCATGTGTGTGATGAATTTATTGTTATGGACACAATTTTGTTGCTATTAAAAAACAGACGACAAACACTTATCTAACATAATTTCAAAATCAATTCCATTACTTTCTGAAGATATTCAAGTATTTTTTTTAATTTAATACACTAAACTGATGGTTAATATTTTAAAGTTTTTATTCAGACATTTCACTGTGGTATGTAACACTAAGGTCAACAGTAACAAATATTTCAAACTATCTTTACAGATAAACTCACTTCTTGTTGGGATTTTTGATGGAACAGTTAATTTAAATATAAAGAAACTGATTTTTAAATTGTGTTTCAGGAGAAAATTATGACACCAAGAAATTGGTTTCAATAAATTTGTCCAACTACGTGTTAATTTATATTTATAGGTAGATGAAATATTCAAAATTTTACAGCACACTCATATCATGTTCTGACACCAAGCGCTTAAATAAGATATAAACTAAATCACACTGTGTAACTGCTGTTGACTTAAATGTCCAGATCTTAATTTAATAGAATACTTCTTTTAAAATATGCAGAGCACACATTAGAATAAAACAAACCTAACTTTTAAAACAGTTTTAATTCACAACCCCCAATGATAGCACTGGTTGGTAACTAAGTGAAATACTGTTGGTAGTAACGTGTATTTTTATATAATTAATACAGAAAACAACTTTGGTCTCCTTTTGAATGGTAGACTTACTGGAAACTATTCAGGAAAGGGTTATCTGCTATAGAATGATTCCATGTAAAGAGGTTATTTTGTAAGGGATTGGTTAAGATTTCCATTTATTTTCTCTTGAGATGAGTGTTAAACTTCATTTTATTGAAAGCAACAAGAACATTTGGGAGATTGGCAAGATAAAGACCTCCAAAAGACACGATAAGAAGCCAGAAATTTAAAATATGATAAAGTAACTTAAATCAATATATTTTCAAAACAGTAATTAGTTCATAGAATGAGTTACCATTGTGAGTAATGAAGGCTCACAATTTACAATTCATGAGAAAGACAAATTATTTCCTTAAAAATAACATTTAAATTTTAACTTTTGGGTAAGTGTATAGATACAAGATGAAGGAGGAATACAGTTCCTCTTCTTTTGTAATACCATGCAAAAACAATAAAACCTTTCAAGTTACAGATACTGTTTTATTATAAACTTTTTAAATACAGACTGATATGATTCACCCACAACTTAGTGAAAACAGTTCCTGAGTGGGTGAGTCTGTCATTTTCATTTAGTAGCTACATTTTTACTAATTACAAAAGAAAACCTATAAATTTTCCAGGTACTTGTTATTAATATTTTATCTACTGCATTCATTCCAAAGTTCACGAAATATTACGCATTATTTGAAGTTACACAATTTTTTGTTTAACAATCGATTGGTAATTACTGTGTATTAACTGATATTAACTTCGATGTGGTCATTTACAGACATGCGGCAACATCTGTTAAACCGATAACTACACAAACCAAAGATAACACAGCTTTGGCACCGTATTTAACTTCCAGTTTAAGCTAAATCCTATTACGGACAAGAATTTATATTTTACCATGGTGTAAATTCGGGTTGAACTAGTAAAGACCTTTTGGTTTTGCACCATAAACAGTAATACTACGTCATTGTAAGTGGAACCATAACTCGAAAGTTGACGCGCGGTTACAAACTACAGATACCAAAAGTTAAACATAATTTAACGACTCTTAAGAAAAAAACTTGCAAATGAAACTAAAGATAAGTTGTATCACAGCATAAACAAAGCTACGTGTGCTTTATCCACGACCCACGAGGTCTGTCGCCGAATGACAGGGTACAACAGGCTGCCAGGGATACAGGTCAAATGACACTCAACAGACACAGTAGTGGTTAAAACGTTACGTAGATTATCAAATCACATAAACAACTGTTAGTGTTATGGTTTGAGCAGGATTAAATGTAAGTGTTAATTTAATTTGAAAGTTAATACTTACCTTCAGCCAAAGCAAAATACTTTAATGTGAAAAATATCACAGTTGAAATTAACTTGGATTCCAAATGATCCATAGCATTTAACCACATTCAAGAGATTACATTCTAATCAAAGTAATATGATTCATCCGTATAACATTACTATCCACCTCACAACTAACCAACACTTGCAATGACTGACCATTCATTCTTGCTGTTCTTGCACTGTTGCCTTTTTTTACTATACGCATGCGCTATTTTTTAGCAGAAAGAACAAGCAAAATTCTAGGCTGCCCTCTAATGACTAATTATAATACTACATTCCAATATCCGAAATAACTGAACAATGCCAATTTTAAGGAGATATTAGTTTATTAGAGACTTTAATTTCTTTTCTTCTGTCCAACTTTGGATAAGTGTAAATGACAAAACTAGTATCCATATAAATTTGCTATTACTTCTTTATGATAGAATTTATTTATTCACATGACACAGTTTGTGTATTTACCCACAACACAGAATAAATGTTTGTGTGTATTCTTAAGTGCAGCTATACAGCATCTGTATTACGCTAGTTATGTGAACTGAAGACCGATTTTTAGGTGTGTGGGCCGTCAGAAATTCTTCTGAGCTACAAGAAGAAAGGCTCACGGATTTATTAACATTTATTACTCGATCACATTTAATAACGTTCATTCTTTTTAATTCTGTTTTTGAGCCAAAAAACCACACAGAAGCATTGCTATTTTAATGCAATCAATAGATACATATTACTAAATTATATTAAAATATAACAGTTATGTGATATCTTTTTACGTGTATTTTAGACAGTGTCTAAAATATTATAGAACTTTGGCTCCAATGAACTTCTCTGTTTCTGAAGTGGGAATAACGTTTCTGTTTCTATACTGAGGCCTTTTTCTAATTTAATCTGAAGATGACTTACTGTAGAAAACAAAATGTTGTCCCACTCTAGCAGGGGTTATTTGTTTAGTTTTTGAATTTCGCGCAAAGCCGTCCACAATTTAGCAGTATAAGACAAAGCTACTCGAGGGCTATTTGTGCTAGTTGCGTCCCTAATTTAGCAGTGTAAGACAAGAGGGAAGGCAGCTAGTCATCACCACCCTCCGCCAACTCTTGGGCTACTCTTTTTAACAACAAATATTGGGATTTACCGTCACATTATAACGCCTCCACGACGGAAAGGGCAAGCACGTTTAGTGTGATGGAGATTCGAACCCGCGAATTACGAGTCGAATGCTTTAACCACCTGGCCATGGCGAGTTTTTCATTAAGTACCCTTGTATCCTGTCTAAAGTGTTTTCATCATTTTGGTTACCTATTTCTACCAAGATCTGAATAATGCTTCACGATTGTTGGAAAGTAGCGTGCCACTGTCTTTTATCGTTTTTAAACCTAAGTGGTATGTGAAGATACAACTATACAATAAGTTATCAAATGAAATGTAGTTCACGGATTGATAAAATATGATCGTACGAAATTTAAAACATGTTTAGATTATCTACATTCCTGTAAACACGTGTAAATTATAGTCGCTATTTTCTTTGATTTACAGAAATGATGCGTTTTTCCCTTAGTTTTTTCATACAACAACAATTCACTGTACCATTCTACAGTTACGACACAAAGTGTTCGTACCCCTGAGTCGTGAGTAGTTTTTTCCTCATAACGTAAAAAGTATCACAATTAGGATAATGAAAGTATAGTATATTGTAAATATTATAGTAGCACACATATACATAATTTTTTATGTATATTGAACGACAAATAAACTGTTTATAAACAAATAACCAAACATAGAAGGGGTAGAAAGTGTTGGTGCATCTACTTAAATGGTCTGTTGTGTACCCTTTCAGATTAATTACTTGGCGCAATCTCTCCTCATAGCCATCCATGATCTTTTGACAGTACTCGACTGGTATTTTCTTCCATTCTTCTTTACAGAAGGCCTCCAACTCTTGCAAGTTTTTCAGATGATGCTGATGAGCCCTGGTCTTCAACTCATGCCAAACGTTTTCAATTGGATTGAGATCGGGTGATTGACATGGCCACTCCAGAACACTTGCATAGTTCTTCTGCAACAAAGATTGCACATATTTCGAAGTGTGCTTAGGGTCATTGTCTTGCTGGAAGATCCAACGACGCCCAAGCCGCAAGTTCCAAGCATCATTCTTGATATAAGTGCCTAATATATCAACGTTCTCTTCTATTTTCATGATTCCGTTGACGCTGTGAAGGCTGCCAACACCTGAAGAGCTGAAGGAATTCCATAGCATGATCGAGCCACCTCCGTGTTTAATGGTAGGGACGGTGTTCTTTGGAAGATTTCGTTCCCCCTTCTTACGGAACATATTGCGAACATCACTGTGATCGAAAAGCTCGATTTTAGTCTCGTCTGACCAAAGAATTCTCTTTCAATTGGTAAAGGGTTTATCTACATGCTTTCTTGCATATCTTATACGTGCTTCTAAATGAACAGGCTTTAAATATGGAGTTCTACGAGGACAGGATGCTTTGAACCCGGAATAGCATAACATGTTCGTAACTGTAGAGGTGCTTACTTCAAATCCAGTTTTCCTTACCAGTTTCTGTATGTCATTACGTGTTAAATGAGGGTTCCTACTAACTTCTCTGACAATCTTCCTCTTGGTTCTCTCTGGAATTTTGGTGGGGCGTCCGGAACGAGGGAGGTTAGCAGTTAATCCTGTGAGCTTAAACTTGGCAATTATGCTTTGAACAGTAGATTTTGTCACATTACGTTATGTAGCAATATCGGAAAGAGACACACGAGACTTGTATTTTACAATAATTCTGTTTTTTAAATCACTGGACAGTTGTTTCCTGTTCGCCATTACGACCAATCAGATAATGACAGAGACGGCGCTAAATTGCCAGAAGTAAATTTTTTGCTGGCTAAATTCCAATAATTATGGCCCCAGTGTCTAGTTCTGAAATTGTATAATGTACAGGGTGGTCGCTAGAAAAGCGGAAAATTTGTCAAACAGTTATTTATATTTACAAAAAATAACTTTTACAAAGTTTTTTAAAGGCATATGTTATATTACACTCATAGCTGCTCAAAATGCATTTTATGATATTAAAATCATGCATTTTATTCATGATCTCATCTGACCCTCAAATTTTCCGCTTTTCTAGCGACCACCCTGTAGTTTATTAGTCAAACTAAACAAACCTATCACGGGAATATCAGGGTTTTCACACGTTCTGATCTGTACGAACACTTTCTGCTCCTTCTATTTTTGGTTGTTTATAAACAGTTTATTTTTCATTTAATTTACATTAAAAATTATGTAGATGTGTGTTAGTATAATATTTATAATATACCATACGTCTATTAGCCTAATCGTGATACTTTGTAAGTTATGAGCAAAAACTTACTCGGGACGCAGGAGTACGAACACTTTCTGTCGTAACTGTATGTATAGGAATGACGTTTAGATCCGAATAATGCAAGATTTTCTTTCTGTTGAATGAATAAAAGGAAGAAAGTTCTTAATTTTTTTTAATATTTCCAATAATATTTGTATTATTTCGTTCACTAACTGAACAATAATTGTTCTTCGTTTTACTCGTTTTAGAAATCAAAAATACATTTACATTACAATATCTACCAATTTTTGTTTTTATTTAATAAATAAAAGATTCATCTTGTATATTTACGTCTTATAAGATATTTTATTCAGTAACTTAAAATTATAATTAATAATGTTGAGTATTTATTATCAAATATAAACTGCCCTATGGAAGATGCTGACGTTCCCATTTGGGAGTATGTAAAAAAAAAAGAGAATATATTTATCTGTCACAAACAAAAGTTAGGTTGGTTCTTCAGAAGGGTAAACAAAACGAGTATTTGTTTGTTATTAAATTTTACGTAAAACTACACGAGGTATATCTGCGCTAGCCGTTCCTAATTTAGCAGTGTGAGATCAAAGGGAAAGCAGCTAATTATAACCACCCACTGCCAACGACCAGTGGGAATGACCGTAACATTATAACGCCCCCACGGCTGAAGGGGCGAGCAAGTTTGATGTGACGGGGATTCGAATTTGCGACCCTCAGATTATGAATCGAGTGCTCTCACCAATTGGCTATGCGAGGACAAGCAAAGTGAACTAGCATTACACTTTTAAAGTTTTTTTTCATGACTAGGTCACATAACAGACAGAAAAGGGTTAAAATCAATGGAATTCTGAACCCAACAAGAGACTCGAGCCATGAATTCTAAAAGTTATCAAGTTTATCGATGAACTCTGAATGAATTTTCTTCTGAGAAAGCAAGTTATTTCATAAGTTATTAACTCTGGTAGTCAAATATGTATTTTTCATTTCTAAACTTGAAGTTTTATTTGCTATATTTAGTAAACGTATACGAACGCCATATGTAACCCAAACTTTATATATATATATAAAGAGAGAGAGAGTGTGTGTGTGTGTGTGAAGAATGAGCCCGCAATTTTAAAATTAGAATTTTAGTTTTTGACTTTAAAACTCGTGAATAGGAACAAACAATAACGTAATAATACTTAGTATACAGATGGGAAGCCACCGAACACAATGATATTCAGAAGATAAATATGGCATGTTACCAAATATAGCATCAGTTAATTACAACAGTTTCACTGCTAGATAAACATGCAACTGCTTTCGATTAATTTAACAATGCTGATTTTACAAATCATTTTAAAAGTCACTGATTGCCTCTAGTTTGTTGGCCTGGCATGGCCGAGCGCGTTAAGGCGTGCGCTCGTAATCCGAGGGCCGTGGGTTCGCGCCCGCATCGCGCTAAACATGCTCGCCCTCCCAGCCGTGGGGGTGTATAATGTGACGGTCAATCCCACTATTCGTTGTTAAAAGAGTAGCCCAAGAGTTGGCGGTGGGTGGTGATGACTAGCTGCCTTCCCTCTGGTCTTACACTGCTAAATTAGGGACGGCTAGCACAGATAGCCCTCGAGTAGCTTTGTGCGAAATTCCAAAATAAACAAACAAGCCTCTAGTTTTCGAATTGATGGATTTATTCAAAATATCTTATATATCGTGAACATAACTTTTTCTTCGATAATTTCATTTATTCACTGAAATTGCATTGAAGATGCTGAAAACCAACGCATAACAGCGATACCATTTTTAATAAATCAACGAATGTAATAAGATTATAGATTATATTCTGAAAATACATACGGTTATATTCAAAACCTTCGTCTTGGTAACACTTTGTTACAAAATATCTGATGGACTTGTTACGCCTTTCACAATTGTTCTCAGTTTTGCACTGTAAAATTCAACACTGATCTCTCTTCATCGTCCTTGGTATCACTTCGAGAAACATACTCATCACTCACTGTACGTAAAACATTCGGAAATAAATTTAAATGGAAGTGTAAGAAGCGCATCTTTAGCGACTTCCTAGTTCTCGAGCAAGTCAACTATAATCACTGTATAGTTTTCCACCTCTCCGATTTCCTAATACATTTTTAATAACCAGTTTGAATGATTTCCTGGCAGTAAGTTTTTTTATTGACTACTGTTTCAAAATCATCATCCATCGGATTCCCGAATCTGTGACCCCCCCCCCCCCCAAAAAAAAAAAAAATCCCTTTAAATTTTTCTTCACAACTTTTTGGAAACTTGTGAGATAAATATTTGAAACCATAATTATCTTAATTCATTCTTTTTACAAAATTCTTAATGAGTCTAAGTTTAATATCAAGTGAGGACAGAAATACATTTTGATGGTTTATTTAAGCCTGATACTCCATATTCTCTTTCCCTGTTATATAATTCTTTCTCACTGGCCATTCCTTATTTTAGAAATGTTTTTTTTTTCCCATCTTAGTTGTTCTCCAGTGGAGATACAAATCACACCAATGTTTGGTATACTTACCCTGCAAGCCTAACAGAAGTGGAATAACTTTTAGAAGACCACGTATGTTCACCTATGATGATCACATTGGATAGCCTCGAGCATAATCTTATACTCTGATATGTCTATTTCATGTCCACAGGATGAGCAACAGGAATCGATGACTTATTGTTCAGAATGACTTAGATGAAAACTGGATGATGATCAGTACCCAATTCTTACGTTAATGCATCAACATCTCTACAGAAGCAGAAAGTATTTTCAATGCTGTAGTGAAAAGCACGATTCTGGTGTAAACTTTGTTAAATCGAAACTCGCGTTCCTGGATATAATAAATTCTATTTCTGTGGCACCTCTAAACAAACTGTATTCTGTCATAAAACAAAATAAGTTAAATCTATCAAAGTAGCTTGATGAGCTGCTTGGGTCTCGTTTACACAATGGAAGAAGATGAGATTGATTCACTGTTTCCTTCACAAGATAACTCTTCTGTTTTCCAATTTACTGGTAGATGTGGTAATGGAAGATCATCATCCATGAGGTACTGGTTCCAGTGCAGATATTCAACCAGTGTCAAGCCACATGTGCGAACTGTACAACACACATATGAAGCCAAATATTTTCATTGGTCCCCAATTTTACACACAAAATACTTGTACTGAGCTACCTTTACCACGTGTGTACATTTACGATGTTCGAAAAACACGTTGGTTCAAGAACTGGTAATAGAAATGAACAGAAATCCTATGGCCCGAGCACTTTCGAAAGGTGGACCTTTCTTTTTCAGGGTAAAAGTGGGAAATTTCCCACTACATTACACGGGTTTTATTAATTTTTAAAATGTGTATGATGATTTTCCTTTGTAAAATTATAATACATTTTCCACAGTTGCAGTGGAAACTTTGTTTTGACTGTATACAAAGTGAACAACTGAGTGATTGACAAGTAATTCAGAGAAAGTGTCGTCTAACTTTGACCCTTCGTGATTCCCGGATGGATTGGTTTGTTTTGAATTTCGCGCAAACTACATGAGGGCTACAGGCGCTAGCCGTCCCTGATTTTGCAGTGTAAGACTATAGGATTGGTTGATTTAGTGTTTTATGGCACAAAGCTGCTCGGCTATCTACGCCAAACGTCCGGTGAAAAGGTAAAAATAAAGTAAATGTTGTAAAATTCATAAGAGGAGATGAAGGTAAAACAAAATAGCATTTAAAAAATAAATAGCATAAAACCAATGTTGACATCCAATCTACAATGTTAAGAGAGAAACTACAATTAAAGAAATTGTTAAGGACTTTCTGTAGCACAATGGTAATTATCATAATCCGCCAGGAAAACTAACAGGTAAGTACAAGAACCACCGTCAGTTACCTGAAGTTGGCCTTTCTTGTCTTAGTTCCAGGTTATGTGTCATTAAGGCCATTATAAAAAAGTAAAGTAAGAGAGTTGAGAGTCTTAACGATGGCAAGAAAGTAAAATATGGCTTACTGTGACCTGAGTGTTACGTAGACTACACACTAATGCATCTGTTTTATATAAAAGAAAATGGTGAGCTAAAAAACTGTGACCAATGCATAGTCTAGTTAGAACTTCTTTCCGATCCTTAGAGAAGCAAGACGGCCAAAGTCCAATATAGGGTTTTATTTGGAAATGCTTGTTGTCACGTTGCTCACTCCAAGTCGACTGCCAGCTGGCATGGAACAGAACCTTGAAAACAGGTTCCATGTATGGAATAGGCACAGTGGTTATAGTGCCAGAGCACAGATTTAGCTTCCGTGTCTGCAAGGTTGTTCTTGTGAATACCAACATGGCATACAATCCAGAAAATCTGAATAGTAGATGTTAATGAGAAATGAGCCAGTCGGTTTTGAATATCACCGAGAACAGGGTGTAAGCCAACTTGAAGTGATTCCAGAGCCAGTAGAGAACTAACCGAGTCAGTATAAATAGTGCAGTTGGAGTACTGCAGGGCAAAAGAAGTGGTGTACAGTTCAGCAGTGAACACAGAAGCTGTAGAAGGGATTCTGCACGCAACCACCAAACCATAACAAACCAAGGCAGGGCCCACAGAGTCACCTGATTTGAAACCATCCATATGAATTGGAATGGAAATATTGTTTTAAAGATGTTCAGTAAATAAAAGAAGATACTTGCAATTGGGAGTAACTGCTTTTCTCGGGTGACTTAAAGAAAGGTCACATTTGGGGACTGCAATAAGCCATGGTGGGATGAGCTGACCAGTGGATACTGCAATGTTATCCAAGGACAGTCCCAATTCATCCAACTGCACCTGGACACGAAGGCCAAAAGGAGCAATGGCAGATCGTCTGTTTTGAAAAAAGTATGGCCCACAGAGGAAGGAAAACACAACCCCAGGCGGGATGCTTTGGTAAGGAACAAAGTTTCGAAGAATATAGTGAAGACAGTTGCAAAAAGCGAAAGTGCAAAGGTTCATGAGACTCTACATATAAGCTCTGAACTGGGAAGGTAGGAAAAGCCCCAGTGCAGAGCCAAAGCCTTGATGATGAATAGGGTCTAGCATCTATAAGGTCAAGGGTCTGGCAGAGCCATAGACCAGTGATCCAGAGTCGAGTTTCAATCGAATAAGAGCATGAGTGGAGAAACCAGCGAGAATGTCTGGCTCGGGGATGTTCTTGAAACCCTTCTCAACAGTAACTCCTCGTGATAAATTCAAAGTAGCATGAGGTGTAACCTCAATAGGTATATCCCCAATTGCCTTTGAATTCAAGAGGAGTTCACTGTGTTGGGTAGTGGATGTTTCAGCCAATATGTCTCCAGATAGAAGCTTCTTTACTGACTTTGGAGAGCCAGCAAGTCTCTCCAGTCCTTTCTAAATAAAAAAGGGGGACATTTGCCCTAAAGATTTCTCTGGAAGAGAATGTAGGATGAGAAAATGAGGTATAACTGGTGGTACAGATGTTGAAAATTGCTGATCAGAATCTTCAAGACGTGATCGTTTTTCTATTGACTGTTTTTTCACTATTTTATTTAAATTTTTATAAGGATTCATAGGAAAAAAGAAACTTTCAGTGCCCACTGACCCCACCCACCATGGAGACCTATGAGAGGACGCACTACAATGTCAAGCAAGGACACTGTAGCAACGCCAGGGTTTCGTGAGCACTAAAACCAAACACAAGCATCCGACACAATGTCTAGAACTCCCGTTGAAAACTTCCAACACTGGTACTTGGTTGACTCTAGCCCAAATGGACCAGCCGATTGATCCAAAGGCCGTCCGTCTACAGGAATTCAAGGCCAAAGTGGTGTGTTAGGGTTGGAACTCAACCACCAGGATCCTCTCCTCCTCTTCACGGGTCGCCACGCACGGCCAACACGTGGATGGATATTTAGATACCAGAAAAAGTAACCTGAAACAACAGAACCTTCCCTGGGAGGTATCCTCACCACGTACAGAAATCCACACCGAGAGGAAGACTAGAGGAAAGGCAGCTAGCTATCACCACCTTCTGCCAACTCTTGGGCTACTCTTTTACCAACGAATAGTACGAATTGACCGTTACATTATAACGACCCCACGGCTGAAAGGGCGAGCATGTTTGGTGTGACGGAGAACCGGACCCGTGACCCTCAAATTACAAGTCGAGTGTCTTTATCCACCTGGCTATGCCAGACATTCCTGGTGGAGGGGAATGAAGTAAAAGTGGAGAAATTCGCTAGTTATAGCGTGAACAAGTAATGTGTATGAACAATATATCTGGAATTTTAAACCAATACAATGCAGTGTTAAAAGTTACCAAAAATTAATGTCTTTAATCTATTAAACTGTCCAAATAAACTCAGTTTCACAACATGAGTATTTTGAATTGACTGTACGGTATTTCACACAGTACTGTTAAACTAGAGATATTACAACTCAAAACCTGGATATCACGGATAAAATCTGATCACAAATTTAGAATTGGTATCCTCAAATTACTCCAAAGTGCTTGAATTTTCTTCAGAAACAAATTTTCTCTTGTTCGATGTGACTAAAGTTAGACGATAGAAGGGATAAATCACTGAATATAATCATACCTTACCAGCAGAACAAGTAATTCACCAAATACATTCGTATTTTGTCAAGAAATCTGACATCACATCTATTGCAGTTAATAAATTTGTGACCACTTGCAAATGTTTAACGCCTACAAAGCCTTGATGAAAATGTACAAATGCATAATTCCAGCATAGCTCATGCAGGAATTCACTCGATGCTGAATTATCTCCACATTCTCTTCAAACCATACCTGAAACTCAATTACTCATAAGATCCAACATTCTAATAGATTATCTTGTCGATACTTAAGCAGTTTACACTTCGCCTATTTCTTATTACTCTCCAAAACGTTCCAATCATCAGTTTTTATAGATCTGTGTAACATTGGCTGTTTGTAATAGCACATTTGTACTGTGAATTAGATGGCACACGATTCGTATCCCGTTGCTGGATACGCTGTAAGAATGACTAACAAATTCCATTATTTAGTCATACAAAATTCAAAAGGCAAAAACAGGAAAAGTAATACAAAAAAATATAACAAAACACAATTACTGCGATTATTCCTTTACCTTCCAGCCAATATTATGTTGCTTTGGCAACATGTATTTGTGTATCTTCACTACGTTGTGTATTCTAAAAAAGGTGGAATGAAACAAACACGCATTTATTCAAGGGGTGGTGATGATGTAAATATTAATAACATCTAAAAATAATTGCTAAATGATTTATGTATAATTTAAATCGTAATTAGATCAGAATAGTCATTTGATTACCTCTTGTTTACTTGATATTTATGAACATTTTGAATTGTTTCGGTTCTCGCTTGTCTCCTTGTTGGTGTTTGATTGGTTGTTATACCCTGGAAGGTCAGGTTCATTCGATCTCTTCCTCAACTTTTGTGAGCACTATTCTTGAATGTTACTGTAGACACCACACAAGGGCCAGAGTAACCCGCACTTACTCCGGCCCCTTTCAGGGCAATGTCCAAGCATTGCCGACAGGCACATTTGTGCAAATATATCATTTTTCTTTTGAAAGTTCCACAATTATTTGCACTTTCATGTTTGAGTTCTGGAGTGTCTAGTTTGGAAGTTTTGAATTTTGCGCAAAGCCACACGAGAGCTATCTGCGCTAGCTCTCCATAATTTAGTAGTGTAAGACTAGAGGGAAGGCAGCTAGTCATCACCACCCACTGCCAACTCTTGGGCTACTCTCTTACCAATGAATAATGGGATTGACCGTCACATTTTAATGCCCCCACGGCTGGGAGGGCGAGCATGTTTGGTGCGACTCGGGCGCACACCCACAACCCTCAGATTATGAGTCGCACGCCTTAACGCGCTTGGCCATGCCAGGCCCTCTGTGTAGGCAGCTCGCTTTGTGGTAAGTTAATATTAATTGTGTTACTTTTCTAATGAATTTAATACGTGATGCAAGCATCTAACTCTAACGTTGACATTACCTGCACTTTCCACACGCATGGCTTCCACTACACTTCCTTATTTCTTAAAACCAAACAAATTCTCATCAAATGTTTTATTTAAAATCAAGGCTGGTGTAAACATACACAAATATCTATTTTTTTCAATTAAAGAATCAAAGAAATACGTGAAATATAACATTGGTGCAACATAACTTAGCAATGCCACAAAAACATTGTATACAAAAAACAATAACCAGACATGTCTCATGTAACATGTGATACCTCTTTTCCCAACTTTTAAAGCTCGTTAAACAATACAGGTTATATTAGTTACTGGTAACATAACTGAAACCTAATTATCCCATTCTTATCACTAACTTTATGTGATAACTTGTTTCATAACACAGTTTCAACATATTATCCTGTGCCACCTAGTTATCTAACACATTTAGAGCCTGATTACCCCATTCTTATCAATCACTTGATGTAATAACTTCTCACATAACACAGTTTCAACATATTATCCTGTGCCACCTAGTTATCTAACACATTTAGAGCCTGATTACCCCATTCTTATCAATCACTTGATGTAATAACTTCTCACATAACACAGTTTCAACATATTATCCCATAACATCCAGTTAACTAACATATTCTAAGCCTGATTATCCTACTCTTACAACTCAGTTTTGTACACCTTTATGAAATAACTCCATTTCTTATTACTTAACCCTAAATACTGTTTCTCGACACATTTCAAACAAATTATCCTTTCACTGAATACCATGCCAGATGTTCTAATTACTGCCTGCTTAACATTATTGTTGTTAACTGTAACATGTTCTCAAATACCCAAAAATGTAATAAACTGTTTTCAGTTACTTTCGCTGCCTGTATACAAAAGTTTTATGATATTGCTAGTTAACCAGTATGACTCTCACATTGTGTGTGTATATATATATATTTTTATCATATCATCTATATTCCAGTTTAGTAAAACAGTATTGCACATTACACAGGTCCTGGTGTATTGTTATATTACTAATGTTATTTCAGACAATTAAAATTCCACATCCCACATAATAAAGTTAACTAACATATTACTCTATCACCATTACCTCAATCTGCCACATTTTGCTCGACAGTAGAAGATTGTAATTTTTGTTCTGTTGAAATACATAAAGCAGCCTGCTGTAGCATGTAACAATACTTATATAGTTCATGTTACCTTTAGTAAAGTCACAATGATCAAATATTTACTCTACACACAATAAACATAAAGAAACTGATTAAATGATTTTCAGAACCACTAGCAAATACAACAATAAATTTATGATAATCGAGTAATATTTCTCCCAATGAAACCGACAAGCTACAACTTAATGTCTCTGAACAATCATTGTAACATTCAAGTCCGTTTCCGATACAGAGTTTGTTCGTAAACAGATCGAAGGTCTATGGAGGAAAACAGTAAAAATAGGTAATTATAACTTTCTCAGTAACAGCGTGAGACATTTTTATGGATATGAGACACAATTAATATGGCTTGGAGTTTAGGTGGGTATTGTTAAAACAAAAACTGGAAATTGAAGAGTGAAAACTGGTTGGTCACTGGTCCTCTATCAAACAAAAAACACACATTCTTCTTATAATAAAGCAATTGGCTCCTAAAAGTGTATCTATATCCATACAAACTTGACAAAATATTGAAATAACTGAATCTGAAGGGTAAACTCAGGTTAGTTACTGGTCGACTTTAGAAATATATAAAAAACAAAATGCACAAAAATACACAATACAAATATGTGAA
The DNA here is from genome assembly GCA_011833715.1 of Carcinoscorpius rotundicauda. Taxonomy (NCBI): domain Eukaryota; kingdom Metazoa; phylum Arthropoda; class Merostomata; order Xiphosura; family Limulidae; genus Carcinoscorpius; species Carcinoscorpius rotundicauda. The sequence continues at coordinate 167,828,918 of CM022392.1, read as the reverse complement.
AAAACATAAAAGTTGCAAACAACGATTTCTCTGTAAAAAATATCTTATTTGTTGCTTTACATTAGCTGTCTCCCACAAAAAAAGTAAAAAAAACACTTCAACTTAATCTAAAGAAATCAACTGGAAATACTGTAAAATAATTGGAAGGCTTTGGTCTCGGCTTTTATACTGATCCTAACTTCTGGATAACGGCATCACAATAATTTTCCAAGGCAATAAAGAAATAGTTAAATCCTGCAGATACGATGATGTGTTTTTCTCATTTCTGGTGTTTATTGGTCACGACTGATAAACAAGAAAATACCAAAGACAGCTGGAGCAAAACAAAAAACACTCTTGTGTAATAAATTGTTTGTGCTTCAAATGTCCAGTTAGTTTCTGTCTAATAATGTTTGTCGAGACATCTTTTCTTGTTTTAAGGTTTATAGTGCTATATAGTCTAAACAAAACAGAACTGGACACAAATGTGGCTTTAAAAGCTGGGAACATTAAAAAATTTGGAACTCTGACATTAAGAAAAACTGCAAGTGAAGTCAGAAACAAAAAATATAAAAAAACTACATTTAATGTACTTAAGAACCTATTAATATCAAAATTCTTGCTTCAAAGTCATTAACACTTTCTTACGATACAAACCATCAAATTTCAACACATCTCTGTCGACAATACGTATACACATAATAGTATTATTATATCGTTAATATGTTTAATTAATATCCTTAACATGATAAATAATAATAAAAAACGGCACATATAAATGCTGAGAACCATCTAGACATTCCGATATAAACATTAGCAAGTCAAACTGGTTGTAATGTTACTGACAACCATTTCTGTCACTTTCATTTTGTTAACGAATCTGTTTAAGAAATAGTTACTGCAGAATTAAAAAAAATCGCATATTACAGAGGACTGGCAAAACAAACACTATTGGATTTGTTTACCTTACCTTCCAGAATAATATTATGGAATAAATTACATAATATCTCCATCTTATCTACTACTTACTAATGCACTACTGTTTTGTTTCACAAGCATTTGAAATTAAAAAAAAATGTTTTACAAAAAGAGATTTGAATAAACAAGAGTTTGTACAGTTTAAAAAACATTCTAATACAAGCTAGTAATAAAATAAGCCTACAAGGTAGAGGAAACACACATTATGAGTGTAACATGACAAAGATTTTTCAGAAAGCAAATTTTACAAGTTTGTGAAAATTAAATTAAAGTGAAGTGTTTGTACAAGGCACAAACATTTCATGCCCTTTAGCTAATATAGAAATATTGGTCCTTGCAGTACTATGAACAAAAACATCAACTTTCACGACTCTAAAATATCCATCACAAACACTTTACGTCTTATTTCATCTCTTAAACACATCCAATAAGCCCATCACACATTGACCTTTATTTTTAAAATCACAAATGTTAAAAGTTACACAAAATCTTGCACATCACAACCAGATGCTTGAGAGAAATCACTACACCATCGACTCCAATTTATCCTGCCAATGAATCTTCAAATTTCTTCTTCAATATTCCAAAGTTACAACATATATAAAGGTATACAAAATGCAACTTCTAAAACCTTAAGAAACAAAAATCTGATAATTTACAATGAGTATGTGATATGTTTTTCACAAATAATCACAGCTCATCTAATACTTTCGAAGAGTTTGTTTAGTATGCAATGTATGGGTCATGTATGATGATAGAATGGAAATTTTACTCTGGGACAACCAAGCCCATAATTTGGTAAAAAAAACCACCATTACAAGATTATCAGTGTAAAAATATACATCTATACAACAATTTTGGTTTACTTAAATCTTTGATTTCTATGAAAATTACTCACCTTGTGGAGATAAACCACAAACACGTTGATTACTGAAAAACCCAACAAAAACCTTTTGACGATCTAGTCAATAAGTCCTATGTTCACTTTCCTATGTACAAACAGAAGGAAAAATAAAAAAAAACTGCAAACGAATATCTACTGTAACGTGAACTAATATGAATAACTCGACATCCATTATCTGGAGCAGCTAGCTCATTGTTTGTGGTTTCTCACAAATAGTTTTCTGTACAATATTTTCACCGTCAGGGTTCTTTGGCTGTGGCAGTTTTTGTTTATTAGAAATGAACTAAAATACTGCAGTCGTATTATGGTCGATGGGAGCTGATGATGTGGCCAATGGCTTCTTCAACATTCTGTGCAGCTCTCAGTGCTCTCTCCTTCTCGTCCGCAGATATGTTTGATACTGAAATAAGGAGAGGAAACCACTTGTGTTAACTCTTTCTAAACCACCCTCAGCTACTAGGCACCTGCAGCTGATTTAGAGAATGAAACACGCTACTCACAACAGGACAACCATCAGCTAGCATTTAGATAAAGATGTCATTATTGTAACAGTATTAAATTATCACTGAAAGAACAAAACATTGTTGGCTTCACTTGTTGAATATTATAGAAGTGCTTAATATGTTATTATTTACACAGAGCTATTCTAGTTAAGTAAGACAAAAACTATTAACTAAATGGATTCACCTTCAGACAGATTATGAGGTAGCAGCTTTTCTAGTTGGTCAATGATGGCTTGAAGCTCAGCGTCCACTTGAGTCAGAACGTTGAACCTGTCACCTTTGGGCAGAACAAAGTGTGAGAGACTTGTGCAAGCAACACCAGACTTGCTTTCCACAGAAACTTCTCCGACGCTTTGTTCAGTTCCACTTCCTTGAGTCGACACAGCTTTGTCATCAGGAAATAGGGGTCTGTTTACTGTAGCTGTCTGATGAGATGGCACAAAAGTGGACACAGCATGCCACTTTTCTCCATGTTTAGCATGTCCGTGTTCACTCAGAGTCTTAATGCTAAGCCCTTTACTCAAGTTTTCTAAAGCGTCTAGTTCCGACTGTAGTTGCATGAAAGAATTGAAATAGGCTGGTTGGGTGTGAGCCTGACCAGTAGCAGGGGTACTTTCTAAAAATCTCAGCTGCCCTTGTTTTTTGGGGAGTCCTTGTTTATCTTCTTTTCCAGTAGCTATCTCACCACCTTTGTTACTCTGAAGCAAGTACTACAAAAAACAGTGAAAATATTCTAAAGTTTAGGTTACATTCACTGTAATGAAGCAAAGAGTTGTATTAGTGAGGATTATGGCAGATTACCCACTCCATTGTGATGAGTACATACATGTATTCATTTTTTTAAATGCAGTCTCACCAAGTTCTGGGGACAGTGTTTGTTTGCAAAGTATGTTTTTCCTGACAAACCTTACAGTTAAGCAGTTTATTTTTTATACGTAATAATACACATTCCTACTGAACCCATAACATCATATGACACTAAATAATGTGATAAACTTCTTCAACTGGTTATGAAAGATATCCTGAAGTTGAATGGGTTTTAGAAAGGGAACTTATTATTAATAATGAACACAGTTAGAACCCTAGCTGCCCTGGATTGCTGTTTTTACTAAAGAACCCTAAAGTATACAACAGTTTAACACAGGATAGAATAACACTATTCACAATTTCTTGACTTAGAAACACAACTGATGATGGAGTAAGTTTTTAAAAACACAGATACCAAAACTAATACAAAAGAAATACTTTTTAGATAAATTCATCCCACATTTTAAAATTCATCCAATAACTTACAGTTCAAGCTTGCATGTTTGAAGTCTTTCAGCTGTTACTTTGTTATTTCGGAAACTTTTGAACAAATAAGAATGAAAAAGTGGCAAAAAGCCTTGGCTGATTCTTAGAAACATCTAATTAAATCACCCTTTGAGTTCAAATAACTGACTGAAGCAGTGAAAATGTGACTTAAACGAACATTTTAACTGCATATTATGCAATGTCATAGATGTAAAAGAACATTATTATCACAAATAATTAAATATTCCAAACAGATATGTACAGCCACGATCACAAACAAGCTCTTAGTTTATATTTCAATATCATTTTCATTACGCATTCTTGACAGCCACAAAATAGTTGTCTGATCAGTAAAGAAAATTGACGCTTTACTATATTTCATAATGAGCTCATGAAGTCTGACTTTTTTCTTGAAAGTTAGCTCTCACTTTTAAAACATCTGATTTCAAAATGTATGACTAATAACTGCAGCCCCATTTATGGAGCAGAACTACATTTCAGCCAAATGAGATTCAAATATCTGTATTGGTGGAAAACTGCCATCTACTGACTATATACAGTACTAAATTATTTTGTATTTTACAACTATCTAGTTTCTTTTGATACTATTTATAAGGTAACTCATACCCATCTTATAGCCAGCTTTGAACAGAGTTCACACTGGCACTTTGGTGGTCTTGTCACTTTGTTTGAGCTAGGTAACTTTACTGTGCTCAATATTCTTCTAATATAATGTTCACTGTTTTTCATGTTATCTTTTGAAGCATCTATCAAACATTATAAAAACTGTTTAACTTACTAATGCGAAAAGAACAAAGTTTTAACGTGTATTTTCCTGGAAGAAGTTGCTAAAATACTGTAAGACTTCAAAAAGTTAAATCTTTAGCTTTAAGAAGCTATATTCACTTAATAAAGTTAGAAAAAAATTAAACATGTTTGATGTTAACAATATTGCAATGCGTTGATGTTATTTGGCTTCTGCTCACAAGATTTGCAAGAAAACTCCACAATGAGGAGGAGGAAATACCCCTACCCTCCAGAAACATCCAAAGAATCTCCCTGAAAATCAAGAGTCATATCTGCAAAGAGGAAATACACCATTTCTGAGCCAGGAATACTCTTCACCCATTTGTGAAATGTGCAAAATGTCAGAGCAGAATATGAGAAAAGCATATTTGGATGGGAGAGAATGTAACAGAAAAGTGATCTTAACCAGAGAAAGATACTGTAACTCTATCCCATAGTGAGGAAGATGGGGTAAACAAGAATATACCCTCGGATGAAGATTGGTTTGTGTGCTGCAGACCACATTCAGTAAGTCAACTACATCCAAAACCTCCCTGCAATGTACAAGCATCTGTGCAAGGGTAGGATGAGGATCAAACAACCTTCATCTCAAATCTAAGAACATCTTTTGATTCTTGGGTGTGACACAAAAATCAGTTCAGAGCTATCAATCCAGGAATGTGATATCCAGTAATGAAAGGATGTTTATTACTTGGAATCAACTCCCCCAACCACGAAGCAGGCTGGAACCATCCAAAAAGCAATAACATCCCCATAAGAAGAGAATGAGGAATAGTCAAGAACAGCAGTGCTATGTCTGTGACATAAAACATAGACGGAGGATATCAAGAAAAGAAGATAAACAACCCAAACCTGTGTGCAGACATATGGTGATTGGGTCACTCCAATCCTAAACATCCTCACAAGGTATTGACATCCATGTGAGGGTAGAATGAGGGCTCTCAATCAAAGAGAAGAACTGCATTTTGATGTCCCACTCTGTGGTATTGGTTATTGCAAACAAGTGGATATTACCTCATCTACACCAGTAGAACATTACTGTCCCACTCTGTAACTGAATGCTTACTGTGTGGGACACATTCAGTAAAGTGTCTCCATAGTCAACCACCCAAGTAGGTTAGAACTGGAAAGTGGGAAGAATTTTCAAGCTCTATTTGAAGAAAGGAGAGTAACAGTGCAGAGAGAGTCCAGAGCAATGCCACCACTGGAGACAGTGCAATGAATGACCAAAAAGCCTTATTTTTAAAAGCAAACCATAACAAGTTATTCACACTAGGCATGGCAGAGATGAAAATGTTTATGAAGCAAATTATTTAAAGGTTATTCACTGCCAAGAAATCTTGTCGAGCACTCCATCTCCACAGAGAACATATGTTGCCACTGAAGATAAAGTAAGCATGGTTGTACAAATAAAAAATTACCAATTAGAGTTGCACTGAAGTTTGATGAATGGCCACAGGTGATAGCCAAAACCTCGTAGAAGAAAAACAGATAAGATGGAAATAGTGGGAGATGGAAGTACTGGGAGTGGTCCACGTGCCAGATTACAGAATTTTCTCCAGTTTCTGACAAAAACAAAAAACAAGTGAGGTGTTGGATCTGATGGGAAGGTACCTGGAACAAAGGCTGGGGAAGGGGAGAAGATATGGAAGATAAGCCAATCAAATTAAAAGAGGGATCCAACTAATAAGAGTAAAAGGTGAAATATTACGGAGTTAGGAGGATTGCCAGAGGATAAAGCGTTGGGAACTTGTACCCTGGAATGTAAAAGTTGAGGGTAAAGATGGAAATGAGAAATAGGAGAAAAAGTAATTATCCTCTTCAGCTGTCAAAGTCTTCAGGAGAAAGAAAAAATCCAGATACAGGAGAAGATAAGTAGGGTGATAAGGGTATGTGAAATGTCAACAGCAAACAAATCTGACCTATAATGTATACAGGCTAAAAGCAGAAAAAAAATATGTTTTGAGGGAAAGATGAAACATGGAATACAAGAAATGTGGAAGGAAAAGTATCCAGAAAGAACACAGAAGCAGGATGAGAACAGAGGAAGAAAAAACTGTATGGTATTGGGAAAAACAAAAGGTATAAGGCCACCACTATCCAATAAACAAGGAGATCAAAAACCACAGTCAAAGAGCCAGGTAAGAAATTCTTCCATACAAGCCACTGAAGGCTTGTCAGCAAGAAACCTTTGGCAGTGGACCAGCTGTGTAATACCTTCCACTTGCATTGGCACACCTCAATGAAAGAGGGATGGATGAAACTAGCTAACAAAGGAGCAATTTTCTGTGTGAAACCAGATCATCTCACTAAAGACCACACAAAAGCTAGATGTGAAGACGCAATACATGAAGACTGGAATGTAAGACGTGATTAAGGTTGATAAAGAGAGGGAGAAAGTGGAAGAGGGTAGCAGACCTGTAGCTTTGAAAAGCAAGGCAACAGAATTAACTGATAAATACTAACATTCGAATTGGGTTGAAGGAAAGCAATTTAAATTGAAAAAATAATTACTTCATCAAGAAAACCAAGTCAAAGATGAGGTATTAAGCACACAAAAGAGCACGTCTGAACTCAAACACGCCAAACAAGAGATACTTTGACAGAGGAGTATAGAGGAGGTCACATTTCAGGCTCCTTTTGGTGAGGATGTAACCTGGAGGGCAGAATGCTTGTGGCATGTCTAAAGAAAAATATTTCATACAGAGAGCAGAACCAAGAGAGAATAGCTAATTTTACATCAGAAATATCTTTATATTACTGTATGATTCTTGTGAAGCACATTTATTCAATCAAACGTACTAAGTTTCTTTCATAACTATTAAATGAAAGTATTACATAAAACTCAGAAGTTAATAACAGGACATCATGAACATATTCCATCAAAATACGTCCAATGTAACATCATGCAAATGAATGTCCAGTAAATATTAAATATATTAAAAAAAGGCAATTCTTTACTTAACTATTCCATTATTAAGTGTTTGATCATTCCTTGGCAGATTTTAGTTTTCTGTGGTGTCAGTTTCTCTGTGAGGGTCTAACGTAACTGATGCTCTGTTGGTTTAAGGATTTTGTAAAACATATATAAAAAAATTCTTGTCAAATTTATTACAAAGTACATTAAATTTAATTAACACAGCATGGTCGTTAACAAAATGGCTCAGTTTTGTTTTGTTTTTTTCAAGTACAAACTGATACTTTATAGCTCCATCATCTCTTGACCAATCTGAGACCTAATAGCAGTTTTGGACTTTGGAGGTCAAACCCTTTCAATCAATATATTTGGCTATGCCCAAGGTCTCATAGATTAAATTATTCTAGTCCTTCCTAAAATAATTTCAATTTGGGGTAGGTTGCTAGAGATTCTGATGAGTAATGAAATTGAACCAAGTATATGTGCATTCCACACTCAGTATTTCTGGTGCATGGTAATGTAGCCTATAAAAAAGTCCTGCTTAAAAGAATTTCAAGTGCCGTGGTTGTTGAGGATTCCCTTTTGTGTCAGATTATACCTGTCATTATTCTATGCTTCACAGAAGTTTTACTCACCTTCATGATTTTTGTTTTACAAGTTCTGATTGGTCCAATACACTTATTAGGCACCAAGATGTCATACAAGCAACAGAGCAACACCGCCATAATACAGGACTTATTTACGGAAACAAAATTAAGTCAACACACTTAAATAGTTTAAGAAATTGTAAAACTTGAAAGTAAATCTTTAAGATGAAATGTTATAACTACTATACGCAACAAATTTCTCCTTTTTCAAATTCTGTAACCTTCCGGACCAGAAAATGAAATTTTAGTGTTCCATGACCTAAATTATAAATCATGAAAAGAATACTTCTTTTGATCAACTTTGTTGTGTTTACTGAGTTAGAAACATTCAAGACTGTCCATTGATCTGAGAGTTTCATGCCTGTTTAGAATTTCTTACATTTTACTCATGTGCTATGATTGATTGTGATAGTGTGGTCTAACAATTTTGTCTCACAAAATAGTTTCAGCAGCACATTTCTGCAAACCGTTTAAAATGCAAAAAAATTAGTTACACTCGAGTTAATCAACAGTGAATAATTTAAGACATCTATCTGATGTTTCTTCTTCAACTTGAATGTTTCAATACAGTAGTTTTAAAGTCACTTACCTTCAGAAGTTCTTTCAGTCTTTGAACCTGAAGCTCCAGCTGGTGGTTATGATCCTCTAAAACTTCTTGTCGAGCCAGAAGTAGGCTTTTCTGATTTTGATTATCACAGCTTCCCTGTGAAGAACGACTGCCTTCGGAACTACAGTTCTCCGAAGCAATGTGAAGTCTTTCAATCTCCTGTGACAGCTGTCTGTAAATTTTAAGTTTAGAAGAATCATAACAAACCACTTATATTGTATGCAACTGAAATACACCAGTTCCTGCTCATAAATAATCAAATTTTAACACGTGAAAATGTCAGAAAAGTAATAACAAAACAAATTAAGAAGCATTATGACTTGTGTAAACTAATACCTGTAACCTATAGTATTTTTAAGTTTCAAGGTGTAAGCTAGAAATACGCATCAACCACGTTTCTGAATATCATAATAATATTTATTATTAATTACTTGTATCAATTTTGGAAAAAGTTTAACACTTTTACAATTTTTTAAGTGACTTCATCGTCCTCAATATTTCAAGTTAATTCTTTTACAAATATGTTATACCTTAAAGCTTCATAGTAAACACAAACTTATTATATTTGTTTTGTTTTTTAAATTTCCTGACTGAAATTTAACATAAAAATTAAATTTTTGTAACATCAGATGACTACTGCTTTCCCTCTGCAGTTATGTGACAGTGAAAAAGACATCTGAAGATATTTATCTTTTGTTCTACTCGTTAAAATACTGGGTCTGACTTAACCATGAGGATGATGAGAAAATAAATGATCTTAGACTGAAACTGAAAATTAGGAGCAAAAATTTGTTAACTTTGAACAAATTATAAAATAAATAATTGAGAACTTTTATGGTTCTCACATGGCAGTCTCAAGCAAACTGACCAGCAGCAGCAATATGGATCTTTCTCTGGGGCCAAATAGCATGAAATGTGGCCAAAATACAGAAAACTATTAAGAACATAACACAAAAATAAAGCGGACAAGAAATATTTTAAATAATATATATACTACGGAGCAGGAGATAAGCTGTTCCTTAAAAACTTCTTAAAAAATACAAAAATAAAACAAGTTTGCTAGATTATAAATAATGCAATGCATTACCACATACACAGTTAAAAAACTCTTTCACAAGAAGTCATCAATGAACATATGACTGTTTCATTCCATACTGTTATCACCCTAAAAACGTACAAGTGAAATTAAAAAAAACCATAAAACACATGCTATATGGAGTACTAATGAGATCTTTTGTTCGTTATCAGGACTTCAGCATGTAGCCAAAGGAAGATGGATCATAAAAAAGTGGACAGATGGATTTGTGTTGCAAATGATTAACAAAAGTGGTGATACTGAGTAATATAAAAATGGAACAGAAACCTAAATATATTTCATTATAATTTCTTGAGACCTGTGTTATTCTTTTAGTGTGTTAAAACATCCGTATTTTCTCATTTGCATTATGCACATCACAGCCACAGAAATATGATGTGGCATCACACTGGAATACTGAGCTAAATTATTTTTAGTTTTCATGATATAAATCAAATATTACATAATAAATTACAATATTAATACACTAGTACACGTGGTATCACACCAAAAAATTCAGTTTTTGACTCTTTTACAGTACATTTCCCAAATTACCAAAATACTACTAAACACCGTGTAATAATGTGTGTTTTACATGTACGGCAATGAAATTTTAAGAAACAAAACATAAATTTTGAAAATTGAACAAAGGGTGTTGGTCTTCCATTTCACTTAACATCCACAATTTTATGGGACCTCGAAGTCAGCCCCAACTTTTCAAACTAGATTAGCTAAATTATCAGAGTTAGAAACAAAGATTAAAGGTTACAGTTGTGAGTGAGCCAATAAAAAATTTGTTGCTTTTTTCTCAGACAAATTTAACTGCAAAAATAGAAAAATGACAAATAAACTTTGAAAAAATAAAGAATAAGGAAAAACTTGACTGTTATTCCCCAAAAAATCAAGAACATTTATTTTGCAATATATGATTTATCAATCGTATCAAAAATATATACAAGCAAATCACTTCATGAATCGCATAGAAACCTACTGGAAACATGATAAAATACTGGAAAATGTCAAATAACGAATTACAGAAAGAAAAAGACTGTTTATATAAATGCATAAATGTACATATTTTATTCAACTCGGGTGAAACTTACCTATTTTCATCCTCCAGTCTAACAATTATACTTTCCAACTCTCGCTGGTGTTCTGCATCAAGTAAACCCCTCCTTCCAGGTGGCTTTAAAATCATAAGGTGTTTTTTAATGATCACCACCAGGATTATTATTTTCTTTTACTAATTTAATCAAGCAATTGGCAAACTGAAAACACGTGGAAGAAATGAACTTTCCTTTACTGTGAACGAATCTAATCCTAAAGTAATTTTGGTTATTATGAGAAACTTCACATTTAACACAAGTCTCTACCACACTTCTTGCTACACACACAATACTAACATTAAAAATTCACTTAAACATGAATAAAAGGTAAAACCTGTTACTCTTATCTCAAACTTTTGTTAACTCGGTGCTCACTTTTCAGGAAGTTTATTACACTACAGTTGAAATGTCTACTATTAACATGTGTGTGAAGCTAAAATACTCACCTTGCTGCTAAAACCACAGAGGAACAAAAAAACCATAACTACCTGTCTCAAAGGAGTAGGTGTTTTATCAGCATCTTCCGTCTGGAGCATTTTTGAAACTTTAGCACCACCTGAAGCTAGTTCCTGTCCGTAATCTTCATCAACATCTTTATCGTTCACCCTACGTTAACCAAGATAAACTTGGGAATTAACAACTGCCTGTCAAATTCAAAACCACAGTCCAGCATATTAAAATTTTCATACTCATAAAAGTAAGTAATAGATACTGCATGATAAATGACGTATTGGCACCTGTTCAACAAAGTGTGTGAATTTTAGTGTTAACATGAACATTTCAGTGCTCTTCTCTGGACATCATCAGATTGTGGTTGAAATGAACTTCTCACATTCTTGAGACTATGCACACATTATTTAACAACCAAGACTTGTAACAGCTGTTTAAAGTCCCTTCCTATAGAACTGTATACCTTATAATCTAATGATCAGTACACCATACAGTTTAGCTAGTGAGATAAAGCAAGACTTTCAGACCTTCCTTTTAGTAAACTGTAGAAACAAAAAAGTGATTACAGTTCCCCAGAGATGTAATACTCAGTATGACTCAGCAGCACAAATCACTCTGTCTGTAATTTACACCATAAAATGTGTAGAATTAATTAGATATAGACCACTGTTGGTCGACAACTTATATCATAAAATGTGTAGAGAATTAATTAGATATAGACCACTGTTAGTCGACAACTTATATCATAAAATGTGTAGAGAATTAATTAGATATAGACCACTGTTAGTCAACAACTTATATCATAAAATGTCTAGAGAATTAATTAGATATAGACCACTGTTAGTCGACAACTTATATCATAAAATGTGTAGAGAATTAATTAGATATAGACCACTGTTAGTCAACAACTTATATCATAAAATGTCTAGAGAATTAATTAGATATAGACCACTGTTAGTCGACAACTTATATCATAAAATGTCTAGAGAATTAATTAGATATAGACCACTGTTAGTCGACAACTTATATCATAAAATGTCTAGAGAATTAATTAGATATAGACCACTGTTAGTCGACAACTTATATCATAAAATGTCTAGAGAATTAATTAACAAATACTCTGTCTATGGATCCCACAGCCTTTTAATTAAAATTAGTTAATTTGTTCTAACTAATCTACAATAAACAGAAAATAATTAAATTTTCTCATTTTTAAAAAAAAAAAAACAGTTGCAAATCATGAGACTAAGAAAACAAAACAAAAATGCATGGGATATTACAGAAAAACTATGACAGAAAATGTTTAATAAGTGTATGACAATTTCTTCTCAAGAAAGCACCACGTTAGATAAATATTACAAAAATTACAAAATTTAATATCTTTACACCATTTACAAAAACACACCTTTCATCTGGTGGACATGGAGCTGAATCTATAGGTAGGTAGCTGTGTTTTGTATGGTGGGCCTGCCACTTGTAGATCTTGTTCCCAAGAGTTTTTAACAATGACTTTGTTTGTTCCCAAGAACTTGTCTGTAAAGAGACAAAACAGTTTTTTATATGCAAAAACGGCTGTTCTGGGCCCAGAAAACACTTCAAATAGAAGAGCGAACAACGTTTCGACCTTCTTCGGTCATCGTCAGGTTCACAAAGAAGGTCGAAACGTTGTTCGCTCTTCTATTTGAAGTGTTTTCTGGGCCCAGAACAGCCGTTTTTGCATATAAAAGTTCTCAACAAGTGGGTTTCTCGACATCACTGAGACAAAACAGTGTTTAAAATCATTTCATGTGAAGAAATGTTAATGAATTTCATTCCATTAACACAGGATCTGTATTTTTATTAAACTAATCTAATTAGTACATAAGTAGAATAACTGTTATTTAAATCCTGCTTTACTATGTACATAATTTACTTGACTCTGTAATGTGGAATTAGTACAGGTTTCTATCGTGGACACATACAACTCTCTCAAGAACACCAACATGGGTACATACGTATCTCTCTAAAGCACTACCCTGGGCACACAAATACATATCTCTAAAGCACTAACACGACACCAAAAAATACACGTCTGTCTAAAGCACTACTACACAGATACGTCTCTCTAAAGTTCTACCATGGGCACATAAATACATATCTCTCTAAAGCACTACCAAAGGCACACAAATATGTCTCTCTAAAACACTACCACAAACAGATATGTCTCTCTCTTACAGCACCAGCATGGGCACGCAAATACGTCTAAAACACTACCACAAACAGATATGTCTCTCTCTTACAGCACCAGCATGGGCACGCAAATACGTCTAAAACACTACCACAAACAGATATGTCTCTCTCTTACAGCACCAGCATGGTCACGCAAATACGTCTAAAACACTACCACAAACAGATATGTCTCTCTCTTACAGCACCACCATGGACACACAAATATGTCTCTCTAAAACGTTACCACAAACAGACATGTCTCTCTCTTACAGCACCAGCATGGGCACGCAAATACGTCTAAAACACTACCACAAACAGATATGTCTCTCTCTTACAGCACCACCAAGGGCACACAAATACGTCTCTCTAAAACACTACCACAAACAGATATGTCTCTCTCTTACAGCACCAGCATGGGCACGCAAATACATCTAAAACACTACCACAAACAGATATCTCTCTCTCTTAGAGCACCACCATGGGCACACAAATACATGTCTCTCTAAAACGCTACCACAAACAGATACGTCTCTCTTAGACCTCTACCGTGGGCATGCAAATACATCTCTCTTACAAACACAGGTCTCTCCACAACACTACAAATAATGTACATCTCTCTCTATAGCAATACAAAAACCACATACATGCATGTCTCCATCTCTCTAAAGCACTATCATTGGTATACGGATGTCTTTCTAAACCATTTCCATGGGCAAATAGTTGTTTATCTCTACAGCACTATTATAGGAACATACATGTCTCTACAATACTAACATAGACAAACACAAGCCTATTTCTAGAGCACTGTCATAGGCACACAGATGTCTTCTAGAACACTACCATGGAAAAATACTAATTTTCCTAGAGTACTACCACAGGTCACATGTCCACTCTTAAGCATTGCTAGAAGTAAATATAACCCTTTCTAGTTGACTATCACAAACACACATACATCCCCTTTAGAGCACTATCAGAGGTGCATAGACCACTTTCTTAGTACTACCACAAGCATACACACAAATTCTTGTTCACACCACTACCACTGACATGTCCCCACTAGGGACTGCCACGGGTACAAAATAACCCCTTCAAGAGAACTATTCTGAGCATCTACACATCTTCCTCTAAAATAATGATATGGGCATGACATAGGCTTTCCTTTACAGCAACATATGAATAGTACACTATATAATTTGTTAGCCTTAAGACGTGACATTAACCACAAGTAAGCTGGGAATTTTGTACCACCGTGAGAGAAGTGCATTCTTCCTTTAAAGTTCAGAATTAATATGAATTTAACAGTTTCTTGACTGCAACACCAATATTCATAAAACAATTTGTGAAATACAGTTTTACAAATTAAAACCTGAGTTACCATTGTACACCAAACAATGGACAAAATATTCGACCACTGCAGAAACTTTGGGCTATAAATGTTTTTAACATAAAATAAAGGGAGATACGTAGACAAAATTAGAGAGTTTGCTTTCTTTCTCTTTCGGTATAACTGACATTTGTTTTATTATTTGCTGACGTGAGACTCAATCCTAAATTTATCAGGAATCCGCACACATATTAATGAAATCCAGATTGGCAGCAGTCAAACATCAAATGCTTGAATCCTAGCTCAAACATTCACAGTCCAATACATGTGCTCAGTTGCAAAGTGAACAAGTTATTACACTTACAGGCTGACAGTACTCCTGCATAGAGTGCTTCAGCTTATGGCTTTTACTGGCTTGGCCATGAAAGAAACAACACTGACACAAGTCATAACCAAGGCACTGAAGGCACCGGTACCTGAAATTGAGACAAATAATGACATCAAAAATCTACAGACACAAGTTTTAACCAAGGCACTCAAGGCAGCTGTGCTTCGAAGAACAATATAAAAAAAACAGAAAACAATAATTTTTCGTGACCACCACTATATAAATAGCTTTTCAATATTTGTAAAAGACAAAAAAATGTTAAATCATGAGGCCGACAACGTGCCACTATGTTGCTGATTATGCAGAAAAAATAAAACTAATGCACTGATTATGTGGCAAAAACTTAAAATATTTTTTTTTATAAAACAACAAAAGAAATCATTAATTAGGTAGGCCAGCTGGCTCCATTTGCCAACCAGCAAAAAACAAAGTCAAAGGTTGTATATCTGGTAACACCGTTATAAATTTTTTTAAATCTAGAATTTCATCATTGTGCTGTCAACAATTGATTATTATATGAAATATTATATGGCACTGCATAAATATATAAAAATTCATAAATATTACATTCCCACCAATTTTAAAACATCATTAACATTTGCTTGTAAGTAAAATAAAAATTAAAAAGTCCTAAAAAAAATAAGATCTTATCTGCTAACCACAAAAACATAGAATCGTATCTGAAGTGTATTAAAATACATAATCTCCAAAAGCAGAATAATATATCATTAATAAAGAAATGCTGGGTTTAAATGCTCTACATCAATTAAGAATATCCTTTGATTAAATAAACTAAGCATGTAGGTTGCTATTAGAAATGTTAGCTTTAACAGTTACAGCTTGCTTCTAACTAAATATAAGCAATAAAGCTGCACTGCAGTTTTACTCACAAGAAGTAACAAAGCATTTCTCTTCAAGAGAATTTTAATAATTTATTGACTAACTCATGTAAAGCAAATCTTTTTCACACTTAAGTGATGATTTAGTATTAAAACTGCAAGTTGTGGAAACTTACACAAGTTACAAGCCCAAAATTAATATGGGTGAATGAGGATCAGTGTATGCCATAATTTTCCCCCAAAAGAGAGCTGAAATCCACCTGGGTCTCACATTTTAACCATTCAAACAACTTACAGAAGTATGTTGTCTGTCAGTCAGTCAGTAGACACTAAAATGATGTCACTGCAATTTGTGCGGTTCTATTGCTAGCAAAATGTATGCATGCCAGGAATAACATTAAGAATTGTGCATTCTGTAGGCTAAAACACAGTATCACATATTAACTTGTAAAGCAAAAAATAATATTTGTTAAAACAAATTTTGATTTTATTCACTCTTCACACACAACACTTTCAGGGATCCCACAGAAGTGCATCTAGTCTACGTATACTTTCTTTGGGTTCCATGCAGTAAATGATGACAAATTTAAATTACAGATTTGCTAGCTGTTTTGAGAGAGCTGTTAACCCTACCCCACCCTTTACTGCTAATGTCACAAGGTATTGGTGACTTACCATCGACATTTTATCAATCTACTCTGTGAAGATGTTATACTACTTAGTATAGCATAAAACTGTAGCTAATAATCCATATTTTAATCACATACAATTTTTATGTTCTTAATTTTATAAGCAATATTTAAATTCCAAATTTTCCTTAGCATGACACATTTTCTATAGTCATCACTGTCTTTATCTCATCACCCCTCCAACAAATTTGAAATTCAAAGAACACTGCTCACTATAAAATCATCATTGCTCAGGCAAATCATAATTTTTATAGTCTTCAATTTCATCTGGTTACAGAGCCATCAGACCCCCCCCCCCTGTCACATCCTCTCTTACATTTTTAGTTTACATGATTAATTACCAACAGACTACCAATGTTTTTAATCTGTTAAATGACATAACATTATTTCTGAGCACAGAAGTGTAAATGTAGCTGTTAGTAGAAGCCCTGTTCCCACATGAAAGAAAACAACTAGCTTGAACAATCTGGCTCTTGTTGTACAGTTAAAAAGGTAGAAAATTGTGAGAGTCAAGAGAAATTGTTTATTTTTAGTGCATTATTTAATTAAATAAAAATTATTTATTGCATCACTACCATTTGTACAATAAAGCAGGTTAAGTGTCATTAACAATCGACAGCAAGTAAAAAAATTATTCAGAAAAGTTCTTTATTTCTTGTTTTTCAGGTTTATTCTTTATTATCGTAAAATAAACTAAAACAAAAATATGGATCTATTTATATTAGAAAAGGTAACTGATGTAATAACAATATTTTACGAGGTACACATGGGAGAGAGAAACGTTCAAAAGGCAATAAAAGAATATAATTTAATTACATATAGATGTACACTGTTATGAGTCTAAAACTAATTAGGATAAATGAATGCAGTTTAATATGAAGTAGTTTCTGAAACAAAAAAGGGGTAACTTTGTTTTACATTCGTTTTGGTGCTTAATAGGTAAGTTCAAATTGTCTGACCTTGTATGTAGTTAAGTAGAAATAACAAAGCAAACCTGATATTTTTGAGATAAAGAAAACTATTCTTAATCGTAACAAGAAAATTACTTTGCACACAAACTATTCAAAACAAACACTCGCTATATTCATTGACAAGTATTCTTTAGTTTAAAGATACTTCACAAAGAAAAAAAACTTTTTGTATGTGAAAAACTTATTAATGTTTCCTAAAAGACTTCCAGATTTTGTGAACATACACCTACTATATTAAACATTAGTAGTATGAAACCTATAGACTTTATACAAGTCAAAAGAGGTTACATAACTGGTCAAATCGACCAAGCTCATGTTTTTAATTACTGTGTTTAATGAAAACAAAACATTTTAAGCAGCACAACAGCTGCACTTCATAATTCTTGAATATATTCTGTACATGAAGAAACATGCACTCAGTAAAGATCATTATTTCTCTGTCAGTTTTCTCATGATTTTAACCTTCGAAAGTACATAAAAACAGAACAGATTCGTATCATTAAGTTGAAATTTTGATTTTAGAAACTTCAAGGTAATTTAGACAGTTTAGTGCAGTGATAACAAAAACCATCCTGACTTTTGTGTGAAGGCTTCATCAGAACGTTTCTCTTATTACCTTCTTTCAAAGTATTAGTTGTCTTGCCAAAGGGACATACACTCCCGATATATTAATTTTGTACAGTTATGAATATTATTTTGCATTGTTAGTTTAGTTTGTGGATTTAGAACTTACCTAAACTCTCCAAAGATGGTCAAACAACGTGTCATCAAGATCAAAGATGAAAACACCAAATAACAAAGTGTATACAAAGGTTTGATCAAGATATTCTAAATATTAAATGCTTATCTTTTATAATACTATATATTCCCAGTTAGATTGATATATAAAACTAACTCTACTATTCACTAAGATATATATTATTTATTTCTCATATGTGTAGTTTGTTTTGATAAAAAGTAACAGATAAAACAATTCTTTTCAAGAAAGTTGGAATATTGGTGTTAAAATGCAAACTAAAAAATTTACATCTGTATTCGCTGATAAGACTAAACAGACAGATGGGGTGGGGTATTTTCATTTCTCCATGCAAAGCAAACACCACTTGTTACTCATTCGTGAATAATTTCATGTCTTGTCTTTAAACAAATTTCCTTTATTACTAAGATTCAAGTTAAACATGCAATCATGACATGACTCTGTTTCAACATGAATGTATCTTTGCATGTTAGTTTTCAGCACAAGAAAAAATATTTTACCTTTCATTTCAACAAATCTGATCAAATAGCTGATAAATAAAAACTCTGAATTATTTAACACACTTCTATAGATGTTTTTACTCGTTAGATAGCTAACACTGGTTCCTGACCTGTGGAGTGAAAATAGTTGGGTTTAGTTTGTTTGGAATCTTGTGCAAAGCTACATGAGGGTTACCTGCATTATCCATTCATAACTTGGCAGTGCAAAACTAGAGGAAAGGCAGCTAATCATTATCACTCACTGCCAACTCTTAGGCTACTTTTTACCAATGAAAAGTGGGATTAACAGTCACATTATAATGCTCGAACAGCTAAAAGGGAGAGCATTTTTGGCATGATGGGAATTTGAACCCACAATCGTCAGATTACAAGTTGAATGCCTTAACCACCTGGCCATGCTGGGCCTGAAAACGGTTGGAAAACATTGTTTTAATAAATTCAGTTTATTAAACGTGGTATACTAATATTATGTGTTAGCTGGTGTATTACACATACGAAATTTCTACTTTATTGTAAAGGATTTATCAAAGAAGAAACGTAAATTTGTTACTACAGTACTGTTTCGTATTCTTACGAGAGGAACTTGTGTTTGGTATACATACATCACATCATATACAGACAATATATGTATATGCACACAGTTTGGCAAGGAGACAGAAATATTAACAGCAGCAAATAATCTATACTTGATAAGAAACTAATAATGTTAGCTTAGTTTTACAGCATAACACATGAAAAACAAGTATACTTCATTATGTATATCTTACTTCAAAGGCTTAAGAAACCATATAGTAAAACATATACTAAAAATGCCCCTCTCTTTCCAAAAGCATAAGAAAAAACTTACCTTAATCCCACAATTGGGGACATTTTACATACACTGCACTTTGCCTCATGTTCAACTGTAAGTTAAAGAACCATAAGAATGAATTAATAAATATGGTAAACATTTCACATTGTTTAAATGTACTAAAGTCTGCATGTTTCAGCACACTATCTCTTTCTTTGAAATTTCAAACAATTTATCATAAACATTTAATGAAACTTCTCAGTTTCATTAAGGTTTTCTAATGTATGTGCAGGTCCTAGCTTGTAAGAAAATCCACAATAAAATAAATGTAGTTGTTTAAGACTTGTGACATAATTAATAAACACACAATCACTGCGACTATTCATAACACTAATAAACTGTCGAGGGTTAGGATTGAAAACTACCAATAAAAACACATTTTCTTGATATTGTTTGGTTGGTAAGTAATCGTATTCATTTGGTTAACAGTTACAAAAGAGAAAAGTCAGTTCTTAAAGCCTGTAATACACACGTTCCAATAAAGAAAGTTCTACAGGTCAGGAAATATATTAACATTTCACTACACAAAAAATACAAAGATTTTTTACATTTAATTAAAAGCTAAAATTCAGCACATTCTGTTAATCGTTTTATATTTTCAAAATTCAATAAACCTACATCATTTATATGGGACAAAAAACATGTTAAATTTACTTTATATTTTAAAAGAAGAGTCAGCTATCAAAAGCTTTAATTCTCTAGTTAATAAAAACCTCTACTACACTGAGAAGCAAAACATCCTTAATACCTTGCAACGAGAAGTAAGAAGTGAATAAAAATTACCAGTTTCAGCTGCTGTCATTCGGTAAAGTGTTGACATCCACACTAATGTCTGAGGTTCCTGAAACATCCAGTCTACAAAAGCTTCTTCAGGAACTCCTTGGTTCCCGAATCCCTGTGCACACACAAGAACAGAGAAACTGAAAGCACATTTATGAATAAGTTATCGACTATCAGTCTTAAGTTTCGTTTGTTTTTTTTTATCTCAGACCCTTTTTTTGGCAAATCCTTCATTTGTTTAAAGTTTAGGTATAAAATTCAGTTACCTTTTGAAAACAGCTTTCAACTGCTGCTGGAACAAGCTGACTTCCAAATGAAAGATTCTCTCCCAGAAACTCTGTAATCTGTTTGAAATGTGAAAGATTAATCAGAAACAAAATTGTTTTCCTTTTATCACGGCCTCTTTATTTGAAATGTGTATTAATAAACTTGATATCAAATCGGTTTATAATTCAACTCTTCATGTTATTTAAGTTTTTTATTTATTAATTTTGAAAAGAAATATTTACATAATTCTCAATTTGCATTTCTTCGAGACACATGATGTGTGTTTTCTAACAGCAAAGCCAGAGATGGGTATTTACTGTGTCCACCAAAGAGAAACAAACCCTGACTTGTAAATCTGTATACTTACTGCTGTCCCAGGAGTGGACAAGACACACGAGGCAGTGATACTCTGACCTCTCATTTATATATCTATTCTAATCCCTTATATACTTTTCAAAATATTCAACAAATTATAAATATACAATTTATACTGACAAGCCAAATGTATATTATAAAATTTAATCCACTTTTCTTCTTGATTTACTGAGATATTACTATATTTATTGAACTATAATCACTCATTCCGTCCATATATCATATTTTATATTGGACATGCTTACAACAGAAAGGTCATGTTCTAACCTACACAAATAAGGTGATCATCTGTTTTGTTTAGATAAAACAAGGTGATCCAAGCAATAATGCAATTTTTTTAAACCTATTTATTGGTTACTTAGAAAGCTATACACATTATAGTAGATATTGGGACATTCTTTTCTGTTGCCCCATACTTTTTTGTGATCTAAAATATAATTTGAAAGTTATAAAAGTTATTTTTGGATGACCAACATAAAAAGGAAAAGAAAATTATTAAACCACATAAATAAGTGTAAAAAGTCTTGAGACTGAAGTAAGTGTTAAATTTCTTGTCTCTTATGTATGTTTATTTTTAAAAAAAGTAACTAAAATGTAAAAATTAAAAACTTAATTAGGTTAGATAAGAAAATTTAAATAAAAAATACTGTGATCTTTCTTGAAGGAACATATGAAATCTGCCATCTCATGACACAATTTCATAATTCGTTTACCCTGAGCTCCTGAAGTGTGATTTATTGGTCTATTATGGTAGTTAGTCACAGACTAAAAAATTATAAGAAAATAAGATTAAAGCAGTTGTGAAAATCCTGAAGCTGTTAGGATAAGTAATTGTAATTACCTGTTTTTTTTACATCATACCATTTGACTTTCATTCTCCACACATTGATATTTAAATTACGGTTAGTGTTAGAAGAGAAGGAAAAAGTAAAAAATGTTTTTGAAAAAAATATTCATAAAATCATAGACAAATTTTTCAGTAAAAATACTTTATAAAGAACCTGATTTTGCATACAACATATTTACAATGTTTATTAAAAGTCTCTCAAACTTTATGAAGATACACTTGGTACTTTCAGTACTATATCACATATTTCATGGTTACATAGTTGGTCAATGTGACCAACTCTATCTCCATAAAGTTAATAGCAATATGGAGAATGATAGTATAATAATTTTGAAAAGCCTAATATAATTCTTAAAACATACACTTCACTTAAAAACATCGTAATGGCTGTGAATTAAAGTATTTTGTGTATTTATATATTTAAAGAAATGTTTCAAGTAAAGTATACATACTTAGATTAAACTTACCTTCTTAATAATTAATAAAACCGTTCATTTGCTATTATAAATAACTGAAAATAACACACTTCAAAAACAAAAGCATTGTTAAGCAAAAGGTAAACTGTCAGTAAAATGTGTATTTTTAAACTGTTTGTAAAATGTGCATGTTTTTGTTCCAACATACTCTTCAGAACTTTCTCTGAATTTCACTCTATAATTCTCTATAATTCAGAATTATAGCACTTTCCCGCTTTTCACTTGGTACATTATTATATTATATTTCAAAGCCTTAGTTCACACTAAATCTTACCTTTTACCAATAATTTCTGCTATTAAACCTTGTAAAGGAGAGCAGCAAATAGAAAGTAAGTCATGGTTACTAATTTCAGAAGGTTTGAAACAACAACTATTTTATTATAGTCATATGTTAAAGTAGCTGTTATGGTAAGATTAGCCATGAACTGGACATTTAGGTTTTATTACCACAGTGTTGTGTAAATGTTTTGTAAACGACAACATGTCGTGTTGTGTTTAAATTTTCATTTCTATTATTTATATTTCCATATCTATATTATTGTTTCAAAGTTTAAACCAATTAAAAAATATGTTGTTATTCATTTAAAATAACATTTAGAAATTTCTAGAATTAAGTAAATCAATCAATTGACTATAAATGGAATGTGGCAGGCCTAGTGTCTAGACAACAAGTCTCGTGCAAGAACGGACATGCGTGAATTTCTCTGGAAAGTTGGGAAGTTACGCGATGGTTCGAGAAGTCTAGGCCTACAAATATATAAACAGACGAAGATGCGAGAAAGGAAAGAGTCATTAGTTTTTATTCAAAGAAGAGAAGAGTCAGTCATTAGTTTATATTCAATTCAAAAAATAGTGTCTTTGTTCGAGAAGTTTTCAACGTTTGATGTGTGTTTATTCAACTTGAATTTGTGACTGAAGCTAGATCTACAGAAGCTGTGATTTTATTTTGTCAATCTCTACGATTCGTTCGAATTACTAGTTATACTGAAGGTCAACACGTGCGGACTGTTAGGGGAGACTGGGAAAATTGGAAGGCGGCAAGTTTGAGACGTTCATTAAGAAGCACCGTAAAAAGAACTTTGTCATTCTCCATTCAAACTTCGGTATTTCTTCGTGGGACTAAATTCACACCCTAGACCGGAATTTTGGATTTCTGATCTGAACTTTTGGACTTTCATTCTAGATCATATTATTAGATACAGGCCAGTACCATTTTGTATTGTAATTAACTTTGAAGTTTGAAACCAGTACTATTTTGTGTTGTAATTACTTTTGAAGGTTTAAACTTAATATCTGTCATTGTTGTTTGTAATTTATGTTATATCTGTTACATATATAATAGTTTGTTGTAATAAATTATACAAGCTGTTATCTGTGTTTTTCTGTTGCGTTTAGTCTACATAAAACATACATAAAAAAAAACGTAACAACAGGTAGAGCTGGGCATAAACTTACAGCATTAGGCTTGATATTAGATCTTAGTAGCACTAAGATAAAGAATTATCATGTGTTCTAGAAAAGTAGAACTGTTTCTGTTATTTTGTAACTGCTCGAAAAAGCTAAAGTGAATTTGTTCATCTCTCGATGGTCTTACTTCAGTTTGCATGTTTGTATTTGTTTTTTTATTTCTGCAATGAGAAACAAGAGAGATTCCTTGAAAGCTGTGGCTGTTGAGATTCTTTAAGACAGGATTAGAGTAAATTAATTAACAGAACTTTTTTTTTCTCTTTTCTATTAGCTATATTTTTTAACACCAGCTACACCCAAGTGTAGAGTACACATACACCTGATTCAGTTTTATTACTCACCAAAAACTCTACCAGCCTGTCCCCAAACTGACATTGTCAAATACATCAATCAAAAGAGTTTCACCTCCTGTGTTTTAAACTGTAATTAAATCTCAAATTGGTCAAGAAACAATGGAGCTATAACATACAAGTTTGTTTCAAGGATTTAAAATATTTCAACTGGCTATCTCTACAGGTGACTGACCAGACACAATCACTAAGCATGGTAGTGCTTAGTATCTAGGGGTGGGCTTTGGAGTAACTGGTCATTATACATTAGGAGATGCTCATCACAGTCAATTTTTTCTTATGGCATTGTATAAACACCTAACTTAGGTATACAAAACCTTTTAAGACCTTCAGCTTAGCCAAAAATACATTGGTAAGTAGGGACCATCCAGTAATGTAACAGTCAAGTGTTTTGTTGATTGTTGTGATTCTGGTGTCAGAAGGACTAACTTGGAAACATTTTACATCCTTCAAGACAACTCATGTCAGAAGGACCAACTTGGAAACATTTTACATCCTTCAAGACAACTCATTACACTGAGCTAAAATTGCTGTGCTCATAACAACTACCACTCATTAAAGAGAGATAAAACAATCAATAAAAAAACATTTTGAAAAGACCTGGTTGATGTAGGGATGGTAATGGCAAACATGGAAATGAATACATAAAACTGTACAAAAAATTCCTAAGTAAGTAGCCACTGATTCAATGTTATAAGCTTACTTGAATTAACCATTGTGAGATATTATTGCATTATTCAGTATAAATACTTTTATTCAAACCCAAATTCTTGCAAAAGAAAAGTATTCAACCTTTATTCATAGATAATTTTTTTTTGGAAAGGTTTGACTTCTCAGGTAGGGATTTCTGTTCAGTTTTATGTACACTTCCCACCTTGTTTCTGTACTTTTTAATGTTGTAAACCCTACATCATCTCTATTTTTTCAATTTCTTTTTTAATATTTCTGTTAATATGAAATGGTACAAAGAAATCACAGCTGTTAGTAATAAGGATGTAATAACTATGAGAAACTTTTAATTTCAAACACATTAGATGGATTAAGATGACATTAAATGATGAAGATATTTCTCGAGTACTTCAAGCTTGTTTTGTATACAAAATGCGTAGGAAGCCAACCAACATCAATACTATTCTAAATTTATTGTTATCCACTTGTGAGAATATTGTTGCAAGATTTGAGAAGCGAGAAAACACTCGGGAAAAGTACTTATTACATAATTAGGCTTGATGTGCAACAATGCATTTAAATAAAAAGAACTGACCTTTGCTAAATTCTGTAGTAAGAAAAATAAATTTCTTCTGCTAAGACATCCATTTTCTTGGAACTGCTGGAAAAAATCTGTAAAATAATAGGTTAAAACGTATAACTGCACGCTTTGAAGCTGATAAATAATGTGAAAGATTAAATACAGGCACCAAATAAAATAAAAACAACATTGTGCTTACATTTATGTTTGTCCTGCAAACGTCCAGCACACAAAACGCAAATTCCCACTTTCACCGATCCTAATGTCACACCCTCGGTTCTTTTTCTAAGAACAAGTCACACATGTGTAGGCATCCACACATACAAGACATATCTTAAAACAGTAATTTGTTTTATTACTATTACACACATGTGGAAAATTAATTGTAAGTTTAGCACAAAAAAAGATGAAAACACTATCAGACGAACATTACACATTAACAAATAAGAGCACTTTGAATTTCACTAAATCGCTGAACTCTAAGAATTTATTTTAAATGTGTATAATACATATTAGTAAGTTACAACTAAATTACTTTGAACTCATTATTACAATACTGCTTTCAAATCTACATATCTATCTATAAATATATATACATACACTTCTAAATATCTTCTGTTGTTAATAATACATGGTATTCTTAATGGGAAACAATCTCATATTACTGAAGCACAAAATATATTATTCATTACAAGAGTAATAATTATAGAGACACCAATATGGTATACCGTTTAACATTATGAATTAAGTTTCTGTCACGGCTGTTGCAAAACTTACAAGTTGTAAATGTTTAACAGAAGATTCGCTAAGAGTTCTGCTTGAACAGCTGGGTCAATCCTGTCAAATGAATCCTTCTGTAGAGAGAAGCATAAATCATACAGGAAACTCTCCAACTGGCAACTTCTAAGAATAGTTGTATTGGGTGAACCCTTAAGACCATGTTCTTCAAAAACACTGTGGATTTTTCCCAGTCTCAACATTGACACTGCAAAGAAAGACGAAATCCAGTTTAAACGAATGTAATATTCATGATGTGCCAAGATGTAAATACCGTAACTGTTTGTTTTTTTTCACAGCAACATTAACAACAACAAAATAAAAGTCTATTCAACTATTACATGCATTATAATTTAATACATAGTTCAATAAATTCCCCATAGACAAAGACTAGGTCATGCACTGAAAGACACCTGAGTAAGAATAAAAAATCTCTACAACATATTATAGGCTCATTCCTTTCATTCCAGGTGCATTGCTTAAAATTCTCTCTGGCATGATGAGAGTAAATTCATCTAAGATACTTTGTTTTTAATTTTTATTAACTATATTTTTGTATGTTAGAAATATCAAGTGCGAGGTGCACATATACACAATTTGATTTTATTACCTACCAGGATCTCTGCCTGCCTACCTTTAAAAAGAAATTATTTCAGGCAAAATCAGAATAATTTAATTTATGAGACCTCTAGCATGGTCAAACACATCCATTGAAGGAGTTTGACTTCCTTTGTCAAAAACTTTAATTATTTCTCAAATCAGTCAAGAGATAATAAAGCTACGTGCTAAAAGCATGTACTTGGAAAACTCCAAGCCATTCCACGAGCCATTATACCAAAGCTAAAACTTGAAGAAATGGAATAAAAAATACAGTGGTTCAGAATGAGAATGGGTTACAATTATAACAAAGAAATATCTACCATCCAAGAATTATTCAACTTAAGTTTAAAACACTAGTTGTAAAACTAGAAAAACTCATAGGACATT
Organism: Carcinoscorpius rotundicauda; assembly: GCA_011833715.1. Lineage (NCBI taxonomy): Eukaryota > Metazoa > Arthropoda > Merostomata > Xiphosura > Limulidae > Carcinoscorpius > Carcinoscorpius rotundicauda. The sequence continues at coordinate 167,801,551 of CM022392.1, read as the reverse complement.
GTAAAAAAACAAAAAAAAACTGTAATGAATTAAAGCCCAACTGAAGACCACCATTTTAATAAATCCAACCATTTCTCAATTTGTGAAATAAATATACAGCTTCATAACTGGTTATTATTACCAGTAACTAGAAATTAGCAATTTATATTAGTTTTGTAGATTTATCTCTTCATGCCAATTAATTTAAACGTTACTCTGCACAAAGCGAGACTTTTTCATAGTTTTTTTATTCTGATAAAAACAGTTTAATTTGTTGTTGTTTTTACCTGGTGTAATCCTGACACACTCAACAAGTGTATTTCAGTAACTATAAGCTTCCATTAACAGCTTGATATCATGAATTGTAAGTCTAAAATCTGATCTTTAGGTCTTGTTCAGTTCCCAGAAAGTAACGTCTATAAAAATATCCACTTTTAACAACTAGGAGGTATAAACATCAAACATCCATTTTGTACAAATAAAAACACCTCCGGGTTCCTGTTTATATCACAGTATCATTCACTAGCTTATTTACACAGCTTTTATTAAATGTCATGACTGTATCTTAATGTATATAAAAAAAAGTTACCAAGAAGAGTATTATATGTATGTCTGCATCAATTAAATATTTAAAGAACAAAAACCCATGAGTGTTTAGGATATATAGATTCAATACTCAAATCTTATTAGGGCACTAACATGGTGGTACTCAAACAGTCTCAAGGAAATTTAATGACACTGTCCAGACTATATGACACAACCAACTGTCCTCAATTTTTTTCAGAGTACCAAACGTAGCTAAAGCACACCCAGAAAAACACCTAGGAATGACAGAAGTTTGCAGTGTCACCTAAACTCAAAACTACCATCAGATTGTATGTTCCTAGCCCCCATTAGAATCCCAAAGGCATCACTTTTGAAACTGCATTCATGCCCCCTCTCAAATGTTAGGGGGACCAAACATATGCTCAATCACTATGGGGTGTGGACCACCTCACTCAGTCACATACTAGGTGCATCCATATTTTTGCAGTGGTATAAAATCCATGTTTGACCTTATGGTACTGGAATATGCAACAATTTCTATAGTCTTCAGAATTACACTGTCACAACACAAAGTAAATTGAAGTAGTGTTTAAAGAACAACTGTAATGTGATACCTAATCATGTGATCAATAAAAAGTCTGAGAATTGAGACTGTAATCTTCACCTGTAAATGTCCCCATAAAACATCCAAACAAATAAGAAAACCATTAGAAAACAATAATAAAGAGAGAATTATCAAACATTATTAAAGACAATTTTTCTCTAGTGTCCATTCAACATTTATATCTTAAAGTTATTTTATTAATAATTATAAATACTTGGGTTATACACTTCATGTCATATTTTGAATAATCAAGCTGGAAAATGCACGAGAATTTTTTAATGGATATACAAAATAAAACTATAATCTATACAATGTTTAACCTATAATCTGTATAAATAATACATTTAAATACTTATAAGTAGCTTAAATACAAAATATGATACAAATGGCTGTTTTGCCCTGAGATGGCATACATCCTAGTTCTTTCTGTAGCATTCTCAGCTTTGATGCAGTTCGGTAAGCCACGTATTTGATGTCATTGAAAGATTCCAGTTTCTCCAAAATTGGTATCATCTCAGGATGGTCCCAGTGAGTTGTTTCTGTTGCATGGCTATGAATAAATGAAAATTGCAACTTAAATTCACATATACAATTTACCAAACAGGGACAAATATGACAAACTTGTACTAAATAGAATAAACTTAACTTGGAATTCTATTGCCATGTTCACTATAAAATGAAAATCTTGAAGTTGATTTGACAGTGAGACAATAACAGATCAAAATACCATACAAGGAAAGATAAATTACACGAGAACAAACGTGATTAACTGCACTAGGTGTGACACACTCTGACTGGAAGGCTACTTACTGTACAACTTGCATCTAGGTGTGACACAAACTGACTGGAAGGCTACTTACTGTACAACTTGCATATAACAGATCACATGTGAAAGCTGTTCATAAACATTTTGAAAAATTAGTAGAGAAAATTCTAATCTTCTGAATCAAACTGATAACATCTTACTGATGATTTAAGTTCTCTATTTATTTATAACTTTTCCATCTTTAGTGTTAATTAACACTAAGTTTCTTAGGTATTTTCACAGATCTAAATCCACATTTCAGTCAGATAACATGATACCTGTTTTATCACAGTTACTTCTATAAAATATAATGAAAAGCAATAAGGTTTAGAATAAAATTTTGAAACTTACTTTAGGTAATAAGTAATTCCTGAACTTGCTTCTGCTCGTTCCCAGCCATTTAGTATTTTACCTAAAAGCATTAACAAACACACAGATCAATATTAAGTTGTGTGTGTGTGTGTGTGTGTGTACACACAGGAATTTTAAATTACATCTCATTATTACCACATTCTGTGGTGAGTTCACGTAATATTTAATTAGTAAAGTAAGCAATTAGAATTTGGTATTGAAAAATATTATACAACGTTTATAATGGAATGAATATCTATGCAAATCGACCTATTATTTTAAGAGTGTCATACAAGACACAAAACACTTCCTCAAATAAACTCCAAAGCATCATTTTCGTAATACATGATCCAAATATGTGGATGAATTTCTTGAAAATAACATGTTGAATGTAAACATGTGCTCAAGCAACAAAATTACGTCTCAGATTAAACTCCACTTATTATTCATCAGCCAATCATAACCAAGATTAATATTCAACCGTTTCATCTCAACACTCGTTGTAACATTATGACACAGTCGTGTTTATTTCACTTGATTTTCATTCATTATACGACAGGTTACTTAATTTGGTGGTCTTCTAATCTATCATATACAACAATTGACTTGTTAAAAATACATTTTGTAGAATGTTCTACAAGTGATGTGGTTATCACACTTACATAAAGACTGACAGTAAATAAACAATATTAACTTCTGTGAAACAAACACATGCACTCTTCCAGCATAGACACAATCCTTCTGTAACAGAGTTCTAAACAAACACACGCACTCTTCCAGCATAGACACAATCCTTCTGTAACAGAGTTAAAAACAAACACACGCACTCTTCCAGCATAGACACAATCATTCTGTAACAGAGTTCAAAACAAACACACATGCACTCTTCCAGCATAGACACAATCCTTCTGTAACAGTTCAAAACAAACACACATGCACTCTTCCAGCATAGACACAATCCTTCTGTAACAAAGTTCTAAACAAACACATGCACTCTTCCAGCATAGACACAATCCTTCTGTAACAGTTCAAAACAAACACACTCTTCCAGCATAGACACAATCCTTCTGTAACAGTTCAAAACAAACACACTCTTCCAGCATAGACACAATCCTTCTGTAACAGTTCAAAACAAACACACTCTTCCAGCATAGACACAATCCTTCTGTAACAGTTCAAAACAAACACACGCACTCTTCCAGCATAGACACAATCCTTCTGTAACAGAGTTCAAAACAAACACACATGCACTCTTCCAGCATAGACACAATCCTTCTGTAACAGTTCAAAACAAACACACATGCACTCTTCCAGCATAGACACAATCCTTCTGTAACAGTTCAAAACAAACACACATGCACTCTTCCAGCATAGACACAATCCTTCTGTAACAGTTCAAAACAAACACACATGCACTCTTCCAGCATAGACACAATCATTCTGTAACAGTTCAAAACAAACACACATGCACTCTTCCAGCATAGACACAATCCTTCTGTAACGGTTCAAAACAAACACACGCACTCTTCCAGCATAGACACAATCCTTCTGTAACAGTTCAAAACAAACACATGCACTCTTCCAGCATAGACACAATCCTTCTGTAACAGTTCAAAACACACGCACTCTTCCAGCATAGACACAATCCTTCTGTAACAGAGTTCAAAACAAACACACGCACTCTTCCAGCATAGACACAATCCTTCTGTAACAGTTCAAAACAAACACATGCACTCTTCCAGCATAGACACAATCCTTCTGTAACAGTTCAAAACAAACACACATGCACTCTTCCAGCATAGACATAATCCTTCTGTAACAGTTCAAAACAAACACACGCACTCTTCCAGCATAGACACAATCCTTCTGTAACAGAGTTCAAAACAAACACACGCACTCTTCCAGCATGGACACAATCCTTCTGTAACAGTTCAAAACAAACACATGCACTCTTCCAGCATAGACACAATCCTTCTGTAACAGTTCAAAACAAACACACATGCACTCTTCCAGCATAGACACAATCCTTCTGTAACAGAGTTCTAAACAAACACATGCACTCTTCCAGCATAGACACAATCCTTCTGTAACAGAGTTCACAAACTGGACAATGTCTAACAAGTCTCAAGTACATTGATAGTCATTTCTTTAGTCCACATGGTCATTATCTAGTTAATTATAATTAAAAACTATATTCAGATTCATCTTCTCTTTAAAACCACCTGTATTCTTAAAACAAACCAGCCAGAACTTTATAGCAAAATTTCTAAACCTTTTCCAATATCCATAATGATGAGAATACCCATTTGTAGAGAAAAGTATACATTTAAAAATGGTTAGTATGGATAGAGAAAGCACAATGCACAGGACGAACAATGTTTTGACCTTCTTTGGTCATCGTCAGGTTCACAAAGAAAGAAAGGGCTACAAAAAATTAATGAAGCCTTACTTACACAACGAGCCCAAAATAAACCAATACAAAGGAACATCTTTATACCTATATTAATAAATATAGCCAACTTCCGAGCACACCCTCTAGATTCCTACACTCAATTACACAACCTCCATGCAGTCAGCTATTAGTCAGTTACCTCTTTCTTTCTTTGTGAACCTTGCAATGACCGAAGAAGTTAATGTTGTTCTCTCCTCTACTAGTGCTTTCTCTACCCATACCAACCATTTTTACACATATAACTTTTCCAGTATCATTCATTACTATACAAGTTTTTCACAACAGCTCACTTACCCCAGTTCAAACAAATACAAAAAAAATATTCAATTAAAAAACAACTAATGACTTTTTTGTTTTTGAGATTGTTATATAACTGGTACTACCTATTCACCCTGATCTGATCTCAATAACCCATGGGAAAATTGAAAAACCACTGATTTACAGTACTGAAAGACATTTTCCAATTATCTACATACCATATAACCACTGACTAACATCACTTAATCCAGTTAAGACTCTCCACACTGAAAAATATGAAAGTTACCTAATTTTATAAACTGAAAAATTTAGCCAATTTACAGGCTATTCTGCTATTAATATTTACAAATGAATAGCATGTACTCCTGAAATAACCCAACTGTCACATGTATATCAAATAATGTTATTTCCACTGCTTTCTACAGCAGAACACCCTTGATCTGTTTTGAACTCCATAAATTTCATACCTGTCTGTAAAATAAATTAAGAACTTTCTAAAAGTCAAAAAGAACTTCTTGAAGAATGTTCTAATTGAGTGATAAAAAAAGCATTTTTGAACACGTGAAATTCGAGTAATCACCAAGGTGCTGAACACTTTTACGCGAGTCAGAAAAAACAAAATGCTTTAAAACAGTTTAAAAGTAAATATTTTAATAACTTTTATAACTACTAACAAAATGCACCTTTCTAAGTACACTTCAACAATTTTTAGTTTTTCAAAATGTTAAAGCACACTGGATTTCCACATTTTGATAAAATGTTTAGAAGAAAATAACCTTTATTACTCCAGATTTTAAACAAAAAAGTGAAAAGTTAGTTATTTTATAAATATCTGGAGTTCAAAGGCTTTTCTTCTCTAAACTCTTTCGAAAAACAAACAGAGTGACAAAAATGAACCAGTAAGTTACTTCCTTAATCATTTCAAATCTGGCCATAGTTCTATCTGTCTTTCATTATCTGCATTATAAAATATGACTAAACTCATTTCAGAACATCTTTCTCGAGTTTTTATTTTCCATCTATTTGAAGCAGAAAAAAAGAGAGTAAAAATAACTGCACTCTTTTGATGACTTCAAGTCTGATTAAGTCTTACTACTAAACAGAACTTGAATGATAAAGCTAAAAGTTTCATGCACAATATTGCTCAATCAGAATAAAGTCAATGCTGTTGTTTATCGTGTTTTAGGCCCAAGAATGACCACAGAAAGGCAGCAGAAGTGCATCTCAGAAAAGGAAATTACTATAAACATTTGTTTTAATCAGATGGAAGCACACAGGAATATAAAAACACGATGAAAAGAGAACATAGTCCCCATAGTTTCAGTAAACTCTCATGGTTTACCATCAACAAAAATCAAACTTTAATGAGTAAAATTTTTAATTACTAGGTTCCCTTAACCCTTTTTATTATTATTATAAAAGACACTACTAAAGAATCTTTGAGTCACCAGGAGTTCTTTACTGTCAAGAGATATTTAAAAAAAAACTCAATAAGTGCTTCCATCAACTAATTCTTTTGTTTCCTTCATGTTTTAGAACACACATTAAGAAAAATTGAAAACTAGTAATAAAATATTCTTTTATCAATATTTTTGAACAAAAGATCTGGTGTTCATAATGAATTGTGTGTGTTAAGGTAATCAGTACAACTTAAGGAAAATGTCTGTAAGAAACTGGTTATTGTTGTTTCATTCAAAGCAATATTTATAATCTTATCTTTTTCATTTCTCAAAATATCGTCTAGTTTTCCTAAATTCTCAGAAACGTTGGGTGGAAAACAACCAGTAATTTCCAGGTCCCTCCCACTAAGAAAAAAGTCAAACATTCTGCACTGTAAAACATTTGACACTGTACAAATTTCCTGTTTTTAGCAACATCTAAAGCCAATGGTGGCACAAAGAAAAGGTTCTGTGATCAGGTAAAGTGGCTCATAGTGTAACCCTTAGGTATTTTTTATTCTTTGTCACAAGAATCTCAGAACCATTAATACCATGATATGCCTCTGTAATGAAACATTATTTTATTTATTATATTATAGAAAAGTCAGAGGAACATAAAAAATTCATCAAATTGTTCTATAAAATCCCAGTTATAAAGACCAAATTCCACATTCACTGAAGAAGCACTATTTTAAACAACTGTAAAAATATTAAGATAATTTGGGAAGTAATTCTGAGCTTCAAAATCTCAGATGTAGATTTGGTTTTCAGTAAAATCAATCCTTATAAGTAAAAAAAAAAACTTGTAAAATGCTTTACCACGACTCTTGTTGTTTGTATTATAATATTAAACTACTGTTATACACTACAAATGCACACACTACAATACTAAGAAACAAAATGGGTTATCTGTACTTTGCCCATCATGGATACTAAAATCAAGTTTTTAACAACATAAGGCCAAGGGCTTACTGGTAAGATACAGAAGAATATGTTAAACATTAAAAACTACATTCAATTCGTATTTGATGCTCAGGAATGTTAGTTCTGGTACGTTAGTAGCACTGGTAAGTAGATGTGATGATTAAATAACTTAAGCAAAATTATATTTAAATTAATTAATATGACAAAAACAATGCAACTAATCAAAGTTAAGCTTTCTGATGATAAAATGTTTTGGTTATTCCAACTGTCATGTCAGTATGTATCCGATAAACAAGTCCAACAACTGATTGGATATCAAATTTAACTGTCCATCTCTTGATAATGAGTAAATGATTTTCTGTCAATATATATTTCTCTAAAATATGTTAAATTAGATTGGTTTCATACGTCTGTATATGACGTTTATTAGAGCAAAAAGTTCTTCAAAAACAACAAACTTGCAAGAAAATTCCTCACATTTGTAACAAAGATATAGTTAAATTTCTTCCAGAAATTTTAATATTTTATTATAAACCTTAGTAAAGAAATTAATTCATGGTTGTGATAACATATATAAATATAAACTTGATGCAAGAATATTTAGTTATAAACATAAGGATATGCAGCAAAATTAATCATACATACCTAAAAATAATAATAATAAATATAAAGCCATGTAAAAAAAAAATAGTAAATATGTATCGAAATTCAATTTTAAACAGAATAAAAATTACAGTGAACAGGGAAGAGTAAATCAGTTTTGTAACTTTACTAGTTACTAGTTCAACAGAGAGCAAACTCAGCGAAGCCTTACCAGTTTTATCCAATTATAATAAAGAAAATGAAACCATAATACTTTCCACTGGTCCACCTGCTACACATTTCATTTAAGACAATTTGCCAAACATTTTGATCCTGCATTTCTTTCTTTCTTTACTATCATGAAATGTTTATATAACATTATAATGTTGATCTTATTCTTAAATTTAAAGATTAAGTTACTTTCCCTTCTGTTAATCACTTAATTGAGAGCTTCATTTTTTTTTTCAATTAGTCAGGTACAAAATGCTCCTAATTTATACTCTATATATTTACTCTCAACGGGAAACAATTTTTCCACAGCTTCACAAGAATTTCAGCATATTACTAATACATATGGGAATTAATTAAAAACTAGTGAAAGAGAAAAATGTAAATGAAGTTAAGTCCAGGCTGTTGAAAAATATAAATATTCAACTATTAGCATGATTCAGGTATTAAATCTTGAAAGAAGAAAACAGCGCCAACTGACTGAAGATAAAGTAAACTGAAGTTTTAGAAGATATTACAATCGTTATAAAAAAAATCATATTTTCTTTTTGTAGTACAAGCTAATATTACACAGATTTAATCAAAAATAAACAAACTGGTTTTATACATCCACTGCTGAGAAAGCACGAGTCTGTTTGTTTCTTGGTCTTTGAATTTTGCACAAAGTTACACAAGTGCCTTCTGTGCTAGTCATCCCGACTAGCAGTGTAAGACTAGAGAGAAGGCATCACCAGCCAACTGCCAATTCTTTTACCAAAGAGTAGTGGAATTGACTGTAACTTTATAACCTCCCCAAGGCTGAAATGGCAAGCATGTTTGGTGTGACAGGGATTCGAACCCGCGACCATCGGATTAACAGTGAAATGCCTCAACCACCTACCCATCCCAGGCCGAAGCACGTGCGTTATCAGTACTCGTAACACGTGTCCTAAATAAAAAAATGTTGAAACATATTTTATATTTATTATTGTTATTGCTTAAATCAGACACACAATAATAGTGTACTCAGAAACTTATCAGCACTTACCATAGATGATGCAATGTTTGCAGCAGCTAATGTGTTAAAACATACATTTTTATTGGTATTTACTACCTCTGTTATAAAACTACGAGAATTTACAAACGGTTTTTCTTTTAATTTTAAAAAAGGTGAAATAGGAGACATGCAAGCTTCTCTCTTTCATCTTTGGTTCACTAATGGATAGCTAAGAGCTAAGGAATGGAGTTTTTTTAATGTTACTCCTGTCTTTAAAGGCTTACTGGAAAAGGTTCAGAAGACAGCTACTGTGCAGTTCCAAATAATAAAGTAGGGTTGGGGTCTTTAATAATTGTACATGGTGGACGAATCACAAATTTATAACAACAGAATACAGTAGAAATTGAAGGTTGTTTTTAAATCTCTACATTATGTATATTATTTTGTTGTTCTGCTTGTGGTAATGATGGTAGCAGTATTAATAATACCACACTTATTCATATAAAGTACAATAGGAAATGGAAGTAACACTTGGCTTTAAGCAAGCTTATCTTGAGCATTTTTTGGCTAAAATTGAATTTTTGCCAATAAAATAAACACATTATAATGTTAATTTTATCAGCCACCTGAGCAAACTGATCTAGAGATAGAATGGTAACCTGTCAATTTCGCTTACATTAAATGTGAACTTCCATTTTGAGTTTTGAACAGGTCAAAGCCTATATGCTGCTTGATGACGCAGCTCTTGACAAGTCATAGAGAGCTATAATTAGATAGCCTAGACCTCACTTGCTTAACTCACACTGACCAATGTGAGCAATACTTGATTGTGGATTCACCAGGGAAGTAACGTCACCAAGATTTCTCTTATGTAAACAATAACAGTAGAATTCCCTGCCTTTTTATCCAAAGTTAAGTAGTTGTGCAGTCCTAAACAAGTATTATACAGGGTGGGAAAGTGCCTGAAAATAAATTATCTTACATGTATGACTATTTGGAACCCCATAGTACCTGTAAGATTCTGGTGATTCAAGAGCTATCTTGTGAGGATAGATAAGATACTCCTTCTCTTAAGAAAATACAAGTAAAAGGTTGCCTGACTGAAATTACATGATTATCTCAGTGATAAGTAGAATATATGCTTCCAATCTGTTTGTGCTGTATTCTGAAGATAACGGAATGACAGGAAACAAGTTTAATACTTGGAACAGTTTGATCAGAATCCAGTTACAACACTTTTATTTTTCTAATAGGACAACTTAATTAATGAGTTAACATCAGTAGTAGTGAAGACGAGCACTTTACGAGAACTTAAGAGGAAATGACATTTTACAGATATGCAAGGAATGACTTGTGCCAAATGATCCTTTATTGTTTATAAAGGTTACATTACTTTAATCATCTAAAACAAAAGGCTATCTAGTTAATTTGGTGGGCATCTTAATTGATTGGTGTGGTTATTGTTAAGCACAGAGTTACACAGTGGGCTATATGTGCTCTGCCCACCATGAGTATACAAACCTGATTTTTAACATTGTATGTAAGCCTACAGACTTGGTGCAGAGCCCCTAGGATGCAATTTTAATTAAAAGCTTACACAACTCTTTACGTACAGTGTTAATTCATGATTACTCAGATGTGACCGACGTGGTATGATTTTAGAAAGATTCTGTGGAAAACCAACAAGTTACAGCCCAGTCAGCCCAACTTCTAATGTATGTAAACCACTGGAATCTAGTTTCAAAGACAGCTTAAAAAAAAAATAAAAGAATGTTTTGACAGAGTATTTGTTTGTCTCAATGAGAATAGTCCTGTTGGTATTGTGTTTATAGATTTTCAGAAGGCATTTGATAACGTTCTACACAATTAACCTTTTAGCAATGGGTCGAAGTCCATGTCATTGCATAGATTTTATGAATTTATGTCGATAACTGTAGAATCAACAGTAATTCAAACTTTAATATTACAATCAAGTTAATTTCTTAATTTAAAAGTAAATATTAAAAGAACATACATAAATACAGATTTTAGTGAGTCATATGGTATGTTGAATGCAGCACTCTTTAAAATTAGATATCTGTGATGTCAAATTACTATCATTAAACTAGAATGTATAAAATAAGAACCTCATATCTTTCTATTTTACTGAGATATGACTTATGTACTGAATCAAACACCTGTTTCCATATATGTTTCCTTATATATACTTATTTCAATATATGACATGTAAATAACCAATAAAAAGCTTGAAATGCTCCCTCGTAGTTTTCCCAGTCATTTTGATTTGTGAAAAAGCTACCACATTCTTTCAAACCAAGATTTTAAGAAGGTAGGTTGCATCTTTAGTTTGCTTGAAGTTTCATATAAATACATCTTAGTTATCAAGCTTAATAAATTATAGTGGAATTCTGTGATATCAATGCAGTTATTTATGATTTTTGTGCTCATTCATCTGTGTACATAAAACCTAAGAAAATTGTTTGGTATCCTCCACATGTAAAACTTTAAAAGGCTTAACAACCTATGTCCAGCAGCAACTGAGTACAATTTATAAAAAATCATCAGTATTAGATGAGTATTATATCCAGCATATCTGCATCACTGACATACATTTTTTTCAATTTATACTAAACAGCTAGATCTAAATTTAATATTCATTCCAAAATATTTAGGAAATAAACATTAATCATTATGTTGACTTTATTGCATAACAAAAGTTTAGAATATTAGTCAATTATTAACATCAGCAATGCTGCTTTGTTTTTTTATACCTAAGACACAATGTCTAGTGTGTATTATACTATATTGTAAATATTTATAGCATCTAAACAAATTATATTCAAATTTTATTTCTACAGCTAGGGTCAGTGTGCTACTACTTGCTCTCTAGAACTAACACTTTCATTGAAGTTTGGTTGCATCTTGAGACACCAAGAATTTTAGTGCTCCAAAATATGCATCTTCTTTTTACATAAACCCATTATGTGTGTGTCACGTATACTTAAGGATTTCTTAAAGTTACAGTTGTGAAAATTCAATATATTTCCTAAAAATGTTCATTCACTTGATAATTTGAGTTTGTACTACCTAATGCACAGTTACCGTGTACATATATAATTTTTACAAATCTTTTAGCAAAGTTATTTCACTTATTGTATTATTGTGAGTTTAAGTAGGTGTTCTTCACTTGCACCTTTAGAAATCACATTTAGCCAAATTTTGTAAGCTTTAAATCCAATTAGCAAGAACCTAGCTTCATTTGTGAAGCTTTTGTTTACATTATATTATGCATTTATTGGGTTATTAAAAAAAGCAATAAATATATAAGAATACACTCCAAGCAAAGGAGGACTCATTGAGATATTTAAAATTAAGGAAAATGATGGTGTTAATCCATTTTTCTTTTTAATATCTTTTCTTTCAAGTTTATTTTTTTATTGTTTAAGTTAATTTAATCTGAGAGTCTCAACCAAACAACACGTCTCTTAATGCTCTCAAATATTAAGTAATACTAATAACTCCTTAACTTAAAATACATTAGTTTTATTTTTACCAACCTGTTTCTTTAGGATGTTTGCAATTTTAAATTAGTGTTAGGCCTAACCTAGTGTCAAACAAAACTGTTTACAGACATCAGTTACACATTAATACTATAAAATATACCCAAGTTTCATGGAATAAACCAAGCTGTAATGAAAAAATATTTTAAAGCATAGCTAACCTTTTAGAGACTTAACTTTCATCTTATCTTCATCCATTTTAATTAATTTAACTTTTATTTGTGAATCAAAATTGTTTTAAAATCCACCGCCATAACTTTTGCCGTTACAAATTGAACCTTCCATTAGTTTGTCTACTTATTTACCCTCTCACGGACATCACAGAAAACACAGTTAAATATTTTTATGAGTATTTTATTATACTTCATTTAAGTTATCATTACTTATTATCACATATCATACATAGTTCTTAGAAAAAAATATTATTCTAGACTATCTCGTGAATTAAAAGCTTTCTGTAATCACCATATTTCAATATATCTTCATATAATTTTAAAATCTTTATAACTTCAACTCATAAAGTTGAAAACTAGTATTTTAAAACTATTATTAGTATTTAACTTACATATATATATAATTCCGACCAGTGTTATGTTTTTGTCCCAGTCTAGCACATGATCTCTGGACTGAGCGAAACGCGTCGTCGGCACGTACTTAATATAGCAAACATAATGTGTTTCAAAAACTATTATTAAACATCATTTTAATAATCGAAAATCTCCTTGAGACTGAATATGTGATGCAGTGTTAAAAATATAATAAGCCTGTTACTAATTAGTAAGAATATTATTTTTGTAATAATGTGTATATTTTTATAGCAAAGCCACATTGGGCTGTAGGAGGAGTCCAGCGAGGAGAATCGAACTCCTGATTTTAGTCTTGGAAATCCGTAAACTTACTACTGCACCAGCGGGGAACAACACTTCACTCACCCCAGGTGGGTTGAACTTGTAATCATGAAATAGAATGCTGTTGGTTCGTAAAAATCACTCATTCTCCTATATATGGCGCACATTAAATTTCACAACTGAGGTGAGAAAGTATTATTCCATTAGTTTGTTGACAAAGATGACCTAAGAGGTCGAAACGTTGTTCTCTGCTTTATTAGTAAAAGTATTCATTCCCATACCAACCGTCCTGAGATACAAAGCATTATTCCATATAGTTTGCTCTGTTTTTATTCATTTTTCAATGATTATATGCGTACTTTTAAATTTATTTTAAGACTGCTCTCTAACGATGAACAGATTACTTAATGCCCCCAGTGGCAAAGTGGTATACCTTTGCATTAACATTGCTAGAAATCAGGTTTCGATACCTGTGGTGAACAGAGCACAAATAGCTCATTGTGTAGCTTTATACTTAGTTACAAACAACAACAGATTATTTAATTACTTTTCAAAAGGTGTAATTAATTAGTTTTCCTAACATTGCAAATTTTAAATTTCGCCATTTTGCTCCATAAAAATAATTGGCTCAATAAAATCGAAAGAATGACAAAAATATTCTCTTGTCACAACACTTTTGTACAGTACTGGAAACTAGCGCAAAGCCCATCAAAAATGTTGAGGCAGGTACAACCTTTAATCTCACATTTCATGACTAACTGAAATAAATTTTGCGAAATCAGGAGACAGAAAAGTGCAGTTGAGGTTGTCAAAAGTCTGTAAATTCGTTTTGAGGTAAAATAAATTTAAGATCGTTAATAAAATTAATTCGTGGTGCATTCATAAAGTAATTTATTTTGTTGTTGTTGTTTGGAATTAAGCACACAGCTACACAATGGGCTATCTGTGCTCTGCCCACCACGGGTATCGAAACTTGGATTTTAGCGTGTAAGTCCGCAGACATACCGCTGAGCCACTGGGGGGCGTAATTTTATTTGTAAAAATTAGCTGTATTAACAACTTTTAATTTGTAGAAAAGCTGGTATGTTTTGGTAATACTACGTTCCAATAATGGCTTTTGAGTTATGTTGCTGAGCAACAAGAGAATAACCTACTATCAGTGTTAAAACATACACTGAAAGTATAAAATAAAACCTGTTGGCAACAAACTAGAAAAAAAAACTGTGTTAATTTCTCATTTTAGTCTCTGTTGATTAAAGAGATTTATTTTATTTTAGAAACGTTGGCGATACAACAAAAAATATTTTAATTCAGAAACGGTTTAAGTTTAAAATTAAATCAATATTTTCACTCTAAAGATCAACTTATGCACTTCACTCTGAACTAGGTGACCTCACTCTACGTCTTAACCTCACATTTATTACACCAGCACCCTATACACTTATAAGAATTCATGGCACTCCTTTAATAATAACAATTAATCTTACCCTCATAACCATTTCTATACTCATTTTGTGTGCGGATCTTTTCTCTGCCTCTTATTCTTTTCGCCTTTAGTTTATCCTAGCCCTCACCACTATCTATTCCAAATTTAGGACTTCCTGTATAAATCAATTGATAGCGGTGGCAAACAAGTAATCTCCTGTTTTATTTAAATGTTAATCATTCATTCCAAAAGGCTCTCTTTTCTTATTGAACTTATCTCTCAAATCCAACCAGCCAATCTGATCGTTCCTTCCTAATATCTTAAGCCTAGCGTTTGGCACTAATGCTTAAAAGCAACAAAACCAAGTAGATAAGTCCTTCAACATGTCATCAAATAATCTATGATTACAAGCGTATGCTTTGCAAGTTTTTAAAATTGTTAACAAAATCAAGTATTTCTTGTTCATTTTACTAAAAGACAAAATAATTTGCACTTTTTAACAGAACTATGTTCATTTTTGCTCCTGTACATCGGTTTCTTTTGTTTTGAATTTCGCGCAAAACTACTCGAAAGCTATCTGTGCTAGCAGTTTCTAATTTATCAGTGTAAGACTAGCGGGAAGGCAGCTAGTCATCAACACCTACCGCCAAGTTTTGTGCTACTCTTTTATCAACGAATAGTGGGATTGACCACAGCATTATAACGCTCCAAAGCTGAAAGGCGAACATTTTTGGTGCGACGGGGTAATCTGAGGGTCGATGGTTCGAATCCCAGTCGCACCAAATACCCTCGCCATTTCAGCTGTGAGGGTGTTATAATGTGATTGTTAACCCTACTATTCGTTCGAAAAAGAGTATCCCAAGAGTTGGTGGTGGGTGGTGATGACTAGCTGCCTTCCTTATAGTCTTACACTGCTAAATTAGGGACGGCTAACACAGATAGCCCTCGAGTAGCTTTGCGCGAAATTCAAAAAACAAAATATTCCAGGTCCCAGTTGGGTAAAAGATTATATACATAATGTAAGTGAAGTAAAAGTAAAGTTCAGTCAGATAAAAGTTACTTGGTGAAAAACAAAACAATTTGTTTGTTTTAGAATTTCGCACAAAGCTACTCGAGGGCTATCTGTGCTAGTCGTCTCTAATTTTGCAATGTAAGACTAGAGGGAAGGCAGCTAGTCATCACCACCCACCGCCAGCTCTTGGGCTACTCTTTTACCAACGAATAGTGGGATTGACCTTAACATTATAACGTCCCCACGGCTGAAAGGCCGAGCATGTTTAGCGCGACTGGGATGCGAACCCGCGACCCTCGGATTACGAGTCGCACTCCTTAACACGCTTTGCCATGCCGGGCCAAATGAAACAAAAACATGAAGTTAGCTGGTCTGTGGATAATTAACCTTAATTAGTAATGTTCTAAGGTGAATTTTACAGTCGAACTGTGATAAGAAGAATAACTTTTTTGTTATAAAGTAATTGAACTCGTTTGTTCGGATTTTGACTTGAGGAGACAATTATTTAAAGTTCAAGGCACAACTGTAGTATCTTTTCAGATAACGTAAGTGAATTTCTCTTAGATTGTATGGTAAGAAACGTAATAGAAAAAAATAATTATTTTTGTCAGTTAGATTCTAAAGTAGTTGAATCAGCCTGTGTAGACTTTAGAAAAAAATACTGATTACTTAGAGTTTTAGATGAAATTGTGATGTTCTGTAGTGTAAAGAATTTTTCTATTTTGGTTTGATTTGTTTTGAATTTATATTATTTTGAAAGAAATGGATTGTGTGCTGTCAGTTTATTGTTGGAAAATATCGCCAACAAATTACAGACACCTAAAGTAGAAGAATCTCAGCCATATTTATACATGAAACTCTGATAGCGTATAAAATAATTATATAGATCAGGTATTTTCTGGTTTTATGGATTATCTATGAACAACACAAGAGGGCCTAATATAGCTACAGTTGTGAATAAAATATCGAGGGTGACTGCGTACGTTGTTGTAAAAACGGTAGTAAGTATTTGTTGTATTGTGAAGTGGAGAGGCGGGAAGAAGTTCATCCGTGCCTTAAAAAAAAGTCAATGAATTTCAATTATGTTTATGGTATTTATTACTTGTGAAACAAATCCAATCAAAATTACATTTTTTTTTAACTATACTATTCATTTTAAAACGATATCCAATTTTTAAGTATTATCTGGATATTAAAATCAGTTAGTGTGCGAATTAAAAATATTTCAAGAATTTTTATTCTTTTTGAGTTAGCTGTAAATTTTGTCAGTGTAGGTGTCTGAAGTTGAAGTGAAAACAACACAATGTCACAAGACATTATTCTTCAAGATTGGAATGAAATAAAATTTATAAAGAAAAGTACAGAAAGATCAGCAAGAACAAATATAAATACTAAAGTCTCAAATCTTTTGTTGGAGATGTCTGATCTTGCGAGTGACTCTGAAGAGGGCAATCCTGATTTTTCGGTAGCAAAACGTAAAATTCGATCTAAAAATAAAAAGTAAGTAATATAGTATTGCCACGTAAAAAAGAATGATTTTCAACACTCCTTTTGGTATTGAAGGTCGTACCTAGTTTCAAAAACAACTAAAACATGAAACCAAATTCAGTATAACCTTTCACATCTAATTGCATATCCCTACCCAATTACATTTGAAGATTATTAAAACCAATTGCTCGCATCAGATGAATCGTACAACAAATTATTGACTCAGTATTAATTTAAGATGAAAAGTAATGCCTTGAAAAACAAATAGCTAGGTTTAAAATCTTAATACTGTTACTGTTGTTAGTGTTAGTCAACAAAGAATAGAATGCAAATAACAACTGGAAAATAGTTTGGTCCATCAAGGTTGTACCTGCACATCTATCCCTAAAAAGAATAAAAATTTAGCACATTTATTTAACCAGAAAATCGATAATTTCCGGTTAAATAAATGTGCTAAATTTTTATTCTTTTTAGGGATAGATGTGCAGGTACAACAAATGCTTGTAAGGTACGAACTACTAAATACTTCTGCTGTTGTGAACTTGTTTCATAAACTAATTTTGTTAAAAAAAGAGTCAGTACTCTAGTTAAAATAGTTTCATCTTTCATCAGATCCTAAACATTTGTTTTCCTCAGAATTCAGCACATATAAATTTAAAAAAAATATATGTTTTTATCCTTTGAATACTGTGGATAATATATTAAACATTAATAGTATAACTTCTTATCCTTCTTTCTTTAAAAGAAACAAGTTATTAGGCCTTAATTTATTCCTACAGAGTAACTTCCATTCCAAGAATCATTCTGGTGCACTCTGAAATCTTGTCTCATACAAAAGGAAATCAAAACTGCTCACAATATCAGTCTGTTACTTAAACAAAAGATCTATGGATAAGCTGTTCATTTCCTTAAGAATTCGGAACATTTGAATTAGATGTAATTCTGGGTTGTTCAACTGAAAAATAAGTTCAATTTTTTTATTTTCCCCTTATGTTATTATTTGACCCAGGGGTCCTTTTGTATTATACTGCTGCAAAGGGTCAGTTTTTACTATAAGAGTACAATGCTTATTAATGTATTTTCAAAAAATTATTATGGACATTTACTATATAATGGAAAAGTTATGAAACTTGTTGGTGCAACAGGAAAATGTATAATCAGTTGTTACTGGTCGTCTGTGCGTTCATCCTTTAGTGACAAAACTTCATAAAGTCAGTAGTTTTAGAGCCTAGATGGAGGTTTAATCTTAAATTTGAGATGCCTTTAAATAGAACCGACTATTTTATCTGCTCGTTTTTCACAATAACTTTAATTCATCAGAAGGTTTTAAGCTATTACCAACAGCCACACTTAGGTTATTTCTTTTAACCATTGCTTCAACACTGTTGATTCTCTTACTCTTAAAGAACAATAAGTTTATTCCATTTTTTTTAATCGTCCTTAGTGCATAACTTTATATTTCTTAATTTTAAGATCACTTTAAACATTCTGGTCTGAGTTCTAAGACTTCCGAAATCCTTATGAATCAATCCTTCCTAACACGTCAGCAACTTGGAAGAAAGCTATCCTGATGGATGACAAAAGTTCTAGAGCAGACCTTTAAAAGGTCATGCCAGTTGCATTCTACATACATGCTTTAATGTGTCTCATCATGTCCTGAAGCTGTATTACATTTTCAAGAATTTCCTCAAACATGCAAGAGTATGATAAGCCAGTAAATTGGGATAGTTTGTTTCTTTACAGATTTTGTAAAAACTCTTAATTCTGATCATTACACATTTTAAACATGTATTATATCAATTTGGAGGATTATTTACGTAGTGATATTATTTGTGCTTTCTGTTTTAATATGTCAGATACATGAAAAGTTACAGTTAATTGGATTGGTGCTACTGCAGTGTGTGGTCTACAAAGATATATACACATATACTGTTATAATCACCGTTTGAATCATTCATTTAAATATAACTTCTTTCTGAATGATTCATATCTATCCATGTTTTTGTTCAGCATATAATAGTAATTAAATAAGTTGTGTGTTCCAAAGGAGTCCGTTAAACTTAGGTTATAATTATGCTAGGTTTGATTTTTTGGAAGTTTTTTATTTTTTGTTATATTTATCTCCAAAATGTTATGTAATAGTATTTTGCACTTTAACAGCATTATATATATAATAACTGGCACCAATTACAAGTAAATGAATGTTAAAATGGTGATGATGGTGGTATGTGTGAAGATGGTGCACGATGTACACGTCTAATTAGTTCAGGTATAGTTCTAAAATAATTTGAAATAACCTGTGATAAACATGGAAACAATTGTTCAGTATAACCTTGAGATTTAAATTATTGAAATAATTTGACTTAATTTGTATATCTGATGAAGTCATTTTTTGAATATGACCGCTATATAGTTAATGTTATGACTGAAGGATTAAAACATGGAAAATAATAGAGACAATTTGATTAATGTTTTTCACATAATATGATTGTACTTCTTTTTTATTCAGCAGATTAAGCAGTTAATGAATCCTGGATATGTATTTTAATCAACTATGGATTACTACATTTTTAACATTCTCTTTAGAAAATTCTGACCTGGATCTACACACGAGCCTCAGCTGAAGAAAGAATCGTGTTTCGCTCAGTGTGTCCGATTTTACTGTTTGTTTTGGCTACTGTTATAATAATTCAAGTTTGGTGTTCAGTAAAACCTAAACTCTTATGTTCAAAAAATTAAGAGACATGTGACTGTAGGTATGGAAAATAATTTATGTTTTTAGTACAATAACAAAGTTAGCAGAATAAATAATGAAACTTTAATATAGTTTCACTTGCTTTTTTACATAGGTAAGTTTATAACCTACCTTTACTAATAATGTCTGAGCTATCAACATTGAAGTAACACGTGCATACTGATGGGAATACTGAGAAGTATACGTCCCAGTCACAAGTGAGGGATGGGAGTACTGAGACTATATGTCCCAGTCACAAGTGAGGGATGGAAGTACTGAGAAGTATACGTCCCAGTCACAAGTGAGAGATAGGAATACTGAGAAGTATACGTCCCAGTCACAAGTGAGGGATGGGAGTACTGAGACGTATACGTCCCAGTCACAAGTGAGAGATGGGAATACTGAGAAGTATACGTCCCAGTCACAAGTGAGGGATGGGAGTACTGAGAAGTATATGTCCCAGTCACAAGTGAGAGATGGGAATACTGAGAAGTATATGTCCCAGTCACAAGTGAGAGATGGGAATACTGAGACGTATACGTCCCAGTCACAAGTGAGGGATGGGAATACTGAGAAGTATATGTCCCACTCACAAGTGAGGGATGGGAATACTGAGAAGTATATGTCCCACTCACAAGTGAGAGATGGGAATACTGAGAAGTATACGTCCCAGTCACAAGTGAGAGATAGGAATACTGAGAAGTATACGTCCCAGTCACAAGTGAGGGATAGGAGTACTGAGACTATACGTCCCAGTTACAAGTGAGAGATGGGAGTACTGAGAAGTATACGTCCCAGTCACAAGTGAGAGATGGGAATACTGAAAAGTATATGTCCCAGTCACAATTGAGAGATGGGAATACTGAGAAGTATACGTCCCAGTCACAAGTGAGGGATGGGAGTACTGAGACGTATACGCCCCAGTCACAAGTGAGGGATGGGAGTACTGAGAAGTATACCTCCCAGTCACAAGTGAAGGATGGAAGTACTGAGAAGTATACGTCCCAGTCACAAGTGAGGGATGGGATTACTGAGATGTATACATCCCAGTTTCTGTGAAAAGATTAAGGAATACTCTTTGGTTAATTGCTGTAAAACTTCAAAGTTATAGATTTAAGCCACAGCTGTTCCAAGTCAACTTCAAATGTTTATTTTCAAGGTGACGTGCATGTAAAAATGAAACTGATTGTAATGCTACTCATTGTTTCCAACCTTGGCTAGTTTCCAGTTTATGTTCATACACGAATCTTGTTTTCAGGATCAGTGAGTAAAGACACAAATTGGTCAAGCTGTTGCAAAGTGTTGTTAAGTTTAGTCAGATGACAAACCTGCTGTCTTAAGTTTGAATATAAAATCAGGATGGTGCCAAATGTAAGTTGTAGAACCATTGAGTAAACATGATTATTTCTTCTATTTTATATTACAGCTAAGTTTATGCAGTTCAAAGGTCATGCCATCTTTTGTGGGTCGTTGTTGTTGAATCATTCTGGTGACAGTAGTGGCATCATATTCACACTTCTTGTAACCCAGTGTGTAATATTACTTTTAAGTACTTTAATATTTGAGATATTATCTTTTTTACTGTAAGAAGAATGTAATTGATTACGTTTAGTGATAATTATATATTTATTTTATTTTATTTGGTAATTTAAATGTTTTAATTAGTTTGTTGTTTTTCCTTGCAATAAATTACATGGAACTTCTAACTTTTCCTTGACTCTTGGCACAGTTTCAAACCTGTTCTTGAATAAATTATTATGTCTTGAGGGACAAAAAAATTCACGAAATCATGCCTATCAATTTTGTCTCCTTTGGAAGTCCCAGTATTAGAATTTTAGGTTCCCAGATTTGTATTTTTATAACAATTTCAGCAAGTACAATACCATCTTTCTAATTCGTATAAATCTTTGAATCTAAGTATAAAAGTTTATCCACAGCTTAATGATCCCCAGTGGCTCAGCGGTATGTCTGCGGACTTATGTGCTAAAATCCGGGTTTCGATACCCGTGGTGGGCAGAGCACAGATAGCCCATTGTGTAGCTTTGTGCTTAATTAAACAACAACAACAACCATCAGCTTCAGTGGAATTGAAATTATTTTCTTTAAATAAGTAGATAAGAGTTTTATTATCTTGAAACATTACTTACAGCTAAGGTACCCAACTGATGACCTAGTACAGAGAGAGTGGTAGAAGACATACCTTTCAATGTGTTTGTTATTCATAATTAATATTATTATTAACCGTTATTATTATTATTATTATAGAATTGTAACTTTTTTTGGTATAAGTTGATAAATAAATTCATTTCATTCTGCCAATTTCATTTTTAAACAAAATTAGGGTATTTAATTACTCTGAAAATCTTATGCACATGATTTTAATTGTCTAAAAATTTTTATGACTAAAAGTTAGAGATATTTTTTTTTGTAATACTATTTGTGGGAACATAAACAGTTGAAATGTGATTATTAAGATTTGTTTGTTTTAACTGCGTTTGCAATTTTGGTTTACACTTGATGTTTTTTGTGTTTTGTAATTTAGTGCTTTATGAGAGTGTTGAAAAAGTTGAGTTACTTTTCGTGGTTTAGACATTCCTCACTAGAGGGCAATAGTAATGATAAGATTTAGTACCGTTATTTGAGTAGTGCGCATATATTTACGTCATATTTGGACGGTTGTTGTGAGGTGGCTAGAAGCACAACTTCTGTTTTTCTCAGACGACAGATACTGGTTTGAGGAACGTTTTTAGCGTAAGAAGAGGGACCAGAGAAGTGGTTAGCTTATCAAAACAAGACGAGAGGTCATACTGTTGCCGTGAGGAAAATCATAGTCGTGTTCAAGAACTCGTAAATCATGTAAATACGAAATTTGCGCGACAAATCGTAAATTTTGAGAAAACCGAGCCCTTGTAGTGTAGTAGTAGCATTCGGAGCTTTAATGTAATTTAAGTAAGACAACATTTTCATCACGGTTTCGGTCGCCCTGGATACACCAAACTGCCTCGATGTTCAGGAAAAGCTACCCAATAAAAAAATGAAGAAACGTAAGGAACTTGACGCCCTCGTTTCGAACGGAAAACTCGTAAAGAGGGTAAAGAAACCAGCTTCTTCAGGTTCGGCTTCTGCGCACGAACTTCTCGGGAATTTTTCAGATACATCTGACATAGACGACTCTTCTGCTCTGCGTTCGCAGAGGGTAGCCTGTAAAAAGTAGGATTTGTATTACGATAGTTTAATTTAAAACCAAAGTGTGATGTATTATAAACTGCTTTAATTAAGAACTCACCATATTTTAGTTTGCAGAAAATTCATGTTTTATTACCTCTGTTTTTCTCACCGTGTAGGGCTGCCTATAAATTTTTTTTCGTCTTTTATTTTAAGTCTATTAATGTGATGATGTACGTTCATACAAACTCTGGTTTCTCAAGATGCATTAAGAAAATATTTAGGATGAAATCTAAAGTTGAAGATGAGATTTTCTTGGTTTATTTTACGGTTAAATTGAACCGTTTTCACAGTTTCAAGGGTATTTTAATCGGTGTAGACATATTACAGCTTCGGTTTTAATATGGAACCGAAATGGGCAAAGAAAGTCAAAATAAATGCTTTGTAGTTTTCATTACACTTACAAAATAACAAAAAATACATTTACGAAACTCTTTAATATAATTTAGTGCCATAAGTAATGTTTTAAATATTTTTAAGATGTTTTAGTACAGCCATAAACGCAAGAATATGGCTATGGCTAACGTGTATTATCTGGCACTGATTGACTGGTAAACTCGAACATGGTGTTAAAACAGATAGTCGAATTTTAGACGGAATTACGTGGTGTTAAGTGGGAAAATTAGAAGGCAAAAGAGAGGATCTCTGGACTGATGTTTTCCACCAGTAAGGCAGCGTGATTGTATGTTATAGTAATGCCATCAGTTCTGCATTTCTATTTATTATATTTCACTTTATAAACCTAAATGCTGTAGCGCCACACGTTCTAGTGTTGAGATTCTGAATTAAAACAATTCTTTGTTTCCATCAGTATATTTCATCGAAATAATGCGAAATTGCGTCCGTTGTAGAAATAAAAAAAGCATATTTTAATAAAGTTAATTTTAATTTGACTGCCTTATTTAACTGGATAAAATCAAACGTGTTAAATTTTTTGTCACGAAACGGATTTTGTTTTGCATTTTCGTGGGTTTTACAAGTTCAGAATCTTCCTCAACCTTGTATACAAATAAGAGTGTCATTATTTTTATCTTCCGTAAGCTTTCTGTATTCAACGACAAATATCTTTTTTCTTGAGCTGGATTATCGCTGATTTACATTTTATATTATTCTAATCAAGGGCCTAGTAAAAACTGTGCGAAAGTCAAGGGGTATTGGAAAAATAGTGTATCTTTTTGTAATATTGGAATGGTCGTTCGCTCCTTTACGACACACCTGATAATGATGTAACTGGCTTATTGCTGTTGAAGTTTAATGTTATTATAATCAGGGGCATAGCCAACACCACATGAAAACCAAGTGTGTGTTGGAAAAATACTAAGAGGGGTTTTAGACTTTAGAATATTGTAGACGTTCTATCCCTCCCTTTTCGCCCTTTAGTGGCACAGTGGTGTGTCTGCAAGCTTATACCGCTGAAAACCGGGCTTAGATACAGATCGAGCTTTGTGCTTAATACCAAACAACAACGACCCCATCCTTCGACTATGCCCCTGATTAACTATGATCCTCTCTTCTTATACCAGGATTTTGGCTTTCTCTGAGCTCGATGTCTTTTATTGGTGCTAAGTGGTTAGTTACAGTTAAGGCCTTAGAGATTCATGAAGCCAAATACAGAGTGGGGAAGAAAATGTAGGTTTTACTATCGATATAATTTTGAAATGTTAGGGGGAACTCCCCAAAAATATATATATTTGGAAAATATGATATTTTGTAATTTTCATGTATACATGCTCAGCTTCTTCACAGATTTTTATGAACCAATAATGGACGAAGAAGAAAATGCCGGAACTTTAGAAATGTGTGTAATATTAAATGTTCGATCTACGAGAACTGCAGGTTTTATGGAATACTGGCGTAATATTTATTAGGAATTTATCTTCGTACTAGTGTAAATGTTTTCAACATATAACACTTGTCTTCAACTTGCATCTTGGATATCTCGAACATAACCAATAACTCTCGAAATATATGTCCACCTGGGTTCAAACGTAAATACTAAAATGATGTCAAGAGATGTTGTGGTGCGGTAGTGGTCAAACTCGTAAATGAGAAAATTGGTAAAGGTAGGGGGGATTTAGGATGTTTGATTAGCGTACCTTAAGATCCCAAAAAAGTTTAGAGGGCGGGAAGTTTGACAAGTTGCATCACCACGGACGGACAGACAGACAAAAATAAGCCACTTTATGGTTTTGTACCTATCTATATTTTTTAAAAAAATCTAAAAGATGTGAAAATCCTCACAGACAATATCGTAACACACCATTTACAGTGAAAATTACGAAACGTTTCTGAGGGGACGTTCTCCCCAGTCTATTTTTGAGACAGATTTCCTTTTAGTTAAAATTAGTAACTTCCCCCTATATTTATGGATTTCTTCCTGCTCTCTAGTATAATACATATCTAATGTTGTCAAGACACTGTGGCGTGTTTACCATCAATTCAGATGTTCACCTCTACCGGTGATTTGTGCAACTATGTTGAAAGGATGCGAAATGTAAATAAAACGCACAAAAGGCCCCGCATAGCCAGGTGGTTAAGGCTCTCGACTCGTAATCCGAGGATCACGGGTTCGAATCCCGGTCACACCAAACATGCTCGCCCTTTCAGCCGTGGGGGTGTTATAATGTTCAATCCCACTATAAGTTTGTAAAAGAGTAGCCCAAGAGTTGGCGGTGGGTGGTAATGACTAACTGCCTTCCCTCTATTCTTACACCGTAGAATTAGGAACTGCTAGCGCAGATAGCCCGCGTTTAGCTTTGCGCGAATTTAAAAAATAAACAAAACAACAGTAGATTTGGGATTTTATTTGGAAGCTAGAAACCGTGGAAGGATTTGTAGAAATGTTTAGAGATCGTTATGTGAACAGTGATGCTCCTACTTGTGTTTTAAGCCCATTAATTATATAATGTTTTGATTAATATTTTCCACGGTTAAAACGGTATGAACATTTCATCACTGAGATGGTGATGGAATTGGTAGAAGAGACAACATTTTCGTACATGAATTATTCGGTTTTTATTTATTCTGTGGTTTCTGGTTCTTAATAAATTGAACATGTACATGAATTATACAAGAAACTATTTCACATTTTAAAGCCAGGATTCTTTGCTTCTTACGTATGGTACACACACACACACATACCAGACGTAAATTAAACACGATGGTGATACATAAGTACAAATTATTTCATAACGGTGTCTCTTTTTTTAGATTTCAATGAAAAAGAGCCATGTTAACTAAACGTAACATTAGTTGTGAGGATAGGACGAGATAATATTTACCTGGTGATGGTTTGTTTTTTGCGCAAAGCTACACGAGGGCTATCTGCGCTAGCCATCCCTAATTTAGCAGTGTAAGACTAGAGGGAGAGCAGCTGGTCATCACCATTCACCGTTAACTCTTAGGCTACTCTATTACCAACAGTTAGTCGGATTGACCGTCACGTTATGACGTATCCATGGTTGAAAAGGCGAGCATATTTGATGTGACGGGGATTCGAACCCGCGATCTTTAGATTACGAGTCGAGCGACCTAACCACCTAGTCACGCCGAGCCTCTTGGTGATAGCCAGACGAGTGGTCGAACCATTGTAATAAAGTTAAGCAAAAATGGAAATAAATAACCTACTCAAAATCCGTACCTCTGGACTTTTATCTGAAAATAACACCATTGAATAATGTACAGCTATCTCGAATTTGTTATTTTATGAAGTCTTAATTAATTAACAAAGCCTTCTTGGCAACCGTTATCTATCCATTGTTTCCAGTGGACCGGAATTTTTCCTTTTTTCTACTGGCCATAAAATAACTTTACATTATTCACTTACAGTCTTTAACATATTGGACGAGTCTTGTGTTTTTTGTTTTGTTTTCCTCATATTCATAATGATAAAATCAAACTAATTGAGTGTACGTACCAAATATAGATCTTGTTTTAAACATTTGTTTTTCAGTCGGAAACAAAGAGATTCACAAAGAGTTCGTAGTCTCTGAACCAAGTTATCAAAGAATTCAGTTGTATGTTTGTTGAGAAAACATGCAGAAACATCAAAGAAATGAAAGATAATTCGGTTTGCGGAATGAGAATAGAACACCTGTTTACTGTTTTGACGAGAGAACACGAAATATGTGGTGTTTTCAGGTGAACCTAAAACCGTTCATTTAAATGTATACTTGCAGAGCTCGTGAAACGTAGAATGCACGTGATTGTAATATTAATTACTGGGATCACCATGAGCAGACGACGTCTCAAAACACCATTCGCTGTATGGAGCTGAGAGTTCTATTGTTTTACCATTTACTTACTAGTTCGCTAATAATGTATTGATTTCCTCGAAACTGGTGAATCGAATGATAAATTAGGCTTTGTTCATATTTTTGTGATTTCTTGTATGACTTGGAAGTTTATTTATGTTATTGGTAAGTATATTTGAGAAAGAATTCACAGGAAAATATCAATACCAAATTTGCGTTACTTTTGCTTATTCATTCCTTTTCAGTGTAAACCTATAATTTTAACAAAAATCGGATTTTTTTACCCGCTGTGGGCACAGTACAAACATCGATTGTGTAGCCTTACATTTAACAGTTTTCGGTTTTTAAAAGTAGGCTTACAAAAGCTCTCTCTATAATTAAAATTTAGCTCCGCTACGCATAAGATGCGAACGATTAAGAATAAATGAAATATATATTAGGCCTCACAGTGGTTCATCGATAAGTCTGCGGATGTGTAACACTAAAAACTGGGTTTTGATACCTGTCGTGGGCACAGCATAGACAGCCCATTGTATAGTTGCGTGCTTATTTATAAAGAAACAAACATATATAGGTAATTGTATAGAATAAAAATGCTAACAGCCAGATGCAAGAAACATGTCCCCCAGTGGCTCAGTGGTATGTCTGCGGACTTACACGCTAAAATCCGGGTTTCGATACCCGTGGTGGGCAGAGCACAGATAGCCGATTGTGTAGCTTTGTGCTTAATTCAAAACAACAGCAAGAAACGTAAAAATTGTGTATTTTACAATTCGAGTCACAACATACCGTTGGAAATTGTTGTTTTGAATTAAGCACAAAGCTACACAATGGGCTATCTGTGCTCTGCCCACCACGGGTATCGAAACCCGGATGTTAGCTTGTAATTCTGCAGACGTACTGCTGAGCCACTGGGGGGGGCATACCGTTGGAAACGCTCGCACTTTCAGCTTTAAAGTCGTGCTAGTCGTAACAGCATGCCCTGCTATCCAAAACGATTGACCCAAATCTGCTGAAATTCGGTTTCACGTGAAGAGGAAGAAAACCCACTGTGCATTTCGAATTCCCTATCCATGGGTTGTAATAATAAAAAAGAAGAGTAAATCAATAAAACGTGATATTTTTTGATAAGGGGAAGGGGTCGAATCTTTTCCAAGAGTAAGAAGGAAACTTTGACAGTAGATGTTACCCCCCCCCAAGTGGTGTATATTGTTTTGTTTTATTTTTTTGCGGTTTGTAGTCTTGAAGCAATTTGACTTTTCATTGTTAACTTGAATTACAGAAACAACCCAAGGGACCCATGGAGTACATTCAGTGGGTGAGGGACAATAAAGGGTGGAATGCTCAAACAACGATTCTGCAAACTGTATTAAGGCCTGGCATGGCCGAGCGCGTAAGGCGTGCGACTCGTAATCCGAGGGTCGCGGGTTCGCGCCCGCGTCGCGCTAAACATGCTCGCCCTCCCAGCCGTGGGGGTGTATAATGTTACGGTCAATCCCACTATTCGTTGGTAAAAGAGTAGCCCAAGAGTTGGCGGTGGGTGGTGATGACTAGCTGCCTTCTCTCTAGTCTTACACTGCTAAATTAGGGACGGCTAGCACAGATAGCCCTCGAGTAGCTTTGTGCGAAATTCCAAAACAAACAAACAAACAAACAAACAAAGCAAACTGTATTATGTGTTCAAATTATTCTTAGCAGTTAGGTCGGTTATAACCTCTTGATTTGTTCAAGTGGTTGGTTCGCATAAACCATTTGTACTGAATGGTGGCAATTTTGGACTTCCTGTTTCCGTTTATATCGGGTAACCTGGCATATATGTCACCATGGGTTTCATGCACCTCAGAAATTGGTACAGCTGGATTAGGTTTATTTCCATTTTCGTGAAAGAAACAAGTCTGTCCTGTCAAAGCTCCTTCGTTTTACGTGCCTACTGCTAGTTTTAGTTTACTCGACAGTTTCTCGTGTGTTGAATTCTTATAATAAGCATCGTGCATTAGAAATTCCTTGGCAGCCAAACTGATGTCGTAAGTGTGTAACAAAATATCGTTATGATTTTTTTATTCTGTCATTTGCACGATTGTCTTCCTTAAAAGATGAAACGAGACGCTCTTCTTTATCACACTTATGCAAAAAACAAAAATGTTGGTACATAAAGCCCACTACAATTTGTTCGTCTCTCGATCGCGATGGCCTTGCGTAGGTTTCCGTATATACTTGTATTTATTCCTGTACGAAGAAACAAATGGGAATCATCAGTGGTTGCGGCTCTTAAAATTCTCTTAGGCAGGATTAGGATATATTGATAGTTTTTCTTCCTTTTATTAGCTATAAATATACACTGCTGGCCGAAATGTTGAGGCCAATGAAAATAAAGAAAAAATATGCACTTTGCATTGTTAGACTCAACCACTTGTTTGAGTAGAGCTTTGAAAGATGAAAATAAGAAAAGGGAAAATAAAAATAAACTTTTTAGCATTTAATGGGGAAAACGTGAACGCTTTAAAATTAGCCTAAATACTAGTTGATCAAAAGTTTAAGACCATGCCAGAAAGAAGTCCTAAACAGGGTAGGAAATGCCCAACAAGAGGTCTCAGTAGTGAGTCGCATGACCATCATTGCGAATAACTTCAAACATTTGCTTTGGCATGGTCGATATAAGCGTTTGCATAAGGCTGGCTGGAATGTTATTCCAAGTGGTGAAGATGGCTCTACGAAGATCATGCACTGTTTGGAATTGACGTTCATTTCTATAGACTCCCTTTGCCATCCACCCCAAACATTTTCAGTGAGGTTCAGTTCGGGAAAACGCGCTGGATGGTCCAAAAGAATCACGTTATTCACCCTGAAAAAGTCCTTTGTTCCGCGGGCATTGTGGATTGCAGCGTTATCCTACTGAAGAATCCAGTCACTTCCACACAAGCGAGGGTCATCAGTCAATAAGGATGCTCTCTTTAACATGCCAATATAGCCAGCTGCTGTTTGACACCCCTGTATAATCTAAAGCTCCATTGTTCCATGGAAGGAGAAAGCACCCCAGATAATGATGGAACCACCTCCACTGTGTCGTGTAGAAAATGTCTCCGGTGGGATATTCTTATCGTGCCAGTAACGTTGGAAGCCATCTGGACCATCCAAGTTAAATTTGTTTCTCATCAGAGAACAAAACTTTCGTCAAATTTTCTACGTCCCATGTTTGGTGCTTCTCAGCAAAGTTTAACCGAGCTGTTTCGTGGTATGGAAGGAGGCGTGGCCAATGAAGACGTTTACGGTTTTTAAAGCCTTTCTCTTGTAGATGCCGTCTTATTGTTCTTGAACTGCATTCTGTGTCCCTAAGGGCCTTAATCTGATTCGACAATCAGCTAGTGTCTTGCCAGACAACCCCTCGAATTCTCCTGCCCAACACCGGTGAAATTTTCTTGGGCCGACCACTTGAAATTCTCGTTCCATATCCCTCATGGTATTTTAAGAAATGTGCAACAGCAGTTTTACTACGCCTAATCTCACCAGCGATGGCACGTTGAGAGAGACCTTGCTTTTGCAGCTCGACAATTCTGCCACGTTCAAAATCTGTCAACTTTTCAGACTTTGCCACATTTTTACCCAATGTAACACAGGAGATGTTAGTGGGAGATGCTGACAACGCTAATGCTTGAACATAAATGATTAAATTTCGTTACGTGTTAACCGATTAACGCTTCGTTTCAGTCTGGTCTTAAACTTTTGACCAGCTGGTATTTAGGATAATTTCATGGTGTTAACATTTTCCCTATTAAATGTACAAAGTTTATTTTTAATTTTTTGTTTTCCCTTTTCTTATTTTCATCTTTAGAAGCTCTACTCAAATAAATGGTCGAGTCTAACAACGCAAAATGGATATTTTTTCTTTATGTTCATCAGTGTCAAGATTTTGGCCAGCAGCGTGTGTATCAAGATATATAGCAGTCTTCCCTCAAATTCATTTAGATTAATATAAATTAATCTGTGAGGTCTTGGCCATGGTCAAATGCACTAATCGAAAAAGTTTGACCTCGTGAATCCAAAACTGTAACGATATCTCAAATGGATCCAGAGATGACGAAGCTATGAGGTAAAATCTCGAACTTTAAAAACTCGCTCATTCTGTGAGTCGTTGTGTCGCGATTACGCAAACAACTACCGGAGGTTCTCAACACATTAAGTCATGTAAACATGAAGTTTATTCAGATGGTACCTCATGTACCTTTTACTCATCTTATTCTTCCATTATTCGCTTTTTTTCTATTATTCTTACATGTATGTTTTCAGTTAATGGCGCAATTTACAAATGTCGACCAATTTTATAGCACGGTCAGTGGTGTTAGCAGTTCGAGTTGTTACAAAGGTATGCTCTGTAGTTACACGTGTGTTACAATTCTGCACGTTCCTCTTGGTAAAGTGTAGCTTTCTTGCAGAGACCAGTCCTGTTTCATTAACTGACAATCCATTAAAGTTCCAGAAGTAAAATCGAAACTTGCAGTGGTGTAGACGCGCGCACAAGCTAAATGAATTAACTGGACTGTTGAAAGAGCACAAGGGAATCGTAATGTATTTGGTCAAGAACGTATTTGTAAAGCTCACCTGGGTAATAACGGATTGAATTAAAACTTTTCGAAATTAAACTGTACTATCGTAAAGTTATGAAATGGGTCTGTGACGCGTAAGGAAAGCTTAACTACGCACGCGAAAATTCGAAAACTGTATTGGAGTTCCAGATCTCATAAGATGAGTACTAATTCCACAAAAACTAACAAATCATTTAGGTATCTATGAGCAGAGGACAACCTTGTACTAAAATACGGTAATAATAGTGACGTTTCTAAGACTTTTTATTCAGGACAGGCTTAAGAGGGTTGGAAAAGTTCATACTTTCATGTCAGTGAAAATCACAACGTAACAAATTTAAAAATTAGCGAATGCAATTTTTACATTCAGAAACTAGGGGCATATCCACCGTAATAAAGTCCTGGAACATACCCGTGTTTTTGATTCATAATTACGGTAATTTGAAAAGTATATGCGCGCGCACAAATTTTACAATTGACGTGTTTAAGGGACCTTCAGTTTGTTTACGTAAGAAACTTTTGTCTCACAGTAATGTTTTGTGTGGTGTGATAAATTTAGTCAAACCAGGTCATGTGATTGTCTCTGGACGGACTTTACTTTTTAGCGATAACGTTTATGCAGTAACTTTAATATGTTTACAGCTCATTAAGTTAAGTTTGTCAACCAGTAAGAGTAATTTTTGAATTGTGTGTGTGTGTGTGTGTGTGGTGGGGAGGTGGCCATCAAAAATTCCCTGTTCGCAACATGATAACATTTTTTTATATAACCAAGAACAATATATTTATGCGATTATTATGACATGTAAATGTTTAAGTACTTAGAACACACACACACACACATACACGGTTATTTTACAATGGTACCATTTTCTGGATTTGCTAAACGAAAGGCCCGGCATGGCCAGGTGGGTTAAGGCGTGCGACTCGTAATCCGAGAGTCGCAGGTTTGCATCCTCGTCGCGTCAAACATATGCGCCCTTTTAGCCGTGGGGGCATTATGTGATGGTCAATTCCACTATTCGTTGGTAAAAGAGTAGCCCAAGAGTTGGCAGTGGGTGGTGATGACTAGCTGCATTCCCTCTAGTCTTACACTGCTAAATTAGTGACGGCTAGAGCAGATAGACCTCGAGTATCTTAGCGCGAAATTTAAGAAACAACAAAAACAAAGCTAAACGAAAATAAATCAAATGTTAATCTATATTGACTCTGTTCCCAGTAATGATGATTGTAAATATTAAGCCAATATAAGAACTTAGACCAGCCAAATGTGATGCTACCATCAACGATATTTCTTTAAAATATCAACACAGTAGTAACACTAATGATGTGTATGGCACAGCATGCTGATTAGAAAAGCATGCATCCCATACTTTTAGAAATTATTAGGGGAACGCCCTCCCCCTCTTTCCAACTTCCACGTTCCAGTAAATATACAGTTAGAAAATGCAAAACAACATGCATATTTAATTACAAATAAATCTCGTAGACATTATCACGCGCTAAACAAATGTTACACTAAGAGTATTAATGTTTAAGACTTCCACTAGAGGGCGTACTAAAATTCTATATACATAAGAAAAAAGAGAGAGAGAGAGAGAAAGCCACGTTATTAATTAACAAAGTCAAAAGCTAAGTGAGATATTTTTCGCAAAATGAAAACAAAACGACTATTAACGTTATTGCATGTAAGTGTAAACGGCGTTGTCATCATTGAGGTGTTTATCGTGCCGTAAAGTACTCTGGGAACCAACTCACACGCTGTACAAAATAGATATAGGGAGAGGTGTAGGAAATACAGCGCGTCTTTGTTTGTATTTCAGTTCTTGTGCTGTGTCACCATGGTTATGTTCTCACTGTCGAGTACTAACAGGTGACACACTGTTCACATTGTTTCCTTTGTATTAGAGACAGGGATATTGACTTCCGTACATGTGTGTTATCTGTGTGTGCAGACGTGACAGAAAAATCGACTGATTTTTGTCAGCTGCGTAGAGCATATTAGGTTGGAAGGAAAGTATTGTTTCCAAGAGATCACGTCTCCAAAAAAATTCTGATTTTAATAACTTCAATTTATGTTTCGTGTGTATGTAATATATTTATGTGTAGTTATATAACTGGTTTTTTTTATGTGTGTAATGGTCACTGTTAATTCCAAAACACGTCATTACAGAAATGTCATGTAACGTTTTCAGTAAAAACGTGTTTAATGTTCCCTATTGGTGGTAAGCAGTGAGTTATCTCTTGCTTTTATTTTTGAATTTCGCGCAAAGCTACTCGAAGGCTGTCTGCGCCAGCCGTCCCTAATTTAGCGGTGTAAGACTGGAACGAAGGCAGCTAGTCATCACCACCCGCCCACCAGTGGCTCAGCGGTATGTCTGCGGACTTACACGCTAAAATCCGGGTTTCGATACCCGTGGTGGGCAGAGCACAGATAGCCCCTTGTGTAGCTTTGTGCTTAATTCAAAACAACAACAACAACATCACCACCCACCCAAGAGTTACCTCTTGTTCTGTTTTGGAAGAGCGTGAGAAACATCACACCTTTTAATAACGGATCAGGCGTGGCCCGGTTTTAAGCATGCCTGAATGCAAATCGAATAATCCGAGCTTCGAGACATGATACCACTAAACATGCTTTTCACTTTCAGCTGTGGGTATAAAAAATGATTTTCAAAACATTTTAGTGACAGGTACTTTTGGCTTGTTGCCAACACCTCTTTATAAAAAGTAGAAAATTCAAAACAGCTAAACTTACCCTGGTCCTTTAACCCACGTGTGCATCAGGTCCATGTTGTTCAATTTAAAATTCCTGTTTCTTTCCAAGACAGGTTTCTGTCTGAAGAAGCTCACGTGTATTTCGTGTTTCTTGTATGTAGACTTCCGCTCACTTTGCTATGCTGATTCTATGTTATCATATACCACATAACCAGCTAATATCGGCCGTGACTTCATCACGATTTCTGTTTTTCAATTTATGCTTGTTTTCGCGAATCCAAGACGTTATTGTTACAACAGTAACATCGAATACTTCAGATCTGTAACAGTAGTTCTTTCTGTATACTCTGATATCTGGATGTTTTTGGGTTTTTTTACTGTTAAGCATCTTTTCGTGAATATTATGTTACAATTACGTTGTGGGACACTCGCATACTCTGAAATCTGGATGGTATTTACTGTCGGATATCTTGTCTTTAACATTATACTATGATGGTGATTCGGTTCACTCGCATACTCTGTGATATCTGGATGGTAGTTACTGTCGGACATCTTGTCTTTAACATTGTACTATGATGGTGTTTCGAGAAAAACAGCGGGATCCACTTTCTTCACCCTTTCTTAAACACCGTTTCATCCAGGATCTATTGAAGGGGGCTTTGACTCTCCCCTTGGCTAACTAAACTAACGTGGCAGGGGTTCAGTTTAGAGAGAGAGAAATCAGAAGAGTTATCTCCCCAACCGGGGTGTTCAGGAACATTGTGGTTCCTCTTCGTCTCCTTTCGCGGATTGTTATTAGGATTAAGTGGTGGTTTTTTGTTTTTGTTTATACATATATATATTATAATTAGTATTCTTGACTATTTGAGTCGAAAATGTCTCTTCTAAATGTTGTCTTGGATGGAGGTAAAGGCAGCAGTGGAAAGGAAGCCCGGGACCTGTCCCGAAAGTAAGAGGTTGAGCAGATGTGAACATGAATATTATTCAAATCCAGATCAAAATTAAAACAATTCAAACGGCACGATTCAGGGTCTGGCAAAAGAGATGCCTGGGCTGGGATCTATAAATCCAATGCCTGAAGATTTTGATGTGGGGGAAACGGGAGTGCTCCGAGAAAACCCACTTTCACAGGACAGGCGCCGAAAGTTTTGCCTGTCGCGTGCCCTGTATCTGAAAAGAAAAGAAAAAAAGAAAAGTAAAAAGAATTCGTGTTAGTAACGTGGATTATATTTGTTTAGATTCTTTGTTAAGTAGAATGTGATTCTTGAAATATGTTGTAAGGTGAAATGTATTTTGTTGGTGCACTGGATAATTTGTGTAGTGATGCCGTTAGTTTGTTTCTTTTTTCTGCTTTTAGATAATATTTGAGAGAGAGTTCTGTTATTCTATCTCTTATCGTTGGTAAATTACTAATTTGGTGTAGATAGTTTGTTGGCGTAAATGACGGTAGGACAAATGCGGATTTTAATATTCTGTTTTGCTGTACTTGGATTTTCTGGAGAGTGTTATTTGACATGTTGTATGTTACTTGACATCCGTACTCTATTATTGGACGGATGTAAGCATTGTATATTTGTATAATGGTGTTCGGTGCGCATTTCGATTGTTTACCGGTTATAGTCATTAGATATGAAATCCTTTTTCTGATGGATGAGTGTATATTGTTTATATGTGTTTTCCATGTTAGTTTTGTGTCGAAAGTGACGCCAAGGAATGTGATATTTTTGCTCATGTTAATGGTTGTGTTTCCAAGTGATAATTTTATTTTTTCTAGATTTTTTCTTTGCTTCTTTAGTTTCCTATAGAAAGTAATTGCTTGTGTTTTTGTTGGGTTTAACACAACTCTCCACTTGTTGCTCCATGTTGTGACGTTGTTTAATGATTCTTGTACGCGGGACATGGCCATTACAGGGTTTCTGGAGGTGCTCCAGATTGCGATGTCGTCTGCGTATTGTGAATTGTGTGTGTATGTTAGATTTGGAAAAGGTATGTCACTGACGAAAATTATGTATAGAAGTGGAGAGAGGACTGATCCTTGGGGTACTCCTGCCGTTATATTAAATAATTTGGATATAGTTTTATTGACTTTTACTTGTGCTGTTCTATTTGTTAAGAAATTTGAGATCCATTTGACTATCGTGGGATTTATTTGCAGGTGATTTAGTTTATATATGATGGCGTTGTGCCATACGCTGTCGAATGCTTTTTTGACGTCTAGGAATACCCCAATGGTTACTTGATTGTTGTTGTAAGCTTTGTAGATTGATTCGGTGAGGCGCGTGAGGTGATCTGTTGCTTGTCTATTTTTTCTGGAGGCATTTTGAAATTCTGGAAGGATGTTGTTTGATTCACAAAAATGTAGGAGACGGTTGGAGATAATTCTCTCCATCAGTTTGCCAAGGCAACTTAACAGACTGATGGGGCGGAAATTATCTGGATTTGTTCTATTAGTTTGTTTCTTGGGGATCGTTGTTATGATGGCTTTTTTCCACGTGTCGGGATAGTACCCGGTTGCTAGTGAGATGTTCATAATGTTTGAGAGGTGTTGTAGTAGGAGAGTGGAGCTTTTTTTCAGAATAATATTTGGTATTTGATCATGTCCGGGGGAAGTGTTCTTCAAGTTTTTGATATTAATTTTAGCTCGGTTGTGGTTATTTTTCTGTTGATTAAACTTGAGTATGTTTCTAGTGTCTCGCCGGGGAATCGTGGTGAGAATAAAGCTTGGTTTGTGTTTATGTAGTTATTGACATGGTGTTGGTGTTGTGTGTCGAAATCTACTGAGTTTAAATCGCTGAAAGAGGATTTGTAATAGTCAGCTAATAAGTCAGCTTTCTCTACGTCCGTCCTTGCGATTTTGTTGTTGTGTGTGATATGTTGTAGCTTGTGATTTGTGTTTTTGTCTGAAGCGATACTCTTGAATTTTTTCCAAAATTCTTTTGGATTGTTCTTGGTTTTTCTAAGTTTTTACAGAAGTTATGCCAATTGTTATGCCTTGGCTACGCCAGTGTTTGTTTAAAACGGTAGGGATGCAGTGAAAATTGTGGACCATGTGTGTGGATTTCTTTAACAAACAGAAATGGTTGAGGTACTATCGTAGTGTATGAAGAGTATGGCAGCATTGATGTTATTAGTATTAATTGGGATTCATATGTAGGTTTCGTGCTAAACAGTTTGTGTGCTGAAAAATTCAGAATGATAAATTAGTTTTCAAACTCTTTGTTTTCCCTAAAGGGGGTCACCTGTTTTAACCACTTGCACCACCGTACAGAATTTGGCCTCTTTGACTGGCTGCTGTTTTAACCACTTGCATCACAATACAGTAGTGTATCATCTGTTAATCAGTTGACTCTGAAATGACGTCATATAAGGGACGATTGATGTTGCAGTTTGTACTATTGTGACGTCAGCAAAGCGTGCGTGTGCCACAAATTGCAAGAAGCATTGTGCACTCTGTAGGCTACAAAAAAGTATTACAAATGAACTTCTTGGTTATTTCAGTTTGTTCTTATTTACTCCTGAAAGAGTACATTTTCGGGGACCCTGTTTGAAGTGCATTTTATAAATATGAGTTTCACAGTTAAAAAAAAATAAAAACTTCTGAAATACAGCCCACAGCTGTAAGATGGCTTGTGCTTTCTGACCTACACGTGTTCATGACAACTGATAACTGGTGGAGATCTCCAAACAAAAATCAGTGACAAGTGATAAATCGAATAATAGTTTAAGCTTCATAATTATAATTTCGCGTACGGTTCTCATAATCTTAATAATTACGAATAGTTTGTAGGTTATTAGCCTAATATGTAACAACACGTGTTACAAGTAATTAGCAAGCTAGGAGTTTTGTACTTCGATACGATGAGTTAATGAGGGGGCAGCATATCAAAAGGTTTTTGTTACGTGTATTCCTGATACGTTTCTTTACACAGTAACATTCCAACGAAGATATGTCATGGAAAAATAACTCGAACATTTCTAAATGCATTTAGATTATTTTTTTCCCGTTCTGTATATAAAAAATAAAACCTTGAAATCGTTCACGACATGAGAACGTAAAGCAGTTGTGTCAGTTCTCGAGGTTCAAAAATCCTGTATTTGTGTTTCCTTTCCTTTCGTTGTGTTGTAGGATATACAGTATCGTGTCTGACTGTATGCCCGTGGTGTTCCGTCAGATATGTTACTCGTACTGGCTTTATTCTCTGGAGTAATATGTTTGTTTTGACATAATTCGCCCGAAGAAAATCCAGAACTTTACTCTTTGCGCTACAGCTCGAGTAGGTCACGTGACCGGCACTTTACCTTCAGTAGAATAACATGCTTTCCACAGTTTTTTGGGAAAATCCTGGAGCTTCTTCAACATTCGTTGTTCCTTCTCTTTGTGTTTCTGTATTGCTGCCTAGCAATGATAAACGTGAAAAACAAACAACTTTACGTTTGTACGAGTGTTCACCTCTGTAACCTCAACTCGGTGTACGTCAGAGAAGCCCCATCATTTATCTTGTCAAGTTTTCGGTGCTGTTTTGCCCGCATAGTGTGTTCAGTAGATACGTGCTTCACGCTCAGTAAGTTGTGTAACTAAAAGCAGTAAGCCTTAACACGTCGCACAAATGATTTTTGATTCTAAAAGATTGAAGGACAAGACGTCACAAAACAAAGGATGCGATGTACCATGAAATCACGAAAATGTGATTGGTCAGCTTAGAAATTACAGGGTATGTAGCAAAAACTTCCTCACTAAGCATTTTGTATAATCAGTTAATTTTTAAAAATTTTCTCCCTTTGATAACATCTTTTATTTCCCTACCTTCCCTCCCTCATTATTCGTATTTTACCTGATTTTAAAGATTGAAGATTACGTATGTGGTAGTTTTGTTTAATTGGTCAATTTCAGCCTAATACATTATTATTCACTTGTAAGTTCTTATTAGTAATTACTTTTGGGTCTTATTTTGAGGTTTCTGTCCCAAACGTACAGGTCTTAAGGTTTGTTGTGCTGAAAGTAAAGGTTTAAAGGTCACAACTAAAAGAAATTTGCAGGTCAGGTAACGCAAAGCTAATTTTTTTAAAATACCAACACAGTTGTAAAGCTTTTTTAATTTAATTTTGCGCTTTTTGCGTTTTTTGAAACGTAAGATTATTTGAACATTGTTTTAGAAGTTTACATGAAAAGTAAAGTGGATGAGAAGTTTTTTTCCAACAAAATAGAGTTGTTGTTGTTGTTTTGTATTAAGCACAAAGCTACACAATGGGCTATCTGTGTGCTCTGCCCACCACGGGTATCGAAACCCGGATTTTAGCGTGTAAGTCCGCAGACATACCGCTGAGCCACTGGGGGGCAACAAAATAGAGCGTAAGGTGATTACAAAATTGTATAAAACTTAACGTAAGACGCTTTCGTGCATGCGCGCACAAAATCATTATAGTTATCAGATGTAAACATAATAACTTTGTAAAATCGAAATGTACCAGTGTACAGTTAACATTCACATTTTTAGGGTCTGCCATGGCCAGGTGGTTAAGGCACACGACTAGTATTCTGAGGGTCACGAGTTCGAATCTTCTTCGCACCAAAGATGCTCGCCCTTTCAGCCGTGGGGCCGTTGGTGAAGAGTAGCCCGAAAGTTGGCGGTGAGTGGTGATGACCAGTTGCCTTCCCTCTAATCTTACACTGCAAAATTAGGAACGGTTAGCGCAAGTAGGCTCCGTGTATCTTTGCGCGAAATTCAAAACAAACAAACATTTTTAGAGGGCAATTTTTGAGAGACATGACTTTCACTTTTCACATTTTTTGAAGGTATACTGTAATTATATAGTTATCAAAACCACGTTCGAAACCAAATTGCTCATTTTCGGCAAAAAATATCGAGAAACCGACAGCTTAGAAATACACTAATGTTAACAGACAAATGACGTAGGTTGTACACAGCTGTCTACCTGTATATTTTTATGTAATTACAGTTGCATTTGTTACGTAATACCAAAACCCGTAAGGATAATTCGTGTTGCACTAGTCTCTTTATGGGTATGTACCTATCGTATACCCTTCGTGTTGCACTAGTCTCTTTATGGGTATGTACCTATCGTATACCCTTCGTGTTGCACTAGTCTCTTTATGGGTATGTACCTATCGTATACCCTTCGTGTTGCACTAGTCTCTTTATGTGTATGTACTTATCGTATACCCTTCGTGTTGCACTAGTCTCTTTATGGGTATGTACCTATCGTATACCCTTCGTGTTGCACTAGTCTCTTTATGGGTATGTACCTATCGTATACCCTTCGTGTTGCACTAGTCTCTATGTGTATGTACCTATCGTATACCCTTCGTGTTGCACTAGTCTCTTTGGTACATCGTATCTTCATGTTGCACTAGTCTCTTTATGGGTATGTACCTATCGTATACCCTTCGTGTTGCACTAGTCTCTTTATGTGTATGTACTTATCGTATACCCTTCGTGTTGCACTAGTCTCTTTATGGGTATGTACCTATCGTATACCCTTCGTGTTGCACTAGTCTCTTTATGGGTATGTACCTATCGTATACCCTTCGTGTTGCACTAGTCTCTTTATGTGTATGTACCTATCGTATACCCTTCGTGTTGCACTAGTCTCTTTTATGTGTATGTACCTATCGTATACCCTTCGTGTTGCACTAGTCTCTTTTATGTGTATGTACCTATCGTATACCCTTCGTGTTGCACTAGTCTCTTTTATGTGTATGTACCTATCGTATACCCGGATATCTGTAGTGTTGTGACAACGTTTGTTGCCACGAACAATGTGGCAGTTTTTTGTTTTTTTT
Source organism: Carcinoscorpius rotundicauda (assembly GCA_011833715.1). Taxonomy (NCBI): domain Eukaryota; kingdom Metazoa; phylum Arthropoda; class Merostomata; order Xiphosura; family Limulidae; genus Carcinoscorpius; species Carcinoscorpius rotundicauda. The sequence continues at coordinate 167,759,764 of CM022392.1, read as the reverse complement.
TTGGAATTTCGCACAAAGTTGCTCCAGGGCTATCTGTGCTAGCCGTCCCTAATTTAATAGTGTAAGACTAGAGGGAAGGCAGCTAGTCATCACCACCCACCGCCAACTCTTGGGCTACTCTTTTACCAACGAATAGTGGGATTGACCGTCACATTATACACCCCCACGGCTGGGAGGGCGAGCATGTTTAGCGCGACGTGGGCGCGAACCCGCGACCCTCGGATTACGAGCGCACGCCTTAACGCGCTCGGCCATCCCAGGCCCAATGTGGCAGTAATTTCTTTCTTTTTTTTTCTTTTCATCCATAAAGAAAAACAAATTATGAGCCAGTGGTTCCATTCAGGAGGTCGTATGATGTAGTTACTGAGCGAAATTTGAACGATTTTCTTCTTGAAAAAATTGTCAAAGATTTACTTGATAAAGTGTTTATGACTGGGGATTATTAGGAGATGTATTTTTTAACTTAAAATTATTTTCACACACGTTTCTTACCAAACTTTATATATGTTCTCTCTCTCATGGGATTCCTAGAAATTTGCACCTACTAAGAAATTTCCCAAGAATCCTTGTTTGACGTGCGTGTTTTTCAATGTTATTTCGTCTGATTGATCACATGGTGACGTAATGAAAAAGATGAGAACCAGATTATCAGAAGCAGGAGGAGTGAGAACCATTATCAATTTCATCAACTTCTTCCTGGTTCTGCTGTTAGTATGGCTTCAGAATAAGTTTGTTGTAATTGAAGTTAATAACACAGGTTGTTGGGAACAGGAGTCTTACGACCTAAAACAATTGAATAGGTTTGGTTGTTACTTCCACACATTGCAAGAACGTAGTACCTTAAAAACGTGCTGAGATATAAGACACTGGATTATCTGACTGTGTTTTAGTTTCCATTAAATGGAGTTTAATCTTGTTTATAGAAAATATGGCCCTGTTAAACAATCTAAAACATCACTTGCTATTTTATTGTGACATCAAAAGTAACTGACTCAGGGATGCTGGTTAGAAAGTTCCAGATTCAGGGATAGTGGTAAGAAAGTAACTGACTCAGGGATGCTAGTAAGAAAGTTTTTGACTCAAGGATGCTGGTTAGAAAGGCATTGACTCAAGGATGCTGGTTAGAAAGTAACTGACTCAAGGATGCTGGTTGCAAAGTTATTGACTCAAGGATGCTAGTTAGAAAGGTATTGACTCAAGGATGCTGGTTACAAAGGTATTGACTCAGGGATGCTGGTTAGAAAGGTATTGACTCAAGGATGCTGGTTAGAAAGTAACTGACTCAAGGATGCTGGTTAGAAAGTAACTGACTCAGGGATGTTGGTTAGAAAGTAACTGACTCAGGGATGCTGGTTAGAAAGGTATTGACTCAAGGATGCTGGTTAGAAAGTAACTGACTCAGGGATGCTGGTTAGAAAGTAACTGACTCAGGGATGCTGGTTAGAAAGTAACTGACTCAGGGATGCTGGTTAGAAAGTAACTGACTCAGGGATGCTGGTTAGAAAGGTATTGACTCAAGGATGCTGGTTAGAAAGTAACTGACTCAGGGATGCTGGTTAGAAAGGTATTGACTCAAGGATGCTGGTTAGAAAGTAACTGACTCAGGGATGCTGGTTAGAAAGGTATTGACTCAAGGATGCTAGTTAGAAAGTAACCACGATACTGTCTGGAAACCTTTTTCTACAGTGATTGATAATGCCGGAGATTCTATAGTCGTGTTGGTGATAACGAACACAGCAGTGTGTAGCGCCTGATTGTTATTACTGTTAACCCTTCGATTCTTCACTGGGTTAAATGTGTTCATGTATTTATTACAAACAGTTAGGCTTGAAAAAGTTTCGTGTATTTGATTTGAATGATTTATTTTTTTAACAAAAATACTTTAGTTTTTTGAAACGTTTATTGAAGTTTTTGTGGTTGTGTTTAATGAATTCAGTATTATTCTGGGAGTGGTTCCTTGACGAGGACAAGACTTTTTCCAATCATCATAAACTAATAAAGAAAAGAAGCTGGTAACTGATCACCTCCGTCACAACAAGCATGCTCGCCCTTTCAGCCATAGGGGCGTTATAAACTGCAGTTTATCTCACTATTCTTTGGTAAAAGAGTCGCCCAAGAGTTGGCGGTGGGTGGCAATGACTAGCTGCCTTCTCTCCAGTCTAACACTGCTCACTTAGGGACGGCTAGCGCAGGTAGCCCACGTGTAGCTTTGCGCGAAATTAAAAGCAAAACGAAACAAAAACAAACAGACTAACAGCTAGAAAGTAACCTTCGGTAATGCTCCAGTTTGTTATCACGTGTTTTTCTTTCAAGGTTCATTAATTGTTCTCGTCTCAGTAGCCAAAAGTCGTTCCAAAAATTGTTCGTCTAACAAAGTGATTCCCAACCTTTTTTATGCCCCGCACTCCTAAAAAAAATTAACATGTTCTCGCACCCCTCACAGTAATTATTTTTCTAAGAATAAAGGTGAAGGTGGCCAAAACAAATGTTATCTCGCACCCCTAAAAGTTTATTCCCCAAGTGGTTCGTTTAGCACACGTGGTAAACTAAAGTAACAGGCTGCAGATAAAAACACTCGGTCTCTGCGAATCTTTAAACGTGAAATCTTTCTTTGTTTTTGAAAGATTTCACTCTTAACTCACAGAGGGTTGGATTTGATTAGTTTGTTTGTTTGTTTGTCTTACAGTTTCGCGCAAATCAACACGAAGGTTATCTGCGCTAGCCATCCCTAATTCAACAGTGTAAGACTAAAGGGAAGGCAGTTAGTCATCATCACCCACCGCCAACTCTTGGGCTGCTCTTTAACCAACGAATAGTGGGAATGACTGTCACTTTATAACGTTCCCACGGCTGAAAGGACGAGTGCGTTTGGTGTAACGGGGATTCGAATCCGCGACTCTGAGATTACGAGTCAAGCGCCCTAACCATTTGGGTTTTGATTGGTCTGTTACAGCTGGTTTGGAATTGTTCCACGCGCACGGTTGTTGTGAAAAGCCATAAATTCCTCGTCATTGTGTGATGTTCAGATCGTTCCAGCCTGTCTCGTATCAGAAAGCACATTTCAAAGAACTGTAACTAGCTTGACGCGAACAGCATGTTGGGAAACGACTGACGCTCAGTATTTCTTTTTTATTGTCCATCTCGTAGCTCTGTGTGGAGGTTAAATGGACCATTCTCGAACGTTTTCTAAACGATTCCTCGGAGTAGAGAGACAAAACCGGGGAAAGTTACTATTGGAATAGTGTTTCACCATATGTTCCACTATTGTCAGCTAGCATTTATATAAATATAATGCATGTTGTTTGTCCATGTAACTACGTATCTCTATAAATAATAGTATTGTCTGTTATATGTCCACGTAACTACTTATCTATATAAACAATAGTACTGTCTGTTGCATGTCTATGTAATTACTTGTCTATATAAATATAATAGTGCTGTCTGTTGTGTGTCCATGTAACTACTTGTTTATATAAATATAATAGTGCTGTCTGTTGTGTGTCCATGTAACTACTTGTCTATATAAATATAATAGTGCTGTCTGTTGTGTGTCCATGTAACTACTTGTCTATATAAATATAATAGTGCTGTCTGTTGTGTGTCCATGTAACTACTTGTTTATATAAATATAATAGTGCTGTCTGTTGTGTGTCCATGTAACTACTTGTCTATATAAATATAATAGTGCTGTCTGTTGTGTGTCCATGTAACTACTTGTCTATATAAATATAATAGTGCTGTCTGTTGTGTGTTCATGTAACTACTTGTCTATATAAATATAATAGTGCTGTCTGTTGTGTGTCCATGTAACTACTTGTTTATATAAATATAATAGTGCTGTCTGTTGTGTGTCCATGTAACTACTTGTCTATATAAATATAATAGTGCTGTCTGTTGTGTGTCCATGTAACTACTTGTCTATATAAATATAATAGTGCTGTCTGTTGTGTGTCCATGTAACTACTTGTCTATATAAATATAATATTGCTGTCTGTTGTGTGTCCATGTAACTACTTGTCTATATAAATATAATAGTGCTGTCTGTTGTGTGTCCATGTAACTACTAGTCTATATAAATATAATAGTGCTGTCTGTTGTGTGTCCATGTAATTACTTGTTTATATAAATATAATATTGCTATCTGTTATATGTCCATGTAACTACTTGTCTATATAAATATAATAGTGCTGTCTGTTGTATGTCCATGTAACTACTTGTCTATATAAATATAATAGTGCTGTCTGTTGTATGTCCATGTAACTACTTGTCTATATAAATATAATAGTGCTGTCTGTTGTGTGTCCATGTAACTACTTGTCTATATAAATATAATAGTGCTGTCTGTTGTGTGTCCATGTAACTACTTGTTTATATAAATATAATAGTGCTGTCTGTTGTGTGTCCATGTAACTACTTGTCTATATAAATATAATAGTGCTGTCTGTTGTGTGTCCATGTAACTACTTGTCTATATAAATATAATAGTGCTGTCTGTTGTGTGTCCATGTAACTACTTGTTTATATAAATATAATAGTGCTGTCTGTTGTGTGTCCATGTAACTACTTGTCTATATAAATATAATAGTACTGTCTGTTGTGTGTCCATGTAACTACTTGTCTATATAAATATAATAGTGCTGTCTGTTGTGTGTCCATGTAACTACTTGTCTATATAAATATAATAGTGCTGTCTGTTGTGTGTCCATGTAACTACTTGTCTATATAAATATAATAGTGCTGTCTGTTGTGTGTCCATGTAACTACTTGTCTATATAAATATAATAGTGCTGTCTGTTGTGTGTCCATGTAACTACTTGTTTATATAAATATAATAGTGCTGTCTGTTGTGTGTCCATGTAACTACTTGTTTATATAAATATAATAGTGCTGTCTGTTGTGTGTCCATGTAACTACTTGTCTATATAAATATAATAGTGCTGTCTGTTGTGTGTCCATGTAACTACTTGTCTATATAAATATAATAGTGCTGTCTGTTGTGTGTCCATGTAACTACTTGTCTATATAAATATAATATTGCTGTCTGTTGTGTGTCCATGTAACTACTTGTCTATATAAATATAATAGTGCTGTCTGTTGTGTGTCCATGTAACTACTTGTCTATATAAATATAATAGTGCTGTCTGTTGTGTGTCCATGTAACTACTAGTCTATATAAATATAATAGTGCTGTCTGTTGTGTGTCCATGTAACTACTTGTTTATATAAATATAATAGTGCTGTCTGTTGTGTGTCCATGTAACTACTTGTCTATATAAATATAATAGTGCTGTCTGTTGTGTGTCCATGTAACTACTTGTCTATATAAATATAATAGTGCTGTCTGTTGTGTGTTCATGTAACTACTTGTTTATATAAATATAATAGTGCTGTCTGTTGTGTGTCCATGTAACTACTTGTTTATATAAATATAATAGTGCTGTCTGTTGTGTGTCCATGTAACTACTTGTCTATATAAATATAATAGTGCTGTCTGTTGTGTGTCCATGTAACTACTTGTCTATATAAATATAATAGTGCTGTCTGTTGTGTGTCCATGTAACTACTTGTTTATATAAATATAATAGTGCTGTCTGTTGTGTGTCCATGTAACTACTTGTCTATATAAATATAACAGTACTGTCTGTTGTGTGTCCATGTAACTACTTGTCTATATAAATATAACAGTGCTGTCTGTTGTGTGTCCATGTAACTACTTGTCTATATAAACATAATAGTACTGTCTGTTGTGTGTCCATGTAACTACTTGTCTATATAAATATAACAGTGCTGTCTGTTGTGTGTCCATGTGCAGGGTGTGGATGGACCTTCACCAAATTTGTATGGAGGTTCACTGAGTTCTTGTGTAGATATATACACATTTTCAATGTTGCAGTTTTTACAGAAGTTTTGCTCGCTGTACCACTAATTTTCCCCCTGTTCATTTGGCATGAAGGTTTGTTGAGCCCAGGTGTAGAAACTTAAAAATGGACAGTTTCTCATTTTGTATGTTTAAAAATGGCTGGTATTGGTAGAGAAAGCACTAGCAGAGGAGTGAAATGTAGTAGTGTTTTCTCTACCTATTTTTAAATATGTAATTTTCTCTACAAGTGGGTTTCCTCGTCATCACAGATTATAGTTTCATATTTTGTGTTTTACAGTTTTTATAGGCATCTTTTACAATCATGTATAAGGGAAGTAATTTTTGATGTTCTAATATGGCCTTTCACTAAACATGAATTTACATAGTTTCTATTTATGTAACATGTATTCTAGATAGTGCAGTAATATATTATTGCCAAAGGTGGGACTACACTTCAAATAGTTACATGTACTTGTTTAGGGTTATGCTTTAAGTCATACATTTATTTAATTGTGATTGTTTACATTTATTTCACATGCCTGTTTTATTTCATTGGAAATTCAGTTGTTTTTGTTTTTCTCTGAAGTTAAATGGCATTTATTTTAGTGAGTTTGCTTCACATTTATATGGTGGAAAGTAGTAAACACCAAGACATAATGATTTAATATAGTATGTGGGTCTTGTGTACAGTGAATCGATTACCCAGCTGTATTATTAAGTGCGTATAAATCTGTAATAGTGCTCTGGTTTTGGTTTGCCCATTTAGATGCACCTTACCATCTAAATACACGTCCATTTCATTTCAGTGGATCCAGACAAAAGGTTGATGTAAATATACTTGTGTTTACATTTTCTACAACAACACATTAAATCTTATAGAAGTTTTAAAAAAAATCTAAAAGTTAGGTCACAGAATAACATTATAAATTTATTTATTGGTAGTATTAAGTGTGATAAACTTTAACCCTAGCTAAAGCAAAAAATACATTCAAGTTGACAGTGTTGATTTGTCTCTTTATCAAACATAGGCTGGAATTAATAAAGGTCACCTAAGATAAGTGGAGTTGTAAATTTCAGTTCCTGCGATAAGAATTTGTATCATGCTAGAATTATTTAAAGAAGTACTGTTGTAATAAAAATGTTAATTTAATTACACACGTTTGTGAGCTTTCTTTGTTATACACACTCGTATATATGGAGGTAAATTTTGTAATATATTAAAATTTATCTTTTTTTCGGTCACATAATATCAGTAGCATTCTCATGCATGTACTATTTATCAGGAAATTATTGAAATATCATACTTTTGATGGCAATGGGTTTGTCTGTACTAAACATAAGCATGTATTTATCATGCTTTCTTGCTTAGACTATTTAAATGAGAGAGTTGTATCTTTTAGTTAGCGGAAGTTAAGGTACCATGGTAAAAAATACATGGAATTTGAGGGAAGGGTTTGACTGGATGTATGAATCACGAATAGAATGTTTTTAGTACTACTTATCACGTTAATGTAGCACACTAACCCGACTGTTCGTGTTCTTTGTTATGTTCAGTTTCATGAACAGTATGCATCTCTCATTACTGTTAGATGTGCAAGACACTGGTTTCTATGGTGCCATGAACAGAGGTGAACACCAATGATGCACTGATGATAACAACCTGCTACTATGTTTGGCACATTATTTTGTCTTCCATCCATGAAGAATGGTGAGAGAGTATCATATTATGTCCTCCATCTTTGAAATGTAATGGGAGTGGTATCATGTCTTCCATCATTGAAATGGGGTTAGAGTAGTATCATATTCTGTCATCCATCTTGGAAGTATGGTGAGAGTAGTATCATATTCTGTCATCCATCTTGAAAGTATGGTGAGAGTAGTATCATATTCTGTCATCCATCTTGGAAGTATGGTGAGAGTAGTATCATATTCTGTCATCCATCTTGGAAGTATGGTGACAGTAGTATCATATTCTGTCATCCATCTTGGAAGTATGGTGACAGTAGTATCATATTCTGTCATCCATCTTGGAAGTATGGTGAGAGTAGTATCATATTCTGTCATCCATCTTGGAAGTATGGTGAGAGTAGTATCATATTCTGTCATCCATCTTGGAAGTATGGTGAGAGTAGTATCATATTCTGTCATCCATCTTGGAAGTATGGTGAGAGTAATATCATATTCTGTCATCCATCTTGAAAGTATGGTGAGAGTAGTATCATATTCTGTCATCCATCTTGGAAGTATGGTGAGAGTAGTATCATATTCTGTCATCCATCTTGGAAGTATGGTGACAGTAGTATCATATTCTGTCATCCATCTTGGAAGTATGGTGAGAGTAGTATCATATTCTGTCATCCATCTTGGAAGTATGGTGACAGTAGTATCATATTCTGTCATCCATCTTTGAAATGTGATGAGAGTAGTATATATCACTACGTGAGGCTGCTTTAGTGGATTTAGGTACGTGTAGTTGTTAAGGGAGCCATGGATATCTTTTGTTGTTGTTATACTGTGGACATCATTGGTGTTCTGCTGGGAAGAACCAAACCTCTTTTAACATAATACATGTCACACACCGTTTTCAATTATATTATTGAATATGTCTTCAGATATGTTTTTCAGTACTAACTCAGAAGTTTCCAAAATGAGCTCTTGGAACATAGAAACAGACAGAAAAAATTCTGGAACTTTACTTGGTACTCGTTTTCAGGAAATATGACAGTCTCTGAATCCAGATGTTAAAATGATTGATGGCAAATATTAGCAATAGAATCCATACAACGAATTAGGACAAAGGTCAGACCATTATGTATATTCTCAGCCACATAATAACAAATAGCGTGTCGTAGTGGATAATGAAAACAAATGTTAATCTTTTTTGTTGGTAGTTTCCAATTCTACGTGAGTCTTTCCTTTAGAAAAACATGTTTGACCTTAAAGTTGCAAACTTTTTGATATAATTTGAATAACATAGAAGTTCTGTTGGTTTAACATAATGTACACTTTATAAAAAATTTCCATTTAGACACCAACCGTATTTCCATAAATGCGTTTTAGTGATTATGGTATGCAAGAACACACGTTTGTCATTTATGTGCTACAGAACAGCGTGGACATTGAGGGCACATGTCCCAAGAACTTTGATCTGGTAGCGTTAACGTGTTTTCTGTCACGAATTTTAGGCCTGGTGTTTTTTGTTTGTTTTAACGAAATTAAACAGGGTTATGTTTTATGCATCACAAGCAAATGTGGCTAAACGGGGGTGGTATTGGGAAAACTTGGGCACATGTCACATGATCTTCGATCTAGTAGCGAAGTGCCTCTTTAAGTGACGTATAGAAATCGGTGGAGTGTAATTACCGGAAAAGGTCGCTGTTTCGATTTTAAATCAATTAAAACAGCAAATAAAGCTTTCCCCCAATCACCGGTGCCTTCTTTATATATATATACAAAAAAAAATCCATTGTCTATGACCTCACCACGCACATTAACTCAGAAGTTCGTGAGACGAGTTATTTGAGAACTAATATAAGGAACTTGCAGTGTTTAAAGCACCATACAACTCGTCTGTATAGAGAAACTAAACATTGGAGTTTAGATGACACACGTTCTTCTTGTATCAATACAACTAGTGTAACACCATTCTGTATCGTCGGATTATAACGCTAAAACTAGTCTAACATCATTCTGTACCGCCGGATTATAACGTTAAAACTAGTTTAACATCATTTCTGCACCGCCGGATTATAACGTTAAAACTAGTTTAACATCATTTTCTGCACCGCCGGATTATAACGTTAAAACTAGTTTAACACCATTTTTCTGCACCGCCGGATTATAACGTTAAAACTAGTTTAACACCATTTTTTCTGCACCGCCGGATTATAACGTTAAAACTAGTTTAACATCATTTCTGCACCGCCGGATTATAACGTTAAAACTAGTTTAACATCATTTTCTGCACCGCCGGATTATAACGTTAAAACTAGTTTAACACCATTCTGCACCGCCGGATTATAACGTTAACATATTACTTGCTTCAGTTCGTGTAAATGTGGAACATTTAATAAAGCCAATATATTAGAAACCTGATGACTTATTAAGAACTGAAAGTTCAGTTTTAACATTGTGTTGAGTAAGCGAGTACGCCAGTTGGTGAAGTAAAAAAAAAAAGAAGTCAAAGGTTATAGGTAACCTTTGACCTTTAATTTTTTGTGACGTAACACATTAATTTGAAGTGCTTGTTTTTATTATTTTTCTCACGATAGTATTTCTGTATTGGTGACAGAAGTAGCACGCTGGCTTCCTGTTTACCGTTGTGTCTCATTGTACTGGTGTCAACATCTGTTGTGACTGCTGGCACGTGGATATGGCTTCATCTCGGACTACGTCAGGATTTGGATCTACTACGAGATCACATTCAGACAGGTAAAGGTCATTTTTATGTTGTTACATTGTTCTTTCTTGATGTCGACCAGGTTTATCGTGTAGTGTTAAGTATTTTGTTTGAACAATGAAGACACTTTAGAAGTACCTGGCGTAGTAATAACGAATTATTGAGTTTCGAACATACATACCTGTCTGTCTGTCAGTGAAGTGAAAGGAGCAGAGAAGCCTTATTTTAGCAGTTTCTAGAGATGATTGCTTGTCATCGTGTTCAAGTGAGTGCTTAGCAGTTATTGGATTTTTCCTTTAAAAAAATCACAGCAACAAAAAATAAGTCTCGTGCTTTCTCGTACTTCCTGGGGTTTTTTTTTGGCGCTTCCAGGTGTTCATTCATGCTACAATTAGTGTTTTTAAACCTATCTGAAAGGAGTTTGGGGGGGGCAAATGTTCCCTTGGAGGGAGTATTTTCAGTATAAAATTAGTGTACAAACTTGAGTGCGTGGATGTATATATGTATGTGTTTCAAGTTCGATTCTTCTTCCCATATCTCCCATTGGATTGTCTGCGCTCTGTTCATCGGGGAGAATCGAATCCCGAATTTTAACGTTGTAAGTCCGTAGCTTTACCACTGCGTCACTGGGAAGAAATTAAAACTTAAGTTTCGATAAAACTGACGATTTTAGTGTAATAAAATAAGTTTTGCAATATAAATAATGTAGGTAAGGCGTGGTCAGGTGGTTAGGGCGCTCGACTCTTAATCTGAAGGTCACGGGTTCAAATCCCCCTCACAAAAAAGTTCGCCCTTTCGACTGTGGGTGCGTTGTAACGTCACGGTCAATCCCACTATTCGTTGGCAAAAGAGTAGCCCAGTAGTTGGCGGTGGGTGGCGATATCTAGCTGCCTTTCCTCTTGTCTTACGCTGTTAAATTAGGGACGGCTAGCGCAGATAGTTCTCGTGTAGCTGTGAGCGAAATTCAAAACAAAACATAAATCAATACCGATATATCTCTCATTAATTTACTCTGGCCTTTTTGAACTGTCTAATTGACAGTGTTGGGCAAACTATGCCTTCCACCACCAGCAATAAAGAGGGCGCTAAGAGTCGAGAGGGGTTGTGCGTAACTATGATGCAAGAGTGTATAAAGTATCTAAAAGTGCACATTTAAAAATAACTTTAAAAAACGAACAAATTAACATACAATATTAATTTTATCTTTATAAATACTACTCCACGTAACCACTTCAAGGAGTGCGAGTGGATTTTCCCCCGAATTGGCGTGGGAGGTTCTTTAGGTCCATGTGGGTGAACATCCTGATTTTCAGTTTTGTATTATTCGTTTTGCAGTTTTTATGGGTGTTTTTTTTACCACTGTTCCGACCCGGTGAGCCCCCATATTAAGTTTGGTAACGATCCATCTACAGCTACCCCCCACCTCTTTGGTGTTCAGTCCAGTTTTACATTTTGTTTTACATTTTTTATGGGCATCTTTTACAATTACACGTAAGGGAAACAACTTTTCATGTCCTAAGATGAATTTTCATTAATCACGACTTTAGATAATTTCCAACTCCAGCCATTTAAATAATATAGCAATACCATTTGACATGAGAAGATGAACGCCTGGGGTGGAGATGAACAACGAAACACGTGTTTATGAGGGAGGTGGGGTATTGAGAAAGCTTGCGCACTTTTACACCAGATGGTTATTACAGTTTTAAATATATTTTTTTATTGGTTTTACCCACTTAGCCACGAGGAGAAGACTGACAGTTTCGTAACATCGCCCCCACGTAACGTTGATACATTCTAAAGTTTAGTTCCACGATGGATTCAGCAGTTAGTTTATGAACGCATTAAAATTCGGGGCTCGAATCTCTGCGGTAGACACAAGCAATGTGTCTTTGCATTCAAATAAAGCGAAAGTTTATTTACCAAAAATTAATTGATTAATGAGTCCTGTAAAAGTATCTATCATATATTAAGTTATAATGTTACGTAACTGGTTTTGTAGCGTTTATTCACCAAATGCAATTATCAGAACCCATCGTTTATCTATCACTTATAAATAAATTGTTAAACAGTTTCTGTTTTCGGATGCGGTGGTGGGCTTGGTTGAGCACGAATGACGGTTTTCGTTAAAACATTTATTAATGTTACTGTTTTATTTTTTGGCATGGTCAGGTGGTTTAGGCACTCGACTGATAATCCGAGGATCGCGAGTTCGAATCTCCATCACACCAAACATGCTCGTCCTTTCAGCCGTAGGGGCATTATGACGTTACGATCAATCCCACTATTTGTTGGTAAAAGAGAAGCTCAAGAATTGGCGGTGGGTGATGATGACTAGCTGCCTTCCGTCTAGTCTTGCACTGCTAAATTAGGGACGGCTAGCTTTGCGTGAAATTCAAACCAATCTTAGTGTTCGTAATATGCTTCTGATGGTACTGAATTAAACGCCATGTAAAAAATGTTCATCTTGTAAAGTTAATTCCTATTGTAACGTTATAGTTATAATTAAAACTTAAATCGTACTGTGTAGGCAGTAACAACATGGTGTTTAAATTTAGTCCTTTTTATTAATGAAATATTTTGCCACTACGTGGCGCTGCTAACGAAGAATGCATTTTTTTTTTTTTTTTTTGGAGTATGAATATAAGTGTATGCTATTTTTCCCCAAGTCATTTCGACTTCAACAAAAGATAACACCGAGTGTACCGTTACCAAAAATAAAACACTTAAAGTTTTAGTAATAATTTTTATTCTTGTTAAGTTCAACAAAAATTAGACTGCAATAGACCTAATTTAAATTAACTGTATCTTCAGAAACACTTCTAATACTTAGAAACTTGGATGTGCCTTGTTCCGAAATGTCAAACTGCAAAACTAATTTTAATACAGCTCTATGCAGTTCCAAGAGAAACAGTAAAAACAAAATATACCCTACATCTTTATCAATATACTTTAGATAAGTTGTTGCGTAGTGATAGCTAGGCTAATATAATCGAAAGGTGTAATATATATATTAGACTGCTAATAAATTTATATGGGAATATTTAAACAAATAATTCTTTACTCGAAAGTCACAGGTTACATTGAAATTATCTGAAAAAAAAACACACCGTGAAGCTATATTGAACAATAACTCTCTAACAGTAAGCTTTTTACATTGTTTCATTATTGTTTATGTTTTTGACTACTTTTGGTTGCTTCTACAATGTCTGATAAACAATTGCAAACTGGGCTTCCCAAAATCACCACGTGCTCTCATATCGGTTTAATATTAGTGCTAACACATCGTCTCAAGCAGTTAGCTACTTAAACCATTTTCATTCAATACATGTGAATTGCACTTTTCTGGCTACGTATCCCTGTAGGTAGTACAATGTACAATCGCAAATGGACAATACAATTTATATTTTGTCGAAATCTAAATGTTTATCTGTTACAAAGTAGCCTGTCCGAGTTTTCTTTCATTGTTCTATCAACTTCTTCAGTTCTAAATTTGTATTGGTGGTATAGTGCTGTTTGTTAACGCCGAAAAGTTACCATCTTCCTTATTGTTTGGGCCCAACAAAGTCAGGTGGCTAGGACGCTCGACTCTTACGCTGAAGGTTGCGGGTTCGAATCCTCGTCACACCAAACATGCTCGCCATTTCAGTCGTGGAGGCGTTATAATGGGACGGTCAATCCCACTATTCGTTATCAAAAGAGTAGCTCAAGAATTGGCGGTGGGTGGTGATGACTAGCTGACTTCCCTCTAGTCTCACACTGGTAACTTTCCGTGAAATTAAACAAAAAAAAAACGAACAAACAATCCTTGTCGTTTACGAAGAATCTATCAGTGTGACAGACTTTTATCAGAATGCAAGGTACGCAGTTGGTGGACCTTTCTGTTTAACTTAAGGAATTATTTTGAAATAAAAGTTTGTTTTTAATTTTCTGACAACTCTAGTAACCACTTTTACGACCAGGCACATCGCACGTATAAACCATTACATAAATTTTGAAGGTCAAAAACGGAAATTTAACTAAGCCTACATTAAGCGTATAAACAACTTAGTTTTATTTTTGTAACAGTAACGGTGAATAATTATTTGAACTACAGCAGCGCCACCACTATAGCAAAATGGGATTGGGCAACTTTTTCATACGTGGTTGTTTAAAATCTGATTTTGCTAATATCTACGAACTATACTTAAAAATACGTGGATTATTAAGAGCTCAAACAATTTATAACACTGGAATAAATAAATAAAATATGATTGGAAGATGTTAACACCTATATATGGGTAAACGATAGCAAAACATTAAGTAGAATAGCCAACAGTTGACTTGATTGCTAGGACTATTTAATATAATTTTAAATACATCTTTACTGGGAGCTTTCGGCCTTTTATAAGGAACAATGAGTTATGTTAAATACATATGTCACGTGCATGAAAACAACAGGCACGTAAGTAAAACGGGACTTGATTTGGAATATTTTTCTCGATACCTTCAGTTGTGTTGGGGGTCAAGTTGTTAGCCTGCCGGACTGTGGATTTGTGGATCCAGTGTTCGCATCTCGTTACCAGTAATAATACAAAACTAACGCTTTGGAGCCCTGAGTATGTTTATAAGAGTGACAGTCAAATCTTCTATCGAGTCAGACGAGAGTAGTCCAAGAGCTGGCAATGGATGTCTTCACTTTGGTGTACAAGTTCATAATTAGTGACAGTTGGCACAGATTGGCTTTGAGTAGTTTTACGAAAATATCCAAAAAAAGAAAAAGAGTAAAGTTGAATTTATAGAGACAATAATGTGTGTCAGGTGTCAGGCCTGTCTTGTATGATTAACCGTGAGAAACTTCGAAGTTGTCAAATGTGTATGGAAGTGACGAGGCATGATGGGAAAAAGTTTGGTGTGGTTTGTTTTAAATTTCGCGAAAAACAACACGAAGGCTATCTGCGCTAGGTGGATAAGGCGTTAGACTCGTAAAACGAAGGTCGCGGGTTCAAATCCCAGTCGCACCGAACGTGTTTGTCCTTTCAGCCGTGGGTGCGTCATAATGTTATGATCAATCCCACGTTTAATTGTTAAAAGAGTTACCCAAGAGTTGGCAGTGGGTGGTCATGACTAGCTGTCTTACGCTGCTAAACTAGAGAAGGCTACCACAGATAACTTTGCACGAAATTAAAAAACAAACAAAAAAACATTTTAATGTTAGCTGAGTTTATAACATTTATAAGAATACGTTAGGCTTACGACAAGGCCTAGCACATACATAGACTCTTTACATCGCTGTGAAATGTTTATCGACGTACCTTTAATTTTCATCTATTCAATGGAATTAAAGTTTTGTCATCAAACAGTAGACACTACTATATAATAATATAGTATCCATAATATGAATAAGGTATGTATGAATAATAATATAACGTATGTATCTTAAACGCAAATCAAAGGTTGATTTGCAGCTTCTAACTATGATCTATAAATTATAACGTTCTTCTTTCCAACTAGATTCCAAACAGTAAGTTCGTATTTCTATCCAATTAGAACAAACTCGACAATAGTATCTGATACTACAAAGCTTCCGGAAATCATGGGCCCGGAGTTTTCATCTGATCTCTTTCTTGAACTCTACTGGGACATCGATAAAGTCTACGGATTTAACAACGCTAAAATCAGGGGTTCGATTCCCATCGGTGGACACAGCATATAACCCCATATGGCTTTGCTATAATGAAACGCAAACTGATTTCTCTCTCTCTTCTGTGATAAGGAGGGCGTGGAAACAAGAGGCCTGGGATTACTTTATAAGAGAGCTGCGCCACCTGTTGGTGGTGCTAGAATGAGAGTAATCGGTTTTTAGCGCCCGATTTCTGGAAATTGTTCCAGCGTTAATGTACGATGACGCTAGTTTTAACGGTAGGAAGGCTGCTATCAGAAGCGAAATCCAGTAACAGGAGTATACCCGTCTTTACATTTTAACGTCACGCAGATAGCCCTCGTGGAACTTTGCGCGAAATTAAAAACAACAACAACAGCAACAGGAAAAATAATACTTTACCTCGTAAGTTGTAATAAGTTGTGGTGATCAGGTAGCAATCATTCTCATGATCAGCAGCCTGTATGATCCTCACATATCAGTTACCTCTAATCTGCTGCCATCTGCACAGATTTCCCAAGAGGGACCCGAGATTCGATCCTGGGTTTTATTGTGAGAAGGGGCTGAACCAAGGTATGCGCGCTACCAGCGACTCAGTGGCGACGCCGAAAAGGTCATGCAGACCAGTGGTGCCCCCTTCCTAACCACATGTTAGGTTCCCCACTCTCTTGCTCTGTATAACCTATTTGTCTATATACTGTACTTGTTAATTGTTGGTACTGTGTTACTTAGTAGTAGCTGTATTTGTACAGTAGTTTTTAAAATTTATTTTTTCAGATATTAGATATGTGTGTCACTATAGTCACATCTGTGTATTCCACAGTTTGCCCACCACAGGTGTAGACGAATGTGCCAAAAGCGCGTTTTTAAACATATTGTGTTGTTGATAGTTTGTTGAGTGAGACACGAACATTGGGAAAGTAATAATGCGTGACTAATTCCAAGAAAATCAACATTTGATTGGTTAATTAATTCCAAGAAAATCAACATTTGATTGGTTAATTAATTCCAAGAAAATCAACATTTGATTGGTTAGTTAATTCTAAGAAAAGCAACACTTGATTGGTTAGTTAATTCTAAGAAAAGCAACACTTGATTGGTTAGTTAATTCTAAGAAAAGCAACATTTGATTGGTTAGTTAATTCTAAGAAAAGCAACACTTTTGATTCATTTCTATAGGTACTCCGCTGGTACAGCATGAAGTCTGCGGATTTACAACCCTAAAATCAGGGGTTTGATTCTCCTCGGTACATGTTCTGATTGGTTTGACCAGCACTACTGTACATGTTCTGATTGGTTTGACCAGCACCACTGTACATGTTCTGATTGGTTTGACCTGCACTACAGTTCATGTTCTGATTGGTTTGACCTGCACTACAGTTCATGTTCTGATTGGTTTGACCTGCACTACAGTTCATGTTCTGATTGGTTTGACCTGCACTACAGTTCATGTTCTGATTGGTTTGACCTGCACTACAGTTCATGTTCTGATTGGTTTGACCTGCACTACAGTTCATGTTCTGATTGGTTTGACCTGCACTACTGTACATGTTCTGATTGGTTTGACCAGCACTACTGTACATGTTCGAATTGGTTTGACCAGCACTACTGTACATGTTCGGATTGGTTTGACCAGCATCACGGTACATGTTCGGATTGGTTTGACCAGCATCACGGTACATGTTCGGATTGGTTTGACCAGCACTACTGTACATGTTCGGATTGGTTTGACCAGCATCACGGTACATGTTTTTATTGGTTTTATCTGCACCACTGTACATGTTCGGATTGGTTTGACCAGCATCACGGTACATGTTTTTATTGGTTTTATCTGCACCACTGTACATGTTCTGATTGGTTTGACCAGCACTACCGTACATGTTCTGATTGGTTACCTGCACTACTGTACATTCATTATATGACACAGCAACAGTTTTTACTTTTTTAGCGGAAGGTAAATGTTTACATATTCAATATGATAAATAGATTTGTTACTACTTCTGTTGAGACTACGGATAAAGTAAGTTGGATTTGATTTTTTTATTTTTGTTAAGCTCCAGTCCAGTGTCAGTGAGTTTCTTTTGTTTGTTGAATTTTGACTCACTTCTTTCTCACAAACTCCCCCCCCTTTGTTCGATAATTTGGCATAACTGCAGAAACAAATAGCAAGTTCCCCATAACAAAGACAAGAAGAAAACAGAAATGACTGTTTAAACCCTTTGTTAGTTTATTTAGTACCCTGGTGAAACAGGATACAGGTAACTTAAACTCTAGCTAAGTATTATATACTCCATTTCGGTGAATTTGTGTAACTAAGGCCTTTAATTGATATTATCATAACTTCATCTTTTTGGTATTTCAAGCTGCTTGAGATTTGAACCGGGGATTGGTCGAGGTTTTGGGTTTGTCAGCTTCAAGTTTTATACTCGGTTTGATCGTGTGTTGAACCTGCGAGAAAGCTCTCTCTGTCATTACACCAGAATAGGCCTGGCATGGTCAGGCGTTTGACTCGTAATCTGAAAGTCGCAGGTTCAAATCCCCGTTGCACCAAACATGCTCCCCCTTTCAGCCATGTGGGCATTATAATTGTACGGTCAATCCCACTATTTGTTGGTAAAGAATAGCCCAAGAGTTAGTGGTGGGCGGTAATGACTAGCTGCCTTTCCTCTTGTCTTACACTGCTAGATTAGGGACGGCTAGCGCAGATAGCCCTCGAATTGCTTTGCGCGAAATTCGAAAAAGAAAGAAAGAAACACAACAGAATTTCTTAGTGTTATTCTATCCGCCTTTACATTTTACAGACCAGGTTCGTTTTTGTTGTTACTGGGTGACATTCACATGTCAACTATCCTCTGTATTAAAACTCCATGACACTTCGTTCCACCTTGGTATTCTCAGTTTGCCCCTGAAGAAGAATGGTCCTCCTTTTTAAAGCATTCAGGGGTTATAAGGTTTTTAATCGTTAATAAAATTATCAGTGTATTAAAATCGTGTTTTATGTTGTGAAGGCTTACTGAGTTTGTTTTTCTCCATCTTATATCTTGAATGTTCCACTGTTTTTTTTGTTTTTTTTTATTTATGTGTTTGATAAAAAAGTCACCTTTCCCGGCGATTCAACGGTAATTCTGTGTGGTTGAATGTTAAAAATTGAGTTTTTTCACCCACAGGTGGCATTGCGCAGATAACCCATTGGGCAATTTGACGCTAAACAGTGACAACAAAAAACGCCATTTTGGATGATGGAACGTCTTTTATCTAGGAATTACGTAATAAATATGCGTGCACGTTAAACGGTTACCGAATTTATCACATTTTGAAACTTTTTGTTATATTAAGAATGCTCCATAAGTGCTTGTTCAGTCATTTTTTTCCATAGAAAACATGACTTTCATCAGATAAGTGGTTAAAGTAGAACAAAATAGAATAAATGTTTGGAATACAGTAGGTATTGACTTCTTAAGTATAGTTTATAATTTTATTTTTTCACGTAGTTCAGCGGTACGTTTGAAACTTTATATCAATACATCACTAAAAATTTAGAGTTCGGTGTTTGGCACAGCAAATAGCGAGCACCCTGTGTTAATCTTTGTGCTTAACAGCGTAGCATTGTTGATTTTTGTTGAAGGCACAGATTAATTTGAGTTTGGCTCCATCTATGAACGTTTGTGTGTACTATTATTCATAAATTATAGAGATGTTTGTGTATTTTGATTTAGGAATCTTTCAAATATATTAACTTTGGGCACTATAGTTTACTGTTATTAGTGTATTTATTTAATGAATATATTATTAAGTTTACAAAATAAGCTAATTTTGTAGATCAAACCTAAAAATCTTATAAACTATTGAAGACAATCTGTTGAAACAAATTAACTAGAAATATTTAATTTTGTAAACTGTTATGTTAGAAAATTGAAGATTTTACTGTAACAATATTGACTGATCAGTTGGGTACCTCTGCCTGTTCACAGTATTTTTAGCTGTAATCCTAGTAATATTTCACAGGATACAGGCATTTTTATAAGATTGAGGTTGGGAACCTATGTGTTTGATAATGTATTCAAGCTAAAAGAGAAACATAAAGTGTAAAAAGTGGAAGATAAGAAAGAAATACACAAAAAATGGTTTAGAAATAACAAAGATTGACTGAAATTTCTGACAAATATATTAAAGTAGTTTATTAATAAAATGTAAAACAAAGTGTTAAATAGGGAAGGAAGAAGTGAGAGGGGAAACAGTCAAAGAGAGGGGCGTGGGAAGTGAGAGGGGAAACAGTCAGAGAGATGGGCATGGGAAGTGAGAGGGAAAGGCAAAGAGAGGCATGTGGAAGTGAGAGGGGAAACAGTCAGAGAGATGGGCATGGGAAGTGAGAGGGGAAACAGTCAAAGAGAGGGAAATGGGAAGTGAGAGGGGAAACAGTCAAAGAGAGGGCATGGGAAGTGAGAGGGGAAACAGTCAAGAGAGTGGTGAGAGGGAACATCAAGAGAGGAATGGAAGTGAGAGGGGAAACAGTCAAAGAGAGGGGCGTGGGAAGTGAGAGGGGAAACAGTCAGAGAGAGGCAGGGAAGGAGAGAACAGTCAAGATAGTCAGAGAAGAAGTAAGAGGGGAAACAGTCAAAGAGAGGGGAATGGGAAGTGAGAGGGGAAACAGTCAAAGAGAGGGGCATGGGAAGTGAGAGGGGAAAACATATCTAACTTTGAATAACTGTTAAGAGTTTATAAATAATTAATAAACAAGAGTGGTTTTCACCCTACTATTACAACAATAGCAGTAAAACTTAGATAAATGACTCTTTCAATAATTTTAAGTTTTGCAATTGAATTCAAATTTACCTTCCCTCAATACTTTTCTATACCACTCAGGTGTTGTTGTTTTTTTAAATATAGTTTGTGGTTGAAATTGGATTGTTTTATGTTCAAAGTATTTTCATAACAACTGAACTCATATTGTTTTTGTGGGTTGCTCATAACCAAGTGGTACAAAACTTTGTCAGGTTCTGTATTATGAAATGTTTTAAGTTTTTTGGTTATTAAAAGAGTAAAGTAACATTTCTTTCTCAAAAACATTTCGAATATCTTTGATGAAAGGAATTTATATATTTTTTACATATATTCATAATGTGCTAAAATCTGGGAAGAAGTAAAGTCCACATTTTGTTAAAGACTCGTTATAAGAGTTTCTATTTCATATTATAAATGTTTATAGAAGGTACGTAAAGAAATAATCAAAATATAAGTTAAAATTAATTAAATTATTTATTGTTTTCTCTCTCTAGTCATCAATATAGGTGATATTACATTTTATATGCACAAAAGGTAATGTTGTATGCATTTCTTTTTAAAGTAGGTTTTAGGCTTACTATATGGAACCTGTTGCCAGTTAATCAAACGCGAAGTGATCTGTTAGAGAAATAATTAAATGGTGTGTGTAGCTTAGTAAGCTTAGAACGAAGGTGAATTGGTCAGATATCGTTAGTGTTTATGATAATATATAGGGTGAATGAAAGTTTCCTTTCATTGTATTGTTTTCTCGATATTTGTTTTATCTTCACTCCAGTTGAAGCAAGTAACAAAAACACTCCTGAAACTTTACATTCCATCCATTCTCAACTTAAAGAATTTGAGAAAAATGTGTCCATCCTAGGAGCTGACCTTCAGAATGTTATCAGTGATATCTCTGTTTTGGGAAAAGAGGTAAATGTGCCATTCAGTATGTATTTATCTGGACTTAATGTATAGAAAATGTTATGTGGAATTTTAATAGACCAGTTTCTTGCTTTGTTAAAGTGCAGATCTCGTGGCTTGAGAATTTCCTCGCTTTATGAGGTAATTATATAAGGTTTCATATAAATTATGGATTTGCCTGTAGAGTTAACACCTATTTATATTTGTAATTTTTATGTAACACCTACCATTATGTTAGGTGTACAACCACATCTGTTCGATGTTTTGTAATATACACAAATTAATACACAAACAGAAAAGGTATAACTATGATTAATCAGTTAAACTGTTATAATTAGACTGACAAGTTGGTGAAATGTGAAAACCATATAGACTCGCACTAAATGAAAGTATCTGTAAAGCTGATGAGAAAATTATCCAGAGTTAGGCTTAAGTCAACAGAAGTTATCATTTAACTGGGGTGGTTTTATTTAATAAGTAATCTTTCTGTAATGAGCAGCTCTGAGTTTGTGTGGCCTGAAGCTAAAACTTTAATAAAAGTCAGTAAAGTATATTTTGTGTCCAATAAAATAACACAATTGTCGGATAGAATAAATAAATCAAATTGTGAGTTTTTATAGCAACTGTGTGCAATCCATTATGGGTTGTATGGATAAAAACTGTGTTATGAGGAGTCTGAATTCTTGAAATACACTCTGGTATGGAAGCTGGTTTCTTGTGTTTTGGTATAAATTGAATGTAATATCCGTTTGAAATCTTCGTCTTATTGCAGGTAGAACATCTGAAAGAAACTGCAGGTGGTCTGAAAGAGAGCATAGCAGCAGCTCCAGAGATAAAGGAACTTCCAAAAGATGTTTCTTTACTCTCTGAGGTAATTATTATTATCTATGTGTAATGTACTTCAGGGCACATATAATAATTTCTGGTGCAACAGTTAGAAGAACAAAATACAAACACTTATTTCCACAGTAGCTAATGCACTTATATATTTTTATTTAGGCATGACACTGTAAGTTTGACCCATTTAAAGCAGAATACTGTGGTTATAATATTCCAACAATGAATTTGCTAATTATTATTTATCTGTTAAAAATTACTTTAACAGATGGGAATGTACAGGATGTCTGAAAAGTTTGGAACCCTGAGGACTTTAATGAAGTTTACAGAATGTGTTCCACATGTTGTCCTTGTAATTCAAAAGAAATCTGGATTAAGAGTAGGGGTAACTTGACCTCCTTATGTTATGTATCTTAAACTAAGAAAATCTGGAAATCACCCGTTGTTCTTGACCTTTTGGACACCCTGTACATAACATGCTGTCAGTTAAAGAATTTTAACAGAAGTTGTCAGTTTAAAATAATTGTGGTTGAAACTTGCTAAATTATGTACATTATAGATCTGACAGCCTTTATCGACTGAACTTTGTATTGAATGAAAAGAGGACAAAGACTTGGCTTCAATACAGTTACAATCCATTAAGATCTCAAACCTGTTTTTTGTTTGGTCTATAGTTCTGCTGAAACAATGTGTCTCCTACTTCAACATTTACTGCTGACTTTGAAGTGAACTTCCAAGCAACCTTTTAATACCGATCATCCAAAGTCACAGACATTCTGTGACTTTTGGAATTCAAATCTAGTGTTCTCTCACAGTGTTAATCCTGACATATCTGTCATGTGTGAGCACTCTCAAAGAATACGATTAAATAGTGTCTTAAGCATTTTGATGACACAGGATTTATGTATCCCAAGAGGAGCATTGGATGACTCAGTGTAAGTGAAAATATTGTCACTATCCAGTAACTGAGGTCCTTAAGTGTCGCTCAGGAAATCTCTAAGAAGGGCTCGTGTTAACCACGACACACCAAGGGTTACATTTTCTGAGATTTTAAGAAACAAGCCTGAATTTTCATGCCAACTGAATAGCAGTAATACTGATTTAGATTTATCATGAGAGATATGGTTCCATATTGTATGGATCATAACAGTAGCCAATGAAAAACTAGCAAAATGGAAACTTAAAATTAAGAGAATACCACTGAATGGTGTTTCAGGCTTAAGCCATTCTACCAAACATTGTAAAGTGTACAACCTAATGAATGGTTTGTATGATGGTTATGGTGACTTAATTTCATGCATCCACATTTCCAGTCATTTATTGACTGTTATATTTTATGTTTAAGTGACTCATTTCTCAGTTTTTATTATTGTGTTCAAGCATCATTCTGTGAGATACGGTGATATGAGATCACACAAATCATTCCAAGGTGAGAAAACATACGCTGCTCTCTCAATGTATTAAACAGTTCTACTTGGAAAAAGAATTAAAGTCAAACTATTTTTCTCTAGAACAAAAATTTAGAGTTGGAATGTTTTTGTTTATGGACTACTTTGGTGGGGCAAAACTCCTCTTGGACCAATTACCAGTCCTACAACAACTGTAATGTTTTCTGATATAGTGATAACGACATTGTATGCTAATGATTTACATTTCAGACTAGCCTACAGGCAACATGGAGAATCCCCATTTAGTACAAATTAATAACCACTGTTCTATCTGTCATATAATTTAGAATATAGCTAGAATTGGTAGAAAAGCTACAACCCATTTGTTTAAAATACTAACAGAATGTAGCTAGTTTTGGTATTAGAACTACAATATTTTATACTAACAGAATGTAGCTAGTTTTGGAAGCAAAATTACTGCCATGGAAGCAACAATGAAGGACGTGAAGCACCAACAGGCCTCTCTACAGACATCTCAGGAAGGGTTAAAACAAAGCCTTACAAATTTTCAGGTAGGTTTTATTTCTTCTTCACCCAGAAAAAAAATAGAAATTAGAGAAAACAGTAGGGTACCAATTCAACAATAACATATTTCATCATATCAAATCCTTTGACTTTTTGCCTATAATTACACCTAATCTGAGGGTTGCAGGTTTGAATCCCCATCCAATCAAACATGTTTGCCCTTTCAGTCGTGTGGGCATTATTATGTAACGGTCAATCCCACTATTCATTGGTAAAAGAGTAGCCCAAGAGTTGGTGGTAGGTGGTGATGACTAGCTGCCTTCTCTCTAGTCTTGCACTGCTAAATTAGGGACAACTTGTGCAGATAACCTTAGTGTAGCTTTGTGTGAAATTAAAAAAAAAAAAATCATTACACCAAGTGTAAGGAGCCGAAAAAAAAAAAGTGAAATTACTAATTTACTTTATCAAGTACAGAGGGAACCCCAGCAATAATTAGTGGGATTAATTACAGTATTTGATGTTACACATGATCACAGTTATTCTTGCGTGATTTCAGTGTGTATAATTTACAGTCATAGACTGTCAAACAATTGTGCATATAATTTAGAAAAAATGTAATTTTATAGGTTTAAATTCTTCCCCATAGATGTTTCAAGTGAATAGTTTTCTTTTTGACTCTTGTTTTTTTCATGTTGTTAAAATATGAAAAGCAGAGATGAAAATCTCTCTTTACCATTTTGTGATAAATCTTAAAATGTTATCTGTAGCTGACTCAGTGCTCAGAAACGTTTCCCAGAAATGTGTAATAAGCCACATATTAATGTTTGTTAATAATAGTTAGTTGTTAGAATCAGTTGTTTTTGCTCTAATTTTGTGGAGTTAATTTACTGCAGGAGTAAGTGTGTTGAAGAGTAAAATTGTTTTTGCTTTAAATATTTATTATCAGTTGAAAAGGTGAGCAACATCAGTGATCAAAATCAAATAACAGAAAACAAGTAGAATTCAAATGAAAAATGTAGAAAAATTGAGTTTCTTGGTACTAATTTCTGGCCATTAGAAACATTGATGGACAGTCATAGGAGAAGAATGTTGGGAAAATGTTTGCATGCAGAAGTAACATTGTTATAAAAAGTTGTGTTTTGTATGTCTTGCTGCTCCAACTACATGAGAAGTTTGTACAATTTCATGATTCTCTTTGAATGTTTTGAATTTTTACATGTGGTATTTACATCTTTATAAAAGGATGAACCTGCTCATGGAAAACAACTAAAATAACAGTATAATGTTCTCGTTTTTTACCACAGTTCTGGGATTTGAACTAGTTTTTTAACATGAAAATGTTTTTATTTGGTTCTTCATGACATCAAACTATTCAAGTGATACTAATTGAGGAGGGATTTGAAATGTGGAGATCAAGAACCTGTAATAAGGCTTAAACAAAATGAGAAATGAAGTTGGAATATCTTTAGAATTTGTTCCTGTATGTGTTATTTTTTGTATTGTTACACGTTCTATAATTGATGGATTAATTTCTTCTGGAGTATTATTTTTGGATCTTATAAAAGCTTATTATTAATGACCACTTGGTTATTGCATTTATTTATATATTTATCTTTCTATTCCAATTTCATGCTAATCAACAAATTAATCTTTATTCTTCAAAGGTAACAATAGTAATACATTTTTTTTAAAGGCAGTAGGTTTATTTTAAATATTTATCATCATAAAGTTTAAAACCAAAAGTGTATGAAAAAGTGGAAAGAGTACTTATATATAATATAATATTATATTATATATATATTTACCCTCTTCTTAGATAAAAATCCTAAAACTATAACCAGTGTGTGCCATTGGACAGTTTAGAGTTACAATACTAAAAATAGAGTATTGAAGTCAGCTACCTCTGTGTAATAGATGTCAACACACACGTACATGTGTATGTTAAATTTTACAGTTCTGTATCATTTGTATCTCATTATGCTGACAGGTTTCTTTACCCCTAACTTCTCTGTTTTACCCTCCATTTGAAGGGCTTTATGAAAATGCTTTTCTGTTGAAGTAAACTCTGATATTTTCTTAAGCTAATTTTTTCAGTAATGAATCCCCTTTTTTGTTTATAAATACTACCAGGTATTCAAACAGTATCATAATCTACAAGAATTTATACTAAAGCATGGGTAAAGATACTAAGAAAACAATTTTTTGTATTAATCATATTTGCATATCAAAATTCTTTTTCTTTTATTTTAAAAACAGCACCATCTTCAAAGATGTAAAAATCCTTCATTTTATATTTGTTTGACTTCAATTATTTCTGTGTATTTCAATGAAATACTGCTTCAGTATTAACTCTGCTTCAGTATTAACTCTGATAACACGTTTTGGTCAGCAATCTTTATCAGTTAAACTACTGGGTATTTATCATTGCTAAACAAAGAAAATGATATTACTTGTAAACTGGTTGAAGCCAAAAGGTCAACAGACTGATAAATGATTTACTTCCCTGAACTTTGTACTTCAAGATTCATGGTTTTAAGCTACTGCTATAAAACCTTCGGAATGAATGGTACCTTGTATGAGAGTTTTAAATCACAGTTCAGAGTCGTACACAAAACACACGCACTTTCAAGTTAAATGTCATCAGTTGATGATTCTCGGTGTTCATAAATAACAATCAGATTCTATTTTTTGTCTATATTTGTTTTATTTTTCATGGATGACATTGTTGAAAATGTTAAGTTAAAAGAGGAACCAAATCCTCATTGAGGTTAAGTTCATGTATTTCTTGAAATCGGTGTGTAAAAAGGTGTTACAGTTATGGTGATATGAAGCTTGGTGCGTTGAATTGCCAATTTGTTGACAGAGCTAATACAGAATCATATATTAAGTTTTTCATCTGATCTTTAGGTACAAATTCAAGCCTTGTCCAATGTGACCGAAAAACTGTCAAGTTCGTCTCGTGAAGACCAAACTGCTAAACTTACAAAGGAACAACATAGTTTTCATGATGTAAGGTTATTCTAATAAAGTCTTGAGTTTATTTTTTGCAGTTCAGACAGTGCATGTTAATGTAACTTGTTGTGAAGAGGTATTAAAATGTCTGTTATTCAGATTAATATTTGTTAGGAACATGCAGTTATTTTATTGTTCTCATAAAAGAAGGGAAACAACATTCCCCTCTTATCACAGTTAGTACTTGGAAGTGGAAAGAGTTGTAGTAACATAGTACAGCTGAAACATTGTTTTCAAATAGAAAAAAAAATTCTTTAAGAATCTTGTAGAAAAACCAAATTTAATAATAAGGAAATTTTGTTTTTATGTATTAAAAAGTACAGAAGTTGTTTCAGAATTAATATCTTAAGACAGTTTTTGCGTGTGTGTTTAGTTATAACTGGTAAACTTGTAGACCAATAGTCACTGAACTTGGTGGTTGTCACAGGGACTTTCTGGGGAGGGGGTGTAATAAGAAAGTTGGAATTTAGATTTCACACTCCCAGGTCATCTATAGTGGATTATGTTGAGTTAACTGTGGATTCAACAGTTACATCAACTAGCTACAAGTAAATTATAAGCTTCAGTTCTGCTGGAAAGAAAGTCTTGAAATAACCACAAGAAATAAACTACACTTGGTGATTGGCCATTAGTAATTGCTGAAGATAGCCTATAATGAGTTTCCTCCATTTTTTTTTGCATCTAATAATATGTAGGATTTGAAGTCCAGGTTTGACATGCTGTTTAGAGAAACATTTACAAAAAATAAATTCTAAAATACCTTGAATTCATTAAATACACATTTATTGAATTGCCTTTTGCTTTATTAAAGAAACTGAAAATGGTATACATTAAATTTTGTGGGAACGTTACCATAAACCCCAAGAAATGTCATAGAACTTGTGTTCGTGTTTTGATCAGTGCTGCATTAAAAGTAAGAAAGGTGTTTCTGTTTTGTTTAACTTACAATAGAAAATTCTTTATGTTAAAAACAGATCAGGTATAAAATATTTTTACCTTTCACAGAAATGGTTCAGAGGAGCTTTCTGTTATCATTGTTTGAAAATTGAATTAAAAAGTATATTGAATTAAATGGTGTAAGTACTGTTATTTCTTTTCTTTTTAATATTCTATTGGTTAGAATTATTTGGCAATAGTGGTCCAGTTAATTCGTTTTTTGTTTTGTTTTTAATCTTTTTCAGGAGTTATTAAGGGTTTCAGAAGCTATTGACAACATCAACATCACAACTTTGCCTATCATGTTAAAGATCAAAGAAATATTACCTCTTCTGGAGAGAGTTAACGGCAGTGCAAGTTGGAATATAGAGAATCTGAACAGTTTCTATGTAAATATTTTAAACTGATCTTAAGAAAGAACACCTTCTTTAAAGCTTTGAAATTTTTATGTAAATCCTAATTTGATTCCAATCATATGAATTCAGCTAATGTGAAGACCTTTCTTGTTGTAAGGCTTAACTATGAATGAATGATACACATCTTTAAAGTAAGTTAAGTTTCATTTCAGTAGAACTCTTTATAATATTAATTTATTGCAAAAACTTCTCAGAGTAGTTCTGTAGACGTGTCACTATTTTGTTATAAGACTTTTCTGGACGTGTGGCACAATTTTGTTATAAGCCATAGTTTTTTCAGATATGTCACTCTCATTTTGTAAAATGTATTATTATTTTGTTATAAGATCTAGTTTTCTAGATGTCTTATTTTATTAAAACGTAATTTTCTAGAAGTGTGTCAATTTTGTTAAAAGATCTGGTTTTATAGATGTGTTACTGTTTTGTTGTAAGATGTAGTTTTCTAGTCATGCATCACTATTTTATTTATATGTAGTTTTCTAGTCATACGTCATTGTTTTGTTTATAAGATGTAGTTTTCTAGTCATACGTCATTGTTTTGTTTATAAGATGTAGTTTTCTAGTCATACGTCACTGTTTTGTTTATAAGATGTAGTTTTCTAGTCATACATCACTGTTTTGTTCATAAGATGTAGTTTTCTAATTTTATATCTATTATATTGCTGAAAGGGCAAGCACGTTTGGTGTAACAGGGATTCAAACCCACGCCCTCAGATTATGAGTTGAGTGCCTGAACCACCTGCCCTTGCTGGGCCGTTCTGCTTGAAGATGAGTGATAATACTTGATTATTTAAGTTTGTATAATACAAATATTTCACCAGTTTCTTAGAAGTATTTTTCGTATGAGTATATACTTAACTTGGAATTCGAAATAATTTTTGGTTGTAAAAAATGCAGATAAAACTCATAATAAAACAGTGACATATGAGGAGAAAACTACATCTTATAAAAAAAATAGTGATATAAGACTAGAAAACTACATATCAGGAGATTTATAATGTGATGGTCAATCCCACTATTTGTTGGTAAAAGTGCAGTCCAAGAGTTGGCAGTGGGTGGTGAGTACTAGTTGCCTTTCCTCTAGTCTTACACTGCAAAATCAGGGAAGGCTAGTGTAGGTAGCCCTTGTGTAGCTTTGTGCAAAATTAAAAACAAACCAATTGAGTAAAAATATTCATCGGCACAGTTTACACTAAAAAAAAGTTAGTTATTTGTGTAATGACTTATTAAGTAGCAACATAAAGGGTAATTGTGTTGCACTTTAATGTTATTGGTAAATCTAGATTTGTGTATTTTATAATTTTAATCTTGAGTGTAGTTAATGGTAGATTTTGGCATCTTTTAAGTTACTCTCAAGTTATTTATTTTATGTAGGTTAACCTGGCTATCAGAGATATGCTCAATAACACACTGTCTCTCGGAACTATGAGCAACACCAACATCACGTTGACAGAAATCCTGAAACAAACACAAGATGTCATTCACACCTATTTAGAACTGATAGAGCAGGTAAGAATTTGTTCTTTCTGGACAAACATGTCCCTGTAACTTTTTGTTATTGTTGTTTGTTGCTCTAATGAGATCTACTTATTAACATGTTTCTATGCAAAATTACTTCAACATGTTAAAGTAAAATCCCTATTTAAATATTGTATTTTGTGATAAGTTTTGGAGGCTGTTTATAATATTTTAATTTGTGGTTTCAAGTGGATTTTTGTAGAGATGTTTTATTTAACTCATTTTTTATTTTTCTGTAACTGGTGAATATATTCATCAATTTGTAACTTTCATTTTTGCATTTGATCCACTTTAACATAATAATATAGTCCACTTTAAGTGTGGCATGACCAGTAAGATAGTAATATAGTGATATGATCTTCATTGAACCTAATAAGTTAATATCAGTGATTCTAGTTTGTTCCTTTTCAGATTAGATGGTTAAAATAATATTAGATAACAATAAAAAATTAAAATTAATACCATAGAATGGTGTGCTCATTAAAAAAGATTATTCCTAAAGAGATGCTGAATTGCTAGATTTCAGGTTATTATAGTTGTTTTATTAAATGATGTAAATTTACTTTACACAGTTGAAAGACCCAGTGGACCACCATCTGTTGAACCGGTACAGCAATGCTACTAATGTTGTAGGTCAGCTACTTAACATAACAATAAGCAGCTTATTAAAGGATCATGAAAGAGAATTAAAGGTATTAAGGTTAATTTTTTTTAAAATAGGGAAAACAAACTATTGTTTATATTTATATATTATATTTATAAAATAAGTGTAGGCTTAACTGCTGTGTAACTCTGACATTATTCACTTGTTTTTATACTGTTTGCCCCAGGTCAGACAGATATAAGTCTATAGGCATACAGTGCTAAAAATTAAAAGTTCAAATCACAAAAGTAGCCCAATGTGCCTTAGCTTTGAAACAAACACTTTATTCTGTTCTCTATTGGTGGGGTCCTCAGACTTTAGTAGTCTATTTGTGACCAACACAATGTGCAGAAAACTGACAACACATTAAGTCGACTCATTTATTTTTCACATAAAATAAAAAGGGCACCCAGCAGTATTGGTGGAATTAATTGTGCACTTGATGTTTTTATGTGGGTCTAAAAGCAATTTGATGTTTGGATAGTTTTTGGAAAAATACATTTAAAAAAGGAGACAGTGTTCATATCATCTGTATAAACATAGGATTAATATACTAACTGATACATTTTGCAAAATAGGATTTATTTTTTGTACTGAATATTAATTTTATTAAATAGCACTTTATTTATTCCCTAACCCAACTTAGTGTCTTATTCATCAAGGAACTTGTTGTTTGGATTTACAAACATTCTGGAAATACAATAGAGCTATCTTATTTTCATAGTGTAGTTAATTAGGTCAGATAACATTTCCTCTTATTTAAACTAATAAAGAATACTTTAATTTTGTGATGATTTTTTTTTAGTAATCTGCACCAATCTCTGGGACCAAGATTAGTTCAGAGAGTTATTTATTGTGATGTGCTTCATTGTGAATTCTCATTTAAATTTAGAAGAGTAACTATAATTTTTAGCAGAAGATTGTCATAACGTTTTAAATTGTATTTATTGTTGATTTAAGTTTGATTACGGTTTAATTTAATACCGTTGAAATATTTTAATGGCCTTAAACAGAGCTAAAAAAAAAAAAGTATTATAAGTGTTGTACTCTCTCAAGAATGGTCAGTATTATTTTTTTCTTGATGTAACATTTGCCAGCACTGAAATCTTTGTTTTTTTATTATTCTTGAGCAGTAATAGCTGCTCCATCCATTTATTAGACAATGGCTAAAGAGGGTCTGGAGGCAGTCAGATGAACAGTTTGAATGTGATTATGGTGGAAATGTTATACTGTTGACTGCTTGCTTCATCTAGTTGTCTGATGATGGCTAAAGAGGGTTTTGTGGGAAGTCAGATGAACAGTTTGAATGTGATTATGGTGGAAATGTTATACTGTTGACTGCTTGCTTCATCTAGTTGTCTGATGATGGCTAAAGAGGGTTTTGTGGGCAGTCAGATGAACAGTTTGAATGTGATTATGGTGGAAATGTTATACTGTTGACTGCTTGCTTCATCTAGTTGTCTGATGATGGCTAAAGAGGGTCTGGAGGCAGTCAGATGAACAGTTTGAATGTGATTATGGTGGAAATGTTATACTGTTGACTGCTTGCTTCATCTAGTTGTCTGATGATGGCTAAAGAGGGTTTTGTGGGCAGTCAGATGAACAGTTTGAATGTGATTATGGTGGAAATGTTATACTGTTGACTGCTTGCTTCATCTAGTTGTCTGATGATGGCTAAAGAGGGTTTTGTGGGCAGTCAGATGAACAGTTTGAATGTGATTATGGTGGAAATGTTATACTGTTGACTGCTTGCTTCATCTAGTTGTCTGATGATGGCTAAAGAGGGTCTGGAGGCAGTCAGATGAACAGTTTGAATGTGATTATGGTGGAAATGTTATACTGTTGACTGCTTGCTTCATCTAGTTGTCTGATGATGGCTAAAGAGGGTTTTGTGGGCAGTCAGCTGAACAGTTTGAATGTGATTATGGTGGAAATGTTATACTGTTGACTGCTTGCTTCATCTAGTTGTCTGATGATGACTAAAGAGGGTCTGGAGGCAGTCAGCTGAACAGTTTGAATGTGATTAGGATGGAAATGTTTTAATGTTGACTGCTTGCTTCATCTAGTTGTCTGATGATGACTAAAGAGGGTCTGGAGGCAGTCAGCTGAACAGTTTGAATGTGATTATGGTGGAAATGTTATACTGTTGACTGCTTGCTTCATCTAGTTGTCTGATGATGGCTAAAGAGGGTTTTGTGGGCAGTCAGATGAACAGTTTGAATGTGATTATGGTGGAAATGTTATACTGTTGACTGCTTGCTTCATCTAGTTGTCTGATGATGGCTAAAGAGGGTTTTGTGGGCAGTCAGATGAACAGTTTGAATGTGATTATGGTGGAAATGTTATACTGTTGACTGCTTGCTTCATCTAGTTGTCTGATGATGGCTAAAGAGGGTTTTGTGGGCAGTCAGATGAACAGTTTGAATGTGATTATGGTGGAAATGTTATACTGTTGACTGCTTGCTTCATCTAGTTGTCTGATGATGGCTAAAGAGGGTTTTGTGGGCAGTCAGATGAACAGTTTGAATGTGATTATGGTGGAAATGTTATACTGTTGACTGCTTGCTTCATCTAGTTGTCTGATGATGGCTAAAGAGGGTCTGGAGGCAGTCAGATGAACAGTTTGAATGTGATTATGGTGGAAATGTTATACTGTTGACTGCTTGCTTCATCTAGTTGTCTGATGATGGCTAAAGAGGGTTTTGTGGGCAGTCAGCTGAACAGTTTGAATGTGATTATGGTGGAAATGTTATACTGTTGACTGCTTGCTTCATCTAGTTGTCTGATGATGACTAAAGAGGGTCTGGAGGCAGTCAGCTGAACAGTTTGAATGTGATTAGGATGGAAATGTTTTAATGTTGACTGCTTGCTTCATCTAGTTGTCTGATGATGACTAAAGAGGGTCTGGAGGCAGTCAGCTGAACAGTTTGAATGTGATTATGGTGGAAATGTTATACTGTTGACTGCTTGCTTCATCTAGTTGTCTGATGATGACTAAAGAGGGTCTGGAGGCAGTCAGCTGAACAGTTTGAATGTGATTAGGATGGAAATGTTTTAATGTTGACTGCTTGCTTCATCTAGTTGTCTGATGATGACTAAAGAGGGTCTGGAGGCAGTCAGCTGAACAGTTTGAATGTGATTAGGATATAAATGTTTTAATGTTGACTGCTTGCTTCATCTAGTTGTCTGATGATGACTAAAGAGGGTCTGGGGACAATTAGATGAACAGTTTGATCATCGTATATTGTATTGAATGTGAAGTGTTGTGATAAAAATGCTATTGTGTTGGCTACATCCTGCACATTAGGTATAAGACCCACGTGTGAAGCATTCGCACATTTAAACACGTATGCATATCACAGGGTCTTAACGTATCATACCCTAGGAACCTGTGGTGGCTTGATAAACAGAAATGTGTTGTCCTAGTGAGGTAGTTTTTCCTTCCCCAAAGCATGCATGGTGCATGCCTTGTTTCAAAGGAAATATGTCTCTTATGGAAGGGCACATTCAGACTCCAGATTTGATCTTATAGAAGATGTCTTAGCCCACAAGAAGTTTAGAGCATCATGAAATAAAATAATAGAAAAGGTTAGAACCAGTGTTTTAGAACAGTAGGACAAATAATGTAGTCACTAGGACTTTCATCTTTATAAAATTTGTAAAGAGTTATATTTAATTCAAGAATCTGGAACATTTATTATAATCTTTATGAAAATTGGTGTTGAAGACAAAACAACTAAAAGTAAGTATGTTAAATAGTTTCTGTCATACAATAAAACCTTCTGAGTTTATTTTATTGTATGTTTAATTGATCTGCAGTCAGTTTGTTCTAAAAAAAATGTAAACAAATTAGAAATGTTTTGTTCATGTACTTTCTTGGTACTCTTACTTAATTTCGTAAAGTTTACTTTCTATACATTTTGATGTCATTTATTTCTTGGAATATAACTTATAAAGCTTTAGTTCCTTGGCATTATGACAGTGAACTTTTGTATTTGACCAGAATGTATTGCTGGAAATTGTACTGTTAGTAGTTTAGTCATTGTATTATAAATAACGTGTTTTTTTTGTTTTTTTTGTGTAGACACTGCAGAACAATGTCAACTATTTGTTGACTCAATATACCCAGTTAAAATCTGCTCAGTTAGCGACGGAGCACAAGATAAATTCAGTTGTAGCCAGCTTACAGCTTGTAGAAACTTTGACACGTAAGTTTGTATATATGGCATTATACTCTTTGTAATTTGGGAAATGTTTTCCTGTAATTGTATTCTGTGGGGCTGATATGTTTGAACTGTGAAAATTTACTTACTGTTGATTAAATACATTCTTTAAAATCTAGTTTATCAAACAAGAACATATATGTGTGTATTTACACAGTAGTACGTTCCATGAAACTAGTCCATGAATTTCTACACTGTTACATGATTGTGTTACTGTCTGTTATAAAATGGCACTGATGAGCTCTTTATGTTGCCATGAATATCAGATTTAACTCAAGTATCGAAACTTGTAAAGGTTTGACCCCGTTATGAAAAAAAAAATTATGCAAACCCTTCTGCAAAGATTTAACTTGGTAACCTAAACAATTCTGTAAACATAGTTTACAGTCCATACAGTGAATTTCTGTGATAAAAATTGTTAGTTTACAAGCCCCTCCCCCTCACATGTACACACGTTTTTCTTAATTTGTCTGTTAATGGTTTTGTATCAGAGGTGCACATTTGTTGTTATTGGAAAAATAAATATGTAGCTGTACTTCGTGATAAAACACAACAGTTCACTCTGATGATGCTCACTTGTGATGGATAAAATGAAGGATACAATTATATTTTATGATGTTAAAAACCAAAACTGAAGGTAATTTTACAGAGTGCACAACTCGAAATTCTTTGAAATTGAGAATGGAATTTCTATGTGTTGAATGTGTTTGAGAAAGGGAATGTTTTTTGTGAAAGTACTTGAAAGTAGCATAATACCAAAATATATATATATATATAACTAATGAATTTTGTAAAGTTGAGAGTAATGAGTAATGTTTCTTTTATTTTTAGTTCATATGTTGAACAAATAAATAGAAATTTTATAAAGTTTTGGTTGAATCTTATCAATATTTATGTACATTCTAAAGAGTGCTTTGCTTGAAAAACATTCCAGGAGTTGTTAGAAAGTGCTTGAAGTTATCTGAGTAGTTAAGTATGAAGTGTGATTTTATCTCTGTACAAGATTGGTGAACTTTACGTGGAGTTTTAGTTCTTTTATTTTGGAAGAATATGAACATATTTGAGTGTTTAAACGAACCACTAGAATGATTGATGGCTTAACTCATTTCATTTGTTAGGACTTATTTTAAATGGAGTGGGAGTTGATCCTGGAGGGGAGACGACAGCTGTTCTTTTAGTTGTATTTTTTTGTGTGGTAGAATGAAAATAGGAGGGGGTAATAGTAATAGACTTCAACTTTACAACTCTAGATGTAGGCTTGTTTTTCAATAAAAAAAAATTCTGGCTAGGGTTATAAACTTGTGCAATGGTTTTTTGGTTTTTTTTTCCAGATTGTTTGGTTGAGATTTTGTTGAATGTGCAAACTACACGTACTTAAGTTAAATTAGAAAGTACCACAGAAGTAGACTTTTTGTAATTTTTTGAGTGACAAATCATTTCAGTTTGTGTGCTATATAACTGTCTTTCACTCTGCTTTTCCTTCTGCTGTTCAACATTTACAAGTTAACACCAATTAACACCAAAGTAAAGAATCATGTACACACTTGGTACTCCAGTTTCAGGGGACACGTCATCTAACACTAATTAGTAAACACATTGGTCTCAACTCTTAAAAGGACAAACAAACAAAAAGTAGGTTATTACTGGTCAGGAATTTTGAATGTATTGACCTACCAATACTTCTGATTTATATCATATATCATATTCTGCAAAATCTGCAGAGTTTAAGATTAATTTTAATTAGTTTTCTGCCAACAGAAAATTTTTAAACAATCCCATCAGCTTGCACACAGATGTTTTATCACATTCTCATATTTCGGTAGGTTCGTACTAGTAATCTGTAATATATTTTTGCTGTGAAAGTTTATTCAAATAATATACAATAATTTAACCCTCTAGTTACAGACGGATAAGCATGTGATGACAGTTTTACATTCAAAATTTTATTGAACCAATTCATGTCAATATACTCAACATCAAAACATAGTTGATAGATCAAACTTTAATATTATAGGTTTTAATGTCTCAATTTCTGAAGGAAATATTTAGAACTCTCTATCTTTAATCTCCTATATCATGTGACACTGCTTTGATCTGAATTCCACAACTTAGATAATCTTTTCTTGGCTTTCTCTGTTTCTGCTTTTTAGTGCAGTTAAAAATGTACATTAGAGAAATAAATGAAATATCTAGCTTTAGTGTTTCCAGTTTTCTTATGTCATATAGATATAAATCAGAAAGTCACGCACTCTTATTACTTACTGTATTTCAGTAATTGTTTCTGAAGTTTGCTACTGCATTATTTGTAACCAATAGAAAGAGAACATTGTAATATACTTATGTATAATGCTTGCTCACTCTCGTGACACTTTTTGAGTTATTTCTCAATTCCTGGACTTTCCACATTCCTACACAGGCAAGTTTCCAGGAGTGAAATATTCCACATCCAAACTGGACTCAGTCAGCATACTTACTTTTCCAGATAACATAACCTTAAAAAACATTTCCACTTTTGATGATAAAATACTTGAAAGTTGCACAGAGTAATTTATTAAAACTTGTATTCAAATGCTTTAATATATTTATTTTAGACTTTTCAAAAATTGTGTCAAATGTATGTAGACAGATTGTGTCTATAAGTAACCAAATGACTGTAATTTTACATTTTCAAACTAATTTATGTAAATATATATTTCAGTTTTAACTTACAGATATTTTTATTCAGCACAGTTCATGTGAAAAGTAAAAACATGCCAACAAACTCACGTCTTTAAGTTCATATATATTTTACAATACTTCACTTAGCTTATTAATTCATTTTGATTTAAATATCAAAGATGTTAAGACATTTTCTACAATATATTTTATGATCCAGATTTACTGAAATCCATCTATCTATGTAATTCTCCATATGATAAGAGGTCATTATTAGAATGGGTACATAGATGTTATGGGCATTATTTAAAAAAACAAACAAAAAACACCTAAATATAGAAGATTAGAAATTCTATCAAAAATTCAGTGTGTGAGAACTACTTGTGATCGAATATTGTGTTTATTTAAACTGAAGTGTTTTGGCATATTCATGTGTGCTCAGCTCACTCTGGAATCTTTGTGTTTGATTCAAATTTCATGGAATATAATCTTTAATTTTTTGTTTTGGATATTTAACACAAGGTCTATCTGGACCAGCCAATCTTGAACTGTTTTGGGAAAACAGCTAGTCAACTGCACCAAACATTCTTTCTGGAACTGATCTCATAAAATAAATAATACTGGAATATTTATTATTCAACTGTATAATGCAGTTGATATCAACAGGACACGAACCCTCAAATCTACAATCTGACATTATAACCAGTAAATCACATTTGGCCCAGAATATTATGACTTTTATTAACTGAAAAATACACAATAAAAAGACGTGTTTATGATAAGTCTATCTTATAACTTATTTGTTTATATTTATGATGGATTTAATAGACTGCAGTAACTACTGATGTAAGGTACCAAAAATAATTATTTTTAGTCAGTCATTTTAACTTCAGTGTTCTTATGAAATCTGATACACAACTTTTCAAACCTTTGTTTGTTATGATACCTTCAGTGAACGGTGTTTTTATGAGTGAAATTAAAACTTCAGTTTGTAGTCCTTGTGTATTCAGAAAATGTGTAATAGGGAGCGATTCTAATGAACGTGAGGGTTTCAGCTTCTGTGAACTGATTGGTTGGGAAATGTTTTCATCCTTTGTCTTGGTTTAAAATTACTTGATTTATTATCTACAAAACCACCTGATCACTGGAGGAATAAAGGACTATTCAAGAAGAGAACCAGGACACCATTTGAATTGGTGTCGATAATTGAATGGACATTTTCTTATGCATTAGCAATGCTGTCACCAGGAAGACAACAGCTGACTGACATTTGCCAATATTGGAGAATTGCAGGTGGGAGACTGCCAGTTAAAATATCTGAGTATCTAATTCCTACATACAAATAAAATTATTTTGGTCTTCTTTTATAGAAAAACAAAAGTTGTTATTTTAATCATTTCCAAAGTTAAATTTGTCCAGACATTAAAGTTTGTAAATCTCGAGTTAAACCACACTTAAACAGTTGTTCCAATGCACTAAGGTATTAATTAACCTTTTAACTATGATTCGAAACATTGTTTATGGTAAGTGTTATTACAGTAATATAATTAGCTATTAACATTTTAATCACTACATAATTTTAATTTTAAAATAACAGGTCATATGCAGTTTGTGTCACTGTTATATCTTTGGCTCTTAGCAGTATAATTACTAACTTGTTAATAAATGGAAATGAAAATTGTAAATGGCCTTTTAGTTCAAGATCTTGACTATCATTCTTTTAAAGTACATCTGTCAATTTTCTTTTGGGAATATGGGTTACTTGGTTCTTTTCACTGTCAGTTACCAACTGGTTTTTGTCTTACCAGGAATTCCCCAGTCTACAAACTTTCTCTTGCCTGGAGCCCTTTTAAAATTTCTTTTTTGGTGTATAATCGAATTACAGTATCTAGGTATACATGAAAATATGCACTTTACTACAAAAATTGTTTATCTTTGCATCTATTTAGCTCATAAACTGTGATTAAAAGATATGTCTGCCACAAGGAATTGTGTGGTATTTTATTTTATGAGTGGCTCAAGTGATTCTAATGAAGTAATATGAATTTAGCATGACTAGAAGTAAGTCCTCTATCAACTGATGTATCTGCTGGAGCAAGAACCAAAACAGAGAGCTGGAGAGTAGGCATTACACCCCCACCCCTACTTCACAGTTGAAGTGGAACAACACTCCTTCTAAAGAGCTGTTTTTACCCAAGATAATAAACATTTATGGGACACTTGGTGTTCATCTACCACTATCATGTTACAGGACACTTGGTGTTCATCTACCACTATCATGTAACAGGACACTTGGTGTTCATCTACCACTATCATGTAACAGGACACTTGGTGTTCATCTACCACTATCATGTAACAGGACACTTGGTGTTCATCTACCACTATCATGTAACAGGACACTTGGTGTTCATCTACCACTATCGTATGACAGGACACCTGGTGTTCAGCGACAACTATCGTGTAACAGGACACCTGGTGTTCAGCGACAACTATCGTGTAACAGGACACTTCGTGCTCATCTACCACTGTCACGTAACCAATCAACACTCTGTTATAAAATTCTTGTTTGTCCAATGTAAAGTTAAAGTGATTGGATGAATATAATGTCTTCTCTACTTGTTATTGAAATTCCTTGTCAATATGGTTATTCATGAAGTTGTTACCAAGTGGAGGAACTGACAGTAGGTCCTTTTCTCTGTTTGGTTTGGTTTTTAAGTTAGCTAACCCTATTGTGTTATTTATCATATGCAAGGCAGAATATTGTTATTCATGAAGTTGTTACCAAGTGGAGGAACTGACAGTAGGTCCTTTTCTCTGTTTGGTTTGGTTTTTAAGTTAGCTAACCCTATTGTGTTATTTATCATATGCAGGGCAGAATTAATTGACAAATGTTACATTGGTTTATTTTTCAACAATGGTTTTTGTTTGTGTTATAATAATGTTATGTTTATTTTATTTTCAAACAACAACTTTTGTTTTTTGCACATTAATTCAATTTCAAATATGAGTAAGGTTTCATAAATGGGTGTGTTTGATTCCCATTATGTATATGAGAGTGCAGATGTATTTTAAAATTAGGTGGTAAAGTAAAGGAGGGAAGAAACACTTTAAAAAAAAAATAGATAGTGATTACTTACAACAGTAAAACATGTGAAAACTTCGCATAGTAGCATGTATGTACTAAATGTACTCATCCAAGTCCATTTGATCACAATAATTGTGCATTAAATCACACATGTTCCAATATTATGAACTTTCAAGACTGACTTACACAATATCAAAATGACATTCTGAAACTAGAACTAAACCAGCTAGTTAGTAGGCTTAAAAATTTTAATTGAATTTAAATATCAATGAACTATAATAAAGTAACAATAACACATATTGTGAAAAATGTACCTTTCAACAATTAGAAAGCCAAAATATTTCCACATTAATAAAGGAACGTAAGATGTGTTTGGAGAATAATGTGCAAAGAAGTTTCAAATAAAATTAAATGCTTATACTTGCTGCAAACACAAAACTCCACCTAAAATTCCAAAAACAAAACATTCATCATACCAGATTAACCCAGCAATAATTAAAGAGTTAAAACCCCAGACATAGTTTGTTTGTTATTATTAGTTGTGATTGAAGGTTGCATGTTTGAATCCCCATAGCACCAAACATACACTTTCAGCCATGGGGGTATTATAATGTGATGGTCAATCCCATTATTTGTTGGTAAAAG
Source organism: Carcinoscorpius rotundicauda (assembly GCA_011833715.1). NCBI lineage: Eukaryota > Metazoa > Arthropoda > Merostomata > Xiphosura > Limulidae > Carcinoscorpius > Carcinoscorpius rotundicauda. Next base: position 167,718,296 of record CM022392.1, on the reverse strand, counting down.
AGAAGCCCAAGAGTTGGCAGAGGGTTGTGATGACTAGCTGCCTTCCCTCTAGTCTTACACTGCTAAATTAGGGATGGCTGGTGCAGATAGCCATCGAGTAGCTTTGTGCAAAATTCAAAACAAACAAAAACAAATCTAGTTGTGATTGAGCTCACTGAGTAAAGTTCGTACCAGTATAATAAACCTATGCTGGTACTTTTGTCACTTTACTGATATTAAGAACAGTTTTCTTCTGTTGATTTTATGTAGTTGTTGTAACACGTTTCCTGAAACCAGTGCTGCTTTTTCAAGTATTAAAATAAGTAATATAAATATGACATGAAATATTTAAAGAATGAGTTTTTATTATACTTTATAGGAGACGTTCAGAATACATCAGAAGTTACAGATGGCAGTACTGAAACATACTCTGGTTATCTAGGTAACTATAATACAATCTTTTGGATTTATTATAAAACACTGGTGTTTTTGTGAGTTATGTAAAGGTTTAGAGAAATTTAAGTAAGGGTTCTCCTTCTCTGATTGTTTGAATGTTTCTTGTCAGATAATACAAGTTATTTTTCTTTACCTAAGGTGTGGAAGTTTCATCCAAACTGTATTACTTTCAGTGATCTAAAATGGCAGTTGTTGTTGATGGTTCGAAACTGTAATTCGGTGTCAATGACCTCAAAGTGTGTTTATTTTCATTGATCTGAAACGTTAGCTATTGACAATGATTTAAAAGTGTTATTAATGTCAGTGACCTGAAACACTAGTTACTGTTGACAATCTGAAACTATAATTTAGTGTTAGTGATGAGAAAATGTAGTGACTGTTGACAATCTGAAACTATGAGTTAGTGTTAGTAATGAGAAAAATGTAGTGACTGTTGACAATCTGGAACTATAATTTAGTGTTAGTGATCAGAAAATGTAGTGACTGTTGACGATCTGGAACTATAATTTAGTGTTAGTGATCAGAAAATGTAGTGACTGTTGACAATCTGAAACTATGAGTTAGTGTTACTGATGAGAAAATGTAGTGACTGTTGACAATCTGAAACTGTTAGTGTTACTGATGAGAAAATGTAGTGACTGTTGACAATCTGAAACTATAATTCAGTGTTAGTGATGAGAAAATGTAGTGACTGTTGACGATCTGGAACTATAATTCAGTGTTAGTGATCAGAAAATGTAGTGACTGTTGACAATCTGAAACTATAAGTTAGTGTTAGTGATGAGAAATGGGTCATTTTGCTCATAAATCACTACTGTTTGTTATTAAGTGTAGATATACTATAGTTAAGTCTGTAATCTATTTAGATGTACTATTGTTAAGTCTGTAATGTATTTAGATGTACTATAGCTAAGTCTGTTATGTATTTAAATGTACCATCATTTAGTTGTCTGACCATTTCTGGAATTTGTTGATTTGAAGTATTAGATATATACACATAATTTTATTATTTATGATAATATCAAAGAAATATACTCTTCCAAAAAAGAAAGGCAAAAGGCAAAATTTGAGACAAATTGTTAACAAGTTTATTCTGGGTAGTTCTGTATGACATGTGTCAAACTTTGCACATTCACTGCTGAACGTCCAAAGTCTGCAAAGGCAAAGTCCACGCTCACTAGTTGAAGTTTAACGTCACTCAACGTCAATAACGAGTATGCCCCTCGTGAGCATCAATAACTGCTTGGCATCTCCTGCCCATGGAAGCGATGAGATGATGAATCACATCCTGTGGAATGGCTGTCCACTCAGCCAGCAAAGCTGCTGCAAGCTGAGGTAGAGTCTTCGGTTGAGGTTGTCGCCATCGCAGACGTCGGTCCAACTCGTCCCAAAGATGTTTGGTGGGGTTTAAATCTGGTGATCTGGAGGGCTAGGGAAGAACGTTGATGTTGTGGTGTCTCAAGGAGACAGTGGTGAGTCAGGCTGTGTAAGGACAGGCGTTGTCATGTTGAGAAAAGTCGTTGATGTGCAACATGATGGGTTGCACATGGGGTCTAAGAATCTCGTCGACGGTTGCATATGATCTTATCAGAAATCCTATGCAGCCCTGGTATGGTTGAGGCAGTAGACGTCGCAGTGGTGGTCTTATCCCGAAGATGACGTAACCAAATGTAGCGAACTTGTGAGGAAGTGGCCACACAAGGTCTGACAGATCGTAGACAGTCACGAGTTGATCCATGTTGTTGGTGACGATTCCATTCACAGCTCTGGCAACATCTGATCGAGATTCGCCTGTGACCAATGGCATTGTTGCGTTGTGTTTCAGTCAGTCTTGGCGTAGCTGTATTGCGTGTCGATGGCTTAACACTGAGCTATCGAAACCGAAAACCCGTCACTTTTATAGGGATTTTGTACATGTTGCACTTGCAGAACATGCAGATCTCTCAAACAAATTTATTGGACACGAATGCGTTTTGGTGAAAAATCCGATGTTTTCCTCCGTTTTTAAAGTGCACAACTTTTATTGTCATTTTGGTCTGACAATCAGTGCCTTAACACGTGTAACATCACATACTCTGAGCTTGTAACATTATTACATATATTTCTCTTTAAAATAAAAAATATATCCCTTTTGCATTTCTTTTTTTGAAGAATATATATTTTTTGTGATATTTATTTAAAATAGTACAAGATATTTTCACTGTAACAAAAGTCAACTGATTTGAAATATAGAATTGCTATTGTTTAAGAAATAATAAGTTATTGAAAATACAAGTTAGTATTTTTTAAAAAGGACTTAAGCATGTTTAATAAACACTGCAATATATGATGATCCTGCTTTAATTGAACATATAACACTGAGGTATAAATGTTGAAGGGACTTGAGATTTTTTTCTTTCAAGGTAAAGGTTCAAGTAGAAAGAATAACAACAGAAAGAGAGGAATATTCAGAAAGAGCCGATTCCAACCACCAACACCATAAAGGTTTAAGTTTTCTTCTCTCTCAACAGTTGTGTTTCATAATGTAACTAACATGCAATGTTGCTATCAAATAAAAACAGTTAAATACTAGTGAGGCTGTTACTGAGAGATTAAGTTAAACACACAATAACAGAAACTTTTACAACAGGTACATTCAGATTTTAACAGTTACAACATTTCAACCCGCAGCATTGGGTGAGATGACTCAGTACTATGTGTTGAAAGACTGTAATTATTCAAATCAGACTTATCTACTTTAAAAACTGCTGTTATTGTATTTTTAAAAAAAATATTTAAAGTTTTAACAAACTTATATAATGTAAGTATTGAGAATTATATTGTTCCCTCCTGAAATGTGTATAGTTTTAGGCCATGTTGAAATAACCGAAGATTTTAAATTTTGTGTTTGAAATAGATCTATTGTGCTCAACTTTTGTGAATAGAATGGAGAAAGAAACTAGATGTGTTACACCAGTTATCTTCGGTATGTGATGTGTACAGCGGATGAATTTTTTATATAAGTTATCAACTTTGTTTTATTTATAATGCTTATTTGTCTCATGGTTTAACAGTGATTTTAGTAAGAAAGAAATGTAATAGCTTACAGAGGGTCATCCATTGCTAATTTTGTTTCATTTAGAAACGTGGTGTTGAACCTTACTTGGGTTTAAATGTATTATATTTCTAACACATTGCTATTAAGTTACAAGTTTCAATGATCGAATTTACTATTCAAAATTGCTGCATTATTTCACATAAAATGATTTTATAGTCTGTTTTATTTGATGTGAAATATGAGTTGTTGTTTTTTTTCCTTTTGCCATGCTTTTCAGTAATCACAATATTTAAAGTTTATAATACCAGATATACAACAGATATTATAAATTGAAAACCTGCAGTTTATCTTGTTTAGTGTATTGTTTTCTTTAGGATTATCTTTTTCATGTTTCATGTTTATTAATTCTGTGGGATATTTCTCTTTAATTATCTTTGATTGGTTTTGATCTCCCAGCTGTATGAACTACATCAAAATCACTAGGTTTATCTGTCCATTGTAAACAAATGTCAAATCTATCTTGTATTTAGGACTGTTTCTTTGCTACTTAGAATAGGATCTCATGAATTAATAATCTAGAATGATAAATTATATAGTTGTTGCTCTAAGTGTCATAAAATTGCTTTCTTGAAGTTATCTTAATCAGTTGATTTTAAAGTATACAATAAGCTGTAAATAATTTTATGCCAATATTAATTTAACTACATTTGTGTCATTGGGATTTTTAAACATTTTAGTAATAACCAACAGGGGGAGAATAGAATTATTGTCATCTGTATTTTGTGTGTGTAACACACAACAATAATGGCAGTTTTGAGATCTTCTGATGACGTGGTGTGGTTATCTTACCCATATAAAGGTAGACTGATAAGGTGTTAATACCTTAATAATGTTTTGTAAGAAATTTGAGTGAGAAGGGTATATTAATCAATGAAACTTTCCTTCGTGAATTTTTAGGCATGAGAATTGAGTGAGAAGGATATAGTAATAAATGAGATATTGTGATATATTTGATGGACCTTAGGCCTGAGGTGAGAGAGATAGAGTAATAAAGGAGATATTGCAACATCCTTGATGGACTTTAGGCCTGAGGTGAGAAGGGTAGAGTTGTCAGTGAGATATTGCAATATCCTTGATGGACTTTAGGCCTGAGGAGAGAAAGGTAGAGTAATAAAGGAGATGTTGTGATATATTTGATGGGCCTTAGGTCTGAGGTGAGGAAGGTAAAGTAATAAATGAGATATTGCAACATCCTTGATGGACTTTAGGCCTGAGGTGAGAAGAGTAGAGTAGTCAGTGAGATATTGAAATATCCTTGATGGACTTTAGGCCTGAGGTGAGTGAGAAGAGTAGAGTAGTCAATGGGATTTGCAATATCCTTAATAGACTTTAGGCCTGAGGTGAGAAGGGTAGAGTTGTCAGTGAGATATTGCAATATCCTTAATGGACTTTAGGCCTGAGGTGAGAAGGGTAGAGTTGTCAGTGAGATATTGCAATATCCTTGATGGACTTTAGACCTGAGGTGAGTGAGAAGAGTAGAGTAGTCAATGGGATTTGCAATATCCTTGATGGACTTTAGGCCTGAGGAGAGAAAGGTAGAGTAGTCAGTGAGATATTGCATTATCTTTTATGGACTTTAGGCGTGAGGTTAGAATGGTAGAGTAATAAAGGAGATATTGCAATATCCTTGATGGACTTTAGGCCTGAGGTGAGTGAGAAGAGTAGAGTAATCAATGAGATTTGCAATATCTTTGATGGACTTTAGGCCTCAGCTGAGAAGGGTAGAGTAGTCAATGAGATTTGCAATATCCTTGATGGACTTAAAGAATGAACAGAGTGAAAAGAATGTATTAATCAAGGAGTAAATTATTTTCTTGATGTATTGAAGGCACAGGACTTTGGTGAGAATGGTTAATTAATCAAAGAAAAACAGTTTTCTTCTTGATAGACCTTGGGCCCAGGGATGAAATGCAAAAGATAAGGACTTTAATAAATATTTTATTAAAAGGGAATGTGTGAAATTAGGAACATTAAAAATATTCTGGAATTATTATTTCCCTCCATTATGGTTTTTTTAATTAAGGAAAAAATTGTGTTTTTTTCTTTTTAGACCTCAGACAGAATAGATAAGTTTTTTTTATTAAAACTATCTATGTAAGAGCATTCAAATTTGATGCTGTCTTTGTTAGAAAGCACGCAGTGTTGGTATAAGGTAGTGTTACAGTTTGGTTTAGCTAACTGTAGAACAAAACTGTATTGTGGTTAATAGACTAACTTGTAATTTAATCAGTTTAGTAATTCGTTAGTTGTCCTAGAGAGGGCATGTCACTACAAATCAACTTAAAATCATGGTTTTTGCGTAGAATTAAAATACATCATATTAGGTTTACTTTGCCTTACGAATTGAAATATTAATTGTTTAATTAGAAAAGGAACCTGATAAAGAAGACATTTGTTTACATCCTCAGTCAACTTGATTGTGTTAATGATCAGAACGTTTCTGTTCGATCCCAGCTAGTCGTGAGTGACAAGAACCCGTGGAAGTGACCAGTTTGTGTTATTTTGTGTTACTAACTTGTTTTTTCTGCTCAGAAAAACAAAACATCATTCAGTAAAGAAAGCATTTCTGTTCAGTTAGAAGCTTGAGGTGTTAATTTGTTGGAACGTTAATTCAATACATGGTGATGACATATGAAAATTTTACCTCCAGTCGGTACAGTTAAAATAATAGGAAGAGCTCATGACATGGTTTCAGAACCTTCCTTTTCAGAAGTCAGTCTTAATGCTTCTAAAATATCATTACATGATCAATTTCGTGATGGTTTAAAAACTTTTGTTGAAAATGAGTTTAATTAATTTTAGTTTGTCTTTTCCTCGAGCTGCATTGAAAGCATGTATATAAATATATATTTATTTATTTACGGTTTCAATTAAAAATGAGACCCAACTAAATCCATCCTCGTGTAGTTTTAGACAAAAGTTTTGCATATTTGAGCTGTTTAACAGTGTAAATTATTATTATAAATTTGTATTTTGAAAGTTGGTGTGTACAGTATTATGTAATAAGTCTGTCCACATTAGTTTCCCGATGTTTTAATGTTTACAGCTTAATTCTAAACTTCGTCCTTAGTTTGCGCTTGCGCACTTCAGTTTCGTATTGTGACTGCCACTGACGATTGCAAATCTTTTGCATAGGAATGGATTTCGTGTTGTGGTCGCCATTTTGGAAACGTTCCTATGACACTGATGTAATTACGATATTTATTCTAAACATATTCAACTGTTTCAGCGCTTGAACTACTAAATATGTTTGCGTTACGTCACTGTGTATTTTCAAGTACTTTCATTACTGTACATATGTGATGTGGATACTTTCTGTGGTATAACTGATACGAGGTATCCTTATAGCTGTAACAACTACCCTGATGAATGTTTTATTGTATTCACCCAATTTATTATTAATATTTTATCATTTTTTAATGAAAATTACTGTGTAAGTGGTCATTTCAATAAATATTTCGTAAAGTGTACATTTCATGCTTTTTTTGGTTTTGAACTTTACAAAAAAAAAAAGTGAGTAACCCAAAGCAAAAATAAATTCCGCCATCTTTCAGCGTTAAGCCTAACAAACAAATGCAGCCTTTTGAGTTTTGACATTATTGATAGTTGTGTGCCACGGAAGTGAATTTCTAGGATTTTATAAAAGGGCGATACTGTACAGTATGCTAATTGTACATGTACATTTACTCGAGTACATAAACGAACATTGTGTGCCATTCATGGACTCCAAAGATGGTGAATCATGTTGTTCATCGATACACGTAGAAAGCATGGTTGAACAGTGTACATGTAAAGTTATTTTGCACACGGAAACGGTGGAGTCGCGTTGTTTATTGAAAGTATGCACAACTGACGGGGAGAAGGGTGCCGGTCAAATGTAATTAATCCCATTATTTGCTTGTAAAGAGTAGACATTATAGACCAGTTGCATTCCCAGTAGTTTATTACTTCAAAAATTGGAGCAGATAACCTACGATTAGCTTTAGGCTAAATAAAACCATCCCACCGACATCGAATACATAGTACAGGTTCATGTTTGAAATGCAACATATAAAAATATTTTTGACATCAGTGTGACATCGTTAGTTTAAACGTGATCGCTACTTTTTATATTGTGCCAGGTATGAATTTTTGTTGACGACAGTGTTGCGTGGTATGACTTTATTGTTGCGCACAGTCATAATTAATTTATTAAAATTGGTGTTTGTACAGTAGAATATTCAAATTTTATTGTAATTAAACAACTAAATAAATTCACATTTTATTAACGCCAGGTGCTTATTTTGTTAAACTCGAGTAACCTGTTACGTTGTGATGCGAAATATTTTCTTATTAAATAAAACCAAATACTGTTTTACCTAACAGCACAACTTTCTCGGACCACGTCCCTAAAACCGAATGTTTTACACAAATCATTCTATGCTGTTGAAACCCTTTAGGTTACCAACAATATAACAAGATACTGGGTCACAGACATTTTTAAACCTTGTTTTTTATCAGGCAATAACTTGTTTCAGGTTTTAAGAAAAGTTACCTGGTAAATCTTCGGATTTACAATGTGAAAGTCAGCGGTTCAAATCCCCCCGGTGCACACAACAGATAACGAGATGTGTCCTTATTATAAGAAAGACACACTGAAAAAAATATCGAGCATGAACACCAATCAAAGAATGTATTAATTAAATGCAAGTTTAAACGTAAATTGGTATCATGTACGTATTACGTCATAGAATCACTCTGTGACGACATTCTCAAAATAAAACATTCATTTAAATCTGTGTTCAGTTATTCAAATTTCTATTGGTTTTAAATAATGAACGTAACTGAAAAATATAATATAAAATACACATTTACTATTTACTTACTTCTACACCAGTATATCGTGCACAAACGATTTTAGACAACGTGAAGACAGTTGTGTGTAACGAACAAATCAGAAATAATAGATAAAAATATGAAATTTACGTTTTATTAAATAATTTCGCTGATATGCGGAGTTTTAAAATGTGGAGGGAAAAGAGTATTTTAACTGTACATTAAAAATGGATTAAATAATCGCATTTTTTCTTTTTTGGTGGACGAAATTTTTAGTTGGTATTCTAAACGTTAGGAGTTCTGTTTTCATGTAATGATGACGTAGCCTATATGTTATTTTGTGTCTTGTTTCTCCTTAAATGCAAAGCTGCACAAAGAGGTATATGTTGCTGTTTTTTTCAATCGTTTGTAACTTTGCGCGGGGGGGGCACTCTACTCACAATAACAAGGTTGCTGGTTCGAATTATGTAACCAAACATGCTCGCCCTTTCAGTCGTATGGACGTGATAATGCTACTGTGAACCTTGCTATTTGTTGGTAAAGAGTATACCAACTCTAGGTAGTTGGTGGTGTTGACTATCCCCTTATAGTTAGGGCGCTCGACTCGCAATCTGAGGGTCGCGGTTTCGAATCTCCATCACCTCAAATATGTTCGATAATTCAGCTGTGTGGGCGTTATAAGTTACGGTAAATTCCACTATTCGTTGGTAAAAGAGTAGCCTAAGAGAGGATGGTGGGTGATGATGACTAGCTGCCTTCCCTCAAGTCTTACACTGTTAGATCAGGGATGGTTAATACAGATAGCTCTTGAGTAGCTTGGCGTGAAATTAAAGGGGAAGAAATAGAAACAAACCCAAAATACGCCGATGGTATGAAAGTCCAAGTTTTACCTTTATAAACCCACGGATTTAACGATGGTAGGGGGCGGAAGATTACAAGAGATGTTTGCAAAACGTCTGATTGGAGAGTGGTATTCATACAGATCCCAATATTTAAATAAACATAATAATGAAAATGTTTGGGAATTTTAGTGATATATGTAAAAAAAGCAAACAAACAACTCTTTGAGATGGAGCTCTGTTACGGTAATGGTATTCAGAGACATCTAGAAAATTAAGATGTAATTTTTTGGCTGCCTCAGTACAGTATATTATTTTTTAAAAAATTACATGAGTAAGTAAATATACAGTCAAACTGTGAAGAAATAATACAAGAATATTTGAAATCTTTCTAACTTAGATCTACGGACAGAGACATAAAGGTTGTTAAATATGTCGCAAACAACTAATTTGTTCTTGTATGAAATAAATATGTGTTACTTACAATATGTAAAAAAATAAATATAACGAAAGGTTGAGATTAATTTTCACAATAGCTTAGCGTACCACCAAAAGATGGCGCTCTTTGAAAGCTTTGTCAAATATATCTTAACTGTACAAGAATGCACTGAAGGATTAGACCTCTTATCAACTTGAAGTCCAAAATAAGTATTTACACGTTGCTAGAAGAGCCATTTATTTCTCTGACAAAACGTCCCGACGGGTAAGGTTACTGTTATCTGTGTTTTTCTGCTATGGGAAATCGAACCTCCAGATGTCACTGTTGTAAATATGTAAACTACTAACCTAAGAGACAAAAGGAAAAAAGAAGCAATCATGCCAGTTCCAACAAAACATTTATCGACAGCCAATTAAGAGTGAGTATTCGTTAGATGTGTCAAAGCGACCTCTGGCAACAGTTAAAGAAATTAATAATAAAATAAGCCTTTTCTGATGCTGCATTAAAGTTGTTCTTCCACAGTGTCACGCCCCCAATGGCACAAAAGTATGTCTGTGGAGACATACAACGCTAGAAACCGGGTTTCGATATCCGTGATGGGTCGAGTACAAATATCCCATTGTGTACAAATGTACTACAAATATAGCACACAAAAATAAAGTACAAGTTGAATACAAGACGTTTAATGTATGAAATCAAATAATCTTGTGAATTCTCGTTCTCTACGTTGGAACATGAGATGAGGGGGGTACCAGGCAAATTATTTAGAAGAAATATGTTTAGAAAAAAACAATTACTATGAATATGTCTCATAAATTACTGTATAAAATAACAAGGAACGGTGAGAATAGTGAAGTAATACTGCACACAGTTCCCTGATTTTAAATATAAAAGTTGTTTCGAGTGGCGACACCACACACATCTCCACCTGGTGGAAGACTATAGAAGAACAAGTGACTTCTTTGAAACACTGTTTACATTCAAAACGTGTCACTTTTTGTTAATGTTTGTAACTATTTTAGCAAAACTACAGTGGCCTATCGGCTGTGTCCACTGTGGTGAATCGAACCCTGGATTTTAACATCATAAGTTTCTAGATTTACCGCTACCCCACCGATGGAGGTATTATATCAGAAACATTTGTTTAAGTAAAATAGTTACTTATTTGTTTGTTCGAAGTTAAGTACAAAACTACATAATGGACTATCTTGCTCTGCCCACCACGGGTATCGAACGCCAGATTCTAGCATTGTAAGTCCGCAGACATACTGCTGTGCCACTGGGGAGCATATATATCTTTAAATGCCAGTCTCGTGGAGAAATAATTACTGTGTAATATGTAATTACTAATTAGTGTTTTAACCCCGACATGAAGTACTTGTAAAGGAAACACACAACTTTATTAACAGCTTTTTTCCTTTTCATCGCTTAACTTTAACGAAATGCCTTAAGAATGAGACAGCTTCCATTCGTTTCATTTTTCATCAATTAAAATGTGGTCCATTATCCATTGAGATTCACATCAGGTTTTTTGCTTAAGGTATTTTCTTCTCTGCCTAATGATAAAAGGATTTCGAGGAGTCACTGGTCTGGTTAAAACCTAAACCTCCTTTTGTTTTCTATTCAAACAGATAGAACAGAAAAAAACGAATAACTCAATTTATCTTAGAAGCAATTTAGGTATGAAAACGAAGTTATCACTTCACTGCTGTTAAGTCAGCTGATGTCGGGGCAAGTGAATTCGCTTCGAACATTCTATTACTTAGCCTTATTCTGGCGCGTCGAGGCACGCGCAACCATATGCTAGAAATGTCTAATGTGAGAATCATGTAGTTAAAGAGCTCTTCCGTGGAGGTTTGTTTCTTAAACGCATTCCAATGCAAATCACACACTTCATACTAATCTGATTATGAAGGCCGAGCTAGGAAATGATTCCCTTCAGAATCAAACCTTTTAGGAGAATTGAAGTGGTAGCTGCGTGTGACTGAGAGGGTGGGGAAAGGTCTGGTCTGGGTAACAGTATCGGCACACCGGATATGCCACTTTATTAAAGAACGCTGGACGTTGAAGGCAGTGGACACTCAACGCGTGAGAGCTCCACAAACACCACATTTATCTTCGATAGTCTTTAGTCAGACACTCCACGTCATATCGTCCTTGTCAAATCCAGGATAAGAGATGTTGAAGGGAACAGCTAGAGTACTAATGATAATAATAAAAACAAATAGAATCCCCATCTAAAAGTTAGAAAAAGCAAATATTTTATCTGATATTGGACACAACGTGGAGTTAGCAGAAATTCCTCAGATACTGGTTTAATTTGTTTTGAAAGCTACTCGAGGGCTATCCTTTCCCTAATTTAGCAGTGTAAGACTAGAGGAAAGGCAACTTGTCATCACCGCCAACCGCCAAATCTTGGGTTACTCTTTTACCAACGAAGACTGAGATCGACCGTCACATTATAACGCACCCACGGCTGAAAGGGCGGGCATGTTTGATGTGATGGGGATTCGAACCCCCGACTCTCGGATTACCTCTGATGCGGGGTATCGCTATTTTTTAGACATTGTTGATGTCAATGGGTGTGCGTGTGTCTTTGTTGTTTGTTTTTTTTGTCTTATAACCAAGCACATCATTCTCTGTCAAAGACATTTGGCCCGGCGTGGCCAGGTGGTTAGGGCGCTCGACCCTCATTCTGATGGTCACGGGTTCGAATTCCCGTCACACCAAACATGCTCGCCCTTTCAGCTGTTATAAATGAAAGTCAATATCACTCACTATTCGTTGGTAAACGAGTAGCCCAAGAGTTCGCGGTTGGTAATGATGTATAGCTACTTTCTTTCTAGTCTTACACTGCTAAGTTATGGAACGGCTAGCGCAGATAGCCCTCGTGTAGCTTTGCACGAAATTATAAAAAAAGAAATCAAAGTTGGTGAAAAACATCCAGGTTAAAAGTATAGAACTGTTTTGTTTTTCTCAGCACACTGAACATGTATTTCATTTAAGTTAAGGTTGAATGTGAATAGAGTACACAAGTTATACACCGGCTCACCATATAATACCAAAATTTTCTGTTCGATGAACACTCTGTAAAAACACAGACTTTTGTTATCTGTACAAGGTTTGTCTACATTTTCAAATTCAATAAAATACCTGACTTTGTACGACGTACCAAAACAGCTTACACTAGAAAATCACTAAAAAGTAAAATTGAGAAGCAATCGCCTTGAATATTGACCTAGACATGACCCAGTGTCATAACGTACTGCCCAAGGTCCGAGTAGTAATACTATCGAACATGTTTCACGCTTTGGACTGGGGGAAGGTGTTGAAAAAGGTCAAAGGCAATCCCGTTATTCTGTTCACAGGTCCGAACTTGTAACGGCAGGTGCTGTTAGTTCGATACCTTTTCTTTGGTCAGTAATTCAAAATTATGGACGGCAATATCCTTTGAAGTCTCTGACCTGACAAGTTAACTACTAACTCCCACGTGTATAAAGTGTCACTCGGAACATTTAAGCGATTCCTACACCCAAAGTGGAGTGTCTCAATACCAACAACATCATGAAAAAAGATTCCAGAATAAGTTTGTTTTTTTCTATTTTTGATCTGGGTGGTGACTTACATTGGAAAGATGGATGCGTTTAAAGTGAAGCTTTAGTTAGCCTTATGTCTTTGAACAGAAATGTCTTCCATTCAAGTGAGCAACGGATTCTTAAATAATGCAGGAAATTCGTGAGAAATTCAAAAACTTGTTTATGAATTGTACGAAGCCTTCAGTATGTGAACCATACATGTTCACGGAAAGTTTATAAGTAAAGTTTAGACGTTATCCAATTGAATTTTTACTAAAAATACGGTTTGGAAGTAACCAGTTTATCTATTTACCAGAACAATAGTGAGGGATAAGTGGAATATTACCCTTGGTTATCATAATATATATTATTCTTATGGATTTGTTTGGTTGAATTATATATGGTTTACCCATCGTTTCATCACACCAAACATGATCGCCCTTTCAGCCGTGTAGGCGTCATAAAGTTATGGTCAATCCTACTATTCGTTGGTAAAAGAGTTGGCAGTGGATGGTGATGACTAGCTGCCTTCCCTCTAGTCTTAAACTGCTAAATTAGGGACAGCTAGCGCAGATAGCCCTCGTGTAGCTTTGCGCGAAATTCCAAACAAACCAAAATAGGCCCATAGTTTTGTAATAAAAGGGTGATAGTTGTCAAACTAGGCCCATAGTTTTGTAATAAAAGAGTGATAGTTGTCAAACTAGGCCCATAGTTTTGCAATAAAAAGGTGATAGTTGTCAAACTAGGCCCATAGTTTTGTGATAAAAGGGTGATAGTTGTCAAACTAGGCCCATAGTTTTGTGATAAAAGGGTGATAGTTGTCAAACTAGGCCCATAGTTTTGCAATAAAAGGGTGGTAGTTGTCAAACTAGGCCCATAGTTTTGTAATAAAAGGGTGATAGTTGTCAAAGTAGGCCCATAGTTTTGTAATAAAAGAGTGATAGTTGTCAAACTATAGACAGTTAAAACTTCTACTAGTTCTGTAGGTAAATAAGTTTTTTTGTTTCAGTTCTATAGATCGGTAGGCTTTATATCAGTTCTGTAATGTATTTCAATTCTATAGGTATTTGTATTTGATTACAGTTCTGTATGTAGGTAGACTTTATTGCAGTTCTATAGGCAGGTGGGATATATGCCCGTTTTATCAAATACAAGCTCATGAAAATGTTTCTATATTAAAGGTTCTGGGTTCCATAACCTAAAGACGTTATCAATAAAATAACATTATTTATCAATTCTATATTTTTGTTCCTTCAGACCACAGGTAAATAGTTTTATCTCAAGAACTTACATAAAAACTTCTGCAAAAGCAACTAGAAGTATTATTTTTTTCTTATTTTAATCAGTTGTAACAAATACCAAAGTTTTCTAAGATAGGATGTGTTTCACTAGACAAGTTTAAGCCTAACACAGAAATATCACGTAATGTCACGTGTACCAGTGTATGTAAAAAAAAAATTATAATTTTTTATGTAATGCTGAAACTCAATAAAGACACATGTACGAATAGTCTAACATAACCTACCTAAAACACAACTTCTTGGTTAAGGCGCTTAAATCGCAATTTCAGGGTCGCGGGTTCGAATCTCCATCCTACCAAACATGCTCGTCCTTTCAGCATTGGATCCGTCACACTCTTACAATCAATCCCACTATTCGTTGTTAGAAGAGCAGCCTAAGAGTTGGATGTGGATGGTTATGACTAGCTTGTAGCCTTTTACTCTTAGAATTAGGGAAAACTAGCGAAGATAACCCTCGTGTAGCTTTGTGCGAAATTCAAAATAAGCCAAACCAAGAATATTCTCTTCATGTAAAAGTTTGTTAGCAGTTTCTGAACAGTCGTATCAATGAAGCATCTAAAAATTCGTCATCATTATGAAGTTTCTGGAAGGGCATGGTCAAGGCTGTGAGTCCCAGGATTTTTGGTTCGCGACTCGTTGCCACTTTGGGACCGCTATAAGAGCGACGGCTAAATTTCACCATTCGTCGAGACAAAAAGAACCCAAGGAATGGAGACGGGTGCCGTCAACCAACTGCACTCTCTTATAGTCTATTAATTCAAAATTCGAGACGATTTTGTCCAGGTAGCCCTCATGGAGCTTTTCACGAAATTCTGAAACAAAAGACGCGGATATTCTCTGGTTTCAACCTTATAGAACTGCGATATATCATTATTATTATAAATATTTTGACTATTTTCTTTGAAAGGCCAGTGGGAATAAATGTAACTCTTTTTTTAAGAATTAGCCTCTGAAATTTGTCAGATCTGGCATTTACTCAATAGACATTTAAAATTTGGTAAAAAAATCGTTAAAGTTTTTAATGTACTTATAAAATAACATATTTACTAGATTCTTTGTATCGTAAACAATACATTGGGGCCCGGCATGGCCAAGTGTGTTAAAGTGTTCGACTCGTGATCCGAAGGTCGCGAGTTCGAATCCTGGTCGCACCAAACATGCTCGCCCTTTTAGCCGTGGGGGCGTTATAATGTTACGGTCAATCCCACTATTCGTTGGTAAAAGAGTAGCCCAAGAGTTGGCGGCGGTTGGTGGTGATTACTAGCTGCCTTCCCTCTAGTCTTGCACTGCTAAATTAGGGACGGCTAGCACAGATAGCCCTCGAGTAGCTTTGCGCGAAATTCAAAAACACAAACAATCCGTTGGAATTATTTGATAGCGGTCTAAGAAAACAGAAATAAAACATTAATATATGTAACTGATTCATATGCTCTTGTTTGTTTAGCGTGTGGTCAGAAAAAACTGTTATTAATTATTTTTCCGTATCTGAGGCGGTAAAGTTCTGGACGCCCAGTTGACTCACGTGTTACCAATGATGTAACTAAATTACTGACTGGGTTTTCCGATTCACAAATAGAGAGCTATTAAAAAGTTACTGAGCTATGATGATTGGTGTTCTGTTTGATACCAATTCAAAGTTGTGTATGCACGTGTATAATTATATGTTTCTGTCGTATCGTTGTCGCTTATAAATTGAAGAGTATATACGAGACCTGGATTTAACAGCAGTGAAATACCATATTTTAGACCTCGTAAAAGAGACTTTTTTCTTTAAAATTACCTTGAAAAAATCCTTATGAGTCTTCCAAGACAAAAGTGATTGGTTAACGGAAGATGTTAGCTTAGGGTTTACTCAAAACGGCTTCTCATACAGATCGTAATCTCATTACTTACCAATCACAAGTATTTTCAAAAACACAAAACATTCAGTTCAACTAATATTGTCGATATACTGTGAATAATATGATGTATTTAACTGTATTTACTCAGTAGGTTGAGAAAAAGTCAAGGTTACATCAAGGTGTTTTGTTCTTAGAATTGTCTTTCCAAAATTAGGGTGTGTCTTCTACAATGTAACGTCTTACGAGGTGTAAAATAGACAAATTAAGGCTTAGTGTTGGTGAATATGCAACGTATATGTTTCTATATGAATCAAATTTCCATTTTTTCTTGTTGTACGGCTTCACAGGGTTGTCACAATTGTAAGTCTACAGAATAACAATGCTAAAATCGGAGGTCCGATTCCCCGCAGTGGATACAGCAGATCGCACAATGTAGTTCTTTTTAAAACGAACGAAAAACAAACTCTGTTTTCGATAAGCTTATATTTTATCAAATAGCATGCGATTATTGGTAACCCTAAATACGCTTTTTGTCTTTTTTATTTTCTCCAATTTTCCCCAATATCAAACTGAGAGATAAAGCGCGTCTATTTTAAATGTATTTTAATCTACCAGGCATGGTAAGACTTCGACACCAAACCCCTGTCTTTATTAGAGCAAATGTTCAGAAGCTATTATGAAAAAAAAAAGGGTTTATTCTCCAATGAAAAATATATTCAAATGTGCTGTGGTAGGTATGAAATTTATGCAATTTTAGCATTCGCCACGCGCAGTTTTGGACTTAGGTGCCAACAAAGCAGTATTATAGAAGAGGAAAGGCTGCATTTCCCTGAGGATAATATATTGTTGATGATTCCAGAATATTCCAAGAAAATCTAAGACGTTTTCCAAGCGAGAATTGATCGAACGATTTTAAATCCTTCACGTGGCATATTCGTATCGTATAAGGATAGTGACTCTGTTTGAGTACACGTTCTGCATGCACGTGCTAGTTGATCCTCTGAAATAATTTGGCAATCGTTAATTATGTTACATACGTTTAGGTAGTTGGTTTTAAAACAAAATATTATAGCTTCTTTTTTTTTGTACGTTTGTTTGCAGTTAAACACAAGGCTGCATAATGTGTTGTGTTCAACCCAATTACAGAAACCCAGTTTTTAGTGTTATAAGTCTTCGAAGTTACCACTAATTCGTTCGGAGGGCGGAACATTTCTTTAAGTCATAGTGAATGATTGTGTGTTTTGTTTTTAACTTCAATAAAAGCTATTCAAGGGCAACTTGGGTCAATGAAAGACTACAGGGGAGGCCAAGACCATCACCGTCAACTGTTGAGTATTGTTTACCAAAAGAATAGTCTCATAGACTGTCACTTTATAACATCCCAACAGCTAAAAGGGTGAGCAATCGCCGAGCATATTTGGTGACGAGATACGAATTCTCCAATTACAGATTGGGAGTCGAGCACCTTGTTACCCAAGTTATGCCACGCCTTCTGAATGAATGATGGTTACTGTTTCACACTTTTGGTGTTGCTGATAGTTGTTACTATTCCACACACTTAGGTATCACCAGTAATGGTTACATTTCATCCCCTCAGATATTGCTGATTATGGTTATATTTTAGCCATATCAGATATTGCTGATAATGGTTACTTTTCACCCCCTCAGATATTGCTGATAATGGTTACATTTTAACCCCCCAGCTATTGCTAATAATAGTTACATTTTACCCCACTCATATAATGCTCATAATGGTTACATTTTATTCTCTTCAGATATTGCTGATAATGGTTACATTTATCCTCTTCAGATATTGCTGATAATGGTTACATTTATCCTCTTCAGATATTGCTGATAATGCTTACATTTTATCCTCCTCAGATATAGCTGATAGTGGTTACATTTTAACCCCCCAGATATTGCTAATAATAGTTACATTTTACCCCACTCATATAATGCTGATAATGGTTACATTTTATTCTCTTCAGATATTGCTGATAATGGTTACATTTATCCTCTTCAGATATAGCTGATAGTGGTTACATTTTACCTTCTCAAATATTGCTGATTATGATTGCAATTATAAAATTTCGGGTATTGCTAATATTAGTTACAGACTTACAGCTTTCACTACTGTATTGCTGATAACGGTTACTTGGGTATTATTGTTGATTTAGAGTTGCAATTTCAAACGTAAGCCTGAAAATCATTTGGCTGAAATCTCAGTCGGTTCTCCCAGTAAGGATTTCAAGCATTCATGTGAATTTTTAAAACTGTGGACAAAAAAAAACTAACGTTCTGGGGGCACTTATAAAGCACGTCTATGTAGGTTGTTTTAGTAGGCGTTTGTTTCATGTGCAGATTGTAGAAAAAATATTAGGTGAATTGCATTTTCTGAAGAAAAAAGTAAATAGTCTATTCAAATCATCATGTAATTGAAAAGTAATGCTACTGGTCTATTCAAATCATCATGTAATTGAAAAGTAATGCTACTGGTCTATTCAAATCATCATGTAATTGAAGAAGAATGCTATTGGTTTGTTTAAATTATCATGTGATTACAACAACAATGCTAATGGTCGGGTATGAAACAAAAATGAAGTTATATAAAGTATTTTTAACCACTTATAGTCAATGTTATCAAACTGGTTTATTCTTTTTATTTACAGTATGAATATTAAAATATAATACTGGATTATAGTGAAACAGTAGTGATTATATTTGTTATATGAAATACTGGTAACAATCATTTCGTCATTGATAATGGTAAATTATGCAACAAAAACGTCTAGATATTTTTCTCACCTACGAATTAACGTTTCAACTGAAATCAACAAATGATTTTAAGTCGAAGTGTCTGCAATGAATATGTCAGTCCTAACTTCTCATGTCACGTGCTGATGACGCGATATAACAATGGCTGTCTTCCTTCACTGAAAAATTTGCAACGAAGACAATAACGTCTCTTTAACGACATACTTTCCTGTCGTCGCTACTTGAAATCGTGATGTGATTCTTCTAAAGGCTTTTAACTCCAGAAGGGCTGTGTAGTTACGAAGTAAGCTGTTACATATTTTATAAATATGTAAGCAATGGTTGCTCCTCCTTTTCTTCATCTGAATCTGTCAACCTCTTCGTCGTGGTGTAGCACGTGTCAAAAATTCAGCCGTTTGGTCTTTAAAACTCTTAAAGACATCTATTAGAAACCGAAGACTGGAGTGACATGCTGGTCACGTTGTCCAACTTTTTGAACAAACTCTGAAGCCTACGAAATGGGAAAATCCTCATTTCACGTCGATAAACCCAGGAACAAGACGTGTAGAATGTATCTATATGATTTTTTATGTTACAGAATTTGTCTTTTGGGAGGAATAAGTGATCTGTTATCTTAAGCGGGATTCTGTTCTTCATCCGTAGCTGTAATTACATGAAGAGTGTCAATGTATTTTTCAAACGGTTTGCTGTAAAACAGAAATTGGTTTAGACCGAAACATAGAAATCAGGAGTTTTAGGATTGACTCTTTTAGCCTTAAGAAAAACAAAATACAATATGTTCTCACTTATAAGAGAGATTGTTTCTGAATTTCGCGCAAAGCTACACGAGGGCTATCTGCGCTGGCCGTCCCTAACTTAGCAGTGTAAGACGAGAGGAAAAGCAGCTAGTCATCACTACCAACCGCCTCCAACTCTTGAGCTACTCTTTTACCAACGAATAGTAGGATTGACCGTCACATTATAATGCGTCCACGGCTGAAAGGGCGAGCATGTTAGGTGCGACGAGGATTCGAACACGGGACCCTCAGATTACGAGTCGAATGCCCATATCCACCTGCTGCTGCATATGAGACGACTAGGGCAGTAGCCCTCGAATAGCGAAATTAATAAAAACAAAAACAAAAATAGCTCTCTTCTTTCTGTACAACAACACCCTCAATGATTCAGTCACAAATCTAAAGTACTTATGACTCAAAAACCCACTTTTCAACACACGTGGTAGGCACACCACAGATAGCTCATGACGTAGATCCGGACCCCCCTAGTACAGCAGTCTACGGATTAACAACGTTAAAATTAGGCGTTCGATTCCCCTCGGTAGGCACAGCAGATAGCCCGATGTGGCTTTGCTATAAGAAAAACACAAACACACGTACCTCTGCTTAAGAAAACAACAAACAAAAACTTCTTTACTTGGAAATGAATCTTTAGTAAATCATTGAATCCTAAAACAGCAGTGAAAACTTCGAACATAGCTTTTTGTCATAAGGGCGTGCATTATTTAAATAATAACCTATGTTTTCGTTACCTTAAACGTCACTGAAGACAATGAGTATTATTTTAACATCGTTTTGTGATAACATTAAGAAAGTTTTTGCCCCTAGATGGCAGTAAGCTACTTTTCTCCAGACGAAATCGATTACGTAGATAACGCAAACAAAATCTGTTTTTTTTTCCTATTGTGATTTCAATTACATTTGAGAAATTGTTACTTAAGAAAAAAAAAAGAAAATTGCTTTAGTGTCAATCTATTTTACTTTTAGTAATTACCTTACATCCAAAGAGAACTGCATTAGGATTTTTGTATAATAAGTCACTTACAGCTCGTTTATATTAACCTGCAGAGACATCTTTTTTTTTTAGGATAATTAACTCTATTATACCGAAATTATTTTTGAAAAAAATTAAACCGTCCTTTCTCCATAAAATGAATTTGTTTTGTCTATTTTTCGACATCGTAAAGCAAAAGGACCCGTCTTCACTGACGTTTAAATTATGATGAGATACCATTTAACAACATGCAACTATTAAAAAAAACGTTTTTATATTTCTGTTTCAGCGCAAAGCTGCTTGCAAACTGTGCTTTTTTCGTCGCGTGAATCGAACTTACATCATCAGGGGACGAATATTTATTTACCTTTTGATATTATATTAAATTTGTTAATGATGGTGTGCAGTTCAAAACTTGTTTTTTATAACACTCTTATTAACACAATATAGAACTACTTAAAACAGATATAATTTTTGAATTCTAAACACGGCTGATATCGGTATTAAAACTAATTAAAATAGCGTACAGAAAAAGCGTTATGACATCCTTAGGTTATCTTCGGGTTAACCTAAGTTTTAATACCCGTACCAGCCGTCTTTGTAATACATTTTTAGAGCTATAAGCCATCAGACTTACAGTTGAACCATGGGGACTAAAACACATATATAATTATTACATTAATTTAAATGTAATGCGACTTTATTTATTTATCGAAATGATTTTTTTCAGCGAAACGACGCGAGCTCACTTCGATTAATTTATTGTTTTCACTCGTACCGTTTTATAAGGACACTTTCTATCACCGTTTCGGTTCTTGAGTACGATGGAAATAAATTAAAATGTTTGTTTTTTGAATTTCGTGCAAAGTTACACGAGGGTTATCTGCGCTAACCGTCCATAATTTGACAATGAAAGACTAGAGGGGAGGCAGCTAGTCATCATCACCCACCGCCAACTCTTGGGCTACTCTTTTAACAATGAAAAGTGGGACTGACTGAAACATAATACCGTTTCATGGCTGAAAGCAAACTTAACTGAAAAAAGCCTATTATGAAGAGTTCAATATGTTTCTTCACGATTGTGAATCTCTAATTTAAACAAACAAAAAGTAACATATACTCTCTAGTATGATACAAGTGAGAAACACAAGTTAAAAGGCAAGTTAAATAACCCTTTATAAGTTAACATTACTTCACAAGATAAATAGTTTGCTTAATAAATAGAGAATTACTCAATAAGTCAAAGTGTTATTTTATAAAACTTTATTGAAATACTGCTTTATAAGTTAAAGTGTTATTTTATAAAACTTTATTGTAGTACTGTTTTATAAGTTAAAGTGTTATTTTATAAAACTTTATTGTGGTACTGCTTTATTTGTTAAAGTGTTATTTTATAAAACTTTATTGAAATACTGCTTTATAAGTTAAAGTGTTATTTTATAAAACTTTATTGTAGTACTGTTTTATAAGTTAAAGTGTTATTTTATAAAGCTTTATTAAAATACTGCTTTATAAGTCAAAGTGTTATTTATAACACCCTTGTCAACCATATCATTATTCCCACTTGTCTAAATGGGCTCTTATCTTACTCATAAATCTCGAATAAAGTTAAATTTCATAAAAGTTAATTTTATTCATAATGTATTTTATAATGTTGTACGGTCTGCAGGAAATGTAAAGAATTACTTCGAATGATTAGTTGCACTTTAAAATAGGTTTCAGGTTTCGTGCTGCCCTTGGAACAACTTACAGTTCTTGGTTTCGTGTTGCCCTTGGAACCGCTTGAGGTTTTAGGTTTTGTGCTGACCGTGGAATTACTTTCGATCATCTTACGTAGCAATTGCCTTGTTGTAACAAGCTTGTGTGAAGGATGGTGCTGTCAGTCTTAGAACACACATCTCCAGGGACTGTTCACAGACCCTCCACTGCATAAGGTCGGTCGACCTCCAAAACTATTTGAAAGCAACTCGAAAACACAAAAGTCCAGCGGGATTGCACTGAGGAGGATGGCAAATGTCGAAAGGGAGTAATTGTGATCCCAGTTTTTTCGGACATCTTTATCTTGAAAAAACAACAACAACAAGAACCCTCCATTTCTAGACGTGGCTGAAAATTTGTAAACTTCTTGGTTTTTGAGTATTTGAAGACTTTAAACATTTCTTCATTAACTTCTTAATGTTACTAAAAAAAATTCCAAGTTTCATTGCAATGACACTTTCGGGATGAATGAGGGCGTTTTGCTCAGAGGGTGGTTTTGGATGACACTTTCGGGATGAATGAGGGCGTTTTGCTCAGAGGGTGGTTTTGGATGACACTTTCAGGATGAATGAGGGCGTTTTGCTCAGAGGGTGGTTTTGGATGACACTTTCGGGATGAATGAGGGCGTTTTGCTCAGAGGGTGGTTTTGGATGACACTTTCGGGATGAATGAGGGCGTTTTGCTCAGAGGGTGGTTTTGAATGACACTTTCGGGATGAATGAGGGCGTTTTGCTCAGGGGGTGGTTTTGAATGACACTTTCGGGATGAATGAGGGCGTTTTGCTCAGAGGGTGGTTTTGGATGACACTTTCGGGATGAATGAGGGCGTTTTGCTCAGAGGGTGGTTTTGGATGACACTTTCGGGATGAATGAGGGCGTTTTGCTCAGAGGGTGGTTTTGAATGACACTTTCGGGATGAATGAGGGCGTTTTGCTCAGAGGGTGGTTTTGAATGACACTTTCGGGATGAATGAGGGCGTTTTGCTCAGAGGGTGGTTTTGAATGACACTTTCAGGATGAATGAGGGCGTTTTGCTCAGAGGGTGGTTTTGGGTGACACTTTCGGGATGAATGAGGGCGTTTTGCTCAGAGGGTGGTTTTGGGTAACACTTTCAGGATGAATGAGGGCGTTTTGCTCAGAGGGTGGTTTTTGGAAGCCATTGCTGTCGTAAATGCTTTGCTTTCACGATTTTATTCTTCTATGGAGAACCTATATATTCCCTTCTTCTGACTGTGACTTATTCGGCTCTTCATTGTTGAAGCATCAAAACTATATAAATACTTTTTCTCGGAAAGGCTTGAGACACTTCTCCAGCCATAAGTTAATCCGTAGTGGTATTGCATTGTCTAATGATTAAAGAAATATCCGGTGTCTTCACTGCTAGCATCAGAGACGACACAATGCTGCCTTAGCGTTTATAAAGCGTCTCTTTTTTTTAAAAAAAAAGTATAGCAATTAACGTCGCGTATTTTGACGTATTTTATAAGCTTGCATTTCTTTCTCGAGCTTATCATCACAATCGAAGTTTCTATTTGATAAGTTTCCAGTTCATTCATAGAAACAACCTAACGGTGCGCCATCATGCGAAACGCCACCTGAAGTCACATCTTGCAATTAAAACGTGGAAAAGAGACTGAGTACAGTAAGTAAATATTGTATGTGTAATAAGATAACCGAGACATAGTTTGTTTTTGGAACGCAAGAGTTCAAACTATTATGTTATATTTATAGATTCTAATACAACATGCCCACTTATCTGTTTCACTACAAGAAATACTCGCACACCTTAAGAGAAAACGTTCACTATACAACTGTATTAAAACACGTGGCAAACAATAACATGAGCATATAGTTGGCACATGATAGTAGAACATGTAGCTAACACACAACACTAGAACATGTAGCTAACACACTCTTCTAGAACATGAAGCTAACACACTCTTCTAGAACATGAAGCTAACACACAACACTAGAACATGTAGCTAACACACTCTTCTAGAACATGAAGCTAACACACTCTTCTAGAACATGAAGCTAACACACACTTCTAGAACATGAAGCTAACATACACTACTGGAACATGAAGTTTGCAGACACAACTGGAACATGTAGTTAACACATAGTACTAGAACATGTAGTTAACACAGTACTAGAACATGTAGTTAACATAGTACTAGAACATGTAGTTAACACATAGTACTAGAACATGTAGTTAACACAGTACTAGAACATGTAGTTAACTCACACTACTAGAACATGTAGTTAACACGTAGTACTAGAACATGTAGTTAACACATAGTACTAGAACATGTAGTTAACTCACACTACTAGAACATGTAGTTAACTCACACTACTAGAACATGTATTTAACACATTGTACTAGAACATGTAGTTAACTCACACTACTAGAACATGTAGTTAACACGTAGTACTAGAACATGTAGTTAACACATAGTACTAGAACATGTAGTTAACTCACACTACTAGAACATGTAGTTAACTCACACTACTAGAACATGTAGTTAACACATAGTACTAGAACATGTAGTTAACACATAGTACTAGAACATGTAGTTAACTCACACTACTAGAACATGTAGTTAACTCACACTACTAGAACATGTAGTTAACACATAGTACTAGAACATGTAGTTAACACATAGTACTAGAACATGTAGTTAACACATAGTACTAGAACATGTAGTTAACTCACACTACTAGAACATGTAGTTAACTCACACTACTAGAACATGTAGTTAACACATAGTACTAGAACATGTAGTTAACACATAGTACTAGAACATGTAGTTAACTCACACTACTAGAACATGTAGTTAACACATAGTACTAGAACATGTAGTTAACACATAGTACTAGAACATGTAGTTAACTCACACTACTAGAACATGTAGTTAACACATAGTACTAGAACATGTAGTTAACACATAGTACTAGAACATGTAGTTAACTCACACTACTAGAACATGTAGTTAACACATAGTACTAGAACATGTAGTTAACTCACACTACTAGAACATGTAGTTAACACACAGTACTAGAACATGTAGTTAACACGTAGTACTAGAACATGTAGTTAACACATAGTACTAGAACATGTAGTTAACTCACACTACTAGAACATGTAGTTAACACATAGTACTAGAACATGTAGTTAACTCACACTACTAGAACATGTAGTTAACACATAGTACTAGAACATGTAGTTAACTCACACTACTAGAACATGTAGTTAACACACAGTACTAGAACATGTAGTTAACACGTAGTACTAGAACATGTAATTAACACATAGTACTAGAACATGTAGTTAACACATAGTACTAGAACATGTAGTTAACTCACACTACTAGAACATGTAGTTAACTCACACTACTAGAACATGTAGTTAACACATAGTACTAGAACATGTAGTTAACACATAGTACTAGAACATGTAGTTAACTCACACTACTAGAACATGTAGTTAACACATAGTACTAGAACATGTAGTTAACTCACACTACTAGAACATGTAGTTAACACATAGTACTAGAACATGTAGTTAACTCACACTACTAGAACATGTAGTTAACACACAGTACTAGAACATGTAGTTAACACGTAGTACTAGAACATGTAGTTAACACATAGTACTAGAACATGTAGTTAACTCACACTACTAGAACATGTAGTTAACACATAGTACTAGAACATGTAGTTAACTCACACTACTAGAACATGTAGTTAACACATAGTACTAGAACATGTAGTTAACTCACACTACTAGAACATGTAGTTAACACATAGTACTAGAACATGTAGTTAACACATAGTACTAGAACATGTAGTTAACTCACACTACTAGAACATGTAGTTAACTCACACTACTAGAACATGTAGTTAACACATAGTACTAGAACATGTAGTTAACACGTAGTACTAGAACATGTAGTTAACACATAGTACTAGAACATGTAGTTAACACACAGTACTAGAACATGTAGTTAACACATAGTACTAGAACATGTAGTTAACTCACACTACTAGAACATGTAGTTAACACACAGTACTAGAACATGTAGTTAACACGTAGTACTAGAACATGTAGTTAACACATAGTACTAGAACATGTAGTTAACTCACACTACTAGAACATGTAGTTAACTCACACTACTAGAACATGTAGTTAACACATAGTACTAGAACATGTAGTTAACACATAGTACTAGAACATGTAGTTAACACATAGTACTAGAACATGTAGTTAACACATAGTACTAGAACATGTAGTTAACACACAGTACTAGAACATGTAGTTAACACATAGTACTAGAACATGTAGTTAACTCACACTACTAGAACATGTAGTTAACACACAGTACTAGAACATGTAGTTAACACGTAGTACTAGAACATGTAGTTAACACACAGTACTAGAACATGTAGTTAACACATAGTACTAGAACATGTAGTTAACACATAGTACTAGAACATGTAGTTAACACACAGTACTAGAACATGTAGTTAACACATAGTACTAGAACATGTAGTTAACTCACACTACTAGAACATGTAGTTAACACACAGTACTAGAACATGTAGTTAACACGTAGTACTAGAACATGTAGTTAACACATAGTACTAGAACATGTAGTTAACTCACACTACTAGAACATGTAGTTAACTCACACTACTAGAACATGTAGTTAACACGTAGTACTAGAACATGTAGTTAACTCACACTACTAGAACATGTAGTTAACACGTAGTACTAGAACATGTAGTTAACACAGTACTAGAACATGTAGTTAACATAGTACTAGAACATGTGGTTAACTCACACTACTAGAACATGTAGTTAACTCACACTACTAGAACATGTAGTTAACACACACTACTAGAACATGTAGTTAACTCACACTACTAGAACATGTAGTTAACTCACACTACTAGAACATGTAGTTAACTCATAGTACTAGAACATGTAGTTAACTCACACTACTAGAACATGTAGTTAACTCATAGTACTAGAACATGTAGTTAACTCATAGTACTAGAACATGTAGTTAACTCATAGTACTAGAACATGTAGTTAACTCACACTACTAGAACATGTAGTTAACACACACTACTAGAACATGTAGTTAACTCACACTACTAGAACATGTAGTTAACTCACACTACTAGAACATGTAGTTAACTCATAGTACTAGAACATGTAGTTAACTCACACTACTAGAACATGTAGTTAACTCATAGTACTAGAACATGTAGTTAACTCATAGTACTAGAACATGTAGTTAACTCACACTACTAGAACATGTAGTTAACTCATAGTACTAGAACATGTAGTTAACTCATAGTACTAGAACATGTAGTTAACTCACACTACTAGAACATGTAGTTAACTCATAGTACTAGAACATGTAGTTAACTCACACTACTAGAACATGTAGTTAACACACACTACTAGAACATGTAGTTAACTCACACTACTAGAACATGTAGTTAACTCACACTACTAGAACATGTAGTTAACTCATAGTACTAGAACATGTAGTTAACTCACACTACTAGAACATGTAGTTAACTCACACTACTAGAACATGTAGTTAACACATAGTACTAGAACATGTAGTTAACACAGTACTAGAACATGTAGTTAACACATAGTACTAGAACATGTAGTTAACACATAGTACTAGAACATGTAGTTAACACAGTACTAGAACATGTAGTTAACACATAGTACTAGAACATGTAGTTAACACATAGTACTAGAACATGTAGTTAACACAGTACTAGAACATGTAGTTAACACATAGTACTAGAACATGTAGTTAACACATAGTACTAGAACATGTAGTTAACTCACACTACTAGAACATGTAGTTAACACATAGTACTAGAACATGTAGTTAGCACATAGTACTAGAACATGTAGTTAACTCACACTACTAGAACATGTAGTTAACACATAGTACTAGAACATGTAGTTAACACATAGTACTAGAACATGTAGTTAACACAGTACTAGAACATGTAGTTAACACATAGTACTAGAACATGTAGTTAACACAGTACTAGAACATGTAGTTAACACATAGTACTAGAACATGTAGTTAACACATAGTACTAGAACATGTAGTTAACACAGTACTAGAACATGTAGTTAACACATAGTACTAGAACATGTAGTTAACTCACACTACTAGAACATGTAGTTAACTCACACTACTAGAACATGTAGTTAACACATAGTACTAGAACATGTAGTTAACACATAGTACTAGAACATGTAGTTAACACATAGTACTAGAACATGTAGTTAACTCACACTACTAGAACATGTAGTTAACACATAGTACTAGAACATGTAGTTAACACATAGTACTAGAACATGTAGTTAACACAGTACTAGAACATGTTGTTAACACATAGTACTAGAACATGTAGTTAACACAGTACTAGAACATGTAGTTAACACATAGTACTTGATACGCAGTCAGCGCCTCTTCTACAACATGTAAGCCGCATACTGTATTAGATCATGTAACTAAAATACTCTATTAGATTATACAACTAGCATACTCTATTAGATTATACAACTAGCATACTCTATTAGATTATTCAACTAGCATTCTTCATTAGATTATACAACTAGCATACTCTATTAGATTATACAACTAGCATACTCTATTAGATTATACAACTAGCATACTCTATTAGATTATTCAACTAGCATTCTTCATTAGATTATACAACTAGCATACTCTATTAGATTATACAACTAGTATACTATATTACGTTATACAATTTGAAATAAAAATGTATCTCAGGACGGCTGGTTCACCTGAAACTGACCTGGGAAGGAGAGTCTCCGAGGCGCGTGCGGCTGTTAACCGATGGGTTGGTGGTTCTGGCACAACCGGGGACGTTTTAAGTTTTCAGGCCGGCATGACCAGGTGGGTCAAGGCGTTCGACTCGTAGTTTGAGGGTCGTGAGTTCGAATCCCGGTCGCACCAAACATGCTTGCCCTTTCAGCCGTGGGAGCGTTATCATGTAACGGTTAATCCCACTATTCGTTGATAAAAGAGTAACCCAAGAGTTGGCGGTGGGTGGTGATGACTAGCTGCCTTCCCAGTGGTCTTACACTGCTAAAGTAGGGACGGCTAGCACAAATATCCCTT
This sequence comes from Carcinoscorpius rotundicauda, assembly GCA_011833715.1. Lineage (NCBI taxonomy): Eukaryota > Metazoa > Arthropoda > Merostomata > Xiphosura > Limulidae > Carcinoscorpius > Carcinoscorpius rotundicauda. The sequence continues at coordinate 167,688,463 of CM022392.1, read as the reverse complement.
GTGTAGCTTTGCGCGAAATTAAATAAAACAAAACAAAACCTTGGAAGGTCTGAACATTGTTCTCCGCTTATCAATGAAAGTGTTAATACCTTATCAGCTGTTCTGAGGTACATTATTGAGGGACTGTAAAACGACTTCACAAGTTTTACAGATCCGCTGAACTTTGTCGTTTCCATAAGTTGAAACACTTGAAAAACTTTGTTAACCGAGACTCACGATAGTACAGCGGTAAATCTCCGGATTAACAACACTAAGTTATAACTTGTTCTGTGGTTATTTTAAAATCTAGTTCGTTGATATTTCACCCCTAATTACATTTTGAAAATACTTTATTGAACCAGTTACTCTTCATTTTAAGCTGTCTCTCCCATCAGTATTTCTCGAATGCATCAGTAATCTTGGAACTCGATGTCTATTTAATGTGAGCTGTGACGTAGCCCGAAGTCTTTAAGTACAGTGAGATCTTCCCAACCATGGAAGAAAGATGTTACTTATTGTAGTGGGTAATGGAGGTATTATTGTATCATTATCTGTGGTGCAGAACAACTAGACACATGTTCATCATTATCTGTGGTGCAGAACACCCACACACATGTTTCTTTCTGCTGTAATTGCACGATGGTGTAACGATACAAACACACACACAGACATATATATTAATTTATATATAATTTTATAGAATTATCTGGCTACCGATTTTCTGCAGAAAAGGAGACACACTATATTGTTCTAAATACAAACTGACTGTAACAGCTAAGAATACTCTTAGTACTTGTTATTATTTTAGGGAGAATTAGATTATATTCATCTTATATGCAAAAACAGCTCGTTTGGGTTCAGAAAATATTTTAAATAGAAGAGCGAACAACGTTCTGAACCCAAACGAGCCGTTTTTGCATATAAAATTCTCAACAAGTGGGTTTCTCGAGATCACTGAAGATTAGATTCATCTATGAGACTTTTTTTTCACCTCTTTATTAGTTATATTGTTATGCTCCACTGTGTGTGGGGTGAGCGTATATTTTTATATCCACTTTTGTTACTCATCCGTATGTCTTCCAACCTACCCTCAAATTGAAATTGTTAGCAGGATTTCAGTAAATTAATTTATGAGACCTTAGACGTGGTCAACTATATTAATCGAAAGGGTTTCATCTCCTGAGTCCAAAATTGTAATTAGACCCCAAATCGGTAAAAGTTTATACTTGAAAACCTCAGAGTCGTTCTATCAGCCGTTATGCCGCGGCCGGAAGGTAACCCACCAATTAAGGTGAATACAGCTATTGAATCTAGAAGTAACTTGAAGTATGCTTGCATAATCTATTCATTATTATTTAGGCTTAGCTATGAGTTTCTGAACAGTCATATCACTTCTTTAAGATTTAGCACGTGCCAAAATGGCATTATTTTTATAATGAAGGTAACGGACATCTGCACATCAGTTAGTACAGTCTACGGATTTACAATGCTAAAATTAGGGGTTCGATTCCTCTTCGTGGGCTCAGCAGATAGCCTGACGTGGCTTTGCTGTAAGGAAACACAAACTAACGGACATCTTTTTTGGCAACTCATTACACAATACCTTTTCGTTTAGTGTTTTCTTTTCACAGAAGAATTGTTTTAGTTCTTTCTTTTTTAACTTTTAATTACTGACTCTTTTCGTGCTCGAAAGAAATTTTTAGTAACATCAAAAAGAAGCAACTTTATCACCATATGTCTTCTTGTCTTATTTAATTAACCTAATTTGTTGATAAAAGAAGAGCACGAAAGGCGACGAGCCACGTGAAGCGATCAGTTGTGGGCCTAACAACAATTATCCAATCGAAATAGTCGAGTGAATCTCATTAAAGATTACAATAATGCTTTCATTTTGCAGTAAGCTTTCTGTTTCGTTCTAATGAACACAAAGATGTTCCTTAAACTAGCGTATGGTAATCATCACTTAAGCCTCGTGCTTGTTTGATCAGTTACCCAGTTACCCAGTACTTTCGTGGTCCTCTGTCATTAGAGAAGACGTCACACAATATATTTTATATACTCCGGAAGAGTTTCGAATACAGGAATGGGGGAGGGGGAGGATAATGAAGTTAGGTTTGTTTGTTTGTTTTTTGAATTTCGCGCTAAGCTACACGAGGGTTATCTGCGCTAGCCGTCCATAATTTTGCAATGTAAGACTGGAGTGAAGGCAGCTAGTCATTACCACCCAAATAGTGGGATTGACCGTCACTTTATAACGCCCCCACTGCTGAAGGGGCAAGCATGTTTGGTACGACGGGGACTCGAACCTGCAACCCTAAGATTACGAGTCGAATGCCTTAACTCACCTAACCATGCCGGGCCATCAAGTTGGGAATGAGATATGTATCAGTCCCTTGTTAATATTGATAACAGTTCTCGCCTTAAGAATAAAAAAATCATCGAGTTGCTTTTTGACGCGCCCTCATGGGTCCTCCATGAGTCCTCACCGTACGTTTAACCAGAGGTTATTCTTTTGAAAAATAATATCGTTTGAAGAGACACACATGGCCGATTAAGCCTCGTACTTGATGATTGATACGCCTGCGCTTATCGTCACGCGGGTGAGCAGTGACTCACAAGTCCCAGAAGCTCTACGTAAAAAACAGTTTTACAGGGAGACATGAACGTATTTTATTCAACTCTTTTACAGTCAAGTATTTGTCTCCGATAGCTAGTTGACAAAAACGTGTATTAAACGAAGTAATTGAGTTCTATTCATTACGACAGGTTTTGATAACATCATATGAAACTAAACACGTTTGCCGTTTGATAAAGAACTCGTATCCGTCAGGGTAAACGTATTGGTTTGTTGTTAAACGCAAAACTAGAGAATGGATTATTTATGCTGTGCTTACCACAGGTATCGAAACTCGATTTTTAGCGTTGTAATTCTTCATGCTTACAGCTGAGCCACTGTAGGGGGGAAGACACAATAAGAAATTTAGGAGTTAACGTTGAAAGCAAATGTGATTTTTAAGAGAGGTCGAGAAGTTCACATGAAATTTCGAAACTATTACACTTACAAAAGTTAAAATGCTGAATTAATTCTTTGTTAAAGATAAATATATTTATTTATATTAAGTTTCATCGTAAAATGTCACAAATTTCAGCCAAATGTAAAGTGAAACATATAGAGTTTCACGGGAAGTATACTTTTATAACTGTAATAGTTTGTTTTGTTTTGAATTTCGCGCAGAATTACACGAGAACCATCTGCGCTAGCCCTCTCTAATTTAGCAGTGAGAGACCAGATGAAAGTCAACACCACTTAATACCAACCCTTGGGCTACTCTTTTGCTAACGAATGGTGGGATTAACCGTCGTATTATAACGCTCCCACAGCTGAAATAGCGAGCATGTTTGGTTGGACTGAGATTCGAGCTCGCGACCCTCAAATCGCGAGTCGAGCGCCCCCTATTCACCCGGCAACGCTGGGCTCGAGTATAATTATAAGCTAATTTTTGTAGAGATATAATTTTATGTGTTATTTACCGCCACGAATATGTTGAAGCGGGTCGTGGGCTAATGTTGCACAATGGGCTAGCTGTGTTATGCCAGCTGCGGAAACTGAAACTCGAATTTTAGTGTCTTTAGTTCTTAGGCTTAGCAGCGAGCCTTGGAAATACCGATTTGGTTCGCATATTTCTTTTATCAGTAACTCAGTACGTTAGCACGCCATGTTTTTAACAAGCTCATTTTATGTTTCTCTTGTATTCCAATGGATGTGAATAAGTTTAAACAGTTAGAATGTTTATTTATTCTGCTTACAACTGTTTAAATATAATGATTTAATATATATATTTATATATATGCATATATACTTTGAAATGTAAGCCTTTGTTCATTTGTTAAGTCTTTCGTAACAGCGAACATTTTTTTTCTGTATCACGTGATAAATCTTGTGTTAATTTTGCGACCCCGGAGACAGCTGATTTATGTATCCACACAATATTGATCATTGCGCGTGTAACACTCTCTCTCTCTCGTGTCCCCACACACGGGATTCATCCCACCGCATTACATACGTGGGATTTTAGTTCCGCTAACAGCAAAAAGAAAAAAAAAAAGAGTAAAAACAAATCTGTCTTTTTTTTTTTTTTTTGGTAACATCTGTTTGTGAATAATTAGGGCGAGAAATTAAAATATTAAAATGGCATTTGTTTTGTGCCGGTAGGGGTAATAGAAATATTCTACGGACAAGGGGATTTATGACGCGGGCTATTAAGTAAAGCATTACTGTTAACGTTTGTCTGCGGTTTCATGTCAGCTGCTTCGCGCATTTTGTGCGGCAATTTGTTAGCTACAGTGGTTGCTTTTCTGCGTTATTAAACCTCGAATTAAAATAACTTTTATGACACAATCTGCGAAGAAACTGAGTTGATTGTGGTATTGACAAAAAGAGAGAGGAAAAGAAAACGTCCACATCGTCTTAAAGACAACTATTGTATTTTGTTTGTTTGTAATTACGGTAAAAACAAACAAACTACGCAATGGGCTATCTGTACTTTTCTAATTACGGGTATCGAAACCCGGATTCTGGCGTTGTAAATCCGCAGACAATAAACAAATTCTTAACACTTGTCTGAATTCCTCGAAGGTTCGGCGGTAAGCTTTAGAAGTTATAATGCTAAAATTCGGGTCTCGATCCTCGCGGCAGACAAACACCTATTATGTCAATTAGGGCGAAAACAAACAAAATTTGTAATATAAACATTGCGAAGCAAACGTACTTGTGGCGGGAAATTTTGCCACGTATTTCAGTATTAAACAAGCAAGGAGAACAAAAAGAATTATAACAGTACCTGTTATGTTCACCTAATTAAGAAATGATTTATATGCTGTATAATGTGAAAATTATTTGTTGTTAAGCGCAAAGCTACACAACTAGTTATTTAAGCTCTCTCAACCGCGGGCATCTAAACCTGGGTTTTAGTGCTATAAGCCTTCAGACTTACCGTTGACCCAGCAAAGGGAAGGGAAGAGAATGAAAACAGTTGTCTTACAAGGTGTGATGGGTTTGGCGTTTCATGGCGCAAAGCAACCAGGCTATCTGTGCCTTCTTACAAGGGTAAAATATAACATTACTAAACTTTAACATACTTCTTACGAGGAGAAGAAATAACATTATTGAATTTTAACGTATTTATTACAAGGGTAAGGCATAACATTCAGTGATGTCGAGAAACCCACTTGTTAAGAATTATATATGCAAAAACGGCTCGTTTGGGTTGAGAAAATATTTTAAATAGAAGAGCGAACAACGTTTCGACCTTCTTCGGTCATCGTCAGGTTCACAATAAATCGTGAACCTGAACCACAATGAGTGTTTAAAACTATTTTAGTTATAGCAAAATATCTTAGTTCTTCTCAAAATGATGGTATTAAGAAACATGCATATTTAAATGCTAAGAATATATATCACAAATAAGCGGCCTAGCATGGTCAGGTGATTAGTGCGTTCGACTCGTAATCTGAGGGTTGCGGGTTCGAATTCTCGTCACACCAAATATGCTTGCTCTTTCAATCCTGGGGGCGTTATAAAGTTACAGCCAATCCCCATATTTGTTAGTAAAAGAATAGCCCAAGAGCTGGTAGTGGGTAATGATTACAATGAATCGTGAACCTGACGATGAAAGAAGGTCAAAACGTTGTTCGTTCTTCTATTTAAAATATTTTCTCAACCCAAACGAGCCGTTTTTGCATATATATAAGGCATAACACTATCGAATTTTAACGTACTTTTTACAAGAATAACGTATATCATTATTAAATGTTAACGTATTTATTACAAGGGTAACACGTAACATTATTAAATGTTAACGTATTTATTACAAGGGTAAGGCATAACAACATTGAATTATAAGGTATTTCTTCAGAGAACAAGACAAAAATATTGATCTTTGAAGTATTTCGTGTTAGGCTATAACGTTTCGCCTGGAAAATACAAAACTTTCGATCGGCTATTTCAGTTTTCAGTTGTTTCAGATAACTTCGAGATTTCTTGCTGCCGTTCCACGAAGGTCTCAGAAGAAAGAAGAGACGTTTTCACGTGAATTTCTATTTTCTCTTGTATTTGGAGTTTACAAGTGACCAATGGCTAGTAGACTATTTTATACGTGTCTCTGTTCGTAAGGGTTGTTCTAATTCCCAGAAGATCGTTAGTCAGTTTACGGCCAACCTTCTCGTAGCGTCATTCCTTACCTGGAATTATATCAACCACGTTGATCGGATGGACTGATAAGTTTATTGCACGTGCTTCACGTAGAGGGCATGCGCACATAGTTTCAAGTTGAGAATTTGAAAACAGTGTGTTATCTTACTTCGAGCTCTGAAGTGCGGGAATCCGAATACATATTCTGTATTACCAATATCCACATGTCTTCCTAAAACTACCCTAATGGGGTCAGCAACACACAACCTCTCAATTTTCTAGCCTGATGACAGTAACGATTTAGGATATCCATACCTAATCACAGTTTAACTTATTTGGAATTTCCAAGCTATTAAGGTTAATGGATTGGGCAGTTGTTACTTAATTACAGATTATGGGACACTCTGATAGTAATCAACACTCCACGTGGATTGTACATGTTCTTCATATTAACAACAAAACGAATTTAAACGGCTTGGTGCAACAAAATAAATTTGCCTTGTTGTTTATAAGTATATATATATATATCGTCAGCACCTTGTTGTTTGTAATTATATATATATGTCGTGAGCACCTTGTTGTTTATAAGTATATATATATATATATCGTCAGCACCTTGTTGTTTATAAGTATATATATATATCGTCAGCACCTTGTTGTTTATAAGTATATATATATATCGTCAGAACCTTGTTGTTTATAAATATATATATATATCGTCAGCACCTTGTTGTTTATAATTATATATATATATAATTTTACTGAATTTAAAGACGGTTTCAACCATAATATTCACGTTGTAACTCAAGTAATGATAAAGTGTGCTTTAAAAGCAATAATTCCAGTGCAAGTCCAGTAATGATAAACCCTTAAGAGTAGTAATTCGAGTCCAGTAATGGTGAGCTCTGCCCTAAATATCGCCATTCTAGTGTAATAAAGTAAGCCTGAGAAGCATCATGAGAGATTTAGCTGAGATAAGTTTTCAGTTTAATTGGATAAGTTTTAGTTTTGCTTCAGAGATCTTCATTATTTCAGGCCCCCTAGTGGCACAGCGGTATGACTGCAGGTTCACATCGCCAGAAATTGGGTTTCGATACCCGTGGTGAGTAGAGCGCAGATAACCCATTGTGTGGCTTTATGCTTAATTCTAGGTACACATTATTTCAGTTAAGCCTGAGTAAGACACAACAAAGTGCTCGTGGTTTGTGACACTTATGACACATTTGTTTTGTTTTTTTAGCCTAAACAGGTGTGTAATTCATAATGACCCAAAATTTTTAAAATTCTTTACATACGCCCCCCAGTGGCTCAGCGGTATGTCTGCGGATTTACACGCTAAAATCCGGGTTTCGATACCCGTGGTGGGCAGAGCACAGATAGCCCATTTTGTAGCTTTGTGCTTAATTCAAAACAACAACAACTTCTTTACATATATGAACACACTGACGCGTGTACATGTTTTCACAGTAGCGGTTGGGTTTCTTTTGAATTTCGCGCAAAGCTACACAAGGGGTATCTGTGCTAGCCGTCCATAATTTAACAGTGTAAGGCTAAAGGGCAGGCAGTTAGTCATCACCACCCACCACCAACTTTTGGACTACTTTTAACAATGAATAGTGGGATTGATCGTGACATTGTGACGGCCCCACGGCTGAAAGGGTGAGCGTGCTTGGGGGATGAGGACTCGAACCCGCAACCCTCAGATTACAAGTCATTGCCCTAACTACCTGGCCATGCTTGACCCTGACATTAGCGAACTATGTTGTTATTTTGTAATTCATGAGCAAAATAAGCTTCCAAGATTTATATAGAACGGAATGAAACCTTAACCCAGTAATAAATAAAGCTGATTTAATATACTCAAATAAACAAGCGTTTATTCACCCTTTGAATATCAGCTCTGTATTAACTTGTTGGTGCTCTAATTACTTGTTGTACCGGGTCAATCCCTCAGATAGTGTTGTGTTTTAACTCACAGAAGATGTCAATGTTGAGCAATATGGTTCTATTTCATGTAATAAGGTACTGAATTTAATTGAGTGAAGATTTGACAGTAAATAGAATTATGCCCTTTCTGTAGCGACTTTGGAAACGGCTACACGTGACATCATTGCTTGCACGTGTGTTCATAGCTCTGTTCAATTGCTAGTGCAACTGTCATCTTTAATTTGTGACCAAACAAATAAAAAGCGAACCTTTTTCTTTGTTTAATATTTTTGTTCATATCAGTTAGAGTTTGAAACTTTGTTTGTTTCCTACTCTTCGTCCTGTTATGCGTGGTTATCTTTCATGCCTGAAAAAAACACTATTTGTTAAATAGTTTCAGTCATGCAAGGAAGAGCTTAGTCTGAAAACCTGTTTTTTAGTTCCAGGAAAACTACGAGGTGACTTAAATGTCATAACTTCTGGGAACACCAGACCCATCCATCAAAGCTTTTGTCTTATGGTGCTACAGAGACCATCCGGCCTATCTTCCAAAGGTACTTTCTAAGAATAATGTTACAGGGACCTCTCAGTCTATCCTACAAATCTACTTTCTTATGGTGCTACTGAGACCATCGGCCTATCTCTCAAAGGTACTGTTTCATAATACTACAGGACCATCTGGCATATCTCTCAAAGGTACTGTTTCATAATACTACAGGACCATCTGGCATATCTCTCAAAGGTACTGTGTTATGGTGCTAAAAAGCCATCTGGACTGTCTTCCAAAGGTAATTTCTAAGAATAGTGTTACAGGGACAACCCCAGGCTGTCCTCCAATTCAACTATCTTATGGTGGTATAGGAACCACCCCAGACTGTTCTCCAGATATACTATTTTATGGTGGTACAGGGACCACCTTACACTTTCCTCCAGATCTAATATCTTATGGCGGTACAGGGACCTCCCAGTCTACCCTCCAGATCTACTATCTTTTGGTGGTACAGGGACCTCCCAGTCTTCCCTCCAGATTTACTGTCTTATGGTGGTACAGGGACCACATTACACTGTCCTCCAGAACTACCATCTTATGGCTGTATAGGGACCATTTTAGGCTGTCCTCCAGATCTACTATCTTATGGTGGTACAGGGACCATTTCAGATTGTCCTCCAGATCTACTGTTTATGGTGGTACAGGGACCACATTACACTGTCCTCCAGAACTACCATCTTATGGCTGTATAGGGACCACATTACACTGTCCTCCAGAACTACCATCTTATGGCTGTATAGGGACCACTTTAGACTGTCCTCCAGATCTACTGTTTTATGGTGGTACAGACTGTCCTCCTGATGTATTTTATGTTCAAGACGCAACATATCACTTTATAATGTCTTGTTTCACCCATAAATTAAGTCCTTTAATTTAAAATATTATACTAAAATTAATTCGAGAAACAACATTTCTAACTGAAAATTTTTTTCATAATGTGACGGTCGGCTTTCAGTGGGTTCTGGCAAAAAAAAACCTTGACAAATGGGATTCTTTACATAATATTATAGCTACATATCAGATGTCTGTGTGTGATTTTCACACACTTCCTTTTTATTTTATCGTGCGTATTATGGAAATACTAAGCAAAAACAAAGTCAGTGTTCGGTCCGCCAACTTGAATTCGGGAAGCATTTCTTCTTTTTTTTTAGGGGTGACTGTATCTGTCACACTTTATAATGATTTAAAGTACCTCTGTCATTAATATGGGAATAGTTGTATTGAATGACTGGTGAATAATACTGAAATACCACAAACCCGATAGGATATTACTTTGAATTTAAAACAGCGAGAACTTATCAGAGTTAAAGCTGTTGAAAAAACGATAAAACAACCCATCGTGCTTTATTCAATCGATATTTTTACTCTTATCACATTTTATATTCTTGGTTCCAGGCTAGACGATCTCACACTGCGTCTTATTTTAGGCTTATTATATCAACATTCACTACACTTATAAGGTTGCATATCACCTCTTCCAGCACAAACCCATTCACTCCCGTCACTAAAATCGAAACGGGAATACAGTAACCGAACTCTTCTATCTGGATAAATGCATTTTAGGTTTCATGACTCCTCCTATTTCGAGAAATTAATCGTGATGTTACACACATTGGCTCTTATTCAGGTTAGATATATGTAGGTACGTATGTGTTTTTAAAGTAAAAAATGATTACATATATATATAAATACGTTGAAGTTTTTTTTCACATGGCAGCACAATCAATATTATCATCAAAGTTTGTATGTTATTAACTTGTTATAATACTTTGTATAACAATTCAACATGGTGTGGATATCTTTAGGGAAAAAAACCTAATGCTACTCTAATACCACCTCTGATCATAAAATGTCATTTCAGACAGTCCCCTTAATATCCTTTTTCCAATGACATCCCATGAACCATTCACCAATACGCTGAACTGTTTTCACACTAATCCAAACTTGTCTCTGGGTCTCGTAAAGTGAGTGACCAGCGGCCAGCTGCAACATTGTTAAGTTGACCAATTATTAGTTTAAGAACATTTTTCGTTACTTAAAAGCCCTCTCGTGGTGACTTTACGAGCTCTGCTCATCTGATCGACTACATTAACGAGACACGTTTCTTATGATACGAGTAACATTAGACAGATACGTGGACAACTTACTGTCTTCGATCATGTTTTATTTTTCTGGTTGAAGGTGACTCCTCCAATCGTGCTCTTAAGCAGTAAACAGTCTTTTCCTAATGTTATAGCCCTGATGCCTTTAGAAGCTTACAGAGCTTGTTACCTCATGTGATTCAGCAATCCAGGAAAACGAAACCAAAACCCAATCACACAAAGTTACTTATAAAACGTATTTATTAGTTTCAATATCATTAAAAGTAGGCCATCTTTATAGGGGAATGAAGTTTAAGTTTTTACTGTTTTAATTTTCTAAAGTTTGTTTGCAATTAAACACAAAGCTACACAAAAGGATATCTACGCTCTGCCCACCACCGTATCGAAACCCAGTTTCTTGCGATGCAAGTCTGCAGACCAACCGTTGTGCTACTGGGGGCTTTATACCTATTAAATTGACCATGATTTCAGATAGATGCAAACGAGATAATAATAATACACAGATTTTCTTGACCCTAGACTTAATAATGGACACTCGCCGGGCTTTTAAATACATTTTTATTGAACTGTAGGCCGGGCATGGCCAGGTGGTTAATGCACTAGACCCGTAATCTGAATGTCGCGGGTTCGAATCCCCGTTGCACCAAAGATGCCCACCTTTTCAGCCGTGGGAGCGTTATAATATTACGGTCAATCTTACCATTCGTTGATAAAAGAGTAGCCCAAGAGTTGCCGGTCTAGCTTTGTGAACAGTTATAAACAAACAAAACGCAGTGTGACCTCACTGTAATCCACATAAATGTTGTTCATTTATTTGTTTTTGTCCATACTTAATAAAGGCATAACTAGTGTTAGGTCTAAATGAAATGGGCTTATAGATTTTGGTGTCTGAGATTAGAACTGTTATTCGAGTAATATTTTATTTTTAAAAAGTTTGGTTTGGTTTCGGTTTTGAATTTCGCGTAAAGCTACACGAGGGCGACCTGCGCTGGATTTTTTTTTTTATCCAATTCTAAGTTCCAAAGATCGAAATAATAAAACCAAATAGAATTTAAATATTTCCAATAATATAATACCTTAGTGATTGAAACCCAGCAGTATGTAAGTGTCACAAGGACACGTCGTCTGTTTGTTTACAGTTAAGCACATTCTAGCGTTGTAAATCTGTAGGCATACCGTTATGCCACGAAAAGTTCCACGACTGTAAAATATTGAAAATAAGGACATTCTAGAATGCTGTGATCTGTCTATCTTTCTACTAGATAGACAGATAGATAGCTTCGACATTTTGTATTGCCCATATGTTTATTAAAACCTAGAAGATGGGAATGCATAATGATCGAGAATAGCTTTTATTCAACAGCGAGAATAAACAGGACACCATCTGGATGGAGGTGTTCATATTTCTACTTACGAGAAGTAGGAAATACCAAGACTAACACCCTAGGAATATGTGATATCTAGAATTAAGCACAGTCGTATAGATATATATATAAACGCAATATTTTAAAATATTTACATTTATCGTCCTATAGGATATATGATAAACTTACGTTCATTTAAAAAGCTCGTGCTGCAGGATTATCCTTCACGTAATTGTTGAAAATTCTGTCTATAAATTTCAAAGTTTGTGTATAATAAATGATTTACAATTTTTATTTCTTACAGTTCTATCTTTCTATAGTTATTCTTTAAATTCCTATCCAAAAAAATACAATCACAGCGTCTTAGAGAGGTATGTTCCTGATGTTAGAATCTTCAACAATTTACGAGGTTTGGACATTTTCTCCTGATACAAGCCCTTAACGACTGAGCTAAACTGGTTTTATAAGTTCCAGTGTTAAAACTAATTGGCTTTAAATCGTTTAGTAGCTTTGATATAAATAAATAAAAACCAACAACTACCAACAAATCAAAATTTGTTGAAATTCAGGACATCGATTTATATTACCATAAAAATACACAAATACCTCCTTTCGTGTTTTTTTAAACCATCCCAGGCTGTTTGTCATTCTTTTGACGCTGTAAAAGTAGCTGTAAATTATGCATAATAAGCCATTAGCAAGCTTAGAAGAAAAATATTTTCTATTTTGTACGTAAACACACACACAGAGCTATCAAACTTTTTCGTTAATGACCGTTACCTCGTTTCAAGTGATTTTCATTACATGTTTTAATTTTCGTAAAAGGGTTTTCGCTGAAATTTCACCGCGGACAAGGTCATGATTAATCCGATTACACAGTTTAATTTGCATTTAAGCAACTTGTGATACGGAACGTTTTCTCAGTTGCCGACCCTACGTTGCTAACGAAGTCGTCACGTTCTTTGCGTTGCTCGTGTTACGAGAGGCCGCGTTTTTTTGTTTTTTTTTGTGAAAACCTCAGCGAGCGAGGGCAAAATAGAAAAAGGATTGAAAAAGCTTTCGTTTGAAACTTTAATGGATTGTAATCGGTCTTTAAACAAAATGGTTGTCTGCGAGTTACAGTGGGAAAAGCTTTTAGTTTGACAAACGACTGTACAACAAATTGTGCCTGATAGTTAAGCTGAGAAAAGCATTAATGGGCAGTGGAGTGATTTTAATTTAAAAGTAACGTTTTCCCGAATAAAAATAAGCCAAGTGGTGTGAAAGAAAAAAAAAACTCCGACTTTACTTATTAGATTAGATTTTTAACGTAGGTTCAATGATTTCAATGATTTTATAATCGCGGTTCTCAAATCTTACTAGCAAAGAGATGTTTTTATTTGTTGTTGTTTTTTTTAAAGAAGGCTTTAAAAAGAGAGACAAAAGTGCCAATAATATATTTAGTATTTCAATGAACAATAACTTACGAAAACTTAATGGTTTGAACGGTTAAGAAAAAAAATGTTTTTTTTTCAACACTTATCTATATAAAAAAAGATTATATTAGTGGTTTCCAAACTTTTTCACGGACGACAGACACCCTAGCCCGCTTCACTTAAACCGGATTATTGGCCCTAAGCTTTTAAACTTTAATCCCCTCCCTCGAGACAAAACCTCTACGTGCAGTACATTTGTAGTCATAGCTTTAGGCCTCCTGATTAGTGTGAGACCCTAATCCCCGTGCCTTAATCAGGGGTTACTTATCCCCAGTGGCACAGCGGTACGTTTGTTTGTTTGTTTTGTTCTTTTAGGATTTCGCACAAAGCTACTCGAGGGCTATCTGTGCTAGCCGTCCCTAATTTTTCAGTGTAAGACTAGAGGGAAGGCAGCTAGTCATCACCACCCACCGCCAACTGTTGGGCTACTCTTTTACCAACGAATAGTGGGATTGACCGAAACATTATACACCCCCACGGCTAGGAGGGCGAGCATGTTTGGCGCGACTCGGGCGCGAACCCGCGACCCTCAGATCACAAAGCGCAAGCCTTAACGCGCTAGGTCATGCCAGGCCGAGATGTGCAAGAATATACACGAAAGTTTTAACTTAAACAGTTGTTAAAATCATATAATGGCAAAGCTCTGATTGGGCAAAGAAGACAGCAGGAAGTGTGACGTCGGAGTGGTTCAACATATTGCTTTTAGTTTGCTTGTTTAGAGTTAAGCACAAAGCGACACATTAGGTTAGCTATGCTTTGTTCACCACAGGCATCGAAACTCGGTTTCTAGCGTTGTAAACGCAGAGACACACTGCTACGCCTGTCACCAAATGCAGTGTTTTCACAGAATTAAAGAGCATTTTAATGGCTTGACACTAATTGACTCGAAATTAGTTCTTAAAGTATCCACCAGGGAGATCTATCATATACTCTGTGAAGAACATTTCGATTGGATCAGAACTGTGTGTTAGAATTGTATTACTGGGTTGTGTGACGCAAAGCCATACAACTGGCTATGTGCACTATATCCACCGCAGAGAATCGAACCCCTGAATTCAGTATTGTAAGTTCAGAAACTTACCGCCGACTTCACCATAGAACTATTTGACTTTAAGCATAACGTTTATTAGAGTTTTAACGCAACGTTAATTATTTAAGTTATAATTTTCATACTCATGCAGATCGATTGTCCTCAGCTTGGCCAGGTGGTTAAGGCACTCGACTCGTAATCCGAGGAGAACAGGTTCGAATCCCCGTCACACCAAACATGCTCGCTCTTTCAGCTGTGAGGGCGTTATAATGTGACGGTAAATCCCACTATTCGTTGGTAAAAGAGTAGCTCAAGCGTTGGCGGTGGGTGGTGATGACTAGCTGCCTTCCCTCGAGACTTACACTGCTAAATTATGGACAGCTAGCGCAGATAGCCCTCGTGTAGCTTTTCGCGAAAGTTAAAAGAAACCAAATCAAATCAGATCGATTGATTACATGTAGATTGATATTTGGATCATCTATTAGGTGTTGGTAACTTGAAAACAAAATTTCCAGAGTCACGTGAGAAACGGTGACGTTTCCACTATTCTGAATAAAAAGTTGGTGTAACAGTTAACACATTTTCCTCTCGGTAGGTGGACTTTATATAATTTTAGGGTTAGTGACAATGATAAAAACACATTTTTTGCGCAATTAATATTTATTTCAATTGAACACTGGGATGGTTGGTGTACATTCCTGACAATATTTCCAGGTTCGAAGCTAAGCCCAAAGTACACAGACAGTAGGCTATCTGTACTGTGCCCACCACAGATATCGAAACCCGATGTATAGTGTGTAATGTCCGCATAAGGAGGACAATAATAATGTATGATAGAAATGTTTTATAATTGTGAAAAGTAGAAAGCAGCGACGATTTCATTTTAGCATATCAAACGTTTGTTCTAAAACGTGAAATACAGATTTAGATTTTTTTTATTTTGGAAGAGAAACGAAGCAATATTTTTTGCCATATACAAAAGAAAACAAACCAACAAAAACAGTTGAAATGTGAAATGCAACAACTGACCCAGGTTTAGGAAACAATCAATCTAAGTTTTTGTTGTTGTTGTTTTGAATTAAGCATAAAGTTACATGATGGGCTATCTGTGCTTTGCCCACCACGGGTATCGAAACCCGGTTTTTAGCGTTGTAAGTCCGCAGGCATACCGCTGAGCCACTGGGGAGCAATCGAGTTTTAATATTTGAGGATTTCGCCGAACGTTATTGCTGATCAGGATGAAAGGACCCGGAATGGCCAGGTGGTTAGGGTGGTCGACTCGCAACCTGCAAGTTCGAATTCTCGTCTCAGCAAATATGCTTGTCCTTTTCAGCTCTGTGGGCGTCATAACGTCACGGCCAATCCCACTATTCGTTGTTAAAAGACTAGCCCAAGCGTGGTGATGACTAGCTGCCTTCACTCTAGTTTTACACTGCTAAATTAGGGACGGCTAGCACAGATAGCCCTCGAGTAGCTTTGTGAGAAATTCCAAAACAAACAAGTTCATACATAACTTATTAATTCTGAACCTATGGATTTCTTCCTCGTTGAAACAGCGGGAATTCTACAGGTTCGATTTCCTTAGATGGACATAGTAGATTACCCGATATGACTTTGCTATGAAAACACACACACACACACACACCATATTGAGTTTTAATTAACGATGAATCTGTGTTAATCGTTGTTTTACAATTATATATTTCTTTGCTAATTTTGAATAGGTTTAAAAATCTAGATGCATTAATTAGTTGTTGTTTTTTTTTGTTTTTTATATTATGGAACAACTTTTGAACAATATCTCTATAATTTAGACCTAAAGCTGCTCCGTAACAGCATAGCGGTAAGTCTGCGGAACTTACAACGCTAAAAAAAAATCGTGTTTTCATACCCGTCGTTGGCAGAGCAAAAATTGCTCATCGTGTAGCTTTAGGCTTAACTACAAACAAACAAACAAGGCCTAAGGTTATTATTACAAAACATTCTTGTGACAACGAATTTAAATTGTTTTTAAAAGATCTTCACTGAGGAATATTTCTTTATTGTGAACGAGGATTTTTATCGACAGTTACATCTGAAATTAACACAGACAGCAATGTTTCAGTATCTCAGGCTGACACAACTTTTTTCCTGAAAGCCTAAACAGAACAAAATTCAAAGTTTCATTCTCTTCCAATGTTTTATTTCCAGGTGATCACTGGCCTGAGAAAGCCACCCGTCTAACAGTCTGGACTCAATAGACCATAAAAACACGAAGACGGTCTATAAATTGGTGGTAACATTAAAGTTATGGCTTCTAACAATAATTAAACTCTAGAAATGTACATGTAAGAACTTTAATTCTCAAAATCTGTGTTAAGGGGATTTTCTAATAAAAATAAACGAGGGATGAAACGTTTGCATTTTCTCATGTCAAAATTCTATGTCAAAAGCAGTAAATTTAAAGTTGAAAACTAATATATCCTATCGTGTGAAAAGTTTAATATATTTGAACAGGCTCGAATCCCTGTCACAGCAAACTCACTACCTTCTCTGTAATCTTTCAGTGCTATACGAGGAACGGCTAACGCAAATAACCCTCGTGTAGCTTTGTACGAAATAACAACAACTATTTATATAATAATCTTACGGTTTTAATTGAATATTTTTCAATTTGCTCTTTTGTTTAAAAAGCATTTAAGGACAGTAATTTCCAGTTTAATTTTTATCGCGTTTCATTTTAAGACGAGCAGTACGCGGCTCAGTGCTCAACGTGCTCTGAATTCGAGGACTGATGGTTTGTTATCCATAACCGCCCCGAACTTTGGGTTCGTGTGTGCGTTATAAGAGTGATGATCAAATCCCACAATTCCACAATCACCCCATGATGTGGTAGGAGATACTGTTGATAAGGCATCTTCTTTCCAGTCTGCTAGTCGAAACAAGTGGGCCTGGCATGGCCGAGCGCGTTAAGGCGTGCACTCGTAATCCGAGGGTCGCGGGTTCGCGCCCGCGTCGCGCTAAACATGCTCGCCCTCCCAGCCGTGGGGGTGTATAATGTGACAGTCAATCCCACTATTCGTTGGTAAAAGAGTAGCCCAAGAGTTGGCGGTGGGTGGTGATGACTAGCTGCCTTCCCTCTAGTCTTACACTGCAAAATTAGGGACGGCTAGCACAGATAGCCCTCGAGTAGCTTTGTGCGAAATTCCAAAAACAAACAAACAAACGAAAGAAATAACAGCTATGCGCAATAATGCAATAATCGGAAACGAACAAATTACTTCGAAGACTACAAAATACTTTTTCATCTCCACTTGGAGGAACTGACCACCAATAATTGTTAATCGTTTTGAAAGAAGGGGAACAAATGGATTAAACATAATTACAGTAATCCTCTCGGATCTTTGAAACGCTACTTTTAAAACGCACGGCTTCTCGAATTCAGTGTAGACACCTTTGTGTTAATCCGATAACCGTAAGAGTATGTAGAATCCGCTGAAGACACGGATTGAAATGACTTACAGAACGTCATCAGTTCTGATGAATCGGATGGAGAAAAAAAAAACTTGGCTTTTTTGTATTTTTATATTTATTACAATAAGTCTTACAGCAAATAAAACAGAAAAAACTGAGCAATAGTTATTTCTAAAGTGCTTTTCGTTTTGTTGTGTTTCTCTGACAATGTGTAGTTAACGAAAATGGAAAGTATCCGGCGACACTTAACCATTTCTATCCATTTCAAATATACGGAACAAGACTGAGTTTCTGGAGTTTTTCCGGCAACTGGCTTTAACCATTCGTGTAAAACTGTTTGTCGTTGACGGACTATGATGACGACGTTCCCGTCCTTATTAATGCGAGCACTGCACCCGCTCTTACGACACGTGACGAAATATCGTTTCCGTGTTTTCACGTAACCCAAAGCGCGTGCTTTTTCTGCATTCTGCATTCGAGTCCTCATTTACCGAAATGATAGTAGCGGTTCTTAGACTAACCCCAGTTTCCAGTATTATAGATCGAGGTTTGATCCACTTTAGATCGGCCATTTGTTTTGGAGAGCTTCGTCAGAGGATCGTGGTCTCAAAGGCACCGGATTTATGGGATCCAAAAAAACATTTATCTCAATTGCTAGTTACACAATCTTTGAGCAAAGAACCCAATCTTCAATCGTTAGAATACTTTCTGTAAGTTGGTGGCTTGAAGAGACATCAGTTTTCGACTTGTATATATTAAGCTAAGCTGTCATTATCAAAACACCAGAAGTGTATTTTTTCTTAAAACTGAAGCACTAAAACAGTCAGTTAAGTAAATCATGACCTATGATATCGATTAATAAACCCAGAACGAGTTGTCTGTTTGGAATAAAAACTCTCGAAAGTAAAGTTCAAAATATTCAACCATTGTTTTATTAACCTGTTTGTTGTTTCCATGGTGATATGCCACTCTGGCGACGAAAGAAAGAAACAGAAATTGGCCTGCTGGAAAATATGTTTAAATCTAAATTCCCAATTGGAATAAGTCAAATCATTTAATACGTAATTGTTAGAAAGTAAAAACCAAATATTTTGTTAAAGAAGGCTTCAAAATTTACGAAATATTGACAAAAATTATAATCCTTTATACTCAAAATCTTGCACGCCAGATATCATGAAAGTTAAACTAAAAACTTATATGCCACTTTTATTTCACATCTCACAAAGCCTCAGTGTCTGTGTTTTGTCTGGTTAAAGAGCCCGCGAAGACTGTTTTCTCGCATGACGTTTGGAAAATTTCGCCATTAACCCTAAAATTACCGACAGCAGCTTCTGTCAGTTTATTTGTTACATATTTTACTGCTTGTATATAATTTTTACAATTCAAATGTATTTATAGTCTCAGTTTCTTTGAACTAGGGGCCTGGCATGGCCTAGCGCGTAAGGCGTGCGACTCGTAATCCGTGAGGTCACGGATTCGCGCCCGCGTCGCGCCAAACATGCTCGCCAAAGAATAGCCCAAGAGTTGGCGGTGGGTGGTGATGACTAACTGCCTTCCCTCTTGTCTCACACTGCTAAATTAGGGATGGCTAGCGCAGATAGCCCTCGTGTAGCTTTGCGCAAAATTAAATTGGAAAACCTTCACATTTTTAAGTATATATATTTCGAAATTCTTTAAGCACCAAATTGCACGTGGGTTCATAACGTTCTTGTTTACATGGTTTCTAAAAGAAACATACTGTAAATACTGCAAGTAATCCAACCTTTTACTGTTTTATTTCATTACTCATTATACATAGAAAATAATTAAAATATTGGCCACCTCTTGACGCCAAGTGTCGTGAAACACAAAAACATCAAGTCACTCAACATGACGTAATATTTGGACCCCATCGATAGTGAAAGGAATGTAAACAAGTTAGAAGTAAAAACTTGAACTTTAAGTCTAGAAACTGGACTTCCTTCTCAAACTGAGAGTGGGAATACGTTACCATCCCTCAGTAGGAGAAAGCGAAGTGTATGGACTTACAACATTAAAATCCTAGGTTCGACTTCCTGTGATGAACGCAGTAGAGAACCGAACGTGACTTTGCTGAAAAACACGCAATAGGCTATGATTTTTATATCTTTAAAATGTGTGTTATTAAAAAGTAAAAATAGCATCCGCGAAAAGTTTGTTTCGTTCACGTGCTTTTACGTATTCGTCTTAAAGTTTCTGCTTTCTTATTGATTTAAATCAAACATAAATTCGTGAAAAATATTATAGTATTAAACAGACAGGAAAAACAAACAACATATGTCTTTGTTATTTACAATTAACTGAGCTATACAGGAAAGTATTTTCGAATAAAATGGCATGATGGTTTTACATGCTACAGATTTGGGTTCGAAATCCGTTCAGGGCACAGAGATCTTAAAAATATTCCCAGAGAAATATGAAATTTTATCATTGTAATTGTTCTGTACACTTACAAGGTACATGCGTCTCATGTATATGTACATTAATATTTACATTCATACTGGTAAGTAGCCCTAACTAATGCAAACATTTTGTAATGTTTACAATAAATCAATTTCATCGTTTTTAGATCGATTATAAAGAAAAATAGACATAAACATTAACAGCCAAACTGGTCTAAGACTCGTGACTTAACAAAATAGTAATATATTTATATATATAATATATACACGTGTGCTCTTTGTTGTTTAGCGCTGAGCTGCACAATGAGCTATCTGTGATGGCCTCACCTTGGGGCTTAAACCTCATACTACATTGGTATTATAAGAACCCAACTTTATTACTGAGACACTGGGAGGCATTATATAATCTGAATTATTTTTTTTAAAAAAGTCATATTTTACTTTTTTCCACAAACTGCCACGAGATGTCAGGGCAGTAGCACCAATGAAATTATTACCAGCTTTAGGACCAAAAAAACTACCGTTCTATGGTTATCTTTCTTTGTAAAAAACAGTTCCGAATGGAAAAGTTGTAAGTAGACTGGACGGAACCACTTTTAGCGTGAAGTTGTGCCATCAAAATGTAATATGTCTTTTAACTAAACCAAAACTTGGAAACGTCGAAGAATACAAACTTTATGAACGTTGTAACTTTACTAAAATATTGTTATTTATACTTTGTACTTTAGAAAAACAAACATACAGACTGATATTAACATTTTTTTTTGTAAAACACTTGTAGCGTCTTCGTTATCTCAGTATGATGTAATGTCAAAGCAGAATTAGTTTTAATGTCGTCTTTAGGGCGTAGTTTAATTGTTAGTATTTGGGGAAAAGAAGGTCAGCGATTTACCTCACTGATATAAGCTTCTCACAGCTGTATTAAGTGCTGTCCACTGTTTAGTGAAAATATGAAGTAAACAACTGGCAACCCCATGGGTACCAACACAATTAAGTTTCTCTGCTCATTCAGTCACTTAGAGGTTTTCTTTTTTCTTTTAGCAAAGCCACAACGGGCTATCTGCTGAGCCCACCTAGAGGAATCGAACCCCTGATTTTAGCGTTATAAATTCGAAGTGTACTAGCGGGGTACCAGTCATTTAGTGGGAAAAATATTATTTTTTGTGTGCACTTTTACTTTATATAATTTTATATAACTTATAGAGGTCAACAAATGTTGTCCAGCGTGGCTTGACAATAGGTGAGAAAAATTCCATGTTTACTGAGATAAAACAACTTGATTGTCAACTTTTTTACATGCCACATGTTTAACAATCCCTTGAAATTCAAGTTTCCTTTGATTTTTCTGAGTATGTTTTGTGTATCCTACATAGGGTGGTCAGATTGTACGACGAAAGTATCTAACATATTTACATAACATATAGGGGAGCAGGTCCCCACCTCCTGTTGTTTACCTTCTTTATTATCCGAGTTAACGTTTTTCGTACTTAATTGGATTGTTTTTGAAAATTGAAAAATGCTACTTACTATTTTCTCAATATTTTGTAATTTTATGTACAGATGTTTACAAAACAATTCATAAGATAATGAATAAAAAAAAGGGCATATGTCTCCATAAATGGCCAGGAATGATATAATGGTTAACGTGTCGGGCTGCAGATGGAAGAGTTCGGAGTTCGAATCTTGATGCCTCTGACTTCACTCTGCACTTTCAGCTGCGGGTTCAAAGAGCGGAAAAAAATTCTTGTTAAAGTGAGTGTTGCTGACCAAACGTTCTTTATTTACTGGTCAGTAGTCTTACAGGTCTCTAGCCTGACTTTCTTTACCAGAGAGTAAGTAGTCTTACAGGTTTCTAGTCTGACTTTCTTTACCAGTGAGTAGTCTTACAGGTCTCCAAACTGACTTTCTTTATCGATCAGTAGTCTTCCAGATCTCTAGTCTGACTTTCTTTACCAGAGAGTAAGTAGTCTTACAGGTTTCTAGTCTGACTTTCTTTACCAGTGAGTAGTCTTACAGGTCTCCAAACTGACTTTCTTTACCAGTGAGTAGTCTTACAGGTCTCCAAACTGACTTTCTTTATCGATCAGTAGTCTTCCAGATGTCTAGTCTGACTTTCTTTACCGGTCAGTAGTATTCCAGATCTCTAGTCTGACTTTCTTTACCGGTCAGTAGTATTCCAGGTCTCTAGTCTGACTTTCTTTACCGATCAGTAGTCTTCCAGATCTCTAGTCTGACTTTCTTTACCGGTCGGTAGTATTCCAGTTCTCTCGCCTGACTTCAAGCTCGTGTACGAATAAATAAAATGTTGTTTTGTGTTAAGGATTGCAATTCTTATTTTTTGAAAATAAAGTTTCATTGGTCGATATTTCCATAGGAACTGTCTGCAGTATATACATATATATATCGATATTTCCATAGGAACTGTCTGCAGTATATATATATATATATATATCGATATTTCCATAGGAACTGTCTGCAGTATATATATATATCTGCTCGTTCGCTCTGCTTTCCAATGTTGTAAACTTTATTAAACTCTTTTTTTTTTAATTTTACAACGAATAGTAGGATTAGCCGTGACATTATAACGCTCCGATGGCTGAACGGGCGTTCCTTTTCTTCTTTACACCTTAATGAATACTAACCCTGAATACTAAACCTAAAAACCTGACAACAAAAACTGAAACACTGTTAAATACAGTAACTACTCTCCCATCCCCTTGCATTATTATCTTTCTTATAAAATAATGTGGTGTTCGACATAAACTGACTAATTTCGATAAATAACTGTACAGGCTATTTAACAAGCATTCACAAGCTTATGATAAAATTTTGTGAATCGAAATACACTACGTGGCGCTGATTTCCTCATACTCTGATGCACGACCCAGTTAACAGAGAACCAGAGTATAGTTCCTCACCCCTACCTCGCGTTGTTTCAGGTGAGGACACACGGGAAAACGTCAGTGGCCAACAATTGTGGGAATCACAAAGTGACTTAGTGATTTATCCTACTGTGAAGGAAGTTAAGTCCCGTATATAACAAGAACTGTGATGCAAGAACAAAACAAGACGACTGCTGCAAGTTTAGGCTAATATATATGAACCGGTAGCCAGTCAACCACCAGTGGAAGGGCCAGATGGGGGCTATAAGTCCAGTAAATGAAGAGACGCGTGAAAAAGACCCCGCCAATGGGTAGTTCGAAACCTAGTACTTAAAAACGTAGGTGTGTCTGACTCACTAACAGTTTTTGTTGTTCTTACTCTTAACTGTTTGCTCCGTAAGGCTTTTATAAACTGTTTTTCAAGGGCATTGACATGCTATTTGCTGCTGACGAGCGGGGACATTGAAGAGGGGGCCGGTCTTTGTGGTCCGTTTGGTGCCCTAGTTTAGCTCCTTCACCAAGTTTGACTCAACGCCTTCACTGAATCAAAGTGCCCACTGAGCCGAGTAATTGCTTCATTCGGGCCATGTAACAACCGGAGACCCATCCCCTTACAGCCAACATCTGCCTGCTGGGCGCGATGTTCACGAGGCACCTATTTTAAAGTTGAGGTGGAGGGGAGGTTGGGTTGATGAGTGTCCAGATGCCGGAATGGAAGGCAACATACTCTTTTCAAGTATCCTCTATCGATAGTACAGTGGAAATGAAAAACTGATTTACCCCCGAACCCGAGTAACTGTTAATACAAGATCGAAGCACCTCGGTTATTAACTCCTTTCGTACAACACATATAACCGCATTTAAATACTCTTTTATACACTGCTGTTTCCCGTTTAACATGCTTGTTTCGCTTTTTTATTATTTTTGCGCAAACCATGATTCTAAACAACGGCACCTACCACCAATTCTTCGATTTACTCTTTCCAGACCCCTATAATAGGGTTTGACTGTCACTTTTATAGCACATCCACAATCGCAAAGTAAGAAAAAAAAAGCAAGATTTTCCGGTAACGGGACGCGTACCTTGAATTTCGAAATTCATAGTCTGGGCGCGTTACCCACATGGCTTCTATTTAGAACAATCTTATGTGGGATTAAACTGGTGAAATATTTAATGCACGTTGAATTGCCTTCTCTTTAATTTTCACTTTTGTGATGATTTTTAAAGTTTATTGTAACTTACCTCTTTTTGATCTCAAGCAAAGAAGCGAGGAATGAAGTCCGTGACAGCGACTCCTGGAGGCTTTATTTGGTTGCGACAGACAAGAGTTACTACATTATTATGAAATACGGTGCAGTCTGGAAGTTTTGACACTCAACAGAATTTTTTTTCCTTTGCCTCTAAAGAATGTCTAATACAACGTAATCCTAGAGCTCGTTTTTGAATAGGATTAACTTTGAAACCATTATTGTAACCATTATATATGTTTGTACACGGCTTGGGTGGTCAATGCTAGTACCCCCTCACCCCGTGAGAATAAGGGCAGTAATCGTGGATTAAGTCTAGAACCATTTAGTTCTATTTTCAAAATTTTAATCCGATCTCAATACGAAAGATCACTATAATAATGGGAATCGAACAACAAAGTTAAAATAAGACCGTTGAGGAGAGCCATTTGGAGTCGCCATCTAAGCACGTGAGCCTTAAGCCAACATAAAGAGATTTAAATCTTCCCCCCGAAATATCGTTTACCGGCTTCTTTGTTTGACAGATCCAGCGTGGTTCTACTCGAGACAGGCTTATATAAACTTTGCAATTTAAGAAAAGAACATTCAACACGAGCTTCGAGAAAAGCCTCGAGCAGTTGAGAAAGGTATTTCATTCCAGCTGAACCCTAACATAAACGGTTTAAAGTAGCATCGAACCCAGCAGTACCATTTGGTTTGTTTGTTCAGAGTTAAGCACAAAGTTAAATGAAGTAAAAAAGAAGGAAGAGAAGAGATAATAATAAGTTGTAACTTGTCTCTCATGGTCTTACTAATTAGTGCCTTATCACCATAGTAGGAGCTGAAATGCCAACTTCAGGAAGTAGTTTGTAAGTTTATCTTATTTACCCTTAAGTGATAGTCACCTTCTCACAACTGTCTGCAGGTAGTGAAGGGCGATATAGATTTGGAACGTTGTGGGTTCGGGCACCCACATTTCTCTCACCGAACTTATATTATTTCTATTATTTAGTTATTTGATTATTATATCATTATTTTTTAATTTCTTCATGTGAGATTGGCGAACGAAGGTTAAGACTGACAGACGGTGTATCCCCACTGCAATGTGGGTCCTACTTCTTTAGTTACCTACAAAACTAAGGATACATTTTATATCACACACTATAGCCTGTACTCCGGGGGTCCTTTCGATTTCTGCAGCGTTTTAGGATTTTATCTGGGTTTCTTTTTGGTTTAAAACAAACTAACATTAGTCCGAAATTTGGATTTGCTGTTTTTAACACAGTCCTTCCTTTTGAAATTATTTTATTTTATTTAAATGTTGAATATTAATATTCTATACATAATAGAATACTATATTCACACCCAACAAAGGTAGGCCACTGACTGGAGAGTTTATAACGTCAAAACATAGTGCATTCTGAGAAAAGCCGTAAATATTAGTTTTTCAAACACATAAATTCTGTTACGTCAGAAACGATTTCACGCACAGGAGAAATCAAATATTCTAGAAGATCAAGTTTTATAAAAGGTAAGAATATTTTCAAACGTTGTAATAATTCAGTTAATGTCGAAGATGATAATAACTCGAACTTTTTGGAACATTAGACAATGAAACAGTAAACACATTTGGGTTAGTATATTTTCCATTCCTTGGGCCACCTAGTAGTAAAATTTCAAACTAATGTATAAAAAATCATATATTTTTATCATCTGAATTTAAATAAACTGAACTGACGAGCAGTTTTTGGAATTTGGAATTTTTGGCGATCTGATCAGATAAAAGTTGTTGTTTTTTTTACATTTCCTTTCATATTATGAAAAACCAAAGAAAAACAGTTCATGGTAGATAGTAACGTGTGTTAAGAGCTTATATCACTTATCCACGTTAAACAAACATTAAGTGTTTCGATGGAATTTTGATCACAAGTGCCCGGATAATCTGCATTCAAACATCATTGATGTAATATTCGTTAGACTTTGGCAAATGATTAATAGCAAAGTAAACAGTGCCACCCTGTGGCCAGCTGGTTAATTAGGCTTGACCTACAGAGACACCAAACTTGCTACATGATAACGATGTTTACCAAGAGATTAGAACGACTCTGCTAATATCCTCTGATACGTTATTATACTAATTGGTTCCAACAGCCCTCACAACTCGTTAGTGAGAGATTCATAATCGCAAGTCGTATAAAGTACGGCCTCTAACTTTCACGAGTTCAACTAGGCTTAACAAACTTGTGGAGTGTGTTACCTATCCATCAGTTTATCTGGTTGTGATAGCTTAAGCACTGGTTTTTCATAGATGGAGTAATCAGAACAGAAAGCAGGTCACAGTTTGTTTCTGTACATATATATATTTACATCTATAAGACCATATAATAAAAGCAGTAACTTTCAAGATGATTGTGTTTGTTCTACAATGGGCTATCAGTGAGAGGCCTGCCGCGAGTACCGACACTCGATTTTTAGCATTATAAGCACTCAGACTCACTGCTG
This sequence comes from Carcinoscorpius rotundicauda, assembly GCA_011833715.1. NCBI lineage: Eukaryota > Metazoa > Arthropoda > Merostomata > Xiphosura > Limulidae > Carcinoscorpius > Carcinoscorpius rotundicauda. The sequence continues at coordinate 167,661,360 of CM022392.1, read as the reverse complement.
AACCATTGATGGTTTTCCCGGATAGTCAGTACAGAAATCATAATCGTCAAATAATTATAAATGGCCACCTTTCCCAAGAGTTATCACTTACGACGAGTTCACAATTAAAAGTGTTATTTTTCCGGTATTTTTATTTCTCAGAAAACAGTGCAAGAACTAATAATTATACATCGAGGGTGTTGATTGGTTCTCAGGTAGAGTTTTGGATTTTGAAACTCACTAGCTAGCTTTAAACCATTCAGTACTATAAAATATTAGATACACTTTAAGCATAGATGACAGGTGTTACTTGCCGGGCTGTTTGCTATCTGATCAGTAATCGATAATTAGATCAAAGGTAGGTTTGGCATATCTTTAAATATATATACATATATGTGTGAAACCTCACAGTTTTCTTCAATGTACGGTTTTACAGGAAACATTTGTCAAACAACTGTGTACGACACGAATATTTCATTTATGAAAACGTCGACTAAAAATACTTCAAGTGCAAATGCTTTTCCGAATCATTTTATTTTTCGTTTAAAGATCGCGGGTTCGCATTCCTGTCGCGCCAAACATGCTCGCCCTTTCAGCATTATGGACGTTATAATGTCAATCCCACTATTCGTTGGTAAAAGAGTAGCCCAAGAGTTGGCGATGGGTGGTGATGACTAGCTGCCTTCCCTCTAGTCTTACACTGCAAAATTAGGGACGGCTAGCACAAATAGTTCTCGTGTAACTTTGTGCGTAATTCAAAACAATAAACAACAATCAAACCTTCAAAGATTGGAAAACGTGTCAGTTTTTCCTTAAAGTGTTATTACAGTTATTATTTTATATAAATAAAGAACACGGTGGGCTAGCTGTCCTTTGTCCACTGTAGAGGAGTAAACACGGTGGGCTAGCTGTCCTCTATCCACCGTAGAGGAGTAAACACGGTGGGCTAGCTGTCCTCTGTCCACTAGAGGAGTAAACACGGTGGGCTAGCTGTTCTTTGTCCACCGTAGAGGAGTAAACCTGGAACCTAAGTACTAAAAGTCGATAAATAACCAACTGACCAAGGGTCAAAACAAAAGAAAAGCAATATGACAAATGAATGATACAACTTTTTGAGCCGCTGAGAGCGAAAGAAGGAAAAGCTGTTCGATACAAAGGAAGTTTGTTTGTCTGTTTTTGAATTTCGCGCAAAGCTACAAAGAGCTATCTGCGCTGGCTGTCCCTAATTTTGCAGTGTAAAACTAGAGGGAAAGCAGCTAGTCATCACCACCCACTGCCAACTCTTGGGCTACTATTTTACCAAAGAATAGTGAAATTGACCGTCACATTATAACGCCTCCACGACTGAAAGGGCGAACATGTTTGATGGGACGAAAATTTGAGCCCGTGACCCTCAGATTACGAGTCAAGCGCCTTAGCCACCTGGCCATGCCAGGGCCTAAATAGGAAGTAAAAGATTATTTAATGTTACAGTAAAAAGGTATCCGAACAGCCGGTAGTGAAAGAAAGTGTCTGAGAATTTGAGTACAATATTTACTCCAAGGACATAGAATAAAAACAACTAAGGTAAAGCTGAACTAAAAAGCGACGAATAACTCGAACGAAAGAAGTTGAAACTGTTGAAGGAAAGGATGGCGTAAAACAACAGAGATGTAATGAAAGGAAAAAGGGTACATTTGGTACTTAGAAGTGTCAGGGAAAAGGATACGGTTGGTACTTAGAAAAGGGTGAAGGAAAAAGGATAGGTTATTACTTAGAAGTGTCAGGGGAAAAAGGGTACATTTGATACTTAGAAGTATCAAGGAAAACGGGTACGTTTGGTACTTAGAAGTGTCAAGGAAAACGGGTACATTTGGTACTTCGAAGTGTCAAGGAAAACGGGTACGTTTGGTACTTAGAAGTGTCAAGGAAAACGGGTACATTTGGTACTTCGAAGTGTCAAGGAAAACGGGTACGTTTGGTACTTAGAAGTGTCAAGGAAAACGGGTACATTTGGTACTTCGAAGTGTCAAGGAAAACGGGTACGTTTGGTACTTAGAAGTGTCAAGGAAAACGGGTACATTTGGTACTTCGAAGTGTCAAGGAAAACGGGTACGTTTGGTACTTAGAATTGTGAAAGAAAAAGGGTACATTTGGTACTTCGAAGTGTCAAGGAAAACGGGTACGTTTGGTACTTAGAAGTGTCAAGGAAAACGGGTACATTTGGTACTTCGAAGTGTCAAGGAAAACGGGTACGTTTGGTACTTAGAAGTGTCAAGGAAAACGGGTACATTTGGTACTTCGAAGTGTCAAGGAAAACGGGTACTTTTGGTACTTAGAAGTGTCAAGGAAAACGGGTACATTTGGTACTTCGAAGTGTCAAGGAAAACGGGTACGTTTGGTACTTAGAAGTGTCAAGGAAAACGGGTACATTTGGTACTTCGAAGTGTCAAGGAAAACGGGTACGTTTGGTACTTAGAAGTGTCAAGGAAAACGGGTACATTTGGTACTTCGAAGTGTCAAGGAAAACGGGTACGTTTGGTACTTAGAATTGTGAAAGAAAAAGGGTACATTTGGTACTTCGAAGTGTCAAGGAAAACGGGTACGTTTGGTACTTAGAAGTGTCAAGGAAAACGGGTACATTTGGTACTTCGAAGTGTCAAGGAAAACGGGTACGTTTGGTACTTAGAAGTGTCAAGGAAAACGGGTACATTTGGTACTTCGAAGTGTCAAGGAAAACGGGTACTTTTGGTACTTCGAAGTGTCAAGGAAAACGGGTACATTTGGTACTTCGAAGTGTCAAGGAAAACGGGTACGTTTGGTACTTAGAATTGTGAAAGAAAAAGGGTACATTTGGTACTTCGAAGTGTCAAGGAAAACGGGTACGTTTGGTACTTAGAAGTGTCAAGGAAAACGGGTACATTTGGTACTTCGAAGTGTCAAGGAAAACGGGTACGTTTGGTACTTCGAAGTGTTATTATTCTGTAGCGTAACCTGCCATATGTATAAAATGTTCTACACTGCGAACAATGGCAGGCCGAAAGTGGTTATCACAGCAACCTAAGGTTAATCTGGTGCCATCTGTGGCCAACCACGTTCCCGTTGATGGATTGTTCATGCGGCCACGTGACAACATTTAATATCTTAAAGCTTTATATGTGGCGTGTAATTACCATAACATTGTCATTGCTGACTGTTGAATGTAGCCAAGCTGTTAATTTTTATGCGACCTGCGATTGAGAGGAGGAAAATCACCTTCCCAGCATATGGGAACGCGTAATAAGAGCGCGTGCAACGGGCAGGGTAGTGACTTGTTCTTCCGCGAGCTGACTGCGTGATATTACCCTGTACTTCAAGCTGTTATACTCTGTAACTTGCTAATTGGGTGATTGATGTACGTGGCCCATAAGGCTGGACAAACAGCTTCTGACGTAATATTTCGCCAAATATAGTTTACAATTACATGTACCGCTGATAACTGAGTGTTTATAGTGTATGCCACTGAACTTAGAACAAAACAACAGAGCGTTATTAAATTGAATATTGGATATAAAGACGCTTTATAATAAACAAAAACCATAAAGGCGGGAAGTGTTTTTTCCAGATGTTTTTGTTTGTAGTTAAGTATAAAGCTACACAATGGACGATCTGTGCTGTGCTAACCACAGGTATCGAAATCCGGTTTTTATCGTTGTAAGTCCGTAAACGTGCAGCTGTGCCACTAGGGGTGGATTAAAAATCTTAGCCTAAAAAAATATATATGTATATGAATGACTAGTCGTAGACGAACCACCTAAGGGCACCCACCGCACCCGGGTACACACACACAGTGTTTTTTGCACACGAAAAGGGGTATGAAAACAGATCAGAACATGAAGAATCCAGAATTCAGAGGATGGTGCAGGGGAGGGGAGTAAAAAATGCAATATTTGGGGAGCGTCTAGTTACCTTTCTCCTTGTTATTTCTTTGGTAAGAGACAGCATCTTGTAGGTAAGGTTATTTGGAGTTATTCTTTAAAGTTAAGCTCTGTTAGCTTTAAAAGTGTGAAAGAATTTCGACGATAAATAAATAAATAGGCAATCGTATTGAATTATTAGTAATATATAATACTGATCCGTAATAACAAAAACATTGATCCGTTCTCTAATAACAAAACATTTATCAGATATGTGTTTAAAACAAAACATTGATAAGACGTGTGTTTAAAACAAAACATTGATAAAACGTGTGTTTAAAACAAAACATTGATAAGACGTGTGTTTAAAACAAAACATTGATAAGACATGTGTTTAAAACAAAACATTGATAAGACGTGTGTTTAAAACAAAACATTGATGAGACGTGTGTTTAAAACAAAACATTGATAAGACATGTGTTTAAAACAAAACATTGATGAGACGTGTGTTTAAGACGAAGCATTTATCAGATATGTGTTTAAACAAAACATTGATAAGACATGTGTTTAAAACAAAACATTGATAAAACGTGTGTTTAAAACAAAACATTGATAAGACATGTGTTTAAAACAAAACATTGATAAGACATGTGTTTAAAACAAAACATTGATAAGACATGTGTTTAAAACAAAACATTGATGAGACGTGTGTTTAAGACGAAGCATTTATCAGATATGTGTTTAAAACAAAACATTGATAAAACGTGTGTTTAAAACAAAACATTGATAAGACATGTGTTTAAAACAAAACATTGATAAGACATGTGTTTAAAACAAAACATTGATAAGACATGTGTTTAAAACAAAACATTGATAAGACATGTGTTTAAAACAAAACATTGATGAGACGTGTGTTTAAGACGAAGCATTTATCAGATATGTGTTTAAAACAAAACATTGATAAAACGTGTGTTTAAAACAAAACATTGATAAAACGTGTGTTTAAAACAAAACATTGATAAGACGTGTGTTTAAAACAAAACATTGTTAAGACGTGTGTTTAAAACAAAACATTGATAAGATGTGTGTTTAAAACAAAACATTGATAAGACATGTGTTTAAAACAAAACATTGTTAAGACGTGTGTTTAAAACAAAACATTGATAAGACGTGTGTTTAAAACAAAACATTGATAAGACATGTGTTTAAAACAAAACATTGATGAGACGTGTGTTTAAGACGAAGCATTTATCAGATATGTGTTTAAAACAAAACATTGATAAAACGTGTGTTTAAAACAAAACATTGATAAGACATGTGTTTAAAACAAAACATTGATAAGACATGTGTTTAAAACAAAACATTGATAAGACATGTGTTTAAAACAAAACATTGATAAGACATGTGTTTAAAACAAAACATTGATAAGACATGTGTTTAAAACAAAACATTGATAAGACGTGTTTAAAACAAAACATTGATAAGACATGTGTTTAAAACAAAACATTGATGAGACGTGTGTTTAAGACGAAGCATTTATCAGATATGTGTTTAAAACAAAACATTGATAAAACGTGTGTTTAAAACAAAACATTGATAAAACGTGTGTTTAAAACAAAACATTGATAAGACGTGTGTTTAAAACAAAACATTGTTAAGACGTGTGTTTAAAACAAAACATTGATAAGATGTGTGTTTAAAACAAAACATTGATAAGACGTGTTTAAAACAAAACATTGTTAAGACGTGTGTTTAAAACAAAACATTGTTAAGACGTGTGTTTAAAACAAAACATTGATAAGACATGTGTTTAAAACAAAACATTGATAAGACATGTGTTTAAAACAAAACATTGATAAGACGTGTGTTTAAAACAAAACATTGTTAAAACGTGTGTTTAAAACAAAACATTGATAAGACATGTGTTTAAAACAAAACATTGATAAGACGTGTGTTTAAAACAAAACATTGATAAGACGTGTGTTTAAAACAAAACATTGATAAGACATGTGTTTAAAACAAAACATTGTTAAGACGTGTGTTTAAAACAAAACATTGTTAAGACGTGTGTTTAAAACAAAACATTGATAAGACATGTGTTTAAAACAAAACATTGATAAGACATGTGTTTAAAACAAAACATTGATAAGACGTGTGTTTAAAACAAAACATTGTTAAAACGTGTGTTTAAAACAAAACATTGATAAGACATGTGTTTAAAACAAAACATTGATAAGACGTGTGTTTAAAACAAAACATTGATAAGACGTGTGTTTAAAACAAAACATTGATAAGACATGTGTTTAAAACAAAACATTGATAAGACATGTGTTTAAAACAAAATATTGATAAGACGTGTGTTTAAAACAAAGCATTGACCAAATGTTTTTATAAAACAAAACATTGATAAGACGTGTGTTTAAAACAAAGCATTAATCAGGTGTGTGTATGACAGAATATTTATCTGGTGTATGTGTACAATAAAACATTAATCGGTAATTGTATATAACACTATGTAACAAAATTTTTACTTTTTCTTGTTCCTGGACAGAAAATGTTATTTCTTAATTGCTTATGCCTAAAGTAAATGGAAAAGACCTGTTTTTCTCTTCAAACTTTGGTTTTGTGATCTGATTAATTAAATTTTCAAATTTACCCATTTCCAAAACATTCCAGGTAGATTCAGTGCTGAGTAGCTGAAAGAGAATTTTGTCAAACTTTTTAGAATGTTGGAGAACTTAAGAAAATTTTCAAGAACGTTTAGAATTTTCCAGAACTTTCCATAGTAATGTATATACAGGGGCTCACCACTTCAGTTTAGTTCTAGCTGCCTAAGTGAACACATAGACCCATCTGATTTTATCAAAGATGACATCAAGAAGCTGCAATCATTCTCCAGATGCATTCTGCTATGTATGTGGCCAATTTATCAAGATAAGAGCGAAAAAGTACTCCGTGACATCTGCTAAAATGTGTGACGCCTACAAGGTATATTCCGGCATGCCAGTCGGGGATCAAGATAAACCATGCGAGCACTGCAAAAATATTCTAGAAGATAAAACGGACAATTTTTGCTTGCTTGAATAATAAGATTTTATATGATACAAATTTTAGTCCTTTTAAAATTTAAATATCTTTTGGTGCACCTTAAAGAAGAATACAGCAGCGTCAGGACTTTGTCAAAAGCCTTGAAGTATGTTGAGAGTATGGCTGGGAGGTTATCAAATACTTCAAAATGGTGGCATTCCTGATGGGTCTCTAAAGAGGCTTTACCAAGTTTCCCTGTTATCTATGTCTTTGGAACATCGCAGCACATTACAGCAGAACGTATTAGCCACAACGGACCGAGTTCTCTGTGAGGATGCACAATGACAAGTGTGAGCCACTAGTGGACCTTCAACATTACACATAAAATTGGGTCATATGAAACAGTTTGTGACAGCTCTTGATAAAGAGTCTTCAGCCTTCAAGTACCTTCTAGACTTCTTCCCCAAGCTGTCTGAGACAAAGGTCAAAGTTGGTGTCTTCGCTGGACCACAAAGATCCTGGAGTGCACAGAGTTCTCCGAGAAGCTCAGTGGGAAGGAAGAAAAAAGCTTGGGGCAGCTTTGTCGCAGTGATTCGGGGCTTCTTGGGCAATCACAAGACCAAAAATTATGTGGAACTGGTTGAAGCTCTGGTGAAGAACTACAGTAAAATGGGTTACAGGATATCCGTGAAAGTCCATATCCTTGATGCTCATCTTGATAAATTCAAGGATAACATGGCAGCATACTCAGAGGAGCAAGGCAAGAGCTTCCACCAAGATATATTGGACTTTGAACATCACTACCATGGAGCGTATAACGAAAACATGATGGAAGACTATATTTGGGGGCTGATATGTGAAAGTGATTTACATTATAGTCGCAAGTCTCAAAAATTACTCACTTCTAAACATTTTTGTATAACTTTAGTCTAAATACATGTAAACCTTGATTCATATGTTGTTTTATTCAGACCTTGTATAAATGAAAATGTGCAAATTTGCCCGTTTTCACATAGAAAATAGGTTAATTTCTAAATTTCATTATCCAGGTCACAAAAGCAAAGTTTGAAGTGAATAATGGCCATTTTCTGTACTTTTACAACACAAGCAATTAAGAAATAACACATATTATCCAGGAACAAAATTTGTGTTACATAGTGTTATTAGCTAGTGATTTTTGTATCTTATTCCTGATGTTTTTATTTTTTCTCATGCACATGTTTTAATAACACAGATGTTATAAACATAGTCTTAAAAGTGTGATTACCGTTGCTACGGGCTTCGAAATAATATATAACACACACATACATAAAAATAGTAACATTACCATGTATTTTCTGAAGTTAGCTAACAAACGTATCATATAGCATACAAACGATTTTTATTTTTTTGTATTTATATGTCATGGATAAATAATAAATTTCGGAACATGATTTTATAAGTTATGTCACTGTACTGTGTTGTTCTCTTTGAATGACTTTGGTTACTAACAGGGAAATAACAGTTAACGTGGAAAAAATTACAAAATAGGAATTCCTTGTTCTGTAAATAGCTACCGAAATATTTCTTTATTGACAATGTTGAAAACACCCGAAACTAACGATTAGTAAATCATACAATGTGAGATTAGTAACCAACAATCTTAAACTAACATTATTAGATGGAGAATAAGCAATGTCAATCCAACAATATGAGATTAATAACCAACAATCTTAAATCAACAATGTTAATTCAACAATATTGAATGGAAAATCAACAATGTTAATTTAACAATATTAAATGAACAATCAATAATGTTAGTCTAACAATATTAAATGAACAATCAATAATGTTAATCTAACAATATCAGATGAACAATCAGTAATGGTAATCTAACAATATTAAATGAACAATAAACAATATTAATCCTACAATATTAGATTAGCAATCAACAATGTTAATTCAACAATATTAGATGAACAACCAATAAGGTTAATCCAACAACATTAGATGAACACCAATGAGGTTAGCCCAACGATATGAGATTAATAATAAACAAGATTAATTTAACAATCAACAAGGTTGATCCAACAATATCACATTAACAATCAACAAGGTTGATCCAACAATATCACATTAACAATCAACAAGGTTGATCCAACAATATCACATTAACAATCAACAAGGTTGATCCAACAATATCACATTAACAATCAACAAGGTTGATCCAACAATATCACATTAACAATCAACAAGGTTGATCCAACAATATCACATTAACAATCAACAAGGTTGATCCAACAATATCACATTAACAATCAACAATGTTAATTGAACTGATATAATTGAAAGTTTTCTTTGACGAAATATGTAGAATGTTTAGCAAACGTTGTCTAGTCCAACTTATCACGATGCTAAACAAATAAATAGAAAAAAAAAGAGAGACTATTAAAAGATATTAATATAGTGCACTTGGATTACAATTAGCAGAAGTTGAAATATTTTAGTAAGAAAGCATTAGCTAATAACAGTTAAAACAAGCAGTAATGATACAATAAGCTCTTTACTACCTCTCACCCAAACAATCAACAAAACACACACAATCCACAGAACAAATCGCTCAAGTCAGGCGTGACGTAGTGGCTATAAGCTCGGGCTGCGGGTCCAAAAGTCCAAAACAAAGACATTCTTGAACATGCTGCAAACATCCAGCGAGGGACTTTATACAATGCCAAATTATTCGTTTATTTGGTTCAAAGAACGAGACAAAATCCCTGTAGCTGAGAATGTAGATGTCAATTTTCCCTCTGGTCAGTAATTCAAAATTAGAAACAAATATGTCCTAACCCACAGAAAGAGTTTCTGTCTGGTGTTTAGCTTAAGTAATTGTTAAGGTGAATATTCCAGTCGAATTACCAAAATTTAACAGTTTCCACGAATAGCTAAAAAAAAATGAAGGAAGGGAAACTAGAAATGAATATAGTTTTTATGTTTGCATATTTTACTCATTACACATGTCTATTCCTCTTCACCAGAAGTAATAATTAGAAATATTTTGATCTATTCTGAAGGTTATGCACTTCTAGAACAGGTCTGAAAACTTTCGTTTAACAACTTTGCCTACATTTTATTTTAGTACCCCTCTTTGTCGGGCAATTAAAAACATGGCGCAGTACCGTTTCTCTTAGTGACACGGTATACATTTATTGTGCACACTATCGAAAAGTTTGACTATTTGAAATGTATTTTTTCTTTGAAACAAATTTCAAAATAGCATATCTTTTACCATTGTTTGCAGCCAGGGGAAGCAACTTAAAAATTAAAATGTAAGCATGTCAGTTGCAGTAAAGAATGGTGGACTAAGCACTCGCAACGCGAGTGCACAGCGACCACGGTCAACAGATCCTTACTTTGTCCACCACAAACGTTAAATATATATTCATCACATTTTATTCAGTGTAACTTAGTGACGATTCTTAGGAGCATTAAGAGCCAACATGAATGTAAATCGAGTTTTAAAGAGCGTAAATTAAGTGATACAATTAGAGTGATGCAGAGTTGTTTATTTTGTTACGCTTATTAGACACCACCTACTACTTGAGTTAAGACAAAAGTTTGGCTTTTTTTTAGCTCAAGCATACAAATATACACGTACGTAAACAGGCACACAGTGTAACACGTAATAATCAAAGAAATGGTTTTATATTAACTTATATACGACAAAAATACTTTCTAAAATAGTTTTTATTGGCAAGTCGTTTTGTTAACAATATTTGTATTTCTAAATATTTCGTTTTATTTTTGTTTCGAATATTTTTTAGGTTTTGAAACTCTCGAGTTGTATGTATATAAATGCTTATTCATGCACATTTAGGCTCAAGCACATTTGCACGGATTGTGCTATATTTATTCATTAGATCCGTTTGACAAAAGCGTTGGGTCTGACTGAAATAGCAGTACGTTATCTTTGTTGAATAAACGCCGTGGATGTTGTTTTTTTTTCCCCAGTTTCTTTGACAGCGACATCTTTGTTAAGCGGAATCGATCCAGCGCGTGAGTAAACATGACAGTATGCATACATATAAATATTATACCAATACTCTGATTAAAGACTTTTGTCAGACAAGTTGTTAAATGCAGGCGACAGTGTTTCGTTACATTGGCGGCTACGACATCAAACCCATTAAAATAACACAATGTACAAGATAAATCATGCAGTTCTATGCGGATTCTTATTGTATATTCGAATGACACAAAAATACAATAGCTCTGAATCACTTGACAATCACACTTCTATACAATAACCAGGCGTTTACTCTTAGTTGTAATGACAGTAATGGTAGCTTAATGTCATTACTGGGTGTTCGCTTACTATGAATACAGTTTGATGTGACGTCACTATTGAATGCTTCTTATTATGAACACAATGTTATGTGACGTCATTAGTAAACTCTCCTTTATTGTCAACACAATCTGATGTGACGTCATTATTAAACTCTCCTTTATTTTCAACACAATCTGATGTGACGTCATTATTAAACTCTCCTTTACTGTCAATACAATCTGATGTGACGTCATTACTAATTCTTTATTTTTTGACGCAGGTTGATGTGACGTCATTCCTGAAATCTGTGTGGCTTTGCGTTTAACAACAAACAATCCAAATCAAAATATATACTTGATTATAGACGTGATTGTTTAATGGTTTAAGTTTTTATACCGGTTCAGGAATTCTGATTATTGCTTTTCACTTTTTGTTTCTTATATTTCATGCACTCTTTTATCAACAAAACTCGCTAATGGTCGTCACATTGTAACGCCTTCATGTATGAAAAGACGAGTATATTCATTGATGGGATTCAAACTCTAATTACCCGGGCGTTGTTTCACGTGCTGCGGTATTTTGTTCTCTGTAAACATGATTACGTGATTATATTTCTGCTCGTTAGGTAACGTGCAATAATTAACATATTTTGATGGCAAAGTGTTAACACTACAATCAAACGATACATGAACAAAAGTCCAGTGATGTCTGACTTGAAAAAAAAATTGGGTAAACGGAGATTTGAATGTTTACGAAGCAACTTCTTTTCTGTGTCGTGTTTTGTGGTAAAGAAACAAGTCATACCTGATAATTGAGTTATACTTAACTCGTTATACATTTATTCAGTTGTTTATAATCATATACAGAATTAATGTTTAACTTCTGGATTCTCTGAGTTTTCTGAAATATGTACAGCTTATAAAACATAAGTCACGACATAGTTATGAAAACAAAAAAATATATACATTAAATCTTGCATACTGGGTTAAAATTATAAAAGGAAAAAATGTTTTAAATTGTATTAAGTCATAAATTATAATAAAAATAGCAATTTATGTGTGGAATGAACGAAACAATGTATTTGTACACCCTAGTATGTTAGTGGAACTTAAACATGAAATTTGAACATGAATGTGGCAATTTTTTGTATGTACAAAAATCATGTTGTTTTTTTGTAGTTAAGCCCAAAGCTACACAATGGACTATCTGTTCCAACTCCACCATGGTGGATCTTCGGGTCTTCGAACCCCGTGTTTAGCGTTATAAGCCTTCAGACTTATGAGGCTATTTCCTTTAAGATGTTAGTTCAGAGATAGGTAGATTGCTAGTGATGAGTTGACGTCCTTTAAAATTTCAGTCCATCGTAAATTTGAAAGAAAATTGTGGAATGGATGGTTTGTCAATATAAAATGTTAAGTGTTTACGTACATGACTACACATAAACACGTTTAAAATGCCAGAAAACTTCCAAGTAAGACACATTACAATTATTTGAGATCGACTGTATATGTTTTCAGAACTTCGCAAAAGGAAAGTTTCTAGGATTATGAAAAAAATGTAACAAATTCAGGGTAGATTCGTTGCATTTGGTTTGATCAAGCATGAGTTTATTTATTTTTAAATTTCGTGAAAACCTACACGAAGTCTATCTACTCCAGCCGTCCCTAATTTAGCAGTGTAAGTCTAGAGGAAAGGCAACTAGTCATCACCACCCACAGTCAACTCTTGTGCTATTTTTTGCCAATGAATAGTGGGATTGATCGTAAGATTATAAAGGCCTCATATTAAAGAGATGTTTTACAATTTTGTCGCTAGGAGATTAATGAAAAATAATGTAAGAAAGTCTGGAATCGTCTGGTGGTTATGGCTCACGACTTGTCGCCAAACATACTCGTTATTTCTCGTTTGTGAACTTGAAAGTAAATTTCTACAAGTAAATATAATTTATTAAAGACCATAAACTTATAAACTTCTTTTCAATTGTTGGATATTCTTGTTATAATAAGTTGTATATATATATATGTGAATGTGGGTATATGTTGATAGCTTCTTTGCTGTTAAGCCTGAAAGCCATCAAAACTTATGTAATATGTTTCTGTACTTATCTACCCCATTAACTGTTTGTGGAGACGTCGAGCTCAAGACATTAATCAATGGATAAGAGAGAAGTACTAAGGTGACAAATACCCCTGTTAACAAGAGTAGATCAGTGACAACACAACACAGAGGATACCTAGCTTAACGTGCCGAGACCATGTAACCTGAAAGCATAATGCACTCTCGATAGAAGAGCACAATATATTTGGCTACTAGGCCTACACCTGAGCGCAGGAACTCCCCGTTACCACACAGACTCAAGCTAGATAAATGTTTTTTAGATCCTGCTCGAGCAGTATAATTCGCGTGGTGATGTATAAATGTACGATTGATGGTCGGCTTTATTCATCCTTCTACAAATTACTTACCATAATATTTTAAACTTTGCAATTTTAAAATTTCTCGCATGCATTTAGAAAGAAAACTGGTGTTCTGAGTCAATTCTTCGGTGAGTTTTTTTTTCATCTTAACTGCTGCTCAAACAGATCATTTTAACAGGAATTTGAATGAAACAAATTTAAATATACTGTGTGAAAAAGATCTATTCACACTTTTCATCAAATGTACGTTGGATAAAAAAAATCGAATTTGAAAAAAATACGATGGAACACAACTATTTTAAAGGAGCTATTTTTAGGAAGTTTTTTTGTTAATATTTAGTTATTTGCCTTCTGTTGTCTCCCAGCCGTGGGGGCGTATAATGTGACGGTCAATCCCACTATTCGTTGGTAAAAGAGTAGCCCAAGAGTTGGCTGTGGGTGGTAATGACTAGCTGCCTTCCCTCTAGTCTTACGCTGCTAAATTAGGGACGGCTAGCACAGATAGCCCTCGAGTAGCTTTGTGCGAAATTCAAAGACAAACAAACAAGCCTTCTGTTGTATGATGTGAAACCCAGCAACGAATGCTAAGCTAAGTTTCAACACGAACATGAAGGCTACGTGAGTTTCTCCAGTGGAAGAGCTTTAAACTTTTAGCGTTGTAAGAATGACAGTCAATCCCTCAGTATGGATGGGAGGTGATGACGGTATACTGATCGCTTTTCCATGGGATTAATAGTTGAAAGTTAAGGACGGCAGAAAATGAAAATGTCTCAGTAGCTTTGCCATAAATACAAAACGTATTATTACAATTCTAGGGAAATTTAATAGATAGCAATAGTTTGGCCTTGTACATTTTTCTTACTATTTTTAATTTTAGATTAGGCTTACGCTTGGGTAAACGATTAACCAAGCCAACCATTATCTGAAAAAATATATAACAAAACATTATGTATCTCATATGAATTTTCTTACGACAAACCAAACTATTTAACTTTGCCTTAACTTTTCACGCATTCTAACTTAAACCTAACGTTTTTCTTTCTGACATATGATTGATAGAGTTTGTAATTATAAATTTATTTTAGACGCACAGGCCTTAATTAATTAATCTTTAATGGATTTTTTTTTCTTCGTGATCGACGCCTCATATGATTTATTAACGCTTCCTAGTTTTTGTTTATCAAATCAATAGTCACGTATGACACAAATTTTGCTGCTAGTTTGTGGTTACATTCAAAAAGTGAATTTAGAGCTAATTTATGTTTACAATAATTTAAAGATAAAAGAGATGATGCAGTAACGACGTCCTAACTACACGTACGTGGGCCGATCTTGGGGAGGGCACAACCAACAACCCCCCCCCCCCCCAGAACAACAACAATAAAAAAAGGTTTATCTTCTGATTCTCAATAATTCGAGTGAAACTTCTCTATTCGTGTATCTTCCACACAACTTTGGTCAATTTTGCTCATAAAATGACCAAAATTCGCAGCTGGTTGCTCTGATATTAATTTATTTATCCTCGTGTTATATGTAGTCCGTAATATTTGGTGCTAACATCTTGAATTATTAGCAGAAGTAAGTAGGGCACCAGTGTGAAAAGTAATGAAACTCAAAGAATGTTTGGTGAGTTGGCTGTGAGTAAAATGATTACAATGAAAAAGATGAAATAACTGACGATGACGAGAAATAACGGGACGAAAAGAAAGGAAGGTGTTAGAGCTGTTCGAATACACAGGAAGTATTCCTTCAAACATAGCTACTGACACTATAGTATTGTTCCTGTTTACTATATCCGTAAGGAAGTATTCCTTCAAACATCGCTACTGACACTATATTATTGTTACTGTTGACTATATCCGTAAGGAAGTATTCCTTCAAACATAGCTACTGACACTATAGTATTGTTCCTGTTGACTATATCCGTAAGGAAGTATTCCTCTAAACATCGCTACTGACACTATAGTATTGTTACTGTTGACTATATCCGTAAGGAAGTATTCCTTCAAACATCGCTACTGACACTATAGTATTGTTACTGTTAACTATATCCGTAAGGAAGTATTCCTTCAAACATCGCTACTGACACTATAGTATTGTTCCTGTTTACTATATCCGTAAGGAAGTATTCCTCTAAACATCGCTACTGACACTATATTATTGTTACTGTTGACTATATCCGTAAGGAAGTATTCCTTCAAACATAGCTACTGACACTATAGTATTGTTCCTGTTGACTATATCCGTAAGGAAGTATTCCTCTAAACATCGCTACTGACACTATAGTATTGTTACTGTTGACTATATCCGTAAGGAAGTATTCCTTCAAACATCGCTACTGACACTATAGTATTGTTACTGTTGTCTATATCCGTAAGGAAGTATTCCTTCAAACATCGCTACTGACACTATAGTATTGTTACTGTTGTCTATATCCGTAAGGAAGTATTCCTTCAAACATCGCTACTGACACCATAGTATTGTTACTGTTGTCTATATCCGTAAGGAAGTATTCCTTCAAACATCGCTACTGACACTATAGTATTGTTACTGTTGACTATATCCGTAAGGAAGTATTCCTTCAAACATCGCTACTGACACTATAGTATTGTTACTGTTGACTATATCCGTAAGGAAGTATTCCTTCAAACATAGCTACTGACACTATATTATTGTTACTACTTTTGTTGATATTGTTAATAATAGTGGTTACTGACGGCAATATAAAAACTAAAGTATTGCTGAAATGAAAAATATATTCTCCTGTTTAGAATTAACCGAAATGTAAAACTTGGAAGTCTGTATTTTTACTACCGTAATATTCAGAACCGGTCAACTTCTGGTTGGACCTTTAGGCAAGTCGTCATGATTCGAGGGCATCTGGTCACGAGATCAGACAGAATTCACAAGTCTTTCTGTTTAATATGCACTTTTTAATAAAATCTTCTACTCATAAACTTATTGATTTATACATTTATTTTTAGATATTTTTTGCACAGAAACAAATTAGTCATTTTATTTCGTATTCCACGAACTGTGATTGCTTTTACTAAGCCCACTAGTTACTCAATGGTCCATCTGTGCTGTGCCCTGCGGTTATCCAAACGCAATATTTTTAACAGTATTAACCCTAGACGTCGCTGCTAAGTTATCTGCAGAAATTTTTAAAAGCTTTAAACTGTGCTTCATCGTAGTTTGTATTATGTTTTGGGATTCTGACTGAAAATCAATAATAAATTAGTCGAAATTTCGTATCTGTTATGGAGAATTCAAATGTAACTTCTGTTGTATCCATTATGAACAATGTAAATGTTACTCCTATTGTGGGTAAATCGAACTTGTATTACAGCTTCATAATAGATATATTAACATTTTATATATCATTATTCACAAAACAGTATTACTGAAATCAAAGCTTCTATGATTCTTTAGAGAAACTGACAGGTGCTAAAATTTTACAAACACAGACTGGAAATTTTATCACTAATTTAAGAAATCATAAGAACTAAACACATTCTAGAAGATTAAACACAACACTGGCTGGAAATTTTGTAACTTATTAAACATAACACTGACTAAGATATTCTGTTACTTATTAAACACAGTACCAGGATATTATGTTGGTGATTAAACACAACACTGACTAAGATATTATGTTACTGATTAAACACGACACCGACTACGGTATTATGTTACTGATTAAACACAACACTGACTGAGATATTATGTTACTGATTAAACACAACACCGACTAAGATATTACGTCACTGGTTAAACACAACACCTACTACGATATTATGTTACTGATTAATTACAAAACTCACTAAAATATTTTGTTTCTGATTAAACACAACACCTACTACGATATTACGTCACTGGTTAAACATAACACCTACTACGATATTATGTTACTGATTAATTACAAAACTCACTAAGATATTTTGTTTCTGATTAAACACAACACCGACTACGGTATTATGTTACAGATTAAACACAACACTGACTGAGATATTATGTTACTGATTAAATACGACACCGACTACGGTATTATGTTACTGATTAAACACAACACTGACTGAGATATTATGTTACTGATTAAACACAACACCGACTAAGATATTACGTCACTGGTTAAACATAACACCTACTACGGTATTATGTTACTGATTAATTACAAAACTCACTAAGATATTTTGTTTCTGATTAAACACAACACCGACTACGGTATTATGTTACAGATTAAACACAACACCGACTACGGTATTATGTTACTGATTAAACACAACACCGACTAAGATATTATGTTACTGATTAAACACAACACCGACTACGGTATTATGTTACTGATTAAACACAACACTGACTGAGATATTATGTTACTGATTAAACACAACACCGACTACGGTATTATGTTACTGATTAAACACAACACTGACTGAGATATTATGTTACTGATTAATTACAATCGTTGATATAACATGAAAGTTTTGGTTGAAGCTCTAGAAGTGATTATAATTCGTAACTTAGTAATTGTTTTAATTGTACTGTTATTAAAATAAACAGGCATAACTTATCTGTATTTCACAAATGACGAAGCACATCCTGGAAGTCAAAGAAGAATACGTTCTGGGTGACATTTCACAAAGGGAAACGTTTTACGATTAGTTAAGAAATACGATGTGGTTTCATTCTGCTCGTTTGTATCATTTTTATTAAACATCATTACCTAAACTGCTCTTTTATGACGGTCCCTAAAGATGCGAAATGAAACATTCTAAAGTGTTGGCGTGGGAAAGTTTTGTTTTTTGGAACTTTCAAAGACTCATGCCAAATCTATATTATTACATTATTACTTTGGAGTCTGGTCACAATCGCTTTACAAGCAATAGTCATTGAGGGTGTCTTAAAAATTTAACGATCTCTTTACTGGTCTCTCTTCTTGATACACATGAAAGGGGCCGTTTCAAATCAGTAAAGCAGTAGTTTACAACTTTAATGGTACTTTGTCAGAGTGCTCCTGTAGAATGATGGCTCGTGCACTAATGAGTGAATTGCCATTTTGCTACAATAAAAGCGCTATCACTAACTCGAGACTTGAAGGCTTTATTGAGCTACCGCGAGTTAAAACTTAACGATTGTTCTCGAAAGCCGTTTCAAAGTGAAATATTTGCAAAATACGTATTTTAAATAACTTATTTCCGACAATGAGGACCAGAAATGACTAAACCATTAAAACAACTGTATTTGGAAACAAAACGTTTTTCTTTTACTTCCTAAAAACCCTGTGAAGCAGGTGTAAAATGACAAACAATGAAGCTTGCTGACTTAAATAACCCCCTTTTAAACGTTAAATGTTTCTTAAAGTAAAAATAAAAAAAAACGTTTGTAGACAAGACAGCCAAACAAAGGAACTTCATATTTTATTACAACTTGGAATTTACTGACACTGAAGTTGCTGCTAAACTGATAGACTGAAGGTAAATAATACGATAAAGAGTCTTTATGTGAGTCCCTAAACAACGTTAGTCAAAGACACTAATGATTATACAAATTAGAAATCTGTATTCTTTAGTTTCACAGAAAAGTTTTTTCAAAAACCTGATCAGAGAATATTTACTTAATTATGTTTGTTCATTGTGTATATAGTAAAATTAAATGTAAGTTTTATTTCTACTGCGGTACAAAAACTGTAAAGTTAATACAGCTGCAAAGCTCATATTTGTTAATTCCATGTTTTAATTGTTATCTCGTTTTATAAAATTTATTTTCATTGATTTTACAATTGAGTAAAGCTACAATTTAATCCCTGTGGCTGGTGTTAATAGATATCGATATTTTACCATTAAGTGCTGGCTGGTGTTAATAGATATCGATCTTTTACCATTAAGTGCTAAAGCATGTTACATGTGGCTGATATTAATAGATATAGATCTTTTACCATTAAGTGCTAAAGCATGTTACATGTGGCTGATATTAATAGATATCGATCTTTTACCATTAAGTGCTAAAGCATGTTACATGTGGCTGATATTAATAGATATAGATCTTTTACCATTAAGTGCTAAAGCATGTTACATGTGGCTGATATTAATAGACATAGATCTCTTACCATTAAGTGCTATAGCATGTTACATGTGGCTGATATTAATAGACATAGATCTCTTACCATTAAGTGCTACAGCATGTTACATGTGGCTAATATTAATAGATATCGATCTTTTACCATTAAGTGCTACAGCATGTTACATGTGGCTAATATTAATAGATATAGATCTTTTACCATTAAGTGCTAAAGCATGTTACATGTGGCTGATATTAATAGACATAGATCTCTTACCATTAAGTACTATAGCATGTTACATGTGGCTGATATTAATAGACATAGATCTCTTACCATCAAGTGCTACAGCATGTCACATGTGGCTGATATTAATAGATATAGATCTTTTATCATTAAATGCTACAGCATGTTACATGTGGCTGATATTAATAGACATAGATCTCTTACCATTAAGTGCTACAGCATGTCACATGTGGCTGATATTAATAGATATAGATCTTTTACCATTAAGTGCTACAGCATGTCACATGTGGCTGATATTAATAGATATAGATCTTTTACCATTAAGTGCTACAGTATGTTGAATGTGGCTGATATTAACGGACAGCATGTGGATACATGTCTTTCCTCGTTATAGCCTACAATGTAAAGGATCCAATGTCTTATTTGATTAACATATTTTTAGATTTACGGTGTTATAATTAAGGTTAAATGTTTTTTTTTTATTATTTTTATGTCATTTTTTAAAATTATTTGATTTATTTTGTTGTTGTTTTTTATTTGATAACTATTTTTTAAAATATTATTTTCGATATTCAGATTACAATGAGCTTATACGTTTTTAGTGTACGAAATAAAACTGAAAGTTTACGTGGTTTATTTCATAATTTTGCGCAAACTTACAATAAGGCAGTTAGTTATTAACTGTATCTATTAGGCTATTTTGTGTTAGTCAAGTAGTGCAATATAACCGTCAGTTTCAGGCTATTTTTGTGTTAGTCAAGTAGTGCTATATAACCGTCAGTTTTTGGCTATTTTTCTGTTAGTCAAGTATTGTGACAAAACCGTCAGTTTTTGGCTATTTTTTGTGTTAGTCAAGTAGTGCAATATAACCGTCAGTTTCAGGCTATTTTTGTGTTAGTCAAGTAGTGCTATATAACCGTCAGTTTTTGGCTATTTTTCTGTTAGTCAAGTATTGTGACATAACCGTCAGTTTTTGGCTATTTTTTGTGTTAGTCAAGTAGTGCAATATAACCGTCAGTTTCAGGCTATTTTTGTGTTAGTCAAGTAGTGCTATATAACCGTCAGTTTTGGCTATTTTTCTGTTAGTCAAGTATTGTGACATAACCGTCAGTTTTTGGCTATTTTTTGTGTTGGTCAAGTAGTGCAATATAACCGTCACTTTTATTGCACATCCACGGCGTTAAAACTGTCAAGGGCGTCGTGGCAACGACAGCTCATTTACTATCGCCCTCCAAGTCCGACCCATCAGAAAGTTTACGTACAAGTAGTTACATACCAGGTCTTGGCCAGTAACGGTGTAAATGATTTCCATTGTTTTTTGTGTTTAAAGCAGTATGAACGTCTTGTTGTTGCCTTGGTATTACCAATATTTTCAAGACAGAAAGGTTAATAGTTTTTCCAGAAAACGTCACCTGTTCTTGACCGACGTCTATTAAAAACACCATAACTAAGTATACTTAATGGTCTGTAATAACCCATGACAACTATTGATCTTTATTAATCCATAACTATCATTATGGGTTATTTCAGACCCATGGCTACCATTGACCTGAAATAATCCATGGTTATCATTAGTCTGTAATAACCCATGACAACTATTGATCTTTATTAATCCATAACTATCATTATGGGTTATTTCAGACCCATGGCTACCATTGACCTGAAATAATCCATGGTTATCATTAGTCTGTAATAACCCATGACAACTATTGATCTTTATTCATCCATAACTATCATTGTGGGTTATTACAGACCCATGGCTACCATTGACCTGAAATAATCCATGGTTATCATTGGTCTGTAATAACCCATGACAACTATTGATCTTTATTAATCCATAACTATCATTATGGGTTATTACAGAACCGTGGCTACCATTGACCTGAAATAATCCATGGTTATCATTGGTCTGTAATAATCTATGGCTACTATTAATCTGTAAGAACCCATGACTATACTCATGGTTACCATTGGTCTCCAATAGGCCAAGCCTACCAACAGATTAAAACCAAGGATACCTCAGCTCATTTATTTTGATGTTGTATGTATTGACATATAACACTAGGATATGTGTTAAAACTTCTAAAAACAGATATTTTGCATATAACTAATTTTGAATTCCTTAAATATATTTTAATTTCTTCGTATCCCTAATTATTAATTGAATTGTAATTAACTGAATTCTCGTTTCATCCATGGGTTAAATAGAGCTGTATTAGAAGTTACTTCACCCCTGGCCCACCCTGATATTCGATGGCTCTAGACGTGTTACTTAGATCAGGTTAATACGTCAACTTTAGTTAGGATAGAAACGCAGTGTTTATTTTGATAACCCGTTATTTAGGTCTGTAAACTAGGCTTAGTTAGTTTACTAAACTAGCATTTAGAAAGCTAAATTGATGCTAGGTTGATAAATAGACGCTAATTAACTAACATAGTGTTTAGGCTTAATACAAATGATATTCGTTAGGTTAGTAAGACAGTGTTTATATTAGTAACTTAGGGTTAGGTAGGTTCCTGAGTTTGTAATTAATTAGACTGGAAAGACAGTATTTAGATTGGTAACTTAGGGTAAGTTAGGTTAGTAAGACAGTGTTTATATTAGTTTATGAATAGTTAGGTTCCTGAGTTTGTAATTAATTAGACTGGAAAGACAGTATTTAGATTGGTAACTTTGGGATAGTTAAGATAGTAAGGTTGGTAACATAAGATTAGTAACTTTGTAGTAGTTAAATTTGTAACTCAACGTTTAGTTCAGTACCGTGCTTCTGACTGTTTAGGCTAGCTAAATGTGCCAGACAATCATATTTCATGTGTTCTCTGCATCGTGTTTCTGGTTGGCTAGAAGTAAACAGAACAAAGGGACAAAGATGGGTCTGGTTCTGGAGATCCACATCATATAGTTTCTTATGATTAATTGTTATAGCGAGAAGACAAGTTTTCTGTAAGTGGTTAAGTTTACGAGGGCTAAAACTAAATAACCAGTACATCTAAACATCATTCTGGGTAAGATTCTAGAGAAAGATTTCGATCAGAAGTCAAAATATTTATTTATTTTGTTTGTCTTGTAGAGTTTTTCGTTTGTTTATTTACTACATCAATTTGGTTGTGTGATGTGATTGCTACACCAGTTAGGTTATGTGATGACGTTGTTACATCAGTCAGGTTGTGTGATGTGCTTGTTACACCAGTTTGGTTGTATGATGTGATTGCCACACAACTTAGTGTGATGTGTTTATCACATTAGTTAGGTTGTGCGATGTGTTTGGCACATCATTTTGGTTGTATAATGTGGTTGCTACACTAGTTAGCTTGTTTGATGTGGTTGTTACATCAATCAGGTTGTGTGATGTGGTTGCTACACCAGTTAGCTTGTTTCATGTGTTTGTTACATCAGTCAGGTTGTGTGATGTGGTTGCTACACCAGTTAGGATGTGTGATGTGGTTGCTACAACCAACCCACTAATAGGTTGCTCTCATTAATCTACTAGTTAAATGTAACTGGTAAGTCTTTGAATTATAACGCTAAAATCAGGTGCTCGATTCCACTCGATGGACACAGCAGATAACCTGATGCGGCTTTGCAATAAGAAACACACTACCAGTTAAACAAAGGGGCCCACTGTTTTCAGAATACCCTGCGTGGCCCAATTTGGATGATGGCCAATGAATAATTTTGAGGACTAGAAAAATTGTTTTTTTTTTTAATAAAAAACATGCAATAAGCCATTGAGTTAAACAATGTGTCTTAACTACTAACCACATACCGTCCATCCACACTAAATAAACGGACAAGTGTTTCAAGAGATTTACCACACTTTTACGGAACACACCTGCAGATGGTGGTATTCGACCACTTTTCTGCGACGACGCCATTGCAATGAGTAAGTATATAATAGAATAACCACTTGTTTAGACTCTATTCTAACCCTCACTGTTAAGGAAAAGAAACAAATTTTCCAGCTCTATAAGCTTTCACCTTGCTTCTGGTTGGAAAGATAAAAGGTTTAACTTAAAGCAGAGAGAGGCCAGTCTGAGTGATGTGGACAAACAGCTGTAGGCTAGCTGGTCTCTTATAGTTTATGAAATGTGAAAGCGCTGAGTGACAAAGCACCTTTGAGAGTGAGTTTAGCTTTCACACGGTCTTGTCAATGGCAGCACTGTAAAGCCGGGTGTCACTTTCAATACAGCAATTGACACGTAGCTGATCGTGTTGGCTATTCATAAGAGCGTCCGGCACACGTGTGCCGCTACTTGACTGTACTACACAAATCTGCGGTGCCCGGAAATCTAGCTTTATTATAGGTGCTGACTCTTTTTGTAAGACGTCATTTGGGCGAATGAACAAAGCTTACACCTGAAATCCGTGTGATTCGGATATATTTCTCGGTGAATCGTACGCAAACCATTTTTCTTTTACAAAATACGTACGTACGGGTACAAAATTTACCAATAAACAACTGAATAAAAAGTCATTACCAGTCATCGGCGAATTACAAGTTGTTAATTTGTTGTGATAATATTCAGTTTTCGTCTGCTCTGAAATCTCGCACGCACGCAATTTAAACGAACGTAAAAAAAAAAAATGTCGAGTATGAATTTCAATAGACATTTTCTACAAAAGCATATTAAATGCTTATCAAAATTTCCAAAAATGGACTAACGTCGGGTCGTAAAATAACATTATAAGTTTATTTATTGAGAGTATTAAGTGGATAAAGTTTAACCTTAAGTAAAGTAAAACAAAAGTTGTGCACGAGTTACAGTGTCAATTTATCTTTTCATCCAACAGTGTGCTTAATAAAGGCTTAACTAATGTTAGGCCTAAAACATAGGTTGATATACTTTGGCGTTTGCGATTCGAATTCTTTTATATTACCGTATGAATCTTGTATTTAAAGAACTACTCTTGCATCAGATATACTAGTCAGTCCACAGATGTTTTGTAGATCTCTGCTATTAACAAAGATTTTTTTCTGTTATCTTTCGCTAAGCAATTTGAAATGAGATATTGTCTTTCTGGAAATTAGAGATATAGAAATAATTGTATTCGTCTTGTTTCCAATCACTATAACGTCAGTAACGCCGAATAATTCTTTATTGTTTCTAATACTTAATTCAAGTATCCAGAGTACCATGAATAGTGCTTTAGATCCATGGTTGTCTGAAGAAGTCCGTTCATAAATTAGGTTTGATAACCAGACATTTATTAAAATTGTTTCAGCTCTTTTTATTTGTTACTCTTTTGACAATCACTTCAAACTAGATCCGCTTATTCAAAATATTGCAAATTTTTATACTTTCAGGGTCTCATCCTTTACCAAGAATTTATATATCGGATTCTTTAATTTTTTGGTAAGGGGTTCGAGCCATAAATCTTCGGTTTTACATGGTACTCGCTAAGCGATGGACCACGCCCGGTTCAAATATACGTATTTCCAAACGATCCTTTGTACAATGTGCTATTGAAACTAACTTGTTATTGTACAACTAGTATTCTAGATAATTAATATTGACACAATCCGACCTTTGACCTCAATGAGCCTCAAATCTTTCGCCCTAGCAAACATCTCTTCTTCTTCATTCGACCTTGATTCCAACCAGTTTAAGGTCGACCGCCATGGGTAATCCGAGTTTTATATTTTATGTTAATACAGGGTGACTGCCCCTGACAGCAACCCCCTCCTCCTTTATCCAGGCTGACGCACGTTCAGCCTAGGATCGTATAGCAGAATTCGTCGTAAAAAAAAACACCAATGTTACACTAATATTCCTTTCAAGGAAGATTAAAAGAACGTTGCACTTATACAGACATGAGGGGCTTGTACCCCTGTCAAGCAAACTCTTCTGCCATGGCGAAGTTATGGACGAAAAATTAGTTTATTTGTTTTATCGAATAATGGGATATGATTCTCACTTTTATCACGCGTCGACGACCACAAAGTATGAAATGAGTTTTTTTTAGCGTGGTAACAGGTTGCGAACAACAAATTATTAGATTTATGGTCGGGCTTGGTTTAAATATATGTAGTTCCTAATGTTGTTCGGTAGAATATGGCGTCTTAATTGACAATTCTACACTTTGTCTAGCTTAGCCTATCGAATCAATGTAAAATATAGGATGGAAACATTAAAACTATTTACATCTGAAGCTATCTATATGTGTTACTATCTAGATGTGATACTATCTACATGTGTTACTATCTACATGTGATACTATCTACATGTGTTACTATCTACATGTGATACTAACTACATGTGTTACTATCTACATCTGAAGTTATCTACATGTGTTACTATCTACGTGTGTTACTATCTACATGTGTTACTATCTACATGTGATACTAACTACATGTGTTACTATCTACATCTGAAGTTATCTACATGTGTTACTATCTACGTGTGTTACTATCTACATGTGTTACTATCTACATATGTTACTATCTACATGTGTTACTATCTACATCTGAAGTTATCTACATGTGTTACTATCTACATCTGAAGTTATCTACATGTGTTACTATCGACGTGTGTTACTATCTACATGTGTTACTATCTACATGTGTTACTATCTACATGTGTTACTATCTACATATGTTACTATCTACATGTGTTACTATCTACATGTGAAACTATCTACATATGTTACTATCTACATGTGTTACCAACCTAACTGTGATTTACTTATTTTCTGCATTCCTCAAGTTTATCCTCTGGGAATCTTATGTAAAATAAGTTACTATAGTTATCTCTATAGGCAAAACATTATCACGAATATCTGGGATAACATACGTTATTTTCATTGTTATAAGCTTAATATTTTGTTACACGACTCGAAATTAATTAAAGTTTTCATGACGGTTCTGAAGAGATTATGTTTTTATGGCGGTTCTGCACGGAAAATGTTGTCATGTCAGTTTTTAACAGAGTATGTTGTCAGGGCAGTTCTGAAGAGAGTATGTTATGGTGTAGTTCTAAACAAGAGTACGTTGTTATGGTAGTAGTTCTAAACAAGAGTACGTTGTTATGGTAGTAGTTCTAAACAAGAGTACGTCGTCACGAATAGAGCACTTTATCATGGAGATATTTTCATAACGGTTCTAATAGCGACTGTAAGATATTGTATGTGAACACCTTTAAATTCCAGAAAAGTGTCACTTTTCAGATGTTGAGGGGCCAAAGTTAGACGACACATTTCCTAAAGCGAGGTTAAACAATTATGGGAGTGGTAAATGGTTCCCACGGTTTTTAATACCATCTTACGTGACCTTGCCGTTACTACGGGCTATTCTCTAATGTTGCTTGTCTAATCGGTGGGAGATACAACAAACCTTACTAGGCTTAACCAGTCATCCACGTTGATGTATTGCTCTAAGTGTTAAAAAATGAAACGTTTCACGTTTTAAGTTTATGATTTTGACAAGAAATTATCATATACAGATAACATTGTATATCATGAAGTATTGTTATTTTATAAAAACATTTTCCCTGTTTACACAGAGTTTGAAGCTCGTGTAAAACAATATTTAGCAAAACGATACAGTTATACCAACCAAACCTTTTTTAAAAATTCTACCAATATCTCTTCAGTTCAGGCAGAACTCGGTAGGTGGATGATATGTTTTAAGGTAGAATATATTTTTTGTCAGTTTTTTTCTATTTTTTCGCCGACAAAAAGTACCCACAATGTAATTGTATACACTCACAGTACAGCAGTAAGTCTACGGATTTACAACGCTGAAATCAGGGGTTCGAATCTCTTCGGTAGGCTTAGCAGATAGTCCAATGTGGCTTTCCTATAAGAAAACACACACACACTGATTAGAAGAGTAAAAGTAAGGGCTGTCCGCGTTAATCGTCCCTAACTTAGTATTGACAGACTAGAGACAGTTAGTGAACCGTATCAACCAACCTGTCATTTACCAACAAACAGCGGAAATGACTGTCACATTAAAAGGCCCTTACGGTTGAAAGGAAAAAAAGTGTTCGGCGACGGGAATTCGAACCCTTGATCTACAGATTGTGAATCAAGTGCCCCAATTACCAGGCTATGCTGGGCCAGAAGACGTAGTGGTAATTACCAGGCTATTCTGGGCCAGAAGGATAAAAGACGTAGTGGTAATTACCAGGCTATTCTGGGCCAGAAGGATAAGAGGCGTAGTGGTAATTACCAGGCTATGCTGGGCCAGAAGGATAAGAGACGTAGTGAGGTAATTACTAGGCTATGCTGGGCCAGAAGGATAAGAGATGTAGTGGGGTAATTACCAGACTATGCTGGGCCAGAAGGATAAGAGACGTAGTGGTAATTACCAGACTATGCTGGGCCAGAAGGATAAGAGACATAGTGGTAATTACCAGGCTGTGCTGGGCCAGAAGGATAAGAGACGTAGTGGTAATTACCAGGCTGTGCTGGGCCAGAAGGATAAGAGACATAGTGGTAATAACCAGGCTGTGCTGGGCCAGAAGGATAAGAGACGTAGTGGTAATTACCAGGCTGTGCTGGGCCAGAAGGATAAGAGACGTAGTGGTAATTACCAGGCTGTGCTGGGCCAGAAGGATAAGAGACGTAGTGGGGTAATTACCAGACTATGTTGGGCCAGAAGGATAAGAGACGTAGTGGTAATTACCAGGCTGTGCTGGGCCAGAAGGATAAGAGACGTAGTGGTAATTACCAGGCTGTGCTGGGCCAGAAGGATAAGAGACGTAGTGGTAATTACCAGGCTGTGCTGGGCCAGAAGGATAAGAGACGTAGTGGGGGTAATTACCAAACTATGCTGGGCCAGAAGGATAAGAGACGTAGTGGTAATTATCAGGCTGTGCTGGGCCAGAAGGATAAGAGACGTAGTGGTAATTACCAGGCTGTGCTGGGCCAGAAGGATAAGAGACGTAGTGGTAATTACCAGGCTGTGCTGGGCCAGAAGGATAAGAGACGTAGTGGTAATTACCAGGCTGTGCTGGGCCAGAAGGATAAGAGACGTAGTGGGGTAATTACCAAACTATGCTGGGCCAGAAGGATAAGAGACGTAGTGGTAATTACCAGGCTGTGCTGGGCCAGAAGGATAAGAGACGTAGTGGTAATTACCAGGCTGTGCTGGGCCAGAAGGATAAGAGACGTAGTAGTAATTACCAGGCTGTGCTGGGCCAGAAGGATAAGAGACATAGTGGTCCCGAGTTATTACAAAATATTTATTTTTTGCCTTAGTTCAAATATTTTTCATTTTTAACGTTTTTTTTGCAGCCGCTATTA
This sequence comes from Carcinoscorpius rotundicauda, assembly GCA_011833715.1. NCBI lineage: Eukaryota > Metazoa > Arthropoda > Merostomata > Xiphosura > Limulidae > Carcinoscorpius > Carcinoscorpius rotundicauda. Next base: position 167,632,208 of record CM022392.1, on the reverse strand, counting down.
CGTATATACACTCACTGTCTTAACTTGGAAATGTGCTCAGTAAGGAAACTCAAGTCGATGAACTGGCCGAGTTACGAACCCGTTTTAGGACTTTCCGTGTTTACATTTTTTATTGGAACCATAATACAAGGTAGCGACAATATTTTGTAACTAATTTTAAAAGTCCGTGAGAAATATACTATGCCAAGCTCCCCACGTCTACTGTATCGGGTGCCGATGAGGCCTTTCGGGCAATACTGAAGTTCCGTATTACACAGTAGTAATTTAGATTCTATGTGTCATCATTCTTCATGAAGAATTTTTATAATGTAAGTCAGATTAGGCAAGTCAATTGTAATGACTATGATCTTTATTTAAGTCAGTTACAGAGTTTTAAGTGAGAACTTACTACAAAACATTTTATGTGTTATTATTACCCCACGAAGTTTCTTTTTACAGAAATTTTGTGTTCCTTTAAAAAGCTTAAATACAGGGTGAAACGAATTACCAGCCACTAATAGTCAGACAATAAACATTACAGTTGGAATATTTATAACTTGGTTATAAATGTAACCTTCATATGTCTCTTGAATCGCTGTATTGAGGAAAACAAGTAAAGAAAGAACATTTTAACATAGTGTGTATCCGTACTATTATGTAGAAACGTTGTAAATGCCATCCCAACTGTATTGTTTATGAAGGACTAATATTAGCCATCCCAACTGTATTGTTTATGAACGACTAATATTAGCCATCCCAACTGTATTGTTTATGAAGGACTAATATTAGCCATCCCTACTGTATTGTTTATGAACGACTAATATTAGCCATCCCTACTGTATTGTTTATGAAGGACTAATATTAGCCATCCCAACTGTATTGTTTATGAAGGACTAATATTAGCCATCCATGCATTTACTTCAATTTTTGAAAAGCTTATTTATTTGTTTACTTATAGTTGTAAATGAAAAGCAGGAAACTTTATCGTGAATAGTGAAAATTACACCTGGTTGAAGAAGGTTACACAGCGAACGTTGGCTTCACAGAGACATTCCTTGTGTACGTGGAAAGAAACATACGGACACAAGAGAGAAGTATGCTGTGCTAGTTGTCGTCAAGGGCGTCTTTAGACGGGCAAGGAATGCGGGTTTAATTAAGTTTCCATGCGATCTAAAGAAGTAGCGAAACGGTTTCTCAGTGGCGATTAGTGTCAAGCAAGGTGCAGAATCGAACTGAGCGTAATTAAAGGTGATCTGGTTGTATTTGTTTGTTACCATTAACCATGTGTTTAGTTTTTGGGTGTCGTTGAAATTGGGTAACGTGTGTGTACATACGTACATATATATATATATCAAATCTGTACCAGTTCTGTGTTTGTTTAAATGATGAATCGACCACAAGGATCAAAGCCTCAATTTTAGTGTCATGAGTTCTTAATTTTAAAGCTGAGCCACCCTGGGAGAATTCAGAAACCAGTACCCTCCCTCAGTAATATGCAATATTTACTCAAAGAGAATAGAACGGAATGAATGAAAAAAACCCAATAAAAGTTGAACGCCTTGATGTAGAAATATAATTTTCAAGGCTTTTAACCAAACCTCGTTTGTTTGTTTTGTTTTTGGGTTTTTTGGAATATCGCGCAAAGTTACTCAAGGGCTATCTGCGCTAGCCGTCCCGAATTTAGCAATGTTAGACAAGAGGGAAGGCTACTAGTCATCAACACCCACCGCCAACTCTTGGGATACTCTTTTACCAACAAAAAGTGGGATTGACCGTCACATTATAACGCCCCACGGCTGAAAAGGCGAGCATGTTTGGTGCAACGGGGATTCGAACCACGACCCTAAGATTACGAGTCGCACGCCTTAACCCAATACCGGGCCTCAATCAGATTAGTTTGTTAGTTTTGGAATTTCGCACAAAGCTACTCGAGGGCTATCTGTGCTAGCCGTCCCTAATTTAGCAGTGTAAGACTAGAGGGAAGGCAGCTAGTCATCATCACCTACCGCCAACTCTTGGGCTACTCTTTTACCAACGAATAGTGGGTTTGACCGTCACATTATAACGCCACCACAGCTGAAAGGGCGACCATGTTTGGTGCGAGAGGGTTTCGGACCCGCGACCCTGGGATTACGAGTTGAACGCCTTAACAAGCTTGGCCATGCCGGGCCAACTTCGTTTGCAAAGACAGGTTCTTAAAGAGTTTCAGTTACACCGCGCACAGTAATTCATGTTGAGTGATCAAAACACCTGGTGTACAATGTCGGTATGAATAATTTCTCATTGGTAAAAAAAATAGCCCAAGAGTTGGCGGTAGGTTGTGATGATAACTGCCCTCCCTCAAGTCTTACACTGCGAAATTAGGGACAGCTAACGCAAATAGCCCTCGTGTAGCTTTGCGCGAAATTCAGAAACAAAACGAACAGTTTCCTTTTCCGACGGGCTCAGGTTAAACGAGGGATAGGTCAAATATTTTAATTTAAATTTCATTAATAGAAATTTTTGTTGAGAGAAAAACCGATAACAAACGAAAACTTAGTTTATTTTCAAACCATTATTTATCTTGTTGCTATAGCTACGTCACTGTAGTTTGTACTTTTTGACGTATTATGTTCATTCTATTCATTCACATCAATAGAGGATTTTAAACGGTTCTATGGACGATACATTGCTATACGAGCAAACTACTCTTTGCTAAAGTATACTTAAATATCAAACACAGTTAATTCTGGGTCCATTAATCAACCATTGGTGAGAGTTAACATTCAACGGGACACATAATAACTATTTCCTCTTTCAATGATCGGGCAAGTGATCAAACAACACTATAGTGCAATTGTTAGGCCTAGCGCGTGGCCCTGCGGTTATCGTGCCCGAATTGTAAATTTTTTGTTAAAACCCACTACTTGATCAGACCAGAGCTGTCAGAGAGTTGTCAGCAGGTGCTGACGAAACTGTCTTCCTTCCAGTCTGTCGATATGACGATGAGTAGGCGGTGTAGTTTACAAATCAGTTAGATACTTCTGCATATTAATCTGATACAAATGAATTCATAACCATATGGTACATACAAATACCACGCCCGATGCTGAAAGTTAAGTACAGGCTGGTTATATATTATAACCGACATTTCAAACTGACAGTCAAGATTATGAAAAGATCTGTTGTGATTGTGCATCATTTAACGGTGTCATTCCGGAAGGCCCCCCAGTGGCTCAGCGGTATGTCTGCGGACTTACACGCTAAAATCCGGGTTTCGATACCCGTCGTGGGTAGACCACAGATAGCTTTGTGCTTAATTCAAAACAACAACAACCTTCCGAAAGAAAAAAATCACAGAAGGTTAAATAACTGTTGTTATTTGTTTTGTTTTTATAACCACAGGAGGTTAAATAACTGTTGTTATTTGTTTTGTTTTTATAACCACAGAAGGTTAAATAACTGTTGTTATTTGTTTTGTTTTTGTAACCACAGAAGGTTAAATAACTGTTGTTATTTGTTTTGTTTTTATAACCACAGAAGGTTAAATAACTGTTGTTATTTGTTTTGTTTTTGTAACCACAGAAGTTAAATAACTGTTGTTATTTGTTTTGTTTTTATAACCACAGAAGGTTAAATAACTGTTGTTATTTGTTTTGTTTTTATAACCACAGAAGGTTAAATAACTGTTGTTATTTGTTTTGTTTTTATAACCACAGAAGGTTAAATAACTGTTGTTATTTGTTTTGTTTTTATAACCACAGAAGGTTAAATAACTGTTGTTATTTGTTTTGTTTTTATAACCACAGAAGGTTAAATAACTGTTGTTATTTGTTTTGTTTTTGTAACCACAGAAGGTTAAATAACTGTTGTTATTTGTTTTGTTTTTGTAACCACAGAAGTTAAATAACTGTTGTTATTTGTTTTGTTTTTATAACCACAGAAGGTTAAATAACTGTTGTTATTTGTTTTGTTTTTATAACCACAGGAGGTTAAATAACTGTTGTTATTTGTTTTGTTTTTATAACCACAGAAGTTTAATAACTGTTGTTTTTACCAACGTGTTTACCTAATTAAGTACAGACAAGTTTCGCTTGTGGTTAAGTCTAATCGTTTAAGGCTTTTAATACAATCTCGGTTCGAAATTAATTATTACTCATCACGAAACGATCCGCTCTATTTCGAAAACTGTGACAGAAAGTTTAAGAGCATTTTTGTCGCTGATAAGGAAAATGAAGCAGACGAAGGGCTTCTTATTTTTCACTTGAAAAGAGAAACTGACGGAAGCTGTCATCGTGTCGCAGATAACACTTTAGTTCCATTCTTTACGCCCTAAAGATTTCTTCGTCGCAAAAACATTTTCCTTGTAAGCTCTATTCAACCCCATGAAAACTCTTCCTTACTTATATCTGCATACGGAAGCACAGTTTTCTCGAGAGAGATGGGGTTGGAGGGGGGGGGGGGTCCTACATTAAACTTGTCTCCGGGCTCGAGAGTACCGAGATCTCTCAGCCGTGTGAGCAGCTTTACTGTCAATGGATGTAAAACGAAACACTCGGGAAAAAACCAGCCGTTACAATGAATGACCCGTTAGTGAAACAAAAGTCAAGATGGAGTTTCAATGGAGTTTCGAAGGGTAAGGGCTTCCATTTACGTGAGGAATGCCTTCCCCTAAACGTATGTTGTTTCCATGACATTAGTTTTCCTTGTGCAAACATAGTGATAGGGATAACAGTTGTTTATATTAACATGGTTTAACTAAAGCGTTCTTTATGTATAGATATATGTAAACAAAAATAGTAAAATATAATTTCTTGCACTTGGGATTTGTGTCATGGGGTTAAGTGTGAAGGTTCAAAGGTAACGCCTACCGAATGCACGTAAGGTTATAAGAAGTGAAAGCAACAAGGAAATGAGTTAGAGATTCTACATGCTTAGAATAAAATTATTCGTAAGCCAAAATATCTAGAGTCAGTTTTAAGTTGTTGTTGTTGTTTTTAATTTCGCGCGAAGCTACACAAGGGCTATCTGCGCTAGCCGTCCCTAATTTTGCGGCTTCAGACTCTAGGGAAAGCAGCCACTCATCACCACTCACCACCAACTCTTGGACTATTATTTTACCAACAAATAGAGAGATTGACGGTTACATTATAACGCCGTCATGGCTAAAAGGGTGACATGTTTGGTGTGACGAGAATTCAAACCCGCGACCCTCAGATTATGAATTGAGTGTCTTAAACACTTCGTCTTGCCTGGCCCGATACGTAAAGTAAGAAAACTGTCCGGATACATCAGTGCAGCTAAAACTGTGAAATTTGTTTAGGGTATTAAGATATATATAACGCTGTTAACGCTAGAAATAAAAACGTTACAGGACACCCAAATATACAACATTAATAACAGAAACGTACACAAACCAAAACGTTATAATACAACCACTTGCCCAGCGCTTAAAATCGATATATTCAAATACACAACAGTAAAAATTCGAAACACTGAGATACAAAATTCTATAAGGCAGTATGTTCGTACATGTGCACATACACAACAGTGTAAATTGAAATTTAGGAGACACTTATATGAATAACATTATAAATCGAAACGTTAGTGCACATTAGTGTACAAAATGCTACACACTGAAGTGATTAAGTGTTTTGTTTTTCCAAATTGAGCGCAAATTTAGCAGTGTAAGACTAGATGGAAGGCAGCTAGTCATCACCACCCACCGCCAACTCTTGGGCTACTCTTTTAACAACGAATAGTAGGATTGATCGTGTCATTATAACACCACTATGGGTGAAAGGGCGAGCTAGTTTGGTGCGACGGGGATTCTAACCCGCGATCCTCATATTACGAGTCAAATGTCTTAACCCACCTGGGCATGCCGGGCCAATTAAGGCTTCACATAATATTTTACCCTTATCTCAAAACTATGATTATGTTAAAGATACTGACAATTTGAAACCAGAGTGGTTGGAAAATTATACCCTCAATATTCACTGTTTCCACTGAAATGTTATTCCTCTGAGAACAAATGTTATGTCTCCAAAACTTTATCCTTGTAAGTTATGTTCAAAATTTAACCTTCTAAAGACAATATTTGTACAAGTGTATCTCCAAAACTCTAACCTTTAAAGGACAATATTTATCCTAACTTATCTCCAAAACTTTAACCTTCTAAAGACGATATATTAGCTTATCTCCAAAATTTTAACCTTCTAAGGAAATATTTATATTAGCTTATCTCCAAAACATTAAATCTTTAAAGGACAATATTTATACTAAATTATCTTTGAAACTTTAACGGTGCTCCCAGAGTTTTGTATTTAGGTCTATCTCTCTAAAATTGGTTGCGGTGTCAGAAGAGAAACATTCTGTTTCAATGTATTTATGTATACATATGTACAGCACTGTGTATCTGTTGCATCATGTTTGTGTACACACTGTTTTGTATTTAAAGACGTAGATTATACGAACACCTATTTGTTAAGTTTGAGAAATCTGAGTTAAACCAACATGAATGACGTAAAACAAATATTATCCGTTGCTACTAACACACGGATTAAATTGCATTTCTCTTGTGGGTATACAGAAAAACAACACAAAGGTAACAAATCCGAAGAATGGATCACAGATTATTAAATGTATACAACTTATATTAGTCGTCTAACAACAGCAGTGTTTTAACAACTGCTGTTTTAAACGTTTCTCCACTGACAGGTCACACACGTAGCCTGTCTCCAAGAAATAAGGAAACTAAAACTGAAACTAAGTCTGTTTGAAAAAGTAGTTTATTGTTGTGTTTTTTTTTTAAATAAACTTCATATTTGATGGCCAAGCATGGCTACGTGGTTAAGGCACTCGACTTGTAATCGGAAGGTTGAGGGTTCCAATCCCTCTCACACCAAACATGCTCGCCCTTTCAGCCGTGGGGGCGTTATAATGTTTCGGTCAATCCCACTATCTGTTGGTAAAAGAGTACCCCAAGAGTTGGTTCTGGGTAGTGATGACTAACTGTCTTTCCTCTAGTCTTTCGCTGCTAAATTAGGGACGGCTAGCGAAGGTAGCTCTCGTGTAGTTTTGTGTAAAATTCAAAAACAAACAAAAAATTATATTTTATTCATGATTTTTATACTCATAATGTGCGATGGGCCTCTGACGGCGACGGGCCCTGAGCTATTGACCATAGGATAAAACGGCCATAATGTAAAACCTGTTATATTGAGATGTAGAATTTGACAACTTTTAGCAGTAATCTACGGGTGAACGTAGCTTCTAAATGTGAGATACCAATAAAAGTCATATCAGTTTCTTAAACTTTAAAAGTTACCCCGGTTTAAAAATCAGAAACACGGCAAATGTTGACTTTACAGTGTATTATATTAATGACTTGTCAACTAAACCTAAAATTTAAAGAAGAAATGAGACATTGCTTACATACTGTAACTGATGGAAACCATTTTGTTCCAGAATATTAGATGTTTCCTTTAGTATCGCTTCCCCCCCCCCACAAAAATACAAATAATTTCCGTCAGGTGGTGCTAAAAACCTAAAACTACTTTAGTTTTTCGTGAAAAGGTATAAAAGAGCTATTTGAGGATAGATGCCCGAAATTTTGGAGTGGTAGACTGGAGATAAAGTAAGTTGTAAGTAACACTCACCCCAAGTAATTGGCTACTTTTCTCTGATGAGACAGTGGAATATGATAGAGCGCATCCACGTCCTCCAAAGTGCGAAGTATGTTTTAAGGTAACGGGACTCGAAACGTAAATTGTCAAACTCGCAAACCGGTCAGTCTAATCGCTAACCCACAATCCGGAATAGTAAAAACTACGTGCAGTTTGTCCTTTTGTAGCTTTGTGCAAAATTTGGCGAATATTCTGCAACACACGTTACATTTATTTGAGCCACAGACCAGTTCCTCACGTGTATGGCTCTTGTTCAATCGATATATTTTACTTTTGAATGCTTTGTCTTTTAACGAAACTTCCCAAATAGAACTGGGTATTAATCACGAGTTAAGGTGTTAAAGTTTCTTTATCTGATTGGTTTGTAGAGGAACGTAGGTATTTGAAATTAATTTGTAAAATTCAAAGGATCTATTAATTACACTTTTAATGAATAGTAGAATTACTAAAGCACTTACAGAAAGTTATTTCGCCCAAACCGAATCTTTGAGCAAGAAATTGTTCTAGAAAATGCATTTTAACAGTTTGAACTACTCTATTCTTCCTTTCATACAAACAAGGCCTGTCCAAGGCCTCACTTCAAAATAGTCAAAAGACTGTTTGCTGGACACCAGAATAGTTACTACAGTTTGTGATCAAACTCAGGATTTTTCGTACTCTAAGTGAGTGTTATACCAGTTCAGATAAAGGGTTGTCTTCTGGTAAGACCCTTTTCAACCATTCACACAGTTATACCAGTTCAGATAAAGGGTTGTCTTCTGGTAAGACCCTTTTCAACCATTAACACAGTTATACCAGTTCAGATAAAGGGTTGTCTTCTAGTAAGACTCTTTACAACCATTCACACAGCCCCATTCCTACTCTCCCACAAACAAGGCCTGGTCAATGACCTTTCTCAGGACAGTGCAGAGACTATTATTTGGGCACAAGTTTTTCTGTAGTAGCAATCATTGCTTTGATCCACACCTGGCGAATGCTCTACGGACGGAGATAAACGATTAACTCATTAGCACACATTCACTGAAGTGATGAACTTACACTCGATGAACTTCAGTTGAAGGGACGAATGTCACACATGTGAGATTTGTATAAGTAAGGCAAAACGAAATCATAACTTTTATCGCTGAAGTCCTCTTAGATTCGTATAATGGGCTCTCAACTTAAAACACCGCAAGATAATTGTCGAAGCTGAACTGCGAGCCGTGGCATCACATTAAACTTTATAAAGGAAAGAAAAAAAACACAAATGGATTGTATATCGTTGAAGGATTGAATACGTCAAGATATCCTTCCTTAAACCTTATGTTCTACTTTTAGAACCTACTTAATAAACTAACAAAAATAAAGACTCCTTACTCGTTATTTTATTTAAAAATATATATAAAAAGTCGATAGATGGCAGTAGCGTTGCAGACATTGTTCTCTTATGAATGAAAAATTGTGTCACTTTGATAATATTTTATAGAAACTCTATTATAGAGGATGATATTAAATATCTGTTCTTACCTCTCCACAAATTAACCTTAAACATGTCTTCTAACGGAATAACATTAACACCTATTCTAATTTCTTCACAGAATAACATAAAACAGCTATTGTAATCTATTCACAGAATAACATTAAACATATCTTTTAACAGAATAACATTAAATATCTTTCCTAATCTCTTCATATAAGTTATTTGTAAACAACTCAACAATGGTTTCAAAAAAAAATTTTGTCGTTTTGAATTAAGCACAAAGCTACACAATGGGCTATCTGTACTCTGCCCACCACGGGTATCGAAACCCGGATTTTAGCGTGTAAGTGTTCCAAAAAATGTAACAGTTCTTCATAAAGTTTAAACAAACATTCAGATATACATTGTCTCAGCCACCTTCGTTGCTCTTTTAATTAAGTATTTCAGTTGGTTAGCATAAAAACTGGCTCGTACTTTGCTGTATTTTTAACTGATTCGTACAGGTTCATACCGTGTTAGTTACAGGTTCATAATGTGCTGTTGAAAGCTTCACACTGTGCTATTAACACATTCGCACAGCGCTTTTTAAAGGCTCATAGTGCGTTATTCACAGCTCCTATCGTGTTGTTAACAAGTTCTTGGTATTGCTTAGTTATAAAATTTTGAGAAATTCAAATTTTAAAATATATATATACATTATTTTATATTTAATGTTTTATGTTTAAGTATAGAACAAAAATATAAAATGTAGGTATTAAAATTCAAAGTTAAGTGACATTGTCTTTAATGTAAATATCTAATAATGTTCAACTAAGTTGCGTGTGTTTGGCTATAAAAAATTCACCTTTTGAAATATTGTATAGCGTTCAGCTGTCCCAGAGATAGGCCTAAAAACAGTAACTTCTAACTTATGTAATAAATATAAATTTTGAGTTGTTTTTATTTAACGACAACCTATTTCTAAAGTGGTAACAACCTATTCTTATGCTAATATTAACTTGCTTCTAAAGTAACAATAACCAGTTTCAATTACAACAATAACTTATTTCTAAAGTAATAACAGTTTATTTGTATGGGAATAATAACTTACTTCTAAAGTAACAATAACGCGTTTCTATAGCAATAATAACTTATATCTGAAGTAACAATAACCAGTTTCTATGGCAATATTTTTTTCAATAGTTATTTAGTTTCAAAGATGAAATCAGTAACTTTTTTTTTTTTTTGCAAAGAAAAAAAACGTGTTCTTTATACGAAATACAACTACGTTAATTACAATCAGTTATTTAATATTGATACTTAGTTATGACGAAGTGCACACGTATTTAGTTTAGATTAACTACCAACAAATAAATGGGCAAATTAGATTGTAGTTGCTATTCATTTCGATATTATATTGTTATGCTAAGTTTGAAAAGACGTAATTGAATTATAAATTCTGGAAATACATTAAATAAAGAAAGAGAGACTTTAGTTAGTGGGTTCTCTTTACGTAATCATTCTACCCTGTAATAGTTTAGTTTGATCTGTTAGTGTGCAGGGGCTTAGTGTTGACAGCAGAACGTATCCTATTAGAGAGACCCGAACGAGGCAGAAACAACTTCTCCGGCGAGAACAGCAGGCGGCGAGCCGATTACTTGTTAACGACACTGCTCGTAGTAATAAATTAAGCTCGTGACAGACCAATTGCTATCAATGATCATTGGAATTATAGCCCGCCAATCAATGGCCCAGCTGAGGAAGGTCTGACGTCTGATGTAAAGCTAAGCAGTCAGTGTTTCCGTGGTGTCGGCTCAAGGCGCGCGCACTGACCACGCACGATAAGGCAGCGCGTGGAGCTTCAAAAGAGGACGTGTCCCGTTACTGCGTGCTGTTTAGTTCTGGAGGTAAAAGCCGAGGTTCGATGCGTTCCAGAGTATTTCCCTCTACAGCTATTCGTTTCTTTAGTCTCTAACCGAATAAAAATAAACAAATTCAAGAAGTGAACCCACGAGAAAGTCAACACTGCAGAACGTGCACCTCCCGGAGAGAACTGGAGTGAATAACTACTGAGACAGCTATCACTTGCCACAGGCACTTGTGCACCTGTAACACGGTCGTCCAGCTACTCGGACGTCAGGTCACGACAGGTTCATAGATGGACGGTCATGGAGACTCTGTGAACCAACTGGTAACAACCAACTATGACGTGAGTTTACGTTTTGCATTTTTTTTTTTATGCATAGAATTATTTAAAGTAGTTAACTACTAAAGCATTACCCACAGAAGCAAACCCTAAAAACCCGAGAAGAAAACTCATGTTCAACAAACAGCCCCATGGGCTATAAAGCTGTTACACGAACAGTGTGACTCGTTCACATTAGAAGAAAATTGAATCATTATGTTCCATACAGTTAAATGGAGAAAAAACATTTTTTATTGTTCCAATAAATAACTTATTAGAGTCAACTAATTCAGTTATTTTACCGTATGAATTTCCATTTTGCGAGAAACGGATGGATATAAATTTGTCAGAAAACTGTGTGATACACTGTCTAGAATTTAGCTTAGAAGAGTATATGTTACGTAGCTTTAGTATGGTGGCTGTTTTTAGTTAAAGATAATTTATTTCGTAGTTTTAACTCATTGTATTTATCGTTCACTTCCAAACAGATTATGCAACTTAGCACTAGCGACAGATATAAAAGTATCTAATATTTAACTTTAGGCTAGTGACTGTTATTAATTTTAATAGAGTGTGTTATTTAACTTTAGAGCAGTGTCTGATACTTAGCTGTATATTAGTAACAGTTATTAGCTTTCATATAGTGTGTTATGAAACATTAGAATTAATTAAAATAAACATTAATGCTTATCTTTAAGCCAGTGACAATTAGTAGCTTTAATATAGTGTGTTATTTAACTTTATAGCAGTGTTTGCTACTTAGCTTTAATATAGTGTGTTGTGTAGCTTTATAGCAGTGTTTGCTACCTAGCTTTAATATAGTGTGTTGTGTAGCTTTATAGCAGTGTTTGCTACTTAGCTTTAATATAGTGTGTTGTGTAGCTTTATAGCAGTGTTTGCTACTTAGCTTTAATATAGTGTGTTGTGTAGCTTTATAGCAGTGTTTGCTACTTAGCTTTAATATAGTGTGTTGTGTAGCTTTATAGAAGTGTTTGCCACTTAGCTTTAATATAGTGTGTTGTGTAGCTGTAATACACTGTCGTTTAACTTTAGAACATTGTCTGTTACTTAGGTTTAGACTCCGTTAGTAACTTCAACACAGTGTGTCAAGTTAACTTTAGAATTGTGTTTGTTATTTCAATTTTGTACTCTAGTGTCAGTTTTCAGCTTCAATACAGGGTTGTTTAATGTATTGTCTGCTTTGGAATGGTATGTTATAGTTAGTTTTGTAATAGTGTCTGATATTTATGTTTAGACCCGTATTTGGTGATTGCAGTTACAAGTGTTTTAATTTTAGATTTTTAATTGGAGATTTCCCTCTCATAAGGTTATTTCAAGTTATTAGATACTGGGCAGACTTTTGTTAAATACCAATCAAAATTATCCGACGGTAAAGTTTCTCCAGAAACTGAAATAACTTGTATTATAAATGACAATAGGTTCAAGACGTGATCAGGTTTTCAGATTTCTCAGATAATAATTATACAATACGGCTGTTCTTGTAAGAGGCTGGTTACGTCCTGATCGACTAGGTATGTTTTTTGTAGCTAAGCACAAATCTACACGTTGGGATCTCTATGTACCCACCACGGGTATCAAAACCCGGTTTATAGCGTTATAAGTTTGTTTTTTAATTTCGCAAAAAGCTACACGAGGGCTATCTGTGCTAGCTGTTTCTAATTTAGTTATGTAAGACCAGAGGGAAGGCAGCTAGTTATCACCACCCACCGCCAACTCTTGGACTGCTCTTTTACCGTCGCATCAAATATACTCGTTTTATCAGCTGTGGAGGCGTTATTATTTGACAGTCAATCCCACTATTCGTTGGTAAAAGAGTAGCCCGAGAGTTGGCGGTGGGTGGTGATGACTAGCTGCCTTTCCTCTAGTCTTGCACTGCTAAATTATGGACGGGTGGCGCAGATAGCCCTCGTGTTGCTATGCGCGAAATTCAATCAAACCAAACAAAATATTTCAAATGTTCTTTATAAAATTTACTAAAACTCCCGAGGCTTAACTCGTGTTTAGCGTTTTCAGAGCAGTTCGTGGAAATTAATTTGGTTTCATTTCCTCGTACCAATTAAAAGGTAATTTTTGCCAGAGATAGTACCGCAGTGGTTATTATTATGACGGATTGAACACAATCTAGAATATGTACGAAATGATAACAAAATTGTTTAAATAGCTTACAAAACTACCTAATGTTTACATCTTCGCTATCGTGTTTGGTGAGGAAAGTGCATTAGAATTGTAATTTTAAAGTGAATTATTATTCTGTGGATTACAAATATGTTAAAACTATTATATACACATTTCAAATAAAACAGTAGTTTTATAGTCAAAGTAGAAATGAAAAGGGAAAGAAGGAACACAATTACTGTATTCATTTTCTGTTTACATAACTATCTCATTATACATAAAATATATAAGCATGCCAACTGTAGTAGAGAATGTCTGATTTAGCACTTGCAACGTGAGCTCCTAGCGACCACAGTCAGCAGCTCCATACTTTATCTCGTAAATTTTACACGTTTATACACTAATTATAACGCTAGAACATGAAGCAATAATTTCAATCTGCGCCTAAGGAGTCGAAAGCTACCTATTTGCTTAATATTTATCCTTGAAAGCACAATCAAAACTAAATTTGAATCCCATGTTACAGTTTCACGGCACATGAATAATAACCAGCATTTATTTTGTGTTTATTAATAAATTTACCGTTGAAGAACAATTTGATCATTTCTATCATTTACGGAAAATAAACTTCTAATTTGGGAAAATAATTTGAAAATAAATTAATTAATTAATATTTTCTACCCCCATAATTAAAAAAACCCAATAATTTAATAAACATTTTTGTAATCGAAATTAAAACTCTTAGTTCATTTTGCGGGTTTCTTGAAGGCTGTTTTAATATAAATTGTTATAAAAATTTTCGATCTTTGTTTAATTTAAAACATTTATCTATAAAGTTAACACATGTTTTATAACCAAACACATAGTTCATCCTACTTTGCTCTATGCAGGAGTATATATAGCTATAATTTAGAATTGATATATGTGTTAAAACTGCTTTGATTCTAAGAATTATCCTTAAATTCAGGATTATTTTAAGCTGATGTGCTCAAACGATTACTTTAGTTCCGCAAACTCCGTCATCTAACATCATCTATGAATGTCCAACACGTAACCATGGTTATATGACTTCCGCAATCCAATTACTTGGGTCCTAGGATATCACAGAGCATGCGCAAAGTACTCAGTGTAATTTCTTCTTTGATATGATTTACAAAAACAGGATTTTATCCTGAAAAATTATTCCAATTAAAATAATAGCACATTAACCAAATGATGCATTGTGTTTATAACGTAGGACCGAAAGCATACATTTGTTGTTGTTTTTTCGCTAAAATTTCTCTGGACTGATAATATGTACATAATTAAAATTGACAAACCTTTTGAGTGTAAATATATAACGCTTATAACGCAAAATTTGTTTTTCGATATCAGTCGTGGGTATAGCACAGATAGCCCAGTGCACTGTTTGCACTTAACAAGAAACAAACGAGATGTGTCAGTACTTTTAAATGGAGGTTTTAAAAAAATCACTTCAGTGACGTCATAACTCACTTCATATTTAAAATGTTTTTACTTTCGTAATATAACATGCGTATTTTTGCAACGGTCAGCGATTATGATAATTTGGAATTCGCTTCACTACTTGCAACGTTAAACTTACACGTCTGTTATTTAGTCTTTTATCTTGAAAATCTTACTAAACGTATCAAATGATTCCATGTTCTCTTCGCCTTCACAAATCATAAACGTTGTGTTACGAACTCGTTTTTGCCTCAAAATAAACAATTTTTCACACTTTGACGGATTGAAATTAAGCACAGAGCTACACAATGCGTTCTCGGATTACGAGAATGGCCAGGTGAGTTAAGGCGTTCGACTCGTAATCCGAGGGTCGCGGGTTCGCGCCCGAGTCGCGCTAAACATGCTCGCCCTCCCAGCCGTGGGGGCGTATAATGTGACGGTCAATCCCACTATTCGTTGATAAAAGAGTAGCCCAAGAGTTGGCGGTGGGTGGTGATGACTAGCTGCCTTCCCTCTAGTCTTACACTGCTAAATTAGGGACGGCTAGCACAGATAGCCCTCGAGTAGCTTTGTGCGAAATTCCAAAACAAACAAACAAACAATTATCCAAACATTAGTTGAAGAAACGCCATATTTTATGATAAACACCTTTAGCATTCCTTCTGTCTGAGCACCAGCATAGCCACGTGGTTAAGGCACTCGACTTGTAATCCAAGGGCCCCGGGTTCGAATCCCCGTTACACTACACTTGCTCGCCCTTTCAGCTGTGAGGGGCGTTATAATGTTACGTTAAATCCCACTCTTCGTTGGTAAAAGAGTAGCTCAAGATTTGGCGATGGGTGGTGATGACTAGCTGCCTTCCCTCTAGCCTTACACTGTTAAATCAGGTACGGCTCGTGCCGATAGCTCTTGTGTAGATTTGCGCGAAATTCAAAACAAACCTTTTGCCTGAAATTGCAGAACGTGTGTATATATACGTTTATTAACTTTTGTATTTTTTTAATCAAAAATCGTTTACTAAGTTATAATTATTACTACTAAAATGTATTACAACGTTAGTTACGAAGTATATCTAATGCATCGTTTTTAGTATTAGGAAAGTAACGTACCTTTCTAAAGACCGTATGTTGCAACTGACCGCACTCTGCTACGTCGTCACCACGTGTAGAATTTAGGTTTTACAGATTAGGAATCGGTCAATAAGTCTACGGATTTACAATCCCAAAATCAGGGGCTCGATTCCACTTGGCGGACTCAGCAGATAGCCCGATGTGGCTTTGCTGTAAGAAAAACACACACAGAGATTAGTTTCTTTATGTAATTTTTCTAGCGCATATTTCTGTCGAGAAGACACATTGATACCGAAAATGAAATATCTTATAACGCCAAAATGTTGTTTTTATTTAATTAAACACTCAACGTTTCGCTTTACAACTTCTTCGAGGGCGTTCACTGAAACACAAACCGAAACTCACAGTTTAAATGGTTAAAGCATTAACGCTTTGAAACGCTTGAACTGCCAGTTTCGGTTTGTGTGTTCCAGTGAACGCCCTTGAAGAAGTTGTAAAGCGAAACGTTTAGTGTTTAATTAAATAAAAACAACACTTTGGTGTTATAAGAACATTTATTTCTGGACTTAATTTTTTTTTACCTACATGTGCTATTAAGATCGAAATAGGGACAGTTTGAACATTAAATATTTTAATAAGGTTGAATTTTTGACTTTTTCAGCAGAAGAATAAGTGCATACCGTAGACGGACACCAGTCTTTTAATCTTTCTAGCAATCATTTAGGGTTAACAGGCCAATATTTATTCGAACCAGTAAAAATGACTTTTTCATATAGGTACATAATTTGTAAAGTTATATATATAGAAGTTCCCTTTTCTTTGTTTTCGGTGATGGTGGTGCTGGTTTTTTTTCTTAATTTCGTATTTAAGTGTAAACAAAGCCCTTACAAATACCTCTAAATAATAACATATTAAGTAATAAATTGTAACGAGTTAATTGTTTCCTTGTTGTTCACCACAAAACTGCACAATGACTATGACCACCGAATTATTGTTGAAAGTCCACTAGCTGAGAGATCTACAGTGGCATCATGGTCAGATGGTTAGTGTCACGGGTTCAAATTCCTGTCCCTTTCGGGCGTGGGGACGTTAGTATATAATGTTCAAGCCCTCTATTTGTTAGAAAAAGTAGCTCAAGATTTGGTGGTGAGTGGAGACGACTGGCTTGCTGTCTTCCTTACAGTCTTTAACTGCTAACGGCTAACACAGATAGTCCTCGTGCAGTTTTGTGTGAAATTCAAAACAAACAAACCTTTTTCAACCTCTTAGGTTGAAATCATTTCATATTCGTATTGTTTAATGTCTGAACTTTTAATTGCACAAAATATATTTTACAGAAATTTGGCCACATCGAAAAACAGCTTTCCAATGGTGCTCTGCACGTTGTGGACAAGACATCTCCATACCTAGTCGGTCCATCACTACGCACAGCAGGATATATGGAGCACCAGGCCGTATCGAATATATTTTCTTCAACATTAAATAGGCCGCCATGTTTTCCTTTTGCGTTTTTTTATAATCAGCCCCATACTTACTCGTTTTTAGCCTCACATGCTTCGTCGGCTACCTTGTCTGCCAGTCTTCCACACTATGAATTCGGCCGTCAGATGGCGCTGTTGAACTCGACGGCAGGTGGAGCTTTTTATCCAATTAGTTCTGTTAAAACGAACCTGACTGGTTCATCTGTGAACACGGACGTGAAAGATGGACACACGAATAATTCAAAGTGCAAAGAACCAAAATTATTTCAGTGGTCACAATATCTTCCTATTGACAAATCCCAAAAAGTTTTGGACCTCAGATCTCCAGAAGCAGTTGGAAGAGACCATTCCAACAAATCCACTCGTGTTTCCTTGAGTCCAGGAAACGATTTCGAACTTTCTTCCAAAATAGCCAAAATACAAGAAAGTAATGAATTACAATGTGAGTTGTTATCTTCCTAATTTGTATCTAAGGTTTAGTTATTTAAAAGTTTTTGAGTGAAGTAATGATAATGTGTAATATAATTTTTTTCTCCTGCAGTAATGGATTTATTAATTTTATTCACGTTTATTATTTTTACTGTTAAAAGTATGATAGCGAGGTCACGCTACACTAATCACCAAGAGGTTGGAGTCAACATTTTTAGGTGGTTTTAAAATCACAAAAAAGCCAATTCATAGGACCATTAGGCTAGGAACCACAGATGATGGCCAATTAACAAAACAATTAGGTTAAGAATTACAGATGAGGGCCAATTAACAAAACAATTAGGATAAGAACCACAGATGATGGCCAATTAACAAAACAATTAGGATAAGAACCACAGATGAGGGCCAATTAACAAAACAATTAGGTTAAGAACCACAGAAGATGGCCAATTAACAAAACAATTAGGTTAAGAACCACAGATGAGGGCCAATTAACAAAACAATTAGATTAAGAACCACAGATGAGGCCCAATTAACAAAACAATTAGGTTAAAAATTACAGATGAGGCCCAATTAACAAAACAATTAGGTTAAGAATTACAGGTGAGGGCCAATTAATAAAACCAATAATTTAGAAATAATAGATGAAGGCCAATTGATAAAAGCATCGAGTTAGAAATGACAGGCGAGGGGTAATTCATAAAACCACTGAGCTAAGAACTCCGGCGAGGGATAATTCATAAAACCACTGAGCTAAGAACTAACAGCGAGGGATAATTCATAAAACCACTGAGGTAAGAACTACCGGCGAGGGTAATTCATATAACTATTGAGTTAGAAATAACAGGCGAGGGGTAATTCATCAAACCATTGATATAGGAACCACAGGCGAGGGGTAATTCATCAAACCATTGAGCTAGGAACCACAGGCGAGGGGTAATTCATCAAACCATTGAGCTAGGAACCACAGGCAAGGGGTAATTCATAAAACCATTGATTTAGGAACCACAGGCGAGGGGTAATTCATAAAACCATTGAGCTAGGAACCACAAACAAGGGGAATTTTTGAAGCTATGGAGCTAGGAACCACAGGTGAGGGGTAATTCATGAAACCATTGAGGGAGAAACCACGATTTGTTTCACAACTCAGCCTTCATTACATTAAATAACTGTTTCCATCAGTTACCAGGTGGAGAACCTTATCGAATGGACGATCGTACTGTCCGGTTTGTGGTGTCACGCTTCAATCCCAAGATCTCATGGAACACGTGCAGCAGGAAATAGAGAACTTACACGAGTTTTACCGGTTAGTTTACATAAGAAAGTTTTATTCTACTTGAGTATTGATGATAACCTGTGTTTAATATATGTTTAGTAAAACTGAAGTTTGTCCACGTTGAACTGTAAAAGACATGCATGAGATGGAGATATGGTAGTATCCCAGGCTAAGCCTGTCTGTAAAACTATTGAGCGAAAAACCACTAGACATGTCTTTAGTGGTAGAATTGTTCAAACCTTATTACACCCCTATGTGCTTATTAAAATGGTAAGACGAATAGGATATGTCAAACTTTGAACTGAGGCTAATCTTGTTTTTAAGCACAGTCACGTATGTTAGTAGACTCAGTCCAAGATTTTGTTTTTGTTCACACGTGGGTGGGCCAGACATGACCAGGTGGTTAGGGCGCTCGACTTGTAATCCGAGGGTCGCGTGTTCGAATCTCCGTCACACGAAACATCCTCGTCCTTTCAATCGTGTGAGCTGTTATAACGTGAGAGTCAATCGTTGGTAAAATAGTAGCCCAAAAGTTGGTGGTGATGACTAGTTGTTGTTCGTCGAATCTTACACTGTTAAATTAGCGACGGTTAATGCAGATAATCCTCGTGTAGCTTTGCGCGAAATTCAAAAACAAACAAACAAATATACGTGAGTGACTTGCTGTATAATTCAATACACTAATCTTGAAGGGATTTTTTTTTTGGTATTTCAGTTATGCCCTCAAGTAAAGAAGTTGGAAACTATGACTTACAGGGTTTGTCTGATGACATGGCATCCAGGGAGGTCCTAATGATTTTTCTATATGTAAAATAGTCTCGAACTAAGGCGATTTAATAGATTTCGTTGAATAATTCGAAGTTGTATTAATCTTAAAGAGGGTTAAAGCTACACAAGGGTTATCTGCGCTAATCTTAAAGAACACGTATCTTCAGGTTTGGTAGTTCAACTCTGGTCCGAATGTCAGATTTGTTAGTTTAACTGTGGCCCGAATGCTGATTTAAAATTGTCGTTTACTTTTCGTAACATGTTCAAGCAGCTACGTGTCGATTGAAACCACTTTGCGCTAATGTGTAGATTCATTGCTGTGTTTTTCCAAGTTTGTTGTTAAGATGTGTCATTTATCCAATGGAATTATACACCGAGAGATCTCTCACCCTGTAAACGGGGCCAGTTTAACATACGCTTTTTGGACTCTTCTGACACATCGAATCTTGCCACAGTTTTTTCAAACTGAATATCTTTGAGCGGTCAAAACTTTGATTTCTACGTGCTTTTCTTATGATATGATTGGTCAGTTCTGGGAAAAAAAATTACTGAAAAACACTACTACTACTGGGCATAATATGAATTTTTGTCCATTATAGGTTAAATGCTGTTGTGACACTTTTTGACTGGTTGAATGATAACCAATCATATCGTTAACTATCGACACGTGACTGTTTTGTGGTGAAGCTTATTAAAAAGTTGATTTTTACTAGTATTTACATTTCATACCTTTTATCTTACCTTTGCTTATTCTTTTTTATATATAAATAATTAACGTATGTCAAAACTAACTTCTCTGGATCAAGCTATGCCTAACTTACATTTCTCAATAGCGATCTAATCACATGCTTAAGGTTAACTGGATTCTACATGTTTTAACATGAGTAATATAGTTTGATAAGATATTTTTAACTGAATCACACCTGTTTCTCACGTGTAGAAGTAAAGAGTGGGACTCTTTGAAAGAAGAATCAGACAAAACGGTAGGTGTGACAAGAATGTGCTTATTATTAGACTCAGTACCTTGTCATAATAATGGTATATTGTTATAATAATAATGATATATTCTTATAAAAATAAAAATGGTATATTGTTGTTATAGTAATAATGATGATAATGATATCTTGTCATAATAATTGTATCTTGTTATAACAATAATGACATGGTATATTGTTATAATAATGAAGTATTGTTATAATGATAAGGATATTTTATATGCAAAAACGGCTCGTTTGGGTTGAGACAATATTTTAAATATAAGAGCGAACAACGTTTCGACCTTCTTCGGTCATCGTCAGGGTTCACCAAGAAGAGGTAACTGACGCGAAGCTGACCCCATGTTTGGAAGGGGTTGGTGTGCACCTGAGTGTGTCGGAATGTAGAGGGGCGGGGTGAGATGTTTTGTAATATATCATATTTATCTATAATATTATATAGGTATATGGCGTTCCTTTATATTGGTGTTTATTTTGGGTTTTAAGTTGTTTTGTATAATTAAGGCTTGCTTAATTTTGCGTTTGTTATGTTTGTTTCTTTATTTAGTATTTTAGTGTTTCTCTATGGATATGTTGTTGTTATTTAGACTTAGGCAGTGTTCGAAAACGTGTGAAGGTGACCTTTTTATGTTCTTTGAATCTGGTTTCCATTTTTCTACTTGTTTCTCCAATATAGAAGTCGTGGAAGTTATCACATTGTATTTTATAAATAATGTCGAAACGTTGTTCGCTCTGAAATTTAAAATATTTTCTCAACCCAAACGGGCCGTTTTTGTATATAAAATTCTCAACAAGTGGGTTTCTCGACATCACTGAAATAATAAGGATATCTTGGTGTAATAATAAGAATACGTGATGTAATATATAATAACATTGAACAAATAAATTAATTGATAATTTCATAAAATTTATCGAATAAGTTGTAATAGATCGACAAAACAAGAGCCGTAGGGTGTGAATTATTAACAGTTTTATACATAACCAGATGAAGTTCCTGTTCCCTGGTAATTAATTAATTACTTGATTAATGGAAGGTTTTCTTACAACATGAAAAGCTGCTTCCCTTATATAAATATAATAATACTGTGTGTTGTATGTTATCTATACAGATAACATATAACATACAGCACTATTATATCTATATAAATAAATAGTTGTATAAACATACAGCACACAGCACTATTATACTTATATAGATAGCATGTAACATACAGTACTATTATATCTATATAGATAAGTAGTTCTATAAACATACAACTCTGGTATCATATATTTCCTAGGTCGTCCCAGATCTTGTCCTAAAACAGTGTGGAACTTCCAGAGTAGGGGATCGAAGACCTCCAATAGCTAGATGGGAGGTAAGATACAATTCGTAGTTAACAATCCACACTATCCTGTTATGGTTCTGATATATTCATTTTATTGTATGCATTTTTGATAATGTTACGTTGGTGAGAGGAGATATATATACAATATAATGTAGAGACTGATCTTAGGCCAACACGTTCTTGTTTTTGGTGACACGTACCCTTTTTGCTTAGTTTCCCACGAGTTTTTGTGTTATGCAACTAAACCTGGTAAGTTTACTTATTTGCATGGTTAAAATTGGTTGACTTATTTGGTTAGAACACTGTTTTTCCTCCCCCACTTTTCTCCGTGATTACAAGATCGGTGAAAACACGTGCAATATACCCATTGTTATCGTCTGGTTTGGTGTTTTTTCTCTTACCTTTTGAACACTTCTTGTAAAGTTTTAGAAATTGTGGAGCAAGTGAAAGATAAAACCTTTAGGTAAATTATATCACGTTTTCACTAAAAATGCACTGACTGTTTGTATCGATTTGATAATTCAAAAGCTTTGTTTTTATGTTGTTGTATTTATTTTTGTTTTTCTCAGATTGCTTAGTAAACTGTTACTTTGGGAACATCTTGTAAATATTTTACATTTTTAAATGATTACTTTGTTTTGTGTTTCAGACATATTTACGAGTTCGGTCAAATCGACACATCAGGGTAAACGGTAAGTTTCGCTATTTGAATATTTGCAACTTGTTATTCATAGGTCACAAAAAACGAGTTTATTTAGTGATTTTTATTAAATAGCTAAAAGCCGACAGGAAATGATAATATAGAAAGTGTAAAGGTGTTGCTTTTCAGCCATTCAGTTATTACTTCTGTCTTACTAACTCTCTCTCCAACTTCAGAATAGTCTACCTAAACTCATTCTTCTAATTCAAAGTCATTTACACAAACGCCCTCTTCTGGAAATCCAAAATAACCTGCTTAGACCACTTTATGCTTTAAAATAGTCTGAGGCATCTTCTTACTTTAAATATAATCTGTTTTCTCCTTTAAAAGGTAAAATGTAACTTTTTCTCTATTTCAACATGATACATACTTACTCATTTTACATCTTAAAGTAATTCAGCCATAATGGGAAACAATTAATACAAATAATCATAAAAAATGTCCGAGCTTGAGAGATAATAACACTGAAATTTGGTGTTCGATCTTACGACAAAGGCAGCACTGACAGCCTGTAGAACAGCTTTGTGATAAACCACTGAAATAAACTAATATAAAAGAATCGTAAACATTGAAAGTAATACATAGAATTTCGAGCGTTCTTGAGCCTCTGGTGGCTCAGCGGTATGTCTGCGGGCTTACAAAGCTAAAAACCAGGTTTCCATACCCGTGGTGGGCACAGCACAGATAGCCCATTGTGTAGCTTTGTGCTGAATTCAAACAACAACGTTCTCGAGTAACTCCCTGAAATAAAAATCCACTATTTCAGTATTTTTTAAAATCTGGAAAGTATGGTGGAAAGTGTACAAAATACATAATACATTTCAGAGTGGGGGAACCTCACGTGCAGAATGTTTGAAGGACAGGACTGAGAAAATTTGGAAATTGTGCACTGTGTGAAAACGTTCATTGAAAGCCACCTCAAACTAATAAACTTAAAATATTTTTTTTCACATACAAAAGGGTGTTCGTGACCTATAGTTACAGAAACGATACAAGAATGAGTGCCAGTGTCTTACAGTTTGTTTTTTTCTACTGTCTGTGATGCTCTAGTGATTACCAGCGGTAAAATGATTGGTTGTGAACAATTCTCTTTATGTTAGACAGGATTTAATTAGGAAACAAGAAGAAGAGAAACAAAACAAACTTATTTGTTTATTTTTTGCATTTCTTAGCAAGACATATGAAACTCAGAAGACGCACACCGGATTTCTCTCAACAAGAAGTGGTTGAACACAAGGTATTCATGACATTTACTCACAGCTTGGTCCTAGTTGTTGTTTTATTTTGCGAAATCAATAAATGGAACGTTAAAAATAAGAGTAAAATCCCTTTGAGTACTTGATGTTTTTTATGAGCTGAATTTTTGTGTAACGTGTAACAGATTTACTCTCCAACAAACAAACAAACAAAACATCCTTAATTATTTTCAGGAGAAGGACTTGAAGGTGTTCAGTGAAGATCTCAGTGATGCTACACTGAACCGTCAAAAAGGTAATTTGCTTCATGAGTATTAGTAACAGTATTTGTTTAATATTGCAAATTACACTTTTTCACGAGACACTGTTAAAGCATTAGGCTTGGTATGAATTTAATTGTTTTTATTTAAAATATCAAATCAAAAGTCAAAATGTTTCACAAACTTACTTTGTCTTTTTTCTCCATGTTTGATTAAATTTTTATTAGTTTTCATAATGTGCTGAAAGTATCTTTAAATTTAAATTATTTTGTTTTCATAATTGACCACCATATGGAACATTGCATTGAGGTTTTAGCCATATTGAAGAATTTCTAGTAAAATTATCACATTTGCAGTAGACGTAAAGTTTGAGAATACACGTTAATTAAGCTGTAGGGTAGATGGTTATAAAATACACAGCAGCAATCGTTTATAACACTGGTATAACTTATAAAACGACTGATCACAACATTACATAAACATTTATTACAACACTGGCGTGAGTTCTATGAAAATTGATTATAATATTACAATAAATAATTTCGTGCTCGGTTTTAATGCAAAAACACGTTCTTGGATAATTAAGTATATTATTGCTGGTTAGCTAAGTGTATCGCTGACTCGTATGAGCAACAAAGCACGTGGTCATAGCACTAAAAATGCTTACTGCGTAAATATGTGTCTTCATGATGACGTGTGAGGCATGGTCAGGTGGTTAGCCTCGCGGGTTAGAATCCCTGTCACACCAAACATGTTCGCCCTTTCAGTCGTGGGTGCATTATAATGTTACGGTCAATCCCATTATTCGTTCGTAAAAGAATAGCCGAAGAGTCTGCAGTGGGTGGTGACGACTAGCTGCTTACCCTCTTGTCTTAACATTGCAAAATTAGGGACGGCTAGCGCAGATAGTCCTCGTGTATCTTTGCGCGAAATTCAAAACAAACCAATATTATTGTTGATTAACTAAGTGTATCGCCGACTCACATAAGCAACAAAGCACTTGGATATGACGTTAAAAACGCTTATTGCATAACACGTGTTTGTACGGTTTAAATTAGTATAAGCAACATTTGTAGTTCTAGTATTCTATTTGTCATCCTTTTTATTCGTCCAAAGTAATTCGAATTTCTATTTCCTCTTTTATTTATGGAATCAAAGTAGATTATAATCAAATATTTGAAATACAACAAAACTTTTTTTTATTTTAACGGACGGCTCTTTCTCAAAACATCTCTGGAATTCGTGGCCTGGTTAACATGTCTGAAGCAAAAATTCCTTTAAGCGTATCGAAGCAGAAAGTCGACGAATTATCTTCAATTGATTTCGATAAAACTTTAAATGCTTTTCCAATCTTGTTGCTTGTTTAGCTGAACAAGGTTATTAGGCACTTTATTACTTCACTTAAAGTTATACTAAGCGAAACATCGAGAAGTCGTCTCCATGGCTACCGCGAACCTTATAGTACACCAAGTTTTCAATGGTTTCCTCTTCGACATGACGTATCAATCTATTCCGTCGAGTAATTCTGACTTCGTAATCTAGAATTCCTCCTTTAAAACCTTCCTATGACATTACTTTTGAACCCCAGATATTAAAAATCCAAGCATTCTTCAAGCAGCTGCTAAGAAGACCAATTCGCCGAACCACCAATAAACCCACAGCGGGCCTGATGCTCTGACAACAATCACAAATACGCACTCTGTATTCAGTTACAAACAAGATTCCAGAACATTCTGTAATCTATAACAAGCAAACAGGGCGGAAGCTGTTTCTGGTACAGCATATTTTGTATATCGGCTTTTAAGTTTCGAGTTGGCTGTCAGTGTCATGTGGTAAAGCCTGCTAGTGGGGTGGGGGAGATATCGCTTAGCCGTGGGGGAGATATCGCTTAGCCTACAGCGCTAATGAATAAAAATTTTTCTGTATTGTACATTCGATCTCCAGGAGACAGGCTGAACAGTTTATGCTATTCTTGAAACGTTGCAAAAAAAAAAAAAATGTATTTTTACAGTTTCCACTCATATCGACTCTTAATCGTAGCCAAAACTTTCAGAAATAATCTATCGATCGATCTTTTTCAATATTTTATTGGAATTCCACGTGTTTTTGTTTTTTAGAAGATTTCGAAATATTGTTTGGTTTGTTTTGAAATTTCGCGCAAAGCGACACGAGAGCTACCTGCATTAGCCGTCCCTAATTTAGCAATGTAATACAAGAGGGAAGGCAGCTAGTCATCACCACCCACCGCCAACTTTTGGGCTATTATTTTACCAACGAATAGTGGGTTTGACCGTCACATTATAACGCCCCCACAGCTGAAAGAGCGAGCATATTTGGTGTTATTTCTTGTTTCAGTGACTAATAAACACTTTATTGTATTTGCTCTAACACTAACACAAGAATGTGTAGGTCAATTTCAGATTTTTTAAACACGGAATACAAATTAACCCGTTTTTGTGTTACTTACGTTATCGTATATGGGAAACTATTTGAACTACAAGTTAAATTACGAACGCTATTTCACTTAGTAATCTAAGTTATGTCTCTCTTAAATTTCAGCGTATCTGTTACACATTAACTTTCTTTTCTCATTTAAGATTTAGAAGCCAGTTCAAGCTTGACGGAAAGACCAACCAGGATATGGAGTCATTCACAGTATCTTTTTACTCGGTACTTCTAACATGTGTGTTTTCAAATATTGTTTACAATTATGTTGTGGTTCTATATGGATGATACTCAGAAAGAAATTGGATTTTCTTCTCCATTCGCTGGACAAGAGTATATTTGCGGTGACAAATGATTCCGTTAATAGGTCAATGTCCATCCGTTGTTAGCGACATCGTATGCTTGTGTTTCTAGCGACAATTGTGTGCAACACACAAGTACAAGATACAAAGTTTGAGAAGCATTTGTTTCGAACAACGTGACGTAATAATTGCATTTCAAAAGTTTCTTTGAAGGAACCTTCGCCATTGCGAATGCTCCTCGTTCAGTGTGGCCACCTTCCTTTTATAACATTCGGACAACATTTACAAAAATACCGTTACTCTAAAACAATTCCAGGTAACTGAATTCGTAAAACTGTCTATATTTTACAGGACTGGAAAAAAATGAAGTCCACGGAGCTCTGTATGAAATGCGTCTTTCTCAATGAGACTACGACGAGTTTGTTTGTTTGTTTTTGAATTTCGCA
The DNA here is from genome assembly GCA_011833715.1 of Carcinoscorpius rotundicauda. NCBI lineage: Eukaryota > Metazoa > Arthropoda > Merostomata > Xiphosura > Limulidae > Carcinoscorpius > Carcinoscorpius rotundicauda. The sequence goes on along the minus strand of CM022392.1, from coordinate 167,604,643 downwards.
CAAAGCTACTCAAGGGCTATCTGTGCTAGCCGTCCCTAATTTAGCAGTGTAAGACTAGAGGGAAGGTAGCTAGTCATCACTACCCACCGCCAACTCTTGGGCTACTCTTTTACCAACGAACGGGATTGATCGTAACATTATAACGTTCCCACGGCTGAAAGGGCGAGCATGTTTGGCGTGACGGGGATGCGAACCCGCGACCCTCAGATTACGAGTCGAGTGTCTTAATGCGCGTGGCCATGCCGGGCCTTCTATGACGAGAAGTGACGTCTGAAAATGAACATTGACAACACCGTTCGTGTGAGTTTATTGGCTGTAATATGATGTAGATGGTCTGAGAGAAATCCATAGATGTCTGAGAGAAATCCAATCATTTTTATCACTTTTCTTTCTGAGCATCCATCTTGAATAACGTAACCAAACGCTCACAATAGTGGCTAACCACGAACATGTTAACCACAAACGAAATAGTTCTGACGAATGTTTATTTGTTATTTGATTATTAACCATATTCTCAGAACAGACACTACCATCAGAAGTTACAGTCCAAAGTCGGAGGAAGCTCTGCCAGAAACCGAGTAAGTCTGAAAATATTGGAAATATATATATAAAAAAACACTTGATTTTATAAATACATATTGTATTTAAAATAATGTTTTACACATTTCAAATGTATTTTAGTTGGGTTTGTGTAAAGATTTCAAATGGTTTACTTTTGAGTGTGTCGGTTTTCTTATAGCAAAGTGCTACATCAGGCTATCTGCTGAGCCCACCAAGAGGAATCGAACACCTAATTTTAGCGTTTTAAATTTGTAGACTTTCCGCTGTAACAGAGGGGGGCTTACTTTTGAGTACTGTTGTTGTTGTTGTTTTGAATTAAGCACAAAGCTACACAATGGGCTATCTGTGCTCTGCCCACCACGGGTATCGAAACCCGGATTTTAACGTGTAAGTCCGCAGACATACCGCTGAGCCACTGGGGGGCCTTTTGAGTACTTTTTTAATGCTGAGTATGTTAACTGCGTGTAAACTGACTTATACTTATTAAAGAGAAAGTCTGAAAAGGAAAGAATTTATGACTTACTGTCCTGCTTTAAAATACGTTGTGGTACTATCTAATCATTCTGATATCACTTAATATTCTATAAAATACGTTGTGGTACTATCTAATCATTCTGATATCACTTAATATTCTATAAAATATGTTGTGGTACTATCTAATCATTCTGATATCACTTAATATTCTATAAAATACGTTGTGGTACTATCTAATCATTCTGATATCACTTAATATTCTATAAAATACGTTGTGGTACTATCTAATCATTCTGATATCACTTAATATTCTATAAAATACGTTGTGGTACTATCTAATCATTCGTGCTTTAAAATATGTTGTGGTATTATCTAATCATTCTGATATCACTTAATATTCTATAAAATACGTTGTGGTACTATCTAATCATTCTGATATCACTTAATATTCTATAAAATACGTTGTGGTACTATCTAATCATTCTGATATCACTTAATATTGTATAAAATACGTTGTGGTACTATCTAATCATTCTGATATCACTTAATATTCTATAAAATACGTTGTGGTACTATCTAATCATTCTGATATCATTTAATATTCTGTAAAAACATTCAACAAACTTTAGCTTGAGTTGTGTGTTTAAAGAGCACATGTAAAACCATGTACCTTTGTAGTTTTTCATTTTTCATCACAAGACTATCATACTTATGTCCAAGTCTTCTGGGCCCCATCAAGGTTCTCATAAAAAGATTTAATACACTTTCAAGATTATGCCACTAAAAGTCAAATATATCTTTTCTGATTTTGGCTGAATCACTTATGCCCTCTTCACGGTTTTGTAAAGACATTAGCATATGTTATTTTTCTGATGTCTTCCTAATTGTAATTCATAAGTTTTTCGGAGACGGATCCATAACTAGCGTCACAGTATAATCAATGAAAATGACCACTGGACACATGATGGATTGCCTCGCGAGATGATCATCTTTCGAATTAGATTTATGAGTTACCCTGAATGCTATCATATTGAATTATAAGGCCACAGTCTTCTAAAATAAAATTTCTAAAGAGTATAATTCATAGCCTGTGAATACAATAGTATTCGCTATGACAGGGCCCTGTCATAGCTTTCATGGTCATCGCTAACTCAGTATCCATTTGTCAACATGAATAATACAATAGTATTTCTTAGAATTTATATCTTCTCTTGAAGCTAATATTTTGTGGATTTTATGTTTCGTAGGAATTCCCCCTTCCCCAGTGGCACAGCGGTATGTTTGTAGACAGAAACAGAATCACGATACCCGTTAAGGGCAGTACACAGATAGCCCTTTATGTAGCTTTGCCCCTAACTACAAACAAGCAATGTACGATGTGGTTCATTCACACCATGATCACGTGCCGGCCAATGTTTAAACCCTTGTTTGTATTTCCTTTGGTGTGTCACACCTGTTTGATGTACTACAGTGCCAACTCTGATCATACAATTCAGAACCAACTGACTTTCATTAGGCTTAGCTCGCCAGAACTTCAAGCTTAATCTAACGAATTTCCAACAGCCTTCTCGTCCGTCTGATCATAATATTTTTCATGCGATCAATTTTTGCGTCAATCTACAATTAAGGTTTCTTTCTAAAGTTTGCTATTCATCAAGGTTACTGTGGTTGAAAGAAATACTTAAGCTGAATGCGAAACTTTTAAAAACCGAAATTTTGATTTTTATGAGAGATAATTATAATATTTCTATTTAGGTCGTTCCAGATAGATGAGAACGCAGACCCCAATAAACTGATAGATTTATTGCAAGACCGACTCCAAGATCTTCAAAATCGACAACAGTCATCAATGACATTAAAGTGTCACTTCTGCCAGGTAGGTTTGTAATGTGAAGTCACACCGTTTTAGAGGACATACGGTAAATATTTAAATGGATCTTGTGAGTGTTAGCTCCACCAGGAAGGTCCATGATGTGGAGTCATTCCATTTTAGAGGGTGTTTAGTAAACGTTTAAATGAGTCAAATTAGTGTGAGCTCATAATGTACACGTCATATTTAATGTTGAACCATATCTGACAGTGTTTACAATTAACACCATTTTTAAATAATCATTTTGACTGATTTTTTTATTAAAAATTTCAAGGTAATTTAAGAATATAATCTTTTAAGGAACTTTAGGTCAATCCAAAAGGTTAGGAGCAGGATACTGGTGTTAGAGGAACCAATTGGATGATACCTAATGAATAATAACAGGTCTTTATTGGCTTATGAGACAAAAAACTCTGTGATTTACTGGTACTCGTGTTCCAACTTCAAACAAGTCACTTTCACAAGAACTGGACCAATAAATTTGTTTCTTGTTTTACTGGTACAAAATATTAGGGATCATTTTTTTATAAATTCCCGTAATTGGCCAAACGACATCTGACGAGTTCCAAAACCTGGTTGCAGATCCTCATGATTCTGGCTCTGACTTGTCCTCTAACTAAACGTTGCTTTCAAAACTAAATTCTTTAACTTCATTTGAGGCCATTTAAGCGCATTAACTACCAGTTAATGTAGTTAAAAATCTAAAGTAATCAGTATTAGAAAACTAATCAGTGAAACGTAATCCATTGTCTTCTTCAGGATCTGTACAAGAAACCTGTAGTTTCTCTCTGTTGCTGGCATGTTCATTGTGAGAACTGTTGGCTCCAAGCTCTGGTAAGTAAAAATGTTTGCCTCTTAGAGTTAATCCAGGGCTACCTGCGCTATGCCCTGCACAATTTCGAACTGCTAATTTGTAGAGAATTTTTATATCAATGTGAAATGTTTTTAACGTAACTATCCTTTTTTGTGTGCATAAAAATATATATCATTGAAAATAACGTAAGTCTGAAACTTATAACGCTAAATTCAGGTTTTGATACCCTTGATGGGCAGAGTGACAACTAAAAACTCTTAGAACCTAGAAATGAATTTGGGCTGAGAATTGATGATGATAAACAATATAATGAAACAATAATTTGTGTCTTAGAATCTCAGGCTCAGAACAAGTACATGATTGGTTAACTTCCTGAATTGGATGTATTGGTAAAAATCTTTAACAAGCTGTAGTGTGAGGTAACATAATGTAATAAGCAATGTATTTTTCTTACTCTATCTGTGTTGTTGTTTATGTCACAGATGTTTTTAAAAGTGTATCGGTTTGTAACGAGAATTTTAAAAACTTATATTCGCCAAAATAGTTTGAGATTCAAACAGAAACTTTAAACTTTTGTGCCAGAAACGTATGACCATTTAAGGATTATTCCCTGAACGAACAGCATCTGTAAAAGTTTTTTTTTGAGGATTATTCCCTGAATGAACCACATCTGTAAAAGCTATGTGTGTGTTTGTTTTTTTAATTTTGCAAAAAGCTACTCGAGGGCTATCTGTACTAGCCGTCCCTGATTTAGCAGTGCAAGACTAGAGGGAAGGCAGCTAGTCATCATTACCCAACGCCAACTCTTGGGCTACTTTTTTTACCAATGAATAGTGGGATTGACCGTCACATTATAATGCCCCCACGGCTGAAAGGGCGATCATGTTTGGTGTGACTGAGATTCGACCCCGCGACCCTCGGATTACAAGTCGAACACCTTAACACGCTTGGCCATGTTGGGCCAGCTTTTTATTAAGGACTATTTCCTGTACGAACTACATCTGTAAAACGTTTTTGTTAAGGATTATTCCTTGGCTCACCAACTCAAATGGAATGAACGGAATGTTCACATCTAATTACTTCTGTGTAACATTTATTCTAACACACTTATATTCAGAAAAATGTCGACCATTGTCAAGCTGTGCAATATTTTTTGTTTGTTTTGAAATTTCGCACAAAGCTACTCGAGGGCTATCTGCACTAGCCGTCCCTAATTTAGCAGTGTAAGACTAAAGGGAAGGCAGCTAGTCATCACCAACTCTTGGGCTACTATTTTACCAACGAAAAGTGGGATTGACAGTCACATTATAAAGCCCCAACGGCTGGAAAGGCAAGCATGTTTGGTGCGAAGTAGATTCGAACCCGCGACCCTCATATTACGAGCGCATGCCTTAACGCGCTCGGCCATGCCAGGCCGTGCAATATTTACATTTACTTTAGTAAAAAAACAAACAACACAAAAAACATGGTTGGTATCGTGTCAATATCGCTTATCAACTGGTAAAATAGGTGTGTCCTATGTTTGTTAACACGATAAGCCGTGTAACATTTAAAACTGACATAAAAACTGCTTGAAAACGCAATTTCTCACGATAAAAGCGTATTACACCGACATATATGATGATGATACATATTTTTTATTTCAATAAAAAATATACTGATCATTTAAAGTGTGTTACTTCATTCAGATAACAAGCCATAATTATGTACGTGTTTTTATTTTCTCTCACCAGGGTGTCAAGCGAGTATGTCCTCAATGCGACACAATCACCTTCCCATCAGACTTAAGAATGCTGAACATTTGAAGATATTCTATTTATGGTTCCTTTCTGTCGTTTTGATGATAGTGATGACTGGAGAAGTTATAAAAGTGAAGGATTTTATTGATGCCTTCAAACAATTGGCCCCCCAGTGGCTCAGCGGTACGTCTGCAGACTTATACGCTAAAATCCGGGTTTCGATACCCGTGGTGGGCAGAGCACAGATAGCCCATTGTGCAGCTTTGTGCTTATTTCTAAAAACAACAACATCAAACACTTCACTGTCTCGCTCTGACTGGAGAAATCAAAATTCCCAATGTATCTTACCAACAGAGGAGGGTTTTTTTTTCTATAGTCTCCTGGTAAGTGTATAAAACAACAAGTTTTACCTCATGGTGTGATAGCAGGTAATCTTCAAAACGTAGCAATTTGTACTTCAGTGGAACTCTTTCAATTGGTGGAAAACGATGATAAAACATTATTTGCATCCTGGAGAGGACAAGTTAAATAGGCAGAAATGGAGCACTCTTCTAATTTATACGAGATGATAGAAACTTGTGAGTGACTATCATCTATATTATTTTGTAAAAAAAGGAAGTGTTTAACATCCTCTGTGTCCCAAGAAAGTAAAAGGGAGTGTTTAACATTTTTTGTGTCCCAAGAAAGAAGAAGTGTTTAACATTTTTTGTGTCCCAAGAAAGAAGAAGTGTTTAACATTTTTTGTGTCCCAAGAAGGAAGAAGTGTTTAGCATTTCTTGTGTCCCGAGAAAGGAAAAGGGAGTGTTTAACATTTCATGTGTCCCGAGAAGGAAAAAAGGAAGTGTTTAACATTTCTTATCTCCCGAGAAAGAAGAAGTGTTTAGCATTTCTTATGTCCTGAGAAGGAAAAAGGAAGTGTGTGACATTCTATATGCCTCGAGAAAGATGATGTTATGTTTTGGGTTACTAGATGCTTTGTGGAGCTTGTGGTCTCTCACTGCAGACGTCTGGATCTTAGAACCTAACTGTAGCATTTCTTTTTTTTGTTCTAAATATTATTTCTTATTTCCTTCGTTTATAAAAACCAAAGGTACTTAACAAAACTAAACTGTTAATATCTTTGATTACTAAGACATCATCTTGTCGTGTGTGTCAACTCCGTAGATAATACAAGATACAGAAATAGTTCCTCTGTATGACTGTAGGAGCTAAAATATTTAAAACGTTTTTATTTATATATTTAGACAGAAGCTATGAAGCACCCAATCGACAAGGAGTTATTTTGATATTGTTTACTCACGGTTAAAATATAAATAAAGTTTAAAGTGTGAAGCCAGTTTTGTTTTCCGTTTATAGATTGCTATGAAAGAGTCTTTGCTATATAAAAAGAATAAACTTATTTCAGTGCTTCTCATTAAAAACCTACATCGTTAAACGTCTTCAAAGGTCTGTCTACAGTTCATGTAAATGAACTTGTTCAGTGCACATGGACGTGAAGTTCGAGAATTACGATAGACCTTTAATGTTTCCGTGTTCTCAATAAAATATCACACTTATGTTGCAACTGTAGTTTTGGCTAGTTCGCTGGTAAGCTCGAGAACTAAAATTCAGGGTTAGAGGTCTTTTTCGTGGACACAGCAGAGATAGCACTTTGTGCAGCTTGCGCTTAAAAATAAAGAAACCAAACACCACTCTTTGTTTCTGATAATAACTATTCTGTCAGAAACGATTTTTATTCAAATAGGTCTTAGGAAAAAGCTTTTTAAAACATTGAATCCAGTGAGTTTTGCGAATATGTTTGGTTGAATTCAAGCACAAAGCTACACAGTGGGGTGGGTATCTGTGTTCTGTTCATCGTGAGTATCGAATGAGGGTATGGACGGTTATGTAACGTGCCAGTAACTGAGGGAGTAATTTCTATACAAGGAAGAGCAATCTAAACTTGCGTTTGAAGAAAAATATAGATTTGAATGCATTTTCCATGTTGATTGGAAAGAATAAAAACCTACAAGATGTGGAACACCTACTCTCTTAGATTCTTCTAGAAATAAAATATCCTTAATGTCAATGTCGTAGTTTTTATGTTTTTCTTTTAACAAAAGTGAAACAGCAACTATCACAAACACTTTTAGAAACAACAGAAGATAACGACGCAGGTAGCCTTGATGCTTTGTCCAATAAAACGCCAAACGACCAGAGGAAGGTCACGTGTTATTTTAAGACGACAAGCAAACAGGTCAGGTGTGTTACTTAAAAACGACAGGCGATTACGGTCACAGCAAAAGACCGTGGCCAAAAGAGTTGCTTGGAAGAATAGGAATGTCAAAGTTACTGACATTACCTGGAAGTTTATAATTACTGGTGTAAAGTTACTGACATTACCTGGAATTTTATAATTACTGGTGTTAAGTTACTGATATTACCTAGAATTTTATAATTACTGGTGTAAAGTTACTGACATTACCTGGAATTTTATAATTACTGGTGTAAAGTTACTGACATTACCTGGAATTTTATAATTACTGGTGTTAAGTTACTGATATTACCTAGAAGTTTATAATTACTGGTGTAAAGTTACTGACATTACCTGGAAGTTTATAATTACTGGTGTAAAGCTACTGACATTATCTAGAAGTTTATAGTTACTGGTGTTACTTAGAAAATCGCTTTTACTTATGTTGCTTATAAACGTTATCAAGGCTTAGTACGTTACGAAGAAACATTAGATGATTATACTCACAAAGGTTAAACAGAAACAATGCTGTAAACCAGGTGATATTCAAAGGATACTGTAAACAAAATGTTACTCAAAGGATACTGTAAACTAGATATTACTTAAAGGAAGTTATACTGTAAACTAGATGCTACTTTAAGGAGGTAATACTGTAAACTAGATGCTACTCAAGGGAAGTTATACTGTAAACTAGATGCTACTCAAGGGAAGTTATACTGTAAACTAGATGTTACTAGAGGGAAGCGAAAACGTAAACACAAAAGAACGTCTATGAAATGTCTGGATGAAACGTTGTGACTGTGTGACGGTACATATATTTGAACGCCCTAAGTTATTCCGTATTTTGATAGTTTCAACGCACAGTTTCAGTGTTAAGCTTTTTGTTAAGACAGCTGTTCTATGTTGCACACAGTAAATAAATCAAATACGGACGGCATTGCACGCCATACTCTTGTAGTGGGTTACAGATTTACGGTTTTATCGTGATGCTTTTAAAAATTTTTACGGTATGGTGAAAGTGTTTCATAAAATTCATTGAGTGTTTTTCCTGCAGTGCGCGTTTCAGCTTCAATGAATAAAAGCAAACATTCTTGCAGTTTAACTAAGCGCCCTCTTCAGGTAGTCCTTAAAATATTATATTTAATTCAGTCTAAAAAGTAAAGTAGCTGAAACAAAAGAGTGACTGTCGCGGGTTTCTTTATCTGTGAATTAATTAGTTTTATATTTATATATATATATAAGAATGTATTCAATACTTGTGTGTGTGTATGTTTATTAATAACCGACGTGTGTGTTCGTATGTTTTTTATGTACATACGCAATATCTTTCTCTTTTCGGGTCCTCCGCGAGTACAGCGGTAAGTCTACGGATTTAGAACATTAAAATTAAGGGCTCGATTCCTTCTCAGTGGAGTCGGCAGATTGCTACAAGAAAACACAAACTCTCTATTCGGATGTCAAAACATTTTCTTCCGAGAGATAGTTTATATTTTTGTTGAGAGATAGAAATGAAAAATATATAAACATGGTCAAGTTTAGATACACGTTGAGTCTAAAGGAAAGCGATTTAAATAATGGAAGTGTGCAATGTTTCGTAATAGAATTGTAGAATTATTTTGTTGCACGAAACAATTAGAATATCACAGCTGCATTCAGTTTATGTGATGAACAGTTAACTGCTATCAATGTTGAAAAGGTAAAGGATTTTAAATTGTATGTTTTTCTCCGAGTTTTTGTTACGTTGAACATTCGAAAACCAAACCAGAATCCTGTAAGGTTTTATATGTAAAGTGCAAATCTTCGCTATTTTTTGTGTTGTAAATAAACGAATTAAAAACGTTATGTGTCGAATATATTTCATTCTGTCACAAACCACATTTTGTCAGATAAACGTCATGTAAATTTAGAAGAAATAAGCATTTCATACGTCACTAATTGTAATGCAAGTTTCATTTTCGGGGGATAGTGGTAAGCTGACAGACTAGCAACGCTAAAATCTGGTGTTCGATTCCCCGCGATGGACACAGCCCAATGTTAGTTTGTGCTGAATCAAACAGTCTTATGATGATGTCACACAGACAGATAATCTATTTTATACGTCACTTCCGCTTTTATGAGTTCACTGGAAAGACCATGAAATTTTATTTTATTTTGATAAATGTAATATTTAAGAATTATTTCAACCTATTTTTCCTCTTAATTTCTGTCTATAAGACTCGTTCATTGACTTAGAATACAACACTACGTTATGAAGTGCGTACAATATTAAATTTCCCTAAGTTTATTTCATCTCAAATGAGAAATTAAAGCTCACACGATTAATCGTTGAGCACATTGGCTTATCTACAACTTTGTTTGCTTTGGTTTAATAAGAAGATACACAATGTGCTATACGCCCTGAAATTAGTATGGAAAATTAAGCCTCGGATATCGGTAGGTCTTTCTTTTCTTTTTCTCTCGTGTAATTCAAAACACTTCTGGTTTGGTTTTTGGATTTCGCGCAAAACTACACGAGGGCTATCTGCGCTAGCCGTCCACAATTTAGCAGTGTAAGACTAGAGGGAAGGCAACTAGTCATCACTACCCACTGCCAACTCTTGGGCTACTCTTTTACTAACGAATAGTGGGATTGATCGTCACGTCACAATTCCCCCACGGCTGAAAGGGCGAGCATGTTTGGTGTGATGGAGATTCGAACACGCAACTCTAATATTACGAGTCGAGTGCTAACCATGCTGGACCGAAACACTCTTGAAAAATAATTTAATACTGTTAACTGATATGACCTTTAGAACTTTATAGAAAAAAATTGGCCAATTTTCAATCTTTTAACAAGTGACGCTGTTGATGCATGAAACCAGAAGTTTTTTTTAGCAAACTTAGGCAATGGGCTTTCTGTACTTTGAAGATTATAACGCTAAAAACCGGGTTTCAATACTCGTGGTGAGCATAGCACAGATAGCCCATTGTGTAGCTTTGTACATAACTACAAGTAAACAATGCGAATAGTTTCAGGTGAAATTTTTGCTTCCTAACTATTAACAATCCATGCTCACAATCTTTAAAAAAATAGTAAGAAAACAGATCAACCAAATTTTACTGAAAAAAATATTTATATACTAACACAAACACACACAAAAAGACATCTTACTTGTGTTATATCCTCAGGCAAGATAGGTTCACAGAATAACACAGTATTCCTGAACCCTTTGAGTCTAACAGTTTGTATGTCTCTGTGTGTATTTATTTCTCACCCTTCCCCTTGCTTGCAATATTATTCACAACAGCTTAAGTGGTAGTGTCATTCTTACTTAAGTTGAATTGTGTTATCACCCACGTGACTGGTCATCCATTGAAACGAAGTGGAAGTTGTAACCTTAAAATATCAACCAACCTACCACTAGGAAAAAAACAAACTTTTTTATTCTTATACATTAAACTCAGTCTTACAGATATCTCCTCCAGGAGTAAAAAAACGTTACTTTAGGTGAGTGACACAGAACAATAGGTAGCCAGAGCAAAAGGAGCGTTATCTGAAAATTGGACATGCAAAGGAATAAATGTAAAAAAAATGTTTGAAAAATTCCAAATTGAAATAGAAAGATAAAATATACTTGGTATATATGTGTGTATTATGTTTTTTTTCACACTTTGTTTTAATTTTGCCTTCAACTAACATTAATGTTGGGCTTTAAAACCAATTTGAATTTACATTGCACGTCGGTCAAAAACTGCCGTAATTTTCTTTCACCCTCATAAAATAGATCCAGTACAGATAAGCAACTCTTAGTGAAGTATTAACATTTTACCCCTTCACTGTGATGCACAGTTTAATTTCATACAAAAAGTGACCTGTAAAAAAAAATAAGTCATTGTAATGATGCAAAATGCAAAGATACTTCCTAACATGAATCATATAATACCTACCAAGATCATAACTACAATTCAACATACACGGGAAATGAGATCAAATATCAATAAATAATACAATATCACGATACAAACCTTTTAGTAGCGAATACAAAGATGAAGCAATTTACTTTAACTTTGGAAACACACAGAATAAACCCTTCAACACGAAGTGGTACGTAAGCAATAATTCCATCAGAATAGACAAAAAATATTTAATATGAAAATAAATAATCGGTATTATAATAAAACAAACAACGTTGTTGTTCGGTTTCATTGATGTTAAGTGAAAAACTACACAATGGGCTATCTATGGTCTGCCCGCCTATTTTTTAACATTGTAACTCTGTAGACCTGGCACTAAGCTCGTGAAGGAGGGAAGCAAATAATATGGTTTATTTATCTTTATTTCTAAAATTTAAATTTTAAATTATTTAAAATAGAATGAATAATAACTACATTTCACTTCATTAATATTGTTCGAAACGTAACAGTAATTGTTCACTGAAACTAATGATGTATGTAGCACCTACACCAGTACTAAACCCCTTGGTTTAAATGTGGCCAACAGATGAAAGAATGCTATCACAAGTTTAGGTAACACATGTTCCGATAACACGAATGTTAGCACATGTTCAGGTTAACTCCTCTTCTACACACTTCGTGTTATGCGGAGACTAAAGAATCTTATGGCTGTTGGAAACACAGCCATGGTACAGCTCATCCTCGTAGCTACTTGTACATATGGCAAGGTTACGAGCATCCATGCTACATCGAAGTGTTAAGGCGTGCGAGTCGTAATCTGAGGGTCGCGGGTTTGCATCCCCGAGTCACGCCAAAATGCTCGCCCTCCCAGCCGTGGGGGCGTTATAATGTCACGGTCAGTCCCACTATTCGTTGGTAAAAGAGTAGCCCAAGAGTTGGCGGTGGGTGGTGATGACTAGCTGCCTTCCCTCTAGTCTTACACTGCTAAATTAGGGACGGCTAGCACAGATATCCCTCGAGTAGCTTTGTGCGAAATTCAAAAACAAACAAATACATCGGAGTGTTAAAAATGCTATTCAACTGCAAATATATGTTAATGTTAGTATTCACGCACAAAAGGAACCACTTGGTGTATGGCTACCGCAGAACTGGCTTCAACTCTCTCACAATGTCCAGAGTAAGGACAATTAACGAATAGAAACAGTCCCACTGTGAAGTTAATTTGTCAACACTTCCATGTTACAAGATAGGATGGTATTGTATAACAGTACCATACTCCATCAATGTTGTTATACAACGTGCATTCGTTTCTTCCAGATTTTTAAAGCTTATCAACCAATCAAAAAACAAGTAGTCCACTCATATGGTGAGTTTTCTTCCATACAAATAATGCTGGGTAATGTTTCACAAAAACTACAACAAAAACTCTTATTTCTTTGTCACACAGTATCTTCATTCATGAGTTATGAGCATATATATAGCATATACAATTACTTGGTCTACTCTGTAATAACACTGTTATTTTTCCACAATTACTAGCATCAATATCTTACAATAATTTCCAGTTCTGACATAGATATACCAAGTTTCTACTGATTCAGGGACTGAAATCCATGTTCACCTTCCTCACTCCCTCTGAAACTTGTCTCAACTTCATTAAGAAACGACTGTCATATGGCAAACCTGGAACACGTGGTCGTAAACCACCAATAGTCCACTGGTAGCAAGACACGATATTAAGAAACTGTAATTGTTTTGCTTAGTCGCATTAGGGGCCAGTCTTTCATCCTTGGTATTTTACTAGGATCAATGGAGACGCCATCCTTACTCACAAAGTGACCATGAGGATCCAATTTTGTGTGCGTATTTGTATTTTTTTTATATCAATATGATGTTCAGATACTGTTATTTGGTCAAATTGCCGTCTGGGTCCACTAGCAGGCTGGTATACTGACCCAACTGAACCCCTGCTGCCACATTAGATCCAGATGAGTTTGTGATCTCAGATGGGTTTTACAACCGCGTGCAACACTTGTCAGCTTTGTATCCACTCTGGATAACCTTGTGCATACTCTGATGTTACTGCTAGCTTCAGCTATTTTTACCTTGCCTACCATAGAAAAGGTCATTTTAGTGGGATACTTTACAAGTGATTGCTTATAACTTCAGAATAATATTAAGACTTCATCCCTCCTAGAAAAACTTACTGATGGGTTTTACTAAGTTACATGGTGCCAGTACACTGCATCTTATCCATAGCAAACTATTTCGCACCTCTCGGCCTGGCCAGGTAATTAAGGATTTCGTCTCCTAACCTGATGGTCGCAGGTTTGAATCCACGTAACACCAAAAATGCTCGCCCTTTCAGCCGTGGGGGCGTTATAAAGTAATGATCAATCCCATTATTCGTTGGTAAAAGAGAAGCCCAAGAGCTAGCGGCGGATGGTGATGACTAGCTACCTTCCCTCTAGTCTTAAACTGCTAAATTATGGACAGCTAACACATATATCCCTCGTGTAGCTTTGCTTGAAATTCAGAACAAATCACCGTATAACACAACTCATGTACATATATATATATTATACCCCCCCATACAGTGTAATGTTCGTTAGTCTCTGCCCAGTATCACATAACTATTGGACGGAGCATTATTTCACTAGCTAATAAACTCTAAAGTATGTTCATCGAAATGTTTCTAATACCAGAACCGTTGGTCTCCAGACATAGTCAGTGATTTACCTTTCCATTCATCAGAATGTAGTCTGTGTCAATATAACTCAATGTTGGCTTTGCTCTGGATGTATGATGTACCACAAATCTGCCAGTGATCTAGTCACTCATGTATCTATCAACCAGAAACTTTACCTTTCACTCTTGTTTATCATCTGTCCTTGGTTTGGAAAGTCTTATGACCAAAAAGTATTCTGTTACAAGGATAAATAAATTCAAAATAATTTTTTTCTGCTTTTAAAGTCCACATGTTATGCTGTGTTTTAGCCTGCAGAGTGCATAATTCTTCCCACGATTCATGACACGTGCACGTTTTAATGACATCACGACAGGACAGTACAAATTGCAACGTCAAGCATTCCTTATGTGACGTATTTTTAGTGCTTACTGACCGAGTAAAAGACAACACACTAGTGTATAATGGTGCGAATTATTAAAACAAGTGAACTCTCCAGGAAGTTCTTGGCTTCCCTTTAGGAATATAACTTTTCGCTTAAAACTATCGGAAGATGGACTCCAATATTTCAACTGTTTCCTTTTGCCAAACTAATACAGAACATTCCTATCGTTTACTGTTGAAATGGGAAGATATCTTTATATAAGTGAGTTGACTATTTTATAACAGTTTCCATTTCTCTTTATAATTTGCCCCCTATGACACAGCGGTATGTCTGCGGACTCACAATGCTAGAAATCAGGTTTCGATACCAGTGATGGGCGGAAAACAAATGCTTATTATGTAACTTTGTGCTCAAATGGAAGCAAACAAATCATTGTAGCTTAACGTAAATAGCTTCTATTCTTGTTGATTGATACTTTTGTGACCTTAAAGGGACTATTTTTCAATAATTTCACCGTAAACATTTCGTCTGAGGTCTCTAATTGTTATTCTAGGCACAACTAAGTAAATTTTACTTTGCGGACACCAGCTTAGTGGTTTCTAAAGCACAGAAACTCTATGATTGTTTGTTTGTTTGTTTTCGATTTCGCAAAAAGCTACTCGAGGGCTATCTGCGCTAGCCGTCCCTAATTTAGCAGTGTAAGATTAAAGGGAAGGCAGCTAGTCATCATCACCCATCGCCAACTCTTACGCCAACGAACAGTGGGATTGGCATGTTTGGCGCGACGGAGATGCAAACCCGCGACCTTCAGATTACGAGTCGCACCCCTTAACACCATTGGCCATGCCGGGCCAAAGTCTGTGATATTGCACCTGGCGTTCCGTTGCGCACCTTAAGTGTCTTCCAAATCGTATACCATTTGGTTTCAGTTTTAGTTTCATTAATAAGATTGTTGATTAAACTGTATAATATAATTATATTTCATTGTTTATTTGTTTTCGTTACGTATTATTATGATTATTATCCCTGCATATGGTTATAGGACGAACCTAAATCTTTTAAATTTGATAAACCTTGTGAAGTGTTTGTGAGATTATGGTCGAAAATATTGCCAGTAACGATGGTTTACAGCTAAGGAGTAAATGGACCCTAATGATTATTAGTTTTTATTTTAAAACTTTGCATACACATACGTACATAGAAGTGTATACGAGACTAGCTTTATCAGGTATTCGGTTAATTGTTATTATGGTTCATCCACGTATTGCTTTGACTAGAAATTACAAATAATCATAAAACCTTTTGGTTCGTAAGACAACGCGTTCACCTGGACAGTTCTACAAGTTATTCGTTAAACATGTATTTACTTGGGAAACAGCTGAACCGAATGTAGTCTGTTGTTATAATCACTTATTGCAAACATGGAAGATACACCAACGATTTTGGTGTGCCAGTTAGATACTCGGCCATAAAGTGGGTCGTATGTTGGTGTGTAAAGACGGAGTTGAACTTGCATTGTAACGAGTCGATGTAATACACGGGCTTAATGGTTTAACAGCCTAATGATGAGCCTTGCTGAAAACGACTTCCCCGAGTGAAGGAACGCCTGAAAAGTCCACCCTGCTTATTTCGATGGTGTTGTAAAACAGTGAAACACTCTCTTATCTGCATGTCGACATTAGTTCGTCGCCATCTTTATTGTTGTCTGGGGCAACTGTCGTCGGGACAACCCCACCCTTTAAATCTTCGATTTACAGTTGATAATGGAGTGACAGCGTAGAGCTGTTCTCTTCTTAATATATTTTAAAACTGGAAATGAAGGGGAAAATATCAATTATCTTCACGTTCTGTAATCTCTTACTTTTATTGTATTCCCAGATCGAATTACTTATCTCAGTATGACTTTTAAATAGGTTTTATGCGACAAGTTACTTGTAGGTTTATGGCTATTGACTACAAAGACTTCAGAAATACGAGACACACACAATATTTAAAAACGTGATCACTATTGTAGTTAATACCTCTAATTGCTGCAGAGGTTTTATACAGAAAACTAGTGGACTTCGCAAATAACCATTTGGTGTTGTAACAGATAAAACACAAAATTACTGAATGCGATACGATATGTAAGCGCCACCTTAAGGAAACGATATATAAACAAGAGATACTTTGAGGGTTTGTTTGTTTTTGAGTTTTACTAGAGAAAAATAAGTAAAAACGTTAGTCAAAAATCGCTTGCGTAAACGCTTAGAACTGTGGCGAAACTATGATAAGTGACAAATAAATCTCTGTGTACTCGAATAACAAATAGTTGTTAGGTGTTGGATTCATGTTAACCCGTAATGAGTACAGTTTAGTGTGAGAGATTATCTTAGTGAAATTTCCCTTAACAATAATCCCTTTATTCATGAACCTGTCCATACTTTCATATGTAGTCAACTGTTGTTGTTGTTTTGAATTAAGCACAAAACTACACAATGGGCTATCTGTGCTCTGCCCACCACGGGTATCGAAATACCGCTGAGCCACTGGGGGCATGTAGTCAACTAAACCCTAACAGATTAAAACTGTCCTTATTTTCATATGTTGTCAACTAAACCCTAACAGATTAAAACTGTCCTTACTTTCATATGTAGTCAACTAAACCCTAACAGATTAAAACTGTCCTTACTTTCATATGTAGTCAACTAAACCCTAACAGATTAAAACTGTCCTTATTTTCATATGTTGTCAACTAAACCCTAACAGATTAAAACTGTCCTTACTTTCATATGTAGTCAACTAAACCCTAACAGATTAAAACTGTCCTTACTTTCATATGTAGTCAACTAAACCTAACAGATTAAAACTGTCCTTATTTTCATGTGTAGTCAACTAAACCCTAACAGATTAAAACTGTCCTTACTTTCATATGTAGTTAACTAAACCCTAACAGATTAAAACTGTCCTTACTTTCATATGTAGTGAACTCAATCTTAACAGAATAATTTCTAGACGGCTTTATCTACGAGTTACCTCACATAAAACAGTAAAACAGTCCATTGTTGTTAACCACAACTAAAGCTGTGGGAGAAAGTTAGATTGGTTTGTTTAAATTTCGCACAAATCTACTCGAGAGCTATCTGCGCTAGCCGTCCCTAATTTAGTAGTCAAGTGAAAGACAGCTAGTCATCACCACCCACCGTCAACTCTTAAGCTACTCTTTTACCAACGAATAGAGAAATTGATCGTCACGTTATAATGCCACCACGGCTTAAAGAGCGAGCATGTTTGGTGTGAAAAGGATTCGAACCCGCGACCCTGAGATTACGAGTCGAGTGCCTTAACCACCTGGCCATACTAGGGAATGTTAAAGCCTGTTTCAGCTAATTTTACAGCTTAAGGTACTCTAGCTCTCTATACAGCCTAAGACACTCTGTCTATACAGCTTAAGATACTCTAGCTATACAGTCTAAGACACTCTAGCTATACAGCCTTAAATACTCTGTCTATACAGCCTAAGATACTCTAGCTATACAGCCTAAGATACTCTAGCTATACAGTCTAAGATACTCTAGCTATACAGTCTAAGATACTCTATCTATACAGCCTAAGATACTCTGTCTATACAGCCTAAAATACTCAGTCTATACAGCCTAAGATACTCTAGCTATACAGCCTAAGATACTCTGTTTATACAGCCTAAGATACTCTATCTGTACAGCCTAAGATATTCTGTCTATAAGTCTAAGATACTCTATCTATAAGTCTAAAATACTCTGTCTATACAGCCTAAGATACTCTGTCTATAAGTCTAAAATACTCTGTCTATACAGCCTAAGATACTCTGTCTATCTATACAACCTGCGACACTCCAGCTGTCTTTACAACCACAGCTATCTGTTCTCTCATTGTAACTTTTCGTGTGTACAATGGTGTAAAACCAAAATTCATTATTTTTTCGTGACTTTTTTTTTGAAAAATATCTGATGTTCACAGATTTTGAGTTTACAAGAAGACAAAATGTTTTTGTTTAGTTTATTCGCTTGTTATTGATAAAACACGCTGATTTATTGTCAAGACGTAACTGTTACTCATTTCTATACACGTCATAAACTAGTATTTTTTCGACACTGTTTTGTGTTTCATATAGAACGTTTCTTATGCACTCAAATATACTACGCCAAAAGCGTGCTCCGTATAATAACAAACAAACGTGTGTGAATCCCCGAGCTTCCATTAAATTCTGAAAGTTACGGAAAGATGTAGATGACATCTTTTACAAACGACACCGCACTGCTCTCTCTTTTCTCTTCAGTGAAACATTCAGCCGTTGACAAATCTGCGTTGATAAATGTTCTGCCCAAGTTTGCTGATCGGAGTCGCTCTTTCTTCTCTTACACTTCACAACACTTCAAAAGATGTAAACCGGCAGAAAATGAGCTTTAGACAGCCTGTTGGGTTTCTCACACAAAGGTACAGGATGTGAACCGAATGGTCGTTCAAACGTACAAACTTTATGATATAAAATTACAGACGCGAAATGTTGTTGAAGTTTATGTTTTGTTATTTTACATCGATAAATGTTGTTGAAGTAATATGTTTTTATTGTACATTGATAAATGTTGTTGAAGTAACATGTGTTTATTATTTTACATTGATAAATGTTGAAGTAATATGTTTTTATTGTACATTGATAAATGTTGTTGAAGTAACATGTGTTTATTATTTTACATTGATAAATGTTGTTGAAGTAATATGTTTTTATTGTACATTGATAAATGTTGTTGAAGTAACATGTGTTTATTATTTTACATTGATAAATGTTGTTGAAGTAGCATGTGTTTATTATTTTACATTGATAAATGTTGTTGAAGTAACATGTGTTTATTATTTTACATTGATAAATGTTGTTGAAGTAATATGTTTTTATTGTACATTGATAAATGTTGTTGAGGAACTTGTGTTTATTATTTTACATTGATAAATGTTGTTGAAGTAATATGTGTTTATTGTACATTGATAAATGTTGTTGAAGTAACATGTGTTTATTATTTTACGTTGATAAATGTTGTTGAAGTAACATGTGTTTATTATTTTACATTGATAAATGTTGTTGAAGTAATATGTTTTTATTGTACATTGATAAATGTTGTTGAAGTAACTTGTGTTTATTATTTTACATTGATAAATGTTGTTGAAGTAATATGTGTTTATTGTACATTGATAAATGTTGTTGAAGTAGCTTGTGTTTATTATTTTACATTGATAAATGTTGTTGAAGTAACATGTGTTTATTATTTTACATTGATAAATGTTGTTGAAGTAATATGTTTTTATTGTACATTGATAAATGTTGTTGAAGTAACTTGTGTTTATTATTTTACATTGATAAATGTTGTTGAAGTAACATGTGTTTATTATTTTACAATGATAAACGTTGTTGGAGTAACTTGTGTTTATTATTTTACATTGATAAATGTTGTTGAAGTAACATGTGTTTATTATTTTACATTGATAAATGTTGTTGAAGTAACATGTTTTTATTGTACATTGATAAATGTTGTTGGAGTAACATGTGTTTATTATTTTACATTGATAAATGTTGTTGAAGTAACATGTGTTTATTATTTTACATTGATAAATGTTGTTGAAGTAACATGTTTTTATTGTACATTGATAAATGTTGTTAATAATATGTTTTTATTATTGTGCATTGATAAATGTTGTTAATAATATGTTTTTATTATTGTGCATTGATAAATGTTGTTAATAATATGTTTTTATTATTGTACATTGATAAATGTTGTTAATAATATGTTTTTATTATTGTACATTGGTGAATGTTGTTAATAATATGTTTTTATTATTGTACATTGATTATTGCTTCACGCTTTATTTTCGTAATGGTTCTCAAAGCACTAGGAATTTATCACTTTACTAGTAAGTTATTAATACACACCATCTTATATAAAATACTAGAACAATAATAACTATTGATTAATATAATATTAATTGATAATAGCTACGTTCTGGTTACAAATCGAATGCAAGAGATCTATTAAAACCTAAAAACTTTACCTTTCAGTATTTTTTACTAATGCGCATCTCCCTGGTGGCGTCAAGACGAAATCTGACTTATCTAACTTACATACCTCCTTCTGCGTTTCTCAACATTTAAATCTGAGTTGCGCACACACATACGGATACAAACATTTTCATCGTGTGGCCTTTGATGTATCATTCCCAGTATTATTGCTACAGTTGTGTGTCTTCAAGAGAATTAACATGGAGAAAAAAATCATTGATGAATTACGGACTTTAAAGCTTTCTTCTCGTAATATTCTTAACTTCAAGCAGTTGTTCACAGCCCCATAATTATCACACTTTAATTAGAATTAATGCACCAGTTTAAAGAGGAAACACCAATAAAAGTAGAACACTTTAATGGAAAGTTGTAAAGCAAAGAAAGGCCTAGTAAAACCTGTATGGATAAGTGTATTTAATTAATTTTAATTTGAAGTCACGAGGAACGGAAAAAAAACACATACTTTTGATTTGGTATTTCTCAGGAAATATCTGATTTAAACCAGTATTGACTTGAAACTGTGGTACGCAGTTTCACTTTCTGTAGTTTCCCAATTTCTGGTTTTATCGTATGCATGTATTCCAACCAGATTTCTTTCTTTACCTTTATGAAATAAATTTACGACACAAAATAATTTTATTGTATTTTTCATCACCGAACAATAGAATATTTAATTGTTTTAGAGCAAAGCTACGTTGGGTTCTCTGCTGCGTTTACTGCGGGAAATCGAACTCCGGATTTTAGCTTAGTAAGTCCGTGAACTTCCTGTTGTCCCATTAGGGGGCGAATAATAGGAAATTGCATAAAGTTAAAGAGCATTTGTTAACTTACGTTTCTTGGTATTTCAGGAAATCTCAATAAAGAAAGAAGGTATTCACTGCTTTGTTTTGTTTGTTTTGAATTTCGCGCAAAGCTACTCGAGGGCTATCTGCGCCAGCCGTCTCTTATTTTACAATGTAATACATGAGGAAAGGCAGCTTGCCATCACCGCCAACTCTTGGGCTACTCTTTTACCAACGAATAGTGGGATTGATCGTAACATTATAACGCCCCCACGGCTGAAAGGGCGAGCATGTTTGGTGTGACGTGGATTTGGACCCGCGATCCTCAGATCACTAGTCGAGTGCCTTAACCATCTGGCCATGCTGGTCCGATATTTACTGAAAGTGTTTTGGACAGGTCTGAATAAAATGGCTGAAGTGGTTTGATGTCATTCATATAGCGTGTCAAGAAAGTGAAACTGGTAAAAAATACATCTTGGCTCGTTTAACTTTGATTCTGTATCTTGAAATTAAGTAATTAGATTTTAACTAGTTTATTCAAATTTGAGTTTATAATAATTTCTATATGCTATTTATGTGTATATCAGATGAGCTCAAATATATGTCGTCAGTACTTTTCGCAAAACTTCGAGTCACTTGAAATAATTCTGGAAGAAACAGCAAGTTTCCTCTTGTGATCTGTGTTGGGATAGACATAACATTTATATTAAATCTAAATAAACGTACCAAAGAAACAAGCATGTCGCTCTTAAAGTTCTAGAAAACAAATAAAATGCTATATATATATATATATATATATATATATTGGATAATGACTGTTTCGGTTGGTCAGGTGTAACAGCCGTCACTAATGCAGACTTTTGAGGTGAAACACCCGCCCTATGTTTGTGACAACACTGACGAAATCTATTAGTAATAATGACATATTTACATTTAGACGGGCCTAGGCTTGAGGTAAATTTATTGAAAGCATTTAACTTAAGTGAACTTTATGTCAGTTTCTGCCAGACGCACCACAGGACCGAAACATCGGTAGTTTCAGTTTTATCGTGTCTTTAATTAGTTTCTTTACTCGAATGCAGGGTTTTGTAAATTAAGTAGATACAACCCTGTTCGTTTCGGGTGTCGACTAAGAGAATGACGCACGTGCTAAAGGTCTTCAGTTCTTGTTCACTTCGATATTTCTAGCTAATTGTGAAAGGGATGAATACTCACACACGCAACTTGCTAATGTGAGTGTGGATCGACGAAGATTGGTTGATTACAGATATATACATAATGTTGATGAAGCGTAATTAAAATTAATTAACACTAATTATTAATTTAATATTGGGAAACCCGCTGGATATAATTACCACATCACGAGGAAGCCATTAGTTGCGAAGAAACCTTGCTAAGTGAGCGGTGTAGCGTGATATACGTTTGAGAAGAAAGTCAGATCTGTGCCACGTAAAGTTTAGATGAAATTAAAGATTTATTATTATTTTTTGAAATAAATAAACTTTCTTCAAACGTAAAGCGCCACTGACATCAGATTGAATCAATCTCCTAACGGCATACTTGTATGATCTTATATGATCAGATCTCCTGACGGCATACTTGTATGATCTTATATGATCAGACAGTTAGTTGCTTATAAACTTAAAATAAGGTTTGAAAAGTGTTGTTTGAAATGGTAAGTGGAATGAACTGTATTAAAGTTGTGTCATGAGTCACGAAATATCGCAATAAGAAGAGTTGCTTCTTTTACATGTAATAATAAAACTTCAAAACGTCGATAAGAACAGGAAAACACAAAACTACATATTTGTATCTTCAAACTGACCTGGTGCACCTCAACACCAAATTCAGCAAGGATTCATCAAGAGGATGTGACGTAGAAAAAACTGAAACGTATATCCTAATGAACCTCAGTACCAAATATGGTAAAGACCCACCCACACCCTGCAAAGCAATTACAACAGACACTACTGTTACATTTATATAGATAACATACAATAGACAGTACTGCTGTATTTATATAGATAACATACAATAGACAGTACTGCTGTATTTATATAGATAACATAAAACAGACAGTACTGCTGTATTTATACAGATAACATAAAACAGACAGTACTGCTGTATTTATACAGATAACATACGACAGTACTGTTATATTTATTTAGATAACATACAACAGACACTACTGTTACATTTATATAGATAACATACAACAGACAGTACTACTATATTTATATAGATAACATACGACAGTACTGTTATATTTATATAGATAACATACAATAGACAGTACTGCTGTATTTATATAGAGAACATAAAACAGACAGTACTGCTGTATTTATACAGATAACATACGATAGCACTGTTATATTTATTTAGATAACATACAACAGACACTACTGTTACATTTATATAGATAACATACAACAGACAGTACTACTATATTTATATAGATAACATACGACAGTACTGTTATATTTATATAGATAACATACGACAGTACTGTTATATTTATAAAGATAACATACAACAGCACTGTTATTTTTATTTAGATAACATACAACAGACAGTACTGTTACATTTATATAGATAACATACAACACAGTACTGCTATATTTATATAGAAAAACATACGACAGTGCTGTTACATTTATATAGATAACGTACAACGGACAGTACTGTTATATTTATATAGCTATGTTTATCTATATTTATATAGATAACATTTTTGGATATATAAATATTTAAAATCAATTTTAACAATACTGAGAGATTATAGGAATATAACCAAACAACTAAAACTGAAGAAAAGACTTTTCAAGATCTTCTGTAAATATCATGCTACAAAAATACATATTCTGACTGAGGGAAAAGTCAGGACACCCCCACATTTATTCCCACTTAATATGGCTCAACTCACACACAGGTGTATCACACCAGGTGCATATTATTAGAAGATCGTTAGTCAGCATTTTGAATGAGGCTTGCCTTATTTAAACCTCGGACATTTAATTTGGTGTGCACCTAACTATTGAAGTGAGAGTGAGCACCATGGTGAGAGCAAAAAAGCTGTCTGAGGCCTTTAGAGAGAAAATTGTAGCAGCTTATGAGTCTGGTAAGGGATTTAAATAGATCACAAAAGATTTTAAGTTCAGCCATTTCACTGTCTGGAAAATAGTCAACAAGTGTGGAGGTCTTTCAAAACAACTGCCAACATGCCCAGGTCTGGTTGTCCAAGCAAGTCCACCCCGAGAGCAAGACCACAAGATGCTAAAAGAGGTCTCCAAACACACTAACATGTCATCACAGGACCTACAGCATGCTCTGACTACTGTTGATGTGAAAGTGCATGCCTCCACAATCAGAAAGAGACTGCACAAGTTTAACTTGCATGGGAGGTGTGCAAGGGGGAAACCTTTGCTCTCTAAGAGAAACATCAAGGCCAGAGAGAATGTGGACAAACACCAGGACTTCTAGAATAATGTTCTTTGGACAGATGAGTCCAAAATTGAATTATTTGGACACCAGAACAGAGGACATGTTTGGCGTAAACCAAATACATCATTCCAGGAAAAGAACCTCATACCAACTGTGAAGCATGGAGGTGGAAGTGTCATGGTTTGGGGCTGCTTTGCTGCAGCAGGACCTGGACAGCTTATAATCATAGAATCCACCATGAATTCTACTGTGTATCAGAGGGAGCTTGAGGATCATGTGAGACCATCTGTAAGAAAATTAAAGCTGAAGCAGAACTGGACCCTGCAACACGACAATGACCAAAAACGTACCAGTAAATCCACCAATGACTGGCTGCAAACTAAGAAATGGAGAGTCCTGGAATGGCCGAGTCAAAGCCCAGATCTTAATCCCATTGAGATGCTATGGAGTGACTTGAAACGGGCTGTACATGAAGAAACCCCTCAAACATCTCACAGCTGACAGAATTATGCATTGAGGAGTGGGGCAAACTTTCTTCAGACCAATGTCAGAGACTGGTAGATGGCTACAAGAATCTTCTCACTACAGCTATTTCAGCCAAAGGGGTAACACTAATTATTAGTGGGTAGGATGTCCTAACTTTTTCCTCAGTTAGAATATGCAATTTTGTAGAATTACATTTGCAGAAGATCTTGAAAAGTATTTTCTTTAGTTTTAATTGTTTAGTTATATTCTTACAATCTCTCAGTATTGTTAAAATTGAGATTACATATCTATATATTCAAAAATGTTACAAAAATACACAGATTTTCATAGGGTGTCCTAACTTTTTCATATGACTGTACATATTGGTTACGTATGGCAAAACGTGAAATCATTTAACATAATTCAATCAAACTATAAAACTTATGTGCACTTGTACATATCTTGTTCTTTGGTATAAAAGTTGTAGAGATTAGTACTCTGGTTACATGACCTGTTTAGAAAACCGGTTTCATAGTATTTTACTCTTTACTGGTCGCTTCTATATATATATATATTCGTGGTGTGTTGTTGGTTTAAACAAAGCGTTAAGTAAGGAACATGTTTAAAATACAAGTCGTATATCCATAAAAAGTTATATATTACTGAAAATATGCAGGATGACCCAAAAAATTATGATTGACCCCACTTTCTGTCTTTCACCTGTTAACCGTTGACTTGCATCATTAAAACATGTTGGTCCCTTGAAAGTTTGGGACATTGACTGTATACATACACACTTCACACTATTTCCATATAGATACACACTTCACACTATTTCCATATAGATACACACTTTACACTATTTCCATATAGATACACATTTCACACTATTTCCATGTACATACACATTTCACACTATTTCCATATGCATACACATTTTACACTATTTCCATATGCGTACAACTTCACACTAATTCCATAAACATACACACTTCACACATTTTCCATATGCATACACATTTCACCCTATTTCCATATACATACATATTTCACACAATTTTCACATACCTACACATCAGTTTGAAATGGATGAAAATGAAAAACAAGTAGTACACTATTCAACTTTTGAACAAATCTCTATTTATGAGGAAACTGTTATAACTGTTCGACCCTTCGTCCACTAACAGTAACTCGGTCTGCTAGTCGGAAACCCTTTCGGAATGTTCGCAGTGTGCAAATAAACGACTTATAGCAACGACCGAACAAGTACTCTAAAGAAATGAACTCATTATCTCTGTCGTTTCATTTACACAAAAAATCGAATTGTGCTCAGGTTGTGTATTAATTTTCTACCAACTTGCACAGCTGAGGTCTAAACGAAATTGTTCTGTTTTAAAAAGTAAATTAAAAAAAATAACTAATATGTCAAATTCTTGATTTTGAAGTTTATACGTCATGCTGTGTTGCAGTCTAAAAATGCATAATGTTTCTCGTGATTCACGACATGTGCATGTTTTATTAACGTGATGACTGTGCAGATTGTGACATTAAGTCATTTTAGTGTTCACTAACTGACAGACATCACACTACTGTACAGTGATTCAGCTGGTTGAAACAGGTAACTCTACTAGGCGGCCTTTGGCCCCCTGTCAGAGAGATAAGTTTTTTTAACCCTTAAATACAGCTTAAATTGAAGTTTGATTGGAAAGCCAATGTTCTCTATGTGCTTATTTTTCAAGCTCACTTTCTAACCAATAGGATGCCGTTCTCAGAAAAGAAATTGAACGCGGCCATGAAGAAATTATCCACTACTTTTCACCACTTACTATTGTTTAAGTTTCACTTCTGACTTTGAGCTTTCAACTCTTTTTTTCGCAGCGTGTACTTAGAAACTATATCAAACATGTGGTACTCTTAAACCAGTTGTGCGTTGGGCTGCTGTGGGTTCGACAAAGAAAACACTTCAACTTTCAACCAGTTCTAGAAACTGTGAAAATATGAATAATTACCATTAGTGCATGCGTGTCGCTGTTTTGTTTTACACCAAACTCACCTTTTAAGAGCTATTTAAACTGAATATGCTCCGTGTACACCACATGCGGCATTAAGGCTTACTAATTGCGTGCGCGTTCTGTTGAATGTTTGTATGTATTATACACCACTAATTAACTGTTTGCTTGTTTTTGAATTTCGCACAAAGCTATTCGAGGGCTATCTGTGCTAGCCGTCCCTAATTTAGCAGTGTAAGACTAGAGGGAAGGCAGCTAGTCATCACCACCCACCGCCAACTCTTGGGCTACTCTTTTACCAACGAAAAGTGGGATTTATCGTAACATTATACACCCCCACGGCTGAGAGGGCGAGCACGTTTGGCGCGACCCTCAGATTACGAAGCGCACGCCTTAACGCGCTAGGCCATGCTAGGCCCCTAATTAACTGTAGTGTTGATACTCAGTTACAGATTTTAACTACAGGGTGTTAGCAACGTTACCTTCACTTATTGCATCTTGGAATAGAAATGTTAATGAGAATTCTGTCACGAAACAGGTCAGAGTCTGGATGTGAGATATATGAAAACACAAAAAAATGTATTCTTCATTTATGTTTGCTTTACTTGAAAAACGGTTGTCGTTATGATGTAGCTTTCAACTATAATCTTGTAGATTTGTAGCCATCGGATGATTTATTCTCTCGTGCTGCATCTATCTGAATTATTTGTAACTTTGGTGTTATAACTCAGTAAAAGGTAGCTATAATCCACATAACACTTGGCAGGATCATCTGTACTTTTTTGTTTCTGGTATACTTCTAATAACACCTGGGAGGGTTGCCTGTAACAACAGCTGGTCTAATAACACCTGGGAGGGTTGCCTGTAACAACAGCTGGTCTAATAACACCTGAGAGGGTTGCCTGTAACAACAGCTGGTCTAACAACACCTGGGAGGGTTGCCTGTAACAACAGCTGGTCTAATAACACCTGGGAGGGTTGCCTGCAACAACAGCTGGTCTAATAACACCTGGGAGGGTTGCCTGTAACAACAGCTGGTCTAAAAAACACTGGTAGGTTTGCTGTAACAACAGCTGGTCTGATAACACCTGGGAGGGTTGCCTGTAACAACAGCTGGTCTAATAACACCTGGGAGGGTTGCCTGTAACAACAGCTGGTCTAATAACACCTGGGAGGGTTGCCTGTAACAACAGCTGGTCTGATAACAGGAAGTTGCCTGTAACAACAGCTGGGTCTGAAATAACACCTGGGAGGGTTGCCTGTACAACAGCTGTCTAATAACACCTGGGAGGGTTGCCTGTAACAACAGCTGGTCTAATAACACCTGGGAGGGTTGCCTGTAACAACAGCTGGTCTATAACACCTGGGAGGGTTGCCTGTAACAACAGCTGGTCTGAATAACACCTGGGAGGGTTGCCTGTAACAACAGCTGGTCTAATAACACCTGGGAGGGTTGCCTGTAACAACTGCTGGTCAGATTCTTCGAAGATTCTACTTAACGTTGTAATTCAACGATAGTTAAAGCAGATGAAATTCCGCCAGAAGTTTAATAAATATTATTATTCATTAACTGTTTTGTTTGTTTGTGTTTTAAATTTCGTGGAAAGCTAGAGGGAAGACAGCTAGTCATACCCACCCACCGCCAACTCGTGGGTTACTCTTTGACCAATGAATAGTGAGATTGACCGATACATTATAACACCCCTACGGCTGAAAGAGCGAGCATGTTTGGTGTGACAGGGATTCGAACCAGCGACCCTCGAATTATGAGTTGAGTGTCTTAATCACCTGGCCATGGGGGGCCTGTTATTCATTAAATTATTTCAGTTAATTAAAGAACATCCCAACTACGAATGTTTTGTTTGGACTTACATTATTAAATTGTTAACATTTCATTTTCTCTGGCTTGAGACTTAAAATGACGCCCAGCATGGTTTGTG
This sequence comes from Carcinoscorpius rotundicauda, assembly GCA_011833715.1. Lineage (NCBI taxonomy): Eukaryota > Metazoa > Arthropoda > Merostomata > Xiphosura > Limulidae > Carcinoscorpius > Carcinoscorpius rotundicauda. Next base: position 167,575,283 of record CM022392.1, on the reverse strand, counting down.
TAGTTATAAACCATCTCTCTCTCTCTCTCTTTTTTTGTTTCTTAAACCCTCTAGGAAAAATGATAACAATTTATTTAAATTATTAACTCTCTAATTTGTTTAATAACAACCATAATGAAGGGAGAAAGTAATATTTTGTATTTTAAACAATAAAACAGTGTTAACAAAACAACTTTTATTTGTGCTGTGAAGGAGAATACAAATGTTATTATAATTGTTACATAATTAATGTACGTCTGTATTAATTAAAACGTTGAGTTTCATTGAAGGAAGAAATTAATGAAGCCTACTTTGTCATAAACATTTCCTCCGCTGGTACAGCGGTAAATCTACGAATTTACAACGTTAAATCAGGGGTTCGATTCCTCTCGACGAACTCAGCAGATAGTCCGATGTGGCTTTGTTGTAGGAAAACATAGGCTTGTCTTAAATGTAATATTAATAATAAACTGGTCGTTTATTTATTTATTTTCTAGAGTAAAGAAACAAAAACGTTTGTACATTTCGTTACTAAACTTGCCACAAAAGTCCTTCTATTCGTAGTTTTACCTTGGGTGTCTTTGTCAAATAAGACATCTTAAAAATGGTTTCAGATTGCGTTCTGTTACCAAAAGTCCCGACATGGTCAGGTAGTTAGGGCGCTCGACTCGTAATCTGAGGGTCGGAGGTTCAAATCCCGTGGGGCGTTATAAAGTTACAGTCAATCCAACTATTAGTTGGTAAAAGAGTAGCCCAAGAGTTGGCGGATGGTGGTGATGACTAACTGCCTTCCCTCTAGTCTTACACTACTAAGTTAGGGACGGCTAGCAGAGATAGCCCTCGAGTAGCTTTGCACGAAATTAAAAAAACAAACATTTACCAAAGTGCGACATCTTAAAAAACATGGTTTCACAAACCGAGCACTGTTATTAAACGGATTGCCTTAAAAAGGATTTTATTCTATTTCATGTTATCAGTTACAAACACTTTGAAATGTTTTCATGTTGGGTGCTGTAATGGAATGCGTCATTTTGAAAACTGCTTCACATTTTTAGGTGGTGTATAATTTGACATCTTCATAACGGTTTCGCACTGAGTGCTGATATCAAATATGATACAAAGATTTGTAAAATCAAAATTGTAAACGGGAATTATTTTTTTTTAAATTTCGCACAAAGCTATTCGAGAGCTATCTGCGCCAGCCGTGGCTAATATAGCAGTGTAAGACTGGAGGGAAGGCAGCTAGTCATCACCACCCACCGCCAACACTTGGGATACTCTTTCACCAACAAATAGTGAGATTGACCATAACATTATAGCAACCCTATTGATAAAAGGGTGAGCATGTTTGGTGCAACCGAGATTCGAACCCCCGACCCACAGATTACGAATCGAACGCCTTAACCCACCTGGCCATGCCGAGCCTGCTACTACTATTGGACATGATTCTTCTATCACCCACAAAAGACTTAGACGCCTCGTGTGAACAAACAGATTGTAATAAAAACAAAAATGAATGACGGTATTTCTAAAATTAAAATCAGTATTATTGGAGAATTAAAATTATCCGTTCTTCCGAGAAAAAACAACAACCAGATATTTCTATTACCTTAAGAAAAAGGTATGCACGAAATTATGAAAGAAGAAAAAGATTTGACAAAGAGAACTGGTAGAAAAATAAACTTGTTTTCATTCTGATTTACCATTTTATAAGCTACTAGATGGCGCTGCATGTCATAACTCATGACCCGCTGATACCCATAATTCCAATTCTTTAGCTTGTTCAGCTGTGTGTCCTGTAGTTAGGTGATAAAGTTGTGTACTAAATCGAACTAAAATCTTCGCTATAATTTATTGATCGTAAATAAGTGTCGCGGTTTCTGGCAATCCAGAGAAAAGGAGAGTTTCAAGGTGCGGATTTACTGATGTTTTTTTGGTATTTTTTTTCGAACTGGTAATGGAAGGAACAACTACACAATCTGACCAACAGCTAACTCGAGACAGCCGGAAGCAAATAACCGAGGCTACGGTAAGTGAGAAATTTCTAGCTTGTGTTTACAAACGTCTGACGGAATTCCTACTCGCGTCAGTTTTAACCAATGGGAGTTCAAAGACACATTTTTAGCCCAACCCATAGAGACGGAAAAGGAAGATAAGTAATTGTGTAAACCTTTCACCGTTGTGTTATTGGCAGGATGGTTTGACGACAGAAAATATTAAGTTTTATGTTTTGTTTTAACCTTGAGCCCAGACCAGATAGAAGATTATTCTAAGTTTCTTACGTGTTAATGTTTTACAATTCTAAATACTTCGGACTCGGCGAAACGTAGAACCATTAAGAATGCTTCCAGTTTCTAACACAAAGTCCCCGATTTGTGACTAGCCAATGAACAATCAGTACATTGGGTTGGTGACATTTTGGACGCGTCCTCTTCACCAAGTTTCTCATGAAATCCGTTGAAAGTGCGCGCGAGTTAGTGTCCTATTCCGAGTTTGTAGCACGTGTAATTAGTACTGTCAGCTTTCGCTGCTAGGAAGGCGTCGAGCAACAAACTGCCGATGTCATTCGATATTATAGAATGTTATTGACTCGGATATCTTTGTTCTTCCATAGAAACTAGAACAGGTAGATTGCTTTCGGTGTCTGGTCTCTTGTTGACAGCATACGACCTCGGGTAATCATAGGTTTTGTTTTCTTTTTTGCATGTTTAACGCTTGGTTAAGAAGGACACAACAACTAAGAGGGCGTAACTGTTGTTAGACCGGAAAAGATCACCAGTAATTATTTCGTCATTCGAGCATAATGTTATCTAGGCTCGTGGTTCGATCAAGTCGTCACATAAAATTGTAAACCCGATCCTATCCGGATTTATAGCTGCTCTCAGTCCACTTATCAATGTCCAACAAAGCACAACGATCGTTGGCTCAAGTTACCCGGATGCGAAGTCACAGTGACCATTTCCTAGGGAGACCGACTTTTTCCCCTGCCCACATCAAGTTTCCCACCAGTTTACAGGTAAGATCTCTGTCTGTCGCATACAAGTCGCTCATTTGTAAAACCTATTCGATTAATGGAATGTTATTAATTTATTCCGGTATACATTAAGTTGTGTTCTGCCATGTAATGAACAATCAATCACTTGGTAAAAAACGCCCTCCAGTGTTCTTCTGTGACCTTGATATTAAAATACTCCTTTGTTTTAATTTCGTTCTGTCTTCCCCATCCCTCAGGAGTGGCTCAGCGGCAAATTTCGGGGCTTATAGCATTAACCCTCGGGCTTCGATGCTCGCGTTGGGGAAGGCGTTTATAATCCACTGTGTAGATACGTACGTATTTTTAGCATAACAAGAGGCAATCAATTCATTATCTTGAACTAATTTGAATTATTTGGAATTCAGAAGTGTTAACATATCTCACGTTGTCAAATCGGAAGGAATAGAGTAACACTGTCGCTAAACAGTTTCATTATTAGAGAGTAACAAAGTTCACGTGTAGCTTAGTAAATGTATTAAATTAACTTTATTGGCTTGTAATAAACAGTATTCTTCAGATATACGACTGTGATAAATATACATTACTGTGCAAAGATAAGCAAATTACACTTGCATTTACTACTTCTCTGATATATGTTTTTAATACGTGTGTACGTGTGTAGACATGTATTCGTACACCACTGTTAATTTTCAAAATAATTTTTTTATTGCGCTACATATTTCAACTGCACGAGGTCAGAAGACACTTAAAATAGAGTAGCAGTAGAGCTTCGTCACCCCACATTCATTTCAAGGTTCACGTTTTTAAAAACGAACTATTTCTTTAGCTAATTCAAAGACCTGCTTACTCTATTTCCCTGCCCTCCACTAGTACAGCGGTGGGTTTTGCAATAAGAAAAACACACACACATACTGTATTTCCTTGACCCCATATGGGGACTCAATTTTGAAATTTTTCAAAACCTTCTTTTGGATTGTTATTTTGAATGTCTCCTGACAAGTGTTAATATCGGTTTCCGAGTAAACTGGAGATCCTCAAAAGCGTATTGAACAGACATTTTGGGGTCCCCTGAGGCCTTGTTTTATGTTCGGGGGCTACATGCGAAATGTATACACATGTGTGAAGAGCATAAAAATCATAACATTTGTAGACACATGCATAGATGTGAAAGAGAAGTGAATTCTAAATACGTAACTACATAGAAGTGGTGTACAAACAACTACATACAAGTGGCATACAAACAACTACATACAAGTGGCATACAAACAACTACATACGAGTGGTATACAAACATTTACATACAAATGGGATACAAACAACTACATACAAATGGGATACAAACAACTACATACAAATGGGATACAAACAACTACATACAAATGGGATACAAACAACTACATACAAATGGGATACAAACAACTACATACAAGTGGTGTATAGACAACTACATACGAGTGGTATACAAACACCTACATAAAAGTGGTGTATAGACAACTACATACGAGTGGTGTATAGACAACTACATACGAGTGGTGTATAGACAACTACATACGAGTGGTGTATAGACAACTACATACAAATGGGATACAAACACCTACATACAAGTGGTGTATAGACACTTACATACGAGTGGTATACAAACACTTACATACCAATGGGATACAAACAACTACATACAAGTGGCATACAAACAACTACATACAAGTGGTCTATAGACAACTTCATACAAGTGGTCTATAGACAACTTCATACAAGTGGTAGATATACAACTACATACAATTGTTATACAGACAACTACATACAAGTGGTATACAAACACCTACATACAAGTGGTATACAGACAACTACATACAAGTGGTATATAAACAATTGTATACGTGTAATACAGATAACTACGCTTCTATAAAATTAAAAAAAAACTGTATTGTTTGCTTTAAATGCAACGTAAAGCTATTTGAGAACTACCTACGTTAGCCGGTACTAATTTACAAGTGACAGACTAAAGGAAAAGCAACGAATCAACAGCACCCACCGCCAAATCTCGGACTACTCTTTACTCATAAATTTTGGGATTGACCTTCACGTTATAAACGCATCCACAGCTGAAAGTACGAGCATGTTTGGTTACTGGATTCGAACCCGCGATCATCATTTCATGAATCAATTTTTTAGCCGCTGGGCTTAAATTATTTATTTAACTTCACATGTTATTACAAACAATGGCTGAAAGGGCGAGCACGTCTAGTGTGACGGGGATTCGAACCTGCGGCCCTCAGATTGCGAGTCGAGTGCCTTAACCACCTGGATACGTGAATGAACTTAGTGTATTGGTGTAATGTTGTTGTTGGTGGTATTAAATTTACGTAAGACCTCAAATTCATATATTATGATACGTTAAGGTTTCATTTAGTCTCTAGGTGAGTTTCCCTAAATATTCAAATTAACCTTGCTGTATTATTTGATACTTTTCATTATGATACAAGTCCAGCTTATCTGTTTTTGGTTAACCTTTGTTCAGGGTTATTGATGTTGAATTGAATTTTCCAAAACCTGTACAACACAATAACACACGTTGATGCAAGTGGTGGTTGAACTGGACCTAGCTCTCGAAATATTAAGTTGTTTATTATAACTGTTGTAAGTTACAGAAAAACGTACTGTGTGTTATTTTTTTCATCAGGGCAAAGTTAACTATTTCAACAGTTTCTGCTTGTGTGGGATAACAACAAGATTTAAAACTGTATAACAAAGATTACAGTTGATGATTTCTTAACTTGGTCGAGTGAGAAGTCTGATTTCTTAAGCCTAAAAAGTGCACGATAGAAAGATGGGTTAAACTTTTGTGATGAAAAGTAAGTCAGTTTGAATTTGGTAGCAAGTCCAAGTCATCGGGATAAAAATGTAGAAATATCACCTTAAAAAATAACGATTATAAAATCGGGTTCGAATCCATCTTGAGAAAAGAGTTTTCTTTGTCTGTGAACGAATCGCCAGCTTATCCCTGTTCACCTTTGTTGTATGGTAAACCTGGGTTAGGCCTTTTTCGGATATTCTTCGCTGTAAAACCTGCTTCATACGCCTAGTAACCTAAAACTTCAGTGTACTGCAGTGGAGACAGAGGTTGTGTGTCCAAGCATTATGTTTTCTGGTTTGGAAGAGATTATAGATACAACAGTGGACCTAGTGTAAGAGTAGTGACACGTGCCGTATTTATTACAATACGGTTTTAAGATATTATTTTAGGTAAATTTATCCGAGTTAGAGACTGGTATATAAAGTGTATGATTTATGTAAAAACGTGTTTATATAATTGTATATGAACTGTAAATTTTAGACAGAGTGGACATGAAGGATATACTGTTTGGTTCTGTGCTATTTGTATGCTTAAATTAGGGTCGCGGCCCGGCATGGCCAGGTGGTTAAGGCATTGAATCTTTGTAATCCAAGGATCGCGGGTTCGAATCCCCGTCACACCAAACGTGCTCGCCCTTTCAGCCGTGGAGGCGTTATAATGTTACCGTCAGTCCCACTATTCGTTGGTAAATAGTAGTTCAAGAGTTTGCAGTGCGTGGTGATGACTAGCTGCCTTCCCTCTAGTCTTACACTGTTAAATTAGGGACGACTAGCGCAGATAGCCCTCGTGTAGCTTTGCGCGAAATTCAAAAACAAAACAAACAAAAAACAAAATTAGGATCGACAACGAATGTTAACATTGTTATGTTATCCACTCCACAAATAGATACCATGGAAGAACCATGAAAGCTACCCGAGTATTACTAAGTGCCACCATAGAGGTCACCTCTTTTCTAGCGTTACCGCCACCTTGAAAGCCACCCTAGTGGTATACTAAATTCTACCATGGAATATGCCTTAGTGTAACAAAGTGCCACCATGGAGGCCACCACTAGTATAAACGTTCCACCATGGAGGCCACCACTTGTATAAACGTTCCACCATGGAAGCTACCCTAATGTTACTGTATAAAATGTGATAAGAACAGCAGTCATTTACTGGAGGACATCATGATTTAGTCCCAAACATAGAGATGATGTAGGGACGTTAGAAAACAAGGTAAGACAGTGAATTTCGTCACTTGCTTCTAACCAACGAGACCTGCCTCAGATCTGAACAGAAAAGTAATTTCTAACAACGTAGCCGACATCTGATGATGACTGTCATGCGCAGTTTTCAAACTCAAGCTGACATTTGTTCCAATCCAATTATCTGACTGAGTTAACATCGAAAGTTTTGCTCTGTGGCTGGAATTCAAGAAGGACTTTCTAAAAAAAACATGCTACATTAAACTAAACATAATTGGCTCTTTCGGTTTTCTAACGGCTGTGAAGTCAACATATTTTCAGTATTTAAACAAGTTATTTATATCATTCGAAATTTGCGCCCTCTATGAACTTAAGTTTCTAAGAGATTTTGCTTTATAAAACACATATGGCAACGTCGTTAAAAAGCGTAAATATATTCAAACTAATACATTATACACATTTCAACTGGATTTTCTTTATTGCAGAATGTGGGCGTGTCATTTAAATGTGGTACTTTAGTTTGTTTAGATTTTATATGTGGTTTAAACCTTAATTTGTCGTTAAAGAAAGGTGTAGACAAAGACCAGAATTAAATATTATCGTATTAATAAACATTGCTAGGTTAGCGCACCGACCTAACTAGGTTTATGCAACGTCGTAAAACGGAAACTCTTACTGATTAGAATTTATTGAATCATCATCGGGTACCCTCTATGTGAGCGACATTTTCGGCCATAATTCCAACAATGTGTCTGACGTGGTTTGGCCAGTATGATTGTATTACACCCTTACAAATACGAACTGAGGTTTTTGGAAATCGTGCTACTTGGATATAATGTTGCTTTGTCTTAAATGTTCTACAATTTCTTTGTTATTTTTTCCGTGCATTATTAATAAGGAGCATTGTTATCAATCCATTCATTATTACAGTGAAACAATAAATATTTCATAAATAGGAGTCCATTGAAAATCTTCGTTTTATTACCACTTTTTCTTTCACCACAGGACACTTACTAATTTGCTATCCTTAGCTAGTTGAACTTTATAAAACTTCACATCTGTCTGAATATTAAACTGTGTTTAAACTAGTTATAAGTAATAAAACTAAAGTTCTCTGATTTTTTTCGTTGTCTATTTGCTGCAATGATGCCAAATCTCCGGCCTGATGTACGTCACCTTCAGCGGCGGTTACAGCGGAATTGATTGCGGCGCCTGCTACGTAGTTTACCGCCAATTTCTGTCAAAGTTTACGCAGTCTTTTCGCCATATCTACCAAATGATAGGTAACGGTACATTCCGTACCCGGTATCAGAACTTCACCCTTGTTCCGATGTCTTGTGTAATGCGATCAATCATATAAATTTCACAATAACAATTTTGGATTAATAATCAAACAGTAAACAGTTTCGTCAGTTGTTTTGATACTTTAATAAGTTGAACTGTCGGTTGTCACGAAATGGTTGTGACGTAATGTTGAACATTAATAACATGGCAGGAACACAAACTGATACATAAATAGTTGTTGACAGAACACAGAAACACTGGAATTTAAGCTGATATTTGTCATCGCTGCGAAATGTTATATGAACGCCATTTCGTTCGAAACTGTCTTGCTAAAAATACCATAGTTTTAATGTAGTTTCGTAGTGGTCCAGGTTTATTTGTTTGTTTGTTTTGGAATTTCGCACAAAGCTACTCGAGGGCTATCTGTGCTAGCAGTCTAAATTTACAGTGTAAGACGAGAGGAAGGCAGCTAGTCTCACCACCCACAGCCAACTATTGTGGCTTGCTCTTTTACACAACGAATAGTGGGATTGACCGTCACATTATACACCCCCACGGCTGGGAGGGTGAGCATGTTTTAGCGCGACGCGGGCGCGAACCCGCGACCCTCGGATTACGAGTGCACGCCTTAACGCGCTCGGCCATGCCAGGCCCCAGGTTTATTGGCCATAATCTCAGTTTCGTTTTCTTTCACTGGTTTTCCAAGATGGTGGTAAATTACGTTGTAGCGTGTTAAAGCAACCTTTAATTATATAATTCTAGTAATGTATATATTAACATTTTAATATGTTTTTGCCACTAACACATCTTTAAACCGAAATGTTTAGAAAACCATTTCTGATGGTGAAGTCCACATCACACTTTCAAAGCTCTTTTAGTATTTCCAGTTGGATTTCTCCCAGCATTTCAGGTTTAAAGTTCTCCCAATATGTCCAGTTTCCATTTAGTTCTCCTGGAATTTCCAATTGGATTTCGCTCAGTATTTCCGGTCAATGTTCTCCCAATATGTCCAGTTTTTCAGTTTGCGTTCTCCCAGTATTTTCGGTTAGAATTCTTCGAATTTGTCCAATTTTTTAAGTTAAGATGTTCCACGAATTTCTCTTTATAGTTTATCTATTAATTCATATTTGGTTTTAACAAGTAATGCTTCAGGCTGCCAGTAATGGAAGATAGTGGCTCTCGTGATGACAGATGTCGGTTTTATTGTACTGTTTTGAGAAACGTGCATATTTCAAGGCAGGCTAACTTATCTAGTACTGTATATGATAGCAAGGCAAAACTAGTTTTCCTTGATCGAAGTATGTACACTCCTACATATGTATATGAAATACATTCAGTTTTCTGGGAAACGATTGTTATGCTTAAATCACTATTTCAGTTTTAACTGCAGTAGGACATGCAGACCTGAAACGTTCCTTGTTATTAGATATGTTCTTATTACGCTGTCTATAACTTTGCCAGAAACAATAAGCCAATTCAAAAGTTTCATTTGCTAAGTTTTGAATTTCGCACAAACCTGCACGAGGACTGTCTGCGCTAGCCGTCCCTAATTTAGCAGTGTAAGACTAGAGGGAAGGCAACTAGTTTTCACCACCCACCGCCAACTCTTGGGCTACTCTTTTACCAACGAATAATGGGATTGACCGTCACATTATAACGCCCCCACGGCTAAAAGGGGCGAGCATATTTGGTTTGACGGGGATTCGAACCCGCGACCCTCAGATTACGAGTGGAACGCCTTAATCCCCTTTACCATGCTGGGCTCATTTTAATAGTATGTAACACATCACGTGGTAGGCCAGTTTGTTTTTGAATTTCACCAAAGCTACACGAGGGCTATCTGCGCCAGGCGTCCCTAATTTAACAGTGTGAGACTAGAGGGAGCTAGTCATCACTATTCACCTCCAAGTCTTGGGATATTTTTTTACCAAAAAATAGTAAGATTGACCGTAAAATTATAACGCCCCTACGGCTCAAAGGGCGAGGATATTAGGTTTCGATGAAACCGAGTTTTGAATTCGCGACTCTCATTTTGTGAATCAAGTGGCCGCTCCCACCTGGTGGACAGTATCAGGAATAGTAAATTGGTCAAACTTACAATTTGAGGAGAAGCTGACCTTTGAATTCCTTTTACAAGACTCAACTTTACTGTATTTACTTGATCAACATTCCCACGTGATTTCTGAACGCATTCACATTCTTTCCTTTACTTTAGGCTTCCTACCAATTGTAATGATGACTGAGGCCTAAAGCTAAAACCTGGTTGGATTACTTACTATTACTGACACTGGGCCCTGTATATCTTAGTGTTGTGATAATTCGACTTACTTGTTTCCCTCAACCTTACTAGTGACTGACACTAAGCCCTGTATATCTTAGTGTTGTGATATTTTGACATACTTGTTTCCCTCAGCCTTGCTAGTGACTGACACTAAGCCCTGTATATCTTAATGTTGTGATATTTCGACATACTTGTTTCCTAAGCCTTACTAATGACTGACACTAAGCCTTTATTATCTTAGTATTGTGATAATCATCTGTCTGTCTTGGTCTTCAGTCCTTGTACGTCATGTTAATGCCGACATTTTAATCTGTTTTTGTGAAACTATAGTTGCTTCTTTATAACAATAATCTGTGTAACACCCAATGAGAATTTGACATTTTTAGTTGTTTTTTTGTTATTATAACTCTAATAAAAGTTGATTTATTGTGAATGTTGACATCAACTATTATTGTGTTTTTTTTTCACCAGAGTCTGCAAATGAGGATGGTGGGACTTGAAGCCCCACCTTGTATATCAACTTCTGCCAATTCCCCACCCTTTATGGTACTGTCTTCGCAAACAAGTGATGGTGGACAGCAGGCCATGGACAAGGAGTCTTCCTTATCCTTCCATCCATCTTTTACGTCAGCAGGGGGATTCTCCGCACTGTCCATGTTTGGACATACTGACACCCATTCTGGCTTTCCGTCCCATTTTCTCCCAGTTTCTTACCCGGTGATGACCTCACCAGGTCTTGAGAGGCAAGTTAGTTTTTGGAATTCCGGAAAAAGGACCGACCTCAGATCTTTGCAGATTTCGGGTGATCGAGGAGCCAGTGGATTCCATACATCTGCTTTCATTCCTGCTAAATGCTTGAAAACAGAGAACTCCGATCTTTCAAATCCACACCATTCGAGGTACGAGGGCGCCACTACGTCTCCTTTCCTCGTGCCCCAAAATGCCAGCACTTCTTCAGTTTATCTAAAAGAATTTCATTCCGAAGACAGAAGCGCCTCTTTGATAAGCCCGGAGACACACGACCGATTGAACCAAACTCCGGTATCTGACGATGCAGACTCGAATGAACGAAGTACGCCCGAAGAAGGTCGGCTTCGTCGAAGTAAGTATTTTATTAAGAATTTCAAAATACCGTTTGAAAAATTAAATTATTTGTTCGGATTACTTTAAGAGGATTATTACAATGTGTCTTTGAAGCTGTATCGTATACATACATACGTATAGTGGTTCCAATGTCATGTACAGTTAGTATTGTGATGACCATTTGTAAATGTTACCAAATTATTAGACGTCTTGACCAGTTTTCCGGATAATAAGTTATGTAGTATTAATGTAACTTTGAAGGTTTTATGTAAGCTGCTTTCTACGTATTTTTAAGGTCTTGAAGTAGTAACAAACCTGCACTGGGAGTTTATCACGAAGGTGAATTTTGTTTTGTTTCATCAGTTTGTTCATAACAATAATAAAATATAATTTCTAATTCTCGCAGAAAATTATGCGAATTGGGCCATCTATATACTCAAAAATGTTTTCAAGGTATTTTAATGCGTAATAATTCACGTTTTTGTTACATGTGGTAACATACGTGACTGGTGGGTAATGTGCTTGACTACGCATTGGAAGATACAAATACGTCGCTGAATAAGTACCACACTCTCAGCTATGGATGCATTATAGAAGTGACAGTCAGTACCACCAAGCTATTAGAGAGTAGTCATGAATTTAGTGGATTATTTTGACTGTTTGCATTCCCTCTAGTGAACAGTTTGAAATAATGGACGCCTATGCCTAACCTTTAGATCTATAAACTTAACGTTTGTTAAGCCCACATGTCACATTTCTAAACCTAACATTTGTTAAGCCCACATATCACATGTTATTTCGTTAGGTTGAAAATGTCGGTACCCATTGAATTCAACCAACAACAAGAATGAGAAGGTTTCAGTTTTCCTTTTACTAGATAATGTGGAATGATGTTATATCGAGCCCTAAAATATTTCCAATGTACTGAGAACAAGTTGGAAGTTCGGCCTGACAAGTAAGCTTCTTATAGTTGTCTGTGATTGGTTTATGTGGTAAGAACGTAACTGAAGTATTTTATTCATGCTCGATAATCATTTTACCTTGTTAAGTTAGGTGGTTACATGACCAGTAAACTTTGTTTAGAAATTGTGTGCGTTTTATTGATTCGAATAACCACTTTGTAGGAAGTCTGTTGTACACGTAACCGACAGTTTTTATTTGACAATTTGAAACTAGTTAGGACAAGATGGCGAATCAATTTTTTTCAGAGCATTCTGGTTTATACCTGTAATACCTATCATTAAATATTATGGAAATAATTAGTCCTATTAGGTAGGGGGCGTTAGATTCGCAATCTTTGGATCGTGGGTTCGAATACTGGCATCGAATATTGTTGTCCAGCTGCCTTCGTTGTAGCCCATTGCTTCTAAATTATAAACGGCTGGCGCAGATAGCCATCGTGTATCTTTGCGTGAAATTCAACAAATTAACAATCAAACAAAAACAGAATTAAAAGAAGCATTATTTGCGTTGTCACAGATATCCGGCTAGAAGTATCTATAGTACTTAGTGAAATTTAACGCGATAAAGGATTTCCTAATGTCGTTAATTGTCTTTAATATGAAAAGAAAAAGTGTTTGTCGCACCAGTCAAAATGAATACATTTGAACTGAATCCAACCCATAAGAGACCTCTAGTGTCCGTTTTCTTAACTAATGTTGATTTTATCGTAACAACGACCAGCCTGTGAAGAAATATGTAATCCAACCAGGCTGCAATTATATCGTGTATGATTATAACTATCGCATATGAAATTAGAATTTGTCTGACATGTAATTTATAATTAAACTTTTAGCGGGCTATTCTTTGTGCGAGGAAGCTTCGAATCAGAAAAAGAGAGAGACAAAAAACAACGTCTCACAATGAGAGGAAACCTTTTTTCTATTTTGGAACGAACTGAAAGAACGGACGTTCGAATAATTTTTTTCCACGGGCGGAATGTGAAATTTTGAATGGATAAAGAAAAAAATGTGTTTTTAATTTTTCATAAACGTCTAAAATTAAATAGGAATATTGTTTGAATAGTTCAGTCGCTTTACAGTTTTTATGTATATTTAAGGCTTAGTTGTTTTTCGCCCTCTACATAAATGTGTAAGGAAATAAAACCTTTAATTAGATAATTGTATAAGGCGAGATTTGATCTGTTGGACATCCTGTATAAAGCATGTTTAAATGGAACGTTTAACGTGTCTTACGCCAGGTGTGTGTTACTCGCATCCTTTGATGTTCCGCTTTTGTTTGGCTTTCGTCTGAGGTAAGAACGTTCACGTACTGTACTGGCTAGTTAGCAAACAAAACTTGTAACGCCTCCGCGCGTGCTTCTCTTGCACGTGAGATTAGTTGGCCCTAAATGTGAATCTGAGATTCTACAAAATATTCACGGAATACTTTTGAAGAATGACCTTCGCACTCCTTTGTATTCATCCGCTCTGCCTAACTGACCGTTTGTGTATCTTACAGAGAAGAGAGAGGTGGGGTCGGTAGTGTACTGATGACATCGTACATACTTAACGCACGTGCAAAAGAACAGCCCGCACTATAGGGGCTGTAAAGTGACACCTGAGTACTCTATATGTGGAGAATTTCCAGCAACTGAGCTAAATCACTAGGGGGCCTTATAGTCAGCCCTAAATAATCTGTATCATCAGGCTTGTGAGCTGGACTTACCTCGATAAAGTTTCTTGTGTTAAAAATACAGAGGGCGCTTCGTGGAGAATCAGTCCAGTTCCTCCAGGACTGACACAGGACTAATAGAAATATATTATTATCTATGAAATTTACCCAGGACTAGCATACGTACAGTTTAGGGTAATATTTGAGTATTTTTATGAATATATGGTAAGAAAGAAGAGGAAATAATACGTGTAAATGAAACACGTAAAATAATATTTCTCAATACTGCTTCTCGTACACAATTTAATAAACAGTTATAGAAAATGACAACTTCGGTGTCTCTATCATGTAACAAATCATTTAATTTGAAGTTTTCAAATCCATATGAAAGAAACGTTTGGATCGTATCAATTATTAGTCAATGACAGTTTGTATTGGACAAGCGATTATGTCTTTAAAAATAGCCCCCCAGTGACTCAGCGGTATGTCTGCGGACTTACACGCTAAAATCCGGGTTTCGATACCCGTGGTGGGCAGAGCACAGATAGCCCATTGTGTAGCTTTGTGCTTAATTCGAAACAACAACAACAACTTTAAAAAATAACTTTTTTTTTGGAGAGCCTAAGTTACGTCGTTATGACGTTATGAAACTAACTTGTTCTTCTTGGTTTTGAATACATTAATTAGGGAAAATTTCATTTTTAAACAATGAAATGTATTTGTTTGTTGTCAAGCTATACAATGGACTATTTGTGCTAGGTCCGTCTCGGTTACCGAAACCCGAATTTTTTAGTATTGTAAGTTGTCAGACTTGCCACCGACGGGGAGGGTGGACGTTAAATGTGTCAGCCTTTGGTAAACACAAAGCTTTTGGAAAGCGTATTTTATTACTTACCAGACGAATGAAGTAATACGTTTAACGATACGAAAATACGATGATGGGAGTTATTCTTTCCCAGTTCGACACTGAAACGTACTGGTTGTGTTTGACAAGGATAAGTTTCCTTTGGTCGGTATTGTCCGGAGATAACAATCCACAAATTTTTAGCGTATGGATTTCCTATATGTTAGCATCTTTCAATAAAATATTGATATAAATCAGTAAAACGTCAAGCACTGATCACGTGGTGTCACAAGACAATCTACACAAACAAACCATCTTGTTTGTGTTATCAAACTATTCCTTTCCGTTGATGTAAGGCCCTGGCATGGCCAGGTGAGTTAAGGCGTTCGACTCGTAATCTTAGGGTCACGGGTTCGAATTCCCGTCGCATCAAACATGCTCGTCCTTCTAGCCGTGTGGGCGTTATAATATTATGATGAATCTCACTATTTGTTAGTAAAAGAGTAACCAAAGAGTTGGCGATAGGTGGTTATGACTAGCTGCCTTCCCTCTAGTCTTACACCGCTAAATTAGGGACGGCTAGCACAGATAGCCCTCGAGTAGCTTTGTGCGAAATTAAAAAAAAAATCATTCCCGTTTACAGTTTTGATTTTACAAATCTTTATTTTAGCCTTTCGATGGTGATAAGATGAAACCGTAAACTTATCAATATTTATTTGATGTATATCTGAAGTTAAAAATTCTTGACAATAAAAATAGTTATCGGTGAATTTTCTTTACACTAAAACATGTAATTTCAGTGAAAAGAAGAAACAATCTACGAATAAGAGATAGTTATTTTTGTATTGTAATAACTGTATTGTTTTAAATATTGTTCAACTCTTTATTGTGAAAATTGCATTGTTTTAAATATTCTAATTTCTTTTCCGTAATAACTGTATTGTTTTAATTATTCTAATTTCTTTTGCGTCATAATCGTATTGTTTTAAATATTGTTCATCTCTTTATTGTGATAATTGTATTGTTTTCAATATTGTAATTTGTCGATTAAAATGCCCGCATGTTTTGTTTTCTTTGGTATTATCATATTTTAAAAACAAACTATTCTGCCCCCCAGTGGCTCAGCGGTATGTCTGCGGACTTACATGCTAAAATCCGGGTTTCGATACCCGTGGTGGGCAGAGCACAGATAGCCCATTGTGTAGCTTTGTGCTTACTTCCAAAAACAAAACGACAACTGTATTCTTTTAATATGAACATAACAAAGTTGTTTTGTTATAAGTTCAAATGATAGGTTTAAAATTATGAAAAATACAGAGAATGACGAAATATAAATATTGTTTACGTCACCGCCCTTTGTAGGTAATAAAACACTTTAACCTGCTTTGCTCCAGTAGCCTGATTTACAGCTGTTAGGGTTTTCTCCAAGTGCCATTCAGGATAGCTAACTGGAAGCTCATTGACCCATTATCGCTTTCGGCTTCAATGCACTAACAGTATCGCCGTTAGTTGCTGGAAAGCCAATCCCGGGTCTTCCTGGCTCTAGGAACAATAGGGTGACCCCTTGCTGAGATAGGGGAAGAGGGAAGGGAACCCTGATCGTCTGTAATGTACACTAAGTGATTTAATTAAACCGTAAATGAACCATTTCTGGTGATCTCCAAAGGCGCCGCTACTTTGTTTTAACGTCTTACTGTAGGTGGCTCTGATTGTGTGTCAGGAAGGTATTGACAGACACGATCAGAAAACAATGGAGCCGCCTCGTAAAGCAACGTATCATTGATAAGTACATGTTTAAAATAGTTCATATATTGCCACAGTGTGGAGCTGTTTAAAATAGTTCATTTATTGCCACAGTGTGGAGCTGTTTAAAATAGTTCATTTATTGCCACAGTGTTGAGCTGTTTAAAATAGTTCATATATTGCCACAGTGTGGAGTTGTTTAAAATAGTTCATATGTTGCCACAGTGTGGAGCTGTTTAATAGAGTTTCGTGTACCAAAGAGCGACCACGTTACGCATGATGATAATAAAATTGTTCTCGAAGCCTCATGTTTCAAAAAGATATGCAGCCGAAAGTACATCTGAAAAACGTATGTCTTTACGTCACAACGAAAAAGATATAATTTTGCTCCACGTTCGTCACTTGAATCTTCTGGCAAAGCTGTTATAACCTCTAGAGGAACAGCAACGTGTCTCCAGACTTATACAGCTAGAAACTGGGCTTCGATACCCGTTGTGGGCGGAGCACAGATAGTAGTCCATTGCATATTTTAATTTGAAACAACGTTAACTGTGAATGGGTAATGTCCTCCGTGCTGTACGGTTTATTGTTTGGACTCGTGTCATGGTTAGTACCCTCACCAAGAAATATGTTATAGTTGTCTTTACTGTTTCACCGTAGTTTTCCCCAGAGTTTGGTATTTCTTTTCTATTTATAATGCCTCCTCATGGGAAAGTGATACGAAGACAGTGGACAATGTACAGTACCCCAGTGTGCAACTTTATACAGAAAAAACAGTGATGTTTTTTTTATAAACGTCACGACTTTGTTGTAAGCAGAAACGGGCATAACAGTTTCTCGATTATTTCAGTGGCTAAATCTCTGATCTCAGACTTTTTTGTTTGTTGTTGTTGTTGGGTTGTTGTTTTTTTTTGGGGGGGGGTAATTTTCTATATCATACATCGATTGAGTTCTTCTAAAGAATACCATTGTCCCAGATGGTTAGAATGGACGGTCTCATCAAAGTGTCGTTCGTATGGGTTCTGAAAGCTGAGAAAACCAGTACCGTGACAGAGAAACTATCACATACCGATATAGGCATGAAATATGTATCGACTAAAGAGAAGGAAGCCTTAATACTTCTATCAGCGTATTCATTCTACCTTATAAAACCCAAGTATCTGTTTGCTACGGTGGCGAAAAAGTGACATGTTGTTGATATTTTGACACATCTATCACAATGACACATGTTTCCCTCCTTGGCTCCGTAGTTGGTAATCGGTTTTTAAGATTACCATGTAAGCATCATTTATAAACTGGCGAGACAAATAACGGTGGTAAAACAATCAGTAATACGTGTTTAGTTTTTCCACGTTGAAACAACAGAGTAGGGTTCAAACCCTGGTAATGTTTCCAAGTATTGCTCATAATAATGTTGGTTTACGGATGAGGCACGTTGAGAACCACGAGTTTCAAATCCTCAGATATTTGGTTTATAAAGACGAAACGTCGGTTCAGCTCCTGTCGGTTGGTTTGTTAAGCCTGGATAATGGTGTTGGCGGTTTGCTGTTGGAAATGTTGAATTAGTTTTTTGTTTTTTTCTGAAATGTAAATGATTTAAGGAAAGAGAGCTATTCCTTTAGTGTTTGTTTGTTATAGTTCAAAGTCTAGTTGTTGTATTAAATGGTTTTTATTGTATGAACATACAAAGGTTGTTTTGGTTCAAAGTCTAGTTGTATTAAATGGTTTTTATTGTATGAACGTACAAAGTTTGTTTCTTTTAGTTCAAAGTCTAGTTGTCGTATTAAATGGTTTTTATTGTATGAACATACAAAGTTTGTTTCTTTTGGTTCAAAGTCTAGTTGTCGTATTAAATGGTTTTTATTGTATGAACGTACAAAGTTTGTTTCTTTTGGTTCAAAGTCTAGTTGTCGTATTAAATGGTTTTTATTGTATGAACGTACAAAGTTTGTTTCTTTTGGTTCAAAGTCTAGTTGTCGTATTAAATGGTTTTTATTGTATGAACGTACAAAGGTTGTTTCTTTTGGTTCAAAGTCCAGTTGTATTAAATGGTTTTTATTGTATGAACGTACAAAGTTTATTTCTTTTGGTTCAAAGTCTAGTTGTCGTATTAAATGGTTTTTATTGTATGAACATACAAAGTTTGTTTCTTTTAGTTCAAAGTCTAGTTGTCGTATTAAATGGTTTTTATTGTATGAACATACAAAGTTTGTTTCTTTTGGTTCAAAGTCTAGTTGTCGTATTAAATGGTTTTTATTGTATGAACGTACAAAGTTTGTTTCTTTTGGTTCAAAGTCTAGTTGTCGTATTAAATGGTTTTTATTGTATGAACGTACAAAGTTTGTTTCTTTGGTTCAAAGTCTAGTTGTCGTATTAAATGGTTTTTATTGTATGAACGTACAAAGGTTGTTTCTTTTGGTTCAAAGTCCAGTTGTATTAAATGGTTTTTATTGTATGAACGTACAAAGTTTATTTCTTTTGGTTCAAAGTCTAGTTGTCGTATTAAATGGTTTTTATTGTATGAACATACAAAGTTTGTTTCTTTTGGTTCAAAGTCTAGTTGTCGTATTAAATGGTTTTATTGTATGAACGTACAAAGTTTGTTTCTTTTGGTTCAAAGTCTAGTTGTCGTATTAAATGGTTTTTATTGTATGAACGTACAAAGTTTGTTTCTTTTGGTTCAAAGTCTAGTTGTCGTATTAAATGGTTTTTATTGTATGAACGTACAAAGGTTGTTTCTTTTGGTTCAAAGTCCAGTTGTATTAAATGGTTTTTATTGTATGAACGTACAAAGTTTATTTCTTTTGGTTCAAAGTCTAGTTGTCGTATTAAATGGTTTTTATTGTATGAACATACAAAGTTTGTTTCTTTTAGTTCAAAGTCTAGTTGTCGTATTAAATGGTTTTTATTGTATGAACGTACAAAGGTTGTTTCTTTTGGTTCAAAGTCTAGTTGTA
Organism: Carcinoscorpius rotundicauda; assembly: GCA_011833715.1. Taxonomy (NCBI): domain Eukaryota; kingdom Metazoa; phylum Arthropoda; class Merostomata; order Xiphosura; family Limulidae; genus Carcinoscorpius; species Carcinoscorpius rotundicauda. The sequence continues at coordinate 167,555,464 of CM022392.1, read as the reverse complement.
TTAAATGGTTTTTATTGTATGAACATACAAAGTTTGTTTCTTTTGGTTCAAAGTCTAGTTGTCGTATTAAATGGTTTTTATTGTATGAACGTACAAAGGTTGTTTCTTTTGGTTCAAAGTCTAGTTGTCGTATTAAATGGTTTTTATTGTATGAACGTACAAAGGTTGTTTCTTTTGGTTCAAAGTCTAGTTGTATTAAATGGTTTTTATTGTATGAACATACAAAGTTTGTTTCTTTTGGTTCAAAGTCTAGTTGTCGTATTAAATGTTTTTTATTGTATGAACATACAAAGTTTGTTTCTTTTGGTTCAAAGTCTAGTTGTCGTATTAAATGGTTTTTATTGTATGAACGTACAAAGTTTGTTTCTTTTGGTTCAAAGTCTAGTTGTCGTATTAAATGGTTTTTATTGTATGAACATACAAAGTTTATTTCTTTTGGTTCAAAATCTAGTTGTCGTATTAAATGGTTTTTATTGTATGAACATACAAAGTTTGTTTCTTTTGGTTCAAAGTCTAGTTGTCGTATTAAATGGTTTTTATTGTATGAACATACAAAGTTTGTTTCTTTTGGTTCAAAGTCTAGTTGTCGTATTAAATGGTTTTTATTGTATGAACATACAAAGTTTGTTTCTTTTGGTTCAAAGTCTAGTTGTCGTATTAAATGGTTTTTATTGTATGAACGTACAAAGGTTGTTTCTTTTGGTTCAAAGTCTAGTTGTCGTATTAAATGGTTTTTATTGTATGAACATACAAAGGTTGTTTCTTTTGGTTCAAAGTCTAGTTGTCGTATGAAATGGTTTTTGTTGTATGAACGTACAAAGGTTGTTTCTTTTGGTTCAAAGTCTAGTTGTCGTATTAAATGGTTTTTGTTGTCTGAACGTACAAAGGTTGTTTCTTTTGGTTCAAAGTCTAGTTGTCGTATTAAATGGTTTTTATTGTATGAACGTACAAAGGTTGTTTCTTTTGGTTCAAAGTCTAGTTGTCGTATTAAATGGTTTTTATTGTATGAACATACAAAGTTTGTTTCTTTTGGTTCAAAGTCTAGTTGTTGTATTAAATGGTTTTTATTTTCTGAACATAAAAAGTTTGTTTCTTTTGGTTCAAAGTCTAGTTGTCGTATTAAATGGTTTTTATTGTATGAACATACAAAGTTTGTTTCTTTTGGTTCAAAGTCTAGTTGTCGTATTAAATGGTTTTTATTGTCTGAACGTACAAAGGTTGTTTCTTTTGGTTCAAAGTCTAGTTGTCGTATTAAATGGTTTTTATTGTATGAACGTACAAAGGTTGTTTCTTTTGGTTCAAAGTCTAGTTGTCGTATTAAATGGTTTTTATTGTATGAACATACAAAGTTTGTTTCTTTTGGTTCAAAGTCTAGTTGTTGTATTAAATGGTTTTTATTTTCTGAACATAAAAAGTTTGTTTCTTTTGGTTCAAAGTCTAGTTGTCGTATTAAATGGTTTTTATTGTATGAACATACAAAGGTTGTTTCTTTTGGTTCAAATTCTAGTTGTCGTATTAAATGGTTTTTATTGTATGAACATACAAAGTTTGGTTTCTTTTGGTTCAAAGTCTAGTTGTCGTATTAAATGGTTTCTTATTGTATGAACGTACAAAGGTTGTTTCTTTTGGTTCAAAGTCTAGTTGTCGTATTAAATGGTTTTTGTTGTTTGAACATACAAAGTTTGTTTCTTTTGGTTCAAAGTCTAGTTGTCGTATGAAATGGTTTTTGTTGTATGAACGTACAAAGGTTGTTTCTTTTGGTTCAAAGTCTAGTTGTCGTATGAAATGGTTTTTGTTGTGTGAACATACAAAGTTTGTTTCTTTTGGTTCAAAGTCTAGTTGTCGTATTAAATGGTTTTTATTGTCTGAACGTACAAAGGTTGTTTCTTTTGGTTCAAAGTCTAGTTGTCGTATTAAATGGTTTTTATTGTCTGAACGTACAAAGGTTGTTTCTTTTGGTTCAAAGTCTAGTTGTCGTATTAAATGGTTTTTATTGTATGAACGTACAAAGGTTGTTTCTTTTGGTTCAAAGTCTAGTTGTCGTATTAAATGGTTTTTATTGTATGAACGTACAAAGTTTGTTTCTTTTGGTTCAAAGTCTAGTTGTCGTATTAAATGGTTTTTATTGTATGAACATACAAAGTTTGTTTCTTTTGGTTCAAAGTCTAGTTGTTGTATTAAATGGTTTTTATTTTCTGAACATAAAAAGTTTGTTTCTTTTGGTTCAAAGTCTAGTTGTCGTATTAAATGGTTTTTGTTGTCTGAACGTACAAAGGTTGTTTCTTTTGGTTCAAAGTCTAGTTGTCGTATTAAATGGTTTTTATTGTATGAACGTACAAAGGTTGTTTCTTTTGGTTCAAAGTCTAGTTGTCGTATTAAATGGTTTTTATTGTATGAACATACAAAGTTTGTTTCTTTTGGTTCAAAGTCTAGTTGTTGTATTAAATGGTTTTTATTTTCTGAACATAAAAAGTTTGTTTCTTTTGGTTCAAAGTCTAGTTGTCGTATTAAATGGTTTTTATTGTATGAACATACAAAGTTTGTTTCTTTTGGTTCAAAGTCTAGTTGTCGTATTAAATGGTTTTTATTGTCTGAACGTACAAAGGTTGTTTCTTTTGGTTCAAAGTCTAGTTGTCGTATTAAATGGTTTTTATTGTATGAACGTACAAAGGTTGTTTCTTTTGGTTCAAAGTCTAGTTGTCGTATTAAATGGTTTTTGTTGTTTGAACATACAAAGTTTGTTTCTTTTGGTTCAAAGTCTAGTTGTCGTATGAAATGGTTTTTATTTTCTGAACATAAAAAGTTTGTTTCTTTTGGTTCAAAGTCTAGTTGTCGTATTAAATGGTTTTTGTTGTCTGAACGTACAAAGGTTGTTTCTTTTGGTTCAAAGTCTAGTTGTCGTATTAAATGGTTTTTATTGTATGAACGTACAAAGGTTGTTTCTTTTGGTTCAAAGTCTAGTTGTCGTATTAAATGGTTTTTATTGTATGAACATACAAAGTTTGTTTCTTTTGGTTCAAAGTCTAGTTGTTGTATTAAATGGTTTTTATTTTCTGAACATAAAAAGTTTGTTTCTTTTGGTTCAAAGTCTAGTTGTCGTATTAAATGGTTTTTATTGTATGAACATACAAAGGTTGTTTCTTTTGGTTCAAATTCTAGTTGTCGTATTAAATGGTTTTTATTGTATGAACATACAAAGTTTGTTTCTTTTGGTTCAAAGTCTAGTTGTCGTATTAAATGGTTTTTATTGTATGAACGTACAAAGGTTGTTTCTTTTGGTTCAAAGTCTAGTTGTCGTATTAAATGGTTTTTGTTGTTTGAACATACAAAGTTTGTTTCTTTTGGTTCAAAGTCTAGTTGTCGTATGAAATGGTTTTTGTTGTATGAACGTACAAAGGTTGTTTCTTTTGGTTCAAAGTCTAGTTGTCGTATGAAATGGTTTTTGTTGTGTGAACATACAAAGTTTGTTTCTTTTGGTTCAAAGTCTAGTTGTCGTATTAAATGGTTTTTATTGTCTGAACGTACAAAGGTTGTTTCTTTTGGTTCAAAGTCTAGTTGTCGTATTAAATGGTTTTTATTGTCTGAACGTACAAAGGTTGTTTCTTTTGGTTCAAAGTCTAGTTGTCGTATTAAATGGTTTTTATTGTATGAACGTACAAAGGTTGTTTCTTTTGGTTCAAAGTCTAGTTGTCGTATTAAATGGTTTTTATTGTATGAACGTACAAAGTTTGTTTCTTTTGGTTCAAAGTCTAGTTGTCGTATTAAATGGTTTTTATTGTATGAACATACAAAGTTTGTTTCTTTTGGTTCAAAGTCTAGTTGTTGTATTAAATGGTTTTTATTTTCTGAACATAAAAAGTTTGTTTCTTTTGGTTCAAAGTCTAGTTGTCGTATTAAATGGTTTTTATTGTATGAACATACAAAGGTTGTTTCTTTTGGTTCAAAGTCTAGTTGTCGTATTAAATGGTTTTTATTGTATGAACATACAAAGTTTGTTTGTTTTAGTTCAAAGTCTAGTTGTCGTATTAAATGTTTTTTATTGTATGAACATACAAAGTTTGTTTCTTTTGGTTCAAAGTCTAGTTGTCGTATTAAATGGTTTTTATTGTATGAACATACAAAGTTTGTTTCTTTTGGTTCAAAGTCTAGTTGTTGTATTAAATGGTTTTTATTTTCTGAACATAAAAAGTTTGTTTCTTTTGGTTCAAAGTCTAGTTGTCGTATTAAATGGTTTTTATTGTATGCACATACAAAGGTTGTTTCTTTTGGTTCAAAGTCTAGTTGTCGTATTAAATGGTTTTTATTGTATGAACATACAAAGGTTGTTTCTTTTGGTTCAAAGTCTAGTTGTCGTATGAAATGGTTTTTGTTGTGTGAACATACAAAGTTTGTTTGTTTTGGTTCAAAGTCTAGTTGTATTAAATGGTTTTTATTGTATGAACATACAAAGTTTGTTTGTTTTAGTTCAAAGTCTAGTTGTTGTATTAAATGGTTTTTGTTGTATGAACATACAAAGTTTGTTTCTTTTGGTTCAAAGTCTAGTTGTTGTATTAAATGGTTTTTATTGTATGAACGTACAAAGGTTGTTTCTTTTGATTGAAAGTCTAGTATTAAATGGTTTTTGTTGTATAGATAATAGCCATACGAACATTGTTTTACATATATATATTGTTTTTTTGTTTTGTGGGTATAATTTGAAAAATCAGAACGCCCATTTTATAAGTCTTTGTGAATAATAAACTTAATAGTCTTAGCACAAACGACTATGAATGAATAAAAGATGTGTGGAATGTTAGTTGTTTGGTGAAAAACTGTTTATTATAGAACCATTAAACCATGATGGTTATTAAAATTCCTTGAGTATTTGTCTCGGATTTTTAGTTTTATTTGTTTTGAATTTTACTCAAAGCAAGAAGTTAAGTTATTTGCGCCAGCCATCCCTAGTTTAGCAGTGGTAGAATAGAAGGAAGGATTACTTTCTTACCAAGGAGTAGTGGGATTGACCGTACATAATAACGCTGCCACGCCTGGAACGGCGAGCGTGTTTTGTGGCGGAGATTCGAACCATCGGCCTTGAGGATGGGAGTCAAGCACGTTACCTACCAGGTCATTGCCCCCCGCTAGTACAGCGGTATGTCTCCGGATTTACAACGCTAAAATCAGGGGTACGATTCCCCTCGGTGGGCTGAGCAGATACCCCATTGTGGCTTTACTATAAGAAAACACACACACACACACACACACACACACATACACACACACACCAAGTCATGCCAGATCTATACGAATATTTTCCCATTTGTTCATTACAAATTAGATTTTCATTGGTTTTTGTTTTAGGCCTTGTGTACATTTCAATTAAACTCTGAACTACGTTTAGTATTTCGTCCAATGAGTGTTAATCAGGTTCGAACACCAGCGGGCGTTTTATTGTTGTCATTGTTGTTAAAGCGTGTTGCCAACAATTATAATCCCCATTAATTCAGGAACATTTACAAAATATAGTGTTACTATCAGAGACAACGAGTTTCTTTGTTGTTGCATTTTTTTAATAACACAAAACTACGTTGCCATCTCTTGGACCACGTTTGGCCTTTACCATGACTCTCTGAGACACTCGTGGCCTGATGCGTTTCGTTTGGCTTGACATGGCCGAGCGCGTTAAGGCGTGCACTCGTAATCCGAGGGTCGCGGGTTCGCGCCCGCGTCGCGCTAAAACATGCTCGCCCTCCCAGCCGTGGGGGTGTATAATGTTACGGTCAATCACACTATTCGTTAGTAAAAGAGTAGCCCAAGAGTTGGCGGTGGGTGGTGATGACTAGCTGCCTTCCCTCTAGTCTTACACTTCTAAATTAGGGACGGCTAGCACAGATAGCCCTCGAGTAGCTTTGTGCGAAATTCCAAAACAAACAAACAAGCGTTTCGTTTATTCTTCTGTTACTTATCTCTAAGTGTTGTAAAAAGAAATGTGTGGTTACCGTCATGGGTAACAAAGATATATCAAAATTAAAGGATAGGTTAAACAGTCACAAAGTTTATTTTTTATTCTTATTTGAAGAGAGCTAAGATTTGAGCCAACAGTTTAATCTGAATAGGCTAGGTTGAAACGTTATATATATATATGTGTGTGTGTTTATATATATATATATATATATGTGTGTGTGTGTGTGTGTATGTGTGTGTTTATATATATATATATATATAAACTTTGATTGTTTAACATAATATTTAATTTGGAATCTGCTGTTAGGTCATCTGTATTTTCATATATAGTGTGTCTGTATACCTTGTGCGTTGATAAATAAACACATATAGACGTACAAAGTTGTGTCAGCTGTTAATGTTTTACTCGCATGAAGTTTTTCTTTTCACAATAGTGTACCTCTGTGTGGGAATACGTACGAATATTGGTTCTTTTACTTTATTTAACACACATTATAACGTTGGCGTTATATTTACAGCTAAAATACCGTTATTCAAAACACAGGTTCGAACAGCGTGATTACTGTATGTGTGGTCTTGGGTGCAAGACTGCCCAAGTATTTTTCAGGTCAAAGGTCATGCTATATTCTTTGCGGTCCAGCTTCTCTGGCATGTTTAACATCTGTACTGATGTCTGTGTTCCGTATTAACGTTTTGAACACCAATAACTGGGAGAGTTTCGAAAAGATCGCGTATTGGCCTTTTCTTTGTTATCAGTCGTGCATATCCGCTTTTGTTGCTACGTCGGACAATAGATGGCATCACCTGATTGGTTGTTTCTTATGCCCAAGAGTGACAGAGAGAGGGGGGAGATTTTCCAAGTGCCGACTTGTGAGCGTTTTGTGTACCAAACGGAGTTACTAGCCTGGATCACTGACTGCGAATGGTTTTGGAGTCATTTATAGAGTTAATATGGTGAGAGTTTTGTGTAACGTTTGTATGCTGTTACTGTTCAAACAGTGGACATAGCTCGTTTTACCGCAGTTTCTCTGTATGAAGCCATCAATAGGCCTTTGTCATGAAGGATGTCAGTTTCTTAGAAATCGAGTTTAGTTTCATGGAGAAATTGACGCTATCCAAACTGCTTTGTTAGGCTTAGTACATGAAGCAAAAGGAACGGACATTTTATCAACGTTTCTGTCGGTTTTCACGTCAGTTGACATATATATAGTTTATGGAAATGCGTGACGCGTTCATATACATGTCCTGCATTTGCTTACAAAGATTTTTCACAGTTTTTATTTCTCTGGAATTTAAAATGATAACGGGGAGTACGACAGCGCCCCCTCTTGTCAACAAGCGTGATCAAACCACTCTTACATGTTATGTACGTTGTGTGTATTAGTGTTGACGAATGGTGGAAACATACTAGAAGTCTTTAGACGCTAAACATGGCTACAGAGACATGTAATAAATCTACGTGTATAACAGGGCCTTTCACGTACCTTCTAAATATCTCTCCAGAGAGCAACAATGTAACACATTTTTGAGTTCTTTAGCGTGATCAGTACACGCGTTGTTTAAGCATACTATGATATAAAAAACAACAAAAACCGTACACTGAATTCTTCGAACTTTCGGTGCTTTATAGCAGTGAAATTTAAGTCATAATGTGTTATGTTAAGCTGAAGAACACCTAAGAAGGTCGAAACGTTGTTCTGTCCTTTATTTTAATTAAAGTATTAATACACGTACCAGTCGTCTTGGGAATACATTTTTACTTCAAGTGGGTTTATTGTCATCGCGATATTAAAGCCAGTTCTGTCTTAACATGTAAACCACATCTAAAACGGAATTGATTTTATATTCAAGTGCAAAACAGACAACATTGTTTGTCATGTAATTGTTTGTCGTACGTAACGAGGACTTTCCTTTGAGGATGGGCTCGCTTTCGATCCTCTAATTTCTAAATATGTTAGAGTTAATGAATGTTTTGTTTTTTAGTATCGAAATTTTTACTAAGCGAATAATTGTAAACAAATCACTTTTTCCAAGGCCCGGCATGGCCAAGTGGTCAGTGCTCGACCCGTAATCTGAGGATTGCTGGTTCGAATCCTCGTCACACCAAACGAGCTCGCCCTTTCAGCCGTGGAGGCATTATAACGTTACGGTCAATCCCACTATTCGTTGGTAAAAGAGTAGCCCGAGAGTTAGCTGTGGGTGATGATGACTAGCTGCCTATCCTCTAGTTAGGGACGGCTAGCGCAGATATCCCTAGAGTAGCTTTGCCCAAAATTCAAAACAAACCAAAACTCGATACTATATATCGTCGCTTAGCAACAAAACTATCATTTGATTGTTCTTAAGCCAACTGTGGTGTTTATGATGAATGTTCAATATTCATGTTGATTTGTTAGAAAGGTTTATTTTTATTTGTTATTTTTTTTTAAACTTTGGTGTTACGTAACAGTAAAATAGTTTGATACAAAAGTTTTATTACAGTGAATTGTAGTCAAAATTTACTGAGTAATGTTTCAGCTATATCTTTCGTTACATTTATGCGTTAGGCTTAATGTTTAAATTAGATTACTTTAGCTAAACTTTTGTGCGCCAGCGAATATTAAGCGTGGGACACACGTATAGCCGATTTGATTTGATCCTTACCAGCTTACCCTCATACTGAAATTCATTTGGGGTAGAGTAGGGTAAATTGATCTTTGAGATCTTGGGCGTAGTCAAGTACTCCAATAAAATGGTTTGATCTCTGGAGTCCAAAACTGTAATTAGATGTCGAATCGGCCAAGAAATGGCGGAGCTATGAGCTAACAGTTTGAACTTGAAAACAAAAACAAATCCCCAAAATTCAGAGCTGCTCTGTCGTAGCTGACAAACTTTCATTACTACAAAATGGTAACACGTGGGTTTTACTAAAGACGTGGTGATTGAAGAATTACTTCGAGTCTGGATGAAATAGGTGGAGAGTAGTTGCATTTTGGAGGTTTAGACACATTTGTTTTAGTTATTTTTCCATAACTTTCGTTAAGTCGTACGACAATGGTTTCCCGTTATTTCTGACAATCTTAATACCGTACTGACCGAAAGGACCTACAATCAGTGAGAAGTTGAGTTTTCTTAATACGCAATGATTTGTTGTCGAATTTCGCGCATAGCTACTCGATGGTAGCCAACCCTTGGGGCTGCTTTTTACCAATTAAAATTGGGATTGACTGTCATTATAACGTCTCCACGGCTGAAAGAGCTAAATTGCTCGGTGGTGGGATTAGAACCCACTATTCGCAGATTCTGAATCACACGTAATAATCGTCAGACGTATTGATTTGGGTCTACAATGTCGGGGTTTCGGTGGAGAAAATGTATCGGGCGAGCGATACTTTATACAAAAGTCGCGTCGTTCGAGATCTCGTTGGAAAAAAAACAATATAGCGGATCAACGCTTTGTTCTAAGAAAGGATCGAATAAAAGAGTTAAATGATGGATCCTTGGATCTCACATCGACAGTAAGATGGATGGATCGCCATCACACGTTCACGAGTCCTCAGGAAGTGGTCTTCCATTAACAGTTGAAATTATTCTTCGGTTGACAGAATCACATCGCAACAATGGCGCCACCCAGGGAGCTAGTGAAACGGACAGAACGGGTAGTTTCACAGTAATGTAATTGTCGATACTAAGAGAGGGTGGGATGAGGGGTTTGTGGTATATCATTATTTCATTAATGAGGAGAAGATAAGGGAGGGTCAGCTGGGTTACTCGGAATTTCTTTTCGGTTGTCAAGGCGATTTAGTCAACTGACCACTTACGATCGAACTCGCTGCGCTTGACCAGCCAAAGTTTATTATTCCACCTTTGACGAGACAACGATCGATTGGTCCAGTGGTTGCAATTATTCCTACTTTTGTGTTCCGGAGAGGATAATCTGATTGAATGACTTTTAATGTTTTGAATTTCTTGTTGGTGGGTTCGAGAGCTGTGTGTTTCTGTCGCTTCCGCAATAACTGTTTCAGAGAGATGTAACTTGAGCATGATTCTTGAGACTAACTGGTGTTGATATGGGGATCAAAGTTCGAAGCCCTCTGCCATCTCGTGGAACTGTCACCAACATCATTATCAAGATTGATTCTTTGAAAACTTCCTCTGAGCACGTGCACTTACCTCATAAACAAGATCTGATGTGTGTGAGATATCTCAAATACGTGTACGTTTTTGTTTCAGATGTTACGAAAAGTGTTTGTTTGCGTTCAAACACAAAGTTGCGCGATGGGCTATCAGTGTCGTGCCCATTATGGGCATCTAAACCTTGTTGTTAGTGTTGTAAACTCTCGGACTTGCCGCTGAGCCACACAGAGCGACACAAGGGTCATCTTTTTCTAACCGTCTCTAATTTTAAACAGACTAGAAGGAACGAAACAATACCCTCCGCCTGCTCTTGGGTAATAATTCTCTGATCGAATAGTGAGATTTGACTGTCACTCCTATAACGTACCTACGTCTTTAAAGTTCAGAGCGCTATTCTGTAGAAACAGCACGTAAACCTCGAATTAACGGTCAAGTTCTAGGCCACAACCGGGTTTTGTTTTTCTTGTCCACAACACGTGTGATTAGTTAAAGAAATCTGTTACCTGTTTTAAAACTGCTAACTTGCACGTTCTGTTGTAAACTATTTTTGAAGGGAGTCTCTTTAATATTCCACAGTTAGGTCGTTAGTCTACGCTTTATTAAATCACCTGAGTCGTAAAACTCCCAATAAAGTTATAGCTTAAGACATTATGTGGTCGCCGGTTTGAATAAATGGACGTTTGCGGAGTTGAAAATGAATTTGCGGAGTTCCACACTGCTTTGTGGACTCGGCATATAGCCCGATGTAGCTTTGCTGTAAGAAGACACGCGCACCACACTGCGTAAACCGCTTGGTATTAAATCAGGAGATAACAAACCAGCGTGGTCTTGGCTCCCTCGGTCTTATAAACGACTGTTTAGCGACGCGAAGCATTATATTTATTCATTAACACCCAGTAGGAGTTTCGTCATCGAAACTCACGTGCGTACAAGAGGTTTGAATTTTTATACGGATAGTAACAATAGTTAGTTACGCTATACAATATCACAGAAAAGTACACCTAGTTTCATACGGTGTGTAGGTATGGTTTCAGTTTTGTTCTGGGAAGCTACTCATTTGTTTTTTCCTGAACACCTATCAGCTAAAGAAGTGAAGTTAAAAGGACTTGTGATCGTTCCGCTGTATGTAATTTGTTTTAGTTTCTAAACGTTACTACGTGGGATAGTTCAGTAAAAGCCTAATTTGGAATGATGGTAACTTAGCATCAGCCGAATTGTACGTGGTAAATATCTAAAAGCATTATGAATATGTACATTATTAGGCTTAAGTAATATAAACCCCGATCCATATAGTTGGATTATTTTTCTCAGAATTTCATAGCCGTAAGAGGCGATCAAAGAAAGCATGCGTCAGAACAAAATTTTCCATCTTGTGTTTCATCTAATGTGACCTGAATAGGGTATGACGCGTAATATGGTTCTTGTGAGGGATAGTACCTAATGTGATACGGGTGTGATATGTCACCCCAGATATGAAAAAGCTAACTAGAATGGATATAGATCATAAAGGTGATATCAGCCCCCAATTTTATGTCGGACTGAATGAAACGCGTTCTTTATCATTTGTTTGTTTTTCGAATTTCGCCCAAAGCTACACGCGGGCTATCTGCGCTCGCCGTCCCTAATTTAGCAGTGTAAGACCAGAGGGTAGGCAGCTAGTCATCACCACTCACCGCCAACTCTTGGACTACTATTTAACCAACGAATAGTGGGATTGACCGTTACATTATAACGCGCACCCACGGCCGAAGGGGCGAGCATGTTTGGTGTGAGAAGAATTCGAACCCGCGATCCTTGCTCGGTTTACACGTCGAATGCCTTAACCACCTGGCCATATCGGGCCTGATGTTTAATGAATAATTACTGTGTTTAATATTTAATGAATAACATAATCGTCTTTATGTAGTAAAAGGTATACAACTTTCCTAAATAAAAGACATCGGTACTAGGCCCATTACATTTCTAAGCATTATTAATCTAGTCCCTCAGGGATTTTCAAGAATTACAAGAGTATAGAGTAACAACATTCCAACCACACTCTGTTTGTCTTATCCATCGCTTATAATGTTTTTTGCTCTATCCCAGTCTTTTCAGGTCGGCTGGAATACGACAGAGTAAATCATTACCCAAACGAGTCCATTTCATACGAGAATAATTGTAATTGTTTTTCTCCGGCTTGTAAAAGGCTTACGTACCATAATAAATATATGTGCTTATATTATAGAGGTAAAGAAACGAGGACCGTTGGATCCACAAGCGTCATGTTGTCCAGTTTGTGGAGTGACCATCAGATCGGGAGAGTTGTTATCGCATTTTGAACACGAAATTGAGAAACTGAACAAAATTAACAAGTAAGTTTATAGTGTGTTTTTCTCACAGCAAAGCGACATCTGGCTGTTTGCTTAGTTTAACAATGTAATTCCGAAGAATTACCCCTGTTCCAACGGTTAATAATAAGTGAGATTCAAATTACTCTGCCTTCTAAAATACAAAGATATTAAAATTTAGATAGTTTTGTTTGTTGTTGAGTGCAATGGCCACATATGCCCATCACAGGTATCGAAAACACTGCGATGTATTACGAACTGAAAATAACGGTTACTTCTTATAGCATTGCCGAGTAGAATCTAAGACTTGAGTAGGATTTAAAAAAACAACACTATAAGTCTGATAATACGTCATCTGTAAAAACAAATTAAGAAAGAAATAACTTTTCGAATGTTATTTGAACAATGAAGAATAAAAGGCCTGACCGTATGGTTCAACACAATCTGCCAGAAATACGGTCATGTCTTCACTATATATAACCCGTAAGAATATTTGTATCCGTAAAATTTGGGTTTCAGAGATTTTAAGGATATATCCGTAACTTCTGTATAATACTGTTATGCGTGTATTAACTTGTCATAACATCATACAACTTTAGTGTAATTGAAAAATATAACGAAATTAATTCTACAAAATAATAATAAAATACTTACTATATTTAAAACCAGATGGTGTACCTGTCTTCTGGACGGAAGTTATGTAAATTCATGCTTAACCAAAGGCTACGTGAAAAGTTGCTTCCACAAAAAGTAGTTAAAAAAAACACACCCATAAAATCGAAACACATAAAATGTGAAACCGCAGGTTTGTATGTGTCTCAGCATAGATTTATCAAACTTTCATACGAAATTTGGTAAAAATCCACCAACAGGGGGCGAAGTACAAAACTTGAAAACAACTTTAAAAAAAATGCAAAACTGAAATTTTTGACCGTATTTCCTCATGAACCAACTTTCGTGCGAACGTTTGTGAACATCCATTCTCACCCTGCGAAGTAGTTTCACGGATATACAGTTCCTGAAGTGTTTATTTTATATTTAAGGTAGTTTCTGAGGTAATCTCCTCTTGCTAATTTGTCAAAAACAAACCAATATTCCAGTCTTAATTTAATCATACAAATTTGTTTTTGGCAAACAATTCACATTAAAAAAAATTGATTTTCACGACTAATTATTAATATGGAGGTATTATATAAGTCATGACCCGGCATGGCCAGGTAATCATTAGGGTTCTGGACTCGTAATCTGAAGGTCGCAGGTTTGAATTTCACTCACACCAAACATGCTTGCCCTTTCAGCCGCAGGGGCGTTATAATGTTTACGGTCAATCCCACTATTTGTTGGTAAAAGAGTAGCCCAAGAGTTGGCGGTGGGTGGTGATGACTAGCTGCCTTCCCTCTAGTCTTACACTGCTAAATTAGGGACGGGTAGCGCAGATAGCCTCGTGTAGCTTTGCCCGAAATTCAAAGCACACCAAACCAAACTTATACAAGTCACCATCAAACTAAATTTTGAACTTCCGTTTTTCTAATTCAGTATTTAACTAGTTCATCATTATATTACAGTTTATCAAAAGTACATTTTAAACATTCTAATTTGTCAAGCTACTACGAATAATTTTTTTTTGTACTTTACCGAAGTTTAAATTTTATAAGTTATTCTAAATATTTAAATTATTAAGCACGACAAATAACTTTGCATGCTATTCGAAGGCACTACAGAACAGGTCTTCGTCTTTTAGAGTCCAGGACCTCTTTTTGCGAGAGTAAACTATTCATATTTTCTGAGACCACTAAATATAAAGATAAAAGAATCACCATTTTATATAACAAAAGAACAAAATACTGTTGTAATAATAAAGTCCATTTTTAAATTATTCCTTAACTATAAGACGCTCAGTTATGAAGCCTTTTCAATACTCAGACAAAAACTAATTTATCCGAAAAATATCTTTCTTCATTATCTATTGGTTAGAATTTCGTATCGAAAGATCCAGGGTTCGAGACGTGACATAGACCGATCATTACGAAGCCTTGGGCAGTTTTTCCATCAAAACCTTTGTGTCGGCAGTTGTTTCTGAATGGGTTGTGATTCGCAGCTGTATGTGAGCCCTCGGCGCCCCGCGTGTGAATAAGTCACCGTTGAGGTTTAGGTTTTTTTTTGTGTGTGTTTGTGTGATGCAAATGTTCCTAAAGTTACACCATGAAGTTAACATAACGTCAACTTTATAAAACACAGTATAGACATTTCTTTTATCAGAGGACTTCTCAGCCAAAGAAGCTTTCCCATGATTAAACCATTTCTGGAGTATCTGTATTTGTTTTAAATAAATTATATCAAAAATTACCTTAAATTTAATACAAACAATTATAACGTAAATAAAATTTTCAAATCATTGCTTTTAAACTTATAACTGTTTGTTTGTTTGTTTTTAAATTTCGCGCAAAGCTACACGAGGGCTAGCTGCACTAGCCGTCCCTAATTTAACAGTGTACGACTAGAGGAAAGGCAACTAGTCATCACCACCCACCGCCAACTCTTGGGCTACTTTTTTACCAATGAATAGTGGAATTGAACGTCACATTATAACACCTCCACAGACGAAAGGACGGGCATGTTTGGTGTGATAAGAATTTGAACCCGTAACATTCAGATTAAGGGCCCAGTGCCCAAACCACCTGTCCATGCCGGATCTATATAAAACCTAAGAGTTATCCAATATGCTTAATCATTCTCAATTATTAAGAGAGGTTCGGTTTTTTCACTCAGTGTTTTAGATTCTTTTTGATAATACAGAATTAACCATTTTTTTCCGTTTATTAGTAAGTATTTATAACAACGCCCTCTACAAACCGATATTTGTTGGAGTTAAACAATCAAAGCCACCAATCTCCAACTGTTTATCTTTCTATCTGTTTTTAATGTATTTGCATTTTTAGTGAACAGACAGCCATAGATATTGAATCAATTAAGTTCTAAAATACATGTTTTTGTGCGCCCGGACCCCCTGGTAGGTTATAATACTAAAAATTGGGCTTTTAAACCCGCTTGGTAGAACATAGATAGTCGGTCCATCGTGTGATATATTAAGTAAAAAACAGAAAAAAAAAGTTTACTGAGATGAACACTAATTCTAAAGTAACTTTAGGTCTTTTTCTGTAAACATGATTGTATTTAACAATCATAAGGATAATCCACTAGAATAAATATACGTTTAATTTTTATAATAAATACACTATACCACACAGAATACACCGTACTTCTCCTTTTCCGTTTATGTGAGCCATTCTATAATATCTGTTACCACGTGAGCTGCCGAAAAGCTTCAATACTTGTGTTTATATATATATGTTTTGGGATTGTCCGTCACGTGATGATAAACCTACGGCTGAAAGGGAAAAAAAAAATATGCATATGAATTTCGTGCAGATCTATTACAAGGCTGTCCTTGCCGTTTCTAATTTTAATGTTACATTAGAGAGAAAGAAGCTAGTTAGGCTCAACCACTGCGAAATCTTGAGTTAATCTTTACTGACAAATAGTGGGATTGTCCGTCATATTATGAAAGGCCGAAAGGAAGACAATATTTGATGATAAAATTCGAATCCACGACTTACAGGTTGCGATACGAGTGACCATTAGGTTGTGTGAAGCTTCTTATAACATGCTAATTGCATCTGGTCAATGTAGTTATCACTAATTAAGTGGTTCGGGATGGCCAGGTAGTTAGGACGCTCGACTCGTAGTCTGAGGGTCCCTGGTTCGAATCCCCTACACAACAAATATGCTCCCTCTTTCAGCCACGGAGGCGTTATAACGTGACGGTCAATCTCATTATTCTTTTGTAAAATAGTAGCCCAAGTTTGGCGGTGGGTGATGGCGACTAATTGCCCTTCTAATCTTGCAGTGCTAAATGAGGGACGGCTAGCGCAGATAGCCCTCATGCAGCTTTGAGCGAAGATTTAAAAACGAACACTATTTAAGTAACCTGATGTTATATATGAAATATATCTGACAATCTAAATAACTAAAATAGATATATGCCACTTTCAGAAAGTGAATATCTTGTCCGTCGTCTTACACTTGCAATGTTCTCGTGTAGGCCGTTGTTTTGTACTTGAATTATTTTCAGAATTATTTAATTGGTCCGTGTAGACTGTAGGTATTCACGTCTGAGTCTCACTGAGAACTAGTTTTGTATTTTTATCATGCCAGGATTCTGAAAAGGCCAGCCAGAGAGGGAACACCACAGAATAGGGTAAGTACTTTTGATTTAAAAAAAATGTGTGAGAAAGAAGTATTTAAGAAAATAAGCACAATAGAAACTGACAACGCAATTTTACGACTCCCGGTTGCGAAAAGCGACCCCTTTAGGCGTCGCACCAATTTTTGAAATATTATGTCCCACAAGGCTCTGATTGGTAGAAATAAACTACTCGATTTTTCTATTCAGTATCTTTTTTTTAGATTTGTAATCCATGAAGTATGAACAAAGATACAGCTATGTATAGCAGTAATGGTTTTAGAGGTTTCGTCGTTCCCATATTCTCCATGATCAGTATCATACACCTTGCTTTCTTCTAATATAATTGTATTCTGACCTCTGAGGTCACTTGTCCTTGTTATTACTCTTCTTTCTCTACTTTCAACATTATTTCTTCACTTCCAATTAACATGAATAATTTTGACCTCTCAGGACACTTAGCTTCCAGTTAATATGATCTGTTTTGACCTCTCAGGACACTTAGCTTCCAATTAATGTGATCTGTTTTGACCCATCAGGACAATAGGCTTCCAATTAATGTGATCTGTTTTGACCCATCAGGACACTTAGCTTCCAATTAATGTGATCTGTTTTGAACCATCAGGACAATAGGCTTCCAATTAATGTGATCTTATTTGACCCATCAGGACAATAGGCTTCCAGTTTATATGATCAGTTATATTCGAACATAAATCTAAAGGTTAGCAGCAACTAAAACACAATAGTTTACTGTCTTTCTATGTTTATGTTCCTGTCAAAACATTTTACAGATTTTTTTCTTATGAATATATATTTTCACTCAGAAGAAACTGGTTTAGACTGTATTATTGGATTATGGTTGTGTAATCTGGCGCATCCAATCAGTTTTTCGGCTCTGTCACCCTCCCTCCCTCCCCGCCGCACGTATCAAGTTATTTTAAACATTCAGAACCTTAACATTTTTTTCTTATATTTGTTTGATCACAAAGTTGCAAAGAGGACTTTTGGGCTGATTTTGTCTCATGAATTGGACCACGAACTCTCGCGCTATATTAATAGCTTAGATACTGTATACTGTTTTGATTGTACGGTGGCCTCCCGCTAGCACAGCGGTATGTCTCCGGATTCACAACGCTACAATTAGGGGTTCGATTCCCCTCGGTGGGCTGAGCAGATAGCCCTATTGGGCTTTGCTATAAGAGAAACACAAACACACACTTGTTTGTACAGGTATGACTTCATACGTTTTTGCCATCAAGTTTTGTGTATTTGTTTTATAGAAGGCCTCAGATCCGTGCCTTCTGACTAACTTTCGTGGTTGTTTGAAGAAAGAAGTACCAATACAACACGCTAATGTGGACTTCCGTGTATGACAGGAGTGGATTTTACATAAAGATGGGAATGACTCTATCCAGAAATTATTTGTGCGCTTTATAACTTGAAAATTAACGTAAATTTACAGTTATTTTCCAGAACCTTTTGTGGTAGTTCATAGTCACGAGTCTAATCCCAAGAGACAAATATTTAGTGTAACATGAACTTAACTTACTGTAACCCGGCATGGCCAGGTGTTTAGTGCTCGACCCGAAATCTGAGGGTCGCTGGTTCGAATCCCCGTCACACCAAACGTACTCGCCCTTTCAGCCGTAGGAGCGTTATAATGTTACGGTCAACCCCACTGTTCGTTTGTAAAAGAGTAGCCCAAGAGTTGGCGGTGAGTGGTGTTGACTAAATGCCTTTCCTCTAGTCTTAAACTTCAAAATTAGGGACGGCTTGCAGAGATAGCCCTCGTGTTGCTTTTCACGAAATTCAAAGTAAACAAGCTTGCTCTATGATGTTAGATACGCTACTCGGGTTCGACTGCGGTTTGATATCATAAAATAAACATAGGTACTTTAGTGATAGTTGCTTTCATTTGGATGGTTACATACGGGTTATTTTAAAGAAGGGTAAATGGGTAAAATGGATTTACTTGGATGTCTAAAAATAGGTTAATCTAACGAAGGGTAAAGCAATTTTACCAACTTAAATTATATGGAATCTGAAAACAGAAAATTTATCCGAAACAAAATAGTTCATTTTTATACTTAAAGCGCTGTTATTTTAAAAACTAATAGATATCTCTTACAATTCACTCTCTATATCACTCCCTTTTATGTACCAGTGTGTGTGATCTTTGTTTTAATTAGGCTGCATCAGTGATTAAGGGAAACTGTTTAGTATTAATAAAAGAAATAATTCTCGAGACCAGTCTCAGAAAATGCATTTTACGGATCATGCGAGTTAACTGTTGTTGTTTTTGATTTTCAACGTATTCTTCTTTGAGTAATTTTTCATGAAGTTTTCACTCCTTTAAGAAACGATTCCATTGCGATATTTTTTGTTATTCTCACATTTCCAAGTGTGCATGATTGTATGTGAGGTCCATGGTTGTAACTGTTTACCTTCGGCTTTCTTCACACGAGCTTTAGTTGTAATTTGAAAGCCATCAGTAGAATTTCCGCTCGGTGCTAGTTAGGACCAAAGCTAAGATAACAGGGTCTCATCCTGTAACATTTTTAACCACAATAACGGCGTGTTAAAGTTTTACAGGATACTATGTTGTTGTCTGAATTTTGTAGAACAGTTATTAAAGCTTTTGAAATCGTTATTTTTCTGTCCGATTTGAAATACACCCTCGTGTGATAAATTTGTCTCATAGAATTCCAGAGATTGCTGTTTGAACATAATGGCAAAGTCAGTTTTAGTTGTAATTTTAAAATATACATATTTTTAGTTTTTATCTTTTCTGTGATTTATTTACATTTGCTCCTTCAAAACAGTTTGTAATTTAGTTTTTACAAATAGCAACCATCACCGTTTCGCTCACTTTTACCAAACGGATGTTCAGTTTAACTCCTTCTCTGAGTGGTGTCTCTTTTTAACAACAGATTGTGGTAGAGAATAAAATATAATTTAAGTTTATCTGTTGATTTTTTTCTTATTAGAATAAACCTTAAGCCCAATTTTAAACTGGTTCAAGTCTTAAGTGTAATTTGTTCTACAAATTTTTACGATTTCTTTGCATTCACATCTTCTTTTCTTTTATTTATAAAAACTGTTCGATTTTAGGCCTACCTTAGACAGTTATGGCCCGTGCCTAATGACAACGAAATCCTATACAAACAGTTAACAAAATTTGTTTCTTTTTCAAGATAAAGTTCTCAAAAATTTTACAATTTTACAATTATTATATGATACTGAAAATTACAGCTTTGTATGAGACAACCGGTCTTGTATAGATTTTGAATTTTGAGATAAGTTGTAATAAATCTTATCATAGCGATATAACAGGATTTCCTATCTTTTAAGAACTCGCCATCTCCAGGAAGCAGCAGAAGGAAAGGCCCTACAAGTTTTTTAGACTCCCGTTTAGAGGTAAGATGAAATCTGGTTTCATTTATGTATTTCATGAATAAAGAGTGCTATAATCTAATTCATTAGATACGCTTAGAATAAAAGCATATCGCTTATGAAACGAGTCTACAGATGTTAGTTCATTCGTATCTTGGTAAAAGATATATAATGACACATTTTGGAGCACTTATATGTATTGTATCTCATTTTTATATGTTCGACCCGTGAGAAATAGTTAATTTAAGAGTCAGACAGCTGGGTGTTTAAAGCATATTACTGTGGTGTTGGAAACTGACGATCTGGGATGCTGGTTCCCTCGATAAGCACAAAGCTATACAATGGGCTATCTGTACTCTGCCCATCACGGGTATCGAAACCCGGATTTTAGCGTTGCAAGTCCGCAGGTATACCGCTGAGCCACTGGGGGGGGCAGTCAAAGAGACCTTGACTTTAAATCTCTCTCCAATATTAATTATTTCTCTATCATTTCTGTCGGAAGTATAAAACAAAATGCATATTTTGATGTTTGTAGTAAGTCGAAATAAAACATTAAGACTGTTACGGACAACACATTGAGGAAATGGTGCCTGTTTTTGGGAGTAATGTTGTTGTTTTTTTAAACTTTTATGAATACAGATCTTCCAGAAGGTACAGTGCAACCGGCGAAACCGAATCGGAGGTAAGTATCGACTTTTTTTTATTATTATTCACGCAGTATGTTATCGTGGGTATCCGCAATGGGAAGAGGGGTACTTTTCCCCTGGAACATGAGAACCTAATTATGTCTTTATTTATTCAGCATACGTTTTTGAATTTTTTTATTTAATTCACAGTTTCATGCTACTTTGTACTCCTAGGGGGCTCTTATGTTATGCGTCATTTTAAAAGTTCACGAGACAAGTCTGTAGCACTGCACGTGCGAGGCACGTGGAGATCAGAACCAAATTTCATAATGTGTTAGGCCTAACATTGACTTTTTTTTTTTTATTATTATTGTGACAGCTGTGTTGGTGTGTTGTGGAAGTTGTATAATGTGTAGTGTGGAAAGAAACACGAAATTTAATCAATCTAATACACGTCGACAGATCTACCCAACTCCAAAATTAAACCGCAGAGAAATACGGCTGACGTATTGCAAAATGAAAACGAAATTCAAAATAAAACCTAGAAAAATGAGACGGCCTGATATGCTTCTACACAGTTTAATAAAGACTGTAAAGAAAAGTTACAGTGCCCTCCCCCCGTATTAGTAGAGAAGTTGAGATAATACTGTGTCCTAACTTGTAAATGGGAATATACAGTAAGTTATTGTAACAATACACGCATTTGCCATTGAACGAGTGTTTGTCAGCGTGTTGAAACAAACATTTTTCAATTAATAACTAGTTTGTTCAAGTTTGTGAAAAAATACCAATAATTTTTCTGCTCTAAAATTTTGTTTTGTTTGTTCATCGTTAAGCGCAAACTACGCAATGGGTTATCTGTGCTGTGTCCACAGCGGGTACTGAAACCCGGTTTTTAGAGTTATGAGCCAACAGACTTAACCGTGAAGTAAGCGGGAAATTGCTTAACGAATGACCAATTTGTTTGAACTTATAAAAACACATTTTTGTTTCTTTAGTATATGAGTAAGATGAGCTGCTTCGCCCCCTAGGGGCCCCCCAGTGGCTCAGCGTCATGTCTGCGGACTTACACGCTAAAATCCGGGTTTCGATACCCGTGGTGGGCAGAGCACAGATAGCCCATTGTGTAGCTTTGTGCTTAATCAACAACAACAACAAACGCCCCCTAGTGGTACAAAGGTATGTCTGCGGACTCACGCTCCTAGAAACTGGGTTTCAATACCCGTGGTGGCCAGAGCATGGATATCTCATCGTGCAGCTTTGTGCTTAGTTCCAAACAAACAAACAAACGTATTCTTCCTGTTAATAACACGAGATGGATAACTTGAACACAATACGCGTTAGTGAAAAAGGATATTGCGAGGTCAATGGTCACTTACTGACCAAATCATTTGATGGTTTTCGCTTGGTATTATGATTAGGGTAATAGAAAGAATATTGAACAGTGTCTGTGATATCTATTGAAACATTCTATACCAAGTCCAAAGTTTACTTTTAATTTCGTCTTTTCAACAGTTACTATTTAGAAACGTTCGTATTTTCCTAAATTAATCGTAAAATTAAACTTAGCAGCATATTTAGATGCAGCATTTGTAAATTATAAGTTTAATTATTAACTTGGTTATTAATTTTCATTGAGTATTAAGGAATAGATAGATAGATAAATATTTTTGTCGCAGTACGCTCATGCAAGACAAAGAAGAGAACAGCAGAAGAGGCAGTGTGTCCGGTGTGCTGCGAGACGTTGACGGGTACAACAGAGGAACTCGACTCGCACGTGGAGCGGTGCCTGCGAAAGGTCAGGTTTTTACAGCCTTGGTCTGATATAAGTTGCATTTTTTGTTGCTTCATTGTTATAGAATTTTCATCCAATTAGGAACTCTAAAACTAGAAAGAAGGTTGCTAGGCAACAGCCTCCACAAACTATTTAACTATTCTTTTCTGATCACTTTACAACCTTAAAGCGTGTGGTTGTGATTACTGGTCGCGAAACCTGAATCTTCTAACACACAATCTGTGCGTGTTAAGCGGGAGGCAACGTTCGGTCCTGTATTCTTGTTAAAATTATGTTTAATTTTACAGATATTTGACGCCTTTGAGTAGTCCAATAGATTCTATTGGTGGTCGTGCATTTTGAAGTTAATAATATTTCTATATCGACATGCATTTATAAACACTACTGTAGATCTAAAGTAATAAAAAAATAGGCCTATAGAATTTTTATTTTATTTTGAAGAAAAAACAAACACAATATTAACTACCCCTAGAATTTATTATTTACCTAAATTAATCTTAAACCTCTCGTTCAATTTAGAGGCTTAGAACTATGCATTTAAATGAGGCCCTGTAGTATTGATTTAAATGTGTTTTCTTATGAAAAAGTGAAGTTGTTTAATACAATAATCGCTATGGCGTGGGCGTCTTTTTCCAGTTGAGGAAGAATGATTATAAGTAATACGGTTAGAATGGTATTATTATACAATTTTCTAAATTTTTGAAAATCCTTAATAGACTAGATAGATATAGAATGTCGTCTTAAAATATATATTAGGCCTAAGGTGTTTTGTAGAAAACATTAATAAAACATTTCTTTGAGATTTTGTTTTACCAGTAGTATCGGTCTAGGCCAATTTCAATGAAGCTTGACGATCTAGTTGTAAAACTCTGGATTTAACGTCTTTATTTATGGAATCGAAAACAGGAATATTCTCTTCGTTTCAAAGATGATGCGTTTGATTGAAAAACAAACAAACACTGTAAACTTAACTGTATACAATCTGTGTAGGTGATGATTGCATAAAATTTAAGAAATAATATTTTTTGATTTTTACGTCATTTCCTCTTATGTGAATAAGAGTACAATGTCCAATCAGAAGTATGATGGAGCTAGTTTTTAACTGCATGAAATTTCTTGTCGCAGCATAATTTTTTGAATATTTTTTTCTAAGTACAAACTTTTAGCTCATAACATTGTCTTTTGTTGAATGATTTGAGATCTGATGACAGTTTTGGGCTCGGGAGGTCAACCTCTTGCAACTGATATATTTGACCACGTCCAAGATTTCATAGGTTAATTTTGTAATCCTACTATGGCTATTGAGGGTTGCTTCATTGCTTTTATTAAATATAGATACTTTACCGCCATTATTTTTTTAAACTAATGTGATTTATTTTTTTTTTAGTTTGTAAATTTTAATATAACAACATTAACTTCAGATGTAATTCAGAAATTTTTTTTTTAGATTTTGTTGTGATTTCTTCTGTTCCAAAACTATTTCTCATACTTCATCTATCACCGTTTTACTCACTTACCGCAAATCTGTGTACGGGTTAGAACTGTGTAAATACTTAATACTAAGACTGACTTTTCCTATTTAATCTGATCGTACAAGTTTTTTGTTTTTTTTTTCAATTTATAGGAGTGATCTAGTCATTATATTCTGAGAGGAGAATTTAATCTTTAATTTCAGATGGATACCACAATTAAGATTATGTATTTAAATTGTTTTTAGACGACACATAATCTTCATATTTATTTTTGAAACGAACTTTATTTTGGATGATCAGAGAGAAAATAATAGGTTTGAAGATGAGACAGTGGACGTGGAAGAAGGTGAAAATTATGAGGAATACGAGTGGGCTGGTCAAACAAGGACAAGAGCAACGTCACTTCTTCAAGGAGGATTTTCAGGTAGGCTTAAACTTGATGACGGAGAATTAAGAATTGTATTTTTGTACAAACAATTTGATGCAGATTTTGAAATCACACGAATTTTGTGAAAATGTTGTAGATTATGTCAGAGGAAAATATTCAAGTTACTGGAGAGTGGTGATGTAAATCAGTCAGAAGATTCATTTGTTTCCTTATTATTAATGATGATTAAAGCCTGTGGTCATATTTTGACCAAACGTTTTGCCCTTGAAGCTTTTTTAGGGCTGGTATATACAATTTCAGTATACGCTACAAATTCTGAAAGACAAAAAATTAAAAAGGTAAACCCTAACAGACACAATACAGGGGCTAAGCAAGATATTTGTAAATGTTACAGCAAGTTGTAATTGACTGCAACTTGTAATTTAAAAACGTGTAACAGTTTAAGATTGACACCTAGAAATCAGAAGGACTAAATGCTGTTCCTTTTTAGCATCAGGTTTTGAAACCAGGAAATGTAACAATGAAGATGACATTGATAAAGACCTGAACGTAGACAGTGATGACACTGCCACCTATGGAAAGCCACAGTATCCTTTAATTGATTTTTGTTGTTATTTTAATGTAAAACGTTATTGTTGATGAAACTTCAAAGTGTATCATGTTTTACAAATATTATTTATGATCGGGAATTACATTAAATAGGATGTTTGTGCTCTACTCATGGCAGGTATCTAAACTCAATTTTTAGTGTAATATAAACTTACCATTGAGCAAGTGCAGATTAACAGAATTTAGTGTATAATAGTTTGTGCCCCAAATAATCTTAAGTTCTCTATTTAAATTAATTTATGTATTATGGATAGATTTTTCAAGTTCATCACTGTTAGAATATATTTTTCAATGTTCGATTTAATATACCTATATATTTATTTATTCACAGTTAAATCGTGATTTTGTGTAATTTGAAATAATAATTTATATTGTTTGTGCTTATTACAAATAAATTTTTCAAATATTTCCTTCTCACCTCCTAATAGATTAGTAGTAAATTTACAAACTTACAACACTAAAATTCCTGGTTTGAGTTCTTACAATAAACAGTGTTTAACAAGCCTTTTATGTGCTAAGAAAATGTCAAGAACTAAATATTTTGTAACTAGTAGATGTAATACACTTTGTGATTGTACTTAAATATTTGTATGTATTTTTGGTTCTTCAAATGTGTAATTCAAAGTATATACACTAAAAACCAGATTCATATAATACTCTATGAAATGCATGTATTTGCAATGGAACACTTTCAATGCTTGAAATTTATTCCATTACAGGAGTATAAAATGCCTTAATTTTTTTATGGAAGGAAAACCTAATTATAATTAAAAATTTTCTTTCTTACTCATAAAGCTGTAACTTGTAATAAAATAACCAGTAAATAACTTGGAAATGAAACTGAAATTAAGGGATTTCAAATCCCTTATAGTTAATAGTTATTTTTGTTTAAAAATTTATATTAAACTGAAAGCTAAGGATTAATTTCTTACACAAAACTACTTTCTTCGTGTTGAATTGTAATGTTTTATGTGTTACACGTATCAAGCTCTCATTTGGTTCAAGAAATAATTTTATTATGTTGGTAGTGATATATCTGTGTTATTAATGCACTAAAAGTTATTGAGAAGTAAGGTTGAAAATTACGTTTTTTTCTTCTTGTGTATGTGACGAAATAAGACATGAATAAAAATTATTTTCGAGCTGTTAAAGATAAACCATAATGTGTGGTTAGTTTCCCATAGTTTTTTTTATCCATAACTGTTGCCATGTTTTCATGGGGTTTAATGTCAACAGAGAAACTGAGTGAGGACATAGTTTTCCTTTGTATACATGCAGTTTTCATGGAGTTTTGAGGGAAATAGCCTAAATACTGTAGGTTATGATAGAATATTCTCATACATATCCCAGTTACAGAATCTGTTCAACCACTTTTGAAAGAGAACTTGTTACTTTTTATATGCAAAAACGGCTCGTTTGGGTTGAGAAAACCTGTGATGTGTTGTGAACCTGACGATGACCGAAGAAGGTCGAAACGTTGTTTGCTTTTCTATGTAATTAGTGGTTTCTCAACCCAAACGAGCCGTTTTTGCATATAAAATTCTCAACAAGTGGGTTTCTCAACATTACTGAGCACTTGTTACTATTTTCAGATAAAATAATAGTAAGAAAAACACTTTAAAACCCATCCAGAATTCATATTTGTAGAATTAATTTGTTCTACTCATTGATAAAAGTAAATAAACTTGGAATCATTTATGTCCAAATTAATTTTGGTTTCCTCAGCTTCTGTTCCAATAAATTTATGTACAGATGTCTAGAAAAATGTATCATAACAGTGTTCAGTTGAAGTGAAATTGAATGAACCACATTTTATTTGCTGATGGTTTCCCGATATTACTTGTTTCACGATTGAATGCTGTAATAAATTCCTTGATGTTGAGACTAGATACACCGAATCGGATATTTTACAATGTACCGTAGAGAACCGAGAAAAACAAGAGCTGACAAGAATAATGTTAGTGTTAATTACTATGAATGATTTTGAAACTATTGTTAGTTTTATGTATAAACTTTAGACATAGTTTTAGTTATTTAAATCTCATGCCTTCTGCATTTTATAAAGTTTTTAAAATTCAGACAAGAATATTTTTTTATCTCATTATTCTGTTCTTTATTCTTTTATGCTGTTATTTTACAATATTAACTTTTGCGATACTTGTTTGTTAGAATTAATCTTTCTCTGTATTTTATTTTTAAAATCTTATGATGATTCATGTAAGGCGTTAACGTTATAACCATATTTGGACACAATGAAAGATTTCCACATATCTTGAATAGTCAAGTGTGTGTCTTTAAAAATGTTATGCTTTTGTAGTTAATATGAATATATAAACTTTTCATGTCTGCAACTCTAAAACAAAATACAAGTTTGTGGAACAGTAAACTAAGTGTGGACTTATTTATTGTATAGTGATGTTTATGGGATTTTCATCTCACCAGAGTGTATTTATTGCTTATGATAACCAGAAAGTTGAACAGTTTTTGTTCTGTTATAGAGACTCAGAAGATCAAAAAAGATTTCTTGAAGAGAGAAGATGTGTTCTTGAAGATGGTAATGTTAGGAATACAACAACCGATTTACATCCACAAAACAACTTGGCAAATTTTTGTTATTTCTATGGTTTTCTTCTATAATGTTTTTATAACCTTTGCAGTCACTGAAATCATTTAAAAACAAATACTATTATAATCGATAAGATTATTTCTTTGAGCATAGCTGTTTGGTGATAACCACCTGCAGGTAGTTGGATGGATAGTGTTTCCATACGTATGCCTGGAGACAGTTGAGCAAGTGATGTTTTGACATAAATGCTTGAAAGATAGCTAGTTGAGTAGTACTTTAACATGACTACATGAAATAAGCTTATTGGATGTTGTTTCTCTACATCTGTTCAATTTATATATAGATGTCTATTGTTTTGGACATCTGCCTGTAAGTAGTTGAGTTTGGTTTTTTTCTAGTTTGTACTAATCACTGTGGTAAGAAACACCTCCATCCAGAGCATGACAGCCAGTATAAGTAACTACATGTATTCTTTGTTACTTTAAATCTATTAGTTATTTATTTAGTGGGTGTTCAGTACTTGGAAAAAGTGTTAGAACAACATGATATTTTATTATTTTCATTTTATGGGGCTAATTCTTCTATGTTTTAAGACTTTAATAATGGCTCATTGATCCTTGTTGACAACTAAATGAGCCTGGGTGAGAATACTTATTATTCTATAGAATTCTCATATAATTGTACCAAGGGCATGCTGTAAGAATTCTGCATGAATAAACACACTGATCAAATTTTTGGTCTGAAATGACTGTCAAGGTACTCCATGTAATGTTTTAAATATACAAAAAGAAGCAAGCAAGTCAGTAGCATATGGTAATAGTACAGAATAAATCAGTTTAATTACACTTCCTTTATAAAAGCAGTGTTTAACACTATATATTAAGTTTTATTGTCATGCCTTGGTTTAAAAAGTGTAGAGATTGTCAGTGGAACAGAGAGTTTGCCTAAAAGCTTTATGTCATGTTGGTTGGACTCTCTGACAATCTGATGCAGATTTCAAATGATTCCCAAACACTGTCCGATAGATCCTAGCTCATGAAACCAAGACAGGTAATAAATTTAGAAGTAGGAAAGGAAGATGAAGAACACCTAAACTCATTGACATTGATGTTAGATATCTTTGTTTATGTAGCCTTCGAGATAGAAGGAAGACTACCATTGACCTGAAGCATGAGATAAACAACCATGTACCAAATGAAAGAAAAGTGTCCAGATCTACAGTATGAAGAAGACTTAACGACAATGGAAAATTTGGTTGTGTATCAATTGAAAACTTTTTCTTTGATCTCTGAATAAATATCAAGAGACTTATATTTGGTAAAAAGTACAAAATTGGACTGTTGATGGGTGGAAAAGTGTGTTATGGATGGATGAGTCCAACTTTGAAATGTAGGTGAACATCTGGAAGAAGAAAGGTAAAAGATACCTACCTCAATGCTTAGCACTTGCTATGAAGCATGAGGGAGGCAGTGTGATCGTTGGAGGGTTTGTTTTTTTAGCTGAGGAGAGAGGAGATGCATCCAAAATATATGAATTGATTGATCAGAACAAGTACAATCAGGTACTGATCTATCCTGGTCTATTCAGTGGTTTGTGTGTTATTGGTAAAGGATTCTGCTACCAAGAAAGACTCGGAACACTCATCAAACTTGTGCAGAAATTACTTAACTAAGAAAGAAGTGGCTTGACTCATTCAAATGATACAATGGTCCTCACAGAGTTTCAATCTTAATCCAACTGGGATTTGATAGATCAGAAACTGGTCAGTTCCAAAGTTACTTCCCAACAAACTAAATGGCAGTGTATTAAAGACATTTGGAGTTAAACCTCAAAGAACACTGTTTAAATATGTTCAAACAATGGCTAAAAATTGTCTGCAGTTACTAAAGCAAAAGGGGGAGGACACAAACTATTAACTGTTTGCTGAACTCAAACACTTCCACTGAGTTTTTGCTGTACCAAACATGAAGATTAGTAACATTTTGATGTTTCATCTGTTACGTACCTTCCAGTGTTCTTTAAAAATAGCCTTAAGCCTAATTTTTGATTTTGTCCTAACACTTTTGCACAGTGTGGTATAAAGACAAACATTTGACGGGATATATTTAAATGTTTTTAAAATTGATATTCTGAATTTTTTAATTTATTTTTTATTATTATTTACAAAATTACTACTACAGGTTACCTTGATCTCACATTTCATACAAAGAAACATTTATGTATATCTCTAAAACATGAAATTAACATTTTTTTTAAACTAAAAGATTGTTACTGATTATGTATTAGTTTAATGTTAATAAGATTTCCATGTTTGGAGGCCCAGCATGGCCATGTGGTTAAGGTGTTCGACTTGTAATCTGAGGGTTACCGGTTTAAATCCCCGTCACACCAAATATGCTTGCCCTTTCAGTCATAGGAGTATTATAATGGGATGGTCAATCCCACTATTCATTGGTAAAAGAACAGCCCAAGAATTGACAGTGGTTGGTGAAGACCTTCCTTCTAGTTTTACACTGCTAAATTATAAGTGGAAAGTGCGGATAACTGTTGTGTAGTTGTGTGTGAAATTCAGAAACAGACAAACCACGTTTAGAAGGAATTTCATTAAAAACTATTGAAATACCTTTTTGACAATGCAGTTTTATTTTTCATTGAAGTGTGTGATAAGAGAACATTAAATCAAGTACACCATTATGTTGTGTACAAATCTAGTTGTTATTCAGGTCTGAAAAATTTTTAGTTTGTTGAAAATATGTCCAAAGTGGGTGAAACTTATAGTTTATGGTATTTTTTACAAACTGGAATAGATAAAAAACAAACTATGATGCTCCAGTTTATTTATTATTATTATATCAAAATAAACTGTACAAACATCAGTTTACAAATATATATAGATTAGGAATGTATGTGAAAAGCTGGAGTGTGTAATAAATTTTGTTTTATATGCAGGCTAACTATTTATGTTAGGAATGTTTCTGTAAAGTAGAACTGTGGTGAAAGGTTTAGTTGTATGTGTCACTTAAATACTTAGATATTACAAATGTTCATTGAATGGTGAAGTGTGGTGACAGATTTAGTTACATGTGTAGGCTAGTTGGAAAGATTCACTGTTAGATGTTTCATAAATCCGATAGGTTTTCTTTTATTCACGATTATAAGAATGGAAAAAGATGGCTTTTAATTGGTAGAATTTATGTCAGCATTTCATTTTGAAACTTCAGCAGTGGAAGTTGTTTCATTAGATACAAAAATATTTTCAGATAACAAGATATTTGAAAAACAAACTGAACTTTCTTCCTTAACGAATGGAGGAAGTGAACCAGGGTAAGAAGAAAATTCATTCATTGCTTCCACCTTTGTAGGTGGTGGAGGTTATGTTTTTCATATTTATATGTGTTTGCCGACAAGATATTTCGAATAAGGCTAATTGGATCTCGATAAAAATTATACATGTGTACCATGAACCGGCTTAGAAGTGATCAGTTTTTGGAGGGTAAACATGTTAACATGGGGACCAACTTTTTGTACTAATTTTGCTCTTTAACAAAGTTAAAAATGATTGGATATTGATGAAACTTGGTGATTGTATGTAAAATATTATTTAATGTTGTGCTGAAAATGTTCTGTGTTTGTTGATAACAACATTTTCATATTTTTTGATGGTTGAATCACATCAAATTTGGTGGAAATTCATCAACAGAGTACAATAGTAGTTAAAAATGCGAAAATACTCATAAAAACTGCAAAACACAAAATGTGAAAATGCAAATTAGCCTATATCTCTGCAAGACCCAATAAACTTTTATGCAAAATTTAGTAAAGGTCCACCAACAAAGGGCACAGTACTTGTAAAAAATGCAAAAACATAGTAATGGCCATGAAAACCACAAAACTTCTGTTTTCCTCCACATAAACGGACCTTCATACTAATTAGACCCAGCATGTCCAAGTGGTTAAGGCATTTGACTTGCAGTCCTAGGGTTGCAGGTTAGAATCCCCATCACGCCAAACATGTTCGTCCTTTCAGCCATGGGGGCATTATAATGTGATGGTCAATCCCAATATTTGTTGGTAAAAGTGCAGTCCAAGAGTTGGCAGTGGGTGGTGAGTACTAGCTGCCTTCCCTCTAGTCTTACACTGCTAAATTTGGGACGGCTAGTGTAGATTGCCCTTGTGTAGCTTTGTGCAAAATTGAAAACAAACCATATTAATTCTGGTGGATATTCATCTACATTCTACATGGACATACAACAGATGGTATTATTAGCATACAACAAAACAGAAAGTATTATGTTCATATAGATACATTTTTGATATCTTTGTTTAATACACATTATATTTTTATTGAATATGTATTAGAGATATTTTATTTACTGTGTATTGATACATTTCTTGTGTCAGTGTTAACAAACAACTGATAAAGTATTATACGATTTGGCTCTGACAACTTTAGAATTATTTTGAAACATACCAAGTGAATTCTGATTAAACTTGCACTGGTGCACCAAAATGTGGTGTAAAAAAAGTGAAGTTGGTCATTGTGTGGCACACTGAAGTGTTATTGAGAACAGTAACCTTACAATGTATGGTGATTTTGTTCTCTGCTTGCCCTTGGGATAATTAAACAACAGATAATAAGAAGTAACCAAGCCTGGCTTAAATGTTATCCATCCTTTGTTTTGATAATGTGGTACATTTAATGCCCATGAGTTAATAAGTTACTCTATATTTTACTATGAAAATAAATTCACTGGATTGGTTTCCAAAGAGTTGTGGTTGAAAGGTCAAAGAACAAAGTTATGGGTTTAACTGGGAGACTGCTGATATAGACCAGTAACTGAATGGAATGACTCGAACCAGCTTTTTAAGGTGTTTGTACCATTGAATAAGAGTCATTAATATGAGAGTCATTTGATAACAACACTTGACACATATAAGTTGTCTGGTTCTAAATGGAGCACTTTCTGACAACCCTTTTTGTTTCCTACAGTTTAAGTGCAATGTTGAAGGACCTTTTTGGAAATTGAACCTTTATTGTAAAAGATGAAATGTTTTTTTAAGTAATGATAACAATTCATTTTGTTACAATACATAAACCTTTGATTTCAATAGTTTGTACACTTCACACGTTATTATATTTGTAACTTTGTCTTGTATAATGCAGCTATTTGTTTTAATAGTTATGATACTGTCTTATGTTTCTTTCAGTATAGCAGTATATAGTGTGCACTATTGTATTAAATGTAGTAAAGTTAAATATTTTTACCACAATTATCCTGTTTGTTTACATGTGAAGTAATAACTGTATATATATATATATTTTGCTGTAGAAAATGTACCATAGAAACAGGTAAACTTCAGACAATATCTTCTCTGAAGGCCAAAATTAGAGAACTCGAAAAACAACATCAGCACACAGAGAAGCTAAAATGTTTAATATGTATGGTAAGTAACTAAAATAATGATTTGTATGGTAAGTAACTAAAATAATGATTTGTATGGTAAGTAATTAAAACAGTGATTTGTATGGTAAGTAACTAAAATAATGATTTGTATGGTAAGTAACTAAAATAATGATTTGTATGGTAAGTAACTAAAACAGTGATTTGTATGGTAAGTAACTAAAATAATGATTTGTATTGGTAAAGTAACTAAAATAATGATTTGTATGGTAAGTAACTAAATAATGAGTTGTATGGTAAGTAACTAAAATAATGATTTGTATGGTAAGTAACTAAAACAGTGATTTGTATGGTAAGTAACTAAAACAATGATTTGTATGGTAAGTAACTAAAACAATGATTTGTATGGTAAGTAACTAAAACAGTGATTTGTATGGTAAGTAACTAAAATAATGATTTGTATGGTAAGTAACTAAAATAATGATTTGTATGGTAAGTAACTAAAACAATGATTTGTATGGTAAGTAACTAAAATAATGATTTGTATGGTAAGTAATTAAAATAATGATTTGTATGGTAAGTAATTAAAACAATGATTTGTATGGTAAGTAACTAAAATAATGATTTGTATGGTAAGTAACTAAAACAATGATTTGTATGGTAAGTAACTAAAACAGTGATTTGTATGGTAAGTAACTAAAATGATTTGTATGGTAAGTAATAAAACAGTGATTTGTATGGTAAGTAACTAAAAACTAAAAATAAGTAACTAAAAGTGATTGTATGGTAAGTAACATGATTGTTGGTATTGTTTGGTATGATTTGTATGGTAAGTAATATACATGATTTGTATGGTAAGTAACTAAAATAATGATTTGTATGGTAAGTAACTAATAATGATTTGTTGGTAGTCTAAACATGATTTGTATGGTAAGTAACTAAAATAATGATTTGTATGGTAAGTAATTAAAATAATGATTTGTATGGTAAGTAATTAAAACAGTGATTTGTATGGTAAGTAACTAAAATAATGATTTGTATGGTAAGTAATTAAAACAGTGATTTGTATGGTAAGTAACTAAAATAATGATTTGTATGGTAAGTAACTAAAACAATGATTTGTATGGTAAGTAACTAAAACAGTGATTTGTATGGTAAGTAACTAAAACAGTGATTTGTATGGTAAGTAACTAAAACAGTGATTTGTATGGTAAGTAACTAAAACAGTGATTTGTATGGTAAGTAACTAAAACAGTGATTTGTATGGTAAGTAACTAAAACAGTGATTTGTATGGTAAGTAACTAAAACAGTGATTTGTATGGTAAGTAACTAAAACAATGATTTGTATGGTAAGTAACTAAAACAATGATTTGTATGGTAATTAAAACAATGATTTGTATGGTAAGTAGTTAAAACAATGATTTGTATGGTAAGTAATTAAAACAATGATTTGTATGGTAAGTAACTAAAACAATGATTTGTATGGTAAGTGATTAAAACAATGATTTGTATGGTAAGTGATTAAAACAATGATTTGTATGGTAAGTAATTAAAACAATGATTTGTATGGTAAGTAACTAAAACAGTGATTTGTATGGTAAGTGACTAAAACAGTGATTTGTATGGTAAGTGACTAAAACAGTGATTTGTATGGTAAGTAACTAAAACAGTGATTTGTATGGTAAGTAACTAAAACAGTGATTTGTATGGTAAGTGATTAAAACAGTGATTTGTTTGGTAAGTAACTAAAACAGTGATTTGTATGGTAAGTAATTAAAACAATGATTTGTTTGGTAAGTAACTAAAACAATGATTTGTATGGTAAGTAATTAAAACAATGATTTGTTTGGTAAGTAACTAAAACAATGATTTGTATGGTAAGTAACTAAAACAGTGATTTGTATGGTAAGTGATTAAAACAGTGATTTGTTTGGTAAGTGATTAAAACAATGATTTGTATGGTAAGTAATTAAAACAATGATTTGTATGGTAAGTAACTAAAACAATGATTTGTTTGGTAAGTAACTAAAACAATGATTTGTTTGGTAAGTAACTAAAACAATGATTTGTTTGGTAAGTAACTAAAACAATGATTTGTATGGTAAGTAACTAAAACAATGATTTGTTTGGTAAGTAACTAAAACAATGATTTGTTTGGTAAGTAACTAAAACAATGATTTGTTTGGTAAGTAACTAAAACAATGATTTGTATGGTAAGTAACTAAAACAATGATTTGTATGGTAAGTAATTAAAACAATGATTTGTTTGGTAAGTAACTAAAACAATGATTTATATGGCAAGTAATTAAAACAATGATTTATATGGCAAGTAATTAAAACAATGATTTATATGGCAAGTAATTAAAACAATGATTTGCATGGCAAGAATTTAAAACTGATTTGTTTTCTTTAAATTTAAAAATAAAAGTTGAAGGTTCTCAAGAGTGAGAATTTTCTTTTATATCTTTCTGTTTGCTAGTATATGTTATCAAACTTGATTTTCCTTTCAAACTGTTTCAAAGTGGCTCGAGAAAGTGGCAAAGATTACAGTTTAAATTTGTATTTAACTGTGGAATTTTACTGAATTTCAGGTTTAGGAGTTCAAGGTAACATTTGCCACTCTTAATAAGTTAGTAGAAGTGATAGATGGGTAAAGTGTTTTTTTTACATGTTCTGGGTACTGGTAATTTTGAGGAATGAAATTTGAGGATGAGTATAATGCATCACAAGTTTGAAATTGGTACTTCTACAATATACTGTTCATCCAACAGCCAGCTTAAAGGAACAGATACATCCATCTTTAATTCAGAACTACTGAGCAGAAACGGTAACTAATGAGAAACAATTGCTGCCAGAAGGACTTTTAGCAATTTTGAATTGAATGACAGGACTGACTGTTACTCTTATAATGCTCCTAAAACCTGATGTACAGAATATGTTATGTGTGAACCTTGGACATTATGATTTGCAGGCTAGCTTGCTAACCACCTGGTTACATTCAGTTTTTTATTGTTTTAGTGACACTTAAATACTTGAATATTGAAAATAGTTTTATTTCAAGTATATACGAGGGCTGTTCAAAAAATGCGCGGACTGACGTCATAAAACAAAATGTACTTTATTTAGAAGTTACAGGTCTGGGACCCCTTCAAAGTACTCTCCTCCCCAATGCACACACTTGTCCCAACGGTGTTTTCACTTGTTGAAACAGTCCTGGTACACCTCTTTTGTAATGTCCTCCAGCTCCTTCGTCGCATTTGCCTTAATCTCAGGAATCGTCTCAAATCTTCCGGTCTTTTGAGTTTGGGGAACAAGAAAAAATCGTAAGGAGCAAGGTCAGGTGAGTACGGGGGTGGGGAAGAACAGTGATCGAGTGTTTGGCCAAAAACTCACGAGTTCTGAGGCACAAATTTCGTAGCAATGTGGTGAATCTTCAATTTTTCGGTCAAAATCTCGTAGCAAAATCCAACTGATATCCCACACTCTTCAGCAAGCTTTCTGACAGTCAGACGTCGCTTTGCCTGCACCAGGGTGTTGTTTTTGTCATTTGGGTCGTCAGTTGTTGTGGAAGGACGTCCAGGAAGCTCATCATCTTCAATGGACTGTCAACAATCCTTAAAACATTCATGCCACTTTAAACATGCCGTACGCTTCATAGCAACATCCCCGTAAGCCGTGTTAAACATAGCAAAAGTTTCAGTCGCAGATTTTCCCAGTTTAACCGCACTTCATTTATAACCGCGTCGTAGCTAATACACAAATGAAGATATCTGCAATCGAGAAATGGCTTCGTAATCAGCTGATCTGTGCGAACCTAGCGACACTAAGCGGATTCCCCTGGAACCAACTGGAGCAATTCAAACAGTCCGCGTATTTTTTGAACAGACCTCGTACTGAGATTGTAAAAAACTGAAACATTGTGATAATTAATAGTCTTCAGGTTATAGAGTAGTTAGTGCATTGGTTTAGTTTGAACTTATAAATGCAGAAGGTGGCTCTAGGCATGTTTTTTATTCTCATTGTGGGCATTCTATTCAACAGTGAGAATTATTGTCTTGAAGCATCAACTGTCCTGAAATAGTTTTAAGAGTACAGTTTTGTCAAATAAAGCTGACAATTTAGTGATGTGTGATTAACTTTCAGAGAAATTCCTTTCAAACATGTTTATAACTTAACATTTCTGATTGATTAACAAATACAAATAATCATATTGTGTATTTTTGTCATTATTCATTTTTAATTTTTACCATGTCTAGGAGTCTTACACACATCCTGTAGTATCAGTTTGTTGTTGGCACGTGCACTGTGAAGAATGCTGGTTAAGAACACTGGTAAGCCGTATACTCTTGTTTGATTTTTAAAGTTTGTTGACACATTATTTGTAATTTTTTTTTCTTCCCATTAGTTCAATAAGCCCAAAAATTAGAAGCACATTAGTTTAATACTTTGAAGCTACGTGTACCAGACAACAAGAAAATTGCTAAAACAACATAACTATATGCTACTGCCATCTACCGTTACATATTAACAACTTTGTAGTATTGCCTGTAGCTTTAAAGGCCATTCTACTCTTGAATTATTGTGACTACAAAATATTCTTGATATTATTTGATAACAAATTTGTGGTGGTCCACTCTGTTGGTACGACTAATCTGGAATATTTCATCATAATATAGTCATATTTTGATTTTCATGTGAGGTAACTATGTAGCATTGAGGCAAAATTTGGTTAAAGACTTTTTCAAATAAATTTCCTTTGTTACAGCTGCTATTAACTCATAGGTAATAGGCATTAATTTGGTGTGGTCATGCAAACCTTAGATTATTATTTTTAAAAATAAAATTGATGAATGACATAGAGATGGAATGGGTCATAATAGCAAAGGTAACCTCGGAAGACAATAAAACAATCTACAAAACAAAGCTTGTGTTAAACGTGCTGTTGAAAACCAGATTATTTTAGTTATCTTATGGATGTAACCCTAGTAACTGAAGTTAATTCTAAATAATAACTGCTTCTATAGCATCAAATCGTCCAAAGTAAGTCATAAAATGTTAAAGTTATTGTCAAATATTAATACATGCATTATATGAAAACTCAGCTTTTCTTGGCTCATTATAAGTCTGTAACTGCCAATTTAGATGCATTTGAAATGGTTATGCTATTGTTAGCTAAGCTATCGGAAGATACTCGGTGTGTATGCAGTTTTAATCACAGTAGCTGCATTAACACAGTTTCTACCCTCTGAAGGACTTTGTATGTCACTTAATTCTATTAAGGATTAGTTTTAATAAAATGAATGAAACGTTTTCAAAGAAGTAAAATACAATTGTAAAACAATATTTATTGAAGAATCGTGAACATTATTCATTGTTGTTGTGCAGTAAAATCTGTAATTTTTATTTTAAAATAACAATAAAAAATGCTCACTGAACCATTGTATGCATTTTTATGTTAAAGTTTGTACTTTAAAAAGTGTTTTATGTTAATTCACAAAAAGCATAATTTCAGATAGCTTTTAAAGTTTTAACTAATATGTCAATTGTATGTTTTTATAATTTTCTTGCATGTATTGTAAAAAAATAAATGAACGGTTTTAAGCCATTCTAATAGCTAAATGTTATACAAATAAGGACCTGGAGTTTCATCACGATGCATTCCAATAGCTTTAAAATGTGATTGGTTTATTTCTGACCAGAAATGTTTCTAAAAAATTATTTTCCTGGTCCTTTCATACTTGTGTTAACCTTTCTTAAAAATAGTCACAAATTCTTATTTATGATGTTTTATTTGCCTTTCTGTTTTCCTTTAGGGGGCCAAGAAGCTATGTCCACAGTGTAACACCATTACATCTCCAAATGATTTAAGAAGAATTTATCTCTAAAAAGAGCGTTTTTTTTCCATTTTTTTAATAAACTGCAACTTATTGTAGGTTGACATAAACTGTTAATTAAATGTTCCTAAAAGCTGATTTAAGGAAAAAAACTATTGGTTTTATTTTATTATAATACCATGATTAGCTAGTCGCATTCATTGCTGCCCTCTTTATGATTATATTTTAGGCATGCCACAAGCTTTCTGGTTCTCTTTCTACTGGAATTATCATATTCCAACATGTATTTCTTGTAAATCATCATGGGTCATCTCTTAACCAATAGTAGCATGATATCCTCATGTGGCATACTTTAGCCCCAATTTCGTTTTTTTGGCTCTGGCTTAACATATGTGGTTTATTTATTGTTGGGATCTTACAGGGAATAATGCATTTTTGGTTTGAGCCAACTTACCCCAACATGTCTCATAGTTTGATTTCTTGCACCTTTTCTGAGACACTTGTCTGCCAGCAACCAACACTTGTAATAATTCTTGAAGCTCATTTGTCTCAATCAAAACATCATGTGTGTGTGTGTGTGTGTCCACCCATTCTAATTTTTCAACCTTCAGCCTTCCAACCCTTAACTGTTCCTTCTAATTGGAGTACTTCTTCATGCCAGCTTATTTGACTGCTTAACCCCCATCACCAACAGTTCCAGTAACCATTCTGTTGATTAAGTCTAACAGGAGCTCAAGTATTATTGTTTTTCCTTGCTGATGTCCTTGCTTCAACGATCAATAGATAATAAGGGTAATGTCAGAAGGATTCTTTATTAAGTTTTTCTCTCCACCTCTTGTTTCTCCTTGCCCCATTTTATATCCTCCCCCTCGAGACCCCTGAAGTATTTGCATCTGCCAAAAGTGGTTTGAGAACTGCTTTTATAATAGGCAATTGTACTGGTTCACCTTCCTGTCTGGGTTTTTTTTTTTCCTTTTTTTCATTGTCCCCAAGAAAACTGAGGATTGATGACTGGTCATTGATATATGTCTCTCCTCAACAACTTCATTGCACTCTTCAAGTTCATCATGTGGTTTTTTCTTATCCTGAGATTGAGGTTTTCCCCAGAGTTGTGGATGACAAAGATAAATGTCTCTAATGCTTCCCTCACCTCCTGATAGCACATCATACTCACCCTTACCTCTGGTTTGTCCACCAAGGGGTAGTTTACCAGTTTCAGGCACACCCTTTCAGACTTGCTTTGGCTATTTATGTGTTTTGTCACATATTCATCTCCATGATCTGAGAATATGATTTCATTATTACATGGATGGCTGGTTCTTACTGGCTCATAAAAAGCAGCAATTGGACACTGTTACTGAACAACCTTCTTCTGTGGCCGCTCGGATGGACTTGTTGATCAAATTGGAGTTGTTGTTTCTTTGATGCATTTAATATCTAGTCTGTTTGAGGGATTTTGTTTTGACACAAATATCAGTCGAGATTTGCCTTCTCCTTTTCTTCTTTGTTCAATGGAAATTTAAGTTCACCATGCCTTCTTGGCTCATGAGGTACAATCTTTTGAGGATGTGGTTCTCCATGACTACACTGATTCCTCTCAATTGTGGCCATACAAGATCTTTTCAGTGGACTTTTCACAAAGAAAGGAACCTTTTTTGGGGTTTTATTTCCATCCCCATTTCCCTTCCTTTGTTATTGATGAAGTTCCCCAATTGGATGCCTTTGCCATGGGCCTCAACATCAAGTTGTCTATTTTGTAGGTCATTTGTATCAAATTC
Organism: Carcinoscorpius rotundicauda; assembly: GCA_011833715.1. Classification (NCBI taxonomy): domain Eukaryota; kingdom Metazoa; phylum Arthropoda; class Merostomata; order Xiphosura; family Limulidae; genus Carcinoscorpius; species Carcinoscorpius rotundicauda. The sequence continues at coordinate 167,514,971 of CM022392.1, read as the reverse complement.
ACAGGCTTCAGCAGTTGGTGCCTTCAACCACGATTTATCTCAGAAATATCTTTGTGTGCTTTTCCATCTGATTGCTTCATCGGGCGACTTCTTTCGTCCACTCAACTTTTATCAGATTTTGGTTGCTTGCCATTGGCAAGCTCAACCTTGGTTCACAAGTTGACATCATCTTCTCCAAGCACCAACTATCCCTCTTCCCCTCGCTTCTTCATCAACCTTCATCCTACTTTTTACATGACAACCTTCATTTTGGCTTTTGTCTGGTTTTTATAGAGATGACCTGGTTTCACATATTTTATATCTGGTCAGGACTTTTTGTTGCTATTCTGCAAGGTATGTGCAACTGACTTTTTATCTCATAGAAAACTTCCTTCATGATTTTTCAGCTTCTGTCATTACTAACTGCCTTTGATTCACTTGACTTACCTTTCTCTATCTTTCTTCTCTTGAACCTTGTGCCAGGTTTTCTTCCATCAGATTTGACATTTTACTTTTTCCCTCGCTGCTTGTCTTTGTCATCCAGATGAGGAGATTTGACAGTCTGACATGTGGATTACTGCTAGTACTCCATCTTTCATTATCTTCATCGTGTCTCATCTTACCTCTTTCTTGTGGTTTCTTCTATTTTTATTGCCTTTAGATGGTGCCAGAACTGGGGGAACTGATTCCATGCAATAGTATTTCTTTTGACACTGGATGTCGAGTCCTGGATTGATAGATCAGAGGTGATATTCGTGTCACGCTTAATCTAATATTCTTGAATTTAAGATGAAGATGGTATGGTTCTCATCTTACCTTTGCACAAATGTTGGTATTCTACAAGGATATTTTTGATTTAGTTGACTTACTAAGTATGTTTCAATGTGCTCCAACTACTCCATACTTTTCAGTTTTTACATGGGCAAAAAATAAACCCAAGTGGTTTAGTTCCACTCTTTTGATCTTTAGATCTATATCACTCCTTGTCAGGGGTATCTTTCGTATCTGTATCTCTCATTGTCAGGAGTATCTTTCACATCTATATCTCTCCTTCTCGGGGGTATCTTTCATATAATTTCTGAGGTATTGTCCCTCTTCTTTTTCAATGTGGGATTCTAGCCAATCCCATGATAGGTAAGTTCGGTATCGAAGTTACAATTTTTTTATCATGAAAATGTATTTCTGATAGATACTTATCTCTTACCCATCTTTGCTCTTCACCAGTACTCCCATCTTCTGTCAAATTTCGAAGTAGAAGAATGTAGAGGGAGCCACGTGAGAATATTTTTCTGTTATCGGTTGAGAAATGACGCATGATGATTTACGTGAGAGATATATTGGTATATAGTAATTCCAGGGAAGGGTAGAAACTTTGTGACATGCGTAAAAAAATTCCTATAGAGTGCAGCACTGAGCGATAATAGCACCTACTGGAAGTATACTTTCAGTATAGGAAAGTGATAACTTTCATTTTGTTTTACAATGTCTTGTAATTATTATTTTTATATGAATTTTTCCCCGTTTCTAAAAAGGGCAGTTCCCTCTTGCGTTTAAAACCATTTTGATTTTCATTGTGCCTGTTAATGATAAATAGAAAGTCCATTATGTGTATAGTGGTGGTGAAAATAAACTATTGTACAATAAGTGTACTCACATACTAGTGAATACTATTTAGGTGATTCTTTTTGTATAAGCTGTATATATTTTTGCCCAGACACAGATGGTGATAAAAAAGCAAACACTGTATTACTTCCTATAACTTAGTCATTGAATTTCTTAAATCTTTAACTTTCTTATTTGTATTTATAACATCCTAACAAAAATGATTAAACGTGTTTCTATGATTAGGAGTAAAGATCAGGCTTAATCACTGATTAATCACCTTGTCACAAATCATGTCGCCACATTTGGACATGCTCTATCTAGTGACTGTCAATCTTTACAATTAACATGCAGTATAGTTTCCATTGCTGTCATGTCTAAAGAACACCACTCCTTCCTGCATGCATTTCATATTCAACCTAGTGTACTAAGACAGTAGTTTACAAATACAAGTTTTAACATTCTGATCACACAGAAATCCAAAGACTCTGAGTCTGGCAACATGAGGTTCAAACGCGTTGAATGGGAGGTATTATTGGAAGCATTACCGTGGTAAACCAGTATTGACCATCTTATCCACCTGGCTGTGCCAGGCCAATCTTGTTCATAATTGTGGTAATTTTATAAATGTTTGTATTTGCAGAAATTTTTGACTTTGTAACCATAGAATTTTTGTACAATGCTACCCAAGGGCTATCTCTGCAAAGCTGCTCCTAATTTTCAATTAGCAGACCACAGGGTAGGCGGCTAATGAACAGGACCTCCTGCCAATCCGTGGGATGTTATTTTCTGATCAAACAGTACTGTGGTGGGTCAGTGAACTTTAAACGCAAAAATTCGTGATTCAATTATCTGCACCAGATGCACCACTTACGCTCCATTTCTTAGCTTTTCATCAAAGAAAAACCGTTTGAAAGCATTCTATTGTTACTTCCAGTTTTTGCTAAGCTATTTCCTATATTCAAATTCGAATTTCCTAATTGAAATTAAGAATATACCAGTATTATCAATCAAACTAAACCTAACATGGTATTTGAATTTACAATGCAAAAATCAGGGGTTCGATTCTTCTCAACGGACGCAACAGATAGCCTGATGTGGTTTTACTATAAGAAAAACGCAGACATACAAACCTAACATGGCTTCTAAACGTTGCTAAACCTAACATTGTCGTTAATAAGGCTTATTCTTAACATAGTTGTTGAGAAGTAATGTTGAAATATTCGAAATTCAACCACCACTTGTGTTAACCATTTTAGTAGTAACAGTTCTTGAAAACTTATCAGTTCATTTATCGCTTTTCTATGAGATCGAATCCTGTTACTCATCGAACTTGCTTTATAAGCCTTGGGAGCGTTAACATGTAACGATAATTCCAATTAGTCATTGGTAAAGAGCAGTTCGATAATTGACAGTGGGTGGTGTTGACTAACTGTTTTATCTCTATAGTTCATCGCTTTAAGACTAGGGACAGCTAGCGCAGATAGCCCTGTAACAGCTTTGCACAAACGAAAGGTTAAGACTAGTAGACAGTGTATTCCCACCGTAATGTGGGCCCTATTTCCACAGTCGTCTCCAAAATCGCACATTATAGCCTCCGCCCTGGTAATCTTTATAATTTATGCAGTGTTTCTCTTTCAGTTCTTACATCTGCCACTGAAGGTGGACGGAGGGTATATTTACTTCTATGTGTGTGTTTGTCAACAAGATATCTCGAAATCGGCTGAATGAATTTGGACGAAAGTCATTGTACATTTGTACTGTAGCCCAAGTTAAAAGTTATTAGTTTGTTGATGGTTAAAACCACAGCGAAGTCAAGGTAAAACAGAACCCTATTTGTTAATATGGGAACCGATTTTTCACACTGTTCTTCTATAGCTCAATCAGAATGACCTAATTCCAATAAAACTCGTTGTCCTGTCAACACAGCCCAGCATGACTCGTAATTTGAGGGTCTCGGGTTCGAATCTCCACATCAAACATGCTCGGCCTTTTAGCTGTGGGGGCACTATAATACGGTTAGTCCCATTATCTGTTAGTAAAAGAGCAGCCCAATAGTTGGCAGTGGGTAATGATGACTAGCTGTCTTTCCTCTAGTCTTACACTGCAAGATTAGGGACGGCGAGCACAGATAGCCCTCGAGTAGCTTTCCTCGAAACTCAAAAACAAACAAACCTGCGAAAATGACCTGTGTCCACTGATAATGACGAATATATGACATATTTTTTTGAGGCCCGACAATAATAACGCTGTGTAACGGAAGTATGCTCTCTAATGACTGAATCTCTAGTTTTGTTTTGATGATGAAAATGTTTTCCTGTTTTGAATGTTATTGTTTTTTTCGACGTTAATGCTTACTTAACTTTTGAAATCACATTTTTGCACACATACGTGTATGTGTAATTCTTCTAAAACTAAACAAATGTTTTAATGGTGTGTTTTTTTTGGTCGCGGCAGAATGGTTCTAAATTTTTCGAGTACAAACTTTTAGCTCAGTAGTTATTAACTTTGTTGGAGGTACTGAACCAGACCAGTGGTTCTTAACCTTGTTGGAGGTACTGAACCCCGTAAGTTTCGTACTTGCATTCACTGAACCCTTCGTAATTGGAAAAATAAAATATGATTTTTTCAAATTCAAAACTTAAGTAGATATTTTATTAGTGCACAAAATGATCCATGTATCAGTTGCACACAATATCACTGTGTTCAAAGAACGAAACCAACAAAACATGAATTGCACACAAAAACATAACTTAATGAATATTCAAAGCAAATCAATGTGACTTTTGCTGTTGCCTTTCAAAGACAAGTTAAGAAATGCGTGGCTTCACCTTGACAGGTGCCAATATCATATCATTTTCACAACAGAATCTGTTCCTTTTCTTCATTTTTATGTCTACCATCCTCGAAAAGGATTCCCGGTAAAGATAGGTTGTAACAAACGGTATGAGTATCTCAAGGGTTTTCTTAACAATAAGAGGGTACGTTATGATTTGGTGACACCAAAACGTTGTTGTTCTGAAAAGTTGCTGTTGAACCTGGCTCTGCTGAAGTTCAGTGATTTCGTCAAGGTATTCATCATTGACATCTGTTGTCACAACACAAAACGTGAACGGCTGTCTCACCCATGCTGGATATGACTCTGGTGGGGAAGTATCCCTCAAGAGACTTTGCGAGCCCATCTAAGTACATGGCAATTGTTTGCTTCAGTTCCACGGGTACAGAAATATCTCCGATTTCAGACACAAAAACACGTTCTGATTTTGCTCGACATAGTTAGTATGAAGGGATTGAAAATTAGGAAAAAATCACAAATGATGCACGATTACTACAGTCACAAGTCGACTGCTAAGCGCACGACGTTCCTTGCAGCACAGATATTAAAGCCAAGTGACGTGACGTGATCAGCCGTAGCCAATGATGGACAAGTGGATCATGACGTCACGAGTGATACAAGTGGGGTGAACAGTCTTGACCTCCGGCGAACACCTGAGACCCACTCACCCGAACCCCTGGGGTTCGATTGAACCCAGGTTAAGATCCACAGTTTCAGCTCATAGCTCCGTCGTCTCTTGACCTATTCGAGATATATTTACAGTTTTGGGGTCAGGAGGTCAAGCCCTTTTAACTGATGTATTTGAACACGTTCAAGGTCTCGTAAATTAATTTTCTCTAATCTTGCCTGAAAGAATTTCAAATGGCGCAGCTTGTAAAGATTCCTTTTTGTTTATTATTAGGTCTACATCCCTATACTGAAGTACTCGAATAGCTCTTTAAGAGGAAAATTTATAAGCAACAGTAAACATTAACACAACTCTACTTCTGAATAATTTTGGAATTTTCAAATCAAATTCCTTAGAAGACTGATTCCATGCATGAGTTATCATCAAATGAAAAATCGTTCGAACATCGAAAAAACGCAGGATAGATTTTCTTACGTCTACCATGTCTTCGTATAAACGTATTCATACGCAAATTTTCAGTTTGCCACCACACTAATTTCAATATTTATTTGAATAAGTCATTCGTATTATTTTGATTAAATATATAAACAAAAACACACACACACGTATATATTATATATAGTATTTCATATATTAGAAGCAAACTTTCTAACAAGATGTTGACCGTTGAAAAGATCGACATAAGAACAGCTCCTCCTGGGATCGGGTGTGGCCGAGCAGGAATCTAGTACCTGACTTTAGAATCCAGCTTTGCTTCCGTAAAACACTTGTCTATCTTTCAAGCTGATTGTGATATCAACATTCGGGCTCACCATAATGAATGTTTGATCTGATCTTTCTTCGTAAGACTAATTCGATTGCTGATGAACAAACATCTTGATGGTTCAGGGCTCGTGTCCCGTAGCCGTAAAATACGCTCCGTACTTTTGGTTCGTAGGCGTAATTTAAGAATGAATGATGGTTAAATTTTACTTATTGATCAGTCTTAGAGTTTACACTTATTAGTTACCTTCCCACTGGTCTGTAAGTTCAAAAGTATTTAGAGTTATGCGTAGATGACCCTCTGTGTAGCTTTGTACAAACATTCATAGAGAAAAACATGTTTGTTTGTTTGTTTTGGTTTCGCACAAAGCTACTCGAGGGCTATCTGTGTTAGCCGTCCCTAATTTAGCAGTGTAAGACGAGAGGGAAGGCAGCTAGTCATCACCACCCACCGCCAACTCGAGCTACTCTTACCAAAGAATAGTGGGATTGATCGTTACTTAATACCGCTCCCACGGCTGGGAGGCCAAGCATGTTTTGGCGCGAAAAACAAGAACACTTGCCACTGCCTTACTTTACCATTTCGTGCCTTGTAGAATTTAATACAAGGATTTTAAATTTTCAGAGGAAAAATTTTCTACCTCTAAAACAAATAGAAAATACCCTGTTGTTATTTGTAGTTAAGCACAAAGCTACGTAATAAACTATCTGTGCTTTGCCCAACACGGGTATCGAAACCCGGTTTCTAGCGTTGTAAATCCAAATATCATTCTGCCACTGGAAGGGGGTAGAAAATGTATACTTTTCTGATTCTTTCTCTAGACCGTATTGTAATTCTTAAAACAGCAAAATTAAACTTTATTTCAATGCATGGACATTCTGCGCATGGTTATCACGAAATTGATCTGTGGACATTCGCTCTAACAGAATTACCATTATTGTATTATCTCGAGTGTTTTTCTGGTTTCAACTTCAAATGAATGAATGTTTGTTTGGGTCGATTTCGTGTAAAGACTGTTCAAGGACTATTTGCATTAGTTGTCCCGGACTTAGAAGTTATAGCTCAGAGGATCTAGCCACCTGCTGCCATCTGGTGGGCTACTCTTGACTTCCACGTAACACTTCCTCATGGAAAAGTGTTTGGTGATGGGATCACAACCCACGGGGTCTAAGCGACTGCAAACATCGTGGAGCAGTTTTGGAGTTTTTCTTTTTATTTTATTCATTTCATGGAACTGCACGCGAGGGACCATTCGAACATAGCCGTTGCTAATTTTCAACTGATAGATGAGATAAAAAAAGGCAAATAGTCGGCATAATCATCCGCCAATCCGTAGGCTACTATTAGCTGATCGAAGAATGAAATTTGTCTGTTACTTCTATAACACACCTTCAGCCCCAAAATACGGAACACATTTTTGCGGTTTTGTAAAGGACAACATAGAAACTAGGCCATCACGTGAACACGAGGTGTGTATTGAAGAAAATGACGGCAAAAGTTACGAAACAGAGATTCTATAACACTTAATGTTAATGTATTGCCTCTCGTTTTACTATAAAAACAAAATTACTTGTAGTATTTTCACAGAAAACGATCAGTATACCAAAAACGTGTTTTGTAAGAATCGTACGGGAAAATCTTTGAAAAATGACATAGCTTGCCTTTTGGAAATGGTATGTGATGATTATATTATTACATAAACAACGTTGGCTTGTTTTGAAATTCGCGCAAAGCTACACGATGGCTAGCTGCGTTAGCCATCCCTAATGTAACAGTGTAAGACTAGAGGGAAGGCAGCTACTTATCACCACCCAACTTTTGGGCTACTCTTTTACCAACGAATAGTGGGATTGAACATTATAACGCCCCCACGACTGAAAGGGCGAGCATCTTTGGTGCGACCGGGATTCGAACCCGTGATCCTCGGATTACGAATCGAGAGCCTTAACCACCTGGTTATGTCGGGCTTATACGTTGGTTCATGTGCTAAGCTGTTGGTCAAAAGTTCCAAGATTCAGTCTACGATTTGCTTCTGAACACACACTGCACTGTGCTCTGTAGGCATTATAATTAAACCTTGTTATTCGGTTAAGAGTCGCCGTATGTTTGTGGAAGGGTTCTAATTATTCGTTGACCTTTATTATGGCTGAACTTTAGATGTTTTAGACCACGCCGTGTAGTACACGTTGGAAATACAAAGTTTTATTAGTTTATTATCATTATAGCTAATTGTAAGACAGACCCTCCACAATAGCACACCAGTATGTATGCGGACTTACAACGTAAGAAATGGGGTTTCGATATCCGTGGTGGACAGAGCACAGTGGTCCATTGTGTAGTTTTGTGGTTAATTACAAACAAGAAGAAGAAAAGACATAAACACGTTTCTTTTGTTCTCCAAAACTACGTTTTTAACATTCTATATCAGACATAAAAAGAACAGTAGAACACAATATATTATTATTGCTTTTGACTGAGAGAAAGTTATTGCATGAAGAAATAGAAACGTTTATAACTCAGTAAAATATTACGAAGATGTATTTATTTTATTGGACGGGATACAATCGATAGATACCGATATTTCTAAGTTTTCTTACTGATTCAAAGCGAATGTATACGAATAACTTTAAGAGCTGTCAACCTTGTAAGGAATATATTCTGATGGTAAAACTTAAATTAGTTTTTCATAGCTGACAAAGAAAATCTTTCGACAAAAAATAACATTTTACACGACAATTTCACCAACATCCTCGTTATAAATTCCAACTCGCTGCTCAATTATGAAAAATATGCAATTTAAAAAAGTACGCATTCCGTTCTTTCGTTGTCGTGACGAATACAGAATTCACTGGTGAGGAATACACTTTATAGTTCCTGGGCAGAAATTAAAACGAACGAAAAGTCTGTCAACTCCAACAAAAGCTGCTGATAACTCTGGAATCAAGGAAACTAGGCTCGTTAGGTCAACCACTAATATTAAAAAAATGTTTATAATAAATGTTCGAGAAACTGTGTCTGTTATATCCAGTGCCCGGCTAGGCCTTTCGTATAATACCATTGCGATGATATTTATATTATCAAATTGTTTGAACAACCGCTATTTTTTGCGTAAAGTATCAAGTTTCCATTATTGCACATCGAAATAGGGTAAAGATGCTTTAATACTGCATTATTTATCTATTTTAACATGTATTATTAACCATTATTTTATTCAATCATTGGTTGTTCATGCTATTTGATAATATCTGTAGTATTTCTTCGGCACTGGATGTGGCAGATACAGCGTGTCGAACATGTTATTATAAACTATTTTCTTTTCATTATTAGTGTGGTTAACGTCTTACCTATGTATGTATATATATATGAAACACACGTGTGTCATGTCACGCAACTTGATTTCTCAAATAGGAGTAGTCATAAAAGCCAAAATGAGTTTATTAAGATAGAACAGTTCAGTTGCTGTTTGCCAATTACGATTTTAGTGACGGGATGCAAAGGAGCCGTGAAAGAGTTTCGTGAAGCCTTATAAGAGTAGTGAATGTTGATATAATATGCCTAAAGTAAAGGCGAAGTGTAGGATCACCTAACCTAGAGCCACGGGCGTACAATTTACAATGAAAGTAAAAATATCGACTCAATTTCAAGCTTAAGTCGTTTCTGAATTAAGCTATTTTCTGTTATATCACCGTCGTTCTTAACATAAAACTAACTTTTTTAACCAGCAAAACTCTAAAGTAAGAAATCATTTTTTCCAGTTTTGTTATCTATACATTTCAGTACGTAAACTAACAACAATATTATGTTATACTTTTGTCGCTAAGTAACGACTTAAAAGTCATTATTGGAACGCAGCGTTATTAAAACGCACAATTTCTGTATATTAGAAATTGTTAATTTAACTGATTTTTACCGATAGTTTTCTATGAATACGTCATGAATTCTTTTCATGAATGATCACAATTTTGATTGGTTCATAAAGGAACTGACCGAACTTTGACTGCCTTCACCACACTTTCCCTCTCTCTTAATTTTATAAAATATATTTATCTCAGATATGAAATGTGGGTATACTACGGGGGCGTGGGTGCTACTAACCTCGTTATTTTTGACGGGCTAAAATTCGTCTTCACTTTGACTCAGAGGTTTGTGGAAGTAATAATTAAAATAGTTTTCTACGTTTTGTTATTGTGTTTGTTTAGAATTTCGCACAAATCTACACTAGTGTTATCTGCGCTAGCCGTCCCTAGTTAAGAAGTGGTTTGGTTTGTTTTGAATTTCGCGCAAAGCTACACTAGGGCTATCTGCGCTAGCCGCCCCTAATTTAGCAATGTAAGACTAGAGGGAAGACAGCTAGTCATCACCACCTACCGCTAACTCTTGGGCTACACTTTTAACAACGAATAGTGGGATTGACCGTAACATTATAACGCCTCCACGGCTGAAAGGAAGAGCATATTTGGTGTGACGTGCATTCCAACCCACGGCCCTAGGATTACGAGCCAAGTGTCTTAACGGGACGTTAAGAAGTGAAAGACTAGAGGAAAATCAGCTGGTCATCACTATCCACCGCGAACTATTAGGCTTCGCTTTTACCAATGAATAGTGGTATTGATCGAAAAATAACAACGCCCCAATGGCTGAATGGGCGAGTATGTTTGGTGGAACTGGGATTCAAACTCGCAATCCTCAGATTGCTAATTGAACTTTATTATTATGATGATTGGCAGAGTCTTATTGTTGTGATAATTAAAGTATTTTTTAACTTTGTGATTATGAGAATGACCATCGAAGTTCCGTCAAGTGCAGATCCAGTAGATGGGGAGTCCTGGAGGTCCGAACCCTCATTTTTTTATAATTACAAAGTAAACAATAAAACATTAAACAAAAAATAAAGAAAATCGTTAAGATTCAAGTGGTAGTTGTCACTTATAGAAGCCCCCCAGTGACTCAGCGGTATGTCTGGACTTACACGCTAAAATCCGGGTTTCGATACCCGCGGTGGGCACAGCACAGATAGCCCATTGTGTAGCTTTGTGCTTAATTCAAAACAACAACAACACTAATAGAAATGGGTCCTGGACTTTCTGTAACATGTTAAATACTCTGTTTCACCTAGGATTATGACTCATTTCAAACCCAACATAGCCCTTTGAAGGCGACCTTTTCATGGCGAGGGTATCAAACATTGCATCCTTCTATCTAGCACCCACTTGAACAGGATCTTGACTCCAAAAGTCAATTCCACAATTGAATGTTTTCGGTTCTGAAATGAAGAAAGTGTTTTTTTAGGACTATCGGCTGTGTACACCGAGGGGAATCGATCCCCTGACTTTATTAGCATTGTAAACCCGAGAATTTAGCGCTGTATCAGCGGGCGACCAAATGAAAGAAAATACACTTTTGATGATAGCAGAATTTATCGGTCATGCGAATTTCGCTAAAAGTGACCGAGAAAAATAAATGAAAAAGGTGTCAGGTATTTGGACTTAAATTTCAAATTTAATAAAATATCCAGCTCCTCAGAGATGGACAAGCACCCCTTCCAGTTTCTCCCCTATCAATTCATTTATACCCCCCTTTTGAAAATATTGGATCTATCCTGCTTATTGTTGCAATAATTTAGGGAGTTTTCCGTAATGTTTGGAAATTTTAGTGCATACTGGAAGAATTTACACATTTTGATAAAAATAATTAGAAAAACGATCTTTACACTTCATATACATATATATGAATATTTATTTTAACCAACGTTTCGCCGTTTCACCTTCCTTAGAGTTAATATAGACAATTGATTGATAGTAGAATATTCGTTACATTCTGTTCATTTCTGTTTCCTGTACTTTGTTATTATAACATGTGTGGTGAAGTATTACTGTTGCTATGACAACTCGTGTTTCTCAACATTCTGTTTCCTGTCCTTTGTTATTATAACATGTGTGGTGAAGTATTACTGTTGCTATGACAACTCGTGTTTCTCAACATTCTGTTTCCTGTCCTTTGTTATTATAACATGTGTGGCGAAGTATTACTGTTGCTATGACAACTCGTGTTTCTCAACATTCTGTTTCCTGTCCTTTGTTATTATAACATGTGTGGCGAAGTATTACTGTTGCTATGACAACTCGTGTTTCTCAACATTCTGTTCATTTCCGTTTTCTGTACTTTGTTGTTATAACATGTGGTGAAGTGTTACTGTTGCTATGACAACTCGTGTTTCTCAACATTCTGTTCATTTCCGTTTTCTGTACTTTGTTGTTATAACATGTGGTGAAGTGTTACTGTTGCTATGACAACTCGTGTTTCTCAACATTCTGTTCATTTCCGTTTTCTGTACTTTGTTGTAAATACATGTGGCGAAGTATTACTGTTGCTATGACAACTCGTGTTTCTCAACATTCTGTTCATTTCCGTTTTCTGTACTTTGTTGTTATAACATGTGATGAAGTGTTATTGTTGCTATGACAACTCGTGTTTCTCAACATTCTGTTCATTTCCGTTTTCTGTACTTTGTTATTATAACATGTGTGGTGAAGTATTACTGTTGCTATAACAACTCGTGTTTCTCACCGTACTCTTTCTATTCTTTCTTCTGTCATTACGTTCACAAATTTAAAGCAAAAATCAAATTTGATTGCTTTACTCAGTCTAGTACCTTGAATAATCAGCTTTTATTCTAATGTAATGGACCGATTCAGTTCGGTAAAAAAACAAACACATATTTAATGTAAATGACTATTAATTATTACGGATCTTGAAATAAACTTTTCTATCGAAGTTAAACATATTATAGTCTGGTTGATAATAGACACGATGCTAACGTTGTCGACAACTGATTTCTGCTACGTTCATTTCAACATTCTCACGAATTCATTTTAAAATGTACATATCTGACATATCGGACTGAGATGCTAATATTTGGACAAACGTAACTGTTCGCTAACATTACACTGAAATAAAGTAATATTATACATCGTATCAGTTGGAAATGGGAAATTATTGAGCAGAGTGTCCTCTGTTGGCATTTTAAGAATTATTCCAGTCGTTGTTTGACCCGATTACAGAAGTGGTTCCTTTTCTCCAGGTTCCTGTAAAAACATTAGGAAGTGTTAAAGTATAAATCAAACAGAAAGCTTCTTTGGGTGTTGTAACATAATAACAAACTACTGTTGAAACGTTAGCTGATGGCCGAAAGTGTCGTTCAGAATCTATGTTTATTTCATGTTCTAGCCTAAAGCAGAAATAGTAGTCCTACGAACGCGTGGAGGCACACAAGACACGGTCCTTTATCAGACTCGATTGTCTGTCTACCAGAGTTTGATTCATAATGTCATAACTCTCTGCTCTTGTTCCGTGACAATACCAAAAGCTCCCTTGTGAGCTATAATAAATAGAAATATGATTCGAGGGACAGCTACACCCTGAATAATTGATAAATGAACAATATTTGTAAGGACAATTGTAAAGATACACTGTTGTTTATTTTTTCCAGACAAAAACAGGCGGATACGGTCTATTTAAACAAATATATTCAAAAATTACACTTCTCTATAATTCAGGTACACCCCACCAGGTTCTTCATCAGTAAGTCAGAGGGCTTATAATGCTAAAATTCGGAGTTCAAGACCCGTATTGGGAATAGCACAGACCACTATATAGCTTTGCATTTAAACTACAATGAAAAGAAACTGTAGGTCCGCTTAATTTTGTTGGTAAACATTCATTAATTTTACGTGCTGTTGTTGTTGTTGTTGTTTTGAATTAAGCACAAAGCTACACAATGAGCTATCTGTGCTCTGCCCACCACGGGTATCGAAACCCGGATTTTAGCGTGTAAATCCGCAGACATACCGCTGAGCCACTGGGGTGCTACGTGCTGTTAGCTGCTTATGGTTGTGAATGATTGGTTAACTTGAAAGTTACTGGACTGAACTTAAAATAAACTTCTCACTACGTCTAAGGAAGGCCGCGCGTTATCAAGCGTGTGCTTAGACGACGTGTTTAGTCAGTTAGTAACACGATCGAAAAAGTTACAGTTCCAATACGGAAGAACCTATTTTTGGTGCACCGTATTTCAACTATATATCTTTAGAAGTACACCTGTTTGATGTATTTTTGCACTAAAATAAACCAGGTTATCTGCGCCCTGCTCACTTCGGGAAATCGAGCCACAGACTAATGCTGTCCGACTGAGAAGCCATCTTTAGATGTAAGGATTAGGTGTTTCGTAAATGTTTCTAGACGCAACTTCATTTTGGGATAAGTTATTTTTATACTTAATAAATAAACTGGATATTTAGTAGCCTAAAATTATACATTTCAATTATAAAGTTTCAGTTCTGAGGGCGTTATAATGTTCTGGCCAATCCTACTATTCGTCGGTAAAAGAGTAGCCCAAGCGTTGGCGGTGGGTGGTGATGAATAGATGCCTTTTCTGTAGCATTACACAGCAAAATAAGGGAGAGTAAACGCAGATTGCTCTCGTGTAGCTTTGCGCAAAATTAAAAAACAAACAAACAATTTCAATAAAAATGATTTATTTACGTAAACTTACATATGACGTTTTGTGAAAATTCTGTTCGTCATGAATACATATGGATATCATTTTGGGATTCAGCGTACAGAAATTACTGTAAAACACGTAAAGTGGCAGGACAATAAGTTTGTTTTTTTGTTTTTTGAATTTCGCGCAAAGCTACTCGAGGGCTATCTGCGCTAGCCGTCCCTAATTTAGTAGTGTAAGACTAGATGGAAGGCAGCTAGTCATCACCATCCACCGCTAACTCTTGGGCTACTTTCTTAACAACGAATAACGGGAGAGATCGTAACATTATAACGCCCCCATGGCTGAAAGGGCGAGCATGTTTGGTGCGACGGGGATGCAGGACAATAAGAAAACCATCGCAAGCAATGTTACCAAATGCGTTTTTCTTGTTGGGGAAATAACTTGGTGTTGGATTTTATAGTTAACAAGTAATTTTCGAAATATCTGCTGAGATTGAAGAGTCACGTTTTAATATTACGAGCTCTGCCTTTGAAAATACGTAAACACGTTAAGTAAAATAGGTCCAACTTATGGCATCAATTAGTCACTGGTGAACTGTTAAATTAACTCGTATTTCGAAACAATATTAAAATATATATCGACATTAGTGACAGTTATTCTTGAATAACAACTAAATGTATGTCATAGCAATAAGTTATAACTTTTGTTAAGACATCAGTTGCTGAGCTAACGTTTCTGCTAAAATGGGGGTCCATTGATAATTTTATTGTAAGTAAAATTACGTGAGATGTAGGCCCACAAATATTATAAGCCCCTGGGTCCACACAAGCTTAAATCCGCTACTGAGTATGAGTTAGAGAAATATTTACATGTTGGTTCCCAAGTCTATTTGGACGACACTTTCCAGGATCCCACTAGTCATTCTACAATTACGTTCTGTTTCAACCCGTGAGTGTCCCTTTAAAAAGAAATCAAAGCACACGACTCACTGGTGGGGCGTGAAGGTGTTAAATCGAAACTGCAGCGCCATCTAGTAACTAATATATATAATAAATAATTTAGATATTTTTACATTACTTTTATTCCGTTAAAAAAGTACTTAAAACAAATAAACACAATGCTTCAAAACCCGATGTGATACATAACTAACCATCATGTTTAATTTGTTTCATGTACTTTTGCCTCAATAATCTAAAATTGCTTAGTTTAAAAAACAAATTAACTCACAAATATCCTACTTTATTCAGAAATGAAAACAGGAAGTTTTACAACTATCTTTTTTAAAACGTAGTTTAATTGACTGCTCCAGACGGCTTAGGTTTAAGAACTAGTAGGCAAAAGACGTAATATTTATTGAACTGCCTTTCACTCAACATAAAAGCAGTTTTACTTTCATCATATGATATTACTTGTTCTCACAAATATCTCAAATGGAATCTCTTTCTACCGGCTTTTTTGAGAAAATATTATCACACGGAGACTATTAAAACTTCTTGTTTATCAGTTATTTTTATCAGATGTGGCTGGAGAACGTAATTAACCAATATCAAATAAAAGGTCACATAAAAGTTAGTTTTTCATATGTATATACATAATGTATTTCTTTACATAAATTTAATGAAAATATAAGATAAAAATATAATTTATGAGCTACACAAAAATTCTGATTTTACCATTCGAAGTAATAATAGGTAATTATTCATGGGGAGGGGTTGACTTACGAAGTTTGGATGTCAGGCGTGACAAAATAAATCCAAAAGGGTGCCATCTTGTAACAGATTTTCAAACCAATTATTAAATCAGGGTCAACATTTTTTGACATTTTAAACCATATTCTCACGTTATATATCAGGACACGATAGACAATTAAGTAATTTACAGTAAGGTTCTGTATTTACATTTCACACTTCTATCCGGATATGCAGTAGAGATATCAACTGTCTTAAAGTAAAATAACCCTATAGTTGTTTGTTTATTATGTTATTAAGCACAAAGCTTCACAAAAAGCGAACTGCCCACCACAGATATCAAAACCCAGTTGCTAGCAGCATAAGTCCGCAGTCATACCAATATGCCACTGGTGGGCAGCTCTCTAGGTTTGAAGTACCTTTGTCCATTACTTATTTCCCACAAGTCTCTAGATGTGTACTACAACTATTCAGTACTTCACTTCACCTCCTACAACTAACTAGATGTGTAAAAGTTGTTTAAAACTTAATTACTTCCCACAACTATCTAGATGTGTACTACAGTTTTCCATTCTGTCTTGATGTGTACTACAGTTGTTTAATACTTTATTACCTCCCACAACTGTCTAGATTTGTACTACAGATGTTTGATACTTTATTACCTCCCACAACTATCTAGATGTGTACTACATATGTTTATTACTTTATTACCTCTGTTACGTATTTTTATGTTTTATGTTCTTCGTAGACTAAACGCAACAGAAAAACACAGATAACAGCTTGTATAATTTATTACACCAAACTATTAACAAATATAACAGATATAACATAAATTATATAATAACAGCGACAGATATTAAGTTACAACATTCGAAATTAATTACAAAACAAAATAATTCTAGTTTCAAACTTCAAAATTAATCACAATACAAAATGGTACTGGCCTGTATCTAATATAATGATCTAAAATGAAAGTCTCAAATTCCAGTCTAGGGTGTGAATTTGGTCCCACGAAGAAATTCCGAAGCTTAAATGAAGAAGTTCAGAAACAGTTCACAGTTCAATAAATTCGCCGACTCTCAGCACAAGCAGTAATTCAGATGAATCGTAGAGATTGACGAAATAAAATCACAGCTTCCGTAGATCTAACTTTAGTCACAAATCCAAGTTGAATAATCACAGCAAACACTTAATCTTTCTCAAATAACTGACTCTCTTCTTTTGAAATAAAACTAATGTCTGACTCCTTTTTCCTTTCTTCGAATAAAAACTGATGAATCTCTCGCATCTTCGTCTGTTTATATATTGTAGGCCTAGACCCCTCGAATAGCCGCGAAATTTCTACAGATCTCCAGAGCAATCCGCGCATGTCCGTTCTTGCACGAGACTAAACGTCTAGACACGAAGTCGCCAGCACTTTATTTACAAACATGATTGGTCTACTTAATTCAAGAAAATTCTAAATGTTACCCTAAGTGAATAACAACATATTTTATTAGTTTAAACTTCGAAACAATAATATAAATATGGAAACATAGATAATAGAAAAGAAAATACAAACACAACACGACATGTTGTCGTTTACAAAATATTTACACGACATTTACATAACAACCTCCCACAACTATCTAGACGTGTACTACAGTTGTTTAATACTTTATTACCTCCCACAACTATTTAAATTTAAACTGCTTTTTTGTCAAACTTTAACCTCAACAATTATTATATCCGTCCAGATGTTTGTTTGATTCTTTGTTGTTATTTTTTTTAATTTCTCGCAAAGCTACACGAGGGCTCTGTTTGCACTTTTAGCTGTTTAAAACTTTCGGTCACACTGCATACTGGGAGAGCACATACGTGACATTTCGAGTATTATGCCGCCTCGATATACGATGACGTACTTTCAGATATGAAAGTCTTCAACCACATTTTATTCAACTATATACTGATACCGAAAATACACAGTACTGTGTCACTGACGGAGAAATCTGAACTGAATGATATTGGATCGTTATGTGGAATCATTAACACACGGTGTTGTATCACTGATGGGAAATCATAAACACAGAACGTTCTATCATTTATGGACGTTGATGATTGACGGGGGAAAGAATAGAAAAACATAGTCTTTAAAGATAGTTACAAAAGGACACTATAGGTAGCGTTATAAAGGATCGCACAATATTTATTGTTTTTTCTTAATAAATATAAGGAAAAGTTAGACAAATTCTTGGTTTGAACTCCATCATAATTATTATTTTGCCTTCTCGTTAAATTTACAAATAAATAATAACATTCCGAATTGAGTTATTAATTAATATGTTACACCTTGTATCATAGATTTGTTTGTTTTTTAATTTCGTGCAAAGCTACTCGAGGGCTATCTCTGCTAACCGTCTCTAATTTGGCAGTGTAAGAGTAGAGGAAAGGCAGCTAGTTATCACCACCCACCGCCAACTGTTGGGCTACTCTTTTACCAACGAATAGTGGGATTGACCGTCACGTTATAACGTCCCCACGGCTGAAAGGACGAGCATGTATCGTTGGTTGGATGCTCTGATAATTTTACACCGTTCTTAGTTTAGGGAAATCTAAATAGTGAAGCAATACTGAATGTAGCTTTAAACTGTTAAAATATTCTTGGAAAATCTTGATGTATAGGACATTTAGACGAAGATATCTTTGTTCGGGACTGCTTCAGCTCACAGAATGTTGGATCCAAAAATATTAGCTGTGCATTGTTAGAAGGTTCTTGGGAAATCTAAATGCATAAGCAGGGCCGGATTAAGGGCAACCGATGCCCAAAGCACAGCCCAACAATGGTTCCTCTCCATTGTTTAACTGATAAGACATTACGACTCAATAATTGCTGAAAGTGAAAGGTTTGAAACTTTATATTCCTTCTTCAGTTTTCTTCCAGGTCAGACCCCACAACTATATTAAATAAAAACTTATTTTGTTTTATTTATTTAACAGATTCAGCATGGATCAAAGTCAAACAATGACTGAGGCCTTTTATTCAGAAATGATGAGGGACATCACTTGTTTGATCAATGATAACAAAAAATAATTATTTTTATTGTATATTTGTTTTCACTCTGAGTTAACTATTCTCACTTTGATGTTAACACAAACGAAAATTTACTCAAAACCTTTATTTAAAAAAATCTCACTTTGGTGTTAACAATTTCTCACTTTGAACTCAATACCCTGTAAGCAAATTATTTACTTATACCTTAATATTTATTTAAATTTTAAAAAGTTTTCTTCTGGATTTTTTAATCGCAAAGTCTTTGATCAAGTCATCAAAACTAATTTGGCGTAACAAATCTCCCTCTATACATAACAGACACAAGGCATCCAGCCTGTCTTGTCCCATAGGTGTTCTGTTGGGATTTTTAATATGCTTGAGTTGAGAAAATGAACGCTTAGCCGTGCAAATTGTGACCATTAATGTTAAAAATATACGCAATGTCTACGATTAGAAACGCGCACTCAATTTTGTCTTCTGAAATTATTTTATAAAGATCAGCATGACTGAATCTGGTTTTTACAATTTTTGTTTCACTAAACTTATGGCGTACATATGAGTGAAACTGCTGAAGCTTGACAGAAAGATTAGTGTCCACGTCCTCTGGGTGAGGATCACTAGACAGATTAGTGTCCACGTCCTCTAGGTGAGGATCATTAGACAGATTAGTGTCCACGTCCTCTGTGTGAGGATCACTAGACATTTTAGTGTCCACGTCCTCTGGGTGAGGATCACTAGACAGATTAGTGTCCACGTCCTTTGGGTGAGGATCACTAGACAGATTAGTGTCCAAGTCCTCTGGGTAAGGATCACTTAGCTTTTGGTAACATTGAGAGTACTTTGCAGTGTGAGAAGATGAAGTGACGTCACTTGGCTCATCACTTAGGAAAGAAAATCTGTTTGATATTTCTTTGTACACCTCTCCTCTTCTTCTCATCAGGGTTTCTAGTTTGTCAACAACTGTGTAGAAGGTGGTTATAAACGAAATTTATCTCTGGAATTCAGATCTACTTCTTGTACATATCTGTCACTGAGTACCTTCTTTCTGACATGTTTACGAGTTCAAAATGGATTGCAATCAATATTTAGTAGTATTTCCTTTGCTACTGCTTCACATCTTTCAAAGTGCATAGTTGGTCAGCTAATGACCTGCACAGATCTACACATTTTTTAGTTCACATCATCATTTTGCAGAACTTGATTTGCTTTATGAAACGTTTACAAAATCTCATCCCACATGATCAACATAAAACCAAACTATAGCTCTTGATCAAATTTGTAATAGTCTGTTTCTCTTTTAGTGTCTCCCTTTTGTGACTGGTCTTCAACTAGACATTTTTAAACTTCCAAAATTGCTCTTGTTGCTATAACACGTGTCTCTCGTCTGGTATCAGAGAAGGATTTTAACACACTTTTATTTCTGAGACAAGCTTTAAGAATTTTCCACCAGCTGGTTGAGGCTGAAAAAAAATGTATTGCAGAGAACCAACTAACTGCTACTTGACAGCAGTCAACATCACTTCGGCCCACCAGATGTAGTGAATGACAGCAGTCAACATCACTTCGGCCCACCAGATGTAGTGAATGACAGCAGTCAACATCACTTTGGTCCACTAGATGTAGTGAATGACAGCAGTCAGCATCACTTTGGTCCACTAGATGTAGTGAATGACAGCAGTCAACATCACTTCGGCCCACCAAATGTAGTGAATGGGCTGCAAAGAGCATATTTATGACAAACGTATTTAATTCTAAATCATTTGATGCATCCCCTTATAACACCCAGACATGTTAGCAGCATTGCCGTAAGACTGAGTCCTATATTTTCAAAAATTTAGTTTGCAAACTCCACATAAGTACTGCAATACCTAGTTTGCCATTTCCTCACCAGTATGGCTTTTTAGTTACAGACAGGTTAAAAATCATTCAGTAGGCTTCTCATATTTAAAATATCGAATTACAACATTTAACTGATCTATACGTGATAGATCTGGCGTCAAATCAACTGACAAGTTAAAATAACCAGAATAATCTACTTCATCAACAATAAATGCATGGACCTTCTAAACCATTGGTTCAATGAGTTCTTCATAGGTGGTTTAGGACAACTAAGAAGGATTTCCTCTAACAGAATTTCCATGTTTCGAAATGTGCCCTGTTAAAAACAGATCAAACTGGCTTATGAGTTCAAGCAAACCTAAAAAAATTCCCATTCTGCAGTGGACCAAATTTTTCATCTGTTCCTAGAAAAGCCAGGCCATGTTCAGCTAATGTACAAATAACAGCTATTACACACTCCCAAACATGTACACATAATTGCACTTTTCTTTAATTTGCTTTTCCACTTGTGAAAGTCTGGCAAGATTTGCCAGATGGCCCATTGTGGTGTTGACAGTCAGTGGGTTCACAAGCAATCCAATAAGCCACATCATCAGCAGAGAAACTGAGCCACAATCCTGGATCTATTGCTTTAGTTTCTTCATCTTTTGCAGACTTACCATAGTTCAGTAGATTTTCATTTTCAACAATTATTTCAACTTTAGACTTTCTTGTGGAGCAACTTGCAGCAATATTAACACTATAGATATCAGGAGAATTTACAGCCAAAGTGCGATCAGTTGTGAGACTTGTGCCAGTTGAGCCAGCCTGTGACATCTCAACGTCATCATGATGTTCTGACCTTAAAGTGGACAAAACGGTACCTGTAGGTGTGGAGCTTGGTTCAATTTCAATCTTGTCAGAATCAGATGAAGTACAAGTGACATCTGATGGCGGAGATGGGTTTTGATCTGGAAGATCATGTTGTGTAAGTTGAGTGAAAACATTAGTCAGCTTTCCAGTCTTGACCA
Source organism: Carcinoscorpius rotundicauda (assembly GCA_011833715.1). NCBI lineage: Eukaryota > Metazoa > Arthropoda > Merostomata > Xiphosura > Limulidae > Carcinoscorpius > Carcinoscorpius rotundicauda. Next base: position 167,493,092 of record CM022392.1, on the reverse strand, counting down.
CTGAATCCAAAGTATTTTGTTGGTCCTTTTTGCTAGTTTTCTCTTTTGTGCACAACTTAATTGAACATGTTTCATCTTGCAGTTTGAAAAAATACAGAAACAAAATTTTTTAAAACTCAAAAGAATATGGATCATATATAGTTATAATGATAAGAAAAACACTGAATATCATTAATAAAAACGTTGGTAAGACAGTCAAACATACTAAACTCTAGGTCTGCATTTAGACAAAGATTGTCAGAAAGTTATTCTAGAACCTGGGTCTATCAGCAAATAAACATGAATTCATAAATACCTTTATTGATTTGCTGCATTCTGATTGATTGAAAACCATTCGTGACTGGCTTCAATCCATTTTAGAAGAATTAGTTTTCAGTTATTGCAAAAGTTTCATTGAGGTTGTTGCTAAGATAGCTGTATGAAAGAAGCAATGTTAATGGTAATATACAAATCAATTGTGAGCCAAAAATTATTCCTGAACAATTAGTGATCAACAATACATACTGTAGTAACCTATATACACAGTGATCATTCTGTACTGATACACATACATAACATATAATCAATTGTAAACTGTACTGTACATTGAACTACTAAATACTGGGTTAGGCCTAGACTAGAGTACCTTAATCCTAATCATATATCTAAAGAATAAGTCGTAACCTCAACATAGAGCTGTTTTGACTTTATATGAGCCAACAAGCCATACATCAACAAAATAGGCATTTGTCTGAAACTTTATATGCATACCTGGATGCAAATGCAAATTCAAAACGACGGCCTTAAATTGGGAATAGTCCACTTCATTATTCCAGACTAGAGAAGCATTTCTAGTGTACTTACACTAAACTAGTTACAGTATTTAGGCCTAACGTTATTGTCCTCAGTTTTCAGATAACAACGCTGACGTTAGGCCTAATACCAATTCATTGCAATTGAGACCACTAACGTTAAGCCTAGTACTCAGTACTAACCTTGCTCACATAAACTTGTTCAATTCAAGCACTTGTTCAGACAATCCCAAATTCATTTTGTTGATTTGTCGGTTCTTTACAGTATCTGTGTATAACCACAGTGCTATATAACTGTATTACTACTAGTAGTATAGTGTGTACATAACAACGTTAAGAATCATATTATCATACATGTGGAAATCTTACTCAATTTAACCTAAAAAATCGAATTATCGCCTTTTGACTGCTCTGATCAGTCAGCTGTTTTCCCAGCTTTTCAGAAATGTAATAAAACACACAGTGAACTGAATTTATAGTCGCAAAATAGTTGAATTACACCTAGAAGTTTGTCGTTATCTATGTTTCTGACTTGGATTGTTCGTTCGTCTCATAAAAATATCACCAGAGGGCCGGGCCGAGGCATTATGATGTCACGATAGGAACGTTGTTGTTGTTGTTTTGAATTAAGCACAAAGCTACACAATGGGCTATCTGTGCTCTGCCCACCACGGGTATCGAAACCCGGATTTTAGCGTGTAAGTCCGCAGACATACCGCTGAGCCACTGGGGGGCCACGATAGGAACAAGGAAGAAGTAAGGAGAATATAATTGTGATCTCTATTTTGTGCCTAAAAATGGCATATCTGACAAGATTTTGTTGGCTATTTATGAATGGGGATAAAAACAAGGGTGCCCGGTCTTAATTCACATTTAAAACAGGGCACCTTTGTATTTATCCCTCAAGGAAATCTGAGGTTCAGATCTGTTTATATTATTACATAATCACAAGGGAATATATACATGCCCAAATACTCTTATAGGTTACATATATTCTATGAACGATGGCATTGCTACAGTGAGGAACAAAATTATAAAAATATTACAAAACACACATGAATAATGCAATACCAACGTAAATAAAATTAAAACAGACGAAACAATAACCGAAATATAACGTACAAAAACAGAAGCTGAAGAAAACATAAAACTAGCCACGTCTCTGTACACATCTGTCAGCATTTTGTTTAACTTATGTTTCTGTGGTATTATGCTATTATTTTTCTGTAGATGTGACTGAATAAAGTAGTAAAAGGTAAAACAAAACAGTTCCACTGTCTATAATTTCTTATAAATAACCACAACAGAAGAAATGATTGAGAAAAATATTTCATCTTCAAGGTCAGACATCATAACATACAATCGTGTTTCACCTGAAGTTTTATCAACATTTTGTACTGCCCTTTACAGTAATCTTTAGTAAATCAATGACTTCTTACTTCAGATACATAGTTTAGTAGATTCTCGAAACTTTAGTCACTCATCAAGCCATAGAAAACGTTTTCTTAACAATGCAGACTTAAGTTGAACACGTCAAATAAAGACAATTACAAAAAAAAAATCGACTCAAGTTGAGTGTGGCAGTGAAAGAGTTGAGGGCATGAGAGCTAGGGAAAAAAAAAACTCTGTGGTGCCCTGAGCACGTGCTTATTTTGCTTAATGGTTAATCCAGGGATGTGCATAAGACATTTGGGCGAAACTATCTTTGTTAGGGACTACTTTGACTCATAGAATGTTGGGTCCAAAAACATCGCCAACTTCAGAACTCTGTCACCGATTTTAAAAAGTAGAATCCAACTAGAAATTAAAAAGTTACTCTTATGGGAACAACCCTGACTTTATATAAAAAAACATATTAACACTAACAAAGCCAAGTTTGCCCCAGAATGCACCCCTTAAACATAATCCTTGTCCAGTGTGAATCGAGTACTAGAGCCTGACTGTTATCCGATTTATTGACGGAGAGGAATGCTTTATATTTATCGATGCTAAGTGCGATCTTCTCTGCAATAAGCCCAGTTAACTGCCAATTAATGAACTCAGTTTCTATACGCCTCAAAACAAGGCGAGTTGAAGTGTCCTTTTGATTGGGTACCTGCGTCTAAAGTGAAGAATCTAAAAAAATATAATATATTAAAACCTGTCAAAGATGGAATCGTATGGGGTAACATTTCCGGCTTAGACAGTGAACATGCATTTCCAAAATTCTATGTCATTTTTGAGCGGAACGTTATACTTGCTTGACTTAAGGGAAGTAAGACGTTTATGAAAAAGTTATTAAACTGATTATATTATATTTATTAGAATAAGAACGAAAATAGACATACAAAATATACATAAGTACACAAAATCGTAATAAAATTTATTTGAAGAAAACGTCCAATTTCAACTGTTTCATTTTTTTAATTGGCTTTCTCATGCGGTTAAAATAAAATGCCAATTCTATGGTCTTTTCGTGAAGTTCATTTTTCTCTTTCATTTTTGCATACAATTTAATAGCGTTAATATAACTTAACACTTGCGATGAAGTAGGAATTTCTGTTTCCTCACTATCTTTTCCATTATGTTCATTTTTTTAATCTCTCACACTGTTACCATCTTGAGAGTCTATTATAGATTTTAAATCCATTTCATCAGTTTCTGTTGAAACATTCTTGTCAATGTTCACAGAACTTTCCACGTTCACAGAATAATCTGCCTCAATCTTCTCCGAGTTTGGATTTCACTTGAATCAGTATAACAAACAACTTCTCTCCAATCTCCGCCATTATCAAGAATAAGTCCACAGTTTCGAAAGCACTTTATTACGCATTCATCTTTTAAGTATTTGATTCAATGACTTAAAAATGTAATTCCATCTAACACGTTAGTTTTCATGGTCATTTCAGATGCTCTCTTAGAGTTGTCCATGTTTATAATAATATGCTGAAGCATCAGTTATCTGTATTTCAGTTTTATACACTGTATAGTTACATTATCTAGTGGCTGTAGAACTGATGTTGTACATGGAGGTAGAAAGACTAAACAAACATTTGAAAGTTTAAATAAATTATTAATCAAACAAAAATTTATTAATATTTCCGCCTAATGCAGTTTCAGGCTTAGACAGGTTTTCCTGCAATTAAAAAAGAAAGCTTTTTAGCTAAAGGTACAGCAGACACATCGTACTGTCTTGTATCATACACTGAGTTAAAGTCACTTGCTAATAATTATTGAAATAATGGAGGACCCTTGTTAACAGTTGCTGAAGGAAGGACAATTTTTTGTTAACAATAGTTGAAGTTACACGATATTCTCTGTTTGATTTTCACTGAAGCTAGAAAATATTTTCTGGATGCCATGAGCCATCTTCTCTGCAAGAAACTCTGTTAATTGCCAAATAGTGACTCACATTTTGTATACCTCAAAAGGAGAGTTGAAGTGTCCTTTTGAGCGGGTCCCTATGTCCAAAGTGAAGAATTGGAATTTATATCATTAGCACCCACTATGAAAGTAAGCTATTATTTCCTGGCTATAAATTAAGTTGGTGGTTAATAATGTATATTTCGTTTATATTTAGGTCTTTTTTTTAACATTAACGTCAATATCTGAAAAAAAAAATAATATTTTGTAAGATTTTAACATACGTCCTTTTAGTAACAACTTTTAGAGCCTTTTACCTAGCAATCAAACAGCCTGAGAACTTATAAAACGTTATGAAATAACGTGTAAGTCTAAATCTATGCATCCAGATTTACCAGCGTAGCATACTGTTTCCTTAGAACAACATGGTGCACACACTTCTAAACAAAAGCCCTTATTGTTTAAAAGCAAGTGTAATACATGACTGTTTGCTTAGAATAAGTCGGTAACGTAGGTATATTAGAAAGAAACGGCACTAATCATTACACAACTATATGGACTGCTACGTATGGTCAAAGCAAATCAATCTAACTCAACTGTGTGACTTCGTCACCATGGTAACATGGCTATTTTTTTTGAGCGACGTACATACGTGCACTTGCGCGAGGCAGAAGTCCACCAGTTCAAGTCACGTGGGAAACAACATAACATATGTACCGTGGCAGCTGGAAATGTAAGAACGTGGAAGGTACGTAGGAAATACCTCTGTTGTTTTGGTTTTATTAGAGTTGGTGTTAAGTGAATTTAAATAAAGTGAGCTTATAAAGTATTTAGAAGACTGCTTAATTGTGTTCAGAGCTGTGCTTGTTTCTCTATAATTAAATTCCACAGGTGATTTTCAAATGTAATGAGCTAAAATTGGTTAGCTTAAGTTACGGATAACCAACATTATTATTTTAATTTTTCAGGAGAATAATGTATTTGTACAAACAACCATAAAAATGTGTGACATTTGTAGTTAAGGTGCCCCTATTTGTGTTATGGTATTATTTTGGGGGATTATTTTATAAGTACGTTATTCATAAACCCCGCACTCTGTAGAAAACAATTAGATTCAAAACGTGTCTTAAATTTATGGTTTTCACCTAACAAAATTATACAGTCATAGATTCTTTCAAATACAAAGTGTGTTTCTCCTTTCAAAATTGTATTTTGTTTTTTAATATAATGGAAAAACAACGTTATATATATATTGTAAAAAGCATATTTGGTGTTAAAAGGTCACGTCTTTATACTATTGCTTGTATTAATTGATTCACACTGATATAAGTAGGACGTATCTTTATATTATTGCTTGTATTAACTTATTCACACTGATCTAATCAGGATGTATCTTTATATTGTTACTTCTATTGGCTGATTCACACTGATCTAATCAGGATGTATCTTTATATTGTTACTTGTATTAACTGATTCACACTGATCTAATCAGGATGTATCTTTATATTGTTACTTCTATTGGCTGATTCACACTGATCTAATCAGGATGTATCTTTATATTATTGCTTGTATTAAATGATTCACACTGATCTAAGTGGAACGTATTTTTATGCTGTTGGTTGTATTAACTGATTCACACTGATCTAATAAGGATGTATCTTCACATTATTGCTTGTATTAACTGATTTACAATGATGTAAAAAGATTATTCGGGAAATGATTAGTGCTAGCAAAGTGAATATAACAAAAGCCACTTTACTTCTTCTCAATTTTGGCCCATGCTTTCTTTTATAATGAAATCAGTTTTTATATCATATTAAATTTGATCTGAAAATAATATCATTTCTTGTATTCGAAGATAGGTGACGCTAGAGTCTTTTGTTTGGTAATCTGTTTCCGAGGGAGGTTTTACACTCAGGAAGAAAGGGTTCACGTTCTTCAACATACATCCTCATTCATCCTCTCTGTCTCTCTATCCACACACGTTGTAATATTTTTATAATTGTGGGAGTACTGTAAGGTACATATTGTTGGGTGAGGCTAAGTCTCCCCACCCCTCTTATATACTCCAACCCTTAAAATAAAGTCCAATAATGGTTTAAATTTGTGTTTAGATCAAAGCCATTTCAGCTATATGCTATGTCCACTGCAGGAACTCGAACAATTGATTTGACCCCTGTAAATGACTTACTACTGTCTCAACAGAGGACAGTAGTTTAGGAATTGGTAAATGTAGTTTTATTTTTCAACTTGAGATTACGTGTCGAACACTGTATATAACTGTGAACGTTTTACAGATGAACGACACGTGCAAGCTTCCCTGAAAAATAAATGTTTCGTCACACCGTTTGTTATGGTCTTCGTGTTTGAAACGAGCGAGTTAAACACTCACAGCGGTAGCTTTGTTAGTTTCAACACTCATTGCTAGGTTACCATCAGATTTTCGTTATACTGAACAGTACCTGGTAAATATACAGCTGTATTCGTTGTTTTGGTAGTGGATGTATACAGGCTAGATGAGCTACGAGTTATATAAATTGACCAAATATACATTTTACATAGTAGAAAATATGCTTTCACTTCAAATAAGCTGAAATACAGTGAGCACAAATGAGCTCTGAATCATTCACAGTTTGAAACCTGGTGTTTCTTTTTAACTGTGTATACCAAAATAATATTTATTAATTAATATTTGTTCATCACTTAAAACATTTACATAAGTGCAAGAGAGCCTCATTAGAAGTACTACTGGTGAGGTATTTGTAGTCTAATTTAGGCATTAGGCCTAATACTTAAATGTGTCATAAGGTTTAAAGTGGTACTGTATAGCCTCAGTAACAGTACTACTGGTGGGGTATTTGTAGTCTAATTTAGGCATTAGGCCTAACACTTAAATGTGTCATAAGGTTTAAAGTGGTACTGTATAGCCTCAGTAACAGTACTACTGGTGAGGTATTTGTAGTCTAATTTAGGCATTAGGCCTAACACTTAAATGTGTCATAAGGTTTAAAGTGGTACTGTATAGCCTCAGTAACAGTACTACTGGTGGGGTATTTGTAGTCTAATTTGAGCATTATGCCTAACACATAAATGTGACATATTGGTTAGCTAAAACACTACTTGGTAAATATATAGAAGTTAGGAATCTATTCATACCTTATTACTGTTTAGTATCGAAGATCGTGGAAACTGATCGCTTTGACTAATATCGGTTTAGTGAAATTTTACTTTTCTTTTCCTCTAGTTGTTTTTTCACACATTATATGTTTCAGATGCGTTTATAAAATCTAGTTACTACCTGAAGTGAGGCTGTGACGATTACTTTGACAAACGAATACAGTTTAAACTTAAAAAAAACACCGGTAGGTTTGTCCAGATATAGAAATAATAGTTCGAATACGAAAGTTTACCCATGATCACAGAAACAAACCTCTAAATGATAAAATATCCAATTATATTGAGCAAATAGTATGAAAGCCAGTAAAAAATTTCGGGAAGCCATTGTTGTATGATCAACAAAAATTGTAGAATGTGACTAAAATGAATTTGTCTGAAACTTTAAAATGTACGTACTTTTCACCTAAATGAAGTAAATCTATAGTCACCACATTTTAAGTAAAATGTATGCAGAAATATGAACTTATATCGTGAACAAAACTATGCATGCCCTCTAAAAGAGACTTACGTGGCATCTGTTTATTTTTCTTTATGCTTTAAGACCAAGTAAGTAATGTATATGTTAAAATGTCAAAATAATATTCACTGATTAATATCTATTCACCACGTAAAACGTTTGAAACTCTGAAACTATATCGTTAGTAATAGTAGGTCTATCCGTAGTCCAAACATTAAACTTAACACACATGTGTAACGTAAGACTTGTTACTAAGCGACGATGTGTATTGTTGAATATTACCAAAAACAAAAAAGAAGAAAGAAAGAAACCATGATAAAGTTCATGATGATGTTGCTTATCGGAAGATAAAGCTTCCAACAATATGGAAAATATTCTTAAATTTCTTTAACGGTGTTTTTTTCTGTAATTCGGGCCTTGTATTTGAACAATGCGTCACTATTACCTTAGAGGTGAATTTTACAGAAAAAAGAAAACTTTGCAGTCAAAATAACTACTCATACTGATTAATTTTGCAGGTTTACATTTTTTATAAAAAATATGTGCTAATAAATTAATCATAGAACTTGGTGCAGAAAGAGCCCTTTCCGAGCGGCAATCCCAACGTTTTAGTTTTTACGTTTGCCGCTAGGAAAAGTGCTGTGACGTAATGATTACCGAACAAACCGCCAATGTCAGCCCGTTGAATGTGAATAAACATGGCCAGTGCATACGGAGAAACATAGACGGAGTCTGTTTTGATTTAGTGTTCTGAAGGTGTGTCGAGTAGCGCCATATCAGTTAGAACCTACTCTGAACGAACCTAGAACAGTTACTTTTGACAGATCTGACAAGTTCTAGCGATGAGAACAGTTCCACGAGTGAGAGTAGCGGAACTATGAGTGATACTGATAGCGTCCAGGCCGGTTGCAAGTCGGTCATACCTCCAGTTGAAGAACGGTAAGCCTAAGTCATAACAACAAATATGGTCTGTATTATTTTACGTGCAATTTTAAGCATCTCGAAACCTGTCTGGTGTTCATAAATTATTGGTATCACAGACTGTGTTTTATTTGTCAACTAATCCTAACTAATACTCGGCCCTTCCACAATCATTGTACCGGGTATTTATGACTCGTTACAAAATGAACTTCAATTATACGTCATAATTCTGTCTATAAAATCAAACTAGATGTAGCAGTCTGAATAGTTAATTTATTTTGAAATGTTAAGTTTGAAAAATGGAATTCATCAAACTTTTCCATATTTATAAATGATACAAAAACATCTCCAGAATGATCAATCAGCTTTCAAATTTGGAATATACTCTATTTGGGATAGATTTGTCTTCTGTCTGGACTAGGAAATCAAGGTTTTACTGACTCTCAGGTGCACAAATACAAAACATGCTCATGAATGTGAAGTGTGCATGTCTAGTTACATTCTTCAAAAACTTGTACTTTTTAAATTATTATATTATACTAGTTATTTTTTATCGCTTTATTCTACACACATACCTTTACGTTTGTTCTTTTCATGATGGCAAGGAATGGCTTCAGAGAGTGGAACCTTTACGATGCAGGCTGAGATCAGTCCTCAGCTCTACACGATGAAAGATGGTGGGGACGATCCTGTCTTCTGCCGATGTTTTTTTGCAGTCTCAACCTGCCTGGCTTGAAACCCACGGAATCCAAAACTGTGGGATCCGACACAAAACATGAGCGTTCAAAGTGATCTTGACAAAGCTTTGCACGGTGTGAAGGAGTCCAGTTCTCCTATTGACCATCCGCACCCACTGTCGCTACCTTGCCGGTTCCTTCTCCTTGCACGGAAACGAAAAGAAGCTTTTGCCCGATGCCGAACCGTTTTTACAACCATAAGCAACGCAGTAAACCATGTTATCATGAAACAAACATAAAGTAGCAATGTCAAGACAAAAAATAGTCTCACAAAGTGTGTAATCCGAAAAAAGCACCGATAAATTTACATAAAACACCAGCATTGAAAGGAATAAAATTGTTGGCGCGCAACGAAGCGTGTTTGGCAACTATTACGTCATAGTTGTAAAACGTCACGGAAACAGTCGAATGACCAAAAGGAACTTCAGTTCGAGGACCCACATATTTTGTTTCATTTTTTACTCAAAAACTAAAGTGTTTCAAAATATGGCAACCACACAGGATATATACCTAACCAAAGTACAGTTTCTAAGGCAATCATTAAATTTGTTGAAAATTCACCTTTAACCAATATTTGAACAATGCATGCACTCTTTAATCACATATCACGATTTATAAAACAGTAATTTTCCAACCTACTGTGCTTTAAGAGGCAACATTATCACCATACACTTAAAATACGTTACTGTGTGTCAGTAATGATAATTCAGGTTACGGTTCATAGTCTTGATTAATATATTAACTGTACGTTCTTCAGGCTTAACTCAAAACAACACGTTCGTCTCTTGATAGGTTACACATTAGTTTACGAACTTTCATGACTACAATCAAGGATTCGATTCCCTGCGATAGTTAAAGCTTAGATAACTCATTAAGTAGCTATGTACACAAAACTAACACCTTCAAATACCGCAGGGTGTAACAATATGGAGAACAAAAGGTTTCGAAACCCTACTACGTAAATATGTTGTTGTTTTGAATTAAGCACAAAGCTACACAATGGGCTATCTGTGCTCTGCCCACCACGGGTATCGAAACCCGCATTTTAGCGTGTAAGTCCGCAGACATACCGCTGAGCTACTGGGGGGCGCTACGTAAATAAATAAATACCACATATATGTTGATGTTGTGTAGGTAACCACAGTATAGCACTGAACATTAAGGGTACAGTCCCAACGTAGCACTGATACATAACAAATTATACGAATAAACTAAGGTAAACATAGAACATTAGTGTTAAGTTTAACAGTGTTGTGTAATATAGTCATGCAGATAAATATGTTTTATTTTGAGGCAACGTTGAAAACGACCTTAGATTTATTCACACCTGTAGCCGATAATTTTGTCTTCAAATGTTTTTGTATAACAGAGTTATGAACATTCCCACGTTCAAATTATATAGTTTTATCCGAGATCTTCTTATAATACTGAAATATGAAAAAAAGATAATAACAGATAAACAACTATTAAGAGAGAAGCTTCGATAGGCAACAGTATATAAATCCAATACATAAATTGTCGTTAACGTTGCTAAGGCCACCACAGATGACGGACACAAAGCCATTTTTAAATACGATTTTGTTTTTGTGAATATCCCATTTAAAATTATCAGTATAGTGTTTTTTATTTGATGATTGAGCCATTAATATGAGAGTGATTTAGTGAGCTTAAATATAAAGAATAATATTAATATTGCTATGATTCACAGTGTATTTTGTTTTATTTTCTATTAAGTGCTTGAAGACTTACGTTCTGTTGGAGATAAAAGTTTGTGGTTGTTATGACAACAGACGTGAGCGTCAATTCTGAGTACTGTGTTTCGCAAGTTTTCACCCACTTTCTTTTGCTACTTTTTAATTATTATAGGAAACAGAAATACGCAATATTATTTTTTATCATATGTTTTTTTTTTCTCCGATGGTGTTTGGGTATTTGCCCTGGAGGGTCAGGTTCACTTTGACCTCTTCCTCCTTCCTTAACATATTTTCCCTAACTCGTGATGTTATGTTAGGTCCTTTTCAGGGCAATGTCCATTTATAGTCTCTTATTCACAGTAGTCAAGCTTGCTGGTGGCATTTTTTTTTTTTTAAATCTTATTATTATTTTAAAATACATAAGTATGTAAATTATAAATACAAGATTTAAAATTTATACACATACATATTTTAATTTAATTTATTTATTTTTTTCTTTATATTTAATATATGTGTTAATTGGGGAGAGGTATTTAGGAATATCTTCATCATGTATAAGGTACCTATCTAGTTCGCATAACAAATCATTTTTCTTCCAATTTTTGTTAAAATACCTAATTGTAATATTTAGGAGTCTATCTGATATTATTGGTATGTTCGAGTAATTATGGATGAATTTTGATGATGTTGCTCTCGGAACTCTGTATGCTGTTGTGAGAAGTGCATTTTGTATTTTTTGTAGTTTGGTTTTGATTGTTACATTACTTACAGTTACCCATGCTGGAGCTGCATAGTCTATTACTGGTCTAATATATGTTTTGTATATTTTCAAAATATTATCTGTGGATGCTCCACTGTGTTTACCAGTTAGACTCCTAACATAGTTGGTTCTTCGCCAAATTTTATTTTTAATTTCGTTGACATGTTTGATCCAAGTTAATTTTGAATCATAAGTCAGACCTAAAAATTTTGCTGATTGGGCAATCTGAAGCAGCGTGCCATTCATATATATTTCTAACTGTTGTTTTCTGTGTTTTGGCGATTTCGTAAAGAGTACGAGCTGAGTTTCTGCTGTGTTTATTTTAATTCTATATTTTTCACAGTATTCACTAATTCTATTTAATTGTGGTTGTATGTTTGTAGCTGCTATCGTGGGTGTTGCAGCACTTTTCCAGATTGCCACATCATCTGCGAACTGTGATGAGAATCCATGATTTGGATCCTTCAATGGCATATTGTTAACATACATGATGAAGAGTATAGGGCTAACCACCCCTCCCTGCGGGACACCAGCTAGTGGAGTAAAGTATTCGGAAAAAGTTCCTTCTACATTTACTCTACATTTTCTGTTTTCCAGAAAGTTAGATAACCAGCGAATAATTCCTCGCGGTAGTTCCATTTCATTCATTCGGAACCTTAGACCATCGTGCCAAACGGTGTCGAATGCTTTCTCGATATCGAGGAAACAAGCGACTGTACATTCTTTTTTGTTGAAACTATCTATAATGGTTTCGGTTAATCTTATTAAATGATCTGTCGTTTGTCTAAATTTTCTGAATCCATTCTGTTCTTCTGGTAATTTTGATGTTACCTCCAGGAATGTGGAGAGTCTATTACTTATTATTCTTTCGAGAATTTTGCCTACACAGCTGGTCAGACTGATTGGTCGATAGCTATTTGGTTTATTCGCTGGTTTTCCTTCCTTATGGAACATTAAAATATTTGCTAGCTTCCAAGAAACTGGGATATATCCTGAGGATAGCGATAAGTTAAATAGAGAATTTAGATGGTCAAACAATTTCGGAGTGCCGTTTTTTAGGAGAATAGCTTGTATTTCGTCTTCTCCTGGCGCTTTGTTTTTGGTGTTTTTTATTGCTTCTAGTATTTCATGTAGGGATATTTCCTTTGTTAGTAATGTGCTTTCAAAATCAGTGTTAGAACTTGTATTTGTATCAGTTATGTTTACTGGAAATATTGGTTCATATTGATGTTTATTGTTTGCTATGTGATTAGTGACTTTATTGTAGAAGTGTGTATTCATTTCTGGATCTGTGTGAGTTTTAAATGTATTTTGGAGTTGATCCTTGAAAGCTTCGGCTATTTCTTTATTTGTACGTGCAATGGTGTTATTATGTTCAAGTGGAGGATATTTCTTTGTGTTTGTGTTTTCACTTGTGAATCTTTTAAGATGTGACCAGAATTTTTTCGGGTCAGTTATGTCGTTTAGTTTATTACAGTAATTGTCCCATTTATTTTGCTTTTGTTGTTTTATTTGAGTTCTGATGTGATTTCTAATGTTGTTTATTTGTGTTTTAATTTCTCTGTTTCTTGTAATCATGTACTGTCTTCTTAGTTGTCTGCGCTTTTTTTATTAGGTTGATTATTTCTGTGGTTGGTTTCCATGTGTTGATTGTTGTTTTGTGGTGTTGTTTTGGTATTGTTACTTTGGCTGCTTTCTGAAGGCAATCCGTGATTGTTTGACAATAGTTGTCCATTTCGACTTGCGTTTTAACTTCTTTAATAATTTCATTTGGTAATAGATTATCTAATTCTTGTTTATAGCATTGCCAATTTGCTTTTCTGTAATTAAATTTTTCTTTCCTATATGTTATATTTTTATAGGGGGTGAGATCGAAGACGCAAAAAATTGGGAGATGATCACTATCTACATCTTTTCCCACTTGAAATTTTACTAATTTCTGGCTTAAATTATATGTACACATACACAGATCTAGTATGTCACTAGAGTTAGTAGAATAGGATGTATGTGTTGGGGTAGTATCGTTTAATAGAGCTATATTATTATCATCAATAAATTTTATTAATTTTCTACCATTTGAGTTAGAGCTTCGGCATCCAAATGAAACATTTTTACTATTTAAATCTCCTATGACTATGGTGTTTAGATTGTGGGAAAAGATGTTATTTAGTAAAGTTGTATCTAGTTGTTTATTGGGTGAGCAGTAAATTCCTGCTACTGTTATTTTAGTATTATTTGATTGGAGGATATCTACAGTAACATGTTCATTGTTACTGTTTAATTCTATTTCTTCTACAGATAAATCTACTTTATGAAGCAGCATAATGCCTCTGTTTTCATCATTTTTATTTTTCCTGTCTTTTCTAATTATTGAGTAATAAGGTATTTTAAATCTATTATTATTATATGTTAAAGTTTCACTTATTATTATAATCTGGGGGTTTAATTCTTCTATTAGATCTTCGATCTCATGTTTCTTGGAAGCTATTGCACCTTGGATGTTGATATACACTACTGTGAACATTGAGCTGTGAGCATGTAACCTGTTAGTGTAGTTATTATGTATGGTATATGAGGTGTGACGTGTTTTATCGTAATTGTGATCAGTAGTTCTATAAAATTAGTTGTTTGATTTGGTTTGGTGTATTCTGTTATAAACTCTGTTATTACATTTTTAAACACTGTTGAGAACAGGCTTGTTTTATCTGTTGTGTTACTATTGGTTTCTTGTATGGTAGTGTTGTTTTCTTTTGGTTTTTGTGTTAATGTGTTCTTGTTTTGTGTATTAGTCTTCTGTACTTGTTGTTTATGTGTTTCTTTTCCTTTTACCATTTCTGCATATGTGGTTTTTGTTGTTTTAGTAATCATATGTTTGTGGTATTCTGTTTGTTTGTTTTGAATTTCGCGCAAAACTACTCGAGGACTATCTGCGCTAGCTGTTCCTAATTTAGTAGTGTAAGACTAGAGGGAAGGTAGCAAGTCATCACCACCCACTGTCAACTCTTGGGCTACTCTTTTACCAACGAATAGTGGGATTGACCGTTACATTATAACGCCCCCACGGCTGAAAGGGCGAGCATGTTGGTGCGACGGGAATTCGAACCCGCGACCCAAGATTACGAGTCGATTGCCTTAACCACTCGACAATGCCAGGCCATGCAAATAGTCAAAGACCTCAAATGTACGGGTAATACAAACCTGAATAATGAATTTCATATTGTAAGTACAGTTAAACGCTATCCAATACACTGGATGTTACTATCCACAAGTACAAGTCTTATGTGCTTATCATACGGTGTTCAAGCTATACGTACTGTAGGTTTACAGCCATTGGTCGTGATAAATATTGGAACTGGTAAGACCATGCTCGATATTATTGTTTGCACTATTTTCGAGAGAAACTAAGAGTAAAAACGTATTCGTAATAAACGGTCGTAATGGTGTATTACATCATCGTTAGTTCTCAAACTGTTGTCGTTAATTTAACGAGCAATTATATCACTGAGAGAACCAGTGTTTAATGCATTGTATCTCATTTGACGACGTAGCTGTGGAAGCGATGCATTACACGTGATTAAATCTCGAATTTGAGTTTTGAAATATTCGTATACTTGGTCCAAATAGAAGGAAGTCGTTTGGCTTTCAGTTACCTAGAAAAGAAGGAGAAACACGTGCTTAACGACCAGTTGTTAATGGCAGACAGAAACTGATTAACTAGTTAAGTAAAACAAAAATTAACTGTTAAAATGAAAATTCGATATTAAAGGCAAAATTAAGGCACCGTATGTGTAGCATGCTACCAGAAAATAGGCTATAATGACGTATAAACAGATTGTACCATACAACGTAGTACCACTAAATCTGTGACACACAGAGAGACTATGGTCTATTGCCAGTCTGTAGCGTACAAAGCGACTATGGATTTTATTCACAATTCTTTTAACTCTTTGGTTCGTTTTTGAATTTCGCGCAAAGCTTCACGAGGGCTATCTGCGCTAGCCGTCCCTAGATTAGCAGTGTAAGACTAGAGGGAAAGCAGCTATTCATCACCACCCACCAATACTCTTAGGCTGCACTTTTACCAACGAATAACGGGACTGACTGTCATATTATAACGCCACCACGGCTGAAAGGGCGGGCATGTTTGGTGTGATAGGGATTCAAACCCGCGACACTCATATTACGAGTCGAGCGCCTTAACCACCTGGCCATCCTTTTTAATACTTTTGTGTATAAAGAACAGCGAGATAACCGTCGCCGTGTATATATACGTATTTGTAAGACACACTAAATCGAATTGCGAAAGTTTGGTTTGGGTTTTTAATTTCACGAGAAGGTATCTGCGCTAGTCGTCCCTAACTTAGCAGGGAACAATTAGGAGGAAGGGAGCTAGTCGTTAGCACCGACCGCCAACTCTTGGGCTACTCTTTTACTAAGGAATAGAATATTAATATTGAAAATATATATTTTTAAAATGGTGTTCGTCGTAAGAGAAAAGAACAAATTAACATTTAATTAATTAATTAATTAACAATTAAGTTACATCTATAAAATTCTGGTCGTCAGAATTTGAAATAAATACTGTGAAACACGGTTACATAACTTATCTCGTACGTAAGTCGTCAACAAACGAAACAACAAAGATTAGTATGTTGGTTACCAGAAGATGAAATAACAAAGATTAGTTACGTCACTTGTCTGATGTGTTGGTCATCACAAGATGAAATAACAAAGATTAGTTACGTCACTTGTCTGATGTGTTGGTCGTCACAAGATGAAATAACAAAGATTAGTTACGTCACTTGTCTGATGTGTTGGTCGTCACAAGATGAAATAACAAAGATTAGTTACGTCACTTGTCTGATGTGTTGGTCATCACAAGATGAAATAACAAAGATTAGTTACGTCACTTTTCTGATATGTTGGTCGTCACAAGATGAAATAACAAAGATTAGTTACGTTACTTCTCTGATGTGTTGGTTGTCACAAGACGAAATAACAATCATTAGTGGCGTTACTTATCTGTGCATTTCCGTCATCAGAAGATAAAAAGTAGTGAACGAATCACTTGAACTTATGACATTGAATCCCAAGACCACACATTGAAAGTATTCTTAGATATGGAACATACATTGAATAAATGATGTGTAAAGTATCCCCTCACACAGACATACTTAAAATAAACAATCTAAAATTGTTACAGTATTAAAAATACGTAAGAGTCATTTTACTAGCATCACAAAATATTAAATATGTTACATTTTATGAAATACATTTACACTTGACAACCCAAGATACCAAAACCATCTTGTTCGATTATAATTCATTTTAAATGTTTTTCCCTTTTTAAATTTAGTACTTGATTATCGAATCGTCGATGGAGAATGTCTAACTTTTTAACGTTTTGTGACCACTATTAAGACCCAAACAGAAGTAATTAGCGATAACTGATTGCAGGATATAAACCTGGTTGTAGAGTATGACGACATTTTAGAACATTCTCGAAGTCACGACACTTCTTTCTGTATCGAAGACCAAATTTTGTCTTGATTCAAATACTGATTGTTTACTGTGTTTTGTATTATAGGTCACTCTGATGTGTCCACAACACGTGCTTGGTATTGAGTCTGACAACACACCAAAATAGTAATATGTCCTTCTAAGAATGAAATTCCACTCAATTCATGGCCGGAACATTCAGCTAACAGATGGCGACACTCGAGCAGTTCGCACTGTTTCGTTTTGCGATGCTATAACGTTCGGGAATAAGCCGCTATCGATAAATTCCCGAATTTCTGTCCAGCTTAACGCCTCTGAAGAATGGAGTGGAGCCCTACGTTTGGGAGTGACGTCACATGATCCCAGCTCACTAACACCCTCTATGTTACCTCGTTTTGCCTGTCCTGACGTTTTTTTTAAAGATGGGTTTTGGGCTCGACCGATACCAGAAGAATGGGCGAAGGATGGAACCAAGTAGGAAAGTTTGACGAAACTTGTATATATATATATATTTTTTCTAAACATTGTAATATGTGCACAAAAGGTGGCGCTATTCGAAATAAATCACACTGTAATAATATAAATAAATATTTATATAAATATTATAAATATATAAATAAAATTTACATGCTATAAATCTAATATCGTTTCACAACTTAGTAAGTATGATAAAAGTTATCAGGAGAACAAAAACTAAGTTGTTTTCTCCAAGTTTATAATCCATAAACAGTAGCCAACGATGTCTCATTCGTGAGCTTTAACTTCGGTTTTAACGTCGCAATTCGGAGTTTTAATATTGATGTGAATACAACCCAGATAACACTCATTGTGTAGTTTCACGTTTAACATAAACCCACAAAAGAAAATAAAGAAAGAATAAGAAATATGATAGCTTATAAATGTTAACCACAATAACATATATTGTTTTTCGTGGGAGGAAATAAATTCGTTTTTGCGATTTAAGATAAACATTTAAAAAAGACGCCATTTTCACAGAAAATTTTCCATTCAGTTTTTACCCTCGCAATATTCTTGATAAGTCTAAACACATTTGAATAATGAATTTGATATTTATGTTTGAATTTTCGCTTCGCATGTACATACTTATCGGCATCTTACTGCTATTTGACAGATTAACGTTTTATGTCAACAGCCAAGGGTATTTTCACGTGTTCGTGAATAACGAACATAAGGGGGCACTCCTATCAGGACTTTCAACCAATGACCAGCTGTGGCCTATTTTAGACATATATGGAATAACCGTATCAGTCAGATTTATAACCACAGGTAAGTGTTTTGATACACAGAATTTTCCACACCAGTTTGAATTATTTAAATTTAGTATGCCACATAAATACTAACCCATGAACTTCATGAAACAGTCAAATAATATTTTGTTCAAAGTTGTATTGTAGCAAATAAGAGGGAAATCATTAAGTTAATTAGAGATCCCACGGTGGGACTGCAGTGAGCTTACAAACTTATAACACTAAATTACGAGTTTTGATTCCTCACGATGAATATAACAGAAGACAATATAAACAGCAATGTTTTAAGCCAATGAAAAAAAACTTTTATTCGACTCGCATCAACATGAAAGATCACATTAATTTCAAATATATTTTGATCAGAAATACTTCCAATACAAAAACATGAAGCTTCCTCCAGGGGTACAGTTGGACGTCTCTAAAACTCAGGTTTCGATACCCCTGGTGAGCAGACCACGAAGAGCCCATTATGTAGCTTGGTGGTTAATTCTAAAAAATACAAAAAACATGAACAATTAAAAGTTGTTTACCAGAATTTAACACCATTTTGTAACATAATATTTTGATATGATACGGAAAAAATATAGTGATGTAATACTGGGTATTGTAAGTGATAAATATATAATACAGGGTGTTGTAAGTAATAAATATACAATACAGAGTGTTGTAAGTAATAAATATAGTATGTTATTCTTATATTGATAAAGTTATCGTTTTCACTTCATGAATAATGTGGTTTATATTATTATTAATATTTGGAACCGGTTGATCACGTGGTAAAGCTATGGGTTTTGGAACCAGTACGTCTCTATTCCTTGGAATACCAGAGGAAACAGTCTGAGTGTTGGAATATTAACAGTCTATTCCTTGTTGTGCCATAAATATAGTTTTAAATATCGGGAAATCTTGGCCAAGTTGTTAACACTTTGGTCTCTTAATCGAAAGATTGCGTGTTCGATGCTTGCTTGGGCACAGCCGCTGTGTCTTTGAGTGAGACGCTTAGCCAGACGTAAAATCGGCCCTGGCTAGTAAAGAACCGGCGAGTTAATCTGCGACTAACTGGCATCTCGAGAAGGAGGACTTTCGTACTATTGTCGTCCACTCGGTAGCTGGTGCTAAGTAGGTAACTTTAGTACCTATTCTGGCACGGAGGTGCTTTTTATGTTTAATTTCTGATAACGTAGTTTGACAGTTATTGATTTAAACCAGCATTTTTGTTTTGATTATTCCCTGAAAACAACAACTACAACAAACACACCAAAACAAATAACGTGGTCTGCTTTCTTTATCATTATGCGATGTACCGTGTGTCAGTTTCATAACAGGATAGTCCATGTTTAATGATGACTGAATATAACCAAATAAATATGTATAAAAACATCAAATATTAAGAACAAATAAATAAGTTGTTTATTATTATTATTTTCACAATAATTTTGCTTGTTGTTCCCCTCCACTGCCAACCTTATTTTGGTCCTCACTGCATGAACATAACCCGTCCTCTAGAATTATCGGTCTTGATAATTGCTGTGGACAGAGCACAGATAGCTTTTTGTGCAGCTCTGTGCGTAATAACAAACAACAACACAACATATATATTTAATGGAGTTTAGTAGAAGTGTGAATCAGATAAAACACTGTAAAAAGGCTTTGTTTTTTAATTTCGCGCTAAGCTGTTTGTTTGTTTTGGAACTTCGCACAAAGCTACTCGAGGGCTATCTGTGCTAGCCGTCCCTAATTTAGCAGTGTAAGACTAGAGGGAAGGCAGCTAGTCATCACCACCCACCGCCAACTCTTGGGCTACTCTTTTACCAACGAATAGTGGGATTGACCGTCAAATTATACACCCCCACGGCTGGGAGGGCGAGCATGTTTAGCGCGACGCGGGCGCGAACCCGCGACCCTCGGATTACGAGTCACACGCCTTACGCGCTCGGCCATGCCAGGCCTGCGCTAAGCTACTCGAGGGCTATCTGCACTAGCCGTCTTTAATTTAGCAGTGTAAGACTAGATGGAAGGCAGCTAGTCATCACCACCCACCGCGAACTCTTGAGCTACTCTTTTAACAACGAATAGTTGGATTAATGGTCACATTATAACGCCCCCACGGCGGAAAGGGCGAGCATGTTTAATGTGACGGGAATTCGAACTCGCAACCCTCGGATTACGATTCGAGTGCCTTAACCACCTGGCCATGTCGGACTCTTAACAATGTAAGACTATAGGAAAGCAGGTACTCATCAACATCCACCGTCAACTTTTGGGCTACTCTTTTACCAACGAATAGTGGGATTGACGGTAACTTTATAACACGTCCACGGTTAAAAGGGCGAGCATTTTTGGCGTGACGAGCATTCGAATACAAAACCCTCAGATTACGAGTCGTGTGCCTTAACCCACCTGGCTATGCCGGCCCGCCAAAGCGAACGTAAAATTAGTCCTAAGCGTTGCTTTTTGTAACAAGATTTGGTTAAAGGTGACATATATATATATATATGTATATATCGTATGGGATAGTTGTACATTAGTGAACATTACACTCTTTGTGTGTGTATTTTGTGATGTTACATGTGGACGAGAAATATCGCCAAATTTCTAGAACAGTGTGGCTGGTCAGCTTGAAAGCTTTTTGGGCTTTTACAGTAATATTCATTTCGACATTCCAACGGCCACAGTATGTTGCTGCAAGTTTTGGTGTTGTCTCTTCCTTTGTTTTTTTAAGTGTTGTACTGTTTCTTTGTTTAAAGATAGGTGATATATTTCAAATACCTATATTACTTTTCTTTTTGCAATCAAACTTCTTGACCCTTTTTTGCAGTCAGTTATATGAATTAAATATGTCCGCGTCTCATACCACATTTCAAGGACTGTCTTTGTTTACTTCTGGCGACTTTATTAATGACAAAAATTCGATCACGTATGGCAAGGTTGTGAGTTTGTTAGTTTGTTTTAGAATTTTTCGCAAAGATGCTTTTAGTCTATCTGCGCTAGCCGGCTCTATTTTGGCAGCGAAAGACTGAAGAGATGATGGCTCGTCATCACCACCCATCACCAACTGTTGAGCTACTCTTTTACAGACAAATAGTGGGATTGACCGTCATATTATAACGCCCTCACTGCTGAATTGGTGAGAATGTTTGATGTAACTGGGATTCGACCCCCCTAACCACACGGCCATGCCGGCGCTCAGTCCGTGGAGGTCGATATTAATCATTCCTATTGTTTGTAGTCCATATGTCACCTAATTATAATTATTAATTAATTATTAATTAATTACAACTGGTTTAGTAATTTGTTTTTGTGCCACGTTTTTATCTTCAGTTTTCTACAGTTTTCAAAGAAATTATGAGAAGTTACTGCTCAATATTCAATCTGCTGGTAAACAGACTCTTACCGAGAAAGGCTCGGCATGGTCAGGTGGTTAGTGTGCTTTACTCGTAATCTGAGGGTCGCGGGTTCGAATCCTCATCATACCAAACATGCCCATCCTCTCAGCCACGAGGGCGTTATATTGTGATGTTTAATCCCACTATTCGTTGGTAAAAGAGTAGCCCAAGAGTTGGCGGTGGGCAGCGACGACTATCTGACTTCCCTCTAGCCTTACACTACTAAACTAGAGAAGACAGACGTCGCGTAGCTTGGTGCGAAATTCAAAAACCAAACCAATAAATAAGATGCACAGTTGAACCTTGGTCACCATCGACACAGAAAGACGCCTTTTTAAGGATTTACTTGAATATTGCATGATGTCTGAAAAAGTTTTCTGGAACCAAAGACAATTTGCAGAATATGTTCCACATGCTATTATTGTGGATCAAATTAAATTCGGACACTTGGAGGCGATATTTCTGTTCTCTCTGAATACTGCAGAAGATATTAATGTCATTGTCCGATACTTGTCACAGATTTGTTTAGTTTTCTGTGTTCAGTATTCCTGACCTTATACTTGTACATAAGTACCTCGAGCGGTCCGCAGAAAAAGTGAATGAATTACGGAGGTATTGGGGGACAATTCCTAGAAGTCACGTCCGGTAATTCAGTGTTCTGGGGAAGTGTGAATCAACCAAGCTTGGACTTCCGAGGTTCGAATCACCTATGGTTCCAGACCTTTTGGACACCCAGTGCAGCAAATGAGAAAGAAGAACGTGGGATAAAAACTAGTGAGTAATTAACAGACGAAGTTGAAACGGACAGCAATTTCTTAGCTCAAAATGCCACTTGAGGATAATGCCCTGGAGAAGTAACCTGAAAAAACAACATTTCCTTTTTCCAAGACTTTCTCTGTCTGTATAATTTACAGAAGAGTAGTTAGTCTATTTATATTAAAACTAAGAATTAATTGATGAGTAGGCTTAGGTGATCGTTCAGGTTACCAACACGATTCGAATGAAGAATGTGTTTTCATTTTTAATTCACACTCGCTTTGTCCACTCCATTTCATTTAACAGACGACAAATCGTTAAATTTATTCTTATACTAACTCTTCGAATCGCCTCGGATCTCCTGTTATTGCGGTGGTCAGATGACAATGTTCGTTTTTAATTCCCGAGTTTTGTGATAAAACACTGCTGAGAATCAAAACGTTATTTCTTATCTCCTCCCTAGAAAGCAACCCACCTGAAGAAGTAGTCGCTAGGGGTCCTGAAGCTCTCCGTGCCTACGAGCACTCATGTTGTGAAGGCAGTATCTCACTCTTTCGTACACGAATATTTCTCATTGGACCGCCAGGTGGCAACACTACTTTACTGAAATGGAAGTTAGTTGGAAAAAGGTACGTAATAGTTTATGCTATGAAGTGAGTCATAAAACAGACGTCTATATATTCATTTTGCTATTCAGGAACAAAAACAGATTTATTAAAATAAACCTCTGATTTTTAATTTTTATTTCAATACTTCTGTTTGCAACGAAAATATGTGCAACCACGTGCGCTAAACAAGAATTTAGCATGAGTCACGTCAATAAAAGTTTAATATTTTTTGCCTAATCTGAGAATTTATTTTCAATTACACTAAGAATTTTATAATTTCAACTTGGTTTTAAACAATTATCTATACATATACACACACATATATTTATATTGCATTTGGAGATTATTTATTATTTTTTTGTTTTCCATGTATTCCTTCGTTATTAGTCCAATGTAACACATTTTTATCAAAATTGAGAGGATAGTTCTTATCGTTAAGAGTACATCAAAACAAAAGTTATTAGTATTTTTATAATTAACAAAGTACGGCTTTCTCGTACTAGTTATTTGTAGAAGTTATTGAAATCGATACCAGGTGTCGTTGAAATAGGCTGCCAGAAGTGGAGGAAGATTTTCTCGGAATTAATACCCATTTCTCGTGCCAAACGGTTGAAGGAAAAGGAAAAACCTGGAACATTGTTAACAGTACAACAGAAGAAGACATTCAGGATGTGAAGGAATGTCTTTTATCTTCAAGTAGGTATTGGTTTCCCCAGTTATGTAAACTCTTATCTACAATTAGGTATTGGTTTCCTAGTTCCATAAACTTTCATCTGTAAGTAGGTATTGGTTTTCTCAGTTATGTAAACCCACATCCACAATTAGGTATTGGTTTCCTAGTTATATAAACCAGGGGATCAGAGTTTTTGTAGTTGAGATAGGTATTCACTTATGGGTTTCAGATGCCAATATATTCTTTGTTAGGAGAAAGTGTGTTGTCAGAAGGGAAGAAGTTACATAGACAAAAACAAGTGCAAAACATTGTTTTAGAATAACCAGTTAAGAACTTTTATAATATAAATGTTTCAGATGTTTTATTTTAAAAGTTGATAAACTAATACGGGTCTAGCAGGTTAAAGTAATCAAGAAATACCGTAATTGACCCAGGTTTGTTTGTTTGTTTTTGAATTTCGCGCAAAGCTACACGAGGATTATCTGCACTAGCCACCTCTAATTTAGCAGTGTAAGACAAGAGGGGAGGCAATTAGTCATAATTACCCACCGCCAACTCTTGGACTACTCTTTTACCAACAAACAATGAAATTGACCGTCACATTACAACACCCCATGGGTGTACAGGCGAGCATTTTGGTGTGACCCTCAAATTACGAGTAGAGTGCCTTAACCAACTGGCCACGCCAAGCCCGTTGGGCATTTGGATGAGGCAATTCACATTAAAAAGACACAACTATCTCCTTATATATATTTCCTAACGAAATATTACATTTACATAAGATAAAAGAATCGGGTAAGATCACCGATTGGAAGGATAGGCCAACATTGACTTTTGTGTATAACGTTTGTTTTTCTAAGCCATTCTTGGCAAGGAAGAAGTACGATCATAAGTATCCTGGGTAAAAGTACAGATTACTTATAATGATTAAAATCATTCAATCATTAAAAGTTATCAAATCAGATGTTTTAGAAATTTAAAAACTTTATATGTTTAGTTATGACTTTGAACTTTGAATACTGTACAAAGTCACAAAAGAGGGTTGTCTGTGCTAGTCATCCCTATTTTAGCAGTGTAAGACTAGAAAGAAGACAGCTAGTCTTCGCCACCCACAACAGATTCTTAAAATACTCTTTTACCAACGAATAGTGGATTGGCTGCCACATTATAACATCCCCCATGGCTGAAAGAACAACCATATTTGGTGAATGTGGATTCGAGCCCGCGACTCTCATATTGTGAGTCAAGCACCCTAAACACTTGACCTTGCTGGTCTGTAATTTCTGTATAATGTTTGGTGGTATTAAGCACAAAGTTACAGAAAGGGGTTTCTGTGCTTTATCCACAACGGGTGTCAAAACCTGGTTTTTAGCAATATAACTAGGCAGACATACCACTGTGCTACTGGAGTGACCAATATTTTTGGTGTATCATTTAAGTTACAACTACATACATCATTGGAAAATCTTTAAATTTATACATTAATACTTTAAAATGTTGACAAAAATGGCTGTTGTTAACAATTCTAAAAACAAATGACATCAAGTTAAAAGTGTTTAGTTTCCAAAATAATTAACTTGGTGTAAACTTGTTGCTCCTTTTAAGTGCTTTCTGCTTGACATGTATTTTACACGGTGTACTGATGTTTCACTCTTCCTTTCATTCTACCTTACATAACAATACACGAGAGTCTGTGAACTAATCATTTTGTACCTCACCCACTGGGTCAATTGGCCCCACATGGCGAAACGTGTTAAGACGTGCGACTCGTAATATGAGGGTCGTGGGTTCGCATCCCCGTCGCGCCATACATGCTCGCCCTTTCAGCCGTGGAGGCGTTATAATGTGACGATCAATCCTACTATTTGTTGGTAAAAGAGTAGCCCAAGAGTTGGCGGTGGGTGATGATGACTAGCTGCCTTCCCTCTAGTCTTACACTGCTAAATTAGAGGTGGCTAGTACAGATAATCCTCGTGTAGCTTTGCGCGAAATTAAAAACAAACAAACAACTGCCCAACGCTTTTGTTTGTTTTGATTATCTTTCTGTTTTGTTGCATAATTTGATATAATGTTATTATTCAACTTTGTTAGTCTCAATAAGTCGCAAGTTAGCCACAACGGCCACGCCACAATCTGCTAAGGTAGTATTTGAAATACTGTTAACGAACCTTTCTCACGGAAATCATTCTTACTTCATACAACTGAATTTTTAAATCCTTGCAGTGATCACCTGATAATCCATTTTGTTGTATTAGTAGGCCTGGCATAGTCAGGTGGTTAAGGCACTTGTCTTGCAATCGGAGGGTTGCGGGTTTGAATCCCTGTCACACTGAACATGCTCTTCCTTTTAGTAGTGGTCATTCCAACTATTGCTGGTTAAAAGAGTAGCCCAAGAGTTGGCGGGGGGTGGTGATGATTAGTTGCCTTTCATCTAGTGTTACACTGTTAAATTAGGGACAGCTATCGCTGAAAGCCCTCGTGTAGCTTTGTGCAAAATTCAAAACAAGCAAAGTAACAAACTCCATTTCATTTCAATTTATGCACACTAGGTGTATCGTTAAAAATGTACTGAAATAACACACACCCATGATTTATAAATACAGGGGTTCCACACCTTTCTGGTGTAAAAGTACTCGTGGTTTACTCTTAGCATATATTCGGTGTGGAAGAGCCAACAGTGTATTAATGTAATTCACGTGCGTTTATTAATAATAGTTATCATGTTGTCTTCAATCACACTATTCATAAAACAAAATTATTCTTTGTTATTAACTAGGAACTGCGATAAAAAGGCAAATATTTGGAAAACACTATTTGATCATTTAACCTAAAAGTTTTGTGATTCGATTACAAACGGTTTTATTACATGGATGGAAGTTTTGCTTACGCCGACATGTGTAATAAAATAATTATTAAAGGCCCAATGTTTGGCGTAAAAAGGAAGTAAACTGCAGGTGTTTTCTCCATGTTTTAATTCTAAGCCTTTGTGATATTTAACTGTTAGGCCTACTTTGTTTTAATGAAGTGAATGTGTGTTTATTTATTAAATGTAAATCATATTAAGGTTCAAGAACAATAAATAACCCCAAATCTGTAAGAGCTACAGGCACTTTTACTGTGGTTAACCGATAAGTTTTAAATTGATTTGTGCGATATTTCTTCTTGTCACAAAGCTCGTCCTGTTCGGCCATTTTGATTTTCAGAGCAGAACCTTGTAAACATCAGTTATCTTGTTTACCGATTTTCTTTACTTCTCAGTGGGAGAGAACGACCGACTTGAAGACGAGTATTACAGGGCGATTGCTGTAAACGTTGTCAAAGAGCTTCTTTTGCAACGAAAGAAGAAACCCGAGGCGAAAAAGAGAACGCCATTTGCAAAAAGTGCCCTACGCCTACAGTCAAGCCTTTTGAAGAAGGGAACTACGGGTCGTCGTTCAAATAAAATTGAGAATACTGAAATTGTGAACATTAACAAAAAAACATTAAGTATCAAAATACTACTTAAACCTTGATAATAATATTGTTATTTTATCATTTTTAGTCTCAATAAAAACTATTTAGTATTAACTTCCGTTCAAAGCAAGGAATGCACTTTTGAGTGAAACTAAAAATCGACAACGCAATCAGTATAGATAACGAAATATTCTTTTTTTTTACCTTTTTACTCATAAAGATAAGTATGCATTGTTTCATTACTTGGTCACCATCGTTATTAACGATATTTTCGGCCGTAATCCCAATAACAGCTCATAAAGGTCGAGCCAACTTACTAGATATAGTTCAGTTCTGAACATGTATATTAAAGTAAGAATGCAAAAAAACCTCACTGTTAAAAGAAAAAAAATGAATTAAAAAGTAATTATACTCGATACATCAAATAGTATAACCAGTTATAATGAAAATACCAGTAACTAAATAATGTATTGTATCGTACTCGGGAACTTTAAGAAGAAATTCGAATTGTAGGGCTACTAGTGTTAATTTACTTACCACTTAAGGCATTCAGTAGTGACGTTTATATATACTGAGTTTTATAACATAATATGGTGAACGTTGTTATATAAACCCATGTTCTTCTTGGTAGTGTTTGAAGTTCTTTTGCTTTTAAGTCAGGTTTAACTCGTGAGGTACGCCACCTATTCGTATTAAAAATTAAAACACGAATTTTCCATTCCGGATGGGTTTAGCAAAAAATTATCTTAATACTTGAAATCCATAATTTATTTCCAGCAGTAGCCTACAATAGACACAATATAATAATATTTTCTTCCGAGTAATTCGCTATTGTGTCAACAGTTGAATGAAATGCTAACATTACCCGAAGAACTACAGTGATGTTTTTTCGCGTCTATTATTGTAAAACGGTTTATGCTTTGCCTGATTTGGCCTTTGTACACCATCTACCTTCTCCGTCTTACAGAAACGGGATCCATGGAGTGAGGACACTTTGGAAGAGATCCCAGAAAAAGTTGTGCATCTTGTGGAATCCCTGCTGAAAGAGGCAGATCTCAAGGAAGACTGGGACAAGAAAGAAACAGAAGCATCATCTAACCCTTGTATAAATATTTCTTTTAATATCTGGGAGTTCTCAGAAGAGATGTTTCATCTTCTCCCTCATCAGGTGGGAATGCAAACCATAACGAGGTGAAAACTTGTATCTCACTGGTACAAAGAAGTCAACAGAAAAGCAAGATTCGTAAAGTTCGGGTTCACAGTGGGTTTATTTATTACAGTTAACCATCGAAACAGCTTTCTGTTTCACTTCACCAGTAGCAAAGACGAGCACTGACACCTGAAATTTACAAACCTGTATGCTTAAATGTTGTGATAAAAATCACGAAAGTACAAAAGTTGTTTATATCTTTTAACATTTCCCCTAATTTAGCCCGGCATGACCAGGTGGGATAAGGCGTTCGGTTCGTAATATGCGGGTTGCTGGTTCGAATCCCCGTCGCACCAAACAAGCTAGCCCTTTCAGCCGTTGGGCGTTATAATGTGACGGTCAATCCTACTATTCATTGGTAAAAGAGTAGCCCAAGAGTTGGCGCTGGGTGGTGATGACTAGCTGCCTTCCCTCTAGTCCTACACTGCTAAATTAAGGACGACTAGCGCAGATAGCCCTCGAGTAGCTTTGTGCAAAATTTAAAAATCAAAACGAATTTCCTTAATTTGTCTTGCGAGTTCATTACCAGAGTCGTATTAAAGTGGGGCTATAAAGTCGTATTTTATCACCCAGAAGTTAATGAACAATCTAAGGAAATTGTGGGGAAAAATAAACTTTTTTAGGCCCATTTATTTCTAATGTTTAGACACCCTTCGGTGTTTAAGCGGTAATATGGATTTTATGTTAGATTGTTTATTGAAAATGAAAGAGCTTCCAATGATCATCACAATAAAAATGTTAATTGTGGTGTATTTTTGCGTGAAAGGCAATAGATGCTGAAAAATAAATTTACTTGTTGAAATACACAGAAAAAGACATTTCGATATTCAAACTGCTGAGCTTTGATTCTGTGCTTTACTTAAAAAATAACAAATCTTTCTCAATAAACCGTATAAGGTTTCTAAGGGCTATCAGTGCCAGTCTTTTATAATTCAGCAGTGTAAGACTAGAGGGAAGGCAACTAGTCATCGCTATTCACAGCCAACTCTTGGGCTACTCTTTTATTAATGATTAGTGAGATTGACCGTCACAATATAACGCTTTACGGGGGGGGGTAAGGGCGAGCATCTTTGGTGTGGCTGGGATTCGAAACCACGGCCTATAGATTACAACTCGAGTACCTTAACTACCTGGCCATGCAGGGCTCTCACGTGGTTTTATGGGTATAACAAAAGTAAATGACCATCCGAGAAAATATGTCGGGCACTTGAAACAAATGTTATAGTCGATGTTCTTGAATTGTTATAGACGAGTAGAAGTGTCAGATTGCACGAATATAGTCTTTGTTTAGGTTTCGTACACTCAAAATAAGCGTAAAATATTTGACAACGACAGTATTTTTTATTACAACCTGTAGGTTTTAGAAATTACTGATTCATTTTTCTCTGATACGTTTTAAGTTTATTAACCTGGTGTTATATTTAAATGTTTCTTCTAGATATTTGCAACTTCACAAGCTATATATATATATGTTCTAGACTTGAATCGTGCTCTTCATGAATCTATCGCTGCTCCATCTGGATTTAGTGAGGTAAAAGATATTTCTCAATATTACTTTGGGAGAATTAGTAAATATTTTTTTTAACATATGATTTAAACTCAAAACAGAGATGACAGAAAATTAATACTTAGACAATCAAGCAAGATAAATTAGAAGGGAGGACTGGGGTGTAAAGAGTAAACCCAAACATGCGATAAATGTCATTTAAATGGACAAAACAAAATATGCCATGCAAAATATTCTTGATTGTTTTATAAATATAATGACGCTTCCTGAGAGCGTCATCTATTGAATAATTTCTAAACTTTATTATTCGTTTTATTTGATTGGAGGTAAAAAAAAAATTACAAGTTTACTAGAAAGTTTTCATTAGGGAAATTTAAATAAGCGCCGAGAGTGATATTTAATATTAGACTCAAGCTAATAAACTGAATATAAACGTAGTTTTCACCACTTAACCTTGGCTTGTGTCCCGAGAGTCTCAGCAGTAAATCTGAATACTTATAACGCTGAAAATCGAGTTTTGATTCTGTTTGTTTGTTTTTGAATTTCGCACAAAGCTATTCGAGGGCTATCCATGCTAGCCGTCCCTAATTTAGCAGTGTAAGACTAGAGGGAAGGCAGCTAGTCATCACCACCCACCGCCAACTCTTGGGCTACTCTTTTACCAACGAATAGTGGGATTGACCGTAACATTATAACGCCCCCAATACTGGGAGGGCGAGCATGTTTGGCACGACTTGGGCGCAAACCTGCGACCCTCAGATTACGAAGCGCACGCCTTAACGTGCTAGGCCATGCCAGGCCTCGAGATTTGATACTAATGTAGGACACATCACAGATAACTCGTTGCGTAGGTTATTTAGTCATGGTAAACGGTTAAACAAAATTAAGGACCCGTTTACGGATCATTAAAATGCGGTTGCAATTTAAGATCGCAACGATTTACAAATGAATGTTTCGTCAGTTTATTTATCCGACGGATTGGAGTCGGTGAGGGGCCTACTTAATTAAAAATGAAAGTTTTAAATCGCTTGTTAACCTTGCATTCATTTAGCGTGCAATAATACAGACAATGTAGAGATGATTTCTTTGTTTTTTAATTTCGTTCAGAGCTACACGAGGGCTATCTGCGCTATCCGTCCCTGAATACAGCTAGTCATCACCACCTACCGCCAACCCTTTTACCAACGAATAGTGGGACTATCCGTAAATTATAACGCCTCCATGTCTGAAAGGACGAGCATGTTTGGTGTGACGGGGAGTTAAACCTGCGACCCTCACATTAAGAGTCGAGCGTCTTAACAACTTGACCAAGACGGGCCAATGTAGAGATGATCTATTGTAAAGAAATTTAAGACATGGAAAAACTAAGTTACTAAAAATTTTGTGGTTTGTGTTTAGAATATCGTACGATAAATAAAACCACAACGAAACTCGTTGTTTGTCTTTCGTGTTGAAAGTGAGTTGTAGTCTTCCAGTGATACGGCTTTGTATCTGCGGATTTATACTGCTAGAATCCGTGCTTCGATACCATTGGTGGACAGAGCACAAGCACTCTTTTGTGTAGCTTTGTGCTAAATAGCAAGCAAACAAGCTAGTTGTAAAGTATACAACGCCGAAACCATGTCTTAGAACGATTTGTTACGATAATAATAATATGAGAAACAGTATCAAACGAACAATAATTAACTGAATATCTTCCATTGTAAGACGTTCGTTGTATTAAAGCATTTTTACACTTTCTTCTTACAATAAACATTATATTAGTTAATAGGGCGTAGCTTCAGCTATATTTGTTTGTTTGAAGTTACGCACAAAGCAACACAATGGATTATCTATGTTCTGCCCACAAAACCCGGATTCTAGCGTTAGAAGTCGACTTACATAGCTGTGTCACTAATGGGCAAGCTTTAAATAAGTTTAGTAATAATAATAATAAACTTTGGCCCGAACAGCAACTTATGCGCACATGGGTCAAAGGGTGTGGTCAAAGACCCCTTGGTAAGATAGCTTACCAGGAGCACCCAGCACCACAAAGTGCAGGGTGTATCCAGCGGTATGATGCCTCACTTCCTGAACCTTGCGACCGTAGCCCGACATGTCAGTCGCTAAGCTACGCCCATCCATGTTCAACAGTAATAACACATCTTCTGCCTTTCTAACTTCTATATAAGTTTCACAGAAGGCGACGAAGTTTCTGGGCTCGATGTGTTTGCTTACGTTTGTTGAATGATAAAGTTTGTGCACGATTTATGTTGATTGTTTGCCATGATTAGAGGTTAGAGCTCTGATACTAGATATACAGCTGGAAGTAACAAATTATAACTTCACACACCGGTCTATCAGTTACTCTTTATTCCTGGGGCAGGCTCTAATTTTAACTTTTGTCGTTGCAGACAAGGCCATTGGCGAATTTGAACTTTACCCCTTTAAGTTTGCTACACGCATGGCTGACGTTGCTTCATTTGACTGTTGCGCAGAATAACAAAATCGACAGTAACACTGATGGAGGCGATCTTCCAGAGGAAGAAGACGGAGTTCCCGCACTTCGTCCACCTGTGGTTATCGTTGGAATACTGAGAAAATCAGATGACATGAACGAGGAAAGGCAGCATATCACGGTATTAAAGAACATGCCTGAGAGTTTAAAGTAAAATGTTATATATTCGTATCAGTGATGTCGAGAAACCCTCTTGTTGAGAATTTTATATGCAAAAACGGCTCGTTTGGGTTGAGAAAATATTTTACACAGAAGAGCGAACAACGTTTCGACCTTCTTCGGTCATCGTCAGGTTCACAAAGAAAAAGGTAACTGACCGGAAGCTGACCACATGTTTGGAAGGGGTTGTGTAACTGAGTGTCGCAATGTAGAGGGCGGGGTTAGATGTTTGAATATATAATTTTATCTATAATATTAGTATAGGTATAACCCCGCCCTCTACTTTGCGACACTCAGTTACACAACCCCTTTCAAACATGTGGTCAGCTTCCGGTCAGTTACCTCTTTCTTTGTGAACCTGACGATGACCGAAGAAGGTCGAAACGTTGTTCGCTCTTCTATGTAAAATATTTTCTCAACCCAAACGAGCCGTTTTTGCATATAAAAATATATATTTGTATATATAACATATCACGGGATTAAAAAAACATGCCTGAGAGTTTAAAGTAAAATTTTATATATTCGTATATATGTCTGGACAGTTTGGTCGTTTCTGGTTGTTATTTTAACTTGCTTCTCTGTTTTCGCTGGTTCTCGTTATGGTTACTTTAAGCATTATAATTTCAACGGATAGAATGAAAATAACACCTAAAAACAGGGTTTCAAAAACAGTGTTCTATTATTATTAAATCAATCAGATATGAATTATTTGCAGTATTTGTTTGTTCTCAGGCCGAAGAAATGTTTGTAAAAATTAGAGAAAGTCTCCGGGATTCTCCTTACAAACACCACGTGGTGCCTACCTGTTTCGTGCTCGACTGGAGAGACATGGAAAAACTGGAAGAACACATGGAAAAACTAAGAGAGACGGTGAGGACGCTGGCAGTAAACCAATCCCAGATGCCTGTGGAAGTCCCCTTACGGTGGTTAGCCTTTCAGAGAGAGATATCAAGTTTGCTGAAGAAAGGCGTTTACATGGCAAACTACTGTCAGGTAACTTGCTTAACCCTTCTTGGTAAAATAAATTATGTTGAGCTTTCTCTACAATAGGCAACGTTATATTAAAGCGATTGTGGAACCTCATAACATCGTAATAGTCCGTGTCGTCGTGTCCAATCCTGCTCTACCTGACGACCGTGCATCGTGACAATAGTTCGAGATTGTAAAAACTAAACTCTGTCGTAAGGCTGTTATTTCTAAAATTCACCACTTCTTTCGATGACAACAGTTTCTTAACGCTTCATTTGATAGATCAATCACACAAAAGTCCATGGGCTATTCTTACTGTGAACCTAAATGTATGTTTTCGTACGGAGTAGCATAAATACCAGTTTCGTTCTTCAAGTGCTTGAGGTGTGCCACGGTTGGATAGGTAACGTAGCCAGACGAAGATTTTGTTTAAGTTTGGGTTTTGTAGGTAGATTCTACTGTTAACATTTCTGTTCGTAGATTTTTACCTGTTAAAAATGCCGCATTTTGCTTACCATAACTGGAGTATGACCTATTTCTGATCTCTTAATGAATGGTTCTGGTTTTCCAGGTTAACCCATATTTCTTCATTGTCTACTGCAATTAAGTACAAGGGTTATCGACCTAAACATAGCTTTATGATTTGAATATATAAATATTTTATATAGGAAGGGGCTGTTACATTTACGATTTACGAACACCAAACAAAGCCTCATGTAGTTCTAATAGATGACATTTTGTAGGCTATGATTAACATGCGATTTAATAAATTGTGTATTAAAAATCGTTTTAATATAACGTATCCAACTCTTTCTATAGAAGTTGACCAACGTACTGCATGAAGTTTACTTAAGCCTATTTTATATCCACACTTATATGAGTGTTAAAGTATTATTTAGGTGTGTTTTGGTTTGGTTTGTTTTAGATTTCGCTCAAAGCTACACGAGGGCTATCTGCACAAGCGTCCCTAATTTAGCAGAGTAAGACTAGAGGGAAGGCAGCTAGTCATCACCACCCACCGCCAACTCTTGGGCTACTCTTTTACCAACGAATAGTGGTATTGACCGTAACATTATAACGCTCCCACGCCTGAAAGGGCGAACATGTTTGGTGTGACGGGGATTCGAACCCGCGGCCTTCAGATTATGAGTCGAACGCCTTAACCCGCCTAACCATGCCGGACCGTTTATGGTTTTAAAAGCATTTAATGAGGGAAGCTTACATTACATTTTTCTTACTGACACATTTCAAACAACTTATAAGTGTTGATAATGTGTTTACACTTGTCCTAACTCACTTTTTAACACTTTTTTGGGTGTTTTAATATTACAGTACAAACAAAGGATGTAAATAATTAACAGAAATTCACTAGTTCATCCACGTGGGGTGGCCCACGCGGTTAGGGCACTCGTGCTCTCCTCCAGTTGTAGAAAGGCAGAGAGCCATTCATTGCCCATATTTATATGTGTCTTTGTAAAACAGTTATTTTAATGTGTGCAATGTGGCGTAATACTGTTATTCATTTCTTGGTCATTATTTGTTAAGCCTAGTGTATACTAATTAAGGTTTAAGCCAAAAAATAAGCTAAATTCGCAACCTCTGCTTATTAACTGTGTTCATAATGACGGCGATGAAAATGGTGTGGTTAATGTAGAATAGATTAACTGTGGTGATGAAAATGGTGTGGTTAATGTAGAATAGATTAACTGTGGTGATGAAAATGGTGTGGTTAATGTAGAATAGATTAACTGTGGTGATGAAAATGGTCTGGTTAATGTAGAATAGATTAACTGTGGTGATGAAAATGGTCTGGTTAATGTAGAATAGATTAACTATGGTGATGATAATGGTCTGGTTAATGTAGAATAGATTAACTATGGTGATGATAATGGTCTGGTTAATGAAGAATAGATTAACTGTGGTGATGAAAATGGTCTGGTCAATGTAGAGTAGATTAACTGTGGTGATGAAAATGGTGTGGTCAATGTAGAGTAGATTAACTGTGGTGATGAAAATGGTCTGGTCAATGTAGAATAGATTAACTGTGGTGATGAAAATGGTCTGGTTAATGTAGAATAGATTAACTGTGGTGATGAAAATGGTCTGGTCAATGTAGAATAGATTAACTGTGGTGATGAAAATGATCTGGTCAACGTAGAGTAGATTAACTGTGGTGATGAAAATGGTTTGGTCATTGTAGAATAGATTAACTGTGGTGATGAAAAAAGTAAGAGTCGATTAATAATTTATAGACTAAATGTTATTTTCCAGTTTTAATTATTTCTAAACAAATGGGGCTCGGCATGGCCTGGTGGTTAGGGCGCTCGACTCTTAATCTGAGGGTCATGCGTTCGAATCCCAGTAGCACTAAACTACACTCATATTTTCAGCAGTGGGGGCGTTATAATGTGACGGTCAATCCCACTATTCATTGGTAAAAGAGTTGCCCAAGAGTTGGCGGTAAATGGTGATGACTAGCTGGCTTTCCTCTAGTATTACACTGCTGAATAAGGACGGATAACGCATATATCCCTGGTTTAGCTTTACACGAAATTTAAAACAAAGAATTAATGTAAACAAATTATCATTAGTTCAGATACAATGTTTGGACAAGGTGTGGCCCATAAGCGGCAAAAGCACTTTGAACCTACTACCTATCGAAGTTTTACAGTTATGTTTAAAAAAATGTTAAATTAAAAAGAACCAATAAGGATGCAGGCTGGTCCAACCCGCCTTACAGTTGTAAGCTGTACGTATTGTTTCATTGACTTTATTTATATTCGAACACAATATATTTTAATTTTTAAAGATGGTCGTCACTCTCCTATTTTTCGAAAAACGTAGGGATGGATACATCTCCCCAGCGCCCACGATGGGTTGAGGATGATAAGATCCGGGTTTCGAGTCTCTTTATGCAGTATTGTAAGCTTTATGTTGTTATATCGCAATAGTCAATTTTGCTACGAGTAATCGTTTATACAGCGGGTGTTTCTAACTGCCTTGACAGGGATTTTTTTATTTTGTGTTAATAGTATAATTCACAGAATAAAGTGACAGTTGTGTTAACT
This sequence comes from Carcinoscorpius rotundicauda, assembly GCA_011833715.1. Classification (NCBI taxonomy): domain Eukaryota; kingdom Metazoa; phylum Arthropoda; class Merostomata; order Xiphosura; family Limulidae; genus Carcinoscorpius; species Carcinoscorpius rotundicauda. The sequence goes on along the minus strand of CM022392.1, from coordinate 167,456,160 downwards.
TGTATATCACACCGTTATATCAATAGGCTTAGCTGCAGTGTACACATCCCTGGATATGTAAGTAATTCTGGAATGTCGGTTTCGAATATTACACACGAGCTATCAACGATAGCATGACCAGGTGGCTAGAGTGCTCCACTTACAAACTGAAGGTCGCAGGTTCAAATCTCCGTCCCACCATACATGCTCGCCCTTTCAGAAGTGGGTGGTTATAACGTAACGCTCAATCCTACTATTCGTTGGTAAAAAAAACAAGTGACACGAGAGTTAGCGTTAAGTGGTGATGACTTCCTTCTAGTCTTATACTGCTAAATTAGGGACAATTAGCGCAGACAGCTCTGGTGCAGCTTTGCACGAAATTCAAAACAAATCAAATCCTAATTCTAAACTTACAGACCGAAGGGAAGGCAGATAGTCAACAATGCCTTCTGCCAATTTACACTACTGTAATTTAGGCTACTATAGTTGAATAACGGAATTTTACCGTCATAACGCCCTCGCTATCTCAAACTGCAAAACGCAATTTCTATTGCAACGGGACGGGAATCAAAATACGTCGGATTTTACAGTGTGGTACACTAACAGCTGGGCACGCCCACCTCCTAATTCATTTTATGCATTATTAACTAGTTCTTAGCTTACATATTTAATACTTACCTCGAATATTAGTGTTAAGAGAAAAACACGTGTACTATTAAGGTGCACAGAAAATCTTTGATGATGAATTTGTTGTTTTTCCTAGCTTTATGAGGTCGCTCAGAGACAAGGGATTAGCAAAGAGGACGAATTCTGGGCAATGTTGAGCTACTTACACGATCAGGGAAAGCTGTGTTCGTTCCCTTGTAACTTAGTTGACAAAACCAGAGATAAGTGGGAGGGGATCGCTGTACTGAGCCCCCAGTGGTTTGTTAATCACATTTACAAGGTTTTCAACCCTTCGTTAATATCAAATAAAACAGAGGTAGGTTACGTTTTTAACGTATACTTTGTTATGATTCAGTTTGCTTATGTATATATATATACGTATTTCTAAATGTTTATGTATACATATTTTTTGCGTTTGAAATAATTAAAAGGCAAATCAATATGTGTATTTAACTTTTATATTATAACTTCCCCACGCGAGTAACTTTGTCATTAATAACATTACGTGAAAAAAACAACAACAACATATTTTTACTTCTTGTTCTTGGACAGAAAGTGTTATTTTCCAATTTCTTATGCCTAAAATAAATGGAAGACCTATTTTTCTCTTCAAACTTTACTTTTATGACCTGGAAGTGTATAACGAAAACATGATGGGAGACTATATTTGGGGTCTGATACGTGAAAGTGATTTATGTTACAGTCACAAATCTCAAAAACTACTCACTTCTAAACATTTTTATGTCACTTTTAATATAAATACATGCAAATCTTGATTCATATGTTGTTTTATTCAGACCTTATGTAAATGAAAATGTGCAAATTTGCCCATTTTTACATAGAAAATAGGTTAATTTCTAAATTTCATTATCCAGGTCACAAAAGCAAAGTTTGAAGGGAATAATGGCCATTTTCTGTACTTTTACAACATAAGCAATTAAGAAATAACAGATACTATCCAGGAACAAGATTTGTGTTTGATAGTGTAGCCTAACTTTTCAGCTTTCGTCTTATGAAAAGCGGAGGCCCTAACCGGGCACTAACTGAGAAAGCCATTCATTTAGGGGCTTGTTGTTGCTATAGTTTTATGAACAACATTTTATCACTGAATAATTGAATTTGACAAATAACATTCAGGAAATTGTTGTATTTGTTATTTAATAAAGAAACCACAATTGTATGTTTGGGTTATATTTTCCTGTTTGAAGATGTTATCAAGTTTGGTTTGTACCGAACGTGTCTTATGTTATAATTCAGAATCAGAAGCATGAAAATTCTATTGCTCTATTGATATTATCAGATACAAATACTATTGTTCTGATCGTATTATCAGGTACAAATACTATTGTTTTGTTCATATTATCAGACACAAATACTGCTGTTCTGATCGTATTATCAGGTACAAATACTATTGTTTTGTTCATATTATCAGATACAAATACTATTGTTCTGATCGTATTATCAGGTACAAATACTATTGTTTTGTTCATATTATCAGACACAAATACTGCTGTTCTGATCGTATTATCAGGTACAAATACTATTGTTTTGTTCATATTATCAGATACAAATACTATTGTTCTGATCGTATTATCAGGTACAAATACTATTGTTTTGTTCATATTATCAGATACAAATACTGTTGTTCTGATCAAATATCAGGTACTAATACTATTGTTCTGATCGTATTATCAGGTACAAATACTATTGTTTTGTTCATATTATCAGACACAAATACTGCTGTTCTGATCACATTATCAGGTACTAATATTGTTGCTCTGTTCATATCACCAGATACTAATACTATTACTTTGTTCATATTATGAGGTACTAATACTATTGCCCTATTCATATTATCAGGTACTATACTATTACTCTGTTCATATTATCTGGTACTAATACTATTGCTCGAAGAACGATTGGTTTCGTTGTTTTTATTTGTCGATGTACTTCAGACTAGTTTTGCTCTCAGAATGTTGGAAGACTCAACGAACTGGTTTTAATTTCGCGTGCATTTGGTCAACATTACACAACCCCAAAACGTGCACATAACTAACTCATGCACTGATGTACCATTACTAATATTTCTGGACACTGATATCTTCGATTCTCTTCGGTAATTTTCTTGGGCAAAGCCCGAGACTGACGCATCTATCATTGATAAAACAACCAACAACAAGAACAAAAAAGTGTAGTCTTGTGTAATGAGGTCTTTAACTTTATTGTTTCTTACCTTAGCAGCCAAAGGAGGACCAAAATGGAGGAACTAGTGTGACCAATGGCTACCTTTCTGATGAGTATTTTAATTCGGTATGGAGTGATGTAGCAGCTTGCAAGCAGACGTTTATTGGAATTCTAGAAAATCTGGACCTTTTGTGTGAACTTCGAAAAGAAAAGGTACTAGTAATAGGTTCCTGTTGATCATAAGAAACCCACTTGAAGTAAAAACTTTTCTCAGAACGACTGGTATGAATATCAACACTTTTACTTATAAAGCAGAGAACAACGTTTCGACTTTCATATATCATCTTCAGGTGTTAATACCCATCCCAACTGCTCTGAGATACAATAATAGGTTTTGTTTCCAGTTTATTGAATTTGTTCTAGGACAAAGGCAAATTAGGTTGTCGGCTCTGTCCATCGCAGGGAATCGAACCTCGAAATTTAGCTTCGTAATTTCGTCAAATTACCGTCACCCGCTGGAAGATGTTTTTTGTTTTGTTTTTTTAATTTCACGAGGGTTGCCTGTGTTAGTGGTCACTAATTCAGTGGTGATACATTAGAGTGGAGGCAGTTTCTCAACACCAATCACCGCTAATACGTGGGCGACTCTTTTTAACAACGAATAGTGAGGTTGGTCCTCATATTACTTTGCCCCATGACTGAAAGGGGAAACATGTTTGTTGACAAGAATTCGAACCTGCGAACCTAGGCTACGAGTCGAGCACCCTAACCACCGGGCCATAGCAAGATTTGTCCTGTTACCAAGAAGCTAATCAGAAGCTAAAGGTTTTGATACGGATTACAAAGTTACACGCGTGTTTTCTCGTGTCTTCTGTTACAGTCATGCGTAAGGAAAGAAAATAAACCGTGAAAACACTCTTTCAGAAGTTTTCTAAAAAGTCTTTACAATGTTTTCCTCGAATATGCACTTTGATATTTGTTACTAATGCTGTAGGTATAGTTTAGTATTATCTTTAAAATTACAAATGCTACAGAAAAAAATTTTGTTTGTTGAATTTTCCACAAAACAATTAGATCAGCTAGAGAGAAGGTGGGGGATCGAGAGTAACCATCGCCAGCACAAGAGTAAGTGGGCTTTGGCATGGCCTAATGGTTTAGGCATTTGACACGCATCTCGTTTCATGCAGATAGAATTCTTGAAAACATGATGTCCATCTTCTCGTTACTTGAACATTTGGCCTGGCATGGCCAGGTGACTAAGGCGCTCGACTCGTAATCCGAATGTTGCGGGTTCGAATCCCCTTCACACTAAACATGTTCGTCCTTTCAGCCGTGGGGGCGTTCTAACGTGATGGCCAAACCCACTATGCGTTGGTAAAAGAGTAGCCCAAGAGTTGGCAGTGGGTGGTGATGACTAGTTGTCTTCTCTGTAGTCTTACGCTGATAAATTAGGGACGGCTAGCGCAGATAACCGTCGTGTAGCTTTGCGCGAAATTCAAACTAAACTGGAAGTTTTAATGTTCATTTTGTTAAAAATACGGAAGCACAATTTTTTATTCTTTATTACAAAAGAGTTTGTTTTTCGCCTGTCTGACTGATGGACACTCCAGCTAGTTGGTTTTTGTTTTCGAATTTCGCGTAAAGCTACACGATGGCTGTCTGCGCTTCGAGCTAATTAAAGATCATAAGCCTGTTAAGATAAAGTAATATTTAAAATAATAGTGATGGTTTCAAATTCAGAAGTACCTCATTCGTTGACTTTGTTAAAATGTTTTGGATGGAACTTCCAAAAAACGGAATAGTTATTGAAATATTATTTTTAAAAAAATGTTTTTTAGTATTTTTCATATTTTGTTCTGGAAAATTTAACATTCTGTAGCATTTGGCTATTTATTTATTTTCCATTGATTATTTTTTAGAACTAAATGTGTAAAAATCTTGCTTAAGATAGGGTTAAAGATTACTGAAAGTTAATTACCATAACACTCATAAACTCAGTGGGTTAAACTGAGGGTCGCTGGGTCAAATCCCGGTCGCACCAAACATGTTCGCCCTTTAAGCCGTGGGGTGTTATGATGTGACGGTCAATTCTACTATTCGTTAGTAAAAGAGTAGCCCAAGAGTTGGCGGTGGGTAGTGATGACTAGCTGCCGCCCCGCTGGTCTTACACTGCTAAATTAGGGACGGCTAGCACAGATAGCCCTCGAGTAGCTTTGTGCGAAATTTTTTAAAAAATCATTCCCTTTTACAGTTTTGACTTTACAAATCTTTATTTTAACCTTTCGATGGTGATAAGATGAAACCGTAAACTTATCAATATTTATCTGATGTATATCTTAAGTTAAAAATTCTTGACAATAAAAATAGTTATCAGTGAATTTTCTTTACACTAAAACATGTAATTTCAGTGAAAAGAAGAAACAATCTACGAATAAGAGATAGTTATTTTTTGTATTATAATAACTGTATTGTTTTAAATATTGTTCATCTCTTTATTGTGATAATTGTATTGTTTTAAATATTGTAATTTCTTTTGCGTTATAACTGTATTGTTTTAAATATAATTTCTTTAGTGTCATAATCGTATTGTTTTAAACATTGTAATTTTTTTGTGTCATCACCGTATTGTTCTAAATATTGTAATTAATTTGTAGTTAATTTTTTCATTATTACTTCACTGTTTAAAATATTTTTTTATATCTGTACTATAGTGGTCTCTAATTCACTGGTGATACATTAGAGTGGAGGCTGTTTATCAATACCAATCACCGCTAATTTTATTGTTTCACGAACTAAGATTACACAGTTAATGTTATAAAATATTTTTTATATCATAAAAAGGGTAACCACGGAGGGTTCATCTATTAGTAGGCTAATAGAAGTATAATATATAATAAATATTATACTAACACGCATCTACATAGATATTTTATGTAAATTAAACGACAAATAAACTGTTTATAAACAAATAACCAAAAACAGGACGAGCAGAAAGTGTTCGTACAGATCAGAACGTGTGAAAAATATGATATTCCAGTAAAAGTTTGTTTAGTTTGGTGAATAAACTACATTATACCATTCCAGAACTGGACACTGGGTTCATAATTATTAGAATTTAGCCAGCAAAAATTGTACTTCCGGCAATTTAGCGCCGTCTCCGTCATTATCAGCTTGGTCATCACGGCGAACAGGAAACAACTGTCCAGTGATTTAAAAAACCGAATTATTGTAAAATACAAGTCTCGTGTGTCTCATTCCGGTATTGCTACATAACGTAATGTGACAAAATCTACTGTTCAAAGCATAATTGCCAAGATTAATCTTACAGGATCAACTGCTAACCTCCCTCGTTCCGGACGTCCCATCAAAATTAAAGTGGAAGGTTCTCAGGGAAGTTAGTAAGAACCCTCGTTTAACACGTAATGATATACAGAAACTGGTAAGGGAAACTGGGGTTGAAGTAAGCACCTCTACAGTTACGAACATGTCACGCTCTTCCGGGTTTAAAGCATGCCGTCCTCGTATAACTCCATATTTAAAGCCATTTAGAAGCACGATTGAGGTATGCAAGAAAGCATGTAGATAAACCCTTTACCTATTGGAAAAGCATTCTTTGTTCAGACGAGACTAAAACCGAGCTTTTCGGTCACAATGATGTTCGCAATATTTTCTGTAAGAAAAAGTAACGAAATCTTCCAAAGAACACCGTCTCTACAGTTAAACACTGAGGTGGCTCGATCATGCTATGGGGTTCCTTCAGCTCTTCTGGTGTAGGCAGCCTTCACCGCGTCAACGGAATCATGAAAAAAGAAGAGAACGTTGATATATTAGGTACTTATATCAAGAATGATGTTCGGAACTTGTGGCTTGGGCGTCGTTGAATCTTCCAGCACGACAATGACCCTAAGCAGACATGGAAATATGTGCAATCCTGGTTGCAGAGGAACCATAAAAATATTCTGGAGTGACCATCGCAGTCATCCGATCTGAATCCAATTGAAACCATTTGGCATGAGTTGAAGACCAGGGTTCATCAGCGTCATCCGAAAACTTGCAAGAGTTGGAAGTATTCTGAAAAGAAGAATGAAAGAAACTACCAATAGAGTACCGTCAAACGATCATGGAGGGCTATGAGGAGAGATTGCACCAAGTAATTCACTTGAAAGGCTACACAACTGATCATTAAAGTCGACGCACAAACACTTTTTGCCACTCATATGTTTGTTATTTGTTTGTAAACAAATTATTTGTCTTTCAATTTACATAATGATGCATGTTAGTATAATATTTATAATGTACCGTACTTTCATTAACCTAATGGTGATACTTTCTAAATTATAAGGAAAAATCTACTCACGACGCAGGGGTACGAACATTTTCTGTCGTAACTGTATCTGTGGAAGTAGATTACACAATGGTTTTACAAAATTTACTACAAGTATTTCTAAATAGATACATCAGTAAAACTGTACGAATTGTTATTGTAGATGTAAAGTTAAATAACATCAAAATTTTTTCAGTAAATTTTAAGGAGGCAAAAGAACCACCGCAGCAGAAAGTTAAGATATAAAGCACTGTAAATATTTGTCAAGCCAATCGTAAAAAAATTCTCATTGGTAAAAAAAGACTGTGGTTATGAAAAGTATCCTTCCGACCCAAAAACGTTGTTGCAAGAAACAAGGACTTTGAGCCGATTTAAACGTTAACAGACACACTTCGAAATCAGTGGTTGTATATGACTAAAAAAACAAACAAACTGGAGTGACAATGGACGAGTCTGACCACATGCTTCTAAAATCCCTAAAGCATCTCTAATGGACTTTTTTGTTTATATTTTGGTCTGAATTTCGTGCAACGCTACACCTGGGCTATCTTCGCTAGCCGTCCCCAATTTAAAAGTGTAAGACTAAAGGGAAGGCAACGAGTCGTCACCACCCACCGCCAAGACTTGGGCTACTCTTTTATCAACGAATAGTAGGATTGACTGTCACATTATAACACCCAACGGCGAAAAGGACGAGCATGTTTGATGCAACAGGGATTCGAACCCGCAACCCTCGGATTAGCAGTCGAGTACTTTAACCACCTGGCCATGCTGGGCCCTTAACTAAAGATCATCTTTTTTTTTTCCTTTTAAGCAGGACCCAGATGACGTTGACAAGAAGATAGAGAATACATATTGGATTCCTTGGATTGCTAGGAAACAGAGATCACACACCACGACTTTAACAGACGAATCATGCTGTCTACGGTTGTACATAGACTTTCATAATTTGCTACCAGGTAGACATTGTCCACAATTATATCAAAATTACTTGTCAAAGTTTTTTTTATAAATGCAAGCCTAAAAACAAATATACATTTATATATTTAAGATTATTGGGAAAAATGACAACAAAGATGCATTTTGGTTAAGTGATTGATTTTGTTAAATTTAAATTGAAAAAAGAGAACTGAAGAAGCAAGTTAAGAAACTAGTTTGGTCACAAGTAGATTAAGAGACAAAGAGGAGAGACTAGTTTGGTCACAGGTGGATAAAGAGACAAAGAGGAGATACTAGTTTGGTCAAAGGTAGATTAAGAGACAAAGAGGAGACACTAGTTTGGTCACAGGTAGATTAAGAGACAAAGAGGAGAGACTAGTTTGGTTACAGGTGGATTAAGAGAGAAAGAGGAGAGACTAGTTTGGTTACAGGTAGATTAAGAGACAAAGAGGAGACACTAGTTTGGTTACAGGTAGATTAAGAGACAAAGAGGAGAGACCAGTTTGTTACAGGTAGATTAAGAGACAAAGAGGAGAGACTAGTTTGGTCACAAGTAGATTAAGAGACAAAGAGGAGAAACTAATTTGGTCACAAGTAGATTAAGAGACAAAGAGGAGAGACTAGTTTGGTGACAGTTAGATTAAGAAACAAAGAGGAGAGACTAGTTTGGTGACAGTTAGATTAAGAGACAAAGAGGAGAGACTAGTTTGGCCACATGTAGATTAAGAGACAAAGAGGAGAGACTCGTTTGGTTACAGGTAGATTAAGATACAAAGAGGAGAGACTAGTTTGATCACAAGCAGATTAAGAGACAAAGAGGAGACACTAGTTTGGTCACAGGTAGATTAAGAGACAAAGAGGAGAGACTAGTTTGGTTACAGGTGGATTAAGAGACAAAGAGGAGAGACTAGTTTGGTTACAGGTAGATTAAGAGAGAAAGAGGAGAGACTAGTTTGGTTACAAGTAGATTAAGAGACAAAGAGGAGATACTAGTTTGGTCACAGGTAGATTAAGAGAGAAAGAGGAGAGACTAGTTTGGTTACAAGTAGATTAAGAGACAAAGAGGAGATACTAGTTTGGTCACAGGTAGATTAAGAGACAAAGAGGATGGACTAGTTTGGTCACACGTAGTTTAAGATACAAAGATGAGAGACTAGTTTGTTACAGGTAGATTAAGAGACAAAGAGGAGAGACTAGTTTGGCCACATGTGGATTAAGAGACAAAGAGGAGAGACCAGTTTGTTACAGGTAGATTAAGAGACAAAGAGGAGAGACTAGTTTGGTCACAAGTAGATTAAGAGACAAAGAGGAGAGACTAGTTTGTTACAGGTAGATTAAGAGACAAAGAGGAGAGACTAGTTTGGTCACAAGTAGATTAAGAGACAAAGAGGAGAGACTAGATTGGTCACAGGTAGATTAAGAGACAAAGAGGAGAGACCAGTTTGGTCACAAGTAGATTAAGAGACAAAGAGGAGAGACTAGTTTGGTCACAAGTAGATTAAGAAACAAAGAGGAGAGACTAGTTTGGTCCTAGGTAGATTAAGAGACAAAGAGGAGAAACTAGTTTGATCACAAGTAGATTAAGAGACAAAGAGGAGAGACTAGTTTGGTTACAGGTGGATTAAGAGAGAAAGAGGAGAGACTAGTTTGGTTACAAGTAGATTAAGAGACAAAGAGGAGATACTAGTTTGGTCACAGGTAGATTAAGAGACAAAGAGGATGGACTAGTTTGGTCACACGTAGTTTAAGATACAAAGATGAGAGACTAGTTTGTTACAGGTAGATTAAGAGACAAAGAGGAGAGACTAGTTTGGCCACATGTGGATTAAGAGACAAAGAGGAGAGACCAGTTTGTTACAGGTAGATTAAGAGACAAAGAGGAGAGACTAGTTTGGTCACAAGTAGATTAAGAGACAAAGAGGAGAGACTAGTTTGGTCACAGGTAGATTAAGAGACAAAGAGGAGAGACCAGTTTGGTCAGAAGTAGATTAAGAGACAAAGAGGAGAGACTAGTTTGGTCACAAGTAGATTAAGAAACAAAGAGGAGAGACTAGTTTGGTCCTAGGTAGATTAAGAGACAAAGAGGAGAAACTAGTTTGATCACAAGTAGATTAAGAGACAAAGAGGAGAGACTAGTTTGGTCACAGGTGGATTAAGAGAGAAAGAGGAGAGACTAGTTTGGTTACAGGTAGATTAAGAGAGAAAGAGGAGAGACTAGTTTGGTTACAGGTAGATTAAGAGAGAAAGAGGAGAGACTAGTTTGGTTACAAGTAGATTAAGAGACAAAGAGGAGAGACTAGTTTGGTCACAGGTAGGTTAAGAGACAAAGAGGAGAGACTAGTTTGGTCACAAGTAGATTAAGAAACAAAGAGGAGAGACTAGTTTGGTCCTAGGTAGATTAAGAGACAAAGAGGAGAAACTAGTTTGGTCACAAGTAGATTAAGAGACAAAGAGGAGAGACTAGTTTGGTCACAGGTAGGTTTAGAGACTAGTTTGGTCATAGGTAGATTAAGAGACCAAGAGGAGAGACTAGTTTGTTACAGGTAGATTAAGAGACAAAGAGGATAGATGCGGGATTTAAATAGATTTAAACTCTTCTGTTACTTGTGTGTTTGAAGTGGTATAATTTATTAAATTTTGAGGTTGATTATTATAATAAACTTCAGGTTTCCAGGCTGGTTTAATACTGTAATACACGAAGAGTTGCTCATAAATATTATAATTCAGTATTTGCGTTAAAACCAGTGGTTAGTTATAGGTTTATAGGTATGTTTGATTAATAAATTATTTAACACAAAAACCTAGTTGACATTCTGAGAAACGTTGTGGTAATGGTAGTTTAAGACCAGTGGTAAGATGTAATACTAGTAAAAATAGGTGTTACCTGAAAGATTAGCTGAAAAAAATTACAGTAAACCTAACAGATTATCTTAGAAAGATTATATTAGCAATGGATTAAGTAAAGCTGTAAGATATAATGCTATTAAAGATAAATATAACAAACTGGGTGAGCGTGTAGGGACCATGGAAAGTACAAATGAACAGAGAGAATAAACATTCTGTATAAATATAACAGTACTGTCTATTGTGTGTTTATGTAACTACTTATCTATATAAATATAACAGTACTGTCTATTGTGTGTTTATGTAACTACTTATCTATATAAATATAACAGTACTGTCTATTGTGTGTTTATGTAACTACTTATCTATATAAATATAATAGTACTGTCTGTTGTATGTCCATGTAACTATTTCGCAGAGTGTAGATGGATCTTTATTAAAATTTGTGTAAATATTTCTTGGGTCTATACGGAGATCCACACATGTTTATGGTTTCACATTCTGTGTTTTTCAGTTTTATGGACGTTTTTGAGTTGGTTTTTTACAATTTTAAAAAAGGAAGGAATTTTTCATGTCCTAAGATAACCTTTCATTAATTATGAATTTGCTTACATTTCGCCCAGGAGACGGGTTCTGCAGCTAGTGTTAAAACAAGACGATAAATCATTTGTAAAAGCAAGTGAATCCAGGTAGTGAAATCTTAACGTTATAGGTTCTGGTGTTTTTTCATTATCAGTTAAGATATAGTATTTTCTAATTTACTTTGGATTTCTGTGGCAAATATATTTTTGTTCACAATTTCTTATTAAAGTACTTAATATCGAATCAATGTCTAATTTATTTTTTCTCTGATTGGTGAATGACATTGTGAGAAAAACGAACCTAATATTCAATTTTTCATTTGAATTGTATATGTTGTGAATAAAAACTGATCTCAAGAGGGAGTGTTAAATTGCATCATTTTGGATATTCCAGTAGGGTTATTTTCCCGCCTGGTGGCGAGACTTGGAGGTTGGTCATGTAGACAGGAGTGGAATAGGTTACCTCAGTTATCTGCTGATCAGTGTCGAATAGCTGTACATCCGGGACATGATTTACTGATTGAGAAAGCTCTGTTTGCTCACGCTCAAATTGTAGTAAGTTAGGTTACTGTAATTTTACTTTCATTTGTCGTGGCTTGGAATATGATCCTCGTATGTCGTGCAAACCTCAAAGTCCGTTTCACTGAATAAAGGAAATCTGACGTTTCTTCTAATTTTTTGTTCGGAAAGACAGGAATTGAATTTTATTGTTCAAATGTGGATTTTTTTTTTCTGTTTTTAAAGAAGAAATGTAACCACTTACAGTAATTTGTTTTATCATTGTAGATAGATAGAATAATGGTAGATAGGTTCAAGGTAGCAAGGTTTACAAAGTTTAGTGAACCTATTGCCATATGACTACAGTTAAGAATATATCGTAGATCTGAAATTACACTGAAGGAGTATTTCAAAACGAAACGTTGAACGTTAGGACATTAGTTACGTGCCGTTACTGTTGTGTGGAATGTGACCTGTTTCATTTACGTGGACAGATTACTTCATGAATACTCCACAAACAGTTTCATTAGCGTCGCGATGCTTCGGCAAACCGAATCTGTGTGTAGTTATATTAACGCTGGACCGATCATAAGAATGATTCCGTCAACGGTGTACTTATGAATTAGAAACATCTGTGCTATTATTAATCATGAGAGTCAAACACGCTGTTTAAAAATATCTTATGTACATAAATTAGAAACATAATGAAAGTCCACGAACAGATTCAAAATTTAACACAATGACGTTTCGCTGAAATATAAGCCTGTAGGAAGAAGCTACATATCAACAACGTTTCGGTGAACCGAAACTACTTATCAACAGCGAATCTAGGATTAAGTTATCGTAATGACTCCAGAATGTAATGATATTAATATTTAAGTTACACAGTTATTTATTTCTTCTGTATTTATTTGCAGATTACTGTAGCAAGAGTTTTCAAACCTGACCATTCAGACTGGAGTGGAAAACCACCCTCAGTGCAAGTCTGTGAGAAAGTAAGTTGATTTAACTTAACTTCTACAGGTCCACACTTCGTATCCGAAGTTCCGAAATTCGAAGTTTCTTCTTTGAGTGTGGAGCGTCAGTATAACAGCTGACCCGGCTCCACACCCACTTGACCCACCTCACACAGACGTGTCAATTGTGTCTCAGGGCTCCTACTGGTCACACACGTGTATCTGCTGTAAGCTGGTATTTTTTTATTTTGTGATTTTGTGTTTAATTTCAATGTGAAAAGTAAAAAAAAGAGGCCAGGGACCCCTATAGGTTATAGTGAGAAATGGAAAAGGAAGCATCTGACGTCATCAATAACATAGAAAGTTTTGTTATTGCAAAAGTTTGATCGTAGCGTGTGCGGCGTCTCACTGAAGAATATGGTGTCGGAAGTACCATTGTATATGATTTAAAAACATTTGTTCTGAAATCCGAAAAATTGTGGGCCTGTACCTTAATTCACAATATAGTAAAATATGCGTGTTTTGGTTTTATTTTTTGGCTATTTCATTCAGATCTAACTTATAACAAAAAAATAAATTGATCTGGGACAGGGCGCCATCTATAGGTGAAACATTACATGACGATGAATAATGATTGTATACATGTGAACTAATTCACGTAAAGTTAAACTACAAAATAAACGTTTATATTGTATGTAATTTTAAAATCTCAACTGTACGTATACTGACTCTAAAGTACGAAGTTTGAGTGTTGATGTAAAAAAAATTAAAATGGAGAATACTTCTCTTTCACAGAAGTTAGTTTAGAAAACCATTTAAAATTTTATTTTTTTACACCCACCTGATTGGTTTACTTAATTCTAACACTGTTGGATGCTTGAAAGAGTTAAATACATCGATATATTAAGTTGTTTTGTTTAAACACAATTTCGTGTACTGTGCTTACCCTCCAGATCGAACTTCGAACTTTAGTATTATATCCTTCCTTAAGCTTACTACCAAGTCACAGGGTTATAATTTCGTCTATAAAAACTATTGTTTAGATCACATACATAGTGTATATTCAGACACTACTATTGTACCTTATTGATATGTTTGTTTGTTTTGAATTTTCGCGCAAAGCTACACGAGAGCTCTCAACTCTAACCATCTCTAAATTAACAGTTTAAGTCTAGAGAGAGGCAGCAAGTTATCATCACCCACCACCAACTCTTAGTGGGATGAACCGTGACATTATAACGCCCCAACAGCTGAAAGGGCGATCATATTTGGTGTCAAGTTATCATCACCCACCGCCAACTCTTTGTGGAATGGACCGTAACGTTATAACGCCCCCTCAGCCGAAAGGGCGATCATATTTGGTGTGACGGGGATTTGAACTCGCGCCCCTCAGATTAAGAGTCGAGTGTCTTAACCATCTGACAACGCCAAACCTTTTATTAATACATCCGCAGTGCATTTCATAAATAAAATCCAATGTTTCTTTTTTATTCTGAAGCAAGGATGTCAAGTGTACGAAATAATAAAAAAAATATTTTCTTGTTTTATTTTGCCTTTTAACTTAACAACATTTCACCAATAGATAACGTGAAAACCAAATTCGTAATATTATTTTGATACTGTTAAGATGGTTAACAGGTTTTGTTAAATCTTTGATGAATGGTTAATCTCTCTCATTTTCTCCCATTAGACGAACATAATTTGTTGTTTTCTATTAAGCATTTAATTTATTTTAAATATTTCTGTCCATAACCCTCTACAGCGGCTCAGCCGGAAAGATTGTTCGTGGTCCTTTGCATTAATAACGAATAAACAAAGTTTTCTTTACAAATATTTGTTCGTTCAAACATCATTGTTAAGTCACTTGGTGATTATGTATAACTCTTAACTGTTAATGATTTCACTACCTGAAATTATTATTAACTCATAGAATATTAACATAGGTGCGCCATCTTTTGGAAGCTGAGCTTGAAACATTGCGTAACAGCTGGTATAAACGTTTGTCCTTCAGTCTCTGCGTGCCATGTCCATGCAAGAAGACCTGTGTCCAACACGGCATTCCAGGATGTGTAGGTCATTCGTGTCTTCATCTGTTACCACTCAGTGATTGCCTAGTCCAGAAGGTGAGAAAAATGGCCGACAGATTTACTTTAATGCCCTATAGGCACACGTGACCAAGGAAATGCTTACTTCTTTGGATAACACCAAGTAAACCTAATCGTATTTCGCCCTTTCTATTGTCTCTACCCCTTTCATATGTTCATTGAGTTTTATAATATTTTCCATATACTTAGGATTGTTGATGGAAGTTAAGTGTGTTTCGCTCACAAAACCGGTAACAATGTAACAGTTTTTCTGAAAAAAGAAATAAACAAATTATTCCAACACCGAGGACATTGATGGATGGTTTGTCTTAACATTGCAGAAAAGAGAAAAATAGGAAGTAATTGAACACAATAAGAAGTTGAGTTTAACTTTTCTTTACTTAATAATTCGACACAGTTTAATCTGATATCCGTTAACAGTATTGCAGATACATATTTCGTTTAAATATTACAAAAAACATTTCGTAAGTCGTTTAGAGTCTGTACTTTCCTTAAGTAACCCCGTACTAATGTTACTGTATGGGAAAAAATTACCATTTTTTTTACAGATGAAAACTTGAAAACACAAATTTACTTTTTCTAAATGTTCCTTTTTTTCAATTTCTGCAGACAATTCAGTGTGAATACAGAATTGTAAAGACAGACTTCATTCGAACATTTTTCCCATTTTCCTCGTTGGACGGTAAGCTAATATATATCATTATAATATATTATTAAAGTAGTAACATTTGGAAATTAAAACATTGTAAATACCGCAGGTATCGAAGCATGAATTTTAATATCAACTCCCCAACTTGCCAATGAATCGCCGGGGGAGAGGTTATAAACAGAACGTTTCTTTATTTCGATTTTTAATTTTTTTTATTGTTAAATACAAAACTATACAATGAGTTATGCATGTTCAGTCTATCGCTGGTTATAAACCCCCCTCAGAGTTATCGTTGTTCCGCTGGTTATAAACCCCCCTCAGAGTTATCGTTGTACCGCTGGTTATAAACCCCCTCAGAGTTATCGTTGTACCACCGACTAACTTCTTTTGACTACAAGAATGTTTATGACTCAACAACAAAGCATACACAAAAAAAAAATTCAAAATGAAAAACTTGTGAACACCAAGAAGGAAGCAACTAATATATCTGACTGCATTGTTTCTAGAACAATAGTTTCTTTTGACTATAAATATGGCACGTTCTTGCATTAACGACATGCAATATGAAGATTTGTAGCAAAAACATTGCTTAATCGCACAACAATAATCATGTATTAAAATACTTACTTTTAAGAATACATCAGAGGAAAATTATTCGTTTTTTGCAATTCCGAAAATTTCAAAATATCAACAACGATTAGCCAGTTTTTGATGTGGTTAACACCCATTCTGATGTGAGATTAGCCAGTTTTCGATGTGGTGAACACCAATTCTGATGTGGGATTAGCCAGTTTTCGATGTGGTGAACACCCATTCTGATGTGATTTTTTATGAGGAAATTTCACGAGAAAAATTGGATTTCCTCCGTCGACTGATTGAAAGAAATATTCTGAAGATAGGAGTATGGAGGGAAAAACGCATAAAGAGAGGAACTGGTTTGAGAGTTTATTTGTTGTTGTTCAATTTATATATATATATATATATATCATGTCGGTATTGTATACATGCATTATTTTATTTTACCATTTCCAGTAAATTATTTTGAATTTGGTTGAATATATATTTGTCCTTCATTATGGAAATGACAATTGTCGGAAAACGTTCATTTCAGTGGCGTTGTTTTCTTGCGATCAGTACAATGACGGGGAACGGTGTCATCCAGTGTAAAAATATTTTCGTGGCTATTCAGTGAAGTTAATCGCTTTACTGTACTGGACGCACCCATGGTGTTGAAAGTGAAACATTTTTGCCGACATGCATTGCAATTTGGTTTATCGAAATAAGACATAGAATGTCAAAAGACGGTTGTAAACTGTCCACTAGACAATCGTATTACGTATACACCCTGATCCAAGGAATTGTACTGACTGTACATTTTATATTTTTAATCACTATTTTAAAGACAGTTACTGTTGAACTGTTTTAACAGAAATCGATCGCTTCGGGTGGCTTTCCTAAATAGAACTTAAACTTACAAACTATTTCTTTAAATAAATTTAAAGTACATTTTTGTGAAAGTGGTTCCTCGAAACAAAGAGTTTCACTTGAAATAAAATCGTGATCTGGTAATTATTTTAAAAAAACTAAAATATATTTTACGTTATTTGAAGTATTAGAGTAGTGGCTAGAAATCCAGCATGTAGTTATTGAACTGACGTTATAAAGTTTTGAAACGGCTTGAATGGGCAACGAAAGGAACTTGTAATAAATGTACAACGTTTCGACAACGTAATTTAATCATCAGGTACCATAAGCTTGTTGAAACGATGCACATCTGTAGTAAAATTTATTTCGCAACACATTCAAGACATTTCAAAAATTTATTTTCTAATTATGGTGCTTATCGTTCTATGGGTTTTTATGTTTGATTTGAATTTCACGCAAAGCTACACAAGGGCTATCTGCGCTAGCCGTCACAAGGGCTATCTGTGCTAGCCATAACAAGGGCTATCTGTGCTAGCCATAACAAGGGCTATCTGCCCTAGCCGTCACAAGGGCTATCTGCCCTAGCCGTCACAAGGGCTATCTGTGCTAGCCGTCACAAGGGCTATCTGCCCTAGCCGTCACAAGGGCTATCTGTGCTAGCCGTCACAAGGGCTATCTGCCCTAGCCGTCACAAGGGCTATCTGCCCTAGCCGTCACAAGGGCTATCTGCCCTAGCCGTCACAAGGGCTATCTGCCCTAGCCGTCACAAGGGCTATCTGTGCTAGCCGTCACAAGGGCTATCTGCCCTAGCCGTCACAAGGGCTATCTGTGCTAGCCGTCACAAGGGCTATCTGCCCTAGCCGTCACAAGGGCTATCTGCCCTAGCCGTCACAAGGGCTATCTGCCCCAGCCGTCCCTAATTTAGCAGTAAAAGACTAGAGGGAAGGCAGCTAGTCATCACCACCCACTGCCGACTCTTGGGCTACTCTTTTACCAACGAGCAGTGGGATTGACCGTGACATTATAACACACCCATAGCTTGGTGCGACGAGGACTCGAACCCGCGACCCTCAAATTACGATTCCAATGCCTTATCCACCTTGCCATGTCGGATGCGTTCTCTAGTGTCTACTGACATTGTGTTTGTGAAAATAAAAAGGTGGTGGGGCGTAACAAAACTAAGAATATTCAAACATATTAAAATAAATAAATTTAGTACTTTTTCTATTGGTATTTTAGGTAATAAACGTATCAATCGATTCATTAAATTTGAAGGCTTATAATTCTAAAGTTTGGCGTTCGATCCTTTAATCCGGTGTGTAATTTTCACGTTTTAAAACCAAACACTTCAGTAATTTAAATGTATGTATGTTTGCGCATTTGTAGTTAATCATAAGGCTACACAATACACTATCTCTACTGTGTCCACCACAAGAAACCGGGTTTTGATACTGGAGGGCAAATATTTTAAATTATTTATGTGATATTACGAATCACACAGTATTATATCACTCTTCTCAAAGTTCAAGGTTATTATACCTTTTTTACTAATCTATGTAGCAGCAAGAGGGATTAGTATGGATTAATTTAAATAATTTATTGGATTATATATAGTTATTTAACTATTGGATGATATATATTTATTTAACTATTGGATGATATATATTTATTTAACTATTGGATTATATATAGTTACTTAACTATTGGATTATATATATTTATTTAACTATTGGATTATATATAGTTATTTAACTATTGGATTATATATAGTTATTTAACATTTTAAAGAAAACTTGTTTAAATATGGCCACTCGCTAATACAACGGTATGTCTACGGACTTACAACGCTACAATCAGGGGTTCGATTCCCCTCGGTTGGTTCAGCAGATAGCCCGCTGTGGCTTTGCTACAAGAAAAACACACATATATATTTAAATAAAACACAAATGGGAATTTTTGAATTAAAAACATTGATATAAACACCTACTTTAAATTAATTTTAAACTGTTCACTTAATTCAATCTTTCTATTTTATTTCAGACCGCGGAGCCTCAAGCTACACTGACCTCCGCCATCTTCCTTTTAAGAATGAAGTGACGAAGTATCGTTGGGGTTGTGACACCAATTATCAGAAAGAACATGACTGGATTAAAGTTGTCTCGAGTCTTCTCAATGACGTTAACGCGGGAAAAGACTGGCTTGCTTTAGCAAAGCGACTAGGTAGGAACAAAACTGTAAACACTCAGGAGAATGTCCGTATCTCTTGCCATCCATTGTTGGTGATATTCGGCTCTCATGAAATATATGTAAATGTGTCAGTATGTCCGTTGCTATCAATGGCCACGGATCATGTTTGGTAGGACAATGAGGAACAATATCCTAGATATGTCCACAAATTTTCATAAAAAATTGATCATTTTTGATTGAGTTATTGAGCAAAAGTAAAGTGAAAAATCGGTAGCCATCTTAGCAGATATGGATTTCTTTTGATATTAGAAACTATAAAGCTTCTGTGTGTTTTACACAAAAACTGTCGGTGACTTATTAGAGTCAATGAGCTGTTAAACAAAGTCGGTTAAAGAGAGAAAAAACGTTTATTATTATTATTAAAAAAATAGTACAACGTTTAGGCCAAACGTGAATATTATGCCACATAGGCTTAGCGTGATTTAAAGGATTTGCGTGCTGGGCTGTGGATCAGGTCACCTGATTCTTTACCGCTAAGAATAAAAATCATTTCGTACATTGGTAGCTTAGTAACATAATAAAAGCGACTCTCAAATCTCGCTATTCGGTCTCATAAGATTTTGTTGTGAGCGTTGTTGACGAGGTTATCATTTCAAAATCAATAGCCACCTGGTGTAGATAACCCTCAAGTAGCTCTGCACGAAATTCAGCAAAGTGAACGCGAGCCTATTTAATATTATCAAAACTACGTTTTACTTTTTTGGTGTTATAATGTATACAAAACATCTGGGAATAGCAACCATTGTTTCTATTTAGTCATAACTAATAACTGAAGCAATGTGTGACGACAAGAAAATTAACCTTGGTCTATTTCAAGTGCGCTGTCTGTTTGGTGTCATAGGTTTGTTGTTAGAAACAGCTAGCCAAATCACAAACGCCATTGTGAAAAACAGCTAACCAAGCCATACAAGTCGTTGTGAGAAACAACTAACTGAATCACACAAGTCGTCGTTAGAAAAAGCTTGAGTCATTTTGAGAGCAATCTTTTCTGAGTATCTTACACTTTTCTATTTTCACAAGTTGTGAAATCATTCATGTAAATTAGTATGTAATTGTGGATATCAAGCACGTGCGAAATAACCGTCTTTCATTGGACTAGAAAAGTTAGAAAATTAAAACATACCGTTTAAACCAATCAAAAGATCTTTTTAAAAGTAAGCTATTACTGATCAAACGCTCGCCTCCCTTCCGTATCTTGTTACATCGTGAGTTATTAACATAAAATGTAAGAGAGGAGAAACTGTATAGAGAACAACGTTTTGATGATGAAGGATACCAGCACGAAGGAGGGGTATTCTGGAGCTGCCTGACTAATAGAGAAAGGCTCTTAAACGGGTAACATAAAGTGAAGCGGGGCTACATAACAGTAACTGCTACATGGACCAGTAGGTGAAGTGTTTCTAAATCATTAGCAGAGAAGGAATAAGATAAACTGAAATACATGTATAAGAAGTAGTAGAGTAAGGATAATGAGAACATGGGTAGTAGGGAAAGGATAATGAGAACATGGGCAGTAGGGTAAGGATAATGAGAACATGGGTAGTAGGGTAAGGATAATGAGAACATGGGTAGTAGAGTAAGGATAATGAGAACATGGGTAGTAGAGTAAGGATAATCAGAATATGGGTAGTAGGATGAGAATAGTGAGAACATGGGTAGTAGGGTAAGGACAATGAGAACATGGGTAGTAGGGTATGGATTATGAGAACATGGGTAGTAGGGTAAGGATAATGAGAACATGGGTAGTAGAGTAAGGATAATGAGAACATGGGTAGTAGGGAAAGGATAATGAGAACATGGGTAGTAGGGTAAGGATAATGAGAACATGGGTAGTAGAGTAAGGATAATGAGAACATGGGTAGTAGAGTAAGGATAATCAGAATATGGGTAGTAGGATGAGAATAGTGAGAACATGGGTAGTAGGGTAAGGACAATGAGAACATGGGTAGTAGGGTATGGATTATGAGAACATGGGTAGTAGGGTAAGGATAATGAGAACATGGGTAGTAGAGTAAGGATAATGAGAACATGGGTAGTAGGGTATGGATTATGAGAACATGGGTAGTAGGGTAAGGATAATGAGAACATGGGTAGTAGAGTAAGGATAATCAGAATATGGGTAGTAGGATGAGAATAGTGAGAACATGGGTAGTAGGGTAAGGACAATGAGAACATGGGTAGTAGGGTATGGATTATGAGAACATGGGTAGTAGGGTAAGGATAATGAGAACATGGGTAGTAGAGTAAGGATAATGAGAACATGGGTAGTAGGGTAAGAATAGTGAGAACATGGGTAGTAGGGTAAGGATAATGAGAATATGGGTAGTAGGGTATGGATAATGAGAACATGGGTAGTAGGGTAAGGATAATGAGAACATGAGTAGAAGGATAAGTACAAACAGAATATGAATAGTTGGATAAATACAAACAGAATATGAATAGTTGGATAAGTACAAACAGAATATGATAGAATGCCAGAAAGTGAAGAACAGTAGAGTGAACTCTGGTCAAAACGAATATAGATGGCGCTAGGATTTGTTTTATTTATGTTTGTAATGTCTTCACAAGTCCACTAAAAGCTATCTTCGCTAGTGGTCCATAATTTTTAACTAACAAATTCTCGAACAACTTTAATCATATATCGTGATTTAACCGTTTTTTTTACAACACATTCAAAGTCATAAAGGCCGGAGCACGTTTTTATCGGCAACGAGAAGCGGACATTGGACTCTCAAATAAATAGTCTTGTATGTTTACTCATTGGCTATGTGTTTCGAGAATGTTCTTGATACGTAACATGTTACAGTTTTTAATGTCAAAAGTGATTGAAAATCGGGTTTTGATATCCATGGTGGGCAGAGATGGTATATGTTTGTTTGTTTTTTGAATTAAGCACAAAGCTACACAATGGGCTATCTGTGCTCTGCCCACCACAGGTATCGAAACCCGGATTTTAGCGTGTAAGTCCGCAGACATACCGCTGAGCTACTGGGGGGCGAGATGGTATAACTTTAACAACAAAGAAACAAACAATGAAAGGGTTAAAGAGATTTAGAAATTCACAACTCTCTTTCCTTGCTAGATCGACAATTTTCGTATGAAAATATATTTCATATTTTGCAATTTCCATGTGTATGTGTGTTTTCTTATAGCAAAGCCACATCGCACTATTTGCTGAGTCTACTGAGGGGATTGAACCCCCTCATTTTAGCCTCGTAAATCTGTAGACTTAATGTTGTACTAGAGGCAGAATTTGCAATTCCGTATAAAAGTTTCTTATTTTGCAATCTTTATGTTTTACAATCTCCATCTAAAAGTATATTCCATATTTTGCAATTTCAATATAGAAGTGTTTCTTATTTTGTAATATTCGTATTTTACAATCTCCATATAAAAATATATTCCATATTTTGCAATCTCCGTATATAAGGTGTTTTTTTTTATTTTGTAATATTCGTATAAAAGTATATTTCATTTTCTTCAATTTTCGTATGCAATTGTACGTTTCGTCTTTTGTGTTGTTCTTGAGACATTCATCCTTGTTAATGTTTTAATGCAGCAAAATGTTTATTGTGAAGATTCGTAATTTATCAGTTGATATTCAGGTTACAGCGAACGAATAACCACGAGGTTCCAAAATGAAGTTAACCCAAGTCGGGCCATGATTGAGGATTGGTTAAAAAATAATGGCAGAACCCACTACTGCGTGGAGTTACTGATGTATTGTTTAAATCAGATGGGGAGAGAAGACATATGCGAAAAAATTCAGGCGAATCTAGGTAATAACATGCATTTAATAAGTAATTTGTTTCTAGAAATTTGAAAAGTAAATGCGAGAATATAATAATATATATATATATTTTATTATATGATTTTACATTAACTGTAACCTTAAAGGTGTTAGAACAGTGGATTAATACTGAGGTCATGCTCTTACGGTTTTTGTGTGGAAGAAACTATAATTTACTATTTTAATGACTCTGAAACTTCAGCTGGCAAGATGGGTTAAGGCATTCGACTCATAATATGAGGGTCGCTGGTTCGAATCCATGTCACACCAACAAGCTCATCCTTTCTTTTAACCGTGGGGACGTTATAATGTGGTGGTCAATCCCACTATTCATTGGTAAAAGAGTAGCCCAATAATTGGCGGTGGGTGGTGATGACTTCCTGCCTTCCCTCTAGTCTTACACTACTAAATTAGGAAGGGTTAGCGCATATAGCTCTCGAGTAGCTTTGCGCGAATTTCAAGCCAAAAGAGAATATCAGTTTTCAAAATCTTGTAACAGTACTCAAATAGTGTTTATTGCCATTGTTTTTTTCCCCCAATATGTAGTGTTATCCGGTAAAATGATTACTGCTCAATGAAACAAATTGGTTGGAGTAGTCGAATTCTATGTTCGTGAGGCATTACATTACTTTTTTGAGGGTATGTTAAACACATCGTGTATCGCAACCATATAGCAAACGTTACAGAGCCGAAGAGTAGGATAACAGATACCATCGCCACCATAACTTTTGTCAGGTTGCAGCGAACGTGGACTGAACTGGATTATCGGCTGGTGTTATGAGAGCCATCTGTGGTACACACTTATAAGTCTACTGACATGTCAGTGAGAACTATTTGAGTTGCGCTACAAGATTTTGGAAACTGCGTGATTGTATTTCCCTAATTATTAAATTTTAAAATAATACAGACAGTTTTGGACCACAATGTAATTGATTACGAAACAACGAGGAGAACATTTTAATCCTTGTTATAATCACTTATAATTTAATCTAAAAATTCAAGCCAGTATTAAAGTAAGAGGACCGCGATATCGTATATTAGTTGTTATCCATGTTAAATTATCAATTACAATATGAAATTGTAATATAATCATAATTAGAATCAATAAAAACAGTTATAGCAGGACGTAGTAAGGAACTAAACACACACAATTTACCCTGTAATGGTAATGACCCACTACAAGTTTTCTGTAAAGATGTTGTTTGCCAGTATTTTCAACTAACAGAAACAGCCAGGTTTATCTCAGCAACAGAAAAAGGACACTTAATACGTCTCATATATTCCTCTAACTGTAGTTTCTTAGTAAACTAGTTAAACATGTATCCATTGAAAACATTTTTAATTGTATCGTGAAGTTTTTCACGCATAACTCAGACAACATGTGATTTTCTAGTCCAAATGACTACAAGATTCAATTCAACATTTTACATCATCAACTCTGATGAAAAATACATTTAACACGTTGTGTTTAAACCTAAGGACAAGCAGTGAAGAGTGGTGGGGTGTTTACCAGCAACTCGTTTGATCAAGAGGGTTAGATTGAAACAATGTAGAACAAAACGAAGAAGAAACTTCACACAACAATTTTTTAATAATGTAGATTGTTTCTTTTTGTATCAGAGCCAGAGAGCCCATGTCCGTCTGTGTTCATTAGTTACCAGTGGGATGCCCAAGAGGTAGTACTTGAACTTCGAAGGAGGTTGGAGCTTGCTGGCTACCCGTGTTGGATGGACGTTGGCCAGCTTGGAGGTGGAGATTCTCTTTATGGGAAGATTTATGAAGGCATTAGTGGAGCAAAGGTCGATTTGAATAAGTTGTTTTACCCTAAATACACAGTTATTATTCAAAATGTACATGAATTTAAAGTAAATTTATTTTTCCTCAAACAGTGGATGAAGATCTAAGTAGGTCGTGCTTATGAAATGCACATAATTATTCAAACTGTTAATTAAGACTGAAAGTTTCAAGTTGGGCAGATTATTTAGGGTAACAATGTTATTTCAATGAAAGCCCATAAATCAGCTGTAGAACATCATATAGTGTCACAAGTGGGGATACCTCAGGGCTCAGTCTTAGGACCTTTGGGCTTTTTGATCTGCATCAATGACATAAATGAAGAAATGATCAATAAATTACTTAAAGCTGCAGATGATGTCGAGGTCTTATGTGTTGCTGGCTGTGAAGAGGATGCTGCTGATTTACAAAAGGATTTTCATCATCTAGTGAGTTGGACAAATCAATGGCAGATGGGTTTTAATAATGACAAATGCAAGACATTTAGATTATACTTATTATTTAAATGGGAATAGACTTGACAGTGTCATGAAGAAAGGGATTTTGATGCAATAGTTGATCAGTCTCTAAAGCCATCCAAACAATGGGCTTTTGCTAGTAGTAGGGCAAAAAATGGATTTTAAGTTGTAGCTAAACAGGTTATAATGTTGTATAGGTCGCTGGTTAGGCCACATTTGGAGTATTGTGTTTAGTCTTGGGCTCCTTACCTTAGAAAAGACATTGAATTGTTGGTAAGAGTTCAAAGGAGGATTACTAGAACAGTGACTGGGATAAAGGGATTGTCATAAAAGGAAAGGTTGAAATCTCTCAAATTGTGTTCTCTTGAAAAAAGAATAATTAGTGGGGTATGTGACTAAGGTGTTTAAGATTGTAAATGGAATTAATATTGTTGATGTATCATCATTTTTCATAATTATCAATGAAAATAGCAGGAGTATGGGACATAAATATAAATTATGGTAAAGTGGAGTCATCTTCAACTAAGACAGTTTTATTTTTCTAACAAGATGGTTGGCCCTTGGAATGGATTGCCTTTGAAAGTTGTAGAGGCAGTTAATTTAAGTGAGTTTAAGACAAAAACTTGATAGCTATATGAAAGATAAGGGCTAGCTTTAAGATTGATAGCTATATGAAAGACAAGGACTGGCTTTAAGATTGTTTAAAATTTATTAATTAATGATTTTAATTAAATTATGAAGAAGGAACAACCGAGATGAACCAATATTTTCCATGCAGTTTTAAAATTTTATTTTATTTTATTGTGCGCTTTAAACATATGCTAATTGTGCAATAATACCAAGCGATCGAGTCTGAAAAATGTACTTCACAATTTCCGGTGGAATGTCATTACATTACAAACGACCTTTTGGTTTTACTAAGTAAAATAAACGACAAAATATAATTTCGTATTAAATTTTGTTTAACGTTTCTACAACAGGTGGTGATTTGTTGTCTAACACCGCGATATGCAACGTCACCCATCTGTTCACGTGAGGTCAGTCTGGCCGATGTTTTAAGAAAACCAATTATACCTGTGATGATAGAGCCGACTCCTTGGCCACCCTCAGGACCACTAGCCATAGTACTTTGTTCATTGGTGTACATAGATATGTGTGGTAAGAAAGACTTTTAATTGAGAGGATTAAGGTGTATACATCAGAGTTACTGACTTACTGCAACATGTTAGTTTATGCAGCTAAAAAAAGGTATGTAAAGGTTGTGACCTTCGACATAATCCTGACCTAACCGGCTTACGTTGACTCGTGCGGTTAAGAAGGTTTGTCAATGTACTAACCTTCATGAGGACCACTCGATTTATTACCTTACTGGTTGACGTTAACTTTGGGGACAAGAAACGTTTGATAGGTTTACTTATTTGTGGTGAAAGGCATGATGGGATGATGTGTTTTACTGGGACTGCTTCTTGAGGTACCAGTTCAGTAACAAATACTGTATTTAGGACAATTTGATAAGATTATTCAGAGTCTTTAATGGATACTGACATATCCATTATTGATAACAACAACTTTCGATTTTTATAGTATGTCAATATTTTAAGTTCAGAAACCTATACTGTCAGACTAAATAAAATAAATTAGGTTTTATTCTCAGTTTAAAGGAAAATAAGTTTCAGTATTGAGAGCCACATCAGACTATTTGCTGTGTCTACCGAGGGGAATGGAACCCCTGATTTTAGCATTGTAAATCCGAAGACTCGCCGCTTTCCCAGAAGATCAGAAAAAAAACCCTGATAGAGATATAGTTTTTAAAGGAAAAGTTTTTTCTAAACTGTAGTGCTCAGAGATGGGGTTAATAGAGTTTCGGAGATACGTCGTAACTATTAATTAAACGAAATACGTGAAAGTCCCTTGGGAACTGTAGAGTTTTGAGTGAGTTTTCTTTCCAGAAACCTCATCAGACCTTTTGTGTGTTTCACTTTCAGATTAATTTGATTAGGAAGTGTCTGAAACGAATAAAAATCAAAAGACCATTTTTTTTTGTTTTACGTGTTAGTTTTTTAGTCCAAATTTCTAAGAATTTTAATAATGTTCAATAATGAATGTGCTAATAATTCTTCACTTGTACATACATACTTGTAGATACATTAAATTAAAGTGTATTATAAGTGTCAGGTATTAAACACCGATATTGAAAGTTTAAAGACACTTCCGGCATAATGTTTCAATTTTTCACGTGGTTTGCTTTTATTTAAATAACAATGATGTTTAATTGTTGTATCATTTACTAGAAAGATTTAGTCCATGGCTTAAGATACATTATTTTTGCCCCCCAGTGGCTCAGTGGTATGTCTGCGGACTTGCACGCTAAAATCCGGGTTTCGATACCCGTGGTGGGCAGAGCACAGATAGCCCATTGTGTAGCTTTGTGCTTAATTAAAAAAAAACATTATTTTGGGGGAGCTATACGTATGTTATGGAGCATAATCTTAGAAAGTTACGTTGGTTTAGGCAGCCTTAGAGTTTTGCTTATTTTACAATTCATTTAGTTCGTGGTCCGGCATGGCCAGGTGAAATAAGGCGTTCGACTCGTAATCTGAGGGTCACGGGTTCGAATTACCGTCGCTTCAAACATGCTCGCCCTTTCAGCTATGGGGGCGTTTAATGTGACGGTCAATCTCACTATTCTTTGGCAAAAGAGTAGCTCAAGAGTTGGCTGTAGGTGGCGATGGCTAGTTGCCTTCCCTCTAGTCTTACACTGCTAATTCAAGGACGGCTGGCGCAGATAGCCCTCGTGTAGCTTTGCGCGAAATTAAAAACAAAACGTTTGGCATCATCTAATAACAAATATAAAAAATAAAAACACAATTGTGACACAGGATGAGTGAATTGTGTTTGTTTGTTTTTGAAGTTTTGTTAATCCTTTAATTGTTTAGTATTATTTTTGCTTTTTATGAATTTGTACGAAATACTTCTTTAAAATTAAAAAAATGGATTTTTTTCTTTAACAAGTGGAAAAAGGGTTAAAAATATGCATGTAATTTAATTAACAACTATTAGTAAGTAACTCTACCATATTAATTTTAACGGAAATGTGGTTCCGAGAAACATTTATTTCTTATTTGAATTATTGCATTCATGATTAAATTCAGGTATTTTTGAACATTGTTTATATTATTTTAACTTAAAACAGGAGTTGGTGGACATGGTGGCAGTGGGAAACAGGCTGATTGGGAACAGAGATTTACTGAAATTATCGATAAGGTTTTTTCTTACGTTGCTAATGGAATGAACCAGAGGGCGCTTCATACGCAGGTAAAACCTTACTCGCCTTCACGAGCTGTGTTAGTTGAAGATTACTGGGCAGGATCTGTCACTGCGGAAGTTGGACCAACCAGCTCCGAGGAGGTAAGTTTAAAATATGGTGGTTATAATATGTTAGATGTACTAAATAACATTTTGAAAATATACAAAACATATATTAGACCAGTAATAGAGTATGCAGCTCCAGCATGGGTAACTGTAAGTAATAAAACAATCAAACCTAAACTACAAACAATCCAAAACACACTTCTTACAACTGCATAGAGAGTCCCGAGATCAATATCATCTAAATTCATTCATAATTACTCGAACATACCAACCATATCAGATAGACTCCTAAATATTACAATTAGATATTTTAACAAAAATTGGATGAAAAATGATTTATTATGCGAACTAGACAGGTACCTCATACATGATGAAGAAAATCCTAAATATCTCTCCCCAATTAACATATATATTAAACATAAAGAAAAATAAATTAAAGTAAAATATGTATGTATATAAACTTTAAATCTTATATTTATAGTTTACATATTTATGTATTTTAAAATAATAATTATAATAAAATAAAATAAATAAATTACCACCAGCTAACTTGACCTACTGTGAATAATAGACTATAAATGGACATTGCCCTGAGAAGGACCTAACATACAAACAGTTAGGGAAAATAAGTTCAGGAAGGAGGAAGAGGTCAAAGTGAACCTGACCCTCCAGGGCAAAATGCCCAGATACCATTGATCCACTAGATGTACTAAGAGGAAGTGGTTATATCTGTACCTGGTTTTCATCAGGTCAAAAGTAGGCCTAAAGACCCATATAGGTTTTCGTTCATTTGTAAACATACAAGAGAATGTCTTGAAGTGGGATGTCGGTCATGCAAGTTGGCTGAATAATTGGATAAAAGGTTTATTAAAATCTATCTCAACTGGCTAGCTTTTCCATATTAGTGTAATATGTTTGTGTTTGTCTGCTCGGAACCTATCTCGCAAATTTCTAGATCAAAAGTAACAAATCTCGTATCATTAAAAGTAGCCTTTGTATAAAGAATTTGAATTGCTTGTTGGTCTTTCACTTAAAAATCATCTGACCTACTTTTGATTTAGTCAAGCTCTTTAAGGCAATAAGTATTCCTTACGTTGACTAAGGAATTGTCACTACGTAACAACTGGCTTCGATTTCAACTTTCGTTTTGTTATTTACAAAGTATTTCAAACAACACTTGATCAGCATGTAAGTTCCTTAAAATTGAACATTACACAAAATATAATTTCTATGGGATTTTTAACTTTTTATGTCTAAAATATATGTGCAAAGTTCTTATAAAACTGTATTCTTAATCATGTCGTAAACACAAATCAGACGTTTCTGCATCATCAGCTATGTTTGCCTTCATTACAAGTTTATATCTACTTTACTTTGAATAAGTTAGACCCATTTTGTTTCACATACTGCTATAAACAACTTTTCTCTACCTTTTTTTTCAGTATGGGTTTTATTCTTCGTTTTTTGTGAACTTATTTGTTTCGACTCCTAAAACAGTGTCACACACTGAATTGGTCATGATTATTTCATACTCTGGACACTAATATAAGTACCATTAATTTATTGTATTGTTTACTTTACATGCAGCTTTATTGGATAAAGTTACATCAACGGGAGTTTGCTTGTCTGAGCACGTGGAACTTTCTTTTAAATAGATCACGATTTATCGATCTAACACATAATGCCTACAAGAAAGCGTAGCTTAAATGTCACACCTGAAAATGATAGAATAAGGAATATTCAAGCAAAGGTCATTAAAATCACCAAAAATATTTTGCAGGAACGCAACTACTTCTCAGCGTATTATCTAACTTGTACTACTAAGTGTCCTGGAGATATAGGCCACACCCAAGTTTTTAGCAACCATAATGGGGAAGGAGAGAGTAAAACAGCAGCAAAGAGAAAACTTGAAATAGCTATTAAACACGTGCACTTCAGAGTGTGTGTGTGTTTATAGTAACGTCTCATTAGCCTATCTGGTTGGTCCACCGACGGGAATCGATTTTGACGTTGTTATCAATAGACTTACCGCTTCTTCACCAGGAGGATTGTACGTGTTTGAAGCTGAGTAAAAGTAAAGGGTTTCAGTACCTCTCAGGAACGTACCGGAGAAAAGTTTCATAATGATAAGAGAGTGAGAAATTTGAAGAAAGGTTCATCACGAACACGAGGCACAAACCGCTTCACAATATGGAATGTTACCATGACAATTCTGTGGATCATCTATAAATCTGAGGGCTTATAACAATAAAAAATTATGCCTCGATATCAGCAGTGAGCATAGCACAAATAGCCCGTTGTGTAGGTTTGCTATGTCACGTGCATTAGCTTTCAACTTCGGCCCGGCATGGCCGAGCGCGTTAAGGCGTGCGCTTCGTTTATCTGAGGGTCGCGGGTTCGCGCCAAACATGCTCGCCCTCCCAGCCGTGGGGGCGTTATAATGTGACGGTCAATCCCACTATTCGTTGGTAAAAGAGTAGCCCAAGAGTCGGCGGTGGGTGGTGATGACTAGCTGCCTTCCCTCTAGTCTTACACTGCTAAATTAGGGACGGCTAGCACAGATAGCCCTCGAGTAGCTTTGTGCGAAATTCTAAAAAAACAAACAAACAAAACAAAGCTTTCAACTTAGCAACGGATTCATGATGTCTCACCAAGAAGAACTTGTTAACAAAAGACCCGAATGTAGAGAATGGATAGAAAAAACAACAACTTTTGAACGTGATGTCATTGGAAAACAGACAAATTCTTGCGGTTTAGAGTTGACATTTTATCCATCCAGAAAGTCTGTTTTTAGTTAAGTGCAAAGCTAAACAAAGGGCTATCTGGTATCTATACCCGATTTTAGTGTTATAAGTCCACAGACATTTCGCTGTATGAAAGACATATAGTATTAACTCTTTTTTTTTTCTTTAACAACTGGGATTGATGTTTTAAGAAAAACTATTTACTTCTACATTTTTAAACACAAAACCTAATCTGTACAAGATGAGTTTAGCCTAAGACTTAAAACGTAATCTGTACAAGATGAGTTAAGCCTAAGACTCAAAACCTAATCTGTACAAGATGAGTTAAGCCTAAGACTCAAAACCTAATCTATACAAGATGAGTTAAGCCTAAGTCTCAAAACCTTATCTGTACAGGATGAGTTAAGCCTAAGTCTCAAAACCTAATCTGTACAAGATGAGTTAAGCCTAAGAAAGAACAAACGTTTTAAATTATGGCATTATGTTATGTAGGTAACTATATTGTCATGGTTACTAATCTTCTATTTTCAGGAATCTCGGAGAAGGTTGGGAGAAACTGAGAGTTCTGTCTCATCTCTTACTTTCCGTGGAAGCGAGAGACTAGGTCGAAATGATACTCCGTTGGCTTGGCACTACCCTCGGGGACGGAACCGAATTACCCAGTGTTTAATATGTACATTAGTTTAGATTCCACTTTAAAAATAAGTTCTTACAAACCGAAGAGCACCTATAGAAGATTTTTTTCTATTGTCGATGACTTGGACACATATTTAACATTCCACACATAATGTTTTTCAGAAGTCCAACTTTACAAGTTCCATTAGTTTCTGTAAAGTCCAAAAAAATTACTGAACTTTTTTTTTAGTGTCATACGTGAAACATGTGCTGAAAATGTCAGCCAATGGTGAACAAAAAAGCTCTAAGGTTCAAATATAATTTCGTTGTCTGTTGAAGCTTTATGGGGTATATAAGGTTGTAATTGTGCTGTTCTGGCTTTAGCAGAAATGTGACATATAGTACTTCTATTTAGGTACAGCGATGTTGCTGTAACCGTACATACATTATATACGTTATACATTATATCAGTATCTAATATATACATTTAATGTAACTATTCCTCTCACTGTCTTGTAAAAAATAGGCCTAGCGCGATAAGGCGTGCGCTTCGTAATCTGAGGGTCGCGGGTTCG
This sequence comes from Carcinoscorpius rotundicauda, assembly GCA_011833715.1. Classification (NCBI taxonomy): domain Eukaryota; kingdom Metazoa; phylum Arthropoda; class Merostomata; order Xiphosura; family Limulidae; genus Carcinoscorpius; species Carcinoscorpius rotundicauda. Next base: position 167,423,415 of record CM022392.1, on the reverse strand, counting down.
CGCCTGAGTTGCGCCAAACATTCTCGCCCTCCCAGCCGTGGGGGCGTTATAATGTTACGGTCAATCCCACTACTCGAGGGTAAAAGAGTAGCCCAAGAGTTGACGGTGGGTGGTAATGACTAGCTACCTTCCCTCTAGTCTTACACTGCTAAATTAGGGATGGCTAGCACAGATAGCCCTCGAGTAGCTTTGTGCGAAATTCCAAAAACAAACAAACAAAGTCTTGTAAACATTTATTATGAAAGCTAAGTTAGCTTGACCATGAAAAACTTGTTCAATAAACTTTGCCTCTCGTTGGTTCAGCAATAAGCAAAATGGCTTATAGGGATAATCGGGGTTCAGTCCATGCTCTGAATGTAACGCAGAAAACCTGTTTTACATCTTTGCACCTGAACAAAGTAATCGATAAATTACTTCGCGTATTATAAATTCATTTCATAGACTGCTTCATCTGTTATTCGTCACCTTTAATGAAACATTAGAACGTTTCTTGTTAATAAGAGTTTTCTATCCATACTGATTTTATAATACGAACATGATTTTGCTTTTGGAAAACTCTGTGGCAGCCTTGACATTTTACCTCTTTGATTTTGTGGCTTAGTTCAAATTTATATTTTTATTTTAACAATTTTTTTACGATTTTGGTATAATTTGCTTAATAAATATCCCCCCTCCAAGTGACACAACTGTAAGTGTAGGCTAATAATGCTAAAACCCAAGTTTCGATTTCCGTAATGGGCAGAGCAGGGATAACCCATAAACAGATCCAAAAATACAGCCATACAGTGATTATCGTACAGTGACATATGTGTGAGTAACGTTCTTCAACTGCTGACAACGATGTCTTGCACCAATGATCAGTAATTATGTAAGAAGAGGTAAAAATGGAACATTGTTTCTGAAGTTCAAAGTACATCGTATTGTGTTTTATTTGTCAGATTACGTAACTGTGGCTATGATTAAACTATCTCCAATGGTGCCATTGGAAGGACATGACATTCGACAACCGACAACTCGTTCGAATACCACTTATTTGTAAGTGGAACCAAAACATCAGAGATAAAGTGACGCTGAGATGGTCTTTCACGGACATTGAATGACGTGGTAGTATTTCATCCGTTTTTGTACAGTTTATAAGATGAAATACAGAGAAAAACCCCTTGTGGATTTTGAACAATTTAGGCTGCTGGAGGCGGTGTAATGGTGTTAAGAATGTTTTTTTTAAGTAAGATATTGAATTATATGTTTCCTTTCAAAGGACGTATAACATCCAAAATGTACCTGAATGACGTAGCTATTCATCGTACATCACCACCACAATGGATAAGAATTCATCCAAGGCGGTAATTCAATCATTTATTGAGAAAGGCACCATCCCAAACCGGTTTGAAAGGCATGGCAGTGAAGCCAGTCATTTTCTGTAAGAACCACAGTTGCTGAACCTCATTCAATGGGTTCTTTGGAGTAGACTCGAACCTTGTGCTCTACAAAGTATCCCTTTTTAGATGTCATTTACAAAATAACACAAAACAGTATGTCTTGAGAAAGAGACTTCATCGAAGAAGTTTTCTTGCAGAAGCTATTGGAATCTGTGCTATTCTTCTGGAAGTCCTCATAAGGTGTCCAATCATGCTTGATATCTGTTAGACTTGTTCTACGATCAGTGACACTACACTCATTTGGTAGCTGTTAAAACTCCTCGTATGAATACATATATATATACCTTTTGGTGTAATCTCTTCGAGTTTATTTTATATATAAATGTAAAAATATTAAAAACATTCAAAATTTGCATCAAAGCGTTTCTTTTTTAAACGGAGGCACCATTGTGACGGGGTTTAGTTTATTGGAAATATTTAGTAGTCTAATAAATCGCGAGGAAATGATTCAGTTAAAATGTATAGAGGGCGCCAGTAAAGTATGTACAGATGTGTCGTGTTTACACTAAAGTAGGCATTCCAAATTCTCTCAGTCTAAGATTTTAAATAAATTATTACTACGTGAAATATCATGTATCACAGTTGAAAATTATTGCAGTGGTCGGAACAGTGGATAAAATTTAACGAATTTAATATGATATTTAAAAGATTTTATCACGTGTCAGGGTTTGTAACTCTCTGTGTATGTATATGAAAAAGATTATGGTGTGGTAGGCTATGACCCTGAATTATGTTTTCGATGTGTACTATACGGGTGAATCGATTTATAAATTTGGTTATAATGTTGTATAGATTTCAGTCACAAGCATCTATCAAGTAAGCATTTTATTGTTTGTTGACTGGTCACCTTTCGTCTAGGGTAGGGCCCGGCATGGCCGAATGGGTTAAGGCGTTTGACTCGTAATCTGAGGGTCGCGGGTTCGAATCCCCGTCCCACCAAACATGCTCTTTAAGCCGTGGAAGCGTTATAATGTGAGGTAAATTCCACTATTTGTTGGTAAAAGGATAGCCCAAGAGTTGGCGGTGAGTGGTGATGACTAGCTGCCTTCCCTCTAGTCTTACACTGATAGACTATAGACAGCTAGCGCAGATAGCCCTCGTGTAGCTTTGCGCGAAGTTCCGAACAAAGACAAATTACGTGTTTACTTTTTATAATGTTATCGTTAAAAGCGTCGAAACCCGTTTTGAATAAAACTAGAAAAGCTTTAGCTGGTAAACGCTTGGAAACTTGATGGCACCGGCTTCTTCCAAATCCAAGATTAAATAGAAGTTTCAGAAGCTAAACCTCACTAGTTTAAAAGTTCCTACTAAAGAAGGGTATTAACAAGTGTGAAACACTAAACCTAACAGTACCATTCTAAGTATTGATTTCCACACTTCAACGTAACGTGTTGTCTTTCGTAATGATATTTTTGATTATGGAAAATGTGTGTTTTTCACGATTTTCTTTCATATTCAAAACTGATCATTTTGTGATTTTATTATTGTAGTTTGTCATTTGTCAGTGAAACTAAAACTATTTGGAACTTAACAAGTATTCCAATACTTAGTTTTGACTAAGTGAAACGTTTTAATTTAGATGGATAATTGTTTGACCTTTAGTATATAAAAAGGTACAATTGAAGTTTATTATGACTTTCAGATAATTTTAAACCTGATTTCTCGGGTTAAAAGAAGTTAAAAGGATCAAAGAACCACCAGTTCTTGAAATTTCTCTCTTGAATCGTCATTATATGATAATTTTACTGACATAAATTATGCGAAAATTGTGACTGTACATTATTTGTTCCATGTCCTTGAGTGGGCCAACTTATGAACTTACAACGCTGAAATTTAGGGTTCGATTTTCCGTGGAACTTTCTTTGCATTCGTGTGTTTGTGAACTTTTAAGTACTTGTGTCTTTTATATAATTTAATGATGTAAATAAAGATGTTTGAAACAATATATCTGTTGGGAAAATTAATTATTTCTGTAATTGTTGAGACATCTGTATTCAGAATGACACAAAGTGAAGGGATGCGAAGCTGGTCCCTTGTTGTGATAGCGGTAAGTCTACGGATTTACAATGCTAAAATCCGGGGTTCGATTCCCATCGGTGGACACAGCAGATAGCCCGATGAGGCTTTGCTATAAGAAAATACACACATCACACTCAGAGTTCGTAACGTAAATCAAGGCCTGTTACAATAAAAGTAGGACTTAATTAACAACGTCACAAAAGGTAAGACAACTCGAAATGTTTTATATACTGTTATAAGAATTAAGAAAAGATATTAGATCAAACCTAAAACAGATAGTGTAGAAAGTCTGGTCAGCTTAGTGGTTAAGCCAATTGACTCGCAATTTGTGGGTCAAAAGCCATGCTTCTTCTTTCAGCTGTGGGGAGGGGCGATATCACGTGACAACTGATAGTATCTGAAGAGCTGCTAAATGTTAACTAGTTGTATTCCATCTACTGTATGACAGATAGCCTCCCAGTATCACAGCGGTATGTATTCGGACTTGCACCGCTAGAAACCGGGTTTCAATACCCGTGGTGGGCAGAGCACAGGTAGCCCATTGTTTAGCTTTGTGCTTAATTCCAAAAGAAACATCTTTCAAGTTAAGTGATTAATTATAGTATTTTAACTAAAACTTTTAATTCTATATGAATCCAACCAACAACGTTAAAATTAGGGGTTCGATTCCCTTCGGTTGGCTCAGCAGATAGCCCGATGAGGCTTTGCTGTAAGAAAACACACACACACACAGACTCCAACCAACACTGTGGTCGCAAAGTACCAGCCATTCATATATCGTTCAGAATTACGTTGTAACATCTTAACGGAAGTGGAGTTTTATGTATGACACCAATGTGAAAACAAACATATTTTTGAGTGAGGACCAAGTTTTTCAAATTCATCAAAGTTTTTTGAAATGAATCGTTAATTATACAATGAGAAGGCTTCCGTCCACGTTTTGTTTCTGCGTGCTTGAATATTGGAGTACGTGCAGAATTTACAACATATTTCCTTTCGATTATTTGGAAACTTAACACTGATCAAATTGTCTGGACAGCTGCATAAAACGAGTTTGTTTCAGTATTTCGTGCAAAGCTATCCATGGACTACTCTCTTACTGTCAAATGTTCAAATTTAAAGAAAAATATATTCATTCATATGTGTTCGTTTTTTAATTTCGCGCAAAACCACTCAAGGGTAGCCGCCCCTAATCTTGCAGAGGAAAGGCAACTAGTCATCACCACCCACCGCCAACTCTTGAGCTACTCTTTTACAACGGAAAGTGGGATTGACCGTCACATTATGACGCCCCCACGGCTGGGAGGGCGAGCATATTTGGCGCTACTCGGGCGCGAACCCGCGACCCTCAGATTACGAAGCGCACGCCTTAACGCTCTAGGCCATGTCAGGCCTACCTCAATCAGAAAGAAGAACATGAAGAGGTTAGGTTAATTTAATATTTTTCGTCTGGTAAAAGTTTACAACTTTGTTTGAACAGTTCTCTTGCCACCTAAAATATTGAAGAAATTGATATTTTTTAATATTTTGGAAATAGGCTAAAGCTGGTCTTCCCCAATAAAGTTAAGTGTCAAAACACACGGAAAGATTACACTTCTGATGAAACTGTTCAAATTTTATCGTGTGTTTTTTCTAATAGCAAAGGCATATCGAGATATTTGGTATATGTCCTCCAAGAGGAATCAAACTCGGGATTTTAGCGTTTATGGACATTTTTGTGTTTTTACCGCTATTCCGCCCTCTGTTGATAGATCATCACCAAATTTGGCATGGTGGTTTGTCGAGCACGTGCAAAAATACATGCAAACTTATGGTTTCACATTTTGTGCTTTGCAGTTTTTGTGAAAATTTTTATCGTTTTTACAGTTACATGTGGAAGAAGCAACGTTTCATGTCCTAAGTTAACCTTTGATTAATTGTGGCGCAGATAGCCTTGTTGCTTTGCGTCATAAAATACCATCAATCATTAATTGTGAATTTACATAACTTCTGTCTCGGAGACTGGCACTACAGCTAATCTGCCAACATGTCAGTGAAGCAGAAAAGTAACATTTCTAATGTCTGAAATAACCTTTCATGGAATATCAATAGTTAGTGAAATATGCGGGATCAAACAACAACAACATTTTATTTACACGAGTCAAAAGTTTTAGAGTACATTGAATGTAACTTAAGACAGTCTAGAATAAGAAACTGCCTAGAGAGGTCGCCTCACCACTGAAGGCTGTTTTACATATGGCAAGGAAATTGCACGGTGAACCAAAAAGCTGAAAGTTCATTCTCTATTTCTCTATAAAAGGAAGAACTTTGTAACTTGGTGGCAGCCGAACACAACAACGACTTCAAAATCGATGTTTTAAAAAAATAGGTTAAAACGTTCTACGAGATTACTTTTAAATATATCTTAATTAAATAATTAGTAATTATTGAAGTGCACCAATACTGAGTCTTTATAGATATTAATATCATTCTCATGGTAGAACACTATTGAATCCAGTGCACTAATATTGAGTCTTTATTGATATTAATATCAGTCTTATGGGAGAACACTATTCAATCCAATGTTTAATATTTGTATTCCAACCTTCTGGTTTTTAAACTGGTATGTAAACACTCAGAAGAAGGGGAAGGATGTTTATGTTTTTGATATACTCTGGAAGATTACTCTTGAAAGAACCAATGAATGGACCATGTTCATTAGCTTTCCTCAGTTTCTTTTGACCTGACATGGTTTGGTGGTTAGGGCATTTTACTTGCGATTTCAGGGTTGTGGATCAGATTGATGTCTTCAAACATATTCGTCCTTTCAGCAGTAGTGGTGATGATTATAAAGTAATGATATATACCACTATTTATTTAAAGAGTAGCTTATATGACTATAAAAATTAGAGACGGTTAGCGCAGATAGCTCGCGATTAGTCATGCACTTAATTTTAAAATAAACAACTTGTTTTCTTTGTTTGTAGAGCAATTTATCTTATAGATGTGTTCATATTGTGAAAAACGTTATGTTTTAAAAAGTTAAAATGAAAATAAATGCTCACTCTATATATTTTTTCAAAACTACGATGACTTTCCTTATTCTTAAAAACATGCCGGTGTAAAAGAAGTTAATATCCAATTTCTACTTTTGACTATTTAATAGGAACGTTCGGTAGAAATTAAGTTGTTTTGATCAGAAATATTAAAGAGTGACTTACTTGACGTGAGAACTTAAAAGCATGTACTGAAACTTTTGAACAAATATCACTTTTTTACTTTAAATAAAACCTGTTGTTGTTGCTGTTTTGAGTTAAGCACAAAGCTACACCATGGGCTATCTGTGCTCTGCCCACCACGGGTATCGAAACCCGGATTTTAGCGTATAAGTCCGCAGACATACCGCTGAGCCACTGGGGGGCAAATAAAACCAACTTAGTAAAACTGCGAATTGAATGTCCAAACTCAGATATGAGTCTGATTCTTGAAGTATGGAATAGTGCTTGATAAAGTATTATATTTATTATAATTTTCCGTTTTTAATATCGTCATGAGCTTAAAGTTATTAAAAAATAAAAAACTGATGATAAATTTTAGAGTTTTTAGAAAACCACCTACTCTTCAGATCGTCAAAATCAAGACTTGCTAAAGATTAAATGAAAACGAAGATTACGGTATGATGAAGCCCAGTTGAAAGATAGTTAAGATTTTTATGAAACGTTAGTTGAAAACATAGCCAATGGAAGGATATGATGAAGCAACACTGAAAACAAAGATTAAGGGATGATGGAGCACCATCTGAACACAAAGGTTAAGGGCCGATGTTGGTTTAGCTGAAAGAGTCTCCAGGGCGTGTTGAAGCATTAGTTCAAATTGTGGATGAAATGAAGACTTAATGAAAGAATGACTAAAAGCGTTTCATGTTAAGAAGCATGTGCAATTTTAGTGAACGTCTCTAATTACAAATTAATTTTTTCAATCTTCCCAACAAAAATAAGACACAGGAAGAAAATGATTGGATGATGAAACAGTAGATTTTTGAAATTATTCATGTTTTTATGAATCAGAATTAATATGTATATATATAATTATTATTATAACGTTATTTTATTACCAAAATAAATGTTTATAAATTTTATACTATGATAATTCAAAAAGACTCAGCGATTTCGTATTTAGAAAATTGTGTCTGACGCAACAATATGGTGGTGGGTGTGAAGACTTGGTGAAGTGTAGTTACTGGTGTTATTGAAATGAAATATTATTAAAATTAGTTATTAGATTAAAGTACACCATTTCTAATTCTTATAATGTTTCACCTCTTTAAAGAAAAACTGAGCATAACTGAAGTTGACAGTCGTTTTATTTTGACTTACGCTTGTAAAACAAAAATACACGAAATTTAGTCATGAATACTGAGAGTATTAATAACATTACTACTAGTAATAACACAGTAATTAGTGATACTGTGCACCGTATGGTTTTAATTGTAAAATATAATATTGTAACGTAAGTGTAACTTATTTCATTGTTTGGTAGTACTGCTAGTAATAATTATATGAATAAGGCTAATACTAATAGTGTTATTACCACAGTATAGTATTGAATCAGATTAGTTTGGTGCTGGTCGTGCAGTTTCTAAAACGTGAGTTTTAATTAGAGAATTATTAATAATATTTGACAACATCTACAACTGTTTGATAATGTTTATAATGATTAAATGTCGAGAAATAAAAAATAACCTTAACCTACTAGTTAATTAGTAAGATGGTGTAACATGTTATTAGCACAGTAAAAAGGAAAACGAAATGTACATTTTATTAATACAAATGGAATGATTGAAATTGTCTTATGTGTTATTTTTGTTGTCAAACGTTATACATCCGTGATGGATAATATTTTGATAATTTTGACAATATATCTGCCACGGAATACTAAAAACTGATGTTTTACTTTAATAATAAAATCAGAACATACCAAAGTTAGATACATTCTTAATAAATCTTCTTCGTGGCCATTTTTACTAACTTTTGGGTAGGTGAAATAGATGACAAAACTTCATGAGCTACTAAATCAACCAATAACAAATTGTTACAGTAATTATTTACATGGATGGCATGACCTTATTTTGGTGTATGTGTAGATTGTAAATATTCATGAAAAATTACAGATATTTTGTATTAAACTGCTTGTATTATTGAGAAATACAAATATCATTAGATATAATGATTTGTACTAAATACTTCAAAGTAGCAGTTTTTTTAAAAGGAATTATGATGGGATGTTTGGTTTATTTACACAAAACTAAATTATTTCTTAGGGCCATAAACTTCACCCATTAGTTTGTTTGTTTGTTTTGGAATTTTGCACAAAGCTACTCGAGGGCTATCTGTGCTAGCCGTCCCTAATTTAGCAGTGTAAGACTAGAGGGAAGGCAGCTAGTCATCACCACCCACCGCCAACTCTTGGGCTACTCTTTTACCAACAAATAGTGGGATTGACCGTAACATTATACACCCCCACGGCTGGGAGGGCGAGCATGTTTTAGCGCAATGCGGGCGCGAACCCGCGACCCTCGGATTACGAGTGCACGCCCTAACGCGCTCGGCCATGCCAGGCCCCACCCATTAGTTAATTTAAATGTTCTGTAACTCATTGGTCACCAGATGAAATCTTTCCCTATTGGAAAAATTCTGATTTGTAAATAACCCTGAATTCTTATAGTGAACTAGTGACATCAGCAGTGTTTGTTGTTTTCAAGGGATGCACAAACACTGCTCTTTAGTAATTATTCTTGTTGTTTGACCTTAAATATCTTCTTGTATCATGGGTCCGAGATTCCTTATTGGATTTTCACAGCATACCAAAGGAATGCATGCATGTTTATGATTCCAACAATCTGTCATTTATGAGCGACAACCATCCTGTTTGGCTATTGTGTTTTCTTGTTTATTTCATGGCATTATTATTATGGCTTAATTGAGCATTACCGAGACCAACATATCTGATTTTAAATCTTTATGTGTGATGCTAAATTTATTTTACAGTCGACTTTTGTTTGGATGATTGTGAATCTTTATGCTCTTGTTACATACATTTTGTCAACCTGGCTTTATTATACTGTTGAGTAGTGTAGGATCTGTTGTGTATTAAACCCTTCTCAGCCAGTTTGACCTTTATAATGATTTTCAGTTTGTATGTCTGAGGTTATGATGCTGTATGTTGCCTAGTAACAAAAAACATTTTTTCTAAATTTTTATTGTATTAAGTTGAAACAGTCTGATTGCAATAGAAGTTAATAGTTCTGTAATTCTATTTTTTACTTTATCTTTTTTTTCCTTTGAAAATAAGGTTTTATGTTAGCAGTCATTGAATCTTTACAGATTTCGTATCATCTAGAAACTAATTTTCTTTCACTGCTTTTTAGTACATTACACTTGGATAAGTGACTGTACTCTCCTGAAGTTATCAGTTTCGACAAAAAAACAAGCTTTTCCTTCCTGCAGTTGAACAAGCTAGTCATTTATTTATCTTTACTGTTCCATAGATAGAGAGTAATTGTTTATTTTGTATAGAAGTACTGAAGAGACGAGTGCTCAAGTTTCTCATTTCCTTCTTCTTACAACATTAATTTTCTTTGTGGTCGTCTTGTTTATGAAACACTGTTCTGTGATACAGTTGCCATTACAAGATACTTATTTTTGTTTTTAATAGTACACCGAGTTCTGTGTTTATCTTCTCTTTATATACTTTTTAAAGTGCATCAATTTTGCAAGGGTGAAAGTTATAGGAGACAAGTTAATTGCAGGGAGGCATAAGATTTATTTGACTGATCTAAGAAAAGGAATGTGTGCTACAGTTGCACCTGGATGCAGGGCTCATCTTAGGGATTTGGGGTACTGTATTAGATTTTATGAATTCTTGTATACTTGTATCTTGCATTAAAAGAACTATATGTTGACATGAACCTCTTTCTGGATGCTTTATTTTGATTATATCATACCTTACTAGTATTCAAATCATACAAATATGGTAATGTTAGCACGTTAATTGATCGTGTGCCATGTTCACTCTGGTATTTTTCTTAGCTCTGCTATTTAGTTCACAATTATAGATGTATTCTGCATTCATCATAAATTCTTATAAACGGCCCGATACAGCTAGGTGGTTAGGGTGCTTGACTCATAATCTGAGAACAGTGGGTTCAAATCCCCACCCTACCTAATATATTTTGCTCTTTTAGCTATGGGGTCATTATAATGCTATGATCAATCCCACTATTAAGTGGTAAAAGAGTAGCCCAGGAGTTGGCAGTGAGTGGTGATAACTAGTTGGCTTCACTCTGGTCTTTAGTCCTTCTAAGTTAGGGATGGCTAGCACAGATAGCCCTCTGTAAGCTCTTTACAAAATTTAATAGAAACCTTCAAAATACTTTAAAACCTGAAGCTGAGTTATAAAATGTATTTGTAGATTAAAAAATAAAAAAAATTCAAAGTTAAAGATGAAACAGAAGCTGTATTTCTTTTTCATCTTTGTTGAGAAAAACAACAATAGAGAAATTAGTATGGAGACCAAAAGTAGAAAGAATAAACACAATACATATTTTCCTCAGTTTTCAACCATTTACGTATTAAATACATTTCGGTCTGGCATCTGTTTCTTGGGAAAAACATGTTACAAAAAGGCTGTGTGTCATCACTTCCTGTGTGATAAGCAGTTGAATACACAAGTTTTATGGAATTATGTAAATTAGTCTAGAGCTGTAGCCATGTGATAGTTGAATTCTGTTTGCTAACACTAGAGTTTGTTTTTTCTAACAAAACAACAATTGTATGGTAAGAATGATCTGTAACTATGTTATAAACAATATTCATTACTTTTTCATGCAATAGAAGATTGGACTGCAGTTCAAAGCCAGTTTGGAAAACCTGACAAATTTGAGGCCAGATGGAGATGACTTTCGATGGTACTTCAAGGTTTGTTGAAATACGAATTAGAAAATAAAATGTTGCTTCAAAGCTTATAGATTAAATTGTTAACTGTTAATTTAACCTTTATTCTCTTTATTAAGCCTGTGAGCTGCACGTTTTTAATTATTATGTTCGGTGTTTATTTAAACGGCTTAAATCCATTATAACTAGCTGTTTCTTAACACCTTTTCCGTTCCCTCATTGTACATGTAAGTGATCCAGGAATAAATGGATCAAGAATTTGTAACTTGTTATTCAACTAGATGAACAATGGAGCAGAATTTGTGTTTTAAGAGCGTCATATGTTCAGTGAATCAAGCTGATAAAATTAGAAAAACACATTTACATTTTAATTAATAATTTTATACTAACATTTCAATATTAAAGCTTCATTAATTCTATCGCAAAAAAAATCACTACAATACTTTTACACAGTTGTAGTGAAGGAAGTGTGTAAATTTATGATAGATGCACTACAAATGCTGCAATGAGCCAAATTGTGCTTTAATTCAAAATGATACAGAGAGTGACATTGGGTTAGATATATCCATCTTTATAGTAACATCTGATATAGGTAAAGCTTTGACATGCTGTGTTAACAACTAGTTTGAACCTAAAATAAAAATTACATACATTTATTTAACTTAAATTAAAAGGTAAAAATGAAGAGAAGTTTGACATAGGAAAATAAAATGTTTGGTTACCATGGTTCCCTCTGCAAGCCATTTGCTTTTTTGGCTTTTGCACAGAACAAGCCACATAGCATTACCAGAAACCAGTTACATTTATGTTTTTGTATTGGAATGCCACAATTTAACACTCTAAAGGGATTGCCTCAGGAGAAGAAAGGTGGTTAACTTCTATCATAATGGAGAAATGAGATCCATCATTCTGTGTTCCTCTGATGAAATTTTGTTTCACTGGGGCAGGTTGCTTTTAAGACATAGTGGTCTAAAATATATTACTTTCTGTATAATTCATGTATATTTAAGTATAGAGACAATTTTTTGATTCATCTGCCAAATTAACCTTAATGCATATTCAGTTACAACAGGAAGTGTTCATACTCCTGCATTCTGAGTGGTTGTTAAGCCAACAGAAGTATAATATATTATAAATATTATATTAATACACATCTACATAAATGTTTATGTAAATTAAACAACAAATAATCTGTTTATAAACAAATAACCAAATGTAGGAGTGTTCATACATTTCAGAACGTGTGAAAAAACTGATATTTCTATAAAAACTTGGTTTACTTTAGTGAATAAACTACATTATGCCATTCCAGAACTAGACATTGGGTTCATAATTATTGGAATTTAACCAGCAAAATGTACTTCTGGCATTTAGCATCAACTCCATCATTATCTGTTTGGTCAACATGGTGAATAGGAAACAACTGTCCAGTAATTTAAAAAAACCGAATTGTTGTAAAATACAAGTCTCGTGTGTGTCTTTCCGGTATTGCTACACAACTTAATGTGCCAAAATCTACTGTTCAAAGAATAATTGCCAAGATTAAGCTTACAGGATCAACTGATAACTTCCCACCAAAATTCAAGAGAGAACCAAGAGGAAGGTTCTTGAGAAGTTTATAGGAACCCTCGTTTAACACGTAATGACATACAGAAACTGATAAGGGAAGCTGGGGTTGAAGTAAGTACCTCTACAGTTACGAACATGTTATGCTCTTCTGGGTTCAAAGCATGCTGTCCTCGTAGAACCCCATATTTAAAGCCTGTTCATTTAAAAGCATGATTGAGGCATGCAAGAAAGCATGTAGATAAACCCTTTACCTATTGTAAGAGTATTCTTTGATCAGACAAGACTAAAATTGAGCTTTTCGGCCACAATGATGTTCACTATATTTTCCATAAGAAGGAGGAAAGAAATCTTCCAAAGAACACCGTCCCTACAGTTAAACACGAAGGTGGCTTGATCATACTCTTCAGCTCTTCTGGTGTAGGCAGTCTTCAACACGTCAATGGAATCATGAATATAGAAGAGTATGTTGATATATTGGGCACTTGTATCAAGAATAATGCTCGGAACTTGTGGCTTTGGTGTCGTTAGGTCTTCCAGCAATGACAACGACCCTAAGCACACATCAAAATATGAACAATCCTGGTTGCAGAGGAACCATATAAGCGTTCTGGAGTGACCGTCGCAGTCATCTGATTTTAAACCAGTTGAAAACAATTGACATCAGCGTCATCCAAAAAACTTGCAAGAGTTGGAAGCCTTCTGTGAAGAAAAATGGAAGAAAATACCAGTCGAGTACCGTCAAACGATCATGGAGGGCTATGAGGAGAGATTGCACCAAGTAATTCACCTGAAAGGCTACACAACAGACTATTAAAGTAGATGCACGAACACTTTGGTTATTTGTTTATAAACAGTTTATTTGTCATTCAATTTACAAAAATATTTATGTAAATATGTGTTAGTATAATATTTATAATGTACTCTACTTTTATTATTATAATCATGATACTTTTCAAGTTATGAGGAAAAAACTACTCATGACACATGGGTACGAACACTTTCTGTTAATACTATATTTTCAATAATTTCATCTGTGATCCTGTTACTTGTGTTTATAGGATAACCACATAATAGATTACTCAGTAGGTATCATACATCTGTGTGGCACATTCTTAGATTGTTGCCTGAGAGATTACACAGCCCTAAACGTTTGATCATGTTCGATGCAGATACGTTGTTCGTTTTACTTGCTATAACAAAATACTTTTCACGTTTTTCACTCTCTTCTCTCCATTTCAACTGAGATATGATGAGAACAAATTTCAGAATTATTTTTCCAATATTCATTGTCATCCTTAAGACACGATAGATAACGTTATGTAACAAAATGTTTATCTCTTGTTCCGGGCAGAAAGTGTTATTTCCCAATTGCTTATGGCTAAGTAAATAGAAAAGACCTATTTTTCTCTTCAAACTTTGCTTTTGTGGCCTGGAAGGGTATAACTAAAACATCGACGGGAGACTATATTTGGGGGCTGATATGTGAAAGTGATTTACATTACAGTCAAAATCTCAAAAAACTACTCAATTCTAAATATTTTTGAATCACTTTAGTATAAATACATGTAAATCTTGATTCATATGTTGTTTTATTCATACCTTATGTAAATTAAGATGTGCTAATTTGTCCATTTTTACAAAGAAAATAGGTTAATTTCTAAATTTCATTATCTAGGTCACAGAAGCAAAGTTTGAAGGGAATAATGGCCATTTTCTGTACTTTTAGCAACACAAGCAATTAAGAAATAACACGTACTTATCCAGGAACAAAATTTGTGTTACATAGTGTAACGTGTGATTTATGTGACTATAGCATCCAAATGCATTGGATCATATATCAAACAACATTTCCATGTCAATGTTAAACTCTACATCCTTCTATGTTTATTATCCAGCTATTTTTAACTTGTATTGAGTGGATGGAAATTTCATGTGGGGATATGAGTGTTCCAAGACTGTGTTATTGTATGCCATGTGCACAGGTATTGCAGTGTTTCTCACACATATGCTCTGTTTGTCTCTTGTAATTGTTTTCAATCTTTTTTAAAAGTTTCAGTGAGGTGAGTTCTTTTGTACCTTAAGTCCTTATCTGTTTACCTCTGAACCATTCTCATATGGCTAGTCTCTGCCTTGCTAGGTACTTCTGTTGTTTTGATGCATCTTGAGAAGAGTTCTTTCTATTAAAGGTTTGCAAGATACCAAAGAACACTTTGTGAACATATTTACCCACTGAGTGAATAATTGAGTAGCCATTGTCATAACCATTTTGTTGCAAAGTCTGTCATTTGTAACAAAAGGTCTAGATCTTTGTGTCATCCCAGGGGAGCTTCTAATTAATTTCTCTTATCTTTATCTTTCATCTCAACCACTCTTCTAAAGGATAGAATGTCCCAATGTCCAGTGATCTCAGAACTGCTGGATGTGTTAAATGAACTTACTCACATTTTAGTTTAATCACTCCAATTTATGTTTTAGAATGGGTGTTTGTAAAAGCCTATTTTCTGTACTGTGGTTGAGTAAGTGTCACCTGTTAATAATACAGTTTGACCATTCTACAGGTTATTCATTTCTTCAAAGCCATGATTTTGAGTAATTGTCACCTGTGAATAACACAACTTGACCATTGTACAGGTTATTCATTTCTTCAAAGCCATGATTTTGAGTAATTGTCACCTGTTAATAATACAGCTTGACCATTGTATAGGTTATTCATTTCTTCAAAGCCATGATTTTGAGTAATTGTCACTTGTTAATAACACAGCTTGACCATTGTATAGGTTATTCATTTCTTCAAAGCCATGATTTTGGGTGAGTGTCATTTGTTAATAATACAGCTTGACCATTGTACAGGTTATTCATTTCTTCAAAGCCATGATTTTGAGTGAATGTCACCTGTTAATAATACAGCTTGACCATTGTACAGGTTATTAATTTCTTTAAACCATGATTTTGAGTGAGTGTCACTTGTTAATAACACAGTTTGACCATTGTATAGGTTATTCATTTCTTCAAAGCCATGATTTTGAGTGAATGTCACCTGTTAATAATACAGCTTGACCATTGTACAGGTTATTCATTTCTTTAAACCATGATTTTGAGTGAGTGTCACTTGTTAATAACACAGTTTGACCATTGTATAGGTTATTCATTTCTTCAAAGCCATGATTTTGAGTAATTGTCACCTGTTAATAACACAGCTTGACCATTGTACAGGTTATTCATTTCTTCAAAGCCATGATTTTGATTGAGTGTCAATTGTTAATAGCACAGCTTGACCATTGTATAGGTTATTCATTTCTTCAAAACCATGATTTTGAGTGAGTGTCACCTGTTAATAACACAGCTTGACCATTGTACAGGTTATTCATTTCTTCAAAGCCACGATTTTGAGTGAGTGTCAATTGTTAATAGCACAGCTTGACCATGGTATAGGTTATTCATTTCTTCAAAACCATGATTTTGAGTGAGTGTCACCTGTTAATAACACAGCTTGACCATTGTACAGGTTATTCATTTCTTCAAAGCCATGATTTTGAGTGAGTGTCACCTGTTAATAACACAGCTTGACCATTGTACAGGTTATTCATTTCTTCAAAGCCATGATTTTGAGCAAGCGTCAGTTCCTAAATATGCATTATACATAGATGTAAGTATATATATCCTTGTTTTCTTAAAATTGTTTACATTTTAAATTACCACTGTCTCTTCTATATACTATTTTACTAACCTGCTACTTAGCAACGACCAGTAAAGCTTCCTGTAGATCAACTTTCTTCAAACTGTACCTTGCAATGTTTTGCCATGCTTTTCTTATGCAATGTTTTGGTTGTATAACTTCCAAAAATGGCAAACAAAAGGTTAAAAAGTCTTGGAGTTGCACTAGGTGGCTGTTGCTGTAATTCAAGTTACTTTAGCCTTTCTCTTTTGAATAAAGCTACTGACTTATAAAATCTAAACTGTACACATTTATTTACATCAGGTTTGTGATTATGTTTTGTTTTTGGTACCAACTTTTACTTTGCAAATTAGGTTTTTAGTCATAATTGGATTTGGGTGTGATCAGTAGTCTCTCTAACTTTTCTAAACACTGCTACAAGGTTATGTGCTTCCATGGATAGCACTGAATACTCCCTTTGTTTAAATTTTATCTTTTTTGGGTCTGTTTTAACAGTCTCAGTCTCACCATGTAAATATATTTTATTTGGTAGAGAGGGGGCATGTATTCCTTCAACTGCTGGTTGGGTTTGTGAGGCATGTTTTGAATGTTTCTAAGCAAGGTTTGTTTTTTAGATATGCAATTTATGACTGTCTATCACATTATTGCAGGTCTAGAACCATCTTAACATTTACAGGACAAAAAGTAATTAACGTAGGTGTACTTCTTTAACCCACAAATGACCATCTTCATTGCAGACTATATTTAAACAAAATGGATGCTTTATATTCAAAAGACTTGAAGGTTAATCTAATATCTCGAGAAATTTCAACATCAAGTTGCTTTTTCACTTGAACATGAAATTGTAAGTTATTGATATTGTGTGATCGTCTTTGTTCATTAAACAAACAAAACATGATTTTAGTAAGTTATATTTGACAGTAGTGTTAGAGCTAGTGTAACTGTAGATACTGTACTTATTAATTTGGTGTCTTGAGGTTTTTATTAGAAGTATATATAACAGTATCTCAACTACTTGTCCACCGATATTCACTGCCAGTGATGTGTATTGATAAATATCAGAGTTTATCAGGTGAGCTGGGATACAATATTAAATGTCAGTTTATCAGGCTAGCTGGGATACAATATTAAATGTCAGAGTCCATCAGGCTAGCTGGAATATGATATTAAATATTAGAGCCTATCAGGCTAGCTGGGATACAATTTTTTGGAGGTCATTCATGCTGTTTATTAGAAAAATAATTTTTATGGCAGGGATACCCTTCCTTTAAAACAAAACAAAACTGGTAAAGTATGATTATAATAAATCGTAATTGATTGTAAAGGGTATTTTAACGAACACCACTGTTAAGCTAGTTACTTGGCCTTTATTATATTCAGTTAGGGTGAAAATATTCCGTTATAGGTGCTCTTTATATGTTGTTAGTCTGTCGACTTTAATCTGTTATTGTGTTTCCATAGCTAAAGTGCATGAACTGTGGAGAAGCATCAGATAAATGGCAGTATGTGGTAATGGTGGTAAGTTACTACAATTATTTGCATATTATTATGGTTTTGAACTTGTATTTCAGTACTTTGTGTGTTTTATATATTACTATAAACATACTTTAAAAAAAAATCTTGAAATCACATTTTTGAAGTTTTAAATTTGTCTCTTTTGTTAGAATTTTGTTGTTGTTCTAATTTTTGTTGCTTCTACAGTTTAATACTGCTTGTTAAGTAGTTTTGTTGAATAATTCTCATGGGTATTATGTGTAGTGTTTATAATTCTCATGGGTATTATGTGTAGTGTTTACACTTGTCGTTATTGCTGTACACAAGTTTTTCAGTCATCTAAGTAACCGTATGTAAGGTTTATGGTTGCCACAGTAAGTATATCTAAAGTTTGTCTTAAGTGTATTTAAGGTTCATGTTTGTCTTTGTAACTGTACTGTAGCATGTGTGGATTGTCCTGGAAGCTTTCTGTAAGGCATATATTTTTTTTGTAACTAGTATATAAAGTTGTGGCTGTCCTGGGTACTTTCTGTGAGGCGTATATTTGTCTTGGTAACTGTATGCAGTGTATGTGGTTGTCTTATTAAGGTGTATGTTTGTTTTAATAACTGTGTGCAAGATGCATGTTTGATTTAGTAACTGTGTAAGGTGGATTGCTGTCTCTGTAACTGCACGTAAGACATATGTTTGTCTTGGTAACTGTATGCAAGGTGTGTGTTATCTTAGTAGCTTTAACTTTGTAAGTATGAAGGTTAGATTGTTGATATTTTATGGATATTGAGGGGTATAACAGTTGTTTTTTACATTGTATCCCCATACTTGAAAAATACACCAATCTAAACCAAACTTCAACTAATCCAACTGTTTATGTTTTGTCTCACTTTTGTAAATCAGTTATTACACATTGCAAATATATACGTTTTTATATTCATGTCACTGACTTCTTCCACAAAATTACGAGGGTAAACATAAACAGACTCACTACAGTAAATGTGATAGAGGATGAAAAGTGTTTGTGCTGGTTATTTGGTCTACGTAAGTGATAAACTGTGTTTCTGACGTGTAAAATAACATGATTTAATTCATAATATACAAAAACATCACACATTGGTTATGCTGTTCAGTTTACATATATTATAAAATCGAAACAACCAAACGAGAATGTGACATGAAACACCATGAAAAAACCCGTAAAGTTCTGAATAATTTCATTTTTTTATCATTTTAACTCTGATTTGAAAAATTAGTATTCTGACCTCATTTGAAAATAATAAGGCTGATTAGAAACTGTTAAAAATAAAATAATTAAATAGTCATGCTAATTTATAAGTCAGTAATTTAGTCATGCATTCTTGTTTGTGTGTCAGATTAGCCTATTAATAAAGGGATAACATTCTTCATTGACAAATAATTTTCAAGTTAAATTAACCTCAAAGACAAAGTGAGTATACATTTAGCAATTTGAAAAAAAAGAAAAAAACATTAAACATTATTAAAAAGTAAATGTTTATTATACATATATATATATATATGTAGAACCACACTAGCCTTGAACTAGTTTATGTATATTACAGTTCATAATAACCCAAACTCAAAAGTATTTTGTTAGTCCTAGGTAACACAATGGGGATTTTTACACACTTTGTTGCTATGGTTTCTTATAAGTGTACTGCCTCACTTTGGTGTGAAATGTTTCTTGTTATACATAAATTCATATTCATTCTTACATAACAAAAATGAACGTTTCTCTTGAATCATGGTATAGGTCATAATTTTAATTAATGTAATGTTGAGAATTATTATTACATTTTTAATTTATGTGAATGGTTGAGTAGAAAATTAATTAATTAATGAAGTTTTTACATGTAAAGTTTATTAAAGTATAAACTTGATTATACTTTAATCTGTGTATCATCATTATAAATTTAAGTTTTGAACTTAATATGAGTTTTGTAAGTTAAGATATTACAAGAAGAAACTAGATAACTTGTACACTATAGGCTGACAGAGTA
This sequence comes from Carcinoscorpius rotundicauda, assembly GCA_011833715.1. Taxonomy (NCBI): domain Eukaryota; kingdom Metazoa; phylum Arthropoda; class Merostomata; order Xiphosura; family Limulidae; genus Carcinoscorpius; species Carcinoscorpius rotundicauda. Next base: position 167,403,275 of record CM022392.1, on the reverse strand, counting down.
ATTGTTTTTTTCATACTTAGGAGAAGGTTCCAATGAAAGGAAGCCGAGGTGAAGCTAATCTAGTCAGTAAATGCAAACTGTGTGGAAGAGAAAATTCTGTTGGTAAGAAAGACCTAAAATCTTATAAACAGGGTCCTAACAAGGCTGGGTAGTTAGAGCACTTAACTCACAATCAGAGGGTTGTAGGTTTGAATCCCTCTCACACCAAACATGTTTGTCATTTGAGCCATAATGTGATGATCAGTTTTACTGTTTGTTTTTGTTTAAAAGAAAGTGTATTTCATGTAAATAAGTGAACTTAAAGAAATTCTTCATTCATAATTTTAGATATAATGTTGCCTCCAGTGACTCGGTGGTAAGCTGTTAGACTTATGATACTAAAAGTTAGGGTTTTGACCCTGTGTGTACAAAACATTAAGAGCTCACTGTGTAGATGTGAACTTAAAAAACAAAACATATAATTTTATATTTTATTTTATATTTATATTTTATATTTATATTTTATATTTATTCACAGAAACTGATAGAAACTTTTTTTCCAATTCCAGAAATATTAAAAGACTCAATTAAAAGTTACACTGCAGACGACAGCAACCAGTTTAAGACGATTATAATTTTTGACTGCCGTGGTTTAGAACCTATAGATTTTTCTCCTCGGGTGAGTAACTTTTCATTTACAGTTTCTTGTTTTTTTTCTGTTTTTACACCTCTCCATTGTACATCCCACCCATCTTTAGGTTGTATTTGTCATAAATGATATTAATTATCTTATTCAATTCTGCAATTTTATGATGTATAATGTCCGAGCTGGTAAAACGTAATTTTCGACCAGTGGTTTTTGGTAACATTACATTTTAATAGAATAGATAATTATTTTAATAAATATTAATCGTATTTCATTTCTACCCTTGTGTTTTGCACACCAGTGTTGAAGAGTTTGTTTGTTTTTTCAGTTTCAGAGGTCATTAAATCAACTACTTTACAATATGTAAAGCCTCGTTGGAAATAATAATATCGGCCATTTATAAGGTGTTAAGTATTGTGGTGTTAAATTGTCTGAGTAAACCGATGTTTTTGATTGGTAGATTTTATGTTAAAAAAAATTTGTAATGAACAGCTTTTGAAGTGCAGTAAATGTTAGGAAGAGATAAAATATTAATAAGCTAAAAGTCTCTAAAGCCCCCTGTTAGTACAGCGGTATGTCTCCGGATTTACAATGCTAAAATCAGGGGTTTGATTCCCCTCAGTGGGCTGAGAAATTGTCCTCCATGTTGGAGGTTGTGCAGTAGGCTAACAACCTACTCACTTGAAACCAGTCTGTTACAGAAACTGCAGTCATTGTGGCCCTATGTTATCTACTGGCAGATGATGATAAAAAGTCTCTAAACTGATAAAATACATATCTACTTACATCGTTTTAAAACTGATTTTTGAATATGAACTCGTGAAATTACAAAAAAATTGTATTTGCTTTTGAACAGTTTCATCTAGTGGGAGTCAAAAACTGTAATAAGTTTCATAATTAATATATATACGATCACTGTGTAAATGTCTGTAAATATTATGCACCGAGACATTAGCAATAATAACCAGGAGCACGTTACACAGAAACTACGAAAAGGCAAATTTTAATTTTTTTAAATAAAATATTTACTTAGCACTATGCATAGAAACGTATAAACATTTAAGTCTCTATGATAACTAGGAAACAAGGAATGGAAAACAGAAGTTCTCAAAAACTATTTTAATGGTGTTATAAGCCATATCCTTGTTAAATTTGATAATTTAGATATTAACTGGAAGTCACATGACGTTGAGATAATAAAGTTTAATAGTAATATGTATGTGTAGCATACATCAGTACATTCTGTTTTTAAAGAAAACTGTTCTCGAAGTTGTTATGCTTCAGATGTAAATGTTAAAATCTAGGAGAGTCGTTGGAAACTGGACTGTCTTTCACTTCTTGTAATGAATAGTTTACCTTTTTACCTGAGTGTATTATATTGTGTGCCTTTGTTCTTATAGGGGGGATTTATTGCAGAAGGTGCAGAAAGTGGAACACCATTTCCAGAAATTAACCTCAAAGACAAAGTGAGTATTGTAACAAATAATTTTCAAGTTAAATTAACCTCAAAGACAAAGTGAGTATCGTAACAAATAGTTTTCAAGTTAAATTAACCTCAAAGACAAAGTGAGTATTGTAACAAATAATTTTCAAGTTAACCTCAAAGACAAAGTGAGTATTGTAACAAATAATTTTCAAGTTAACCTCAAAGACAAAGTGAGTATCGTAACAAATAGTTTTCAAGTTAAATTAACCTCAAAGACAAAGTGAGTATCGTAACAAATAATTTTCAAGTTAAATTAACCTCAAAGACAAAGTGAGTATCGTAACAAATAATTTTCAAGTTAAATTAACCTCAGACAGAGTGGGTATCTGTTTGTTACCATGTTTGTTGGTTCTTTATGGTGGAGAAACTGTTTTAAGGTTCACTTCATTGTGTTCAGAGATCTTGTATCTACATGTAGTGAATCAAAAATCTCTCTGGATAATGATTGTTTCAGTTCTTTGAAATCTGTATTATATGTTCCACAGACACATTATAAACGTTAAAATTTGCAGATGTACATACTTAAATGGTCTAATATGCTTTTGGATATTGAATAAATGTGTCTATTTTCTTATTGTAAATCACTTTATTCTCATGTTCCTGAAGGTCAGTCAGTTCTGTGCTTTCATAAAGTAATCATTTGATTTTACTGGCTTTTAAAATCATTTCTATAAAGAAGAGAAAAATATCTCTTTCAAGAAATAAGTTTCAAGGTTTTGTATGGATGTCCAACTCTGTTTTGTTAGCAAAGATTATAAATTAGCAGAATTTTGTCGATTACATGGGACCATAACTTGATGTTTAGTATTTCAGTAACCCTGTGTGCACAAGTGGAAGTAAAATTGCACATGACACAAACTCTCACAAGAATGCCATTCTACATGACATTCTGTATCTGATATCAGTTATTTATTTGACTCAACACTGCTGATTTAGTAACAGTTTGTGGTGGATGAATACCAGAAACAGTGTACAGGGATGCTGAAGAAACCTGTGTTTCAGATATTCTAGAAGCTACATGTATATGTTATACACAAACTATATGATGGATAAATGTATTTTTATCCTTCATATGAACATCACCTTGCACTCTGACTTGTCAGAATGCAAACGAGACTGAATTGGTTCACGGACATCTTTTAAGACAAATACCCGTGTATATCATCTGAATTTTTATGTACAAAGACTTGTACATTTCACTAAAACCTTGCCACATTGTCCGTAGATACACTCGGTAAATTTGGGATAATAGTTGGTTTTCTATTTGCAGTATGAGGTTAACCCAGAGTACTGAACTACCAGTACACATTTAGTTAATTATCATAAATGCTGGACCAGAAAGTAGTTTTATAAGAAAAAACAAACTTTAATTAACCAAAACTTGTGGGTATATAACTTTAAAGGTTTTGAAGGATTTTATCTTTCATTGAACCTTGTTGAAAGGTGTTCTGCTTTCTTTTGTTTAGGAATGGGCAGACTATGATGAAAAGTCCAAAGAATCAGTTGGTGTCTACGAATTTACTCACAAGTTTGTCAAGGTCTGAGGAACAAGAAATAAAGTTGTAAAAAAACAAATAAAAGTTTCCCACGTGAAGATCACGATACCAAGTGATTTTAGCTTTTGCTTCAAATGCTGTCAGTGTGTTGTGTAAAAGCTTTATGTAAATGTCTCAAAACTTGATACAGTGTTTAGGAAATAAATTTTTTATTGCTTCATTTTGTGTATTTTCAAATGATTACCCCAAAATTAAAAAAATTATGCTCGTAGTTTTTAATATACTGACATCCTGTGGTTCTTGAGCTGTTGAAACTTTTGAAGATTTATTGTTCACTACACTGTGAACTCTGAACCATTGGGATTTCTTGTATACAATCTCATTATGAATAACAATAAGGAAGAACATTAAAAGCTGTATATTCTAAAACATTAACTTGTTAAATATACATTGTTACTTCACATCATGTAACATGTCTAACCTATCTAAAATCTAGTGTGTCACATCACCAATGATTTCTTGAAATAAGAGGAGTAATAAAAGCCAAAGTGCATTTGTCCAAATGGTGTAGCTTAAGTGCTGTCTGCTCTTTATGATGGGAATGCAAGGGAGATTGGATGTGAATCCCTGTAAGTGTAGTGAGTGTTAATATAAACCTTAAGTAAAATAGGTTATGTGGGATCACTTAGTCATAGAACCAAGTGCACGAAGTTTATCATAAAAGTACAAAATGTTGATTCAGTTTTAAAAGTATTTCAGAATTAAGCTCTATTTTTATGTCACCAACGTTTTTAATTAAAAAAACAGAAACCGGTTTAATAAATGGAGACTAAATTAAGAAATCAACAAATTTTTCCAATAATGTTAGTACATTTTATTTTGTACATTCAATACATGGACTAACAACCATGTTAGTTTATACGTTTGCTGCTAAACACTGTGGCCTAAAAGTCATTATTGAAACGTAGTGTTGAAATCGGAATTGCATGAGACTGAGTTAACTTTCCGACTTTAGCAGGTTTTCTGGCTTAGACACAGTCAGTGTGCGTTTACTTAATTACTTACATATAATTTTTGAGTTGAACGTTATACTTGCTTGGCTCAAGAATAAAGTTATCGAACTGTTTATATTATATTTATTAGAATAAAAACAAAAATAGCCATACAAAATATACGTAAGTACACAAAATCTTAAATTTGTTTGAAGAAAGTTTCAAATTTCAACTGTTTTGTTTTTTTTAATGGGTTTTCTCGTGCAATTAAAAGAGAACACCAGTTCTACAGCCTTTTCATTAAGTTCATTTTCTCCCTTTATTTTTTGCATACAATTTAATAGCGTTAATATAACTTAACACTTACGATGAAGTAGGAATTTCTGTTTCCTCACTATCTTTTCCATTATGTTCATTTTTTGAATCTCTCACACTGTTACCATCTTGAGATTTTATTATAGATTTTAAATCCATTTCATCAGTTTCTGTTAAAACATTCTTGTCAATGTTCACAAAACTTTCCACGTTCACAGAATAATCTGCCTCAATCTTCTCAGTTTGGATTTCACTTGAATCAGTATAACAAACAACTTCTCTCCAATCTCCGCCACTATCAAGAATAAGTCCACAGTTTCGAAAGCACTTTATTAAGTATTCATCTTTTACGTATTTGATTGAATGCCTTAAAATTGCAATTGCATCTAACACTTCAATTTTCATGGTCATTTCGGATGCTCTCTCACTGTCTTGTATGTTTCCAATAATATGCTGAATCATCAGTTTTCTGTATTTCAATATTATACACTATAATTCCATTATCTACTGTCTGTAGAATAGAGGTTGAAAGACTAAACAAACATTTGGAAGTTTAAATAAATTATTAATCAAACACAAAAATTTATTAATACTGAAAGAAATTGTTAATTAAATATGAAATTAATATTTTATCAAAAACATTTTTCCACCTTATTCAGGTTCTAATCCTACTTGATAGATGACACAGGTGAAAGGCAGTTTTCTATCCACATTACACAGGATCTGCTATATAGAGGGCGTTTTTTAAGGGAAATCTTGATGTTGCAAAATTTTTATATTTCATCTTGTGCAGGTTTCCAGCTTAGACATCAGTTCTAATCCAGCAACAATTAATTGCTCCTATATGTTCCTGAATCTCTAACAATTGTTATGCCTCATAACTGTTGCTGTTAAGCCTAACGTTGAAGAACCGGTGATATTTGTTATCACTAGTTTGTCATGTTTTAATGTTTAATCATATATTACTTAGAAGTATAACTTTATTAGAAGTGAGAATAATTTGTATTTGATGTATATGTATTGTTAATAATAGAATGTATGTAGTCTGTTTTATATTATAAGCTATTGTATCTGTAAGTTGAATTTAAAATAATGGATCTAAGTTGAAGTAAGCAAGTTAACTCTTAAAACACCAGGAAACAAAAAAAAAACTAGATTTTAGCTTGTGTTTATTTAATAAAATCATATGTTTACCCTGATTTACTATCTACACTAGTGTGGATAGAAAATGATAAAAAAGCCTATTATAACTTATTACTCAAATGTTAGGCCTAACAGTTACTGGGGTTCAATGGAAGAGTGTCCATATTTTCAGTTTGGTAACACAGTTCGCTCTATTTATGTAAAAACGGCTGATATGAGTAGAGAAAGCACTATGTAGAGGAGCGAACAATGTTTTGACCTTCGGTCATCGTCAGGCTTACAAAGAAAGAGGTAACTGACCAATAGCTGACCACATGTTTGAAGTCCCTGGACAACATTGCTGTATCCACTGGTCAGCCCATCCTACCATGGCGTATTACAGTCCCCAAATATGTTACCTATCTTTAAGTCATCTGAGAAAAGCAGACATTCTCAATCGGAAATGCTGTCTGCTATTTGCTGAACATCTTTTGAACTATCCTTCCGTCCTATTTATACAGAACTGTTCAAAATCAGGTGCTATGTGGACTCTGCCATGGGTTTTTTGGTTCGGTTGTTGTGCACAGAATTCCCTCTTCAGCTTCTGTGTTCGCTGCTGAACTGTACGCCATTTTTCTTGCCCTGGATCACATAGAAGCTAAACAGTACTCAAAGTGCACTATTTATATTGATTCGCTTAGTTTTCTGCTGACCCCAGAATCGCTTCACGTTAGTTCTCACTGATATTCCAAATCAATTGGCCCATTTCTCTTTAATACCTACTTCTATCCAGTTTTTCTAGATACCGGACCACATTGGTGTTCAAAGGAACGAACTCACTGACACCGCAGCTAAATCTGTCTGTTGTGGCACTACAACCACTGTGTCTCTTCCATACATGGACTGTGGGCTTGTATTCAAGTCTTGGGAATGTGCCAATCGGCAGTCGACTTGGAGTGAGCAACGTGAAAACAAGCTTTTTAAAATAAAATCCTGTATTGGACTTTGGCCAATGTGTTGTCTGTGTAACACTGAGGTCACAATAAACCACATTTTACTGTCTTTCCGTCGTTACGACTTCCAACGACGACATCATTTTAAACATGTTATGTCCCAAGGTTTATCCATAATGTTAGATAATGTCCACCTTAGAAATGTTTTTAGTGCTTTAAAGGCCATTAATCTTGTTAATGCTATATAATTTTTAATGTGATTCCCTTTTAAGAATTAAAGTCCATCTAGTTCGATTTGAAACTAGAAAATGGCTGTAGCGTCAAATAACACGAAACCAGTACTGGTTTGTTTGTTTGTTTTGTTTGTTTTTTTGGAATTTCGCACAAAGCTACTCGAGGGCTATCTGTGCTAGCCGTCCCTAATTTAGCAGTGTAAGACTAGAGGGAAGGCAGCTAGTCATCACCACCCACCGCCAACTTTTGGGCTACTCTTTTACAAACGAATAGTGGGATTGACCGTCACATTATACACCCCCACGGCTGGGAGGGCGAGCATGTTTAGCGCGACTCGGGCGACCAGTACTGGAAAGACGAACTTAAAACGACTGCTGCTGTTTTTCGAACTTACCTGTTAGTCATTCTGGCAAGTTATGATAATAACAGTTACGCTACAGAGAGTCCTTTACAAGTTGTATTACTGTAGTTTTTCTCTTACTGTTGTAATCTTGATATAAAAAATTACTATTTACGTTTTTAATTTAAAAATTAAACTCAGTTTTGCTTTACGTTAATTCTTTTTTATAAATTTTAATAACTTTACTTTTTACCCGATGTTTGGCGCAGATAGACTAGTTGCTTTGCGCCATAAAATGTCAAACCAACCAGTTTAGGCTTAAGTTAGAAAGAAATCCAACTCACATAACCTAAACTCCATAAACAAATCAAAACAATACTTCCAATGTTTATCACACACAGTACGTAATACAGCAAAAAATTCAAAATATTATGTTTATAGACAACCCCCGAAAATTAAAATAACCATCTTCAGAAAGCTTACAAAAAGACAAAGACCCTCTGTAAAGAATAAGGCATCGGTTACTGAGAGAAAACTCTCTAACTCTAAGGAATATTATGAATTTTGTGCGCTAGTAACACCCAGTGTGAGGCGCACCTACCGAAATCTATATTATTACTCATTACAATTTTTACCAACCTACCCCCAAATATAACATTGTGTAACATAAACTTTGTTCCTGGATAGTGTGTGTTATTTCTTAATTGCTTATGTTGTAAGAGTATAGAAAATGGCCATTATTCCCTTCAAACTTTGCTTTTGTGACCTGGATAATGAAATTTAAATATTAACCTATTTTTCATGTAAAAACGGGCAAATTTGCACATTTTAATTTACATAAGGTCTGAATAAAACAACATATGAATCAAGATTTACATGTATTTATACTAAAGTTATAAAATAATGTTTAGAAGTGAGTAGTTTTTCAAGATTTGCGACTGTAATGTAAATCACTTTCACAAATCAGCCCTCAAATATAGTCTCTTATCATGTTTTTGTTATACGCTACCAGGTCACAAAAGCAAAGTTTGAAGAGTGTGTGTGTGTTTTCTTATAGTAAAACCACATGAAGCTACCTGCTGAGCCCACTGACGGGAATCCAACACCTGATTTTAAGGTTGTAAATCCGTAGACTTACCAATGTACTAGCTGGGGGTAAGTTTGAAAAGAAAAATAAGCCTTTGTCATTTAATTTAGGCATAAGCAATTGTGAAATAACACTTTCTGCCCAGGAGCAAGAAAAAGTAAAAATTTTGTAACGTAGTGTTATTGAACACCAATCTAAAGTTTGTCTTCCATGTTAATTCTGGAGACCGGAGAAGTCACCGTACCGAAGTTGGTGGAGATCGATCAAACATACAATAAATTTCACTTTATGTATATACATTGATTGATTATATTTTGGAAACATTACAGTGAATCTGAGAAAAATATTTCTTTCTTTCATACATTTCAGTTTATACCACAGTTATTTCATCTCATCAAGCCCCCCAGTGGCTCAGCGACATGTCTGCGGACTTACATGCTAAAACCCGGGTTTCGATACCCGTGGTGGGCAGAGCTTAATTCAAAGCAACAACATCATCTCATCGAATTGATATTCGATAAATTGAGAAGCGTTTCTGATGTGATCATTTTCACAGTGTTACAGGTGTTAATTCAAAACTTCAAAACTATTATTAGATGGCGTTACAATTTATTTATTTTTTGATATTTGTGTTACTGAAGTGCAAAATGGTTTACGATTTACGCCTTAGAAGGACCACAATGATTGGATACAGGTTAAACATGTCATTTCAGTATGAAGAACAAAAATAGCTATTCTATATTATAACCATTTTGTATTTCAATAAGTGACTGTGGCATTGTCAGCAACAATATAATTCGTGAAAACTGTTTAAGACCTTAAAGATATTGTAGCTTATAATTGGTGTGTACAATCAAATATAGCTTACACATAAGAGGTACAACAAAGAGTGATGTAAATCATCTTATTCTAATACGACCACCAGGTGAGGTTAAACATGACAGGAAACATCATATTGGAATAATGTTATAGTTTAAATTGAAGAACAAGGAATCATCGAAAGCCGCAATATAATTTTATCTTAAATCGGTCAACAGATGGAGCTGTAAGCAAAATGTTTATACTTGACAAACAACAAAAATAAAGGAAACTCTTGAGCAGCTGTGTCTCCGCTAAAAATTTGTCGAAATGCCTCTAAATATCACGTAGGCTCCAATTAAAATATCAGCATTAAACTCGATATTTTAGAATATACGGAAGGACCTTACATGTAACAAATTTAACCATCTATGTGACTGTACTATATTGACAGAAATCAAAAGTAATCTATTTAAATTTTTCATCTATTTCTGTTAGTATTTCACAGTCGAACCTCGGCCATTACCAACATATTAGTTCTTTTCTGAAGTTTTCTGAAAACAATGGTTGATTAGTGACCCCAGGCTTGAATCTGGGCTATCACCAATATTGTTAGCAGTTCATCGCACAATTTGTACAAAAACATTTACCGACATGTGAGTTAAATTTTAATCAGTACACCAAGTAAAGTGGGTACTTACCAGTATTTAGGCTTAGGTAAACTTACTGCAGGCTTGTAACTATGACAACGGTGGCCATCTTATCATCACAACTTTGCTGATTACGTTCATGACAACCACTGGGTTGAAACATTCAGTGGTTTGAGCCCGCCATCTATCGCAGCTTGGACAGATTAGTCATAACAAAATTTTCGTCACAAATGGCTCACAACTTACAAAATAAAAATTAAGCGTTAATGTTACACTATTTCTTTAACGGACTATGAGATATTTTATATATCTGTTTGTTACACTATTTGTTTAACGGGCTATGAGATTGAAAGAAGTTCTTCCATGCAAAATAACTTCCATGTTTTTGGTTGTTTTTTTTAAGTGCAGAATTGAATAAGATCTCTAAGCTATGACAACCCCAACTACTTAATAGTAATTTTCAGAAGCTTGGCATGGCTAGGTGGTCAGACCGCTCGACTCATAATCTGAGTGTCACAGCTTCGAACCCCCGTCACACCAAACACACTCACCCTTTTAGCCATGGGTGCGTCATTTATGTGTGGTCAGTCCCATCATTCGCTGAAAAAATAGTGACCCAAGAGTTTGTGGTAGGTGGTAATGACTAGCTGTCTTCCCTCTAGTTTTAAACTGTTAAATTAGGGACCGTTAGCGTTGATTGTCCTCATGTAGCTTTGCGCGAAATTCAAAAACAAACGTAATTTTTAGCACTATGAGTTCTCAACTGTATCACTTATACAACATCAAGTAATTTATAAAAAAATTAAAATAATGTTTCTTCCATTTTGTTTTTTCTATAGAATTTATTCAAGTTAATCATTGGTTGACAGATTAATTCCGACATGCGCCATCGTAATATTTTGAGCATGGCGAAATTATAACTTTATTGTTTTAATAGTTATTAGTAGCGTAGTATTACTACAAGATTTTTTTCAGAGTAAGTATACTTTTATATTTAAGAAATAACGCACGTAGTGTTAAATTAACACATCTGTTAACATTTATCTTAGTTGGCTGAAGAATTTAAATAATACCAAGGAGAAATGTTGGTTCAAGTTGCAGATTAGCGATTTTAAGTTCAAAATTCAAGCAAAACAGTAATTCAAAACCGGGACCAACTTTGCTTCACACTTGAGGTCTCTGACTTGGTCTTTCAATCTGCATGTTGCAAAAAGTGCCAAAAATATAGTTGTTAACGTTTCTTGAAGGAACACAGAAAAATCTATCACACGAGCTGTCGTAATAACATCATTGACCAAAACGTTTATTTTTTGTAAACATTCATGATGAGACATCAAAATTGTCGTTACATAGCGATTATGTCTTGTACCTGAATTTCTATTATAGCAGTTTAGGATGAAGCCGTAATTGTAATCATACATTTTCTTCAGAGAAGTCCACAGTCTTTGGAGGAAGGGTTTTTGTTCTCCAGTCGTGGATAAGCAGATATAAATATCAGATGATAAACCTTTAAGATGATACGAGGTTCAGGTGTGACGTTTTAGTCAGCGTGTCCAGAATGTGAATACACGTTGCCGCAAAATCTTGCTCAGCACTTTGGATCACAATTAGAGTGGCGGTCAAATCCCATTATTTGGTTAAATAAGACTAGCCCAATAGCTGGCGGCGAGTACTGTTGGGTAGATGATTCTCTCTAGTTTGTTTGTTTGTTTTTTGAATTTCACACAAAGCGACTCGAGGGCTATCTGTTCTAACCGTCCCTAATTTAGTAGTGTAAGACTAGAGGGAAGGCAACTAGTCATCACCAGCCACCACCAACTCTTGAGCTACTGTTTTACCAACAGATAATGGGATTGACCACAATATAATAACGCCCCAACGGCTGAAAGGGAAAACACGTTTGTTACGACGGGGATTCAAACCCGCGACCCTCAGATTACGAGTTGAATGCCTCAGCCAACCTGGCCGTGCTGGGCCATAAACCAGGGTAAAGGTTGGAGCTAAACCAGTAATGTCAAGTTATGAAGCTTTTCTCTTCGTCCAAGGTAATTACTTTACAAATATATTTAGGCCTACAAAAACAAATGAAGAAAACTTAGGCATAAAACATGTCAGGTTGATAGCATCTCTTATTATTTTTTAACTAGGCCAGGTGATTAGGGCGCTCGAAGTGTTATAATGTGATGGTCATTCCCACTATTTGTTGGTAAAAGAGTAGATCGAGAGTTGTTGTTGGTGGTGATAATGACTAGCTGCCTTCAGTTAGTTTTACACTTTAAATTATGGATGGTTGATGCAGATAGCCCTTGTGCAGCTTTTTTCGAAATTCATAACAAATAAATATTATTTAAGTACCAAAAATAACTAGATATTTATAGCGAACGTATTCCGCGTTTGAACCTGCGAAACGTTGTTGTGAATGCGAAACTATTGACACAGCCAACTTTTAAAGGTCGTCTTTCGATTCTAAGAAACACTAGAATCCACTATCTTTGGATTTCGGGAGTATTCTGGAAAATGTATTCCCCCTCCTGTGGTCAAGTCTGTATTTAGTTATAGGAAGTTAAGTTTAGTTCAAAAGAAATGCCAGCCGTGTGAGTATAAATACATAACACGTGCGTATCAATCACCTGGAGTACTTAATAAATGGCTGCTTTTCCAGTTCGGTAACATTGTTTAGTATACTCTGTTTTTAGCCACAAGAAGAATTGAAACTTTATAAGTACTCAGCCAAGAACTAAAAATAACCATCTTATCAAACTCATTTGCTATCAACCTATGCTCAAGAATCCTGAACGAGGTGTGTGGACGTTATTTATAGCAGAAGTTAAGTGACATGTTGTATTAACCCTACTTTAACCCTGTCATCGCCTCATCATTTTTGTAATGCTAAGATCTTTCCCTTTAGGGAGTGGGTGCACTTTGTTAGGGCCATGTAGCAGCCTCGTGCCACTTAAATACTTACATTTCTCATGTCGCTTGTCTAAAAAATGGCATGATGAGTTAGTTAGGCTTATATGCAGATCTAATAAATTACATGAAAAAACGGTTTTACAATTAAATCACTTCTATAATGTTGGTGCTTCAGAAGCACACGGGAGAAAATTGTTGTTAAGCCTTTTTGTTTACAATTATACTTATAATAAACATTAGTTTTAGGTCTATTGCATTTTTAAAACACTACGCTCTTAATCTAGTCTCTTAAGAATTTTCGAGAATTAGAAGAGTGTATGATAATGGTATTCCAATCACATTATATATTTTTCATGACCATCAGTGAAGATGCGTTTCGCCCACTACAGAATTTTTCTGTAGCTGGTTGGCTTAGAAGAAACTATTTAGTTAAGCCTTTTGATACGATTGTTGTTTGTTGTTGTTTTGAAATAAGCACAAAGCTACACAATGGGCTATCTGTGCTCTGCCCACCACGGGTATCGAAACCCGGATTTTAGCGTGTAAGTCCGCAGACATACTGCTGAGCCACTGGGGGGCCTTTTGATACGACAACGTTTGTTATGGTATGTACGCTGTACGCCTAATACAAGCTGGCGAAAAGTAATTACAAGAATATTTGTCGTGAGACTTTAGTATATGACGTTTTTTTAAATTACCTTTCAAATTAGAGACAGGCCATATTCAAGGTCGAATTAAGACCTTTTAAAGCTCCATGCACTGAAAATATTATGGTAGCCCATATACATGTAAATTTTAAATAAAAATAATAGTAAACTGTAAAATAAACTTTTATCATTCGAAGTGAAGCAAAACTTGTATGTATGCTGAAATTAAAATAGATAAATTCAGAACTGTACACAACATAGTTTGAAAACACACGTACAACTTGTTTAGGTTAGGATAAGTAATAAAACAAAGAGAACAAAAATGGGAGAAAAGTGTGTGTGTGTAAAGAAGTCTGACAAAGTTTTATTGGTGTCCAAAGCAGGCACTTAGTCTGGGTAATCCGGGACTGGCGATATCTGAACCGTAGAGACTGACTTAACTACAATTTAACTAACTAGTGTGTAATGAGCTGTTTAGGTTGAAATTTCTAATTTCTAACTTGAGAAGAAAAAATTGAAACAGAAAACCTGATTCGTCACGTACCGCACCAGGAGTTAGATCTGTAAACAAGATAAATAACAGAATCATTTATTGTTTACACAGTTTCATTGTTTTATTTATTATTTACACAGTTTTATTAACAGCGAGAGAGAAAATGTTTGACAGTTAAGAGGTATCTCAATTTTGTTTGTCTTCACCCCTGCACTCAGGACAAACTTTCGGGTTTTCTTGCTCTCAAAAATGCGTTCATTACACTTAGAAATTTGTAAAATTCCATATAGAAATGTCCTTACTGTTAAATAAATCAGAATCAAAGTTAAGATTTACTATTCTTATATTGTTATAGGAAGACAATCCATCTCTTCATGTAACACAGACAGGTAAAACAATGCCTCTTCCAAATTTAATTGGATTTAGTTTTTAGCTAAGTTTACTTTTGTTTAAAGTTCGTTTCATTTGATGGCTCATTAAAAGTAACTTTGGTCGTCATACGCTCGTGTGATTTCGAACTATTCCAAATACCAGAATCAACTGAGAGTTTCCAAGGACAATTTGTAATTAACAAGAAAAACTACCACAAATAATGAGACACTGCAGCACGATGGGCACATAACAACTGAGTGAAGCCTAAACTTTAAAATATCTTCATTTTTCTAACGTTTCTTTGTAACTATGATTTCTCAGAATTTTGAGAACGCACGTGACTTAAAACGTATAAGAAATGAAACGTATTTCCGTGAACAACATGAAGTAAAACGTGAAACGCGCACAAAATAAAATACTAGGGTTTTAGAGGTTTTAAGGAAATGTTTAAATTATGAAACAAAATAAACTGAAAGTGGTTTTTATCTGTTTTAAACAAACGTTCAAATGATAAAACAAAATAAAAGATGCCTAAATTAATATGTTAAGGTTATGACATTTTAGGTTTTATATGAAGTGAGATACTGACGAGTGGTATCGATAAATGAATCAAATTAAGGTGTTCCATTAATATGATTCTCTTCGGGAAAGTAGAGGGTACGCCAAAAATATATTTTCGAGACTTCGCTACACGGAATCCAAAGGTTTAAAAGTCAAAGATGCTTGCTGGTTTATTTTAGCAAAACCAAACTGTTTTATCATCTTTACATTTTTGTATTACTGAAACGCTGCCTCCTAGTGGTTTAGCGGTAGGCTTGTAGACTTGAAATGCTAAAATTTGGAATTAGATTCAACACGACGGATAGAGTGCGTACAACAAACTGTGCAGACTTATTTCCCTTTGTTGTTAAATACAAAGTCACATTTTGAAATAAAATCATCTCTATTCCATGAAAGTTGTCCTCAAAAAAAAGTATTAAACAATTTTCCCCAGGAAATCGATTCCGAGGCTTTCTAAAATAACTAAAACTTTCATCATTCCTTATAAAACGCAGATAAACCTAAGAATCCAACCACTGAAAAGACGAATAAAATTTTCCCCTTTACCTTCAATCATTTTGACACTTCAGTGATTTTTAAACGTAAACAGATTAGCTAAAAACATGATTTAACAAAAGTGGAGCTGGTTTCTCTGAAGATTTCATGTTTTTTTGCAAGGAAAAGTAAATGGATTTTCTGGAATTATGATTATATCTAAGCGGGTTTGAGTTGTTTAGTTGTTTAGAATTAAGCACAAAGCTACACAATGGGCTATCTGTGCTCTACCCACCACGGGTATCGAAACCCGGATTTTAGCGTGTAAGTCCGCAGACATACCGCTGAGCCACTGGGGGGCAAGCTGGTTTGAGAAGTGAGCAATTATTACAGTAAGAAGTTTTCAGTTCAATATAAACTGGTACTCGTTACTACAGTGGTGAGTATCCCCACTTCTCACGCGGGAGACCGGGGTTTAATTCCTCGCTGATGAGGAGGTATATTTACTTTAAGTGGCCCGGCATGGCCAGGTGGGTTAAGGTATTCCACTTGTCATCTGAGGGTTGCGAGTTCGAATCCCCGTCACACCAAACATGCTCGCCTTTTCAGCCTTGGGAACGTTATAATGTGACGGTCAATCTCGCTATTCGTTGGTAAAAGAATAGACCAAGAGTTGGCGGTGGGTGGTGATGACTAGCTGCCTTCCCTCTGTTCTTACATTGCTAAATTAGGGACGGCTAGCACAGATAGCCCTCGTGTAGGTTTGCATGAAATTAAACAAAAAACAATCAAATAACATAAATTAATTTATATCCAAATTTAACGCATTATAAATATTTTCGTTTTCAGAAGAATCGCCTTTAAATAGTTTTAAAATATTTTCAGTTTAGGATCCGACAAAAACAACTTTTAAAAATAGTATTTCTTTCACCTTTTTAGAAAACAAGCTTATGTGAATCGATCAGTTCTGCGTCATCACTTCGAGGAATAGACAGGAAGATTTCTGAATGTAGGCAGTAAAACTAAATATATTTTAAACTAATGTTTTCTTAGGAAAGCGAAACCGAAGTACATTTAACAGCGCCTGATACTGTTGGGATATACACATATTTTCCCAAATAAACTAAACAGGAAGCAGACAAGTCTAGAGTAATTATTATAATGTACAATTTGAGCAGGAGTAGATAAATAAATAAAAATAATGTAATTTTAAAATAAACGTATTTTTCAACGTACAGGTGGTGCTGATTTCAACTTGGAGGCAGCGTTTTATAAGTTGAAAGGAATGACGCATGTTTTACTCTGTTTACACAAAAGTCAAATGATAATGATTTCTTTTTGTACCCTAAAGGCTTTTTCTCAGACTGATTTCTTTTTTGTTTTTCTGAAAACACCAATACCGTCGCTATCTTTTGTTTGTTTGCTTTGAATTTCGCACAAAGCTACTCGAGGGCTATCTGTGCTACCCGTTTAGCAGTGTAAGACAAGAGGGAAGGCAGCTGGTCATCACCACCCACAGCCAACTCTTGGGCCAAGAGATGGCGGTGACGACTAACTGCTTTTGTGTTAGCCTTTCACGCCTATATTATATATGATTGGCGAGGGTAGCTCTCGTGTAACTTTGCGCGAAATTCAAAACAAGCCATTAACTGAAGTTTCAGATTGAATCTAAATAGCTACCGACCAATCAGCCTGACCAGCTGTGTTGGCAAAATTCTTGAAAGAATAATAAGTAATAGACTCTCTACATTCTTGGAGATAACATCAAAATTACCAGAAGAACAGAATGGATTCAGAAAATTTAGACAAACGACAGACCATTTAATAAGATTAACCGAAACCATAATAGATAGTTTCAACAAAAACGAATGTACAGTCGCTTGCTTCCTCGATATCGAGAAAGCATTCGACACCGTTTGGCACGACGGTCTAAGGTTCCGAATGAATGAAATGGAACTACCGCGAGGAATTATTCGCTGGTTATCTAACTTTCTGGAAAACAGAAAATGTAGAGTAAACGTAGAAGGAACTTTTTCCAAATACTTTACTCCACTAGCTGGTGTCCCACAGGGAGGGATGGTTAGCCCTATACTCTTCATCATGTATGTAAACAATATGCCATTGAAGGATCCAAATCATGGATTCTCATCACAGTTCGCAGATGATGTGGCAGTCTGGAAAAGTGCTGCAACACCCACGATAGCAGCTACAAACATACAACCATAATTAAATAGAATTAGTGAATACTGTGAAAAATATAGAATTAAAATAAACACAGCAAAAACTCAGCTCGTAGTCTTTACGAAATCGACAAAACACAAAAAACAACAGCCAGAACTATATATGAATGGCACTCTACTCCAGATTGCCCAATCAGCAAAATTTTTAGGTCTGACTTATGATTTAAAATTAACTTGGATCAATCATGTCAACGAAATTTTGTTTGTTTTGTTTGTTTGTTTGGAATTTCGCACAAAGCTACTCGAGGGCTATCTGTGCTAGCCGTCCCTAATTTAGCAGTGTAAGACTAGAGGGAAGGCAGCTAGTCATCACCACCCACCGCCAACTCTTGGGCTGCTCTTTTAACAACGAATAGTGGGATTGACCGTCACATTATACGCCCCCACGGCTGGGAGGGCGAGCATGTTTAGCGCGACTCGGGCGCGAACCCGCGACCCTCGGATTACGAGCGCACGCCTTAACGCGCTCGGCCATGCCAGGCCGTCAACGAAATTAAAAATAAAATTTGGCGAAGAACCAACTATGTAAGGAGTCTAACTGGTAAAAACAGTGGAGCATCTACAGATAACATTTTGAAAATATACAAAACATATATTAGACCAGTAATAGACTATGCAGCTCCAGCATGGGTAACTGTAAGTAATGAAACAATCAAAACCAAACTACAAACAATTCAAAACACACTTCTTACAACAGCATACAGAGTCCCGAGATCAATATCATCTAAATTCATTCATAATTACTCGAATATACCAACAATATCAGATAGACTCCTAAATATTACAATTAGGTACTTTAACAAAAATTGGATGAAAAATGATTTATTATGCGAACTAGACAGGTACCTCATACATGGTGAAGAAAATCCTAAATATCTCTCCCCAATTAACATATATTTTAAATATAAAGAAAAATACATTAAAGTAAAATATGTACGTATATAAACTTTAAATATTATATTTGTAGTTTACATATTTATGTATTTAAAAAAAATAATAAATTGCCACCAGCTAACTTGACCAACTGTGAATAATAGACTATAAATGGACATTGCCCTGAGAAGGACCTAACATACAAACAGTTACGGAAAATAAGTTCAGGAAGGAGGAAGAGGTCAAAGAGAACCTATCCCTCCAGGGCAAAATAGCCAGATACCATTGATCCATTAGATTGAATTTACCTTTAAGGCCTAACATTTAGCCATCTGAAATATTGCTTGGCCTTTCAGACAATGTCGATAGTTTTTAAGTATGAGTGTAAGTGTATTTTGTGATATCCTTTATTTTAAGAATGGTCGATTTTATTTAAGGTTCCATAATTTTATTATGGTATTTTGAAACAATTCTCACACCAGTAGCAGGAAAAGAACGTACCTCACAAAGTTTGAATAAAATTTCTACTAGGTGGCAGAACAAAAAAACAAATTGTACTTGCTTTCATGTTTAAGGGATAATCTGTTTTATGAGCTGGCTTAAAGTTTATTCTTTTTTAAAGGCTTCTTTCATTATCACTAAACATGTCTTACATGTATGATATATCGACTTATCATTATATATTTATTATAGATTTTGGACTAACCTAAGGCTAATAAGCTGACAAAATTTCATGAGATGTTATCGAGCAAAATATTTTACGGCCGAAAATATCGCTGGTAACCAGAATGCCCGACTAATAAAATAATGTATTATGATCGTTTTAAGTAAGAACGTAAGAGCAGCATATCTGCTTAGCTATATCCATTAACAGTTTGATTTTTTAGTTTTAGTTTAAGCAAGCGGCATGCACGTGATCGAAGAGGGTTCACAGGAATATCCTGTTTTGGAAGTCTAAGTATCGAAACTGGTGAGTTAGATTGGAATCTTTGCGATGTCATAAAACATTCCCCGCATCTTAAACTGTGGGTGTGTTATAAGAATAACAGTGTGTTGCTGACTGGCTGTACTCCATCCGTTCAGTAGCTTCAAATCATGGAGAGTGATTACAGTAGTTGTAGTTTTGTCATAAGAAGAAAATACAAATGCGAATTGATCGTAAGTCAATATTTATGTTCGTTCTTCGTCTGGTTTGTTAGATCGGTGGTTCTTTTTCCAAGAATTTCACACATATTCTGTAAGTGGATGAAAACCCACGTGATGTAGGTGCAAGAAAGTATTGCTTGTGTAGCTATAAAACAAGTTTCACAAATACCATCTGTTTATTGACATATCACAAACTCATTTAAAAACCTGCTTTAAAATACTAATATTAAGGAATGATTTCACACAAAAGGACTGAGGCATCTTGTAATGTTCCTCATCCTTAACTCTTTAAGAATATGACTTAATATTTACTTTTGGTTATTTTATGTACACGAATAAATAAAGTTTATGGTTACAACTTTCCAACTATTATTCTTACCACACATAGAACTGTAATACATTAACAACAAAATGTAATAACTTCCAGACGTGTAATACGTCTTGTTTAATTCAATGAACCACATCCAGAAGTGTAATACGTCTTGTTTAATTCAATGGACCACATCCAGACGTGTAATTTGTCTTGTTTAATTCAATGGACCACATCCACAAGTGTAATACGTCTTGTTTAATTCAATGAACCACATCCAGACGTGTAATTCGTCTTGTTTAATTCAATGGACCACATCCACAAGTGTAATACGTCTTGTTTAATTCCATGAACCACATCCAGAAGTCTAATACGTCTTGTTTAATTCAATGGACCACATCCAGACGTGTAATTTGTCTTGTTTAATTCAATGGACCACATCCACAAGTGTAATACGTTTTGTTTAATTCAATGAACCACATCCAGACGTGTAATTCGTCTTGTTTAATTCAATGGACCACATCCACAAGTGTAATACGTCTTGTTTAATTCCATGAACCACATCCAGAAGTCTAATACGTCTTGTTTAATTCAATGAATCACATTCAGACGTGTAATTCGTCTTGTTTAATTCAATGGACCACATCCACAAGTGTAATACGTCTTGTTTAATTCAATGAACCACATCCAGTAGTGTAATTCGTCTTGTTTAATTCAATGGACCACATCCACAAGTGTAATACGTCTTGTTTAATTCCATGAACCACATCCAGAAGTCTAATACGTCTTGTTTAATTCAATGAATCACATTCAGACGTGTAATTCGTCTTGTTTAATTCAATGGACCACATCCACAAGTGTAATACGTCTTGTTTAATTCAATGAACCACATCCACAAGTGTAATACGTCTTGTTTAATTTAATGGACCACATCCAGACGTGTAATTTGTCTTGTTTAATTCAATGGACCACATCCAAAAGTGTAATACGTCTTGTTTAATTCAATGAACCACATCCAGACGTGTAATTCGTCTTGTTTAATTCAATGGACCACATCCACAAGTGTAATACGTCTTGTTTAATTCCATGAACCACATCCAGAAGTCTAATACGTCTTGTTTAATTCAATGGACCACATCCAGACGTGTAATTTGTCTTGTTTAATTCAATGGACCACATCCACAAGTGTAATACGTCTTGTTTAATTCAATGAACCACATCCAGACGTGTAATTCGTCTTGTTTAATTCAATGGACCACATCCACAAGTGTAATACGTCTTGTTTAATTCCATGAACCACATCTAGAAGTCTAATACGTCTTGTTTAATTCAATGAACCACATTCAGACGTGTAATTCGTCTTGTTTAATTCAATGGACCACATCCACAAGTGTAATACGTCTTGTTTAATTCAATGAACCACATCCACAAGTGTAATACGTCTTGTTTAATTCCATGAATTACATCTAGAAGTGTAATTCGTCTTGTTTAATTCAATGGCCCACATCCAGAAGTGTAATACGTTTTGTTTACTTCAATGGAGCACAATCAGGATTGTAATGCTTCTTATTTCAATCAATAAATCACACCCAGGTGTGTAGTATCTTTTGTTTCAATCAATAAACCACACCCAGGTGTGTAGTATCTCTTGTTTCAATCAACAAACCACCTTCAACAAGGTTATAACTTCTTGTTTCTGTCAACCAATTATGACCAATACTACGTTCTATGCAGACTGTTTGTTAGATACGATATGTCTTGGATATTGTATGTGAAGGAAGATGTTCAGTGACGAATAGCTGTTATGGATGGTATTTCGTGTATATGTCTGTTAAGCCTGAAATTTGTGATAAGTATTTAATAAAGAATGTCGACATTTAACCAAGACTTAGTAGCACTTCCTGAACTTTCAGACATCCTGTTAAATTAAACTATATAGGCTTGTATGCGAATCACGTTTGTTTGCGTTTCACAAAAATGAAACCATCTTTGGTCACTATAGGCTACGCCCGACATACCGATGTCCAAAATCTTTATTTTATTTTAAATTTCAACATTCAAAACCAATTTTCCTCATATTCAAAAATAACCATATACAATAACTATGTAACAAAACTAATTGAGAGTTTATTAATATAGTCTTAATAATGCAAGTATTATTTTATAGTCCCCCAGTGGCTCAGCGGTATGTCTGCAGACTTACACGCTAAAATCCGGGTTTCGATACCCGTGGTGGGCAGAGCACAGATAGCCCATTGTGTAGCTTTCTGCTTAATTCAAAACAACAACATTATTTTATATAAATATCTGAATAAAGCTTATATGAATCATTTTGTAGCTACAATATAGAGGCTTTTCAACGTATCACAATGACAAAAAAAAATAAACGACCCTGTGTGGCCAGGTGGTCAGGGCAAATCGCCTCGTCATCTGAGGGTTGCGGGTTCAAATCTCTGTCCTAACAAACATGCGTGTACCTTTTATCGTAGGGGCGTTATAATGTTACGACCAATCCCGCTGTTCGTCGGTAATTTTGTTTGTTTGTTTTGGAATTTCGCACAAAGCTACTCGAGGACTATCTGTGCTAGCCGTCCCTAATTTAGCAGTGTAAGACTAGAGGGAAGGCAGGTCGTCATCACCACCCACCACCAACTCTTGGGCTTTTCTTTTACCAACGAGTAGTGGGATTGACCGAAACATTATACGCCCCCATGGCTGGGAAGGCGAGCATGTTTAGCGCGACCCTCAGATTACGAGTCACACGCTTTACGCGCTCGGCCATGCCAGGCCTCGTCGGTAATAGAGTAGTCCAGTTGTTAGCGGCGGTGTGTAGTAATAACTACCTGCTTTTCCTCTAGTTTTACACTGATAAATTATGGAAAGATAGCGCAGAAAGCACCTCGTGTAGCTTTGCGCGAAATTGAAAAAAAAAACCACCAAAAGAAGTGCCTAAATTCAACCTTTGAGAAATATTGTGAAAAAGGAAACGACTGTCAGATGTTCTGAAATGATTTAATTCTAAGAAGCTCCAGGATAGAAGCCAATACTGAGGGGGTAGGAGATCACGATTTACCACATAATTCGCTGTTCAGAACTGATAAAAATTATGCACTTATTTAAAAAAAAATTTTATTCACCGGGCTGCTCTGAGCCACAAAGACGAAACGGCGCCGCCGCGGACTTTCACGATGATGGCTGTATTGAATGTTAAAGGATTATTGAACGCTGAGAAGATATGCAACACATGCCTGAATTAATTATTTATAAAGAGTTTTTTTTTTATTTCTTCATTTCTTTTCTAAGCATAAAATCATCTTATTAAGATGCGCGGCTGTTCTACAAATGGAAATGTTCGATTCTTGCCTCGAGCGACAGATATTTTTCAGTGAAAATGTTTTAAATATTCTCAACCCAGCTCGTTAACGAAGGGTAATAATTTCCACATGTACGTATATATATATCTAAATACAAGTATGAAATCATCTAAGCTACGTATAAAATACAAGGTCAAAAATGTCCGTAAGGTGTTTTCTTTATTTCTTGTTAAATATTTTTAGTGGTTTCTTTCACGGTCACCAGGTTACGTAAAATACACATCATAAATTTAATGTTTTATTTTACCTAATTTATTCCGATTCAGGATTAAAGTTGCAAGTAGATAATGAAATGTAGGTACTTAAAGTACCTACTAGACCAAACATTTCAGTTAGTTAACTGCTTATTTATTAACCGTTTAATTTGAAGTTTATTGTTAACAAAGACTATTACGTGGAATACTTTATCAAAAATCACCAATAATCGAAGTTTGTGAACTAAATAATCTTGATCAACTATTGTCAACGTTGTTTGGGATTTAAAATAATTATCAAAGTTGTAGCTTTTTTTTAAAACATTAAACGACGTTCTTTTAATTGTTTTTCATTTCACGTAATTTTGGTTATTCGCTTTGCATTTTGAAGTTTTCTCACGTACAGATGCATTTGTTTGTTACTAATTTTCGCACAAAGCTATTCGGCGGCTGTCTGCGATAGTCGACCATAATTTAGCAGTGTAAGACTAGTGAGAAGAGGCAGCTAGTTATCACTACCCACCGCTAACTCTTGGGCTACTCTTTTACCAACGAATAGTGGGATTAACCGTCACATTACAAAGCCCTAACGGATGAAAGGGCGAGCATTTTTGGCGCGACGGAGATGCGAATCCGCGACCTTTAGATAACGACTCGCACGCCTTAACGCGCTTGGCCCTTTAGCGTAAAAAGGCTTTAAGACTTATCACTGAGGCCCGGAATGGTCAGATTGTTAAGGGACTCGACTCGTAATTTCAGCGTTGCGGGTTCGAATCCCCGCCACACTAAATATGCTCTCTTTTTCAGCCGGGGGGACGATATAATGTTCCGGTCAATCCAACTATTGGTTGGTAAAAGTGTAGCCCAAGAGTTGGCGATGGCTAGTTGCTTCCGTCTAGCCCTACACTGATAACTTAGGTGCGGGTAACAAAGACATCCCTCGTGTAGCTTTGCGCGAAATTCAAAATCAAACGAACTTATCGCTGACTTATAGGTGTATGTGTGGGGGAATCAGTTGTTGTTGTTGTTTGGAATTAAGCACAAAGCTACACAATGGGCTATCTGTGCTCTGCCCACCACGGGTATCGAAACCCGGATTTTAGCGTGTAAGTCCGCAGACATACCGCTGAGCCACTGGGGGGCAGGGGGAATCAGCAACGAATGAGTAGAAAACAGTTTTACATAATAACGGTTATTCAAATAAACAATTAAACTTAGCCTGACTTTATCAAACATAAACTCATCACTTCGTTTTTATAACACAGCACAAAAAACTTTATTCTATCAATCTCTTAAATATTCTTGTAGTCATCGCTACGATCACTTCTCTCCTTTCGTTCCGTTCCGATGTGTCGGTATTTGAGTATTGTTGTTAAATACCCAGGAGGGTCAGGTACCTTTGACCTCTTCCTCCTTCCCGAACATTCATAGCATCAAAAAAAAAAATGATTTTTTTTTTATTTTTTTTATTTTTTTTTATAGCTTTGGGCCAGAGTAAAGTATAACTTGATGCTCAGGCCCATTTTAGGGCTCAGACCATACATGGACGAACAAGAATTTTTTTTTTTAAATTCTCTCTTGTGTTTTTTTTCCCCTTTTTTGTATTTTTTTTCATACACACAAATAAAAGTAAGTATATTAATAATTATTATTCAATAATTGTATGATAAATAATAATCAATGACTAAGAGTCTAGTGCATAGTGGCCAGCTTGTGTTACATTACTTAAATATAAGTTAAAAGGGGAGAGGTATTTAGGACTATTTACATCATGTACGTAATATCTGTCGAGATCACACATTAATTCATTTTTATGCCAATTCTTATTGAAATATTTTAGAGTGTTATGCAGGAGTCTTTCAGATATTGTGTCCATGTTTACATACTTGTGCATGAATGTGGTTGAGGTGCTACGTGGTACTTTATAAGCTGAAGTTAGTACTGAATTTTGTATACGTTGAAATTTCTGTATATGTGTAGGTGCTATGTTAATCCATGCAGGTGATGCGTATTCTATTGTTGGTCTAATGTACGTTTTGTAGATTTTAAGTATGTTGTCTGGTGATGTTCCTTGGTTTTTACCTGAAAGACTTCTTACATAATTTGCTCTTTTCCAGATTCGTGTCAGTACATTTTTGATATGTGGTATCCACGTTAATTTTGAGTCATAGGTTAGACCTAGAAATTTAGTAGAAGTAGCAGTCAGTAAGAGTGATCCATTCATATATAGTTTTGGTGGATCTTTTTTCAGCTTATTCCGTCTGCTGAATAATATAACTTGGGTTTTTGGAATATTGATTTTGATTCTGTATATCTGGCAGTATTCTTCAATGCTATTTAGGACTGGCTGCAGGTTCGTTGCTGCTATCGATGGAGTGGAAGCACTTTTCCAGACTGCTACATCGTCAGCGAACTGTGATGCATAACCTAAATTTAGGTCCGACAGAGGCATATTACTCACATACAAGACAAATAATATAGGGCCAACAACCCCTCCCTGCAGAACTCCTGCTTCGGGTGAAAAGGGCCCTGAGTGGGCCCCATTAACATTAACTTTACACATTCTGTTATTTCTCTCCTTTCTACTCAAGAGTTTGTTTCTTTTGAATTTCGCGCAAAGTTAAACCGGCTGTATTGCTAGCCGTCCCTAATTGTATGCAATGAAAGGCTAGTTGCCTTCCATCTAGTCCAAACATACGCACCCTTTCAGCCATAGAGGTGTTATAATGTGACGAGAATTCGAACTCGCAAATTCCAATGGAGCACCGAAACATCATTACAGTGCTAAGTCTACTACCAACAACAAATCGTTGTTTGGAGCGAAACTCAGACCAAACATCATGTTTTATCAAATTTTTATATATTTAGTTGATAGTGTTGAATCTTCTTATTCGTGTCCATTTTACTTCAGAGGTTATTTCTAATTTTAAAGTTAGCTTACTTATTTAAAAAAAAATATTGAGAATAACTTAGTTCGTTTCTTTGTTAAAAAAACAAACAAACTGCAAATGGTAGAGAAATAATAACAGAAAATCATTGAATACAAACACATTTACGTTTCTTGGACAGAAGTTTTCGGTTGACCAGCTAGGCTTGATTATTATTCTTTCAACATTGACCTGATGACTGATTAGTGCTATCCATTTGATTTCGCTCGGCCCTATTGCTTTTGAACTTGGAAAAATCACGATTTAGGTGGAATAGTTGAAAGGATTTTATAAGGACTAACTGGTCAACTAAAGAAAGTCTGTTTAAATTAATTAAACAGTTATAGTTAGATACTAGCATAAAATTCCTGAAACTGATTTGGAGGACAGGGCGTGAGCTAGTGGTTAAGATATCTTGACCTGGGAGGTCAAGGACCTACTGCTCATGGTACGTTTTATCGTCACAAACACGACGATAGCTTTGGCGCCATGAGTGTGATATAAGAGTAACAGTGAAGTCCCACCATCATTTCATCAGTAGATATACCGTTATAAAGGGAGACATCTTGCAAAACTGATGGTTTAAAAGAAAGCTGAAATAATAGTTTTTTAACATGCTCATTCTAAACTGTTGTAGAATGCCATTAAAAATGAAATAAATCTGTATTGCTGTGTTCGTGCCAGATAAGAGTATAAAACCTTCTGTTGTTTGTCAGATAAGGTTGGTGTTTTTCCTTAATTTAGCAGTGTAAGACTACAGGGAAGACAACTAGTCATCACCACCTGCCGCAAACTCTTAGTCTACTCTTTTACCAACGAACAGATAAAATTAACGATGAATGAGACAAAATAAAACAATCCTTCATCAACATCAATAAGTTTCCTCAACAAACCGTAGAAAACATTATACGCACACAGAAGCAAAAGAAAGCAAAATCAACCAACAAAAGTAAATATGTCTCACGAATCAAAACAATCACGAAACCATATACTGCTGCATACCATATATTCCCGACATCGGCAGACAAATAACCAACATTTGGCAAAAACTAATAACAAAAATATGACATTCCAGTTAATACCAAATTTATTCAAAAACCAGGCACAAAATTGAGATCTATACTATGTAAGAACTACACTGACAAACACCACACCAACCACGACTTCTATATTAAAGAAACAAGTAGAAAAATGGAAACCAGATTCAAATAACGTAAAAAGTCACCTTCACACGTTTTCGAACATTGCAAGTCAAATAAACAAAATATAACCAAGAAAAACACTCAAATACTAAATAAAGAAACAAATATAAACAAATGCAAAATTAAAGAAGCCTTACTTATACAACAACTTAAACCCAAAATAAACTAATATAGGAACGTCTTTATGCCTATATTAATATAATAAAATAAAATTATATATTCAAACATCTAACATCGCCCTTTACATTCCGACACTGAGTTTCACAACCCCTTCCAAATATGTGGTCAGTTTCCGGTCAGTTACCTCTTTTTTTTGTGAACTTGACGATGCACTTTGTTCGCTCTTCTGTGTAAAATATTTTCTCGACCCAAACGAGCCGTTTTTGCATGTATGGTTCATGATGTGTTTTGAACGTGTATTCTAAGTTGTTTTTTTTAAATCTCAGCTTTTTCTATGTTAATGTACGATGTCTTATCATCCAGTTCAAGTGGCGGGTGCACTGTGTTTGTTGTTCCTGTATTCGTAAATCTTTTTAAATGTGTCCAGAATTGTTTTGTGGTTTAGTTCTGAACAGAAGGTGTCCCAATTATCTTTCTTTTGTTGTCTGAATAGATGTCTTATCTCACTTCTTATAGTGTTCATGTGTGTTTTTAGTGTGGGGTTGCGATTTTGTATGCACTGTCTGCGTAGTTTACGTCTGTCTTTTATTAAGTGTATTTTCTCTTAATGTGGTTGCCACGAGTGAGTTGTTGTGAAGTGTTTTTGTTTCGGTATAGAGCTGTTTGCTGCATGTTTCAATCACTCAGAGATTATATGACATTACGCAACTATATATGATACGTCCACTGCAATATGTAGTACTCCGGGAGGAAAGGTTTGATTTATAATTCATTTTGTCTTTAACTTTAATTTTACTTAGAGGGGGGTGAGATTGAAGATACAGTGTTCCCTCGCCACTTCGCGGGCTCGGCCGACCCCCATATATACATGTATGTATAAAATAATAAACATTAAATCTAAAATATAGCATTAAATACCATTAAAATATTAAAAATAAATATAATTAATAGTGTAAAGAAAAAACAGGTATATTTTGAGATATAAACATATATTTGAGTTTATAACAGCGTAAAAATGGAAACAGAACCAACTGGAAAGGCTATAGATGTACGCATTGTGCGTCTGCGAAGGCTACGCGAGATCAGCTTCATGTCGTAGCGATGTGCAAGACGGGCTATGATTGGTGCACAAATGAAAGACGGCCAATGACAGCTACCCATTTTGATTGCCTGTGATTGGTGGCGTCAATATTCATGTCTGGTCTGTGATTGGTGATTTCGTCCACGGCAGCATCTCTGAACTTTTGTGTGTGTTTAAAGACCCTGCAATGGCTCCCAAACGTGCTAATACTTCTAAGGATGCTTCTACGCCTAATCGGTCAGGGAAAATGATGACCATCGCCGAAAAGGTGAAGATATTAGATATGGTAAAAGAAGGAATCTCTTATGCGTCCATAGCCCGCCATTACGGAGTGAACGAATCCACCATTCGCTACACCAAGAAGGACGAAGTTAATATTAGGAAGACTACTGCTATTGCTTTTAATACAACGGCTAAGAGGGTTGTAACATCTCGTAATAAGAGTATCGTTCGGATGGAAGCTGCTTTGGCCATATGGATAGCTGATTGCCGTAAGAAAGGTGTTCCCTTGGATACTAACATTATCACAACGAAGGCTAAGATGTTGCATGATAATTTCGCGGAAAAGGATGAAGATGAAGACGTAGACAACCCACAGCCAGGAACGTCCAGTGATTCCCAGCCTAAGAAACCGTTTTCTGCAAGCAAAGGCTGGTTTCAGAAATTTCAGCAACGATACAGCCTGAAAAACGTATCGTTACATGGAGAGGCTGCTTCGGCTAACAAGGAGGCTGGTGAAGCTTACGTTCGGGACACTTTTAAAGAAATAATCGCTGAAGGGGAATATAGGCCTGAACAGGTATTCAACATGGACGAGACTGGCCTGTTTTGGAAGAGGATCCCTTCCCGAACGTTCCTGTTTAAAGATGAGAAAAAAGCCCCTGGTTTTAAAGCTCATAAAGATCGGTTCACCCTCTTAATGACTGGTAATGCTGCTGGTTTTATGTTGAAGCCGACATTAAGTTACAAGTCTAAAAACCCGAGAGCTTTAAAGAATAAGAACATGAACTTGCTACCGATCCATTGGATGCACACTCCTACTGCCTGGATAACGAAGCCTCTGAGCTCTGATTGGTTCCATCAGAGTTTCATTCCTCAAGTTAAGCTTTATTTATTAGAGAAGGGCTTGCCATTCAATGTCCTTCTTCTTTTGGATAACGCCGGTGGCCACGCAAGAAATCTTTCGTATGAAGGCGTTAGGGTCGAATTCCTGCCAGCCAGCAGTACGTCCCTTATACAACCGATGGACCAGGGAGTTATCAGGGCTTTCAAGGCCTTATACTTAAGGAATACCACGTCCAACCTCGTACGTAGCCTTGATAATGCCACCGAAACCGAAGCCGAAAACGACACGTTCACCCTGAAGGAGTACTGAAAGTCTTTCACCATTGCTACATGTCTTTAAAATGTTCATAAGGCATTGCAAGAGATGAAGCCCTACACCGTTAATGCAAGCTGGAAGAAGTTGTGGCCTGAGGTTGTGCACGACGACGAGGGATTCACGCCTGAAGAAATCCAACACTCGGATGTTCAAAAACCTGTGCAATTAGCTTCGTTAATCAAAGGTGAAGGATTTGCCGATATGACGAAGGAAGACGTAGATGAACTGATTGACTTAGAATCCGAACCACTCGCCGACCAAGACTTAGAAACACTGACGAAGTCTGCTGCCGAGGAAGACGACGAAGAGGAAACACCGAAAGAAGCCGAGAAAACAATCGAGCAAAGTGAATGGTCGTTAGAGCGGTTAGGTAAACTAATGAAACTAATTAACGAAGTGAAGGAGTGCTCACAGGAATGGGACAACGATATGGTTCGATCAGTACAATTTTGCAATAAAATAGAAGAACTGATAACTCCTTATCAAAGGATTTTCGATTGGCTAAAGAGGCGGAGAAAACAACTGCCAATAACAATGTTTTTCCAGCCGAGCAAGAAAGAAAGGGTACCGGTGGCAAGTACTGTTCCTGAAGTTGTAACGACCGACGAAGAAATTGCCGATTCACCTTCCACAGAAGAGGAAGTGGTGTCCCCCGAAAACACACCACCTGCTGAAGATATGTAATTTTTAATTTTAAGGCTTAATATCTTAATAATTGTTCTTATTATTTCAGCAATAATGAGCAGTATTGTAATGGGAGGGTTAAATAGTTGTACAGGGAGGGTTTTAAAAGTCTAAATGCACATAAATATATACGTAAAAATCGGCGATCCCACTTCGCGGGGGGTTTGGGAACGCATCTACCGCGATACACGAGGGAACACTGTACACCAAACTGGGAGGTGGTCACTGTCTAAATAGTGACCAACATGAAAGTTTACAAATTTGCGACTCGTATTATACGAACACGGGCATAGGCCCAGTGTTTAACTGAAGCCGTGTGCGTAGAGATATGTGTCGGTGTTGCATCGTTTAATAAAATCAAGTTAGTTTCATCTGGAAATTGATAAAGCATCTTGCAGTTTTCGTTTGTACTACGACAGTGGAATGCTGGATGTTTACTATTTAAATCTCTTGTAATGATTAGATCGGGATTTTTATTATACAGTGGTATCCAACACTGTACTTGGCGGGCATCTACTGCCAGCCACAGTAACGCCAGTATAATTATGCGTTTCTATGGTGATGACTACAGATTCGTTAAGGGAAGGTACGTTAAGTTCCTGAACAATAATAAAATTCCTCGGCACGGATCTCTTGTATCTCTCCTGTCATGTCTGATAATGGGGCATCCTTTTAATTTGAAGCGATGGTAGGTATAGAGGACAGTTTCACTGAGTATAATAACATCAGGTTTTATGGAGTTTGTTACATCTTCAATCTCATGATTCTTGGAAGCAAGAGCACCTTGGATATTGATGAGCAGAACTGTAAAGTTATCCACGTTTAAAGGAGTTGACAATGGAGGTTAAAATTTGCGGCAGGAATTTGTGGATGTTTTGCAGAATGATTTTAACTATTATATCTGTAAGACTGTTGGTATTTGTAGGGTTTGTATATTCTGCCTTAATTTCCGAGAAGGTGGAAGTAATGGCAGTTACCAGTGTGGTTTCAATAGTCGTTGATGTGGTTGGGTGCGTGTCTTGAGGTGGTTTGGGTGAATCGTCTTCACGTGTTGATGGTTTGTCCTGACTAAGTGATGATGTCTTGACCACTGCAGTGTTTGTGTAGTTGTCTTTTCTGGTGGTGGTAAGTAGGTGAATTGTTTCGGTGATTGTGCGTGGGGGTGGCGGCTTGTTCGTGTTGGGAAATTTATTTTCATACAAGTGTTTTAACGGTTTTGTATTTTTGGCATCCATTATAGTTTGCCGTATGTTCTTCCCCACAATTGCAGGTTTGGGGCTTTGTTTAGTGCATTGTGAAATGTGGTGATTCTCCCTACAGCCCACAGTTTTCTGACATGGTGCTGCTACCTGCCAAACCTTTGGCATCAGTAACACTGTGTGACCACCACTGCTGGTGTTTCAGATTGTTCGACCGTGTACCTTTGATACCATATAGTGATACCATTACTGGTGTACTGGGTCACGTTCTGGCTATTGTCCGTAACAACTTTGATTAAATTAGTGGGGTTTTGTGTGATCTTTGAAATGATTTTTTCCACTGAAATATGTTCTATGTTGAGAGCACTTAACGCATCCTTAATGTCTTCTATGTTGATTGAGTGATGATTTAGGTGCTGGACTAGATCCGGGCAAGTGTATTGTTATTTGTCCTGTTTTAAATGCGTCAGAGGGGCATGCTTTCAACAATATGCTCAAATCAACGGGTTCCTGTCCTTCAACAAGGACGCCGCCTCGAGGCAGTGTCCACTTAATATTCACAATAGTAGCCGTTGGTTTGCACCTGTATTATTTCTTTAGCCAGTTGTGGCTGGTTAAAACTACGAGTCACCCCTTGGATAATAATGGCGTGTTTCGGTAAATTAGTAGGCCTTTGTTTGAGTTGTTTTTACTGACTACGAGTCTGCACTAACGTGAAGACTTCGTCCTCAGAAAGAACTTCGTCTTGTTCAGAATTTGTGTTCAGTTCAATATCCAGGGTGGGGTTCGAAATATTTAGGCTACTAGTTATTGGTTTATCTAATACCGTAGGCTTAACTACACTGTCGACAGAAGTTGAAGGTATATTTTCTTCAGTGAGTTTTCTTTTTATTCTAGTTCTTACTGTAGTATTTTTTTACAGGAGTTAGTTTCGCTTTTAGTTCTTTCTGAGCAATAAACAATAGTGAGTTTAATTTTACATTGTCATCTAGGATGTGGCCACCATCACGAGACTGACTTTTAGTCCCTGTCGAACACGGACTTGTTCCCTCTTTTGTGGCCTGGCATGGCCGAGCGCGTTAAGGCGTGCACTCGTAATGCGAGGGTCGCGGGTTCGCGCCCGTGTCTCGCTAAACATGCTCGCCCTCCCAGCCGTGGAGGTGTATAATGTGACGGTCAATCCCACTATTCGTTGGTAAAAGAGTAGCCCAAGAGTTGGCGGTGGGTGGTGATGACTAGCTGCCTTCCCTCTAGTCTTACACGGCTAAATTAGGGACGGCTAGCACAGATAGCCCTCGAGTAGCTTTGTGCAAAATTCCAAAAAACAAACAAAAACAAACATCCCTCTTTTGTAGACGCCATAACGTTCTTCAAGGTGTCTGACCGCTCCGACTTCACGGCCGGCATGACGCGCGGCTGCTTTCACAAAGTGAAGCTTGCAGTCCCGCGCAACTTCGTAGCAAAGGTAATGTAGCTTTCCTGCTGTCTACTAGGTCTTCTTAACTGCTGGTGTATAGCTCAAGGTAAATAGTAGCAACTCGAAAACTGTGCAACGGGAATAAGTCGTAGAGCTTACAGAGGTGCAACTTGTTTCTCTCCAAGTGCAGAACGTCGGCATAATCGGAGAACTTTTTGTTTTGTTTTTATTTAATTACGCGCCAAGCTACTTGAGGACTATCTGTGCTAGCCGTCCCTATTTTAGCAGTGTAAAACTAGAGGGTTTTGTTTGTTTGTTTTGGAATTTCGCACAAAGGTACTCGAGGGCTATCTGTGCTAGCCGTCCCTAATTTAGCAGTGTAAGAGTAGAGGGAAGGCAGCTAGTCATCACCACCCACTGCCAACTGTTGGACTACTCTCTTACCAACGAATAGTGGGATTGACCTTAAAATTATAACGCCCCCACGGCTGAAAGGGCGAGCATGTTTGGTGCGACGGGGATTCGTATCTGCGACCCTCAGATTACGAGCCTTAACTCACTTGGCCATGCCGGGCCATCGAAGAACTGACAAGTAATGAATAATAATATAAAATTACAAAACAAAAACTCAGATTATAACACGTTCCTTATTATTTTCACACTATTATAGTCTATTACAAACGTAATTAGACTCTAGTCAACGTTTCGTAGACGTTTGTATAACATTTATTCAGATCATGCGTATGAACGCGTTGACTTACATTTGAAGGAGTGGTAAATTATTCATTGTAAGCTGACATTTTAACGAATAGGAAACGTACACGTAATCCTTGTTCTTCTAATGTGTGAAAATTGTTTGTAAGATTTATTGTGTGCTAAACTCGTGTGTTTTATTCTCCTCATGTAATTCATTGCAATTCATTACTTTAAAAAAACAACACACAAACTTTAAAGGTTTCTAATTACACCTCTCTTCTTGTGATACTGTTTTGCACGTGAGCTCCCACTAGTTGTGCCAAACACTTAACAGATACTCTAAAAATTTAAATGTGAGGTAAAACAGAACACAGTAAATTTAAAGCTTGTTCGATTCACAACAAGAATAAATGATGATTGTTTTTTGTAAAGCTAATAAAATGAACGATTTTTACAACAACAATAAAAACTAATTTCATTGGCTAATGACATTTAGTTAAGAATCTCGCCATGTTTCGGTCCTGTAAAATTAGGTCGTAACCAAATGTAATCGTTCTCAAATTTGGTACACGTCCGCTACGTTATAATTCGTGCTTTGTTTAAAAATTCCGTGCGATGCAACCCAATGATTATCCACTTGAGGGTGGTCCCTAAGCTTTAATAGAAAAAGAAGAGAAAAGGCAGTTAGTCAATATCAACCATCACCATTTCTGGGCAGAGCGTCGAGAACCACGAATCCTCGGATTCACAGTCCTTCTGCCTCTAGCTGGTCTCTAACCTTTAATATATAAAGAAGAGAGAAGGAAGCTAGTCAATATTACCCACCACCAATTTCTGGGCAGAGGGTCGAGAACCATGAATCCTCGGATTCACAGTCTGGGTATGCTACAGAAAAGTTCATGTTTAGTCCATGAGAATAAAAAAAACACACGAAAATAATTCAAACGTGATTTGAATTTTGTGCAAAGTTGCACGAGGGTTATCTACACTCGCCATCCCTAATTTAGAAATGAAACATTAGAAGGAAGGCAGCAAGCCTCACCACCCACCGTCTACTCTTGGGTATTCTTTTACTAACGAATATTGAAATTACCTGTCAAATACAGCTGAAATGGCAAGCAAGTTTGGTGGGAGGAACCCCTCAGATTGTGGGTCAAGCGCCCTAGCCACCTGGACATGCGGGGCAAATTCAAGTATGAAGATTAAACTACATAACATACAAATGAATTTCAAAAAAAAAAAAAAAAGGGCCGTTCTCACAACTTATATTGTTTACATTTTTTAATAACAATTTATTACTTTATATTTAATGAAATTGTTAGCATGCTTATGAATTCAGTAGCTTGTCAATTAATGTTGTTGTTATTTCTAAAACACTTTAATACTTAATTAGTATTAATTTAAACAGTATTTTAGTAGCGTTACTGAAAGAAGTAATCGTAAAACATTTTACGAGACGCAGTTCATCAAAAAAATTTTTTAACGTTGGTTGAAGTGAGCTCGTCAGAGAAACTTGACTTTTTTCTTTATCACGACAAATCTGAACTGATCAAAGATAAGGAAACGGGCTGGCCGAATTACGTCATTTGTAGCATTTTCCTTCTTTAAAGCGATGGCAACCGTAATAAACTTCCATAAGCAGGTACCTCGATTGACGTTTTTCAAAGTAAAATTTTGGAAAAAAATAACACAAGTTCTGAATAACTTTTATTATCTAGATAAATAAAAAGCCCTGCGAACTTGAAACCTTCAGAAAGTCATCTAACACTTGCCTCCTGTATGTATACAAAATGAAAAATATCTCTGATTGAATGTGTCTTGGTAATAAATGTATCACGACTGAGCAACTGAAGTCTCGTGAACTTCGCGCTCGGTTTTGGAAATGCAAATATTTGGTCAGACAAAAATAACTCGAGAGTTGGCGGTGTGTGTCGTTGACTAAGTGCCTTTTCTCTGCTCTATCGGTTTATAATTAGAGGCTACAATGAATGCTTGAAATCCTATAATTAACAAACGTTCTCGGAGGCGTTCCTCTACGTCAGTTTAGAATTGCTAATTCGTCTAAAAATTGGAATATTTAAAGACATAACACAGAAAACTACATTGAACTGTCTGCTCTGACAAATGACGGGAATCGAATTCACATTTTGACGTTGTAAATTTATAGACTTACAGCTGTCCGACTGGCTGACCAAATAATTGGTGAATTCAATATATATATATGTGTGTGTGTGTGTGTTACATCAAAATAAAACTCCAGAAACCAGGTTTCGATACAATTGGTGGGCAGAACACAAGTAGCCCATTGTATAATTTTGTGCTTAGTTACAAACAAAACGTCAAAACAAGGTTAATTCCGTTTGTGGCACACACAGAGAACTTTAAACAAAAATTTATCTGTGCAAATAAACATGTATCATATGTCAATAAAACTTAATTAATTACAAATTATTCTGTACAACTAAATTCAGTTTTATTTTTCACCTAAGATCTCCCATCAAGTCAAGGGGACTTGAACATTTCGTAAGTTGTTCGTTTCAGTTAGTTTACGATCTTAGCAAAGGCCAATGATGAATTGAGGCTTAGAATGAAAGAAAAGCTTTTGCTTACAGCTTGAAAACATATTCAGACTTCATATATATAAAGCAGTTTAGCAGCGTGTAGACTTTATAAGAATGTACAAACGTATGAACTGTTTGTTTGATTTTTGCGCCAAGCTATACGAGGGCTATCTGCTCTAGTCGTCCCTAATTTCACAGTGTAAGTCTAGAGGGAAAGCAGCTAGCTAGTCATCATGACCCACCGCTAACTCTTGAGCTACTTTTTATCAACGAATAGTGGGATTGATTTAACGTTTACAACGCCTCCACGGCTGAAAAGGAGAGCATGTTTTGTGCGATGGGAATTCGAACTTGCGACCCTCACATTATGAGTCAAGCGCCTAAACCACCTGTCCAGGAAGGACCTATAAGCACGTGAGACGGCCCGGCATGGCCACGTGGTTAAGGCACTGGAATCGTAATTCCGAGGGTGGCGGGTTCGAATCCCCGTCACACCAAACATATTTGCCCTTTCAACCGTGGGGGCGTTATAATGTGACTGTCAATCCAACTATTCATTAGTAAAAAGTAATCCAAGAGTTGACAGTGGATGGTTATGATTAGCTGTCTTCCCTCTAATCTTATACTGCTAAGTTAGAGACGGCTAGCGCAGATAGCACTCGTGTAGCTTTGCGGGAAATTCAAAACAAACAAACAAACCAAAGCATGTGATATGATCGTGAATGTAGTGTCAGGAAGAACTATTGTTGATTTTTTTTCACTGTCAATAATACTATGCTAAAATGGCTACTAATAACAGCACTATAAATAAATGTTCACCTTTATCATGCACCTTTGAAAGTCGGAGATTCTTGCTCTTACCCAGCATTTTGCAGATTAATCACGACACGTTCGTTGAACCATTCGAGGAGTGGAGGGTTATATGGAACTACATTTTAACAGATTTTGTGTCTAAAATTCATTATTTGTTTGTTTTTAATCAAGCATAAAGTAATAGAATGGGCTATCTGTGCTCAGCTAACTCTGGATATCGAACCCCATTTCCAGCGTTGTAAGTACGCAGACATATCTCTTTCTCTCCCGCTGGTACGACGGTAAGCCTATGGATATAAAACGCTAAAATGAGGGGTTCGATTCCCCTCGGTGGACTCAGTAGATAATCCTACGTGGCTTTGCTATATGAAAAAACAACAACAGAAATACATGACACTGTATCACTAGAGGATGAAACATGTTGAACAAAAAACGGTAAATTATTGTTTTATTGCTAATTCATAATTACAAGTTATATATTTTATGTGTTTTCATTATACACATTATTTCTTACTTACTGTAACCCAATGCGTCAGCAGTAAAATCTATGATTCGATTCCCCGTTGTGGACAGAGTAGATGTGCCCCATTGTGAAGTCTGTCATTAAGGAAATAACGTACTTCATACTTGCTATATTGTCAAATATTTAGACAATGCCAATAATCGGAATATCGGTTTATATTAATAAAACTGCTGAATTACATTTTTGTTTTTACGAGCCGCCATCTAGTGAGAAGTAAGAGAATCTAAGTAAGTTAAATGCACATTTAATCACTCTACTTTGTCAGTTGTCGCTGCGATTCTTAAGGGTCTGGCATGGCCAAGCGTGTTAAGACGTTCGACTCGTGATCTGAGAGTCGTGGGTTCGAATCTCAATCGCACCAAACATGCTTGCCCTTTCAGCCGTGGGGGCGTTATAATTTGACGGTGAATCTCACTATTAGTTGGTAAAAGAGTAGTTCAAGAGTTGGCGGTGGGTGGTGCTAACTAGCTGCTTTCCCTCTTGTTTTACACTGCCTAAATTAGGGACAGCTAGCGCAGATAGCCCTCGAGTAGCTTTGTGCGAAATTCAAGACAAAAAAGCGATTCTTTAGTAAAAATTGCGAAACAGTACATATAAATTTCTCACTTCATACTCACATGGTTCGTCAGAGCATGCGTCACGGCGTAAGGGATAGAGTTACGTCACTAAAAGTAAATATGTAGGTTTGCACTTCGAACTCTCAGTGGGCTATCTTTCTTTACTGAGGACTTTCAGTGAATTACACATGAGGCGAAACGAAATATAAAAATAAACATTAGTAAATTAGTGGTTTCTAAGTCTTTCTCTTGATAAATAGTGTTTATAAGAGCTTCAACGTGTCGGAATCTGCACGTGCAACAATGTTGAATCCATCTCGATAAAGGACTTTGTTACATTGAATTAAAACTCGATAAACTTAGTTGTTTCTTCGTAATTAAAAAAACAAACAAACTTATTTTGTTTCGTGGAGATCTGCTTATTATCTTTATAAAGTGCCTTACGAAAAAAAAATCGTGGAATGAAAAAGAAGAGCTGTGTTAACTAATGATTTTAAAAAATAACCGAATGTCACAGTTGAAATAATGTAAGACATTGTGAAAACGATGCTAAGACATTTTCCCACTAAACTGACTATTTCTGTGAAGGAGTTTGGAACGGGCTGAAGATGGGAAGGTCCAAGATTGTTGATGTTATGCTTCTGAAAATGTTTTTCACTTTCAGGTGTGTGTATGTGTGTGTGTGTGTGTGTGTGTGTGTGTTTGTATGTATGTGTGCGTTATAAGAGTGACAGTCAATCCCGTTATTTGGGTCGTTCAGTACACTCGAGTACAAAGTATTGTTTAGGCTAAAAAACACCAACGCCTACTTCCGTAAAGTTTTTACGGAGAGGTGGCTATTTTTATTAACTTCACTTGGGACTTACATCGCAGTACTGTACCGAATGGGGAAGGCTGTAATTGATTGATTTTCCTAAGGTCTGTTAAAGCTATTTTTTACCCGTTAAGCGACAATAAAACATTTATTATGATGAATTAGAAGCTTTATTTCTAAGCTAAATATTGTCTCTGCAGGAAGTTGCTTTTATTTATTTTCCTAGGTTTATTACGGGTTGAAAAAAAAAATAAAGGGATTACGTGAATATAAATCGAATAACAAGAATGCCACAGAAGATTGCTCTGTCAGGCTTAAGTGTAGACATTTGCTTTTGAAACGTTTAAATGTCTCATTCATATGTCTGGTGAAGGAAATACTGAATGAATTATTTTCTGAAAATAATGATTTGATAGTCCACCATTAGAAACTTAGGTGCAAACAGCTTAGTTTAAAATTTCAAGAAATGACTTGCCTTGAACTATTTGAAATCCACATAGTAATATGTGACATGTCTGGTTGAAATCCACATATAAATATTAGACAAGTCTGGTATATATTATTCATTTTTCTTCGCGTAACTGGTAATCGTTTCGATATTCATGATTTCATGTTTTTTTTTGTGTGGTTTGATTTCTTTTGAATTTCGCGCAAAGCTACACAAGAACTATCTGCGCCAGCCATCCCTAATTTAGCAGTGCAAGACTAGAGGGAAGGCAGCTAGTCATCACTTACGACCAATAATTTTTTGGGCTACGTTTTAACAACGGATAGTGTGGTTTATCATAATATAATAACTCCGTCATGATTGAAAGGGTGACCATGTTTGGTACGACGGGGGATTCGAACCCGCGACCTTCAGATTGCGAGTCGAGTGCCCTATCCAACTGGCCATGATGGAAAATATACTGACTTTTTGTGCATGTGACGTGTTCTGGATGGATGAAGATGGCCTCATTTGAGATACTTTAAATAGAAACAAGGTTGTTAGCAGGCAACTTTTAGAGGATATAAAACTGATGACCTGGCGTGGCCAAGCGCGTAAGGCGTGCGACTCGTAATCTGAGGGTCGCGGGTTCGCGCCCGCGTCGCGCTAAACATGCTCGCCCTCCCAGCCGTGGGGGCGTATAATGTGACGGTCAATCCCATTATTCGCTGGTAAAAGAGTAGCCCAAGAGTTGACGGTGGGTGGTGATGACTAGCTGCCTTCCATCTAGTCTTACACTGCTAAATTAGGTACGGCTAGCACAGATAGCCCTCGAGTAGCTTTGTGCGAAATTCCAAAACAAACAAACAAATATAAAACTGATTATGGGTTTCATTTATGAAATCAAGGCTGGACTTTTCTGAGACTTAAGTCTATTCGAATAAATGTAAATTAGTAAACAAGTAGAATGAAACATCTCTCTTGTTTTTTCCTGACCTATAATCTATACAAGGAGACATGTTGTTTGGATAAGATGCAGAAAAAGTCGAATGTGTTGGATTATTTTATGACTATTTTGCAATAGTGAATTTCATTCTTAAAATGAACCAAATGTTGGAGAAAGTAAATTGGAACATGGAGTTTTAATATATGTGTTGTTCTTTTGTGTGCAAAAAATGATTTTGTTTTGATAAAAATTTCATTTTTGGAAATAAAGGACAAAAAAAAAAACTATAGCTCCCTATCGTTTGGTTGTGTTTATAAGGACGAAATCACTCCAAACAAAGAATACCAGAAGGATACTTGAGGTAACTCTGTGACAGAAGAACACTAGAAAATACACTTTAACAAAATAACTTTAGAGAGTACCCCTTGACAGAAGAATGTCAAAAAATGTCCAATGAGATGTCTTTAACAAAATAACTTTAGAGAGTACCCCTTGACAGAAGAATGCCAAAAAATGTCCAATGAGATCCAAAGAATATCTCGCGACAGAAAGAAAATACAGAAGAAACTAGAAAGGACCCCTTGATAACAGAACATCAAAGGATACATAGTAGCAGAAGGAAATTACGGAATAGCTTGTGACAGAAGGATATAAGAATGTACCCCTTAATAGAAGAAAGATATGAGGACCTTCACGAGAGAAGAGCTTTGAAAAATGACAGAAGGACACTGAAGAGCACTCTGGGACACAATGACATCAGAAGGTTTTTCTTAATAGAAGAAAAACAGTCCATAACAATAAAAAAACACTTGAAAATAATTCAAATGTGATTTTGAATTTTGCGCAAAGCTACTTGAGGGCTACTCTTTTAATCAACGAATAGTGAGATTCACCGCACATTATGACGCTCTTACGGCTGAAAGAGCGAGTACGTTTTGTGTAACGGGGATTCCAATCCGTGACCCTCGGATAACGAGTCGAGTGCTTTAGCCACCTTGCCATGGCGGCTCGAGAAATAGGAAATTGTTGGTTGTGACGGCACTGGACAAGAAAACAGGAAATATTTTATTGTAACGGCACAGGATGGAAAAACAGAAAATATTTTATTGTAACGGCACAGGATGGAAAAACAGAAAATATTTTATTGTAACGGTACTGGATGGAAAAAAAAGAAGAAAATTGTTGATTGTAAAGACGCGATGAGAAAATAGGCAGAGACCCTCTTAGTAATTTTGTCAGCACGTTTTTTGTAAGAAATAACAAAAGCTGGCTCAGTGACATATTCTTCCACGTAAAATGTGACATTTAAGCTGACAAAAGTGTGTGATGTAAACACTTTGAACGTTGCTTAACCTGACACTCGACCTCCAAACATGTCACGCGAAACGTAGAAAACAAAAATTTATAATGTTTGCAACAAATACAAATACTTGTTCAATCCTAGATGGATTTAAAAAATATATATCTACTAAGAAAGAATTCAACTCTAGGGATTACAACCATTTTATAAACTGAAAATAGTACATGTAATTAAAGCTATGCTGTATTGTAATCATAGGGTTAGTTGATTTTCACTTCAACAGTGCTCGTATATGGTTTACACATTGTTTTCTAAATCCTACTCGATATTGTTAAAACTATAAAACTATTGTCTGTAACTAATCGATTCCAAATTGGCAATCTGCCAGATGTAATTTCATATATTACAAAGTCTCGTAATTTTTTTCACAGTTTAGATTAGAGGGAATGATAACCTATAGCCATTAAGAATTAACTGGCACTAAGTGTTTCATTATTACAATTCAAGACAACTTAAATAAACAGCATTGTTATTGTTCTGTTAACAGTAAAGCTACATTGGACTGTCTGCTGTCCACCGAAGGGACTCGAATACCTGATTTTAGAGGAGAGATAAAGAAAAAAATAGTTTGAAAAAAATTATCCTCGCGTGAAACGATGGGGCTTTTTGATTTTTTTCATTTTAGCCTTCCAAAAAATTAATCATTTCTAAGTTGGGTCACAGTCCAAATGTATACAGATTTTCATCGAAATCCATTTAGCCGTTTTCGAAAAAACCTCCTGAAAACACACGTAGTGATGAAAGCGTAGCCTCGGTCACGCTAGGTGGTGGAAGTAAATACTTGTTTTGTTTGAATTTCGCCCAAAGCTACACAAGGACTATCTTTTTTTGTTTTTTTTGTTTTTTGGAATTTCGCACAAAGCTACTCGAGGGCTATCTGTGCTAGCCGTCTCTATTTAGTAGAATAAGACTAGAGGGAAGGCAGCTAGTCATCACCACCCACCGCCAACGCTTGGGCTACTCTTTTACCAACGAAAAGTGGGATTGACCGTCACATTATACACCTCCACGGCTGGGAGGGCGAGCATGTTTTAGCGCGACACGGGCGCGAACCCGCGACCTTCGGATTACGAGTGCACGCCTTAACGCGCTCGGCCATGCCAGGCCTCAAGGACTATCTGTGCTAGCCATTCATAACTTAGTAGTGTAGGACTAAAGGAAAGGCAGCTATGTCATCACCACCCACCGCCAACTCTTGGGATACTCTTTTTACCAACGAATAGTCGGATTTACCGTCACATTATAACGCCCCCACGATTGAAACGGCGAACATGTGTGGTGCGA
This sequence comes from Carcinoscorpius rotundicauda, assembly GCA_011833715.1. Classification (NCBI taxonomy): domain Eukaryota; kingdom Metazoa; phylum Arthropoda; class Merostomata; order Xiphosura; family Limulidae; genus Carcinoscorpius; species Carcinoscorpius rotundicauda. The sequence goes on along the minus strand of CM022392.1, from coordinate 167,359,588 downwards.
CGGGGATTCCAACCCCCGACCCTCGGATAACGAGTCGAACGTCTTAACCACCTGGCCATCCCGGGCCGAAGTAAATATTAATAATAGCATTCCGTTTTTATCTGATTAAAGTTGCAAAGTCTCTTGAACGACTTATAGTTACAATTTTCAACATGTTTTATAACCTTATGTAAATATTAAAATAAGTGCGTTGAAACTTAAGTTACGTCATATTTCAGAGGCACCAATAAAACAAGAAGAACAGTAATTGGCTGAAACCTTCCAAGGAAACAATCTGGAGTCTTTTATAAAGGAATTAAACCTTACTACACAAAGAAAAAACAACAAGAGAACATTGCATAGTTTTATAGCATGCCTAGCGACAGATAAGATGCGCTGAAATACAAGTTAACAACAACGATTCCATGATGGTCTATAGATTCTATGGAAGTATAGATAGGACTAACATCATACAACTTGATTTATACTTGTATGGTAAATGAGTAATAAAAGTTCCCGTATGAGTTTTGCATTCTCTGTTCACAAATTTACGAGAGTCGAAAATGTATTAATACTGAATATTAAACTAATATATAAATCTGTGTGACAGGTGTAACAGATCAAGGTAGTAATTTCACTACTACGGGACTCCTATTCTTGTATAGGGTGTTTATTGCGTATCTGCATTTAAGTTTTCACCCTATTTATCGGTTTCTACAACACGCCACCAGGAACAAAAATCGTGTGAATTTTAAGTGAATTTTCTAAGTTTGAGATTACGTCAATTTCATACACAGCTCTAAAGACCCTGACCATGTTTTGTGCATTACACACCTTATGCTCGATACTAAAATGATAATTGCTCAGGCACTCGACTGTCAGTCGAGGGCTAGAATCCAGTCACCACACGTGTTCACCTTTTCAGCCATGGAAACACTATAATATGACGGTCAACAATGTATTTCAAAAGAGTATCTCGGGAGCTGTTAGTGGGTGGCAGTGACCAGTTGTCTTCCCTCTAATCTGTCACTTCTAAACTTGGGACGACTGGCATAGATAGCCTTTGAGTGGCTTTCAGTGAAATTCAAACAATACAGTAGCACATTTCAAGCCCACATCAATATAAACTGTGTTCGAAACAAATAAGCGTCCTTAGAAATTTCACTTCTAAATTTTTCTTGACTGCTCTAAGAGGTGTTGGTTGAATTCAACCTAGATAGCGTATGTTCATGCAAAACGTAGCAAATTTTGAAAATACCTTCACGTAGTTTTAATAATTAGTTCGAGTGACTAGTATATATAGGACCCCTCAGTGGATCGGCAATGAGTTTACGGACTTTATACACTAATACCCAGTGTTCACTATCTCGTAGTGGACAGAAACCTTGTTGTGTGGATATACATTGAAACAAAGAAATACTCCGTGCAAGTATATTTAAAATTTGGTTTATTAAATAAATGTATCGTCCCTAAGTGCAAGAGTCAAACTGCGCAAGTCAGAACTTTTTACAGAACGCCATTCAACAAGGTATTATGTATTAGTCGTCAGAGTCATCAACAATGCACTTTACTTTGTATTGGTGATTTACCAACAGTTCGTGGAAGAGGAAAGGAAATACAATACACCGAAATGAAATGCGTATTTAAGAGGTTCTAGAGGTTATATATACAGTATGAAACTATACAATGTACAAACATAATTTCATTTATTTATGCTTTATATGTAGTTTACTTCAGTTTGACGTCTTTAGTTACAGACATTTCTTAACTACAAATACCTTTGTAACTCATCTGACTTTCTGAGCACAACAGATCTGTACATTGGAATAAATATTTCCCATATTTTGTGTATGAATGCATAACAACTTTGGAATTATTTTCAAATGTAGGAGTCAGCTCCAAAACTCAAGAGACGGATGTGTCTAACCTAACCTCACGAGTGTTTGCACCGGAAAATGGGGGTTACGTATATTTATTTACTTTGACAGAAACGAATGTATGTTAACGATTATATCAACAACCACTTGATAGTATTGCCTTTGGTCCCGTATGAATCCCCAAGGATGGGATTCTTGGTCCCATTCCTTTATCAACTCAATGAACTGAATCTGAAAATATAATTATCAGTGAATCTGCTCGGAGTTGTGTTTTATAGACACGAGGTCCGTCAAAATGCTGACCAATCCATTTAGGAACAATATATTGCTCAAAATGATGGCGAAAACGAATGTTATAGTCTTTCAGTACCACATAAAGTTTAATGGTGGCGGCAAACGAACGTTTGGTTATTTCAAGAATCGTGTTTCACAATGTAGAGAGCGACTCCTAAAGTTTTTTTTTTAGAAACTATATTTATGAAAATGTTTTCACTCATAGTGAACAAACTCAGAACTCTTTGAAGGGGAATGGTAATATAAAAATATTTATGATTATTAGCTGTTCAACAGCTAGTATGCGAGTGTTTGATTGTTTGATTATCAAAAGAAGATATCTGGTACTCGCTCTCTCATTTCTTTTTAAATTCTAAATAGATATTAAAACTCCGTGTAAAACCATATCTCAATTCATAATCCGACACAAAACACGTTGGTGGATTTATTTCCTGCGCAATATAATACCTGGTTCCTCAGCTTTATAAAGCTGTTCTCTCCGCGGATTTCGCGAGTTCTGTCGATAAAGAAATGCCCAATGAAGCTCACTTGCTTCTACAAGGTGACGAAGTACAGTGTCTGTTTCTACTAGTGTAAGAGGAACACATCAATTAAACTTTGAATCATATAGGTCAAACATCATTAATCTTGGACAGTGAAATGCTTTATTGTAGTACATCTTTCTACTCGAACTTGAATACCGGAAATCGTTCTGTGTCTCAACCAATCTTCTGAATTTTGTTTTATTGACTGAATGTTAAATAACAAATGCAATAGTTGCATTTTATCTTTACTCGCTTGTTATTGCTAATGTTTTAATGTAAGTTACAGGTTTAACAGGAAGGAGGAACGTTTGCACGAATGCACGAGCATTCTCGAGTACACCGTTTTTTTGGTTTTTCTTCCTATTACAAGCTATAATAAAATTGTAGAGACATGTGGAAAGCTACATTGAAATTTCAAACACACTTAACAATATATATTAGAAATTTGAACTCATTTAAAAAGCTGCCTTCCCTCCAGTGTTACACTACTAAATTATGGATGGTTAGCGCAGATAGCCCTCGTCTAACTTTGCGCAAAATTGAAGAAAAAGGAAGAAACAAACTTATTTAAAAACGATATTAGAATTTCTAACACGCCGCTCAAACCGTCGATACGTGTGTGCGTGCGTGCGAGGAAATCCAATTCGCCAACTCAGCTTATTTTCAAATACGTAAAATAAAAACTTTACATGCTGGAAAAATAAAAAAATGTGCGTGCAAAGCGACAGCCACGCACGCACCGTTGCGAGTCATATATCATTTTGTAAGGTAAATAATAAATAGGTTTTTTATTGTCTTTTTTTTTCTGTAGCACAAAACAAAGAATCGTTTAACTTAGAACTTTCATCTCAGTTTAATTTATGAGAAATTGTGACGTCGTAAAAATGCTCTTGTATGGAGTTTTATGGTACAAACGGCAATAAAATACAGAATAATTTGTGACACATAATAGCAGTTCTGTTAAATTGGTATCTTAGTGTAAGGTTACAGTCACGATCACTCCTTAACAGAATAAATCCACTGTCATTTATAGAATTACAATAGGAACCATTAAAAACAACACAATAACGAAGTGTGTTATAAGCAAACTAGGGACATAAACTTGACTAAATATGATAACATCTTATCAACATAGGAGCTGAGACATAAAAAAACACCCACGGGCGCGACTATTACTTTACTCTTAATTCGAGTGTGATTTTTGCCTTCATTTCATAGTTTTATACTTTTGATCTTTTACCTCGTTCTTCAAAATTCATTTTAAAAACTATGTCTGTCTATAGCAAACAATTACTTTGAAAAAATAATTCGTAAATGTATTGAAATCCTAGAGAAGATAAGGTAATGTCGCTTATTCTTCACTCCTCATGTCTTGGAAGTGAGTACCTCTTGTTTCAATTACTGTGTGTTACCTTCTGTCTTGGAAGTGAGTACCTCTTGTTTCAATTACTGTGTGTTACCTTCTGTCTTGGAAGTGAGTACCTCTTGTTTCAATTACTGTGTGTTACCTTCTATCTTGGAAGTGAGTACCTCTTGTTTCAATTACTGTGTGTTACCTTCTGTCTTGGAGGTGAGTACCTCTTGTTTCAATTACTGTGTGTTACCTTCTGTCTTGGAGGTGAGTACCTCTTGTTTCAATTACTGTGTGCTACCTTCTGTCTTGGAAGTGAGTACCTCTTGTTTCAATTACTGTGTGTTACCTTCTGTCTTGGAAGTGAGTACCTCTTGTTTCAATTACTGTGTGTTACCTTCTGTCTTGGAAGTGAGTACCTCTTGTTTCAATTACTGTGTGTTACCTTCTGTCTTGGAGGTGAGTACCTCTTGTTTCAATTACTGTGTGTTACCTTCTGTCTTGGAGGTGAGTACCTCTTGTTTCAATTACTGTGTGTTACCTTCTGTCTTGGAAGTGAGTACCTCTTGTTTCAATTACTGTGTGTTACCTTCTGTCTTGGAAGTGAGTACCTCTTGTTTCAATTACTGTGTGTTACCTTCTGTCTTGGAAGTGAGTACCTCTTGTTTCAATTACTGTGTGTTACCTTTTGTATTGGAAGTGAGTACTCCTAGTTTCGATTACTCTGTGTTTTTCTAAATGCCATACGTATCCTGTCATGGTAGTTGTGTTTTTTTACAGCAATTTGTTGTTTTACCTTTCCATGTTCCACATGTATTAGCAATCACTTAGACGACATCGAAAGTCTGTGTTCTCTGTTACCTGATTTAGAGTCGCTCAGCTTCTTAATATATCTTTTCAATTAAGTTTAATGTGTATCGTTATGTGTTTGTAAACTGGTCGTACTTTAAAATACACATTTAAGATTTATTGAATGTTGACATCCAACGATTGATCACAACAATTTGATATACATGGCTAATGTATATAACGGACTCACACCGTTAAAAATCGAGTTTCGATAGCCGTGGTGGCCAGAGCACAGATAGCCCTTTGTGTAGCTTTGTGTTTAATTCTAAAGAGACACATATAAGGAACAATCTAAAGGGACTAAATAGCCTTCTACGTATCAGTGTTTCATACAACTATTACAAGTGTTTGGTCACCTTAAATGAAGAAAGTTATTGTTAAACCTATTTATAAATCAGGCCAGGTAAAGAATATCAATAAATCTCATTTTTCAAATGCATTTATTAAATAAGTTTAACCATTTACTTTACTCTGAAAAACAACGCCAAAATCAGGGGTTCGATTACCGTCGATGGATTCAGCAGATAGCCCAATGTGGCTTTACTTTAATGAAACACACACACATACTTAATGCTTCATCAAGTGTTTTTTTTATTGTATTTATGTTGAAATACCAAACCACCAGGTGTTCTTCTCTCCATGGTCATTTTCTCGTTTCAGAGCAGCAGTTCTTAGAATATTTTTCACGCGTTACGTGATGGTAATAGATCTTGGTGCAAGATATGTATATTTTTTTAAATTGCGTTTAAAGAGAATTTTCTGAAAAAGAGAGAGGGAAAAAGATGCGCAGTTTTCCTTTTACGAGGGTTACTCGTGACATTCACAGCCTAGAAAGATAAAACTCCATAATATTTTGTAATCTAGAAGGACATAAACTGGACTGGTGTTTGGTTCCGTCAGCGCCACAACGTGCGTGACGTGTAAGTTGTCAACACAAACAAACTCGCACTAGTGTTGTCGTCATCTGAAGAACAACCTACACAACACCTGTAACAGGACCGTGTCCAATTTTACAGTTCAGCGTGGGAGGAAACGGTGGTTTTGAAGACTTTTAAAGTCGTTCAGATCTTATCTTCGTCACACCACGTCGGGACGTTATGATCTTCGGATCACACAGCTAGAAGGTCATAAGGTGCAAGGACCGATCATGAATACTTGAAACACGTGCTTGCATTTGTAGATATCCAATTCTTATAGGTGGGTGTTCTGCTCTCTGACACAAGAGGGAGCCGTTGACAACAGATCGTTTAGGGGGATTAAACCAATTTTATAGAATCGTGAAAATATACACATTTCAGAATAGGGGGAATAAATCCAAATATATTGATGGTTGACTTAATTTATAATTATTTACGACTTTATTGTACAAAATTTGAAGATTACAATGACAGTACTCTCTTAATTTGAATGCAAAGTTCTTTCACCCCCCCCAAAAAAAAATTGTTGGAAAAATAGTTTTTCGTGGATGAAAAAATACAAGAAGTTTGGGTAAGTGTTGTAGTGTTATGTGAAGATGTTACTACGTGCTATCCATTAGAAACATCTAAAACACGAGCGTGTTATAATGAACAGATTTTGTAATTTTAAAATAAATTAGGCTAGAGATGCCCAGAGACTGAATGTAAAGCTAAATCCCATTCCAATGGCCCGGCATGGCCTAACGCGTTAAGGCGTGCGCTTCATAATCTGAGGGTCGCGGGTTCGCGCCAAACATGCTCGCCCTCCCAGCCGTGGGGGCGTTATAATGTGAAGGTCAATCCCACTAATCGTTGGTGAAAGAGTAGCCCAAGAGTTGGCGGTGGGTGGTGATAACTAGCTGCCTTCTCTCTAGTCTTACACTGCTAAATTAGGGACGGCTAGCGCAGATAGCCCTCGAGTAGCTTTGTGCGAAATTCCAAAACAAACAAACAAGTGACTTTGCTTTATGAAAAAAACAACAACACATCCGTTTATAGTAGTTGTACATCTTTGGACCTGTTCATAACACTTGTTTAACGTCACGTCCGTTTATAATAAGTGTTTAACCCCTGCTTCGGTAACAGTAGATTCAAAGTAACGCTATTTGCACAGTCGTTTTTTCCTTTTGTCCAAGCACCCAGGAAAAGAACTTCAACACATGACCTTCTCGTTAATCCTTCATTGATTTATTTTAAAACAGTTTCAAACATCCGATTAGTAACATCGTGAACAACACAGTAACTTACATAACACCAAACAGAGGAAAGCCATAGGCAGGCAACAATGGATACATTTATTTATTCAATCAGGGTAGCAAGAAGGACAACCAGGTAACTTTTTACATGTGTGAAAATTACAGAACTTTGCACTGCCCAGTGCAGATTCATGTCCAAGATGATACAGTTACAGCTCGCCTCAAGGAGCACAGCCAGGCACCCATGGACCGAGAAAGTCCGTCCTGGAAGTTGCATCTGCAATTGAAACAGAGGCAGCTGCCTATTACCATTTTTACTAACAACACCATCACAGTAGCACCAGCTGTTGTAACACAACACCACCACAGTAGCACCAGCTGTTGTAACACACCACCACAGTAGCACCAGCTGTTGTAACAAGCCTACTACGTGTGGACAATCTCAAGCACATGATACAGTGGACGTGCTTAAGACTACTGTTTTAAACTGTGAACAGATGTGGCAGCAAGGCTGTATGATTTTGACTGTGAGTAAATGTGGCTGCATGGCTGTATGATATATGAGTCTTTGTTCTTAAACTGTAATGTTAATGTAAATACTTGGCTAGGTAATCATCTCTGTCAATTTTCCTGGGTGCAAAATTGTCAGCTGACACGAGCTTGACTGTCAAGTTGTTGGCTGCCAAGAGTCGGGTGCGAAACTGTGGTTGTGAAATTGTGGCTGCGAAATGTCGGGATACCAGTGAAAGTATAAGGTGTTTATACTGGTATAAATTTTTATTCAATATTATTAATTTAAACATTTTAAGATATCTTTATCATGATACAAGCCTACTTTTTTTATTTATTAAAAATTTGTGAGTTAAAGTCAAGTTGTTATTCCTTTAGTGGCAGGAAATGTATAGCAAACATTTCAGAGGAAATCCAACCAGCAAGTTATAACAATCTGCTACAGCCAACTGGTAGCATTCCTGGTATTAGAACAAACCGGGATGATAAGCGGATAGCCGGATATAACACTTCAGAGGAAATAACATTATCTATTTTTCAATCTAACATTCCTGCTTCCAAAACAAAAGAAGAAAGGAACATGATTGTTGTGTATAAAGCGTTTGGAATGCCATGTTGTTGTTTATATGATTGTTTCGAAGTTCAAATCAATAAAATATGTTGTTATTCGTGTAGAAATTTCTAGAATTAGGTAGATCGATCATTTGTCTATAAATAGAATGTATTTTGGCCTGGTGTCTGTACGAGCCTCGTGCAAAAACAGGCATGCGCAGATTACTCTGGAATTCTGTGGAAGTTACGCGATTGTTCGAGAATACAGAGGCCTACTAGTATATAAACAGACGGCGATGCGAGGAGAGCGAGTCAGTCATTTGTTTTCATTCGATTCAAGAGATGTTATCTTCGTTTGAGAATTTTTCAACGTTTGCTGTGTGTTTATTCAACTTGGACTTGTGACTGGAGCTAGATCTACAAAAGCTGTGATTTTATTTTGTCAATCTTTACAATTCATTCGAATTACTGGTTATACTGAAGGTCAACACGTATAGAACTGTTTAGGGGAGATCGGAGCAAGTTGGAAAACGACAAATTTGAGACATTCATCAAAAACATCGTAAAAAGAACTTCGTCAAATTTATTGGACTGTGAATTGTTTCTGGACTTCTCCATTCAAACTTCGGAATTTCTTCGTGGGACCAAATTCACCCCCTAGACTGGAATTTTGGATTTCTGATCTGGACTTTTGGACTTTCATTCTGGATCATTATATTGGACACAGGCAAGTACCATTTTGTATTGTAATTAATTTTGAAGGTTGAAACTGAATATGTCATTGTTATTACATAATTTATTTTGTATCTGTCACATATATAATAGTTTATTGTAATAAATTATATAAGCTGTTATCTGTGTCTTTCTGTTGCGTTCAGTCCACATAAAAAAACGTAACAATGATAAAATAATCAAAAGTGATTTGTTGAAACGTGATTGGACGATAATAAGGAGCTTTCTTTGAGGAACAGTGTCACATGACACAAGAATTAGATAAGGCCTAGGAGGTGAGATTGTCACAACTGTCACGTGCGTACTATTTCACAGTCCAATAACGTGGATATCTAAACACAAGACGTAATTTTGACTATTTTTTTTATTAGGATAAATATTTCAAAGGAAATATTCAATACCAAAATATGTTGAGCTGTAAATGTCATCTGGCGAAAATCTATGCGTTAGTAACTGCTGGCACAAGGAAACATTGTTTAAGTTAAGATACAGTCGGTTAGATTGGTTTGGTTTCTTTTGAATTTCGTGCAAAGCTCCACGACGGCTAAGTGCGCTTGCCTTCCCTAATTTAGCAGTATAAAACTAGAGGGAAGGCAGCTAGTCAACACCACTCACCGCCAACTCTTGGACTACTCTTTTACGAACAAATAGTGGGATTGACTGACACATTATAACACCTCCACGGCTAAAAGGACGAGCATGTTTGGTGCGACGGGGATTCAAACATGCGAATTATGAATCTAGAGCCTTAACCACCTGGCCATGCTGGGCCTCAGTCGGTGAGTATTTATACAGTACAATACAACATTACATGGTGGCTGTCAACGCGAAACAACAACACAAAATGCAGAAACTTCAAAAGAAATTTCATAAGGTCACTCATTTTTCAAAAATACGTTCAAAAGTGTTACCTGGCAGCTAATAAATACGATTACTTCTTGATAAACATTTCAAATTGCTCTGGAGATGGTTCGCCCTATTATCAGGTTGTGCTAAGACATGCATGCACTCCTTTTATGGACAACTGAAAGTGTAAGTTAGCGTCTACCTAAATTATATCCTCGAGTTATGATACGGTCTATGTAATGACAGTAACTTTCATTTTAGTCAACAAAGCATGGCAGCCATCCTCGAAGAAATACTGATGTGTCAAAAACACTTTTTGTGTCCTTGCGGCTTTATATCATAAGGATTTTCATAGGCATAAAAGATTCAAAACATTCGTAAATTGAATGAGTAACTTATGTGCAAAAGTTCAAAAAATGACCAGAACCGTATTTACTTTCTGAACATTAAGAATAATTATGTGCCAAACATTTATTTCTGCGGGAGATGTCTGATTAGAAATACAGGACACTTTTTGTTGCACAGATCTTTTCCAAAACGCAAAACATTAGCTCCAGTTTTAATAAACTGAACGCCTTTATACCTATATTAATATAATAAAATAAATAAAATTATATATTCAAACATCTAACACCGCCCTCTACATTCCGACACTCAGTTACACAGCCCCTTCCAAACATGTGGTCAGTTTCCGGTCAGTTACCTCTTTCTTTGTGAACCTGATGATGACCGAAGAAGGTCGAAACGTTGTTCGCTTTTATATGTAAAATATTTTATCGACCCAAACGAGCCGTTTTTGCATGTATGGTTCATGATGTGTTTTGAACGTGTATTCCAGGTTGTTTTTTTAAATATCAGCTTTTTCTATGTTAGTGTACGCTGTCACATCATCCAGTTCAAGTGGTGGATATACTGTGTTTGTTGTTCCTGTATTCGTAAATCTTTTTAAGTGTGTCCGTTTTTGCATATATATTTCTCTACAAGTGGGTTTTCTAGACATCACTGATTTTAATAAACTATTTGTTCTTACGGTCGAAGAATAAATTATAATGAATTCGAAGAGAGAAAAGCTAAATATTATTGAAACTCCAGAAACTTTCAATTATTGAAGTGGACATAACAAGTGGCTTTCAAAACATGATGTATTTCTCTAGGTTATTATCATATGACCAACTGACATGGTAGACTAACCATAACTAGAAGTTCTACTACAAAGTTTCACGACAATAATTTCTATTAAATTTGAAAGATAAACGAAACAAAGTTTAACATGTTTAATTCTGATAGGAGTTTGCTTATACCTTCCAGAGAAAGTTTCTATTGCTTTCGTCGTAGAGATATCTGTAGCTGTTCAAGAAATAGTTTGGTTTTAAGTTACGAGATTTTGTATTATTTCGCTCAGGTTATTTTAAACATCTAATGCTAACTTATTTAAAAAAAATGTGTAATTATGTATTTAATAACTATTAATCTTTGTTGTTTTTAATTTCGCGCAAAGTTACACAAGGGCTATCCGCGCTAGCTTTCCCTAATTTGGTAGTGTAAGCCTAGAGGGAAGACAGCTAATCATCACCACCATTGCCAACTCTTAGGCTATTCTTTTACCAACGAATAGAGGGATTGACCGTCACATTATAATTCTCTCACGGCTGGTTTAATGTGGATTCGAACTCACAACCCTTAGCTTACCAGTGGAGCGCCCTAACCACCAAAGAAATTGCTCCAAACTGAAAGCTCTAAGAAAAGAAAAGCCAAGAAATGGTGAAGTTGAAATAACTTTAACAATTACAACACTGAAAGGAGTTGTCTTAAATACAAAAATTTTGCACACCTAAGAAAGAAGTCAACTATTTATCATAACATATTGAAATGAAAAATGAAATACTGGAGAAAGTGTGGGGTCTTTTATAGCAAACGACATCAGGCTATCTGCTGTATCCACCAAAGGAAATCGAACCCCTGATTTTAGCCTTGTAAATCCGTAGGTGGGAACTACAAGGTATTACATTGGATACATAAAGTGGAAAATACTAAAGATACAAGGAATAACATGGCTATAAAGCGTAGAAAATACCACAAAGAAAATGAATGGCGTTGTTAGAAAGATGGAAACATAGAAAGAACTCAGATACAAATAACTTCGGTTCACATTTAGATTCTCTTTTCAAACACCATAATAATTTAGTAATTTCAATGCATAATGCAAAATCGTCAATATTTTTAATCATTTATCAGGAATACACTATCAAATCATATATAACATATACCACAATCACAACACAGCCTAATCATGTGGACTTAAACCTCTAAAAAATGGGATTCGATACCAATTTTGGGGACAGCGCAACTAGATCGCTGTGTAACTTTGTGTTTAACTAGAAACAAACTTAAAACAAACAGAGAGACCTCATTCTTTTGTTACACCTTGCTGTCTTATTGCCATATTTTATTATTCTTCAATATACATTTATTTTACAAAAAATAGTATTATAACTATCGTAATAACGTTTTTTTGTTTATTAAAGTTGGATCAGATTTCAAAGATTCCAAAAAGAAAATTTCGTTATTCTCCTTCTATTGCTTCCAAAAATATTCCAAGTTGGTTAAAACACACACACAAATTAATTGGTCGGGTGGTTAAGGTGCTTAACTCCTAATCTGAGGCTCGCAGGTTCGAGTTCCAGTCGCATAAAACATGCTTGCTCTTTCATCCGTGGGGACGTTATAATGTGACGGTCAATCTGACTATTCGTTGGGAAAAGAGTAGCTTAGGAGTTGGCGATGGGAATTGATGAATATCTGCCTTCCCTCTAGTCTTATTCTACTAAATTAGAGACGGCTAACGTAGACAGCTCTCGTGTAGCTTTGCGCGAAATTAAAAACAAACACAATTACTTTTTCTTTATCGTAAATGCTTATTTTCATGTTTTGAAATATGTTATAAGCATAAGTTTACACCAAAAGCGGTACTATCAAACAGCGCTATTGCCATAATTCATGGTGTAATTTATCCCAATTACCATTTGCCAAGACGCGATTCACGCAATCGCTTAGGGCACCAAAGTTGAGAGACTAGCAATTGTCTAAGGTCAAACATATTTTATACGCGAAGTTTTCTTTCTTTTTGTTTTATACGTCTGCTCGAGTTCAGCTGTTGTTCCCAGAAAATGTCTAACAAATGGATAAAAACATTTTTTTAGGACTGATTAATGGGGATTGAATCTTTTGCTTCGGAAACAGTAAAAAAATGTCTCAGTTATATCACAGAATTTTTAACTTAAAATGATAGCATGCGACATACAAAACCTTTTCTAAAATTAGGATTAAGATGCGATTTTGTTTTTGTTTGTTTTTGGAATTTCGCACAAAGCTACTCGAGGGCTATCTGTGCTAGCCGTCCCTAATTTAGCAGTGTAAGACTAGAGGGAAGGCAGCTAGTCATCACCACCCACCGCCAACTCTTGGGCTACTCTTTTACAAACGAATAGTGGGATTGACCGTCACATTATACACCCCCACGGCTGGGAGGGCGAGCATGTTTAGCGCGACTCGGGCGCGAACCCGCGACCCTCGGATTACGAGTGCACGCCTTAACGCGCTCGGCCATGCCAGGCCCATTTAAGATGCGAAATTAAATAACCATTTACAGAAATCTTAAAATGAACTAATATGCAAATAATACTTCAATGCTAAATTATGTGAAATAAAATTTAAAAGAACTTTGATTAGTATTTTATTTATGCCTCGAAAGTTGTTACAAACCAATATATAACTGTAAGAAACAGATAACTCAATTTCTGATTTAAAAAAAAAGTCTAGAAATTTATCGAATTTTAACTAGAAATCTGATGAGAACAAATTATTACAACTTACGACATTGTTTTTATTTTGTAATAAGACAATTCTAACGTTCTAGGATACAGGAAAACGTATTCATGTTTCATAGGCTTTTTTCGTTACAGTAGGTTTAATGCAACAGGAAACAGACAATTTTTGTATTTACTTTTAGTTAGTAATAAGATATTTCCAATCTCTCAGGAATCAGGAGAGGTAATGTGTTTAATTTTGTTTCGTAATGAGACATTTATAAAGTTTAATAATTTATAAAAGCACCACTTAGTGAAACGAGGCTTACGCCAAGTTTTGGTTAAAGGAGGTGCTAGGCCTTGCAAACGTTACACAAGTAAGCTTAACAATGAATATCTTTTCGCGCTTTTGTGAGTTCGCTTTCATAAATATTCTAAATTAAATATCACACCATCGTTGACAAAAATTCAGGTAACTTATTTTCCTACTGAAAAAAATTATAATATTAATAAAGCAATGCAATCTTTAATAACACACCCTGTTCAGAATAAAAACTTACCAAGTGTTAATATTTGCCCAGAATTTAAATAGATACCTTCATGATTGTTTATCTTATTGGTTGTGTGTTGGTCATGATTGCTCCCGTTCGTGTTAGACATATATCGAAAAGAGGGGTCGAGATTGAGTGGCACAGTAATATTTCTTTTTCTTTTCATCCGCCACGATTTTCTTATGTTCATATTCATTTCAAATCATTCTTAATAGTTCACATGGGTAAAATTATTTTAAATAACAAACAAACACATTGTATTTATGATAAAAGCTTTGGCTGGACCTGTAATATACAAATATAAGTAACGGCAAAGCCAAACTGTTTTAGAAATTCCAGTTAGGGTTGTTTAACAGTTATTTACACAAACGATATGTGAAGAAATTATAATGTCATATTCTGAGGATTTTTACGTACATTACTTATTCCACACCAAAATTCTTTGGTTAGACTGCATTATCCAAACCTACGTCATACATAGAGTGTCAGAAATTTTGCTGTGTAAATTATGAAACAATCACAGGGACAAGTCAGATTGAGATGTTTTTAATATATTATCTATTTTACTAGTATTTTTCTTGACCTTATATACACGTTTTAACGCCAGTTTTCCTCCCCGCACCGTTCTCTATCAATGGATGTTGCATTCACAGTGATCCACACCGTGCTTTCAGTTACATGGTTTATGTGACCACTGCGAGATGGCCGTAGCTGGACTCTCCTCAACTGTTTTCTATGTCTACACGTAACACAATAGTGTGTTTACAGATTATAAATGTTAGAAATCGGGTTTCGATACCCATAATGGACAGAGCACAGATAGCCCATTGTGCTTAATTTCAAACACACAAACTCCTGTCCTCCATCTGTGGGTATACCAACTGCTGTGATCTACACTGTGACGTAAAAAACGTGTGGTAGATGTAAATGTCGTCATGCACTAAATCTTAAAACTTTTACCAAATAAACATTCCTACACAATGACACAAACATCCCTATGTTATCAGACAGGTTTCTAGATAGATCAAGACAGTATCTTATGAAAAAAAAAATCAAAATCATGCATTAAACACTAGAAAACTCTTCTACAGGATGGACATAAACCTAAGTACTATTAAATGTTATTATTCACTGCGTGCGTTCTGGCCACCTAATACCAGGCAAATCAACAACCAACAGTTACATATAGTGTTAGATTTTTTTTTTTTAAAGAGGTTATAAAGTGTTATACTATAATTATAACTGTATATCCACATAAGCTGCAGCACAGTTTCTCAGAATAATATCTTTCTTTAGAGCAAGTAAAGCTAAAAAGGGGGGAAAAAACCTGACGATGACCGAAGAAGGTCGAAACGTTGTTCGCTCCTCTACATAAAAATTTTCTCAACCCAAACCAGCCGTTTTTACATTATATTTTTCTCTACAAGTGGGTTTTTTCGTCATCTTTGATTATGGATGTCATGTTTTTCGTGAGGAAAAAACCCTCCAATAGCAGTTGATTTAGTTTGGTTGTTGTTAACGCAAAACTACACAATTAGTCATCTGTTCGCTACCCACTACTGGTATCAAAACCTGATTTTTAGCCTCGTAAAAATTACCACTTAATCACTGGAGGGCTTAATTGTAATTGTACATTTTATTTGTGGTGAGAACAAATGAATAGTGTTATTTTTATGAGACAAAGCTCGGAACACAATTCTTATTTTAATGATACTTTAAGGTAGACTGAAGTGATGGAAATAATAATTTAGTATTATCTAAGAACAAAAATCTTGTGCTTCATGACACTTCATTTACCTTTAAACTGAAAACAGTTAATGATACGTATTTGCTATTTAAACTGAAACGAGCAGGATGGAAAAAATAAATACAAAGCAGTGTGACTAATTTTAAGAATAAATCAAGTTCGAAAGTTTATGATTTGCCTTTAATGTACATGAAGTAATATTGAAAGGACTTGTAACGTATTTAATATTTGCGTTTGTTTCGGTTTGATGCGTGTGGCGTATATTGTTGGATGTTCATTGCGCAAGTGCCATCTGTTTTTGTAGAAGATTCTTGAGCGTAAGAATCAACAATATTTGTTTTACAGTAATGCCAGCGTGTTCTTACATTATTGAAACTTTGGGAATATCTCGTGGCTGGTATATATAAAACAAACGCTTCGAGAGACAGTTTAATAATAATAATTTATTATTTGTCAGCAACCGTCAATAAACCTATGGCCTCGTAAGGTATTATTGCGATCTTTATGCCTATTAATAAGAAAATCACAGAATTTAACCAGGAACATTTATAGATTTCGAACATAACAAACTGTTCAATTTCAGTGAATTACTCCAAAAATTTGCATTTCAACGAGAGCATTAATATCTTCGTTTATAAAAAGCAAGCTTGTAAGCGTCGTGAGACCAACTAAACAAGATAGCTTAAGCGATATGTTACAATACCCACTGAAAGTAATTTTGCTCGTTAAGGACCTTGATCGTTGGCCAGTTTTATACCGGATGTAAGACTCAGTATTGTTTGTAACTTTGTAAAACTGTTGTATATAAACCATCATTTGTAATAAGTGTTTACAATAGCAGTTATTATAAAATGTGTTGTTGTTTATATATTAAAATATATTTGTATTAAGAAAGAAAATTGTGTGTATCAATCTTGTTGGCAAATATTAATTTGATACACATCGACATTTAATTAACTTTTGAATTCACATTTCTTGGTATTTGAAATATTAATACGTAACGTACATAACACAACAAATTGGAGACTCATCCGAGATAAATTATAACCTGTAACAGACTCCAAACTTGAAAAAAAGTACATGCAAATTTAATTTGAAAGAAATGGCCTTATCTGATTATTTATTGTTGTAGTTTATAATGGAAAATTTTGTATTTTGTATACCAAACATATGAGCAATTTAAATGAAACATTTAATATGTATGTTTCAAACATCATGCAAAGCTCTCAAGTTTATCAGTAGCAACTGTGTAACAACTTAGCAGGATTTTTAATTGATTATGCTCAGCTGGCAGTAGCATGCTTGTTGTCATGATCGAATAAATGTGAATAGAGATCTTCCAGCAGCTCGGCAGTAAGCTTGTGGCTGGTTTATTTCAAGCAAAGCTACACCAGAGATATCTGCGCTAGGCGTCCCTAATTTATCTATCAGTGAAGAAGTAGGGAGCTAGTTATCACCATCCATCGCCAATTTTTAAGCTACATTTTTTTTAAACGAACGAATAGTGGGATTGACTGTCGCATTATAAGGTTCCTACGGTTGAAATGGCGAGCATGTTAAGAGGAGCGGAGATTCAAACCCGAAATCATCGGATTGTGAATCAAGCATCCTAATCACCTGATCGTAAGATTGTGAACCTATATGGCTGAATTAGGAGTTCGAATCTCGCTACACAAAATTCAAAGAAACAAACTAAGTTCAGGTTTTACATTAATACGACTCAAAAGACTTTGTTTGTTTGTTTTGGAATTTCGCACAAAGCTACTCGAGGGCTATCTGTGCTAGCCGTCCCTAATTTAGCAGTGTAAGACTAGAGGGAAGGCAGCTAGTCATCACCACCCACTGCCAACTCTTGGACTACTCTTTTACCAGCGAATAGTGGGATTGACCGTCACATTATACACCCCCACGGCTGGGAGGGCGAGCATGTTTAGCGCGATGCTTAGGTCATCTTCGGGTTATTCTCTATTTTATTTTAAGAAATGTGTTAATACTTATACCAGCCGTCTTGAAATACATGTTTGCTTCAAGTGAGTTTTTCGTCATCATGAAAAACCACATCCGGGTATCTTCTGTATTTACCGCGGTGAACCGAACATTCCGTTCTAGCGTTGATAAGTCCGTAACTTTACCGAATAAAAATGAATACAAAGATCTTTAGTCATATTTTTTAATTTTTATTATCAACAAAATACATAGTATTTACTCACCTTGATTTTCATTTCCGATAGATGGACGACAATACAATCGAAATAACGTGTTTTTTATAGCAAAGCCACGTATCACTAAAAGAAATCTACAGGAAGACAACTTATTGCCTAAAGACCTATTCCAAAGCATAGTTTATAATCTCAAAACTTATTGGAAGACATAACCTCAAAACTTATTGGAAGACATAGCGTATGACCTACAATCAGTCGTATTGGAAGACATAGCGTATAAGCTGAAACGTTATTGGGAGATATAATTTATAACCTGAGGATCTATCTTATAAGACACAAGTTATCACCATGTAACGTATAGAAAGACATAGCTTAACATTGATAAAAACTGATACATCTTGGAACTGAAGACGTCAGATGATGGTGGTAGGTTTTTTTTTAATTGCCCATCGTATGTGTGATAATTAAGAATAGATGTGGTTTTCAGTTATAGTAGTAATAAGATAAGAATGATTTTAATATGCAGATCTTGTATTTACTAACCATTTAACCGTAATTTCAATCGCTCTTGTAAACATAGGTTTCAGTGAACCTTTAGGAATCACAGTTTAAAATACTGTACTCTTCTCTTTACGCACTTTGTAAGTCCTTGAATAGTGGACAGATGCCAAAAGACTGAATGTTAGCCAATGTCATTCTTCTTTTCAAGGTAGGTAATAAATATTGTCATAGTAATTATCAGTTTTACATGAATTGTGAGAAAAGTTTTGGAAAGTCCGATAAAAAAATGCCATTTAACAAAGTTAAGAATTTTATTGGATAGTTAACATGGTTTCATTAAAGCAAATGTTGCTTTTTTAAATCTTTTGACAATTTATGAAAAATGTTATTGTTTATGTAGAGACGAGAGTAATGGTGTATCTGAATTTTTTAGAAAACTTGATAAGGTATCACATATTTGTGGGTGATAAATTAGCTAATTGGATGAAAGAAAGCAGAGGGTTGTTACAAATGGAGTTCAGTTAAACTGGATTAATGTTACAAGTGGGGTACTTCAGGGCTCAGTCTTGGGACCTTTGCTCTTTCTGATATGGATCAATGACATGAATGAAAAAAATGATCAATAAATTTATTACATTTGCAGATAATATCAAGGTCCTGGGTGTTGATTTACAAAAGGATTTGGATCATCTAGTGAGTTGGGCTAATTATGAGTTTTAATAATAATAATTGCAAGGTAATGCATGTGGATTATCATTATTTGAATTACAAGTAGAATAACCTTAACACTGTTATAAAAGAAAGGATCTTGGTGTAATAGTTGATCACTCTCTTGGGCCATCCAAGCAGTTTCCTGTTCCAATGGCTAGGCAAGTATGACTTTAAGTTGTTTCTGCAGAAGTATTTAATGCAAGTCTTAAGATGTCACTGGTTAGATAGATCACATTCAGAATATTATGTCCAGTTTTGGACTCCTCGCCATAGGAAGGACATTGAATTGTTGGGAAGTGTTCAAAAGGGGGGGTTACTAGAAAAGCGCCTGGGATAGAGGAGTGGTCATACAAGATAAAGTTACGATATTTGAAACTGTTTTCTTTTGAGAAAAAAAAAGTAGAGACAGAGGTGATCTGATTGAAGTGTTTAAGATTTAAAAGGGAATTGTCTGTGTCGATGCATCATTTTTCTTCATATTTAACAGTGAGAATACAATGATTAGGGGATACAAATATAAATTTTAGCAGGGTAGGAGCCATTATCAGCTGAGACAGTTTTATTTTTTTAAGGGGGTAGTTGGCTTCTGTAATGGATTGTCTTCGGATTGTGGGGCAGTAACTATAAGTGTTTGTTTGTTTTGAATTTCGCACAAAGCTACTCGAGAGCTATCTGTGCTAGCCGTCTCTAATTTAGTAGTGTAAGACTAGAGGGAAGGCAGCTAGTCATCACCACCCACCGCCAACTGTTGGGCTACTCTTTTACCAACGAAAAGTGGGATTGGCCGTCATATTATAACGCCCCCACGGCTGAAAGGGCGAGCATGTTTGGCGCGACCCTCGGATTACGAGTCGCGCGTCTTACGCGTTTGGTCATGCCGGGCCCAACTATAAGTGAGTTTAAGAGAAAGCTTGGGAGGCAAATTAATGTTTAAGGCTTGCTGTAAGATTTTATTTTATTTTTAATTTGTAATAGTTTAGGTTACAGGATGGGAAAGCCGAAATGGAAATAAGGTTCCTTGTTATCCTGAAACGTTAAGCTTTTTTATCTTTACCTTCATCTACTGTTCTGGTAAAAATCATGTTACTTTTTTGCAAGTGCACACTGTACTCATTGCCCTTATTTATTCTACAGAAAACAAGGTGACTCTCATTTTTAAGAGAAACACAAATAACGCTCTGACTTATTCTAATATACTTACTTAGTAAGCCTCTTGCTGTCTTATTGTGCAAACTGTGATACCCATATCTAAATGTTTGGTTTGTTTCGAATTTCGCGCAAAGCTACACGAGGGCTATCTGCACTAGTCGTCCCTAATTTAGCAGTGGAAGATTAGAGGAAAGGCAACTAGCCATCACCACCCACCACCAATCCTTGGGCTACTCTTTTACCAACTAATAGTGGGATTGACCGTCACATTATAACGCCCTCACGGCTGATAGGATGAGCATGTTTAGTGCAACGGGGATTCAAACCCTCGTTCCTCAGATTACGAGTCGAGTGCCTCAACCACCTGGCCATGTCGGTTCCTATATCTAAATTACAAGCATGGAAACGTGTGTGGTATACATTGGATTTTGCGTCACTCACCATTCTTGTATTTCATTCCCGTCGATCAATCATCAGTATAACCTTTAGATTTACATCTTATTTTACTGATTTACTGGTGTTTTAGAGCTGTAAATGAACCTAAAACTTATGCCATACAGTTTCGGGTTGTGTTTTGTTTGTTTTTAATACCATATTATTCGTTATGAAAAAAATTGTACACTACAGATTATGTTATTGACTAACGTTTCTGTTCCGTATATCATTCTGAAACCTGTCTCATGTATAATTTAGAACCTTATATTATAGATATAGATATTGGTCCTTTAGTCCTTGCCATGAGTTCTAAATGTATATAGTATAATTTGGGTATTCAATTCATTTTTGATTACTGTTACTGTAGCCTTAAGTAATATGCATCAAATGCATAATTTAGGATTTTGTCTTTATTCTGAGTATTAGTTCGTCCGTCCTTTCACATCTGCCACGAATGTGTAACTTAGGAGTCTGTCTGAATTTAAGTACTAATACTTTATATAATTTACCGTAAATGTGTAACTTGTCATTATTTTAACTACTGGTACTTTATTCATACAGTCCGACACATCTTGTTCAGCCACGATAGTAAAAAAAACATAAAAGAAAAAGTAAAAATCAAGCATTTCTTTGTTTTATAAAACTATCTTAATCTAACGGGAAAAACGTATCTTACAACATTCTGTTGCTTTAAGCCTAATGAAAGGTGAACTTCTTCACATCTGTACTTGTGGCACATCTCGTAGCTGTCATGTCTCTAACTGAAATACGTTCTACCTGTTTATCTCTGTACAACATAAGTTAAAAAAAACATGATACTATTATTTAAGTCCTGGTATTCAATCCAGTTAAGCTACGGCTATTGAAACACAAAAACACTAATTGTATAAATCACGGTTACATATTTTTCTTTTCCTCTATCCATGCAATAATAAAATTCCATTTCACAATTTGCGTCATGGATTGACGTCATATGACCTTAATACTAGTGACCAAATGAATTTATATCTGTCCCGGTGAAAAAACGTTAGCAGTGTAACAGGTGTTTTTGTTGCCGGTAAAATAATTATAAAGAGGAATGACAAAAACCCAATGTTTTACCGAGTTAGCAGAAGCAGAGATAACTCGGTGCAACATTACAGCGTTTCATTTCTTTTATCATGTTCCATTATTCATATCCATTGTTTACTGTCTCTCATATCATCCGTATTCCTTATATGAGGCCCGACATGGCCAGGTGGTTAAGGCACTCGACTCGTAATCCGAGGATCGCAGGCTCGAATCCCTGTCACACCGAACATGCTCGCCCTTTCAGCCGTGGCGGCGTTATAATGTGAGGGGCAAGCCCACTATTCATTGGAGAAGAGTAGCCTAAGAGTTGGCGGTTAGTGGTGATGACTAGCTGCTTTCCATCTAGTCTTACACTGCAAAATTAGGGACGGCTAGCACAGATAGCAATCAAGTAGCTTTGCATGAAATTCAAAAACAAACAAACAAATACTTATATCAAATTAAAACTTGAAACCTCACTACTTAATATATCATGAAAAAAAGAAATATGATCTTATTTTGAGCATATATCTTGCTTATATTGTCTAAGATATACATTATCTACCGCTGTTTCTAGCACTGTTTGTTTGTAGACATTTTCCTTGCTAATCGAGGAAATGGAGCATGTAATATGCAAGTGTACACACACGTATGTGTATATATACTATTTTAAGGTATTTTTATAAACTTGATAGATATCTATAGCAGTGTTCTTGCTACATAATAATGAATGTCAAGCGTGCTCCATTCATTAACATGCAGGACTGCCGTACTGAGGTCTTTTTGTCTTTCAATTCATTTATTAACATGCAAGACTGGAACTTTGGCTCTCATTACCTTGTTGCTAAGACATCACGTTCCGTATACTTTAACAATGAATGCGTTATAAAAATGAGGATCAAGCTCACCATTCAGTCTGAGAAATGCATTTCAAAAGTTGGTAGTGGATAGTATTGACTAGCTGTCTTCATTACCTTTTATACCACTTCAAAATTAGGGACGACACGCACGTATAGTTCCTGGATTGCTTTGCGCAAAATTGTTTTTTGTTTGTTTATTTAGAATTAAGCACAAAACTACTCAATGAGCTATCTGTGCTCTGCCCACCACGGGTATCGAAACCCGGTTTTTAGTGTGTAAGTCCGCAGACATACCACTGTGCCACTGGGGGCCGCGCAAAATCGAACGCAGTATATACAGCAAAACAAAGAAAACACTTCTGACACATCAAACTGAAACAAACCGTGGTATGAAAAACAAACTTACAAGTAATCACATTGTTCAAAAGCACTTTATTGATCTCAACTTAAAAATGTAATCTCTCTTAGTAGCAGAACTCACCTTTCTCGACATTTTAACTATGTTCTGATAACCTTACGTCATAGATTGAAGTGAATATTTATTGATTTAGATTTCATTTGGGAATTATCGGCAGTTATGCTCGTTTAATGAAGTCAGTAGTGAGAATGTACAGTTTGTAGATTGGAGGAGACATTGGAGGCTCTTCTAAATAGGGTAGAAAGCAGAAAGATAAAGGTCAGCTGTGAGAAATAGCAGAAAGAATTAAAGAGGAAATTAGGCGTTTGTACTCAAAGGATACATTGGTTGATAATGACTTTCAGTTGGTTAAAAGTTACCAACACTACAAGTATTATTGTAATTATAATGACCAGGTTCCTATTATTAAATAACAGATTTTCAACCCTTGTGCAGATAATGCACTTGAGGAGGGAAGGATACGAAAGGGAACAGTTAGAGATAGGATTGAAAAATATAAGAAGGTTATTGTTACAGGAGGTTATTACGGATAGTATAGTCTATAAATAGATAGAAAAGAATGACATTATAATATCCAGAGAGTGGATGATGTAATGGACAGAACAAGTGATATAGTAAAGGACTCTAGCAGTGAGGTAGTCACATACGGTTTAATGATGTACGTGAGGGTAGGTTACTGGAATTTACTGTTAAATAAGTCCAGCGGCTCATGAAGATTTTCTTTGAATATGGCTATAATAAGTCAATTCTGTTGGGAGTACTGGATAAACTAACTGTGGGGATGAATAGGAGGCTTAGGTTAATATGAAAGGACGAGCAGGTTGGTTGGGATTAGCTCAGTGTAAAAAGTAAGATTTTGACAGTGTTGATGGATCTTTTTATTTTAACGAGAATGATAAAACCAGGAGGCACAAACGTGAGTTTATACAACTCTTTCGGTTGTTCAGATTACAAATGAACAGGATGCTCGGCTCATCATTTAAAAACGGGAAACGATATTCGGGTTGTTGGTTCAGAAATAAACGCTTACTTGAGACCTCCATCTTTTTTATTATTATTGCTAAGTATTTTAGATTTAATAATTTGTAGTTTTTTTTTCACAAGATCTGTCAGTCTTTGACACTGGTTGTTCTCCCTATACCATTAGAACAGACCTTTTTAGTTATTCATTGTCTGTGGATAATATTGGGTATGGTTTATCTACAAGGTTAGTTCGAAGTCATTTTTTGCCATACTTTTTCTACTTATTCAACATCTAATGGTCTAACCTGAGATACAGTCACTTATAGACTGCTATCAACTAGATTCTAATTATATAGTTATTTATAATTCACCTGGTGTCGTATTTGTCACACTTCTGATCACTCAATCTCTTCTGGTCTAACTTGAGATACATTCACCTTTAGGCTGCTGTCAACTCGACACTGATTACAAGGTTTTTTTACAATTCACCCAAATACGCCATAGCAATTAAAAATTGCACTTGATTTGAACTTTGAAGGAATTAATCGTTAATAAATATTCTGTTCAGCAAATTTTTGGTAGAATATCGAATACTGTGACTTATGCTGCATTAGCAGAGTTATGCATTGAAGTTAACTTGTTATTCGTGGTAATAATACATTTTACATATTTGGTGAATGAATGGGAATATCTCTTTCGAATGTTATTCTCAGTACCTATACGTTTTAGAAATAGGTTGTTGTTTTCTTAGTACAAAGTTGCATAACTGGTTATCAGCTGTCTGTAAACCACATGAAATCGAACTGCTGCTAATTGTGTTGTGAATCCTTAGACTTTATCTCTGACTCAGTGTAAAACAGAGAAATAGGTAATCTTGAACGTGGTGAATTATACAGTTACTAAATTTAATAAAGATTGGACACAAAACAAACACACCTAACGCCTAACGAATTTTTCTGTGACGGAATGTTTTTGGTTGTTTTCAGTCCCAGTTCTCTATGTTTGATTTGGACATTTATTTTCTACATTTTATTCAATTAAAAGTGTTTGTTTATGTAGTTGATAAAATGCTAGCCATATCTTATGCTTCTTGTCATTTCAAGTCAACTGCCCTAACTTTAGTTAATAATCACCATGCGGCGCTATCATAGACTAACTTGTGGATTACATAAATTTTGCGTGTATTTATCAGTATAAAATGCCATTGTATTTTATAGATGTGAAAACGAATAATTCACAGTAGTTCACAAGAAATGTTTAAGTAGATATACAAAGACTTGTGATGACTCTTGTTTTCTTGTTCAAGGTACTGTATAAACGATGTTTTGACTAGGAACAGTGCTTTCAGGAACCTCAGACAGAGGTTTATTTCAACAATGATGGTATCTGTTGAGAAGACGACCTGTGAATATTGAAACTCAGGTCGACCACTTGTAAATAATGCAACCACAGATTAGGTTCTGTTAGATTGAAACTCAAGTTTACCGTTTGTAAATAATCTAATCAGATTCTGTTTACCCAAACTCAACTCGACAACTTGTAATCTATATGAAAAAAAGTTTTAAGTTTCAACAAAAGAATACAAATGTTTAGAAACTTTATCACGGGTTTGGTATGGCCAGGCAGTTAAGGCACTCGACTCGTAATCTGAGGGTCGCGGGTTCGAATCCCCATCACACCAAACATGCTCGCTGTGGGGGCGTTATAAGGTAATTGTCAATCCCACTGTTTGTTGGTGAAAGGATAGCCCAAGAGTTGGCGGTAGGTGGTGATGACTAGCTGCCTTCCCTCTTGTCTTACACTGTTAAATTAGAGACGGATAGTGCAGATAGCCCTCGCGTAGCTTTGCGCGAAATTCAAAACAAACGAACAAATAAAACCAAAATTACTTTGGAAAATTAAGTTCGTTCATAAGAATACTTATTCGCCATACTCTAGTTAATAGGTCCTGGTTTTTCAGTTCTCGAATTCTTATATATATATGTATTTTATTACGAACGGTCTGAATATTATTCACAAGTATTAAGCCAGTTATTGGTTTGTCCAAAACTATGCACAGGATTATTCATACTTTGTCCACCACAGGTTTCAAAACCCGATTTTTAACATCGGAAGCCTTAAAACAATGCTAGAAATTAAACGGTTTCTTTTTTTTTTTGTACTTGTTAGGGTAATTTGATAAATGGTTTAAACCACGTTTGTTTGTGGTTTTGTTTTTGAATTATTAATATACATAACGATGTCAGAATAGTTTTTTTGCTTAATAAAACAGTGGTCAGTGGTCAAGTTGTATGTGTTGAGATAAATTTACAAATATATTTCCATTAAAAATACTCTTATGATGCCTGTTTAAAGTATAACGTATTGATGTAAAGTTTTCAATCGTTGGACAGGTTTTTAAAAAAATATTTGGTAAAAATAATGCCAGATCCCAGGTCGCGTGACGATATCAAATTAATTTATTTGTTGAATAACGTTTGCGAAAAGCTGCTTTCAATGGTAGGCCTAACCACACAAATAACATTTCATAAGACGCTGCTAAACTAAAATATGCCTAAATATTTCATAAAATCACTTGTAGAATTTCGTCGGTACTCGAACAGTAATACACTGACACCAACTAATTCACTGAATAAATGAGTTGCTAATTAATAGAATGCAGTAACTCGCACTGTTAATTCATCAACTATTAGTCAATAATTCACTGATTGTGCACTAACTTACTCAGTCGTTTTTATACCTTTTCTCTCTATCTACTTACTAGTCGAAGCGGGTATGCCATAACTTGGTGGTTAAGGTGCTCAACTCGCATTCTGAGGGCTGCAAGTCACCGAACAAGCTTGATCTTTCAACCATGGGAGCGTTATAATGTTACGGCGAATTCCATTATTCGTTGTTAAAATAGAATCCCAAAAAATGACGGTGGGTGGCGTTGACTAATAACTTTCCTTCTTGTCTATCGCTGATAAGTTAGAAACGGCTAGCCTAGATAGCCCTCGTGCAGCTTTGCTTGAAATTCAAAATAAACCAAGCTTTTACATGTTGCGTTTTTATGACGCAATGAGAAGCTCCCTCTAGCAATCAAAATTTAAATTAATGCACTAAAAATGTAGCTTGCAAAAGTATGCAGAGTGACTTGAAGTGCTGATTCGCCGTATAGGGTATGATCATCCTCTGGCACTTGGGTGTCAGAATGTTATATACAGTGTACGGTTCGCAAAAATTTAATGCTGTTGTTTTGAATTAAGCACAAAGCTACACAATGGGCTATCTGTGCTTTGCCCACCACGGGTATCGAAACCCGGTTTTTAGCGTTATAAGTCCGCAGACATACCGCTGAGCCACTGGGGGGCAAATTTAATGTACGTTTAAAGCGGTGAGAGGGTTAATTCTGTTAGCATGGATATGTTATGGTGAAGTTTATGTCAAGAGGAGTAGCTAAATTCCATTTCTGTTATAGATTCTGATAATATTACACAGATTTGATCCTAAAATAAACATCAGATGAAATACGAATTATCTTATTGGTCGTTAAATAATGTACCCGGATTGTGAGGCTGAAGATTCGTGGTTCACAACTCATTTCGAAAGAATGAGCTTCCAAATTTGGGCCGTGGTTGCATTATGACATCAGTAGCCAATTTTTCACTACTCGAACAGACGAGAGAGAGTGTTATGTGCTTTTAATTAAGCGTTTACCCTCTAGTTTGCCAGTTCAAGGTCAGGGGCGACCATTCGCAGATAACCGTTTTGCGCGAGTTTTTTGAAACATATAAATCAATAAAATGTATCAGAATATTTGAATCCTGTTCACTTCCAAGTAGAATGCACAAAATTTGTCAAAAAAGAAGAGAGATTAAATTGAAATTGTAATTAAATAAAAACCGTTATATTACAACATTTTCATCAGATAGTCATGTTGGTTTTCAGAGTCGAACTCATTTGATTTTACTTCAAGTAGCTGATAAATGTCGAAACAGCGCGTGGGGTAGCTACCTCTTGTCTATGCCCCCCAGTGACTTAGCGGTATGCCTGCGGACTTACAACGCTAAAATCCGGGTTTCGATACTCGTGGTGGGCAGAGCACAGATAGCCCATTGTGTAAGTTTGTACTTAATTCAAAAAAACAACAACAACCTCTTGTCTAACACTAGTTTTCGTGAGGAACAAGATAAATTCTGCTCAAAATGTATCATGACATTAAATTTTATGTTGTTTCGTTGTATTTAGAATTTTCACTCGAGAACCATCTCTCTATAGTCGTCCATACGTTTTCGCTGATGAACTAGAAGAAAGGCAGCTAGTCCATAGCGCCTAATGCCAACTTTTGGGCTACTCTGATGTGACCGGCTTGTGTATCACGAAACATGAACTCTTGGATTCGTATTCTGGACACTATAACTACTCATATATGTCCAACCCATGCTGTCACTGAAACAAAGTACGTTTTTATCCATCACATACAGTTTTTCGGAGTACGTGAGATACGTTACTTTACAAAACTAAATCGTCTGATTTTGGCATGGTTTGCTAGTCAGTTATGGCCAGCAGATGTCTCTGTAAAACCAAAATGAAAAGAAAGGTGACAGATCACATGCTGAAAACAAAAATGTCAAACGGAAATAACATTACGAGCTTAAAGTGACGGAGGACTAAAGGAAACACAGAATAAATGTACTCCCGAAATAAAGTAAATCTTTATACGTATTACGTCATTTTCAGTAGTCTTAGACCTGCTCGCTGTGGGGGCGTTATAAGGTAATTGTCAATCCCACTGTTTGTTGGTGAAAGGATAGCCCAAGAGTTGGCGGTAGGTGGTGATGACTAGCTGCCTTCCCTCTTGTCTTACACTGTTAAATTAGAGACGGATAGTGCAGATAGCCCTCGCGTAGCTTTGCGCGAAATTCAAAACAAACGAACAAATAAAACCAAAATTACTTTGGAAAATTAAGTTCGTTCATAAGAATACTTATTCGCCATACTCTAGTTAATAGGTCCTGGTTTTTCAGTTCTCGAATTCTTATATATATATGTATTTTATTACGAACGGTCTGAATATTATTCACAAGTATTAAGCCAGTTATTGGTTTGTCCAAAACTATGCACAGGATTATTCATACTTTGTCCACCACAGGTTTCAAAACCCGATTTTTAACATCGGAAGCCTTAAAACAATGCTAGAAATTAAACGGTTTCTTTTTTTTTTGTACTTGTTAGGGTAATTTGATAAATGGTTTAAACCAACGTTTGTTTGTGGTTTTGTTTTTGAATTATTAATATACAGAACGATGTCATAATAGTTTTTTTGCTTAATAAAACAGTGGTCAGTGGTCAAGTTGTATGTGTTGAGATAAATTTACAAATATATTTCCATTAAAAATACTCTTATGATGCCTGTTTAAAGTATAACGTATTGATGTAAAGTTTTCAATCGTTGGACAGGTTTTTAAAAAAATATTTGGTAAAAATAATGCCAGATCCCAGGTCGCGTGACGATATCAAATTAATTTATTTGTTGAATAACGTTTGCGAAAAGCTGCTTTCAATGGTAGGCCTAACCACACAAATAACATTTCATAAGACGCTGCTAAACTAAAATATGCCTAAATATTTCATAAAATCACTTGTAGAATTTCGTCGGTACTCGAACAGTAATACACTGACACCAACTAATTCACTGAATAAATGAGTTGCTAATTAATAGAATGCAGTAACTCGCACTGTTTAATTCATCAACTATTAGTCAATAATTCACTGATTGTGCACTAACTTACTCAGTCGTTTTTATACCTTTTCTCTCTATCTACTTACTAGTCGAAGCGGGTATGCCATAACTTGGTGGTTAAGGTGCTCAACTCGCATTCTGAGGGCTGCAAGTCACCGAACAAGCTTGATCTTTCAACCATGGGAGCGTTATAATGTTACGGCGAATTCCATTATTCGTTGTTAAAATAGAATCCCAAAAAATGACGGTGGGTGGCGTTGACTAATAACTTTCCTTCTTGTCTATCGCTGATAAGTTAGAAACGGCTAGCCTAGATAGCCCTCGTGCAGCTTTGCTTGAAATTCAAAATAAACCAAGCTTTTACATGTTGCGTTTTTATGACGCAATGAGAAGCTCCCTCTAGCAATCAAAATTTAAATTAATGCACTAAAAATGTAGCTTGCAAAAGTATGCAGAGTGACTTGAAGTGCTGATTCGCCGTATAGGGTATGATCATCCTCTGGCACTTGGGTGTCAGAATGTTATATACAGTGTACGGTTCGCAAAAATTTAATGCTGTTGTTTTGAATTAAGCACAAAGCTACACAATGGGCTATCTGTGCTTTGCCCACCACGGGTATCGAAACCCGGTTTTTAGCGTTATAAGTCCGCAGACATACCGCTGAGCCACTGGGGGGCAAATTTAATGTACGTTTAAAGCGGTGAGAGGGTTAATTCTGTTAGCATGGATATGTTATGGTGAAGTTTATGTCAAGAGGAGTAGCTAAATTCCATTTCTGTTATAGATTCTGATAATATTACACAGATTTGATCCTAAAATAAACATCAGATGAAATACGAATTATCTTATTGGTCGTTAAATAATGTACCCGGATTGTGAGGCTGAAGATTCGTGGTTCACAACTCATTTCGAAAGAATGAGCTTCCAAATTTGGGCCGTGGTTGCATTATGACATCAGTAGCCAATTTTTCACTACTCGAACAGACGAGAGAGAGTGTTATGTGCTTTTAATTAAGCGTTTACCCTCTAGTTTGCCAGTTCAAGGTCAGGGGCGACCATTCGCAGATAACCGTTTTGCGCGAGTTTTTTGAAACATATAAATCAATAAAATGTATCAGAATATTTGAATCCTGTTCACTTCCAAGTAGAATGCACAAAATTTGTCAAAAAAGAAGAGAGATTAAATTGAAATTGTAATTAAATAAAAACCGTTATATTACAACATTTTCATCAGATAGTCATGTTGGTTTTCAGAGTCGAACTCATTTGATTTTACTTCAAGTAGCTGATAAATGTCGAAACAGCGCGTGGGGTAGCTACCTCTTGTCTATGCCCCCCAGTGACTTAGCGGTATGCCTGCGGACTTACAACGCTAAAATCCGGGTTTCGATACTCGTGGTGGGCAGAGCACAGATAGCCCATTGTGTAAGTTTGTACTTAATTCAAAAAAACAACAACAACCTCTTGTCTAACACTAGTTTTCGTGAGGAACAAGATAAATTCTGCTCAAAATGTATCATGACATTAAATTTTATGTTGTTTCGTTGTATTTAGAATTTTCACTCGAGAACCATCTCTCTATAGTCGTCCATACGTTTTCGCTGATGAACTAGAAGAAAGGCAGCTAGTCCATAGCGCCTAATGCCAACTTTTGGGCTACTCTGATGTGACCGGCTTGTGTATCACGAAACATGAACTCTTGGATTCGTATTCTGGACACTATAACTACTCATATATGTCCAACCCATGCTGTCACTGAAACAAAGTACGTTTTTATCCATCACATACAGTTTTTCGGAGTACGTGAGATACGTTACTTTACAAAACTAAATCGTCTGATTTTGGCATGGTTTGCTAGTCAGTTATGGCCAGCAGATGTCTCTGTAAAACCAAAATGAAAAGAAAGGTGACAGATCACATGCTGAAAACAAAAATGTCAAACGGAAATAACATTACGAGCTTAAAGTGACGGAGGACTAAAGGAAACACAGAATAAATGTACTCCCGAAATAAAGTAAATCTTTATACGTATTACGTCATTTTCAGTAGTCTTAGACCTGCACGAATATCTCTGACTCTCTCTAGTTAAGAAAAATTGATTTCTCTGTCTTCAAAAATCTCATTAAAATGCCTCACGTAGTTCTGGAAAGACAATATAATTAAAAAAGTAATACTTACTGAACTTACCTTTGTAGTTCAAAAGTAACGTCTTTCAGTACAAATTGTGCACGTGCTCAAAGCAGACAAGGTAAAAACATTATATGAATCAATATATGTTACTTTAGAAACACCTACGAGCAAGGTCCCCCGCTGGTACAGCGGTTAGTCTACGGATTTACAACGCTAAAATCAGTGGTTTGATTACCGTCGGTGGACTCAGCAGATAGCCGGATGTGGCTTTGCTAAAAGGAAACACATACATACCTACGAGCAGGAATGTAGTTAGAATAGTGATTTCAATGTTTTCGTTTAGCATAATACATTTAGTTCGAATACTTCTGGGGGGGAAAGCACGTGGAGTAAATGATTGAAAGCTTTTTACTATGGAAAAAACCCACAAAGTTCGCTGGTTTGATGGAACAAGCCTACGTTTAAAAAAACGAACGCTGTAATACGTAACCATATATGTATAGGTTATATATAACGTAGTTTTATGTTGCCCCTAGCATTATATATGTCAACCACAAGTATGATGAACACATTTCTTACTTTGCACAGTCAAAGACGCAATAACATTACGTACTAACAGGCTAACATTCAGGTCGAGAAACGACATTCTTTAATTTGCAATCAAATTAGTATAAAATATTTAAAACGTGTAGAAAACACAGTCGGGTTCCATTTTCAATGAAAGCTAGAAAACGTTACAAAATATTTTCTTTATCCTTCAAAAATATTGTTTTATTTGTGTATTTCTGAGCGTAAAACTACACGAACAGTTATATTTAGTGTTCAACTTTTTGGTTTTAGTGATATAAGCCCTTAGGCTTACAGCTAAGCCATGAGGTAGGGGGATCACCAATTGTTGCACTCATTTTAAAGTTTACTAACTAAAATATTGTGTTTTGAGTCTAATTAATCGTACTGAAATGTTTAATAGATTTTAAAGTTGCTCACTATAATGTGATTTTTAGAGGTGGCTTAATGGTTATCTTGTCCAGTCTTTGAGTTGGGGATTCAGGGTTCAAGTCTTGTGAGTACAAACAAGTAAAATGCGCTTAGTAATTTGTAGATTGAGGACGTTAGTACATTATATAAAAAAAAAAAGTTATGGACAGACAGGGGTAAACCAAGAGTTGACCGGATGCACCGTTCACAAGCTATCTTCACTCTTAGTATATTATCTTAGTGTTAAGGGAATCATTGAGTGTTTTCGGACGAATGTTCGAGAACAAAAAAAATATTTTATTAAATTTTTAAAAAATGCCACCTTCATCACGTAATGAAACTGGTTATCCATAGTTAATCGGGCTGGGCATTTTTACTTATTAAAAAGCTCAAAGTAAAGAACGGACAAAATCTATCTATAGAAATAACACTGGGTATAATGGTTAAAGTGATTGCCTATACGTTCAAATTACTTGTACGTCTTGCATTTATACAGACCGAACATGGAGCAGAGACATGGACTTACAAACAATTCGCTGCGTTAATAATAGCGAGAAAAAAAACACACTAGAAAAAACATGTTTTAAAAGAAACGGTGATAGATGGGATCAAACTAATAATTATGGAGTTAAACAAACTTTTGCAACCCCGGTGACTTATAGTGGTAAAAACCGGGTTTCGATACTCGTGATGAGCAGAGTACAGAAAATCCAATGTATAACTTTGTGTTTATCGCTAAACAAACCCTCGCAAAATAGAATTTCTATTTTTTTAAAGAAATGTATTTCAAGATAAAACCTATGTGTTAATTAATTTCTGAAAACGAAACGCCAAGAGATAAACAAAACAAATTATGTATCCAATAAAACTTCGAGTGAAGGTAAAGTGAAATACTTTGACATTAAATGTTCCAGAATTTTAATATATCATAAAAACGTAGGAATTATGTTAAAATATATGTATATTTTTATTAACTTTTAAAAATATTTTTAAAGCTTTGCTATTCTGGTTACTACTTCTTTTAATCAACTTTTTTTCACTTAAGGAATATTTTCATAAAGTCCGTTTGTTGTTTTGTACTTTAAACAAAAAGCTACACAATTAGCCATCTGTGCTCTGCCCGATACGGGTATCGAAAATCGGTCTTATTTCTGAAACATCATCAGAAAGAAGGAGAAAAAAATACTAATATCGTTTCAATTTCGCGAGCCCCCCAGTGGTTCAGCGGACTTACACGCTAAAATCCGGGTTTCGATACCTGTGGTGGGCAGAGCACACATAGCCTATTGTGTAGCTTTGTGCTTAATTCTAAACAAACAAACAAATAATTTCGCGAAAATTAACTGAAAACAAAGTATAATTAATAAACCCGTTTAATAAATTAATAAACTCAATATCCAGTTGAAGACTTAATCGGCCCAGTACGGCCAGTTGGTTAAGGCGCTCGACTGGTAATCTGAGGGTTGCGTCACATTATAACGCTCCTACGGCTGAAAGGACGAGCATGTTTAGTGCGACGGGGATTCGAACCCGCGACTCTCAGATTACGAGTGAAACACCTTAACCCGCCGGGCCTGCGTTAGTTTTATAGGAAGAAAAACGACTACTTCTCCTAGTTTAATTATTTCTCTGCAGGTGTCACTAGCAGAATAAATTCCACAAAACATGCTTCTGTGTTTCTTGGTTTGGCAGTCGAACTATTGAAGGTAAGATATCGCAATTGTAAGAAGATGATACTGTATTTGAAAAATTTGCTAAAATGGACTTAGTTTAAGATATGCGTGCATTTAAAGTAGGATACTCAACAGCTAACATATTGGTAAACATCAAAAGTGAACAAACTTATGGATCTGTTTATAAGGTAGTAGAAACTTTATTGTACGTCTTTACAATTATAGAGCCTGATTAATTGATAATTATAAGCAGTTAATAATTCTTTTCGTAAGATTACTAAAATGAAACGATATTGTAAGAAATTAACTTTTAATTCGTTCTTTGAACCTCTGAAATGCTGCAGAAAAGAGACATTTAAAGCCAGAAATTATCATGTCAAATCATGCTTGTCTAGCGTTTTATTTGTTCACTTTGGAGCTTTTCGCCCTAACGTATCTGAAAGAAAATGGTGAACATTTGTACGGTCACAGTACGGTGCGATGAAACATAATTATTTTGGATTTATTAATGTTAAGTCTAGCACTGAATACAGTTACTACTGGTGGTTGGTACAAAATTTAAATGTAAATTAAATGCCCATCATAACTTAATTTATGGGAGGAGTTTCCTGGAAGTGACCTGAATTTCAAGTAGCGTATTTAATGCCTCAACCAGTAAATCGTGACACTTTATTTAATAAAAACTGGGGAAGAGGTCAACTCTGTAATAGAACTTCTGATATCGGAGCTGACAAGTTAGGCCCAAATCCTTGCTATAGCACAAAATATTTTCCATATCTTAGACCCTGTTATAAGAGAAATAATTAATCCATAAGCGTAGATGGTGGAAGTATTTTTCACTGGCTACTTCTTATCTTGTCAGTAGTTCAAAATGAGGGACAGTATAAGACAGCTTTAGCAGCTTTGCCATAAATAATAAAACGTGGTATGTTCTAAGATAGCTTCTGTTTCTTTGTTTGTTTTTAAGCACAAAGCTATGTGTGCTGTGCACACCACTGATGTGGAAACCTGGTTTTGAAGATGCAAAATTTCAACCTACCGCTGAGCCAATGAAGGGTTTCTAGACAGGCTTACATTTTGGCCATTGGACTGTTTTGTTTGGCTAGTTCCTACACGGTTCATTATCTGTGCTCTTCTAGCTCCTGATATCAAAACCCGATTTGTATGGTCATAAGTCTTCATACTTTCCTTTGAGCTGCACGGGTAAGGGGAGAGGTGCATTAGACTGGTATAAAACTGTTTGAGGTCTAGTGGATACAGTTGTAATTGTTTTTTTGCCGTGAAGCTAATTCTTATATCCGGATAATGGGAAAGGGGGGGGACAACAACAACAACAACAAAAAGTTTTGTTTGCTCGGACAGGTGACAAAAAATGGCTGATCCAAAAACATTCAGAGAAAATTCAAGGAAAACCAAGACGTTTGGCGTGCACCGTTTTTAATAAAAAAAAAAGACACTTAATCACGCAACCCTTTGTTAAATACTAAAAACTGAAGGTTGGTTAAGAGGAAAGTGTAGTTGTATTTAAGAAAAGATAGGAAAACAAGAGTAGTGGAATGATCATTCTTTGCCAGATAACAGCACTAACCCCCCTCATACCTCCAAAAACACGATACATTGGATACTTTCAGTGCAATGCAGTCTTTTTCCCTTCTAAGCTTTAAAAAAATTCGATACAACCTGATTGCGCTTCTACACTTTTAATATCGATAAGTTAACATAAATTTTCACAAAATAGAAATTATTCAAGTTTGATGAATGCTGGGTTAAATACTTTAGGGTATTTTAAACTCGAAATATTATCCCTGTCAACGAAAGTCTCACTGCTTGGTCCTCTGGTCTGTTTTTTTTTATCCAAGGACACCGGCTACTCCAAAACAGATACAATAAATGACTCAAGCCTTTTTCTGAAAAATATTTTATTCTAAACTTGCTGGCATGTTCACTGCTTTAGGCTAAGTTTATTAACTGAAAAAAAACCCCGTAAAAACATTTTTTTTTTTAATGAGCAAAGCTTAGCGTTGAAAACAGTATCACTGGAAACTTCGCAATTATAGTAATAACAGACGATATAATCAGGATATTAAATCCAAGTGAAACTTCCAAAATTGGTACAGTTTGTTTCTAATTGTCAAACTGTTGAAAGAACTTAACACGGCTCCTCCTATAAGATTACTATCAGTGAATGCCAAGAAACGTGTAGTTTTTGAAAGATTGCCAAATTTGAACTGAAGACAAACTTATTGCAATCAGAGCATGTATTCCGGTGTAAAAGCGCTTTGTGTTTTCTGGTTCTTTTCCGTGAATTGTTATGTCGTTATGGGTTTGTGAAACAGCGTGAAGAAGTTCGAATTCGATAAAGTTAAAAAGGTTTTGTGGTTTAGTATTCAGTTGGCGTTTTCTTGTGATTTCTTAACGAATTTATGTTTTTAAAAAGTCAACTTTCTGAGAAACATTTGTTACTAATCGATTTGTGACACTTCTTAGTAGCTTATTTTCCAGGAACGAGCCGGCTGAAATTAGGAAAGAACGACTCTTCAATATTTTTGTTTCTTGTCAAACAAAACCTTATTTGAAGATATCTCATTGTTTTTGGAATGCTAAAGATGAAATGTATCTTTGTAATTGAATCTAGTTCTTAAAAATGTCGAAAGATGCCGTCCGGATATTGCGCTTTACATGATATAACTTTTAAACTCCATTTCATCGTTACCATTCATCCGGATAATGAGCCGTAGACGGAAGATCCATGCATAGAAACAAAGTTTAATTGAATGTTTACAGTTGTAGGGTAATATAACTATAATAGTTAACCCCATTTATCGGGCTAACTGCTGGTTCCACCACAGGGTATGGAACCTTGGATTTGTAGCTTCACAAATTCGTGTACTTATCACTGTTTAGTTTAAGATTAACCGTTTAGACAATGGATTCTAGAGGCTATCATCTCTTCCATTAATCAGCAGTTTTAAATTAGGGGCGGTACTGTCTGTACCTTGGAGTCATTGAGCTGGCCTCTTATTCAATGGGCCGCATAAGGCGCTGTCCAGGGTGTAAATATTAGACAATACGCTGTCCAGGGTGTAAATAATAGACAATACGCTGTCCAGGGTGTAAATATTAGACAATACGCTGTCCAGGGTGTAAATATTAGACAACAACAGATCCGTGGTATTTATGTTTCTTCAGTTAATCTCTTTTCTCAGTGTTCGTTCACTGAAAATACACGAACTACCTGGGGCTCAGTTTTTGTTGTTCTCTAACACTGTGTCCCTTCGCATTTGTTTTGAACGTTCACTCTCATCTCTATCTTTAAGTAGTGTCGGGCGTGGCCTAGTGGTTAATATGTCAAGCTGCAGGTTGAACGATCTGAGATACAAGACTTGCTCCTTCTGTCATGAGCTCTTGATGAAAATGATAATCATCCAGTTAGTCAGGTGACTCGGGTTCTTCTTGCTTCCTTGTCTCTGATCACGGTTCTTCAAAGTACGGACAGACTGACCTATATAATCAGTTATTTAAGAGGGTTTTTTTAAAATTTTGCACAAAGCTACTCGAGGGCCATCTCTAATCGCCGTCCCTAATTTAGCAGTGTAAGACTAGAGGGAAGGCAGCTAGTCATCACCACCCACCGCCAACTCTTGTGCTACTCTTTTACCAACGAAAAGTGGGATTGACCGTCACATTATACGCCCCCACGGCTGGGAGGGCGAGCATGTTTAGCGCGACGCGGGCGGGAACCCGCGACATTCAGATTACGAGTCGCACGTCTTAACGCGCTTGGCCGTGCTGGGCCTTGATTTAGGAGGGAATTGTGAAGTGGGTAGACGTAGACATTTCAAAGTAAAGGGGATACTATGTTGCCACATACAGCTTAGTTTAGGGGAGTGTGAGGTAATGTGTCCCAGACAAGTAATGTAATATTAAAATTTATTGTTATTATATAAGTCATGTATGTAAAAAGTGTGGTTGCTACAACACCGTCGATTGCAATGCTTCTGATTAAAGCGGTCTCTAACATCGCCACTCAGTTCACGTGCTCTTAAAACTTCATTCAAGATTAGTTGTTTGACTTACAGCAAAGTCACGTTGGGGTATCTGCTGGGTGCACCGCGATGAATCGAACCCCTGATTTTAGTGCTCTAAGTCCATAGACTTACCGCTGTCCCACCTGGAGACCTTGTAGCTAGACAGTTCTATCTTTAGAGACTAATGCACCAGCTAATATGACTCTTCAAAATTAGTTAACTGCAGTCGTTTTGTGGTTAAAATTCTGTTTTTCATTTCCTGCAATTTGTTCTCGTTACTAACGTTACTAAGAACCACTTCCCTTGTTAAACAGTCTAGGATATGTTTGAGGTTTGTTTTTTCTATATTAACGTAAATCTACATTCATGTTAAACTTCATTTTGTTTAGTTTGTTTGTTTTGGAATTTCGCACAAAGCTACTCGAGGGCTATCTGTGCTAGCCGTCCCTAATTTAGCAGTGTAAGACTAGAGGGAAGGCAGCTAGTCATCACCACCCACCGCCAACTCTTGGGCTACTCTTTTACCAACGAATAGTGGGATTGACCGTCACATAATAACGCCCCCACGGCTGGGAGGGTGAGCATGTTTGGCGCGACTCGAGCGCGAACCAGTGACCCTCAAATTACGAAGCACACGCCTTAACGCGCTAGACCATGCCAGGCCCTCATTTTGTTTAGAAACACAATGAACAGCCATCACGATTTTACAATGTTGATTCCAAAACATAATATGCTTTTACTTCAATGGAAAATCTAAAAAAACAACAACAAATGAAAGAAAACTTCTACGTTGAAATCAACTTACAAAACACAACTTTTATCTGACAGTGAAGCGTTTTCTTATCTAAGAAACGCTCATTTTGTTGATCATTTTGGGCTGGTTCGAAATAAAGAGAAATCCCCCATGTAAGTCCCTAAGTATAACGAAAACATTTAAAATAATCATTACTATAAAGTTATGGTAAACGTCAGAATAATTCGGGACTAACCTCAAATGACAATAGCTCATTTATTTATTTGTTGGATGTGATATAGAAGTTAATGTTGCGCATAACAGTACAAGAATGGCGCTTTAATCAGAATTTATCGATTTTCTCTTCAGTGAAAAGTTAAATATGAAGTACATCAAACTCTTGGGAATTAATTCATTTTGTATCAAAACAGATGTTATTATATTTTTCTTTTATAGCTATAAATATCGAAAACGTTTTATCGTTCATTTTTATTTAAGCTCCCCGCTTGTACAACAGTAAGTCTACGTATTTACAACGCTAAAATCAGGGGTTCGATTCCCTTCGTTAGGCCCAGCAGGTAGCCCAATGTGGCTTTGTTACAAGAAAACACACACAAACCCTGTTTCTAATTAATTAAAACATAACGTTAATATTTTAAATACATGATGCAGTAATTATACGTAGGTATTTTCAACCGGGCGGCACTTTATGTCACGCGCAGGGGCCAAGCCGCCAGGTCAGAGACCCTTAAGATTTAGACATACCTATTTATAGGCCTGGTAGTTAAGGCTTGTAATGTGAGGGTCGGGGGTTCCGTATACCCATCGCACCAAACATGCTCGCCCCTTCAGCAGTGGGGGCATTATAATGTGACCATCAATCCTACTATTCGTTGATAAAAGGGTAGCCCAAGAGTTGGCGGTGGGTGGTGATGACTAGTTTCTTTCCCTTTAGTCTTACACTGCTAAGTTAGGGACGGTTAGCGGAGATAGCCCTCGTGCAGCTATGCGCGAAATTCTAAACAAACAAAGCCTATTTCTAATTTAAAAATCCTTGTCACAGGGGTCCCAGCTAGTTAAAAGTAGTTTTTTTTACAGAATAGAGGAAATTATTCAATTGAATATAACAGATTAAAAAAAATAGTTTACCAGGTACTGGGAACATTACTACTAAAAACTCATTATACGTGTAGTTAATCCTAACTCACCTATATATTCCATAGTTAATTTTAACTCCCATTCATATACATAGATATATTTCATAGTTATTCCTAACTCAAGTATATATAGTACACAGTTAGCCCTATCTCCCGTTAATATATTCCATATTTAATCCTAACTCCCACATATATTCTATGGTTAATTCTAACTGCCTGTTACGTTTTTGTTTTCTGTTTTTCGCAGACAAAACGCAACAGAAAAACACAGATAACAACTTGTATAATTTATTACACTAAACTATTATACGTATGCAACAGATATAACATAAATTATATAATAACAATGACAGATATTAAGTTTAAACCTTCAAAATTAATTACAAAACAAAATGGTACTAGTTTCAACCTTCAAAATTAATCACAATACAAAATGGTACTGGCCTGTGTTCAATATAATGATCTAGAATGAAAGTCCAAAAGTCCAGATCAGAAATCCGAAATTCTAGTCCAGAAATAATTCACAGTTCAATAAATTCGACGAAGTTCCCTTCACGATGCCTCCGATGAACGTCTCAAAACTTATCGCCTTCCAATTTTCCCGGTTTCCCGTAAATAGTTCTACACGTGTTGCCTTTCAGTACAACCACTAATTCGAATGAATCGTAGAGATTGACGAAGTAAAATCACAGCTTCCGTAGATCTAACCTCAGTCACAAATCCAAGTTGAATAAACTCACAGCAAACACTTAAGCTTTCTCAAACAAATGACTGACTCTCTTCTCTTTTGAATAAAACTAATGTCTGACTCTTTTCTTCCTCGCATCTTCGTCTGTTTGTATATTGTAGGCCTAGACTTCTCGAACCATCGCGAAACTTCTACAGAACTCCAGAGCAATCCGCGCATGTCCGTTCTTGCACGAGACTCAACGTCTAGACACGAGGCCGCCAACATTTCATTTACATACATATGATTGGTCTACTTAATTCTAGAAAATTCTAAATGTTACCCTAAATGAATAACAACATATTTTATTAGTTTAAACTTTGAAACAATAATATAAATATGGAAATATAAATAATAGAAATGAAAATTTAAACACAACACGACATGTTGTCGTTTACAAAACATTTACATAACACTGCCATATATATATTCCATTGTTAATTATTACTCCCATGTATATACTACTGCAATCATGCTTGTCAAATTAAACACAGAAGTTGAAAGTGATTCCCAAAAATTTACATTTGATTTATTTACTACTATAAATAAAGTAAACCTATATTATTGACACATTTGTATTGCATTTAGGAAATAATATTGGTGGCGACCATCGTGGATGTACTAAAGCGCCCTCAGTCTTGTGTAACACCTTATTTAGTGGGTATTAACAATTTATGCTTTATTTTTGGGTTACGTCGGATATGATTCATTTCTTTTCTTCCTCACTAGCTTAAAACGCTTGCTAAGTATCACATTTTTTAAGCATGTGATAAAAAGGTTTATTTGTCTCGCAGTTCTGTGAGTTTGGCGATATAAATAAAATACGTGAACAGCTCTTTGCATGCAGTGTTTTTTACATGAAAACACAAGGAAGCACAAATACAAAACAATTTACTTACTTGTACTACATTCATAGAGTAATTACTTGAACTTTTTATAGATATGTTTGCAACTATTTCTTACCTTAAAAAATAGACGGGGCTTGGTCTTTATATCTGGCTCGAAATGCGAATCGGGTATTCGTGCTTCAAGACTCGTTACCAATAAAACCACCTACAAGAATTTCAGCTTTAGGGTGAGAATGACAGTCAAATCCCACTATTCGACAATGCAACAGATGGTTGTGAGTACTGTTGGTTAGCTGCCTTCTCTCTGGTTTGTCATTTCAGAATTAGGGGCAGGTGTACATAAGTAGCCTTTTTGTGAAGTTTTTGCGAGAAATTCTGAAATAAACAAACAATACGTTAAAAACATATATAACCACTTGTCCTAAGTGGTTTTAATGAAGTTTCAGTCATAAGAACGCACTACAGCTGACACCTGTAGCTCTGGAAAACCACTGTATAGATAAACATGGTCACATTGTTTTTAAATTATCATATAATTGTTTGAAGCGCCATCTACTTTAATATCAGCTTACATATTTAGCCCAATTAAAAGAAACATTTGTAATAAACAACATTTGGGACCAAATATAGCTAAGGAACTGCACATGGGTGGTTTGTATTTCGCGTCTTATCTTGAGTGAATTTACATCGATAAGAGTCGGTGGAGTTTGAAGGCAGTTCAGCTAACTAGCGTGAGACTCTTAAATTTGTACCCGTGAATTCATATCGATTAAGTAAAAAGTTCTAACAATGCCTCTTGCACAGAAAACCCTCGAGTGGCTTCGCGCGAAATTCTAAACGAACGGACAAACAGTATCACTTACGATCAGGTACGATCAATAAAATTATTAGAGGGATGAGTGGTTAGGGCGCTTAACTCGCGGCAATCCGAGGGTCACAGGTTCGAATCCCCCGTTACACCAAACATGCTCGCCCTTTCAGCTGTGCAGGGATTATAAAGTAACTGCCAATCCCACTAATCGTTGGTGTAAGATTAGTCCAAGCGTTGACGGTGGGTGGTGATAACTAGCTGCCTTCTTTAGTATTCCACTGCCAGATTAGGAACGGCTCGCGCTTTGCGGGCAGTTCATAACAAAAGAAACAAACAATCATTTCACGTGACATCATAAATATCGAAACTGTTAACTATTCAGAGAAGGATATCGAAGAATATATATCAGAAATAACTAACAATTGAAAACAAACCAAGAAATGTCAGCATTATTGATGTAGGATGACGAGAAAACCCATTTATTCATCAACATCAATAAGTTTCCTCCACAAACCGTAGAAAACATTATACGCACACACCTAGACAAAGAGTAAAATCAACTAAGAAAATTAAATATATTCCACGAATTAAAAAATCATGAAACCATATACTGCTGTATATCATATATTCCTGACATCAGCAAACAAATAACCAATCTTTGAAAAAAAACTGGTAACAAAATATGACATTCCAGTTAACACCAAATTTATTCAAAAGCCAGGCACAAAACTAAGGTCTATACATCTTGTAAAAACTACACTGTCAAATACCACACCAACATTATTTATAAAATGCATTGGTACTTCGGTGTTTTCTATGGTTATGTTGTGTTTATTTAATTTGCAGTGTTCGAAAATGCCTTATACAACAACTCAAGCCCAAAATAAACCAATACAAAGGAACACCTTTATACCAGTATCAATGTATAATCAAACAACTAAGCGCGCCCTCTACATTTCTACACTCAATTACACAACCCCCTTCAAACATGTGGTCATCTACCGGTCAGCTATCTCTTTCTTTCTTTGTGAACCTGACGACGACCGAAGAAGGTCGAAACGTTGTTCGCTCCTCTACATAAAAATTTTCTCAACCCAAACCAGCCGTTTTTACATATATATTCAGTCATCTGATGAAAATGCCTTTGAATGTCTACGTCTCGTCTCAAAGCGTTTAAGTATTTGCTACATCAAAGAGAAATCATAAGAAAATCAACAGTGTTAGAAAACAGACAAAATGAAGTAAGCGCAGTGAAGGTCAGTGTGAGGTCTCAGTGTCGATACCCTAAATGACACGTACGGCGAGAAATGAGATCCCATATGGTCAGTCTGAGAGCTTGCCTAATACAGTGGCATCAGTATGACCTCAGATGGTAAAAAAAGTCATTGTTATCCATTTGGGTTACAGATGCTTCATTGGTAATAGGATGTTCTCTGATGGTTAAAAAATTTCCCTGTTGTCCAGCTTAGTCGCTGATGATTTCACATTC
Source organism: Carcinoscorpius rotundicauda (assembly GCA_011833715.1). Lineage (NCBI taxonomy): Eukaryota > Metazoa > Arthropoda > Merostomata > Xiphosura > Limulidae > Carcinoscorpius > Carcinoscorpius rotundicauda. The sequence continues at coordinate 167,315,269 of CM022392.1, read as the reverse complement.
TATCTTGATTTACATAATGTCAAAGTCACGGGTGTACAGCACTACAAAGTACCATATAGTTTAACATGACAGGTTCAGAAATGGTTCTTTGAGGGAAGGAAGGAAGGGGGAGCCATCTACTGATCTGTGAACATGCATTCTCTCTCTCTCTGGGTGCATAAATTTGTATACCCAGGAGGGTCAGGTGCTCTAGACCTCTTCCTCCTTTTACATTGTTTGAGTGGACTTACTGATATATTTATAGTAAATACAGAGGGCCAGAGTGATAAGCATAACTTAGGTCCTTTTCAGGGCAATGTTTATGTATATTGTTCTCTCAGTTTTTTTTTATAAGTCTAGAATGTAGGGGGCTTGTTTCATTTTAGCATTTTTTTTACTTAATTTTAGCTTCATGATGTAATGTACAAGTTTAATGGGGATAGGTGTTTAGGTCTCTATTCATCATATATACAATATCTGTCTATTTCGCATAACAACTCATTTTTTTGCCAATTTTTATCAAAATATTTTATTGTACTATGTATAAGTCTATCTTGTATTGTTTGTGTATTTGAGTAATTGTGCATGAACCTTGAGGATGTGGTTTTAGGTACTCTGTATGCTGTTGTAATTAATGTATTCTATAATGTTTGAAGTTTGGTTTGCAGTTGTTTTTTACTTAAGTTAATCCATGTAGGAGCTGCATAGTCTATTACTGGTCTAATGTATGTCTTGTATATTTTAATTATGTTTTCTGGTGTTGTTCCATGGTTTTTATCAGTTAGACTTCTAGCATAATTAACTCTTCTTCAAATTTTAGTTTTTATGTTATTTATAGTTTTATCCAGGTAAGCTTAGAATCATATGTTAACCCTAAAAATTGTGCAGATGAAGCAGTCTGGAGAAGCTCTCTGTTCGTGTAAAGCTGGGTTGTACTTTTTGATGTTTCGTTGATTTTGAAAATATTACCAATTGTGTCTTCGCTGTATTTATTCTAATTCTATATTTTTCACAATATTCACATAATCTATTTAGTTGTGATTGTAAGTTAGTGGCTGCTATTTCTGGTGTTGGGGCATTTTTCAAAATTGCTAAATCTTCAACGAATTGTGACGAGTATCCATGGTTTGGGTCTTAAAGTGGAATATTGCTTACATACATGATAAAGACAACAGGGCTAACCACCCCTCCTTGAGGGACACCAGTTTCTGAAGTGAAGAACTCAGAGGAAGATTCCTCTACGTTTACTCTAAATTTTGTATTTTCCAAAAAGTTAGATAACCAGTGAATAATTCCACACGGAAGTCCCATTTCATACATACGGAACCCAAGACCATCGTGCCATGCAGTGCCGAATGATTTATTGATATCGAGGAAGCATACGACAGTGCATTCTTTTTTATTATTAAAGCTATTTATTATCGTTTCAGTTAACCTAATGAAATGATCTGTTGATTGTCTATATTTTCAAAACTATTTTGTTCCTTTGGTAATTTTGATGCAATCTCCAAAAATTTGGAGAGAATTTTCCCTACACAGCTGGTCAGGCTGATCAGTTGATTACAATTTCGCTTATTAGCTGGTTTAGGCATGCGGCTCGTAATCTGAGGGTCGCGGGTTCGCATCCCCGCCGCGCCAAACATGCTCGCCATTTCAGCCGTGGGGGCGTTATAATGTGACGGTCAATCCCTCTATTCGTTGGTAAAAGAGTAGCCCAAGAGTTGGCGGTGGGTGGTGATGACTAGCTGCCTTCCCTCTAGTCTTACACTGCTAAATTAGGGATGGCTAGCGCAGATAGCCCTCGAATAGCTTTGTGCGAAATTCAAAAACAAACAAACAATTATTAGCTGGTTTTCCTTCTTTGAAGAACAGTGATATATTAGCTTGCTTCCAAGAAACTGGGATGTATCCAGAGTATAAAGATAAATTAAAGATAGCTAATAGGTGGTCAAATAAATTTGGAGTGCCTTTTTTGAGAAGAATTGTTTGTTTGCCATCATTTCCTGGTGGTTTGTTTTTTGAATATTTGATTGCTTGTTTGAGTTCAGTAAGTGTGATTTTCCTGGTGAGCAATAGATTATTATAGTTATATGTGTTATTAGTGTTACTGTTAATGTGGTTTGTGTAATTCTATGTCATTCGTTACATAACTGTTAACTTTGTTGTAGCAATAGTTGTTCATGACTAGGTCATTATGTGTTGTAAATGTGTTTTGTAGTTGATGTCTGAAGGCTTCTGATTTTTCTTTGTTGGTTTCCGCTAAGGTGTTGTTATGTTTCAATGTTGGGTATTTTTTTGTAGTGGGTTCATTTATGAGTCTTTTTAAGTGTAACCAGAACTTAGTAGAGTCGGTTTGTTCATTTAGTTCGGACCACAAGTTGTCCCATTTTTCTTGTTTTAGTTGTTTAATTTCTGCTCTAATTTTGTTTCTAATGTTGTGAATTTGTGTTTTTATTTCTTTTTCTCTTGTTGCCATGAACTGTCTTCTTAATGGTCTTCATTGTTTTATCATTGTTAATAGTTGTTTGGTTGGTTTCCGTGCCTTGTTTGTTGTTGCTTTGGTACAGTGTCCGTAGCTGCTTTCAGAAGGCACTCCATGATTATTTGATTGTAACAATTAATTTCTGATCCGTTATTCACTGTATGTTTAATTTTATCTGGTAGTATGTTTTAATACTTTTTTTAAATTCCTGCCAATTTTTTGTAATCAAATTTGTCTTGTCTGTAGATTTTATCTTTATGGGGGGTGAGATAGAAAACATATATTTGTCGATGATTTGGTTTGCTTGTTTAGAATTTGGTGCAAAGCAACACGAAGGTTATTTGCGCTAGCCGTCACTAATTTATCAGCATAAGACTAGGAGGAAGGCAGCTTGTCATCACTACCCACCGCCAACTCTTAGGCTACTCTTTTACCAACGAATAGTGGGATTACCGTCACTTTATAACGTCCCTAGGCTGAAAGGGCGATCATGTTTGGTGTGACGGGGATTTGAACCCGCGACTCTTTCATTACAAGTGTGTGTCTTAACCATTTGACCATGCCAGGGCCATAGTCGATGATCGCTTTAATTTCTTTTTTTTTTTTTTTATTTTGCCCAAAGCTACCCGTACTTAATTTAGCAGTGTAAGACTAGAGAAAAGGTACCTAGTTATCACCAACCACCGCTAACTCTTGGGCTACTCTTTTACAAACAAACAGTGGAATTTACCGTCACTTATAACGCTTTCACTGAAAGGATGAGCGTGTTTGGTATAACAGAGATTCGATTGCATGACATTAAGATTGTTAGTCGAGCGCCCTAACCTCCAGACCATACTGGGGTTGCTCGCCTTAACAAAAATGGCTGTTATATAAACGGATTATCCGGCATTATTCTGAGACATAAACCTCATAATAGTCATGTGGAGTCAGCTGCATGACCGTTTATCACACAACATCAGTTGAAAAATGTAGTATTAAAGAATTATGTGTGTGTGTGTGGGTGGTATACTGCCAAGAAAGGGTTGTATAGCGATATTACAGAGCTGTGTTAGCCACTGTAAACTCTTGGGCTACTCTTTTTACAAACGACTAAGATCACAATAAAGTTCACACTGTTTCAGGTTGTTATTCACTCCATACAAGATGTTTCTCAATAATTTGTTGACTTCAAAATGTTTTGCTTCCAGTATCAATAATCTTATATTGATTTTATATGTTTTTTTGTTTTGAAAAGTTCTTTAAGTTGACAGATGTTTAATTAAAATCAAGAAACAGTTTTAAATGGTGCCGTTTCATTTTAAATTGTGTCGGGCGTAGCTTAGCGGTTAGCATGCCGGGCTGTGGTAGAAAGATTCAAGGTTCGAGACATTTTTTGGCTCTTTATAAGCGTGATAGTCAATCCTTCATTTGTCACATCCTGGACAAACTCCCTTCTGTGGTGGCAGATATTGCTGATTGTTTGTGTTCTAAAAAGTAGAGACGGTTGTATTTGAACATTAGTCATAGGTAGGCGTCTTTGATCGGACGGTTTAGCCTACGAAAAATAAAATACCATTTTAAACTTTAAGACTATCTCATTAGTTAAAGCTGCAAAAGTTTACCTTTATTTAGCGTTTCTTGCTTCAACGTAATAAATGAAATTTCCACACAAAATTCAGTTTCCCCCGCTGGTACAGCAGTAAATCTATGGATTTACAACACTAGAATTATGAGTATGGTTCCCCCCGCTGGACTCAGCAGATAGCCCGATGTGGCTTTGCTATAAGAAAACATAAATTTCAAGGTATTAAGTACATTTCGTAGATGTAACGTTTCGGCTCTAACCATAACACGTGATTACTTACGACAGTCAAAATATAATGAACGAGTTTCAAACACCATGTGTGCTCTGATTAAGTTGATACCTCTTAAAAAAACATTTTATAGCTTTTCTTTCTGTGGGCTTTTGTCGTTTCGGTTTTTATCTATTTACACTTTTGTTACTATAATCCCTTGAAGGCTTGTCTGTTTTAACCCAAAGCAATACAGTAAATTACATGCATTTCGTCCATTTCGGGGATCTAACTGCGGATGCTAACGTTGTTGGGCCACAAACGTACCGCGTAATGGGAAGAATTTTCATGGAAAAGAAATCTTTATGATTTTATACAGATGTCACTTTTTGTGTTTTAGTACAAGTTAACTAAGTATGAATAAATTACATGTTCACTCCTGCGACTTATACTAGGACCCGACGGCTAACAAACTAAAAATAGGCGGATGCGCCGAGCGACTTGAATTTGGTGAACTCTTGCACGAGCGTGTGACAAGAATATCAAAAACGCCAGTGAGAGCATTGCTAGTGTTAATTTGTTTGTACTCTCGACGAATGCCGAAAAACACGTGGGCATGTGGACTAGGGTAGGTAAAACCGCCTTTACCACCCCTGTTTTTGCGTCTCATTCGTTCGTCAATGTCTAAGGCGGTGACTCTCTGGACGTCGGTAGGTTTAAACTGGGCCGTTAAGTCGCAGCTTGCTCTGTTGTTGAAGTGCACCGACACGTTAGAAAGCCCGAGCGACCCACTACAAGAGTGCCGCGTCTGTTACCGGGACTCTCCATGCAGCTCGAGAGATGACTAAGAGATGTGTACTTCCGGCCCAAGCTCTGTTGTTACTGTACTGTGGGGCTGTGCTCGTGAAAACCCATTCGTTGTCTGATGAACTCCCGGTTCATGAACTGCGGAACGAAGACTATATTGACGGCAACCAGATCGAGGAGGAAATAGAACGTATCAAGCAGCACATTCTCTCCGAGCTGGGAATGGAACGCGCACCGGATTCCTCGCAAGTGAACGTCAGCGACAGTGAACTGAATAGGGTATTAGAGATTTATCATCGGAACATAAGAAACTCAAATGTTCAGGAAGAATTAGAAGGAGAAGACAAAGACGAGATTGTTCACAAGTCGTACACTTTCAGGGACGAAGGTAAGAACGAATGCATTGTTTCATTAGTGGCACGTGCATGTTGCTGTTGCTGCACGTGCACTGCACCGTTCAAATATCACACTGTATCGTTGGTCATAACCGTCGTTGGTTGTTTTACGCGTTTTAATGCTAAACACGGCATTGGCACTGTATTTAAATATATTTTGCCTTGTTTTCATTATAAATACGCATTCTTCATTCCCCCTGGTGAAACAGAGGTAAGTCCACGAACTTGCAACGCGATAAGAGTTCGATTTCTTGTGGTGGGCATAGCAGAGAACCCAAAGTGGCTTTACTCTCAAAACAAAATTCTTCAATATCTAATAAGCTCAACTGAATTGTGTTCAAAGAGGGCTACAAACTTCAGAGAATTTGTTTTATATTTTTTTATGTCATACGACGTTTCGACTTACGCATTTTTGAAGGGTATTTGAATGTCACAAATTACAAGAAGTTAAGTCGAAACATACGGTGGAATAAATGAAACATTTATCCGAAGTTGTTTGTCGTCTTTCTAGAATGTTGCTTACATCCTATAGTCGGGCCCCCCAGTGGCTCAGCGGTATGTCTGCGGACTTACACGCTAAAATCCGGGTTTCGATACCCGTGGTGGGCAGAGCACAGATAGCCCATTGTGTAGCTTTGTGCTTAATTCAAAACAACAACAACATCCTATAGTCGGTGAAAGACTTTTAAAAGCTAACGAGAAACAACTGGATTATACTTACTGTCGAAATGTGTGTGAGCCGCAGTTTATTTTGTTTTACTTATGATTAACTAGGTAACTGAATGAAATATAGTATGTTGGTGTACTCTATCAGAACCCATTACAATAAATACGAGGCTAGAGGGAGAAAGTATATAATTCGACTCCTGTGTCGAGCGGTTCGCCGTTTCGGGTTTTGTGTATGAGATATTTTTTGAAGTATCAAATCTTAAATCTAAGGCGTTTTGTAGAATGTTGCCAAAAGCGTTTGGAATATAGTACGTATTACGACTTCAAATAACCTACATGGCCAGGTGGTTAAGGCACTCGACTCGTAATCGGAGGGTCGCGGGTTCGAATCCCCGTCACACCAAACACGATCGTCCTTTCAGCCGTAGGGGTGTTATACTGTGATAGCCAGTCCCACTATTCGTTGGTAAAAGAGTAGCTCAAGAGTTGGCGGTGGGTAGTGATAACTAGCTGCCTTCCCTCTAGTCTTACACTGCAAAATTAGAGACGGCTTGTGCAGATAGCTCTCGTGTAGCTTTGCACGAAATTCAAACCAAATAACCTGAAACTGATTTAAATTTAAAAGTTAAATAAATGTAGAGATGTGTCCAATTTATATCTGCCAACAAGGTTGATACGCACTTTTTTCTTAACACGAGTATATTTTAATATTCAAACAATAATACATATTTATAAAAACGGTTATTACAAATAATGATTCGTGTACAAGAGTTTCACAAACTTAAAAATAATATTAAGTCTACTTTCTGGATTGAAACTTCCTTGATATCTTATTGAGGGTTCATGAAAAATGAATTAATTCTAAATTAACGTGGATACAATTCCCTTAACAAGGAGCTGGCTAGTTTGGTATTTTTCGCTGGTCTCACACCGTTCACAAGCTGACTTTTCACCGCTGAAATTATGTACTTTATCGTAAAAATATAAATGCTCGATGTGAATTCAATAAAGCTGAATATTTTGTAATATTTGAAATTTCTAAACGATCCCGTAGTTTCTTGATGACGAGAAGCCCTCGTGAAATAAAAGTGTAGCTGAGAAAGGCTAATATGGGTATTAATACTTGTATTGACAAAGAGGAACAACGTTTCCTTCATCGTAACCTGAAGATGACCTGAGATGGTCGAAACTTTGTTTTCTCCTTGTTAATAAAAGTGTTAATACCCATATCAGTCGTTCTGAGATCTCGTAGTTTATCGATAAATAAGCGTTAATTACAGTTTTAGCTTCCGAGTTTTATAGTGCACCAACTGTAGCAAACCAACAATAAATAACTATCTCTTGGCGAGTCTGTTTATAAACTTTAGGCTAGGTTTTCGAAAGTTCAGTTGGCTATAATACTGGCAATCATTAGTATTTTACATATATACATAGTACATTGTTGATTCTTACGCTCGAGAAGCTTCTACAAATTTAGAGAATGGGCGGGAATTTCGCAATACACATTTAACAGTGCAAGTTACAGACATTTCTAAATATATATATTTAACTGAAGCAAAATAAATATATAAAAATAAATTCGTCACAATACTAATTATTAAACTGTGAAACTAAGGTATTTATATATAAAATGCGTCAAAAACAGCAAGAGAAACGTTTTCGATATTAAATAAACAACAATATTAGTAAAGCTATATTTAATTAAAATAATGTAAAACATTTTTCTAGGAAATTTTTAACATTTTATATTAAAACCTATTATGGTAATAGTAAACTTCAGAAAATATGCTGAGAGTTTATTGTTTCTTTATTAACTGGAATTTTAAGATCTAAATAGATGATATTGAATTAAACGTATACGTTTTTTAAGCTATATTCCTCATTAGAATTTGATGGACTGAAGAAACTTATTTGAATTTATTTGGTTGGTTTGTTTAAGTTAATCACAATGATACACTATAGGTTATCTGGGTCCGCAGACTTACTGCTGTGTTACTGGGATGCACCTGCAGTTAAAGGGGATTTATTCTTTAAAAACAAAAAGAGCGGTTATTAGGAGACGTTGAAATTCATTGCATTTAAAAATGGGAGGAAAGTAGGGTTAAATTTAGTGTTAAAGAGTTCAAGGATATTGAATATCGAAGGACCTATGTCTGCTTCTAATTAAGATATTACACCACTAGTTTATCCACACATAGTATATATATAGTGTTCAATCACATAATCCAGTTAAACTTTAAAACCTATCGATATATTTCGTGTTTCACGTGTTCGTGTAAACACTGTTTTCTGAACTGGCATATTAAATCCATATCTTCGAACTTTGATTGTTATGACGCTGAATGTTGCAAAGTTCATCAGGAACCTTAGGTATAAAGCTTGAGGCGATGTGCTACAGGAAAGGCAGTTAATCATTACTACTCACCATCAACTTCTGGGCTACCCTTTAACCAACGAGCTGTGTTAGCATCCCGAGGTACACTCGGATTACAAGTCGGGTGCCTTAACCACCTGGCCATGCCGAGCCCGTTGTCGATGATCGCTTTGATTTGTTTGTTTGTTTTAATTTCGCGCAAAATTAGCCATCCTTAATTTAGCAGTGTAAGACCAGGGAGGAGGTAGCTAGTCATCACCACTCACCGTCAGCTCCTGGGCTACTCTTTTACAAACGAACACTGGGATTGACCGTCACTTTATAACGCCTTCACTGAAAGGGTGAGCGTGTTTGGTATAACAGAGATTCGATTGCATGACATTAAGATTGCTAGTCGAGCGCCCTAACCTCCAAACCATGCTTGGGTTGCTCGCCTTAATAAAAATGACTGTGATACAAATGGATTATGCAGCATTATTCTGAGATTTAAACCTTTTTATAGTCATGTGGAGTCAGCTGCATGACCGTTTATCACACAACATCAGTTGAAAAATGTAGTAATAAAGAATTATGTGTGTGTGTGTGGGGGGGTATATTCCCAAGAAGGGATTGTATAGCGATATTACAGAGCTGTGTTAGCCACCCGAGGTAGACACAATGAGGTTGATGTATTCGAACTTTCGCTGCATGTGCTAGCCGTTCCTTACTTTAAGAGTATCGATTAATGAGAAGCCAAGCTGGTCTATGGATATACAACGCTAAGATCATGAGTTCGATTCCCCTCGGTGGACTCAGCAGATATCCCTCAAATAACAGTTTAGTTAAGTAAGATCAAGTTAAATTACGTGTTGATAATATAAATCCTGCGATCTACTGTTATTACCTCCCGGGGGTGGCCCGGCATGACCAGGCGAGTTAAGGCGTTCGACTCGTATTCCTAGGGTCGCGGGTTTGAATTTCAGGCCCATCAAACATGCTCACCCTTTCAGCCGTGGGATATTATTACGTTGCGATCAATCCCACTATTCGTTGGTAAAAGAATAGCCTAAGAGTTGGCGGTTGGTGATGATGACTAGCTGCCTTCCTTTTAGTCTTACATTGTTAATTTGGGACGGCTAGCGCAGATAGCTCTCGTGTAGCTTTGCGTGAAATTCAAAAACAAACCAAACCTTCTTGGAAAAAGTACATCCATTTCTGCACACTTGTTCCAATTACGCCGGCACTTATCACCGGATCCTATGTGATATCGTAACTTTGAATAATATAAACCTTACTTTAAAGTACCAGTCACAATCACAGATACGGCTTCTCCAGCCTTAGTGGCACAGATCACTAAAATAGAGCATTGTGTGGCTTCGCGCTTAGTTATAAACATAAATAAAGAACCAGCCAAACGCCAAAAAAGAAATTTTGTATTATTAAAAATGGCGTGTTTTTTAACAAGTACATCATTATCAAATAAAACCAGATATATTTAAAAAGATTGTAACGTTTTTTTTCCACGCTGTCTCGAACCTAGTAAGTGTGAGAACTTCAATAGACTGCAACTGCCTGTTTAAAGAAAAGAAGGCTTCATTTCGGCTAGTATTCAACAGGCAGCTATAGTCCATTAAAGTTCTCACACAAACTATGTCTACTTTGCCTGAAATTCCACTGACACAATATTTCGAATCTAGAAAATGCTCATGTGATATCAATAAATCGCTAATGTTTCTTTTCTGTTGTCGATTTCAGCACCCTCTGGGGACTCGAAACGTGCAAAAGGCACATAATACGGGGTTTTGTATGTTTTAAAATTCCTTTACACACTACATGATTGCCTATATACTGTTTGTTTCCCCGGCAAACTTGGACCCAAGTATTTCGGTAGCTTGGAATTTCTTGGTTCATGACATTATACTGTAGTCATCGAGATAACCATCAGTTCCTGGACTACATATGATATAATCTATGGGCCGCGGGTTTGGACTAACTTTGTTAACTTCCATTTCTTGGTTTATATATAATCTAATGTGTGGGTGCGGCTTTTGATTACTGTTATCGAACATGATTGCACTTTCAGCTATGGGAGCGTTATAAGTGAATGCCAATCTCTCTCTTGCGTTAACATAAACAGTAGACCAACCGTTGAAGGTGGGTGGTGATGACTAGCTGCCTTCCCTCTGGTTTATCCAATGGAAGGTAAGCTCTGGTAGCCCTCGAGCAGCTTCGCACGAAACTCAAGAAACCAACAAATTACATATTGGGTTGAGGAATAATTCGTGAGCGTTTTTTTCAAGTTAAAAAAATATATTCCTAAATGAAACGCTTTCGCAAAATATTTCATGTCACTTGGTAGATAATTTTTGCTCTAATAGATGGTGTGTTTGATTTTCATATTTCTTTAATTTTTGCTTTCATTTTCAGCCCATTAAATGGAATTTCAAGTGGACAAAATCGAGCATTTTCGACACCATCTGCTTTTCGCATTTACTCCAGATGTTAACGCCGCCGAGGCTGCTCGTGAGATCTGTTCTGTGTGTGGCAAAGGAGCAATGCCTGAAAGTACCGCCCGCCGTTGGTTTTCGCGCTTAAAAATGGGAATTTTGATCTGAAGGACGGGTCACACACTGGTCGACCAACTGTGTGGCACCCAAGCGCCGAGTTTCTGAGTCTTGCCCATTGAATGAAGGTGGTTCACCACAGTTTTTTTTATCACAATCCATCTGATCCGCTAATTCTCTAATCGTTTGACGTGGATTTTCGTGAAGAAGCTGGTTCAATCGCTTTTCATCAAACACAGTTGGTCGACCAGTGTGTGACCCGTCCTTCAGATCAAAATTCCCATTTTTTAAGCGCGAAAACCAACGGCGGGCGGTACTTTCAGGCATTGCTCCTTTTCCCCACACAGAACAGATCTCACGAGCAGCCTCGGCGTCGTTAACACCTCGAGTAAATGCGAAAAGCAGATGGTGTCGAAAATGCTCGATTTTGTCCACTTGACATTCCATTTAATGAGCTGAAAATGAAAACAAAAATTAAAGAAATATGAAAATCAAACACATCGTCTATTAAAGCAAAAAATTATCTACAAATGACATGAAATATTTTGCGAAGGCGTTTCGTTTATGAATATATTTTTTAACTTGATAAAACGCTCACGAATTATTCCTCAACCCAATATATAATACGCATCCCTCTTTAAAAATGAAGAAACTGACAAAAGCCCTTTTGTTACTCAAAATCCAACATGTACTTACAAAGACTTGCGTCCGCAGAAAATTGAACCGATACAATTCTTAGTTATTTCCTTAGCATTAAGATGACCACAATTACCAACTGGTTTTTACACCGGACACTGCTAGTGAGCTCCACAATACTTTTATATTTGTGTCCTGTTTATTTTACACAGAATAAAATAAACAAAACATTTGTCTGAAATCACTAATTTTTTATTTGTTGAAAACTACAAAAGAGCAAACGCCAGCGCCACTTAGTGAGAAGAACTGTAAAATTGTTAATACTTTTTTTGTTTTGTAATCGGGTCGTGAGGTCTCTTGTAACCGTGACCGCCATGGTAATTCGAGGTTTAAATATACGATTGGAAAGCGTAGACATTATTTGCGTTTTCTAATCTGATAGAGACTCCTACCTTTTTTGTTCTTAGATAGATCCGGTTACTTGAGATAAATCTGATGTTCGTGACGACATTTCTCCAAAACAGAAAGGTATAGTGCAACTTGCCACACTATCAAGATACATTAAAGGAGGGGTGACGTACCAGGCCCAGACACACGTTCTACAGATGATAGTAAACACCGGGGAAACACCTCGCTGCTTTCCCTCCACGCCATGTCTTCCTGTGCATTGAAATTCTGATCATTAAGTAAACGTTTTTTTTCGGTGACTTTTTATCCTTGTTGGAAATCACTGCTTTAAGAGAGAAACCACCAACTGCATATTAATATTAGGAATAAACGACTTTATCAGAATTTAAATTTCTTTAATTGGACACCTGACATTTCGTTTCACACTTTGTTTGAAGGGCGTTCCACTATTTAATTCTGCTATTAAAATGTCTTTTATTTCACCAAGGTGCATTACAAAAATTATATTGTTACTAAAATACACGACACGGTCAAAAGTATGTGGAGACCCGACCATCACACCCATATGCGCTTGTGGAACATCTCATTCCAAAACCACGGGCATTAATAAAGAGTTGGCCCCCCTTTGCTGCTATAACAACCTTCACTCTTTTGGGAAGGCTTTTCACTAGATTTTGGAACAAGGCTGCGGGGATCTGTTTTCATTCAACCATAAGAGCATCAGTGAGGTCAGGCACTGATGTCGGGCGAGAAGGCCTGGCTTGCAGTCAGCGTTCCAGTTTATTCCAAAGATGTTCGATGGGGTTGAGGTAAGGGATCTGTGCAGGCCAGTCAACTTCTTCCACAACAACCTTAGCAAATCATGTCTTTTTGGACTTCGCTTTGTGCACTGGGGCATTGTCATGCTGAAACAAAAAAACAAACCTTTCACAAAGTATCGCCACTAAAGATGGAAGCGTGCAATTCTCTAGAATGTAATTGTGTGCTGTAGCATTAAAATTTCCATCCACTGTAACTAAAGAACCCAGCATGAGAAACAGCCCCAAACTATTATTCCTCCTCCACAAAACTTTACAGTTGGCACTATTCATTCAAGTAGGTAGCGTTCTACTGGCATCCGCCAAACCCAGATTTGACCGTCAGACTGTCAGATAGTAAAACGTGATTCATCACTCCAGAGAACACGTTTCTACTGCTCCAGAGTCCAATGGCAGTGTGCTTTACACCATTTCAGCTGACGCTTGCTATTGCACATGGTGATCTTAGGCTTGTTTGCTGGTGCTTGGCCATATAAACCCATTTCATGGAACTCTCGACGAATATTTCTTGTGCTTACGTTGCTTCAGAGGTAGTTTGAAACTTGGTAGTAAGTGTAACAACTGTGAACAGACGATTTTTACGATCTACGCGTTTCAGCTCTCGAGGGTCCCGTTTTGTGAGCTTGTGTGGCCTACCGCTTCGTGGGTGAGTTGTTGCTCCTCGAAATTTCCACGTCACAACAACAACACATACAGTTGACAGGGGCAGCTCTAGCAGGGCAGAAATTTGACGAACTGACTTGTTGGAAAGGTGACATCCAATGATAATGCCACGTTGAAAGTCGCTGAGCTCTTCAGTACGACTGTCAATGTTTGTCTATGGAGAATACACGGCTGTATGGTTGATTTTGTGCACCTGTTAGCATTGGGTGTGGTTGAAATAGCTGAACCCACTAATTAGAAGGAGTGTCCACATACTTTGGCCGTGTAATGTAAAATAACATAAACTGGTAGATAGGCTTAAACCATCTAATGACAATATTTGTGTTTATACTATAATCAGTTAAATAATACTCCTAAGGTACAATGCTTCGTATAGTATGTATTAACTCGTACTTCTGCGGTACACCGCCCGATATAATGGGTACTAACCATACTCCTGATGTGAAGTATATGACAGTCGTAAAGTGCCTTACAAAAGAGTCTCCCTCGTGCTGGTAATTAATCTGTTTGTTTTATCTGAAATGCATGACTCAAATGACCAAAAACAGTTATTATATTAATCCCAGACCAGACGAATGACAAAAGGTGCACTGTTACTCACTCTAGTGATATGACACAAAATATTTTGAAAATACACGTAACAAAAGTCTTCACGCGGAACACAATTGCTCACCAGTATCACAGCAATATGTCTACGGAATTGCAACATTAGAAACCAGATCCGATATTGGTGGTTGGCAGAGCACAGTTAGCACGTTGTGAAGCTTTGTGCTTAGTTTCAAAACAAATAAACGTAACATGATAATGTAGTTAACATTCTGTTAAGGCACCTTTGGTAGCAATGACAATTGAAAGTTTTGGATAACCCCTCCACAAGCTTTACACAGTGTGCTGGAGATATTTTTGTCCACTTCTGCTGTAGGTATGCTTCGGTTGTTGTAAGTTTGAAGGATGTCTTCGATGCTCAGCAATGCTTCAAGTATTTTCACAGATTGTTCAGTAGATTTAGGTTCAAGCTGGCTTGGCCAGACAAGGAGTTTAATTTTGTTTCTCTGACATCACTTTTGGGTTGCTTTTGATCTGTGTTTCGGATCATTGCCATGTTCAAATGTAAACTTTTGATCTGTGTTCCGGATCATTGCCATGTTCAAATGTAAACTTTTGATCTGCGTTCCGGATCATTGCCATGTTCAAATGTAAACTTTTGACCAATATTTAGTTTATCATCTGATTTCTTCAGATTTACCTCCTCAAAACATTATGAACTCCCCACCAGCACCATGCTTGATAGTTGGGACTGTATTTTCCGGGTCATAGCACCACGCTTGATAGTTGGGATTGTATTTTCCGGGTCATAGCACCACGCTTGATAGTTGGGACTGTATTTTCCGGGTCATAGCACCACGCTTGACAGTTGGGACTGTATTTTCCGGGTCATAGCACCACGCTTGACAGTTGGGACTGTATTTTCCGGGTCATAAGTAGTGTTGGGTTTTCCCCATACATACCGCTTGTCATTTAACACACAAAGATCTATTTTCGTCTCATAAAACTTTCTGTCAAGTTTTTGTATGGTTATTGAAATGTTTATGGATATAGTTTATTCACTTTTTAAGGTCCCCCGCTGGTGCAGCAGTAAATCTACGGATTTACAACGTTAAAATGAGGGGTTAGATTCCCTTTGGTAGCTCAGTAGATAGCCTGATATGATTTGCTATAAGATGACACAAATGCTTCCTAAGATGGATCCTTTATCGTTATGAGTTTCATTCTTTCCATATTACCATACAAGTCTTTGTTATGTAAAGTTGTGAAGATGTATACAGTAACTCCAGTCGCTGCCATCCAAGTCTGACGATTTTTCTGCTTGTTCGAGTACATACTTTCTTAGAGCGAGCTAATCTTAGCAATGTTGAAGTGGTTTGACACTTTCTTGGGGCGACCTAAACTTAGCAATGTTGATGTGGTGTGACACTTTCTTAGAGCGAGCTAATCTTAGCAATGTTGAAGTGTTTTGACACTTTCTTAGGGCGACCTAAACTTAGCAATGTTGAGGTGGTGTGACACTTTCTTAGGGCGACCTAAACTTAGCAATGTTGAGGTGGTGTGACACTTTCTTAGGGCGACCTAAACTTAGCAATGTTGAGGTGGTGTGACACTTTCTTAGGGCGACCTAAACTTAGCAATGTTGAAGTGGTGTGACACTTTCTTAGAGCGAGCTAATCTTAGCAATGTTGAAGTGTTTTGACACTTTCTTAGGGCGACCTAAACTTAGCAATGTTGAGGTGGTGTGACACTTTCTTAGGGCGACCTAAACTTAGCAAGGTTGAAGTGGTTTGACACTTTCTTAGGGCGACCTAACCTTGGGAATGTTGAGGTGGTGTGACACTTTCTCAGGGCGACCTGATCTAAGCAAGGTTGAGGTGATGTGACACACTTTCCTTTTCTTCACAAAATATTACACAGTACTTAATAGCAAATTGAGAACCTATGAAATAGATTTATGACCTTCCCTGGAAGTAAGTTTCAAAACAGTCTTTAGTTAAGAATTCTTATTTCGAGATTCTCAATGTGCAACAGTAAACCAAACTTAAAATACCCTGTTTAAATCAACACTGGTAGTTTTATATAACTTAAAATACCCTGTTTAAATCAACACTGCTAGTTTTATATAACTTAAAATATTGTTTTTTACAAGGCTTTATGATATACTGGTGGAGTTATACAGAGTCACTTGTACTAGCTTCGCAGGTGAGTGAGGTAAAGCTAAATGAACGATGAACTGAGGGGTGAAACTTCCGGAACAGAGGTGTTTTTGTTGTTTTTTTCCTATATCACTGGTGTGAGTAACAATGTATCTTTGTTATCTTTATAAACTGCTCTGAAATTTATATAATAAAACACTTTTGGTGATTTGAGTTATTAATTCCTACCACATAACATATTAAATTGTACTCCTGAGGTACCGTACCTAATATAGTAGGTACAAATGTACCTCAGGAGTATTGTTTAATACCTACTATATCGGATACTGTACCTCAGAGGTATGGTTTAATACCTACTATATCGGGTACTGTACCTCAGGAGTATGTTGGTGTTCTCTAATGCACATATCACACTTCTCTAGGTAAGACTAATATATAGAATGTAGTGAGTTTCAAACTTGTAATACTGGTAACAAATTAATAAATACTGAATAAGTCGATACTTGATAGAAACGTGATAACTTGATCATCTTTTGTTTTGATGAAACAATACATGATAAACTTTTTAAATATATCTGGTTTTACTGAAACGTAACATAAGGCTTATTGTATACCTTAACAACTGAGTATATAGAATACTGAGTACACTGCACTTAAACTATTTTGGAAAACGAAAATTATCGAGTCACGTTATAACTACAGTCGATATAAAGCCAAAATGGAACAGGGTGTATCAGAACTACATTGTGACATTATCTGACATTTCATACGAATTTTTATATCGCTGAAAATTGATTGGTTTAGGGAAAATTATGCAATTTCAAACGTAATCCGCAGATTATGAGCCGGTTGCCTTATCCACCTGGCCATGCCGGGCTTATCTCCAATGGGAAAGCAGTTAGTCTACGAACTTGCAATGCTAACATTCGATGTTCGATTCCCCGAAAATGCTTTGTTTCAAGAGAAAATAAAACCAAATTTATGAATATAGCAAAGCTACTATGGAAGTACATTTAATATACGCGCCAAGTCCTCTGGCGGAGGGGCTATTAATTAAACATTTCGCTCCCTAATGGCTTTTAATTGGCCTGGCATGGCCAAGCGCGTAAGGCGTGCGACTCGTAATCCGAGGGTCGCGAGTTCGCGCCCGCGTCGCGCTAAACATGCTCGCCCTCCCAGCCGTGAGGGCGTATAATGTGACGGTCAATCCCACTATTCGTTGGTAAAATAGTATCCCAAGAGTTGGCGGTGGGTGGTGATGACTAGCTGCCTTCCCTCTAGTCTTACACTACTAAATTAGGGACGGCTAGCACAGATAGCCCTCGAGTAGCTTTGTGCGAAATTCCAAAACAAAGGCTTTTAATTAAAATTAAAAAAAAGCTTTGAATTGGTTAATAAACACTTTTTTTTAATTCTAACCTAACTTTTAAATTACAATTACAAAAAAAGGTCCTGCATAACCAAGTGGTTGAGGTCCTCGCTCGAATCCCCGTCACACTAAACATGCTCGTCCTTTCAGCCGTGGGGGCGTCGTTTGTGATGGTCAATCCCACTATTCGTTCGTAGCCCAAGAGTTGGCGGTGGACGATGATGACTAGCTAGCTGCCTTCTCTCTAGTGTTACACTACTAAATTAGGGACGGCTAGCGCAGATAGCCCTTGAGTTGCTTTGCGCGAAATTCAAAACAAACAAACAATCGTTGAAAAACAAACAGAATTGCAAAAATAAAAAAGTACTTACTGTGAAGGAAGACTTTTCAATTTTGGAAAATAATAAACTTCACGTTTGAAAGGTTTAGTCTGGATTTCTATGGTTATCAAAGTTTAATAAATTATATTTTTGTTCAACAAATTAAGGACGTTTTATTTCATTTCTTCACGTTGATAGTGTAATATTATCATTGTTACTTTTATATTTAAATCTTTTTATTTATTCAACAAGTTAAAAAATTTTTCTGGTTGATTGTGGCCAGGCGGCTAAGGGTCGCGAGTTCAAGTCTCTATTCCACAAATCGCTTCTTTTGGGCAAAATTATAAACAAACTCCGAATAACGGCATTTTACCAAAAATTATTTCAATTTTTTTAACGTATGATTTTTCTCTTCCGGATTAAATATAAACGTGTATAACCTTATTGCTATGGTAACAGGGATATTTAATTTTACTTATTTTGGGATGGTTGCTAAAACTATCAAAGTTCATACAAACTCGTTAGTTTGTAATCAACATCAATACCTTCTAAGCCACTACAATACCATCTAAGAACGATATGATGACTGTGCTTTGATCATCCGTAATGTCCCCTAGTGGGATTGCGCTAAGTCTGTGGACTTACAATGCTAAAATCAAGGGCTCGATTACTCACGGCCGACGCAGCCTATAGCCTTATTTGGTTTTACTATGACAAAACACTCGTGCAAACTTTTCATTGCCTCAGTTGTTCCATTTAAAGTCCAGAATAAAGTTCCAAAATCATATTTACTCCAAAAATATTTTACGTGTTACCATTAATAAATTGGAGTCCAGAGGCATAGGCCTGTATTTTAGTTCCACCATAAGTATAATGAAACAAACAATGAGGTTGTTCAGAACAAAGTGAATAAAACATTTTTCAAAGAACAATATCTGTAGTATTATTTGATACATTTCTTAGGCAGAGTGTTCCAAGCCATTCAAAAATCTGTAGTATGTGAAATTTATGTATTGAGTTACAATAATACTATTGTAATGTTAACTTTGAATATTGATGTTCCCTAAATATTGGTTTAAATAGGTTTTGATTTTAAACTGTTACTAACAAGATAATTTATTTCATAATCTGAGCTCAGAAGGTGTTTTTTATAGCAAATTCACATCGGGCTATCTGCTGTGTCCACCGAGGGTTATCGAATCCATGATTTTAACGTTGTAACTCCGTAGATTTACTGCTGTTCCAATGGAGGACCCGAGCTTAAAATTAAATATAAAACATTTAATACAGAAAACGACAACAAAATACAATGATTTGTTTGTGGTAAAGCAAAACACACATGGGTCTATCTGTTCTGTCCAGTGTAAGGAATCAAACGTGCACGTTTTGCATCTATTTGAGTTGAGTGCTGTACTTTACAAAGGTCTTAGCTTAGGAACGTTTCGATGTTTCCTGTCAGTTGTGAGAAGGCAGTTACATTTATTATTCTATAATATAATGTGTAACACAAAATATTTATATCATAAAACTTTCATAACTGGTTTCTTCACGTAACCTTTGTTTGTGCTGATTTTCGTGACAGAGATTTTAATAGGGCCGTAAAAATGAATTAGGTCAAGGATGGTGGTTTTATATTATAATGTGTTTGTTTTTTTACGAAATATTTCAATTTAGAATAAAGGGTTCGTCGCCACAAGGACTCTGTCTGACTTTGAACAAAATAATAGGATAGTCTGTTATCATGTGAAGCATTCATAGGTTGTATTCTGCGCAGTAAAAATGAAATATATTACGACGCATGGTTAACTGAGTTAACACTGAAACAGCAATAACACGGATATTCTGACAAACCAAAGCCTCTCATGTGGTGGACTAGGCTAATAGTTAGTTCTGTACGTGCTATGCACGTTGACCTGTTGACCTAGATGGCTCGTTTGATCACTGTTTTTATGTTGTTAAACACAAACCTGCTCATGGGGCAATCTGTACTGTGTTTACCACAGGTATTGAAACCCCATTATGAGCCCCAGACTTACCGTTGAGTCACGGGAGTATCTCTTAATTTGTATTTTGTTAAGCAGAACGCTACACAATGGGTCACTTGTGCTGTGCCTACCGCGAGCATCTAAACCTGATCCTTAGGGTTATAAGCCCTTAATATTGGCACTGACCCTCTGGCTTCATTTCTGAATGGGCACGTTTTACAACACAGTTTTATATGTTTATGTAACCAGTAACTGTTCAAAATAAAATATTGTCTCGAAAAATAAGAGTTTTAGAAGGAGGCGTGAAGATAGAAATATGGGTCGCCGGATACAAAACGACCGATACTAAAGCTGGAAGGTATAGGTCTGGGAAATGGTCCCAGAAGTTGACCCAAGGACTATAGTTAGAAACACCTGGAAACCTTTGTTATAACTGCATAACTAAAACCTTGTGAGAAAAGTAAAACAAATATAAAAATATATAAACCTTGCCTTAAAGGAAGATTTGTATCACATTGAATTTTCATCAGTGTCTGTTTCCAATAACAGTCTCACACCAGCTATCGTTCAAGTTATTAAAGTAGAAGAAAAAAAAGAAACTGGAGTCCGGCATAGTCACGTGGTTCAGGCACTCGACTCGTAATGTGAAGGTCGCGGGTTGGAATCCCCATTACACTAAATATGCTCATCTTTTCAGCCGTGGGGGCGTTATAATGTAACGGTCCACCCCACTCTTCGATTTTGGTAAAATAATAGCTCAAGAGTTGGCGGTGGGTATGGATGATTAGTCTCCCACTGCGCAATTATAGACGGCTTTACGCGAAATTCAAACCAAACAAACTGGAAGGTTCTTCTTGCTTTTATTGTGTTAAAAAAACAATAAACCGGAAATTTATTGTTCTTATTTTAATACTTAGTAATAAAACGAAGCATATGTTTTTTGTTTTTTTTTAAACAGTAGAGCCACATCGGGCTATGTTCTGTGTCTGTCAACCCCGTCTTTTGTATTATAAATACGAAAACTTACCAGCGTCCCACTCGGGAGATAATGCTATAATGAACAGATAACCTATTGTTCAGATATTCGCTGAAACAAACAAAACTTTTCAGAACATGTGATCAGACAAAAACTTATATTACCTCAGACTGCCTTTAAAAAACAATAGTTTCTACCTTTCATAAAAATTGGCATGCTATAACAATGGGGCTAAATAAAATACCTGATTGACTCGGGGCCCAATGACAGAGCTAAGAGAAACGATGTCTAAAACGGATGTTTTCGATTGGAGTATAAACAGCCATTTTTATAAAAGTTAAAAACGTAACAAAGAAACAAGTAATGATAGTCCTAACAAAGTCACAAGAATTTCAAACATGCGCTTTTTGCATGTCTGAGTTTCATTAAAAAATAAATTGCAACCATTGTAAAAAAATATCCCTCTAGGACAATAGTGGCACATTTTTGTTATTTCTAGCTCAAATTATTGTTCTTGATATATATATATTTGTTTAGAATTAAATACAAAGCTACACAATGGGCTATCTGTGCTCTGTTAACCAACGGTATCAAAATTCAATTTTTAGTAGTGTGAGTCCGTAGACATGTGGCTGTGCCACTGGGGGACATATATGTATTTCGACAACGAAATATGTATATACCTATATATATATAGGTACAGAATATATGATTAATATACGTTATCGCATCTGATATCTTGGTTTATGTCATTCGAAATAATTAGAAAGAAATGACAATTTTTATGCATATTATTCAAAATAATGGGGAAGAAATGACAAGTTTTATGTGTATCATTCAAAATAATGGGGAAGAAATGACAAGTTTTATGTGTATCATTCAAAATAATGGGGAAGAAATGACAAGTTTTATGTTTATCATTCAAAATAATGGGGAAGAAATGACAAGTTTTATGTGTATCATTCAAAATAATGGGGAAGAAATGACAAGTTTTATGTTTATCATTCAAAATAATGGGGAAGAAATGACAAGTTTTATGTATATCATTCAGAATAATGGTAAAGAAATGACAAGTTTTATGTTTTTCATTCAGAATAATGGGGAAGAAATGACAAGTTTTATGTGTATCATTTAGAATAATTGGAAAGAAATGACAAGTTTTATGTGTATCATTCAAAATAATGGGGAAGAAATGACAAGTTTTATGTGTATCATTTAGAATAATTGGAAAGAAATGACAAGTTTTATGTGTATCATTCAAAATAATGGGGAAGAAATGACAAGTTTTATGTTTATCATTCAAAATAATGGGGAAGAAATGACAAGTTTTATGTATATCATTCAGAATATTGGGAAATAAATGACAAGTTTTATGTTTTTCATTCAGAATAATGGGAAATAAATGACAAGTTTTATGCATATCATTCAGAATAATTGGAAATAAATGACAAGTTTTATGTGTATCATTCAAAATAATGGGGAAGAAATGACAAGTTTTATGTGTATCATTTAGAATAATTGGAAAGAAATGACAAGTTTTATGTATATCATTCAAAATAATGGGGAAGAAATGACAAGTTTTATGTGTATCATTTAGAATAATTGGAAAGAAATGACAAGTTTTATTTTTATCATTTAAATTAATGGGGAAGAAATAACAATTTTCTATAACAAAGTACTGTGATAAAGAACTTAGCAGTGAATACAGTTCCTAGCATTATTTTTGACTTGATATATTATGAAGATTGTTTCATTAGAGTGTTTAATTCTACTTGGGTTAATGGTTTATGTTTTGTTGCCGGAAAAAAAATATGCGTTTTGCATTTTGTGACTCTAAGGGTGACTGTCATTTGTGACTGTCAAATTCCACGGTTTAGCCAGAAAAGATGAATCTAAAAGTTTGCGCTCTTGACTAGTCGCCTCCCCTCTGTTGTGTCATATCATAATTTATGACGACAGATAACCCATGTATAACTTTGATTGAAAATTCCGAATAAAACAACAAATAGGGGTGAGTTGTATCTTCAATGTGGAACACTTCTTGGTGTCTGTTTCAGATACTCAGCTCATGCGTGACAGTAAATCTGACGTTTACCAACAAGGAAAGAATGATACAGCTGTTTACACCTTCCACACTTATGAGACGATCGTTGACTCGTTCACTTATAATTCGCCTTTTCGAGTACGGTCCGATAGTTGAACGCGAGCAAAAATTCTGCGTGCGTTTAGAGCAGCCATAATCATTTGAGTCGTTTCGAATTTCGTTCTGACCAAGATGGTTAATGTATATTCGTCTCTGTGGTCGTTCTTACCATGATGTTTTATTGTCTTCCAGTATTTGTCTGTGTCGATGATTCTAGTTTTCTCCCAGTTTGTTCTGTGTCCAGTTGACATGGCGTGCTCTGTAATGGATGAATTTTGTGTTTTCATGAGTCGTGTAGTATCTTTGTGTTTTTTGATTGTTGTCGTAAGTTTTTTTCCCGTTTTTCCAATGCACGTATCGTTGCAGGAACATGGAATTCAATAGTTGACGTTTATGAGATTCTCTTTGGTAGCCCGCTGTTTGTTTTTTATCATGATGGACAACCTTAAGATATTGTAGAATTTCCACCAGACTTCTATGTTGAATTTCTTTGCTATACATTTGAGTTTTTCACTGAAATGTTGCAGGTACGGAAGGTAAGTGGTGGTGGTGTGGTGGTGGTGGTATGGTGGTGGTGACTTTCTGATTTTTCTTCTTTCTGTCGTGGTCTTCTTCAAGAAGTTGTTTATGAAGAAGGAGACGTAACCATTCTGTTTAAAGCTCTCTATGATGTTTTGGCGTTCTGTTCCGATGGATATCTTATCTGCTCTCTTGTTTTAATGAGGGCTGGAGGTGTCGGTATCTGTCCGTATGGGTGGGTTTTCTGTATACAGTTATGGTAACTTGACTTGCTTGTTTGCTGATGAGTATGTCAAAAAACAGTAGACTGTCACGCTTCTCTTCTTTCATAGTGAAGTGGATTCTTTTGTCTACGAAATTGAGATATTCAAAGAAGGCTGGTAAGTTTTCATGACCATGGGACGAAGGTGTCGGCGGTATAACGTCTGTAGAAACTTACTTTTATAGGATTAGAAGTGAGTAACCTGTGGCTGCCATTGGTTGAATATACAGAAACAGTGATAATCCAACCAATCATAAAACGCTCTCCACAAACCACCAGGATACCATAAAAGACAGACAACACCTTACACACCTACACTGACCTGAAGACGGAAGACTTTCGAAGCGTCATCCTCTACACTTGTCTCCACAAGAGGCAGTTCCCGTTTATTTTACCAAAAATCACGTGTACGTTAAATTATTAAAGAATAGATAAAATTCAAATGTACGTTAAACTTCAAACTGTAGAAACAAATCAAGTGTACGGTAAACTTCAAACTGTAGAAACAAATCAAGTGTACGTTAAACTTCCAAACCATAGAAACAAATCAAGTGTACGTTAAACTTCCAAACCATAGAAACAAATCAAGTGTACGTTAAACTTCCAAACCGTAGAAACAAATCAAGTGTACGTTAAACTTCAAACTGTAGAAACAAATCAAGTGTACGTTAAACTTTTAAACTGTAGAAACAAATCATGTGTACGTTAAACTTTTAAACTGTAGAAACAAATCAAGTGTACGTTAAACTTCCAAACCGTAGAAACAAATCAAGTGTACGTTAAACTTCAAACTGTAGAAACAAATCAAGTGTACGTTAAACTTTTAAACTGTAGAAACACATCCTGTGTACGGTTAAACTTCCAACCATAGAAACAAATCAAGTGTAAGTTATACTTCCAAACCGTAGAACAAGCAAAAATCAAGTGTATCGTTAAACTTCCAAACCGTAGAAACAAATCAAGTGTACGTTAAACTTAAACGTAGAAACAAATCAGTGTACGTTAAACTTCC
The DNA here is from genome assembly GCA_011833715.1 of Carcinoscorpius rotundicauda. Lineage (NCBI taxonomy): Eukaryota > Metazoa > Arthropoda > Merostomata > Xiphosura > Limulidae > Carcinoscorpius > Carcinoscorpius rotundicauda. The sequence goes on along the minus strand of CM022392.1, from coordinate 167,290,429 downwards.
AAACCATAGAAACAAATCAAGTGTACGTTATACTTCCAAACCGTAGAAACAAATCAAGTGTACGTTAAACTTCAAACTGTAGAAACAAATCAAGTGTACGTTAAACTTTTAAACTGTAGAAACAAATCATGTGTACGTTAAACTTCCAAACCATAGAAACAAATCAAGTGTACGTTATACTTCCAAACCGTAGAAACAAATCAAGTGTACGTTAAACTTCAAACTGTAGAAACAAATCAAGTGTACGTTAAACTTAAACGTAGAAACAAATCAGTGTACGTTAAACTTCCAAACCATAGAAACAAATCAAGTGTACGTTAAACTTCCAAACCGTAGAAACAAATCAAGTGTACGTTAAACTTCAAACTGTAGAAACAAATCAAGTGTACGTTAAACTTTTAAACTGTAGAAACAAATCATGTGTACGTTAAACTTCCAAACCATAGAAACAAATCAAGTGTACGTTAAACTTCCAAACCGTAGAAACAAATCAAGTGTACGTTAAACTTCAAACTGTAGAAACAAATCAAGTGTACGTTAAACTTTTAAACTGTAGAAACAAATCATGTGTACGTCAATTTTTAAACTGTAGAAACAAATCATGTATCGTTAACATATTTGTCAAAAAAGGAACTCCTCTAAGAAACACTTATTTTTTTATCTTGTTTGTTTCAGAACAAAGCTATGTTGAGCTTTATACGTTAAGTCCACCAAGAAGGATTGGACAGGTGGTTTGGCTGCTCGACTTGTAATCTGTGATTTGCAGGTTCGAATCCCGGTTACACCAAAGATTCTCTCCATTTCAGCCGCAGCGCGTTATCGTGTGAAGGTCAATCCTACTATTCATTGGTAAAAGAGTAGCCCGAAAGTTGGCTTCCTTCTAATCTTACACTGTTAAATTCAGGACGACTAGAGCAACTGGCCTTCATGTAACTTTGCACGAAATTCAAAAGCAAACAAATCTAGGGAAATCGAGATCTGAATTTTAGCTTAAAGACCATAAACTTACGTCTGAAAAAACAGGAGACATTTTGCTACTTAGCATGTATCATTAACAGCATTAACATAATTAGCCTTAAATTCCCAGTACTTGTGCACTGTTAGAACAGTGACCTTATGTAATAAAATTAAAATGCCGTTTTTAAGTGATTCTATAATTCAAAGTTAAGTGTTTGATTTTTAATTGCTTCAAATATTATTTTTCGTTATAAAAATACGTGAATTGTGATCGGTCAAAGGGAAATAAATTTGAAAATTATTTAAGGTTGTGTAGAAAATATTTTTATGAACAATTCAATAATGACACCGGAGTTGTTACGAGGTTATAACTTTGTGACCTCAACTTCACAGTCTCTTAAGATAACGCGCAGCGATACTTTAGCGATATTTCAAGATATAATCCATGAATGTTATAATGAGTCATGATTTTTTTTAGCGTGGATTACTGCATTACTTGTTTAATACGCTTCTTTAGACTACTTATGACACCTTCCTACACAAATGAAACTGTTTCATAAGATTACAGTCTTCCGGAGGCGGATTTAACAGTCACCTAAAAAGTAGACCGAGCACGTCTTTAGATCGGGCCCCTATTAGCTTTCACTTGATGTGTGGCCCGGCATAGCCACGTACTTAAGGCACTCTGCTCGTAAACAAATTGTTTGTTTTTGAATTTCGCGAAAAGCTACTCGAGGGCTATCTTCGCTAGCCGCCCCTAATTTAGCAGTGTAAGACTAGAAGGAAGGCAGCAAGTCGTCACCACCCAACGCTAACTCTTGGGCTACTCTTTTACCAACGAATAGTGGGATTGACCGTCACTTTATATCACCCCCACGGCTGAAAAGGCGAGCATGTTTGGTGCGACGGAGATGCGAACCCGCGACCCTCAGATTACGAGTCGCACGCCTTAACCCACCTGGTCATGCCGGGCCCCAAAAACAAGCTTTCATTGATTGGTATTAATGCAAATTTCTTTATTCCTCAGTGCCGCTGCAGGTTAACTCCAGCGATGACCTAGTCCCATCCAGAGGACTTCAGACGTTGTTTTTTACATTGGACTTCTCTGACCACGTGACAAACAACACGCGAGGCCTAACAGTCGATTTTGCCAAACTGAGCATCTACAAAGCTCATAAAGGAGTCCATCACAAGGCATTTGGACGAATAGGACGTTCAGACGCCACGTCGAACAGTGAAGAACCGCAAGAAGCCACAGTCTTCATCTACCAACTCCAAGAACCTTCTTACATGAAAGACCCCGAACGTATACTAGTCACTGCTCAACGGATTTTGTTGGACACAGACAGCTGGGAAGTATTTGACGTGGCTAAAGCTGTCGAAACGTGGATGGATAATTCTGCTCTCAACTTTGGTCTTCGCATCGAATGCAGGGAATGTGAGGCAAACGACTTTACTTTCATCTCGATGAACAGTACGGAAATTTCCAACCAAGCCCACTTCAAGGATTACAAGAAAGGAGAAATCCGTTCTTACCAAGCCCCAGGACGAGCAGTTTTGGACATCGAGTTAACTGAATCGGCAGCGCGAATGAAGCGATCTAAGCCAAACACTAGAAAGCACGAGACAAAACACCCCTTCGATTGTACCGGTGACAGAAAAACCAAACTGTGTTGTCGGTACTCCATGAACGTCTCTTTTGAGGAGCTCCAGTGGAATTGGATTGTCAAACCAAAGCACTTTCAAGCCTATTTTTGTAAAGGGAAATGTGTCCGGAACGGCAAGAACTATGCCAGTAATCATGCCATCATTCAAACTCTTATGCGCAGAAAGAAGAACAGAAGAAGAAAAATTCCCCGTCCTTGCTGTGCTCCAAAGAAAATGAAACCTCTGGACATCGTGTATAAAAAGAACAAAAGCGAAGTGGATACGAAACAATTAAAAGGAATGATTGTCTCACAGTGCAGTTGCTCCTAGCAACCGTCAGGCTCACCTGAATTATTTTTAAGAAATTGCATATATGTGATATAACGAATTATGGAAATAGTTGAGATGTCTTAAACTGACATTTCAAGTGAAAGCTTATTGCTGGGTATAAATTTAATAGTAATTATAAATTACTTATTTATATATTAATCCAGAAGTTATGTGCATGTGTGTATGATATTATAGTACTTTATATGATTACGTTCGTTTCAGAGTCTATGGAAGAATGAATAGGTACATAAAAGAAATGTACATAAATATAATGATGATTCATTAAAGACGACAACATTGCTGTTGGTACTGTGATACTCTGTCTATCAAAATAGAATCTTTTTATTTGTGAATAATTTGAGTTGAAATGTTGCTTGTTTTATACCGTTCACTCATCTATTCATGTACTTAGAAAAATAAATAAATTAGCAACTCATTTGACCTTGTTGGTGAAATAAGAAATAAACTCATATAACGTTCTTCTTGTGTCCAATTATTTGAGTTTTTTTATTTTAAAAATATTAGTGTTTAAACCACAAAGCCACAGAATGGGCTATTTGTGTTTAATTTCGAGTTATAACCCTATTATTTTCCGCTGAACCAACGAAAGGCCAAACACCAACGAAACTGGTTCTTTTGGAAGAAGATTTTCGTGAAACCAACTTCATATTTTAAAAACAAAATCTAAGAATTTGAATCTCGCGCTATTCAAAACGCACGTGAAGTACCTTTTAACAGACTGAAAATCAACAACACATTATCTTTCTAGTTTCTTTAAAAGATATACGTTTAACATGTAGATGTGCTCAGCTGTCATTTTACAGAGGAGAAATAGAATACAGCTTTCAAAGCTTCTTGATCAGTGTAAAACTTTTCTTAGCGTATTAACTGAAATGTAAGTGGTATTGAGTTAACTCAAGAACTCCCTACAAATGTATCATTAATAGTTCAAGTAAAAATACTTTATGAATTTCTTAAATAATTTTATTTCTTCAGTTTCATTACGTAAACACTTTCAAGACTTATTAATGAAGATTGTGAAAGTACCCAATGAAGCTTATTCAAATAATTTAATAAAATTTTCCTTAGGGACGGCCATGTTGGATTTTGTGGAATTCTGAAATAAATTAGAACCAATGTAAAGTTATCTGAGAATTTGTCGTAGACAAAGAAGCAAAAAAAATAAAAAATAGACATATAGTCCCCCACACGTTTAACAATAAATGCAGCAATAATGAAAAATAGATTTTTATATATGAATAACTTAAAACTGTCACGTGATTCTATGTGTGTGTTTTCTCATAGCAAAGCCACGTCGGGCTCTGCTAAGCCTACCAAGGAGAATCGAACCGCTGATTCGAGAGTTGTAAATCCGTAGACATATCGATGTACTAGCGGGGGGGGGCGCATAAATTTCCATTGTACCTTATTATAAAAACCGTGCCCTTTCAAAAGACAAACTCATCAGTTTGAAAATTTATCCTATTCTAGGAATTCACATAAATATTAGAGTTGTTAAAAATGTATTAATATAATGTTATTATATAATTATTAATATAAATGTGATATTTGTTCAGTAATATAATTATTTATTAAACGATGCATTGTAATTTAACAAACTTAGGATTTTTTTTGGACGTTCTCAGTTAGAATTCAGTTATTGAAATAAAATATAAATGTTCATTTACTTTCCTGAATTATCAATTTAAGGTTATTATTGCTGTAAATAACGTATTGTGGTAGCATGACTCGATATCTCTCTCATAAGCCATTAAGCTTACCTGTGCCAAGTCATTTTCATTTTAGCTGTAATTTATCCTAGAGATCAATAAAGTAAAACAATATAAAGTAATTTGATTTAGTAACAATCAGTGATGTCGAGAAACCCACTTGTTGAGAATTTTATATGCAAACTTTTGGGTTTGGGTTAACACTATAGTTTTACCTTTATCTGCTTTTAGAATTTTTATGTTTCTATCTTGTTTTAGGTTTCTAATGGAATTAATGTCTCTATTTGTAAGGTTTTTTTTTAGTTTTCTGTTTGGTGAAATTATGTTGATGATTTTGTAAGAAAATTCTTTGAAAAAATCGTTTAAGATGTTGTTTTTAGGTGTTTCTGGAAAATATAAGTTTGTAATTTTACCTGGGAAGTTTGGCTGTTGGATGTCGATAAAATTATCTAAGTTGTCTTCTTTCTGTTTGTTGTTTTTGTTTTCTGTAGAAAGTATCACAAGTCTCCTGGCTAGGTCTTCTAAACAAGTTTTGATTTCTGTGGTTGGAATGTACCTTGGTGCTATTGTGAAGTTGAGTCCTTTGTTAAGTAGATGTAGTAAAGGTAAAGGTAACACTATAGTAATAATGAACACGAATGAATACATACAAAAATGAATAACATCCTATCAGACACGAACAAATTTAAACCAATACACACAAATCCAACAAAGACACATGAGACGCAACTGAACAAATTACTACTACAAATGTAAAAAGCCAACACAATTTCACAAACACTTTATTCCTACCTACGTAAAACCGACTCACGCACACCGCAAATATACGGCATCCCCAAACCTCATAAACCAGATTCTCCATTACGACCAATAATGTCAAGATATGAATCGTTTAATTACAATCTTGGTAAATACATAGCATTGGCATTCTCCAAATATGCAACATCAGCCAGCTCATTCATCAAAGACTCTTTTAATTTCAAGTCTAATCTAAATCAACTTAATCATAAAGCCTTAATGGCCAGTTTCGATGTTATATCCCTCTTTACAGAAGTTCCAACAACAGAAGCCTGCGAGATAGCCTTAGAACTCTATATCCGAGACCCTAACCCAATTATAGACATTCCCAGTAACCAGTTAGCAACCCTCATAGAATTCACCACAATAAAGACAAACTTCATGTTCAACAACCAAAACTATATACAAACAAATGGCCTAAACATGGGCAACCCAGTACACCAGTTCTAGCCAATATTTTTACGACACAAATTGAAACACAAGCAATTAATACAGCATTACATCCACCACTATACTGGTACAGATATGTAGATGACACGGTTGCGGGATTCAAATCTACAGAACACATATTTAATTTTTTCAATCACATTAACTTTATACATCCTAACATTAACTTCACATGTGAACAGGAAGAAAGCAATCAAATATCATTTCTTAACCTCAAAATTATAAGAACCGACACACAATTCAAAACAAAAATCCACCGAAAAATCACCCACACTGGACTATACATTCCTTGGGACTCAGCACATGAAACAAAACAAAAACTAAACATACTTGGAAACCAGATAAACACAGCCATAAAACGATGCTCACCAGATAAAATTAACGATGAATTAGACAAAATAAAACAATACTTCATCAACATCAATAAGTTTCCTCCACAAACCGTAGAAAACATTATACGCACACACCTAGACAGAAAGCAAAATCAACCAACAAAAGTAAATATATCTCACGAATCAAAAAATCACGAAACCATATACTGCAGTATACCATATATTCCTGACATCAGCAAACAAATAACTAACATTTGGCAAAAACTAGTAACAAAATATAACATTCCAGTTAATACTAAATTTATTCAAAAATCAGGAACAAAACTAAAGTCTATACTATGTAAGAACTACACTGACAAACACCACACCAACATTATTTATAAAATACAATGTGATAACTGCCACGACTTCTATATTGGAGAAACAATTAAAAAAATGGAAACCAGATTCAAAGAACATAAAAAGTCACCTTCACACGTTTTCGAACACTGCAAGTCAAATAAACACAACATAACCATAGAAAACACTAAAATACTAAATAAAGAAACAAACATAAACAAACGCAAAATTAAAGAAGCCTTACTTATACAACAACTCAAACCCAAAATAAACCAATATAAAGGAACGCCATTATACCTATATTAATATTATAGATAAAATTATATATTCAAACATCTAACCCCGCCCTCTACATTGCGACACTCAGTTACACAACCCCTTCCAAACATGTGGTCAGCTTCCGGTCAGTTACCTCTTTCTTTGTGAACCTGACGATGACCGAAGAAGGTCGAAACGTTGTTCGCTCTTCTATTTAAAATATTTTCTGAACCCAAACAAGCCGTTTTTGCATATAAAATTCATTTGATTTAGTGTTCTATATATTTTATACCTTTAATTGTCGTAAGGTAAAGATTGTGTGCAAGTTACGAATCTGTGTAATACCATAAAATATACCCCAAAGTTTAAATTATAAAAGTGTGGCGGCTAATCTATTTGTAAATATGATAGAACGGAAGAGATTTCGCTCAAATTGCTGAGTCCCTTGTAATTATACCAGAATTAAGGACGATAGCAGATAGCTCTGATGCAAATACAAATAAACTTCCTTTAAATGCGGTCTGAATAACGAAAGCTAAGAAAATAACAGAGTGCTTTAAACCTAGAATGAAGATATTTTGCACAATGTTTTATAGTTACATTAATTTTACTTTAACAGTGTCAATTTTTCACCAGTTAATTATGTTTTGATACTCAGATCGGTGAATCTCTCATGAGAGTGAAAATAAGCAGCAGCCATATTGATTCAGTAGCTGATTAGGCCTAAAAAATTATTTCAGTACATTATGATAAGGTTGAAGTTACTTTTTAAATTAACATGTGCCATTTAGTATTCCAAGTATTGTAATACAGACACAAAAAATAAGCAAACAGAAACTTACGAATAAGAGCATGATAGATGATTACTTCGAAATAACGATGATTACTCGGATAGAAAGTTAGGTTTAAGCACATATGAAGGGTTAATACTTCAATCAGGATTTTAACAATAATATAACAATTATAATTTGTAGTTTCCACCTGTTGACTCAGAAGTAGGTTTGAAAACTTAACATTAAATGTCTGAGTACGATCCCCGCGATTGAAACAGCACAGATAAGTTCATTATTTAGCTCTTTTGTGCATTAAAAATGGCTTTTCACATTTATTCCAATATATAATAAATACAAACTAATCAGAAATACTAAAAAATGGGAAATAATAAATTGTAAGTAGTTTGCGGAAAATACCTGGTCACGTGGTTGAAGAGGGTGGTTACAAAATGTATTGATACATACCGCAATTATTCACGAAACGTTCTGGTGTAATTCACAGTTCATACATGATGTAACTGTTCCCATTATTCGTGACATGCGATAGTTAACTTTTCTTCTTTGGAAAAACTGTATTCAACGTGTTCTTAGAAAGTTAAGATTTGAATTTTGAGTGAGTCATTTCAAGACGTAGCCATTTTTACTTTGAAACGTGGTTAGAATTATTGAAGGATCACCGGACTAATAATAGGAATATACCAGAAAGGTCCTTGAAACGTGTTAAATGTACACGTCAGTTAATGACACATTACCATAGGTTAATTAAGTAGTCTGTTTTATCAAGGCAAAGCTACACAAAGGAATATTTGAGAACTCAATTTTTAGTGTTGTAACTCAAAAATACGAAGCTTCATTCCCGTGGTGTGTATGGAGTGCATACAGCTGAAACAACACATTATTTGCAGTAATTGTTATATTGACTTAAACAGAGGCATCTTTGTGATACTGATGTATTAACCCTAGAATTTTTACAGGAGCCGCATCGGTTTTTTTAAAAATATATTTCAAAACTATTTATTCGCTATTTCTATTTTAGTTTTACTTTGTATAGGAAACTTATCTTGATCAGAGGTTATTCATAATTTATACACGAGAGTTCTTGTAAGTCTGTGACTTTATTGACTGTAATGTTGTACGTATAATATACCCACAGAATTTTGAGAAAATAAATTCAAATTATAAAATTCTAGATTCAGAGCTCAGATGTCGCTGTTTTACGATTTGATTTATTATTTTGTCTGTTTTGATAGTAAAGGTTGAACAGGTGACATATTTCAGGTAACGTTATAAGTACTTTGGTTTATGAACTCTGCTATCTTTTTTGGGCTAAAAGTAAGGTAAAAGACCATATTAAAATTTATTTCTCACCATTTAAAATATAGGATTCTTAAAGGATTGCACCTTCTTTTATTATACTGACACATTTTCTTTATATTTCTTCGTTTTGTTTTTTGTGTTCACATAATTTTTCTACTTCCCATGTTTTTCATTCTCAGTTGCACACACGTATGTTTCCTACGTATTTGTAGAATTAGCGTGAAGCTACATAATGAGTTTGTTGAACACAGAAAATCTAACTATGGATCTCAGTGATATAAATCGGTAAACTTATAAACGGCCCACGGATTTTACCGTTAAAATTCGTTAAGTTATTAGTGGCTCACCATGGAATATTTGTTGTTGGTTTTGCCATCTTTACATGTATACATTTTCATACACGTTTCTGTATTTGTTTTTTTTATCAAGCACAAAGCTACACAATTGGCTTTTCGTTCTGAAGTTATCATGGATATCGAAAACCAGTTTTTAGTGTCAATAAGTACAAAGACTTGTCGTTGTGCACTGGGGACCATTTTTTATTAACTTGCGTTTTTTTTCAAATTAACATGTTTTATAGACTTCATGTATAAGGGCCGGATTAACCCTTAGACCTAATTTTCCCGATTGTATGAGGAGACCCGTTCTGATTGCAGTTGTGATATAGTACATGTAGGCTAAATTTTAAATAATCATAGACCTTTGTTGATGTGACGTAAAAGCTTAAAGACTGAAAATTTATAAAGTCAATTATTTCGGTTTAAGATTTCTCACTTACTCAAAAATATATATCACTAGAAGAAATACATATATAATGTAACGAATTCACTAATATATATATTTATTTTAATATTGATGTTTGCTTTAGTTGAATATATATTTACAAATGCACATAACTTACATCGTCAAATGTGTATTGCAAAAGTTCCGACTATTCTCTTACTATGTAGAAGATTCTTGAGAGTAAGAATCAGCATTGTTCCCTAGTGAACTCTTGAGAACCTCTTCTTAAAGTGGAAAAAGGTAACTAACGTTACACGGAGAAGCAGTTATATATTACTGGTTTGTTACAGTTAATATACTATAAGTCTCGAAAGCTATAATTGTGATAAACGATTATTAATCGGAAAACTACAGATATCTAACTACGAACGTCTATGGATTTCAGACATTACAAACCATTCAATTTCAAACTTCGGATGTTAGTATTTCTATAAGAACATTAGATATTTTGTTGGAGAAAAAACTCGTGTGTGAAGAAACTAGTTAGCTTCCCGTCAAGTGGAGTGTACCTGAGTACCAAAATAGAATTAATTTGGTCATCATGAACCGTCGATAAAATATTCAGTTCCATACGAGGTAGAAGACTCGTTATTGCTTGTAAGTTTGTAAAACGTTTGTATATAAATCATTATTTGTAATAACGTTATTATGAATTGTATTGTTGTTTCTGTATTAAAATGTATTTGTGTTACTGAAGAAAATTACGTGTATCAGTCTTGGTGGCAAATATCGTTAGTTTGATACATGTCAATATTTAATTAACTTTTAAATTCAAATTTCTGGCTATTTCAAATTGTAATACGTTATAATTTAGAGAATCGTCTGAGATAATTTATAATTCGTAATAATATATATACATATGGGCCAATCATTGTTAATTACAGCTTTCCACGATCTTTATTATGTAAAATGGTGTATAATCTGATTTAGGCACTGTATCGTTAGGCCTATTGTTAGAAGGTGTTTACTTGTCACTCTTAGGCTAATAACCTTCAAAGCCTTATCACAGATGTATATATTGTAGCGACACTTATTTATTATAAAGAACATAAAACATACATAATGCATGTAAGTCTATGAGACTGAAAGTTATTGTAAAAAGACCTACTACTGTAAAATAGTTACAATGACCAGACATACCTTATTTACAAATATAGACTTTTAGTCTTATAGTTTCAAGAGTTGGAAAAACTGTTAGAAAAGTTTTATTAGGAATTGTTAAACTTCTACAGGTATCTATGAGGGATGGCGTTAAAGTTCGTGATTTTTCGAATCTTCGTCGATACGAATATGATTATTACAAACTTACGTGTAGAATTATGAATCTGCGAAGCATCCTGCTTTATTTTGTTCCCTGTAACATCAAACATGCTTGCCCTCTTTGCTTGAGGACGTTATTATGTTTCGGTCAATCCCACTATTCGTTTATAAAAGAGTAGCCCAAGAGTTGGCGGTGGGTGATGATGACTAGCTGCCTTCGCTACAGTCTTACACTGCTAAATTAGGGACGGCTAGCGCAGATAGCCACTTGTGTAGCTTTGCACGAAATTGAAAACAAAGCAAACCAAACCTTTATTTCGTCAATGTGGTCTGCATAAGCATTTCAGTAAAATTCTCATAGACACCAAAATAACGGATCAACCATTTTATATCACAAAATATATGTATTTTTGTATTTATTTTCTATTATTGCAGGCTATGATATTTTTAATCACTTGTATTTTTAATTGGAACAAGCTAATACAGGTCTATTTAAACACACCATTAGTCCTACCTCCTTACCTTGAATATCAAATGATTCAAGTATGATAAATCCCGAATGTTTCAATGTGACTTCACTGACTCGTCAGCTGCAAATTTTGTGCTTGATGTTAAGTGTTAAGATATAAAATATATATGAAGAGAACTGAAAGTGAAACCCAAAGCGGTCCCCAAGTTTATAAATGTATTGGAACGAAGATCCTCAAAGTCGGATTATAGTAGGCCTACATAAAAGTTTATTAGACAGATCATAAGAAGCCTCAAAATAAATAACAACATCATCACCTCCAGCTTTTCATGTTCCAACTACATCTCGTGCTGAGTGTGTCTTTCACGAGACACCACGGGAATAGATCGTAAAGTAATCAACAGCAGGGAACCAATGGGATTTTTCGCGTTCAAAGAGGGCCGGAAAAAACACAGAAACGATATTTACTATTGGACTTATCTGAATGACCAATAATTAAAAGGTGAATAGAGAATGACTCGTTTATTCGCACCATACTGTTTACCTCATCTTAGCAGTCAAGAGTCTGTTTATTGGTTGATAAAAACTGCTGCATTATAGTTACTGGAAATGGAAAAGAAGGTCTTATTGTGGTTTGGTTTTTGGAATGTCGCACAAAGCTACTCGAGGGCTATCTGTGCTAGCCGTCCCTAATTTAGCAGTAATTATGTTGAACTAAATAGCATATCAGAAACAAAAACGTAATTAAATAAGCTATTGCCAATAAACAGTTAACTGTCTATTTCTCAGAGTTCCTACGTGATGAAGCAAAACCAAATCTATATTTGTACATACCCACCAGGTACCTGTCACAATCAGCAAAAACTTTTAAACAAAATTACTGTGCAATCTATCAACCTTCAGACTCTTTCCAGACACGAATGTATCACTTGGTTACGTAATAACGTGATTAACTGGATACGACACACACATACATATGAGTCTGAAGATAATCCATTCACAGTTGAATTTTGTGATTTCCTTTCTCGTTCTACTAGTTGAACAACTCACAGCAAATACTTGTTTGGGGTATTTCCATCTACACAACTTCTAGTGTTGTATAACTTGAAATCATTAGTCACTGAAAACTTGTATACGACTAACAGTTGTAGGTGAGTTATTTGTTGAGGTTAGCAACACAAGCTGATTTTGTCAGTACATTTCTTTAACTAGTATCTCAGTTTATTCAATATCTTATTAACAAAATAAATAACTTCAGAAAGATATAGATCTTTGCATTTATATTTTTTTACTATTTTGTGTTTTTTTAACATGAGCAGAAAATAACCTAGAAGACGTCTGACTCTTAGTGTTTAACTTAAAGACGTCTGACTCTTAGTGTTTAACTAGGAGACGTCTGACTCTTAGTGTTTAACCTGAAGACGTCTGACTCTTAGTGTTTAACTAGGAGACGTCTGACTCTTAGTGTTTAACTTGAAGACGTCTGACTCTTAGTGTTTAACTAGAAGACGTCTGACTCTTAGTGTTTAGCTTGAGATACTTCTGTTTTAACTCAATAGCAAGTAGATACTTGATTTCTTCAAATACTGTGTTAAATATACACACTGTAGATGTTACGTATGTACAGTAATCGTAATAATTACAGAGAGCATGAGAAAAGAGGTGTGGGAAACAGAAATATTACCCTTCTTTCGTGTGAGTACAGTCACGAGCTTACATTTTACACTTTGGCTGACTCTCATCAAACCAATCAGAAAGCTTATAAAAGTATTATGCGTGGTTGTATTAGTATAATCTAGTCATGGCTCCCCGTACTGAAGAATTATCACACGAAACATGTAGAAATCAAAGTTTTGCTTGAAAAAAAAGATATTCTATTTTAAAAAATTGCAACAAACTCCATGTTTCAACAGGAGATATACGTAAGGTAGTATGTGGAACCTTTATTGTTAATGTAGAATCAGTCGATATTTCTTAAAGCGAAAAAACAAACAAGAACAAACCAACCCTCCAAAAGTAGTGTTAATTAACTCAACTCAAGGCATACTATTAACCAGGTGAAAGATGGCGCAGTACAAATCTTAACAACTGTCTTGCTGTTGTAAATAATTAGATGCATATCGACCTTAATGAGCATACTGCTACTCAGAAGAGGTAGCCAAGCGAAAAGGTTGAAATGAGAAACCAGAAACATTCGAGTGAAGAAAACTACACGTCATGTTCCTTAACAATGAATCTAAATTTGCATTGTTGGTAACAACGAACGACGGTTTGTTTGATGAAGAAGAGATTTGGTGTGGTTTAGGTATCCACAAAATGGAAGTATGCGCTAATTGTCTCTGATTTTGAAGATACCTAAACAACAGAACCTAGTACCCAACTCTTAGGTTAAACGAAGGCTATCTGCGCTAGCTGTCCCTAATTTATCATTGTAAGACTAGAAGGAAGACAGCTAGTCATTACCATCCATTAATAGCCAACTCTTGGGCTATTATTTTACCAAGGAATAGCGGGCTTGACCAACGCATTTAACGCACTCACGGTTGAAGGGCCAAGCATGGTTGGAAGAACGGGGATCAGAATCCGTGACCCTAAGACTGTGAGTCGAGTGCCCTAACAAACTGGTCATGCTGGTGATTTTGTAGACTCGTGTTTAAACCGAAATCTTGCAATATCATAGCAACTTAAGTTTATTTTAAACTTAAATACAAATTTACTTTTCGCTACGCGGGAAATGCACACATTTGTGCTGTGAGCGTTTGCTTGAGATAAGGTGTAGGTTTAATATGACATCAGCATGGCTGAGTGAAAGTGAAATTTTCGTGATGACATCAAGATGAGTTTGTATCTTGGGTATTTTATTAAAGATTACTTTTTCAGACACAAAATCGAGATACAAAATATTCGTTTGGTGGTAGTGCGGGCAACTGAAAGAAAATAATTAATTAAAAGAGCAATTAAAAAGAATGCAAAATGAAAATAATTACTCAATAAATAATATATTAAAAACAAGGATGCCCGTGAGGCGAAGTGTTTAGGGAGCTCGACTTGTAATCTGAGGGTTGCGGGTTCCAATCCCTGTCACAACAAACATGCTCGATCTTTCAGCGGTGGAAGTGTTTTAATGTAACGGTCAATCCCATCATTATTGATAAAAGAGTAGCCCAAGAGTTGGCGGTGAGTGAAAATGACTAGCTGTCTTCCGTCTAGTCGTACATTGATAAATTAGGGACGGCTAGCGTAGATAACCCTCGTGTAGCTTTCAGCAATATCAGAAAACAAACAAACCTTAAAACACGGACCAACCCATAAAAAGACTAGATGTTTCGGAATTCTTGAGACACAATCTTAAGAACTCCTGAATTTCTTCGTATTTATTTTAATTATATATATGAAGGATTTGACAGAAACCTACAATGGCACGTGAGCTATTCTTATATAAAATTAAGTGTTCTGGGTTACAGCAGTGTTTAAATTTTTTGAAGCACTGTTTCTGTGTCTAAAAACTGCACCATACATCGATAAACTTTTAAATAAAATAATTTTAATACATATATCAGCTAAGGTTAAACGTTTGTCAGCCATTCCTTGACTTCTGCTTTCCGATGTGCCAGAAGTAAGTGTAACATACAAAATCGTTAAAATTCGGGATTATATTCCTCGCAATGGTCAAATCAGATAGAGAAATGATCCTCTCAGTGGCCAGAGCAGATAGAGAAATGGTCCTTGCAGTGGCCAGAGCAGATAGAGAAATGGTCCTCTCAGTGGCCAGATCAGATAGAGAAATGATCCTCTCAGTGACCAGAGCAAATAGGGAAATGTTCCTCTCTGTGGCCAGAGCAGAGAGAGAAATGATCCTTTCATTGGCCTGATCAGATAGAGAAATGATCCTCTCAGTGGCCAGATCAGATAGAGAAGTGATCCTCTCAGTGGCCTGATCAGATAGAGAAATGGTCCTCTCAGTGGCCAGAGCAGATAGAGAAATGATCCTCTCATTGACCTGATCAGATAGAGAAATGATCCTCTCAGTGACCAGAGCAGATAGAGAAATGGTCCTCTCAGTGGCCAGATCAGATAGAGAAATGATCCTCTCAGTGACCAGAGCAAATAGAGAAATGATCCTCTCTGTGGCCAGAGCAGAGAGAGAAATGATCCTTTCATTGGCCTGATCAGATAGAGAAATGATCCTCTCAGTGGCCAGATCAGATAGATAAATGATCATCTCAGTGGCCAGAGCAGATAAAGAAACTGTCCTCTCAGTGGCCAGAGCAGATAGAGAAATGATCCTCTCAGTGACCAGAGCAAATAGAGAAATGGTCCTCGCAGTGGCCAGAACAGATAGAGAAATGATCCTCTCATTGGCCTGATCAGATAGAGAAATGATCCTCTCAGTGGCCAGAGCAGATAGAGAAGTGATCCTCTCAGTGGCCTGATCAGATAGAGAAATGATCCTCTCAGTGACCAGAGCAGATAGAGAAATGGTCCTCTCAGTGGCCAGAGCAGATAGAGAAATGATCCTCTCATTGACCTGATCAGATAGAGAAATGATCCTCTCAGTGGCCAGAGCAGATAGAGAAATGATCCTCTCATTGACCTGATCAGATAGAGAAATGATCCTCTCAGTGACCAGAGCAGATAGAGAAATGGTCCTCTCATTGGCCTGATCAGATAGAGAAATGGTCCTCGCAGTGGCCAGATCAGATAGAGAAATGGTCCTCGCAGTGGCCAGAGCAGATAGAGAAATGGTCCTCGCAGTGGCCAGAGCAGATAGAGAAATGAGACTTTGGGATGAAATTATTACGCTTCGGCTTCAAAGGTGTAGTTTTAAATTCTAGAAAGTTAAAATTATTTCTATAAAAGAAACTTTGAAAATCGACGTGCATACATTTTTATAGAGTTTTTTCTCACCTTTTAATAGACCACTTGGTGTTTCTAAAGATTTGATCACGCCCTAATAGAGTACTTGGTGTTTTTAAAGGTTTTGCCGCGTCCAAATAGAGCACTTGGTGTTTTAACGATTTTATCACGTTTTAATAAAGCACTTGGTGGTGTTAAACATTTTGCCTCGTTTAACAGAGCATTTTGTGTTTCTAAACATTTATCACGTTCTAACAGAGCACTTGACATATCTAAAAGCTTTGCCACGTTTTATTTGAGCACTTCGCGTATTTTAAGTGCTTGAAACGATGTTCATAATATATCCATAAAACACAAACATTTCGCGTTAACCACTAGTTGTTACTTTCTTTATTGTATTGAGAGGTATTACTTATATTTACTTTAACATAATTTTTTAAAGTTACATAAAAATGAATTAATAAATTCGTAGGCACATTTTGTAGGACCTAAAGCTCGTGCCTTTCAGCAGTTTGTTTCTAAACAAACCTCTAAATACTTTCTTAGTTTAGTCTTGAAACTAGTCGTTCCTAATCAGTGTTCCAAATCCATCCTGTTGTGAAAAGTTTTAAATGGTACATTCTGATACTCTCGAACCTAAGGATTTTAACAGGCTAAAAGTGTTGAAATCATTCATTAATTGTTTGTTTTGAATTTCGCACAAAGCTACTCGAGGGCTATCTGCGCTAGCCATCCCTAATTTAGTAGTGTAAAGCTAGAGGAAAGGCAGTTAGTCATTACCACTCACCGTCAACTCTTGGGCTACTCTTTTACCAACGCCTCTACAGCTGAAATGGCGAGCATGGTTGGTGTGACCGGGATTCGAACCCGCGACCCTCAGATTACGAGTCAAACACATTAACCCACCTGGCCATGCCAGGCCTCATTCATTATTATTTAACACATAAATGGAAACAAAAATCCGTAATTCTGTTATTGCGATAAGTGAGTTTGCAATAGAATAAAGATAAAAACAAATTCAGTAATTCATGATAGAATATTTATATTTTAAATATATTATCTGCCTCTGAGCGGCTAATATTAATTCGCGAACAAGATAAGCACCTGACCCGAAACGGTATGATCTATTTTCCGTTCTTTTTGTTGTTGTTGTTTTTTCGGATGGCCAAATAAGATTTGACGTAAAAACTAGTAAACTATTTAAAGAAACTGGTGGCCAGCCTACTGCATTGAGTAACCTGTTTTGAATTTTTCACACGTAAATAAAAATATAGAACAGATGCGGTCATTCAGAAGTTTCTAAGGAACCAGCATAGAACCGGTTGGGTTCGTGGAGAAAGAGGTTATTGTATGACGGAAAGATCCTTGAATTTTCTCTCACATTTCTTTAATATCGAGGTCGTATAGTCTGAGCAATTTTGTTAAAATATTTATTTTATTATTATTTTGAAAGCCAAGCACGGCCCAATGACTAGCGTGGCCACGGTGTGTGACTTCGAAGAGTCGATGTTTGCATCCATTACTTTACCTTAAAGTTGTGTGTGCGGTATAAGAGTGACAGTCATACCTTCCTTTTCCACAGTCAAGAGTAGGTTAGCAGTTTGGAATGGGTACTGGTAACCAGTTATTTTACCTATATCTTCACAATTAGGGGGGTGGATTAGTGGGACTAGTGCAAATGCCCCTGGAGTATATTTTTTTGCGAGACAAGCAAAATCCCTTAAGCCTATTAGCTCAAAATTAAGGACATCTGTGCAGAGACAGTCAGTCCTTTGTGTAGCTTTACGCGAAAATTCGGTAAAGGAAGGCGAAAACAACAGTAATATGAAGTTGTTCTGTTTCTGTCAATATTTGTATCATTTGTCACCAAATGTCGGTCTTCAAACAAGTTTAAAACATTATATTACTTTCATATTAAAATAGACATCAATCAATAAAACATAAAATGTCTCGGTTTTGAAAATGAACCTTATTGCAAGTAGTGAACTTTCTGGGCGAATTAATAGATAAAAGACAAATTCATTGGAAGTGGTGACATTTGTTGGTGAATTAATAGATAACAAAAGACATTTTTTTTGAAGTAGCGAAATTCTGGGTCAGTTAATAGGGCCCACGGTATATCGCTAAATGCACTTTTCACTTTCAACTGGGCCCAGCATGGCCAGGGTCGCGGATTCGAATCCCCGTCACACCAAACGTGCTCCTCGTCCTTTCAGCCGTTGGGGCGTTATAATGTTACGGTCAATCCCACTATTCGATGCTAAAAGAGTAGCCCAAGAGTTGGCGGTGGGTGATAATGAATAGCTGCCTTCCCTCTAGTCTTTCACTGCTAAATAGTTTAGGGACGGCTAGCGTACACAGTCCTCGAGTAGCTTTGCTCGAAATTCAGAACAAACCAAACCACTTTCAACCGTGTCGACTCGCTGTGAAAGTTACAGTCAATCTTATTATCCAATTAAAATTAGTCTTGGCTACTGCTCATTGGTTGCCTTCCTTTCGTTCAGCTGTCATAAATTATGGGCCACAATGCCAGAACCTTGAGGTACCTGACCTAATTAATTTCTCCCTGATGTGGCATAATTCACCGTTTAGTTTGAAATGCAAAATACACACTAAATTAATATTAATGAAAATAATTCAACTGGTACACTTAGCTATAAATTAGAAATTTTATAAACTAAATAGGTATTAAAAGTATCATACGAAATTTTGAAATGTTAGAAAATACTATTACTGATGCTTACTATTACTTATCTTTGACTAAGCCTACTTATTATTTCGAACAGTAAAATATTTTTTTTTTCACATCTACTACGTGATATAAAAAGTCTCATATCCAGCTTTGAAGCGAGTGTCGTGAGTGGTAGATAAAAATCACCTTATGCTGGGGGGTCCGCCTCTGACGTCACGAATCAACCTTCATGCCCTTGGAAGAGATAAAAGTGATTTCCAATTCGCGTGGAAGCGCCTGCAATCTCCCCACATGTCACCAAGGGTGGGGACGAATAAAGACAAACGAACTTTAAAAATAATTTAAAGACGAGACGCTAAACAGTATGATGTTAATTGTTTTTGTTTTGGAATTTCGCACAAAGCTACTCGAGAGCTATCTGTGCTAACCGTCCCTAATTTAGCAGTGTAAGACTAGAGGGAATGCAGCTAGTCATCACCACTCACCGCCAACTCTTGGGCTACTCTTTTACCAACAAATAGTGGGATTGAGTGTCACATTATAACACCCCCACGGCTGGGAGGGCGAGCATGTTTGGCGCGAACCCGCGACCCACGGATTACGAGTCGCACACCTTACCCGCTTGGCCACGCCGAGCCTATGACGTTACTAAATCAATTTTCAGTTACTCTTTTGAAGTTGATGGGCTTACAGGCTCTAGAAATATAATGCAGAGAAAATATCAGTCTGGAACAGCAACATTATGAGGAAAACAACAAAGAACAAGCATCATTGGTGAACAACTAAACCAAATCTTTATTACGGTAACATGTTTACATCTATCAGTAAATATCGGTTGGTTTTACTGTGTGGGGCAATGTGGCTTAGAACTTCTAGAAAGATGGCTGACAGTTCGAGCCTTACTAGTAAGATGGTTGACAGTTCGAGACTTACTAGTAAGATGGTTGACAGTTCGAGACTTACTAGTAAGATGGCTGACAGTTCGAGCCTTACTAGTAAGATGGTTGACAGTTCGAGACTTACTAGTAAGATGGTTGACAGTTCGAGACTTACTAATAAGATGGTTGACAGTTCGAGACTTACTGGTAAGATGGTTGACAGTTCGAGACTTACTAGTAAGATGGTTGACAGTTCGAGCCTTACTAGTAAAATGGTTGACAGTTCGAGACTTACTAGTAAGATGGTTGACAGTTCGAGCCTTACTAGTAAGATGGTTGACAGTTCGAGACTTAGTAGTAAGATGGTTGACAGTTCGAGACCTACTAATAAGATGGTTGACAGTTCGAGACTTACTGGTAAGATGGTTGACAGTTCGAGACTTACTAGTAAGATGGTTGACAGTTCGAGACTGAGACTCGTCATACTGCTGTGTTCTCAAAGAAAACACTTTCAACCAGTTTTTCCAGTCTATCAAGTTATATGATTGACGTCGTTTATTATCTGTGGATTGACCTGCGACGACGTTGGGCCACTATTTTCATTCGCTGGTGCTACTCAGAATCAGAGCTTAAAGGAACCGGTCCTCTGCACAATACAAAGGGACAGAGAGGATTTACTTTTTAACTTATTCCATTTTGTAATCAATCTCTGTGAGCAGCGTAATAAGAGGCTTCCCAAATAATAACTTTATAGAAGCAAAGAAAACTCCGTACAATTATCTATAGACTATGTAACTCAACAACTATTCCAAATGACAAAGGAGCGATAACAATTCTCAGCTAGTGACAACTTGTACAAGTGTCTGTGTCACCCCTTGAGACGCTTTTAATTCACTCCATGGAATGAACACAGACACAGAACTGAAATGGTTCAGAGTTGCAAGAAATAATTCAATTGTCTAAAGAAAGAGTGAAGTATTTAATAGTGATTCAATATTTTAGCTTTATCCTTGATTTTACATTCCACTTTAAGTCTCAAAATTTTCGTTTTCTCAGTGAAAGATGTTACTACTGAAAATCAAACTAGCTACCTATAAGGAAAGCTATTTAAATTTATTTGTGCAAAATGATATTTTCATAATAGTCCTGAGTTCTTATTTTTTTACATTGGGTAGAATAGACAGCAAATAGTGTCTCATAGGTTTCAAATAAATAGGAACCAGATGTTTGGAAATAGAATGTCGTGGGTTGGAAAACCTACGATTTTAGGGTCAATGTTAAATTTACAGACTCCCAACGCTAGTAATTGTTTACCTTTCCCTTTTTATGACAGTTATAAAAACTATTAG
Organism: Carcinoscorpius rotundicauda; assembly: GCA_011833715.1. Lineage (NCBI taxonomy): Eukaryota > Metazoa > Arthropoda > Merostomata > Xiphosura > Limulidae > Carcinoscorpius > Carcinoscorpius rotundicauda. Next base: position 167,269,213 of record CM022392.1, on the reverse strand, counting down.
ACTTGGATATGAAAATAAATCCAAGCTGAATTATTTTATAACAACATGGATTCCATTTATTTTGTTTTGGAACTTAGTTAATGTTTTTAGCTACTAATTTCCTCTACCAAGTGTCACACAAGGGCCGCGTCAAGCTTACAGCATTACAGTCAAACAACTGGAAGAAATAAAAACTTGACGAGAAACACGATTTCTAGCAAATATCTGACCAATAATATAAAGAAAACATTGATAAAACGTAATTATATTTAAACAAACAAAACTTGTTTTGTTTTGAATTTCGCACAAAGCTACTCGAGGGATATCTGCGCTCGCCGTCCCTAATTTAGCAGTGTAAGACCACCCACCGCCAATCCTTTTACCAACGAATAGTGGGATTGATCGTAAGATTATAACGCTCCCACGACTGAAAGAGGGAGCATATTTGGTGCGACCGGGATTTGAACCCGCGACCCATTGATTATGAGTCGAACGCCTTAACACATTTGTCCATGACACATGCAAAGCAAAAATAATATTAGTTCACACCAAAAAAAAAAATCTAAGGTATAATGAGCTATTATCGTTCACATCAACAGTGAGTTCCACTTTTAGACACCCAGTTAAAGTTCAGTGATATTTGACAAGGTGCAGTTGGTCAACCATGAGAAGCTTGACATGACACCGGGCTCACTGCAGTGAGTTTTACCTAAATTAGACGTATATTTTAGCCAAAGGCTTTTGCTCAATAAAACGTCGTTGTGCAACACCGATATCCATTTTACTGACTAAGATAAAGTGAAACGTGCACACGGTTCACAATCTAATCTGTCTGACAGATGAAACTTTAAATGTAATTAAAAAATACATCGTTATTTTAACTTAATGATTAACTGACGAATTTAATTAATAGATTTATTAATTCTGTTTTTAAATTTCGCACAAAGCTACTCGAGGGCTATCTGTGCTAGCCGTCCTTAATTTAGCAGTGTAAGACTAGAGGGAAGGCAGCTAGTCATCACCACCCACCGCCAACTCTTGAGCTACTCTTTTACCAACAAATAGTGGGATTGAGCGTCACATTATAATGCCACCACGGCTGAAAAGGCGAGCATGTTTGGCGCGACCGGGATGCGAACCCGCGACCCTCAGATTACGAGTCGCACGCCTTAACGCGCTTGACCGTGCCGGGCCGGGATTTAGTAATGAGAGAGAGTGGTTATTTTAGCCCATATTCTCTCCAGTCTCATAAGTTAACTACTGATCAAAAAAATTTGTATTTTTTTCAATATTTCAAATAAAGATCTAAGCCTAATCTATGTTTTAAATAGAAAGAACTCATACAATAAAACAGGGATTTTGTTTTTGTTTTGGGGTTTTCTTGACGTTCATCTCAACTGGTTATAAAAAAACGCATTCAAAGTTAAAGTGACCGTCTTACCCTACCTTACCCTGTACAGGCGTTTATCAAGTTTAGTCATGAATTGGGTGTGCCTGTCTGTATTCATGGTTAAATATTATTACAGAAAAAAATATTGATATCTTCTCGAACTTTAGCTCCACACGTCTTAAATATTTGAAATTTGATTTGCGAGCTGAGTGTAGAACGTTGGATGGAAAATTTTTATACACTGACAGCATACTTAAATATGCTTCTGTTTGCCGGTCTCTGGAATGCTAGAAAGAGGCGAGGCTAAAAGTAACATGACAGGATGAAAGCTATTATTTATTGGAGCACCAAACTCACAACAAAATAACTACATCGACTTTGTGTGTATCGGTTTACTGTGTGGTATCACATGTGTTTTACGCTCTAATGTGTGTAAACAACACATCTCAAAAAACGAACATTTTTACTGATATCTTATGTTATATACAATAAATATTCTTGAATAATGTTCTTCAATATGATTTCCCAGCCAAATATTTTACTTTAGAAACAAACGTTTTCCATGTACACGATGGCTCATAAGTCCTTACCCATCCATATGTTATTATGTTATATTCAATAACGCGTGTATTATAAATTTGTTTGTTTTTTTCGGTGAAATGTGGCCAATGTAAGCCCATTTACACTTGAAAAGCGTATTGTGACATAATCGTCACATAATATTATGCAGCGAGAATGAGGGACAGCACAAAGATACACTGGATACATAAAATATATTGATGGGTATTGGCTTACGAGCCACCCTGAAGTAGGAATTAATAATGCAGTTTTTCATTATTATATAACCAGCAGTAGGAGTGTCACTCACCTGTTATATAACAAACAGTAGGAGTGTCACCTATTATGTAACAAGCAGTATAAGTCACCTATTATGTAACCAGCAGTAGGAGTGTCACCTATTATGTAACAAGCAGTATAAGTCACCTATTATGTAACCAGCAGTAGGAGTGTCACTTATTATGTAACAGGCAGTATAAGTCACCTATTATATAACAAACAGTAGGAGTGTCACCTATTATGTAACAAGCAGAACGAATGTCACCTATCATGTAACCAGCAGTAGGAGTGTCACTTATTATATAACCAGCGATAGGAGTGTCACTCACCTATTATATAACAAACAGTAGGAGTGTCACCTATTATGTAACAAGCAGTATAAGTCACCTATTATGTAACAAACAGTAGGAGTGTCACCTATTATGTAACCAGCAGTAGGAGTGTCACATATTATGTAACAAGCAGAACGAATGTCACCTATTATGTAACCAGCAGTAGGAGTGTCACTTATTATGTAACAAGCAGTATAAGTCACCTATTATATAACAAACAGTAGGAATGTCACCTATTATGTAACCAGCAGTACGAGTGTCACCTATTATGTAACTAGCAATAGGAGTGTCACCTATTATGTAACCAGCAGTAGGAGTGTCACCTATTATATAACAAGCAGTACGAGTGTCACCTATTATATAACAAACAGTAGGAGTGTCACCTATTATGTAACCAGCAGTAGGAGTGTCACCTATTATGTAACAAGCAGAACGAATGTCACCTATTATGTAGCCAGCAGTAGGAGTGTCACTTATCATGTAACCAGCAGTATAAGTCACCTATTATGTAACCAGCAGTAAGAGTGTCGCTTATTATGTAACCAGCAGTAGAAGTGTCACCTATTATGTAACCAGCAGCACGAGCGTCACCTATTATACAACCAGCAGTACGTGTGTCACCTATTGTACACACAGCAATAGCAGTGTCACTTATTGTATAACTAGCAATATGAGTGTCACCTGTTATATAAACAGGAATGTGAGCGTCACCTATTGTATAACTATTTGTATGTGTCACCTATTTTATAACCAACAATTTAAGCGTCACCCGTAAGCCACCTTTGATGAAGACATGAATGATGTTACTTTTCAGTAGCATAATTATAACATTAGTGTTAATGGTAGTTTTGTCCACACCACGAAATGAGATATTCAAAAATCAATCTTACTTTCAAAATTCAGTATCGTAACATTACTGTGAACAAAGAGGGGGACACACACTTGGAGTTATCATAAGTTTTTACCAATCATTAAAACTCAGTTAAAAATAGACGAGGTTATGATTTGTAAAACTAAAGGTAGCTTTGTACATGTATACGCACATTTATGTGTATTGTATAATAGTACAAACTGTGCACAAAGGTGGGTAACCATCGTCAGTATGTATGTTCAAATAAAGTAATCTTCGAAGTACCCCCGAAAGCTGAAGATATCCTTAAGTGTTAATATCAATAGCAGTGATTTTGATATTCGAGCTTATATATCTCGTGACACATCGCGACTTGTTAACAAAATAAACAAAAATAGCTCGACCATTTTCTAAGTAATTCTGAAGTTTATACCTGTTTTCAGCACTAACTGTTTCCATTAACTACTACTTGAAAAAGAGTTTCGGATACCCAAAGTTCCAACGTTTCGTTATATCTTCAACTTAAACCAGAAAATGTGGTTCAGTGTAACAAAGACAACAGCTGCCCTCTTGTTACGATGTGTTAATCGTATTTTCACATAAATGAAATTGTAGTTTGAGCAGAGGAATTATGGGAAATTATTTACCAACTCTATGGCAATCACACGACACAGTCAGTTATCGATTACTTTAAGGGGACGTGTCCCCCACTTAAAATTATAATTGAATATAAGCCACTCGTAACCACTTTAAAGAGGATTTGACTTACCGATTGATTTAAAATTACAATCATGCCACTTGCAGAGTAGTTTATGGGGGTCTTGCCTCACCGACTGATATCAAATTGGGATTGAAAGGAGGTAGTTAATGCTATATCAAGTAATTAAACACTGTATTTTTCCATACTTTTGTGAAACGGGAAAACGCAAATAAAATGTATGAAATCACCAGTTCCAAGCTCCTAACATTCTGATAGCCCCCAAACAGTCGTATCGTAACTTTATTGGACGCTCACATATGACATTCAACCTATTCCCCCCCCTCCCATCTGTTTTGCCTTTCGCTTCTGTTATTTATATAGCTTGAAGTGTGGTATATGTGCTAACGAGGAAAGGATGCATTGATTTATTGGTTAACATCCCACGAAATAAGGTGGGGATAGCTCTTTGAGTCACTCATATGATTTCGCTGACCCTACCAGGTGCACGTGCGTTCATTTACGTTCGACGTTCGTCTTTTTCGTTGGTTTACATTTTGCTCTATTCGATGTGCCAGCCTTGCATGTTTCCAACAATCCCACGTGCCACAGTACATCTTCCCTCTGTAACGAACACAGCCCCTCTCAGTACATAATATATACACTACACACATGATGTAGTAGGTAAGCCTAACAGTAAGTGGCTCGTTGCTTTCACTTACATGTCATATTTATGGGTCAGAGGTACTTAGGTTCATTTCCATCATGTATGATATAGCGTTCCGCTTTAGAAGTGTGGCACACAGTGGTTGTTGTACATGTCAACACAGTCATGGAGTAGGCGGAAACATGCTGAACTTTGAACCTTGTGAGTACTGAGTTCTGTTACTTTTCTAGTTTTGCTTCTCTTTTATTTTGTTTGTGTTTGTGTTGTGAATTTCGCGCAAAGCTACTCGAGGGTTATCTGCGCTAGCCGTCCCTAATTTAGCAGAGTAAGACTAGAGAGAAGGCAGCTAGTCATAATCAACCACCGTCAACTCTTGGGCTACTCTTTTACCAACAAATAGTGGGATTGACCATTACATTACAGCGCCCCTGTGGCTGAAAGGACGAGAAGGTTTGGTGCGACGGGGATTCGAAATTGCGACCCTCAGATTACGAGTCGAGTGCCAGGATTATATATGTAATGCTTGGGCGAAACTCCAACTACGAAAGGCCCGGCATGACCAGGTGGTTAAGGCACTCGATCCAAAGGTCAAGGGTTCGAATCCCCGTCACACAAAATATTCTCGCCCTTTTAGCTGTGGAGGCGTTATAATGTAACGCTCAGTCCCACTATTCGTTGATCAAAGAGTAGCTCAAGACTTGATGGTGGGTGGCAATGACTGGCTGCCTTCACTTTAGTCCCACACTTCTAAATTAGGGAGGGCTAGTGCAGATAGCCCTTTTGTGGCTTTGTGCGAAATTCAAAATAGAAAAACCAAACCAAATACGTGAAGGTAACTAAATACTTTTGCAAATATTGATACGTGTATAACATATAATTTGTTTACATAAATATATATCTATTCATGATAGATACGGGATAAGTGCATTTAACTCTAGTTCCAAATACTTTTACATACACACACTTACAGAGTAAATATGGTATAGCTAAATTTAATCTTCGTTTCAATTACTTTTAATTATAGACTGTAAACATGTAGTAAAGAAACCTGGTACTTGTTTCAATTATATATATATACACAAACATATAGACACTAAATATGGGTTAAGCAAACCTAACTCTTTTTCTGATTATATATATATATATATATTCCTACATAACATATAAGTGGTGAATACGTTTAACCGTTTTTTCGATTACTTATTTATATATGCGCCCGCGTCGCGCTAAACATGCTCGCCTTCCCAGCCGTGGGTGTGTATAATGTGACGGTCAATCCCACTATTCGTTGGTAAAATAGTAGCCCAAGAGTTGGCGGTGGGTGGTGATGACTAGCTGCCTTCCCTCTAGTCTTAAACTGCTAAATTAGGGACGGCTAGCACAGAGAGCCCTCGAGTAGCTTTGTGCGAAATTCCAAAACAAACAAACAAATTTATATATGTCCTCCTCTGGACAGTGGTAAGACTATGGATTTACAACGCTAAAATCAGTTTGAAATCCCAGGGTAAACACAGCAGATAGCTGGATGTTGCTAAGCCTTAGGAAAACCCACACACTGATATATATATATATATATACACATATGTTTACATGGTAAATATTAGGTAGATAAAATTAACTTCTTTCTTTCCAGTTACTTTTATATATAAATGGAAATTAATATGATTCTTTGAGTTAATATATTCAGTGCTTTCGTGTAATTTGTTTTTTGGTTTATTAATTCGTTTCACATGTTACGGCCCAAGGAAAACTCTGTTTGCTGCTTGGCAGTATTGCATGTAATGGACAGCAACGGCTGTGTATCCGGAATAATAAACAGGTTTTACTGTTTTTATTTCTGGGAACGGGAGGCGCCTTGTGGTCAGCCAGTGGAAGATCATTATCAAACACCGACGGACTGATTGAACTGGTGATGACGGGGTACAAAGAGGGCACCCACATTTTGAATATGTATGTATAAACCCTCAGCAGTTACCTTTTTTTTTTGAGAGGTAAAGACGTGTCCGGCAATACAGTTGGAATAGGCATAGTAAGGACTGTTTCAACAATGTCTGGAGCGTGACCCTCAGGGAGCGCAAATGAATTTTCTTTGGGGCGTGGCGAAAGACTAAGGTAAATTTAATAATATAAAATAAGTTGCATTTTCCAAAGTGTGAGACGCGATCCCTAGGGGGCGCAACTGATTTTCAAGAAACGAGAGAGTAGGATAAAATTAATAATGGAATAATTTAAGTTAAATGTTTTAGTTTATTTTCTATTAATGAAAATAGCATAACACGTGTAGTGTTTTAATGTTTATGGGCGTATTTCATTTCGTTAAGTAACTCGTTCTTTCGCTCATTAAAAACGAAACAACAGGGGGTCAAGTGAGAAATCACATTTATTAAGGGAAGGCGAATTACGGAAGTTTGGGTTTGGGAAACGCTGTCGTAGTCAATCACTTGTGTATGGAAGGACATTATACTGACAACGATTTGTAAGTACAGTGCTATATGCTGTTGGAAACACAGCACGTTTTTTCGACGATACCTTGGTCTGTCTTCTTCTGGGACGATACAAAGACCAAAATCCATACACGAAAACTGACTCGTTGGAACACAGGCTTAAAAATGAAAGGAATGTTATCACGTGAAAGTGTTAAAGATTTAACAAAGGTTAAAAATGAAGTCTGAGCTTGATTTGTGTGTTGATAAACACTGTACTGCGCTCTGCCCACTGTAAGTATCGAAGTCAAAGTTTTAGTGTTATAAGTCCTCAGACTTACTAATGAGTGTGAGAAAGAGATACCAAGATTACAAACCCAGACATAACTTTCTACTCTTACCGTTACGGTTTCAAGCTGGACTTCTGTAAGTAAAATTCTAAACATTCGTTGTTCTTATTATTGTTTTTATTTTGGGTTGCTGTTGGAAAGAAACGTTGTTGCAAACTAAAAGACACCATACCGTTTAAACACACAGCATGCTTTCTACAATAAATATGATTGTGCTTACAAATAGTTGATAATAAACTTAGTAAATACGTTCTAAATATTCTATAAAGCCTTAAATAAAAGTTAATACCCATGCCAACCGTGCGGAGAAACATCTTTATTTCAAGTGGGTTTCTCGTCAATAGTAATTACTGATTGAGTCACTAGATGGCAATTTATTTCAGTACGGAGAAGCCTTCCTGGTTGAGTGTTGTATCTCAGAAAGGTCTTGCTGTAGTGATTTAGAGCGCTCTCTAGTGTCACAACAGTAAGTCTGTGGACTCACGATGCAAGAAATTGTTTTGCGAGACTCGTGCGCAGCTTCTCAGGAGTTTAAGAACAAACAAGTAATTTATTTAGTGTTCGCTTTCATAGGTAACAGTTAAAACACTTCTTAAAGTGACATTTTAGACTTTTTAATTTTCCTTTATCCAATCATGGTAAACATGAATGTTAAAAAACATCTTAATTTGAAGGTGATGCTTATATTTTTCATCAAGAATTCAAAAATGCAATGATTTACGTACTCGATAATTTACATAATTTAAATAAAAAAGAGCTAATCTACATATACATTAAATGTGTGTTTAAATGTATTTAATTTTGCGTTTGTTATAAACAAAAATTTACGCCTTTGCCTAAACGAAATGCACGGCAAATTTCAAATAAGATTTCTTTCGTTTTTATTTTTTTTAATTATCTTTAATACTATTATTATTATTTTATTATATATATGAGTATGTATTATTTCTATTCTTCTTCTGCGCGAATGTGTTTTTTTAATATTTGTTTGAAAAGTATTTTAAAAAATGGTTTCTATTTTTGAAAAAAAGACAAATATATTATGACATGTAAAAAAAATACGTAAAAGAAAATAGAACATCGTTTTATCTAAAGCTGTTTTAATGTTATCTGAATAAATGGAACCTTTCTGGAGAATAAATATACCTTTGTCTTCAATACATGGAAGTCTTGCTGATAGCTGTAGTGGAAAAGTGTATTAATAGAAATGCTTTCATAATCAGTATGAGCCAAAAGGACTTTATATTATTATTATTATCTAATATTAACTTATCTATGAATTGAATAGAAAATACTAACTGTTTTTTATTCATTCCTAATAAAGTTTTATTAGTATATATTTATGGATTTAGTATTTTTTCCAGTAAGATAGAACCTTCTATTAATATGATTACTATTTAATATTTTTAAAGAAACCTGATAAAAAGGGCTCAGGTTGTTTCAGAGCCACATTAGACGATTTTCTGTGTAAATCACGTGAAATCGAACCCCAAATTTTAGCCTTAAACGTCCGTAGATATATTGCCATCCCACCGAGATAACCAGATGGTTAACTTTAAAGGACTGTTTGTTTAACCATTACGTTCAAAAGTACACAAAGGGTTATCTGTGCAATGCAAACCGCGGGTATCGAAACTCGGTTTAGCAGTATAAGTTCGAAGACATACAAGCAGGTGGCCTTTAAAAGACTATTCTATATTCTTGGACATTTCATAGAAACTTCAGTATTAAACATTAAAATTCTGCGAAGTAAAATCTTTTATAAGCAGAAACAGAATCGCAAACTGAAATTACCCCGACCAAATATGAAAACCTCTGAGTTGAATTCTAATTGTAATATGCAACACGTATTTTATGGTTGATGTGTTTTTTCCGGTTATTAATTTTTTGCAAATAACTATTACGTCTTAAATAAATGTACAACTTTGAAATTATAACAGCTGTTAATCGGACGTGGCCGTTTTATATTTGTGGATGTGTCGTAAATGTATCTGCTTAAGGAATATGCTATGTTTACACATTGATGTTGCTGTTAAGCTAGGAAAATGGCCTGCTTTGATTTACTCACCAAAACTGATGGGCCCCGGCATGGGCAGGTGGTTAGGGCATTCGATTCGTAATATGAAGGTCACCGGTTCGAATCCCCGCCACACCAAATGTGCTCGTCCTTTCAGCTGTGGGGGTGTTATAATGTTACGGTAAATCCCACTATTCGTTGGAAAAAAGTAGCCCAAGAGTTAACGGTGGATGAGAATGACTAGCTGCCTTTCCTATAGTCTTACACTACTAAATTAGAGACGGCTAGCGCAGATAGCCTTCGTATAACTTTGCACAAAATGGACAAAAAAAACAGACAAAAGAAACAAATATAAGTTGATTTATCTACAACTGAGAAAAAATTTTTAGTGAAAAGTATCTTTATTCAATTAGCCTTAAAAATCTGTTTATAAGATGAATTATCCACAACTGATAACTTTGTATTAAAGTGTATTTTGTTCAATTAGCCTTAAAAATCTGTTTATAAGATGAATTATCCACAACTGATAACTTTGTATTTAAGTGAATTTTGTTCAATTGGCCTAAAAAATATGTTTACAAAATGAATTATCCACAACTGATAACCTTGTATTTAAGTGTATTTTATTCAATTAACTTCTATGTTTTTGCTTATTTTGTTTTTCAATTCCCACAAATTTATTTGAGAGCTATCTGCGCTAACTGCCTATACTTAAGAAATGATAAAGTAAAAGAAAAACAGATAGTTACAACTAGCTCTTATATTAACGAATAGTGGGATTGATAGGAACATTATAACGCCTCCAGTTTTTTGTTTGTTACATAAGCCTTTCTTTTTTTTACATTTTGAATTTGAGACTCAGAGACACCAAGGTATAGATGAAATTGTCCTCAATTTACTACTAATGGGCACAGAAAAGGCAACACCAGCCGCCAACACGACTTCTAAGTCACATGTTATTGGTGTAATCCGAACTGAAAATAAGACAGTTACTCACGAATGTTAGGTAATTCTTATGTAAACTACGTTACTTTTGGATTAAACGTGTAGTATAACCTGTTTACAAATAGTACCCAATGCGCAATGATACAATAAGTAAATACACCGAAGTCCACACAATGACCGAACTATTTTTACTCATTTTTTACACAACAGTAATGCGAATGACATATATCATATACCACGTTATTAAATTGATCAAAACGCCAGCCACCACACATTCACCAACAAAAGCTTCAATTTCTATTATACACACATATATATATACACAAGTAATTGGGCTCTAATACGGATACTACTAAACTTAGTTGACTTTTGCGGCAAAGGTTAAATTCGAAGTGTCTTAAATATTTCTACTTCTTAGCATTTTTCAAAGTCGACACTTATAATGTACAACATTCGCACGAATATCCGCATGATGAATTTTTATCACATCGTACTAAGTAACTGGAAAATAGAGATTAGAAAACAAAACAAAACAGTATCTAAACATCAAAGAGAAAAGTCTTAACATTTTTCTCTGAAGAAACAGACGACAGATCAGTCAGACAAAATGAAAATTACATACAACTACGTAATTTCCTATTGAATCTGAAATTCTACACACATTATGAAGCTAACGCTGTTTCTCTTTGGACATTGATATTCACACGGCTATACAATCTGCAGAAAACGAAAATATACTTTGAATAAATTAATTAAAGCCAATCTGCTCTAATACTCACTGCACTTTCAGGTCACATTATCAGTCTTAAATGGAACAGGTATCGACACCTTAACACCTCGATAATGCGCCATTTTTATAACAGTTTTGAAAACAAAACAAAGCACTTCGCGAACTAAACTGTTTGTTATTGCTTTTCTCAATATCAGTCAGTTTGTTTAGTCGAAACTTAACAATATCAGACCTTCCCAAGATAATATAACAACAGTGTTATTTCAAACTTTAGACAGAATAAGTTAGAGTCACTTTAAGCGTTTAGTAAAATATAACCGTCACTTCAGATTACTGGGAAAGTCAGACATTATCACTCGCAACTTTAGACAAAATCTGAGATTGTCTCTTCGAGTCTGGAAGAGACACACGTACCATTTATTTTAAACATAAATAAGTAACAAGTAATATTGCTTTTAGGTTTCATTTATCGTTCGGCTCACTCGTTTGCCACTAGACACGCCATAAACACGTGGAAGGTGTCTATAAAACAAACTAAATAGTACAGGAACGGAAACGTGCAAATATTTAATTAGTAAGTCTGTTTAGTTTACGCCATCTATGCCACTGACCGAATGACAACAGAAATTGTTAAAAACTCGTATAATGAACATAGAAAAGCACATCTTTTTAACCAGCCACTGTAAGGAAAAATTTAATGAATACTGGGAATCTTTATAGACAACACTGTTTGTATTCCGTAAGAGGTGCTTAAAATAACATTAGTACGACTAGTAATAAGAGAAGGTTACTAGAAAACAACATGTAGAACCAGTTTTAAGAACGTAGAACCAGTTTTAAGAAAGTAGATCCTTTATAGTGATAAATAAACGAAACAGCAATTTTCGAAACCATGCTCGTTTGATATGAAAAACTTGTTTCTCAAGCCAAGAAAGAACCAACTGTTAGGGAAACTGTTACTGTTTAATTATGAATATAGAACAAAAGTTTGGTTCTTCCTAATACCTATCTCAACATCAATTGAATACTGACACTGAACCACAAAAGCGAAAAATTATTTATATATTTTTTTAGAAATGAAAATGACTTAATATGCAGAGAACCAATAACAGTTTAGTTTAATATGTAGAAAACCAATTACAGTTTAGTTTAATACGTAGAGAACCAATTATAGTTTAGTTTAATATGTAGCTAACCAATTACAGTTTAGTTTAATATGTAGCTAACCAACTACAGTTTAGTTTAATATGCAGCTAACCAATTACAGTTTAGTTTAATATGTAGAGAACCAATTACAGTTTAGTTTAAAACGACAAACGAGAATGGGAATGATAAGGAGAGGATGCACATTCGTTTACCTTTATTGTATGTTATTAATCCAGCTTTATACGTGTAAATCCATACAATACATAATCACAGTGAAAACTTTGGTTTTCATTGGCTAACGATGTATACATGTTAACTCATACACCATTCAATGTTGCCGTTCGCTATAAAAATTACAAATCTCTTCATTCGAGAATAACAGAAGAGAAAAAAGCCCTCAATTTTTAAGATAGTTTACTCATATTTTATATTATTTCGAAAGTGTTGTAACAGATTAACACTGTGTTACTTCACGGTAAATAAAATCAACGGATATTTAGCTTTCCAGTATTTTCTCGTGCATGAAATACACGTGTAGAAACTCATTTCCTGTCTTGTATAAAACACGCCTATTTTTGGTTTCATTAAACAAATACAAGTTTCCTTTCGTGCCTGTTGTAGAACACACTTTTTTGTGAAATAATTTCTGTGCCGTTTATTTACTTGAGATAACAATAACAACGTTAACCACTTGTTATTAAATCTGGTAATATCCGAATTAGCAGTCACTAGATGGCACTATATATGCAGTAAGTCAAAGAATTATATTGCATGCATTGAACTTACGAAATAAAATATAAGTAGTACTTTGTTTTTATTATACTTTGATAATAAATATTCCACATTTTAGAAACTCAAGTTAATAATGTTAAAATACATATTTTAACATACGAATAAACAATCTAGTGTTTCCAAAGCAGTGATACGCATACTCGGGAGTTTGCAATCCGTCAGGATGGGAAGAAATGAAATACAATAAAAAGGAAAAGAACAGAAAGAAGTTTAATAAAGGTGAAGATTGTCGGATATAATCAAAGTGATTGGGCACCAAAAGTTTCTCAAATGTGAATACAGATGTTTAACTTGAAAACCTGTGGAAATCACTGAAGAAATGTATGATTATTTTTATCGGAATTATATTTGAAGTATGTAAAGGCTTAGTCGTAACTTTAAGTCAAGACTTACTCATTTACTCTTTGTTATTTCTTTCTGAAGAAAATCTGACTTATTATGAAACTTACTCATTCAAAAATTTAATGATATAATCTCGGGGTTCCTATTCTCACATTTTTAGGGTTAGTATTTGAAGAGCAAAGCTGCACGATAAGATAACAGCTTTTTGCTCACTACGGGTATCAAACTCCGTATTTTACAACTTACCGCTGAGATATAGGAACACATTCTTGGAAAGTGCTTTAAAATGTGACACATCTGTTCTAATCGCTTAGTAATTTGAAAGCATAAAAAAACCACCAAAAACAACAAAATATCCAGCGACGGTAATGATTGTAAGTGGAGTATAGGATATTTAATTATAAACTACTACCTTATGTAAAATTTAGCCTAATTTTTACAGAGAATTATATTATATTCGCAATAAATGTAAGCCTAAAACAACATCAGATAGTTAATAGGGCGTTTTTGGTGATTGAAAATTATCTGTTTTATTTTTTCTCTGTTTCACGTTTCTCCAGTGGTTCCCCAGAAAGTCTGTAGGCTCTTACGTTAAAATAAAAAACGGGTTTCGTTACCCGTGATGAACAGAGAACAGATAGCTTTGCGCTTAGCAATAACTGTCTGGTCTTTCTTTTCTAGGAACGATACACGTAGTCTAAAGTTTTACCGTTTGGAACCAATCCGTCGAATGGATTTTAACCGATGTTGGAGGTCAGGTCTCAGAAAACAACAATGAATAATGAAAAATATATGTGAACAGATGCAACACAAACATTTTATCAATCATACATGGACCCCTGTTTCGATGCCAAAACAGGAAATTCAAAACTGTATAGGAGGCTGGGACTTTATAAAATTAAATATGCATCGCAATATATACATTTAAAAATATACAATTTAATGGAGGCCTTAAGAACGAACAGCACATTTAACACTTGTTTATCACCCATCAACAGCCTCTCTCAATGACAGATAATTTCTAGCGAGTTTTAAACATTTCTTAGAACGTCTTCTGGGTTTTAAATTATTGAAAACATTGTCGTAAATATTATACCAAAACATAACACTCAAGAACAAATGTTTTTGTGGCACATATTTTGCAGTTTTTATTTGTAGACCTTTTATTTACTCCAATCAGCTTTCGGGAACGTGGCTAGACGAAAATTTGAATTACGTACGGAGGAGGGGAAGGAGGTTTTGAGATCCGAGAGTCTTTCTTTGGGAAAGTTTGAATATTTGAACTTGAAATGACCAAATTTGATGACGTTTTTGTTGTATAATCTACAAGAACTTAGCCATACAGGCAATGTAAATTGTTGTACAAAAATTCATTTTGATGTATAGCATTTTTTTTTTGTAAATTTTGTTGGAATACAACAATTATTCGATAGCACAAACCAATCATAACCGATCTTTTACTTCTATTATAAAAATTGAACTAACACAACAAGTTTGTAATATTAAAGCGATCGTGAAATATTAACTTTCTAATATTAAAACGATTGTAAATCCTATACTTATATTGCATTAAAATTTAATTTTTATCTTCAGTTTTCGATGTCGCATGCGCCCTGTTGGTTCTGTTTGTTCTCCAACAGGAGTCTATCTGACCACAACTTGAAGGCAGGAAAGAAATGCTTAATTGAAGTGGAAAACATTATGTGAAACATAAGATAACTACGAATTTCTAAAATATGTTTATACCACAGCAGTGTGGAAAGAGTAATCACTTGGTTGACTGCACAGATGAGTCCTAACCAAATCAAAATACTCTGTTATTGCTGTACATCTTTAAGCACTTGGTGTGAAAATCCATCCTCTTATTTGTAAATTTAAATACTTATCTTTGTACACTTGGTGTGAAAACCTATCCTCTCACTTGTAAACTTAAATACTCATCTTTGTACACTTGATGTGAAAACGTATTCCATCATTTTCAGAAATATGTACCAATCTTTTGTATAATTGGTGCAAAGACCGATACCCTCATTTGCAAATCTAGATGCCTGTCTTTGTATAGTCGGTGTGAAAACCCTCATTTGTAAATGTAGATTCCTGTCCTATCTTTGTAAACTTGGTGTGAAAACCTATCCACGGACACAACGCTTTAATTTGTTTTGATGAATTTCCTCAAATAAAGACCAATGTTCAAAGTGACTTACATCAGGCATTCATTCTGATATTGAAACAACCGATAAATAATGATATTTTTGAAGGTGTAACATACTGACGTGTAGAATGTACCTTCTCCTATTATATACATGTATACCAAACACTTTCACACTATTATTTTAAAAAAAGCAAAATAAAGTTAATTAATTACAGAACTTTTCTCATTAAATTTCGATACTTTGACTTGTGTGATCTTCAGGCTCTTCTGGTTCCTCTATTGTAATTTGGAATTTAATCTTCTCTGCTGCCGCAGCCAGGTTTGAAACAGGTGTTTTATGTTCTTCGCTATTTTCTTCCTGTGAGGACTCACTGAAACGCCTCTGGTGGTCAAAATCTTGACTGCTACTGGTTGGGCTAATGGGAATCATGTTTTGGTACCAATCTCTGTTATCTTCTAGGGTATCCAAGATATACTGTGCATCCGGGTACACAAGATCAGCCCAGGTTTCCCACAGGGGATGAACTATGTAGTCAATGAATCCCACCTATGGCACAGTATGAAACTAATTAATGGTTTATTTATACTTGTAAGTTGTTTCCTTGAAAGTATGTTTAACCTGTTGACTGCTAAGTACTTTAGCTGCTTCAATAGAACTCTAATACTTATTCATTTTGTAACTTTTTTGTGACGCCATTTTGGATCGAAAGTGAAACAGTTTGTAAGTAGGGCAAATGCATGTATGGTGCTGATATCTAGTGTTGAAGTTAGGTATTATTGAGAACGAATTAATTCGTCCGCTGCACTGTGTTACCGATCGGCTTGGACGAGTTATCTCGTCTTCGGCACTGAACAGGTCAATATGAGAGAAAATGTTTTGACATGTATTGCTTTTTTTCTTTTAAACATGTGATAAACCAGAACTATGTAAAAAAAATATAAATTAGACAAAGCAAGATATGAGAAATGCAGAGAGATATTAACACAAATCACTTGATGAAATCAGCAGATAGTCTAACACACAAACATACACACAAATCAGATATACCCATATCAATCATCAGTTGAAACCAAAATTTTTATTTTATCATACAAATAAAAATTCAATACGATTATGAAGTCAATCTTAAGATAAGACGCTGACAGGACTAATCTCTTCATGTGACTGGATGAAAGTAAAACAATTAAAGCACTTTTCCGTATCATAAGATTATCCTAGAAAAGTTTCACTGAATGCATGTCTCACAGAAACTAGGGTTACAGAGACCAGTTTAATTTGTTCATCCATCTAATTTCTACAAAACGTATATAGAGTACCCTACATCACAACATTCAGATTGTTTCCACGTATACCTTTACAATTAATCAGCTGCTCACGCTTAGAATGACTCGCTCTATGTTTTTCTTAGTAACATAGATCAACAAGGGTGGTTTCCAATAGTGGTTCTCTAACAATGAAGTAACCAACAAGTGTGGTTTCCAATAGTGGTTCTCTAACAATTAAGTAACCATATTCAACAAGTTACATGCACCAAGTTTTAAGTCATACGCAACACACAACAAACAAAGTAGATTAAGTCTTCATTCATAAGTCTCACACAACACAGTAGAACAAGCCTTCAGTCATAAATCACACATAACAAACCAGAACATTAAGTCTTCATTCACAAGTCACACACAACACAGTAGACCAAGCCTTCAGTCATAAATCACACATAACAAACCAGAACATTAAGTCTTCATTCACAAGTCACACACAACATACTAGGTGGACCAAGTCATAAGTCACCACAACATACTAGGTGGACCAAGTCATAAGTCACACACAAACATCTAATTAAACCAAGTCTTCACTCATAACTCACACTCAATAAACACAAACCAAGTACAACATGTCCTGAGCTGTAAGTCACACACAACAAACCAAGTCTTCAATTATCAGTCATATAATAAGACATTTTATAAACGGGGTAGATTAAATCTCCTTCTTTAAGTAGTGTGTTTGGTAATGTTGTACAATGTAGTGTTAAGATAGTCTGTGTATAAGAGAAGACAGGTAATGATGTACAATGTAGTGTTCAGATAGTGTGTATATAAGAGAAGACAGGTAATGTTGTACAAGGTAGTGTTAAGATAGTCTGTATATAAGAGAAGACAGGTAATGTTGTACAAGGTAGTGTTCAGATAGTCTGTATATAAGAGAACACAGGGAATGTTGTACAATGTGGTGTTAAGATAGTCTGTATATAAGAGAAGACAGGGAATGTTGTACAATGTAGTGTTAAGATAGTCTGTATATAAGAGAAGACAGAGAATGTTGTACAATGTAGTGTTCAGATAGTGTGTATATAAGAGAACACAGGGAATGTTGTACAATGTAGTGTTAAGATAGTCTGTGTATAAGAGAAGACAGGTAATGTTGTACAATGTAGTGTTCAGATAGTGTGTATATAAGAGAAGACAGGTAATGTTGTACAAGGTAGTGTTAAGATAGTCTGTATATAAGAGAAGACAGGTAATGTTGTACAAGGTAGTGTTCAGATAGTCTGTATATAAGAGAACACAGGGAATGTTGTACAATGTGGTGTTAAGATAGTCTGTGTATAAGAGAAGACAGGTAATGTTGTACAATGTAGTGTTCAGATAGTGTGTATATAAGAGAAGACAGGTAATGTTGTACAAGGTAGTGTTCAGATAGTCTGTATATAAGAGAACACAGGGAATGTTGTACAATGTGGTGTTAAGATAGTCTGTATATAAAAGAACACAGGGAATGTTGTACAATGTAGTGTTAAGATAGTCTGTATATAAGAGAAGACAGGGAATGTTGTACAATGTAGTGTTCAGATAGTCTGTATATAAGAGAACACAGGGAATGTTGTACAATGTAGTGTTAAGATAGTCTGTGTATAAGAGAAGACAGGTAATGTTGTACAATGTAGTGTTCAGATAGTGTGTATATAAGAGAAGACAGGTGGTTGTACAAGTGTAGTGTTAAGATAGTCTGTATATAAGAGAACACAGGGAATGTTGTACAATGTGGTGTTAAGATAGTCTGTATATAAGAGAACACAGGGAATGTTGTACAATGTAGTGTTAAGATAGTCTGTATATAAGAGAAGACAGGTAATGTTGTACAAGGTAGTGTTCAGATAGTCTGTATATAAGAGAACACAGGGAATGTTGTACAATGTGGTGTTAAGATAGTCTGTATATAAGAGAACAGGTAATGTTGTACAAGGTAGTGTTCAGATAGTCTGTATATAAGAAGACAGGGAATGTTGTACAATGTGGTGTTAAGATAGTCTGTATATAAAGAACACAGGGAATGTTGTACAATGTAGTGTTAAGATAGTCTGTATATAAGAGAAGACAGGGAATGTTGTACAATGTAGTGTTAAGATAGTCTGTATATAAGAGAAGACAGGGAATGTTGTACAATGTAGTGTTAAGATAGTCTGTATATAAGAGAAGACAGAGAATGTTGTACAATGTAGTGTTAAGATAGTCTGTGTATAAGAGAAGACAGAGAATGTTGTACAATGTAGTGTTAAGATAGTCTGTGTATAAGAGAAGACAGGTAATGTTGTACAAGGTAGTGTTAAAATAGTCTGTATATAGAGAACACAGAATGTTGTACAATGTAGTGTTAAGATAGTCTGTGTATAAGAGAAGACAGGTAATGTTGTACAAGGTAGTGTTAAGATAGTCTGTATATAAGAGAAGACAGGGAATGTTGTACAATGTAGTGTTCAGATAGTCTGTATATAAGAGAAGACAGGTAATGTTGTACAAGGTAGTGTTCAGATAGTCTGTATATAAGAGAACACAATGTTACAATGTGGTGTTAGATGTCTGTATATAAGAGAAGACAGAGAATGCTGTACAATGTAGTGTTCAGATAGTCTGTATATAAGAGAAGACAGGGAATGTTGTACAATGTCCTCTTTTTCCATGATTGTCAGTTTAATAAGGTTTCTGGTTAACCCTTAACTTGTGATGTCTTGAGTATTTACGCTAATCAAGAGTTCAAGACAGTTTTGCTGATCTTATGACTTTGAAACAATTGTGCTGATCTATTGTTCTAAAGCCGTAACAGGTAACAAAACAGGAAATGTATAGTGACACCAATCCAAAACTATACGTTATCTTTGTTACAAAGGCAGCGAAATATGTTTTGTATTATCCGCTTAAAGAAAGAATTATAATATTTATTATATTTGTATCATTGTATTCGAACATAGCTCAGAATTTATTACCTCCACAAATAATGGATAGTAGTTATATGTTTATTTTTATACACTACTGGCCAAAATCTTACGGCCATTAAACATAAAGAAAAAATATGCATTTTGCGCTGTTAGACTCAACCACTTATTTGAGTAGAGCTTCGAAAAATTGAAACAAGAAAAGGCAAAATGAGAATAAAAAACTTTTTTAGAATTTAATCGGTGAAATGTGAACACTATGAAATAGGCCTAAATACTGGTCAAAAGTTTAAAACCACACTGAAACGAAGCGTTAATTGGTAAACACGTAACGAAATTCATTCATTTGTGTTCAAGCATTAGCGTTGTCAACATCTCACTGACATCTCCTTGTTACACTGGGTAAAAACATAGCAAAGACTAAAATGTTGACAGAGTTTGAACATGTCAGAATTTCAAGCTGCAAAAGCAGGGTCTCTCTCAACGTGTCATCACTGGTAAGATTGGGGTAGTAAAACTGCTGTTTAAAATTTTTAAAATACCCTGAGGAGTACGGAACGAGAATTTCAAATGATTGGCCCAAGAGCAGGAGAATTCGACGGGTTGTCCGGCAAGACACCAGCCGATCGTCGAACCAGATTAAGGCCCTTACGACGCAGAATGCAGCTCAAGAACAATAAGACGGCATCTACGAGATAAAGGGTTAAAAACCGTAAACGTCTTCAAAGACCACGCCTCCTTCACACCACAAAACAGCTTGGTTAAACTTTGCTGAAAAGCACCAAACATGGGACGTAGAAAAGTGGAAGAAGGTTTGTTCTGTAATGAAAAAAAAATAACTTTGATAATCGAGATGGCTTCCAATGTTACTGGCATGATAAGGATATCCCACTGGAGATATTTTCTACACAACACAGTGGAGTAGGTTCAATCATGATCTGGGGTGCTTTCTTCGTTCGTGTAAAAATGGAAATATTCAGGTTTTTCACGGGCGTCAAACAGCAGCTGGCTACATTGGCATGTTGGCGAGAGTATTCTTATTAACTGAAGGCCCTTGCTTGTGTGGAAGTGACTGGATCTTTCAGCAGAACAACACTGCAATCCACAATGCCGGCAGGACAAAGGACTTTTTCACGGCGAATAACGTGATTCTTTTGGACCATCCATCGTGTTCGCCCGAACTGAACCCCATTGAAAATGTTTGGAGGTGGATGACAAGGGAAATCTATAGAAATGGACGTCAATTTAAAACAGTGCATGATCTTCGTGAAGCTATCTTCACCACTTGGAATAACATTCCGGCTAGCTTTTTGAAAACGCTTATATCGACCATGCCAAAGCGAATGTTTGAAGTTATTCACAATGACGGCCGTGCAACTCACTACTGAGACCTCTTGTTGGGCATTTCCTACCCTATTTAGGACTTCTTTTGGTATTTTCTTAAAAGTTTGACCAACTATTATTTAGACTAATTTCATAGTGCTCACATTTTCCCTATTAAATGCTAAAACCGTTTGTTTTTATTTTCCCTTTTCTTATTTTCATATTTCGAAGCTCTACTCAGATAAGTGGTTGAGTCTAACAACGCAAAATGCATATTTTTTTCTTTATATTCATTGGCCTAAGATTTTGATTAGCAGTGATTGTGTTTTATCACACTAAACTATCCATGAATTTCGGAAGAAAAGTAAGATATTTAATTCAACGTTAAATAACTAATGTATTAATTCAAACATGCTAACATTACAAAAGTAGAGAGATTTCCGTGATTTAAATCTTCAAGAAATAAGACTGAAAATCAGCAAACGATTTCCAGCTGCTTGTTATTTAAAAGGACTCCAAAACCAACCTTTGTTCCATAATCTGTTGGTAAACTTTGAAAACATATGAGTAATTACTTCATGCAGTTAACGTGGGTGTAATTTTATAAACAGCAAAAAAAAGAAAAAAACGTGTGTAATACGGTTTGCATTGGAACTGAAAATTTAATTAAAATTACGCTAGGATTTTACCTCCTAAGTTAAATCTCACAAAATCTCTGTTTTTGTGAGATTGCATTTTTGAAAATATAAAGTCAAATGAGTTGAAATTATTAACCTTTCACCCTCTGTGGACTTTTATTTTAGTTTTGTCACGTACCTGTGATTTTTCAATTGTAGCATTGAATCTATCACACATAGGACTAATGTCTAGGCCTTGTTCTCTTTCTTTGTCTCCCTGTTGGAAAAACTCCTCCATTAAAAGGTCCACCCACTTTTTGTACATTTCTAGTTGTTTAGTAGGACCACTTAAGTCTGCGCAGTGGATCATATTCTGAAGAACCTAGAATACGAAAGAATATAACTAAATTGTAGAAATCACATTTCTTTGGTAAGTCACGTGACCTTAAACAAAATTCTAATGTAAAACCACAGTTTTATACGTATTTTCTCGATGAAGTATTTTGTAACACGTTTACACAGTGTAGTCACTGATGTGAGTGGTTTGTTTTGTAATATAAATATTAGTACGATAACTATTTTGCACGATGCAATTTGCAATACAAATATTCATTACAATAATGAATTTGAATTATGCGTTTTATAACATGAGTATAGTGTAATACACTGTTCTGGAGAGTGTGCATATAAACATCATCTGTTCAAAACAGTATCTTTATAAATATCAGCTGTCTCAGACAGTTTTCACATAAATATGAAGAGTTACACACAGTTTTTATGTAAATGTGAACAGTTACACACAGTTTTCATATAAATATGAATAGTTTTAGACAATAAAAGAATTATTCTATATTTTACTTAACTGGTTCCGATGAGTGAACTTTCTATTCTGTTCCAGAAAACAGTGAAACAGATCCATTAAAACTTGTACAGCAAAAAGAGAGTCGTCTGTATTCTGAAAGATTGCGGTGTGTACGTATCTTATGCTACACTTTGGTGAATAATAATGATGGCTGTAAAAGAGTGGTCACAGTACATTTAGATCTCGATATTTTGTTCATCTAGTGATATCGTGCAGAGGAATTCACTGTGTGTTGTTGTTGATGTCAAGACACTTTTCTAGGAATTTAGATTTTAACATTGTATTGCTACACTGCTGCGTGTCATACAATAATGTAAACAGTAGTGTTCTTCAACAGTAGTTCAAATGGTATTTGGAAGTTAAGGCCACTCCTTTGTTTAATGACGATCAGCACTCAGTAAATCTATTCTTACCGCGATATATGAAAGTTTAACTTAGACAGTTGGATATATCGAATTCAATACAAGCAAACCTTCACTGCCTTAAAAAAATATAAGTGAACGTGGGATGTTTGTGAATTCATAAAGATTTTTTGATTTCCACTGTGTCCAGCCTCCACATTTCGATTTCATGTTCACAATTACTCAAACATGCAGTTGTTGTTTTGAATTAAGCACAAAGCTACACAATGGGCTATCTGTGCTCTGCCCACCATGGGTATCGAAACCCGGATTTTAGCGTGTAAGTCCGCAGACGTACCGCTGAGCCATGTTGGACGGACAGCAATATCCCTGCATCAAGAACCTCGTTCAACTCTTTAAACCAAATAAAATGATTAACCCTCGCTACTATATCATGTACAGATGAAAGCTTCATGTCTCGAACCTTGGATCCTATAACGTGAAACTTTAACCCCAAAGAAACAGCCATTTCTTTGGGGGGGGGTACTGTATCTTAGGGGATGACATTTAATACATTTATAACTGATTCCAGAAGTCAGTTTTAATTATTATGCAAACTTCTCAGTGAATGTCAAACCTTTAAAAAGTTCATTAAGTCTGGTTTGTTTGTTTTGAATTTCGCGTACAGCTACACGAGGACTATCTGTGTTAGCCGTCCCTAATTTATCAGTGTAAGACTAAATGAAAGGCAGCCATCACCAACCATTACCAACTCTTGGGCTATTCTTTCTACCAACGTACAGGAGAATTGATTGTTACACTATAACGCTCTCACGGCCGAAAGGGCGAGCATGTTCGGTGACAAGGATTCAAATATGTGACTCTTTGATTGCAGGTAGAGTGCCCTCACCATCAGGCCATGCTAAGCCCAACAGCTCTTTAAATAGACGGTATTGACTTGACTCAGAGTTTATTACAGTATCGTTCATACCTGGATTCTCTCAGTATAATTGTCCAACAGAAGCACCCCAGATCCAGCGACTTACCTGGATTCTCTCAGTATAATTGTCCAACAGAAGCACCCCAGATCCAGCCACTTTTTTCGTTTCCACCATGGTCTTTAAGTCCGCTAGTAAACTCATATGTTTCGACATATCCGTTGCTATAACCTACAAAGTATATTATTGTTACCATGACATAAAAAAAACACGAACATTTCATTCTGTTTTATTAATTATATAACAGTGGTTCTTAACCGTGTTGGAAGTACTGAACCAGACCAGTGGTTCTTAACCTTGTTGGAAGTACTGAACCAGACCAGTGGTTCTTAACCTCTTTGGAGGTACTGAACCAGACCAGTGGTTCTTAACCTTGTTGGAGGTACTGAACCAGACCAGTGGTTCTTAACCTTTTTGGAGGTACTGAACCAGACCAGTGGTTCTTAACCTTGTTGGAGGTACTGAACCAGACCAGTGGTTCTTAACCTTTTTGGAAGTACTGAACCAGACCAGTGGTTCTTAACCTTTTTGGAAGTACTGAGCCCCAGAAGTTTCGTACTTGCATTCACCGAATCCTTTATAATTGGAAAAATAAAATATTATTTTTTCAAATTCAAAACTTAAGTAGATATTTTATTAGTGCACAAAATGAGCTGTGTATCAGTTGCACACAATATCACTGTGTTCAAAGAACAAAACCAACAAAACATGAAAACATAACTTAATGAATATTCAAAGCAAATCAATGTGACTTTTGCTGTTGCCTTTCAAAGACAAGTTAAGAAATGCGTGGCTTCACCTTGACAAGTGCCAATATCATATCATTTTCGCAACAGAATCTGTTTCTTTTTATCATTTTTATGTCTACCATCCTCGAAAAGGATTGCTGGTAAAGATAGGTTGTAACAAACGGTATGAGTATCTCAAGGGTTTTCTTAGCAATGAGAGGGTACGTTATGATTTGGTGACACCAAAACGTTGAGAGAATTGTTGTTCTGAAAGTTGCTGTTGAACCTGGCTCTGCTGAAGTTCAATAATTTCGTCAAGGTATTCATCATTGACATCTGTTGTCACAACACAAAACGTGAACGGCTGTCTCACCCATGCTGGATATGACTCTCTGGTGGGGAAGTATCCGTCGAGAGACTTTGCGAGCTCATCTAAGTGCATGGCAATTGTTTGCTTCAGTTCTCCGGGTACAGAAATGTCTCTGATTTAAGGCACACCTTCGATCTTACTTACACAGTCGTCCAGCAGGGGAATGTTTGCGAAGTTGTCATTCTCTGTTCGTCGTTTCCATAACGGTAGCTTTTTTGAAAAGTCTTCAGGTTTTCTTCTCCTTCGACGATGTTGACTCCACCGCCCTGCATCTGTTGATTGAGATGATTGAAGATATCGGCCATGTTCGCCAAAATGAGGGGCCCGGCATGACCTAGCGCGTTAAGGCGTGCGCTTCGTAATCTGAGAGTCGCGCCAAACATGCTCGCCCTCCCAGCCGTGGGGGCGTTATAATGTGACGGTCAGTACCATTTTTCGTTGGTAAAAGAGTAGCCCAAGAGTTGGCGGTGGGTGGTGATGACTAGCTGCCTTCCCTCTAGTCTTACACTGCTAAATTAGGGATGGCTAGCACAGATAGTCCTCGACTAACAAAAAAAATCGCCAAAATGAGAATGAACTCAGATTTTTCGAAGTAATCTGCATGACAATGTTGGTGCATAAACAGGGCTAATTCCACACGCAGGGCAAAAACACGATTTAGCATCTTACCCCGGGATAACCACTGAACGTTAGAATGGTACAGAAGTACCTGGAATTCAGAGTCCATTTCATTACACAGATCTTGGAAGATGCGGTGCTTCAGGGTACTATTTCACACAAAGTTCACACATTACAATTTTTAATACTTCTGCCAGTTTTGAAGGCAAGGTTTTTGTTGCCAACGCATGCCTGTACAGAACAAATGTGTTACAATGATGTGTCGTGCATCGGCTTTCACCAGCGAACCAAAACCCGAGTTTCGTCCTATCATGACTGGAACTTCGTCCGAACAAACTGCAGAAATCATATCCCACGAAAGATCGTCATCCACAAGTTTCTTCAGGTTTGCTTCCTTAGTTGTTGTTGTAAGAGACTTACAAAATGAAAAATCTTCTTTTATCTCGTCGTTCTTCACACAGCGCATGAATACAACAAGCTGGCTTAGATTGGAAATGTCGGTGGTCTCGTCGAGTTGAAGGTTGAATTTTTCTGGGCTTGAAATCAGATCTGTAACTACTTGAGTCAAGATGTCATCTATTCTGCTGCTGATGGTGTCATTTGAAAGAAGAATTTGGGATAACTTATTTTCAGCAGCTTTCCCAGCATGATATTCACCATCTTCAACACAGCTGGTTTTACGTGTATTTCGCCAATGGTGTGAGGTTTGTCCTGCTTTGTGATCAAGTACGCAACTTCGTACGATGCTGTGAGGATCGGTTTGTTTGTTTTGGAATTTCGGACAAAGCTACTCGAGGGCTATCTGTGCTAGCCGTCCCTAATTTAGTTGTGTAAAACTAGAGGGAAGGCAGCTAGTCATCACCACCCACCGCCAACTCTTGGGCTACTCTTTTACCAACGAATAGTGGAATTGACCGTCACATTATACGCCCCCACGGCTGGGAGGGCGAGCATGTTTAGCGCGACGCGGGCGCGAACCCGCGACCCTCGTATTACGACTCACACGCCTTATGCACTTGGCCATGCCAGGTCTGGATCGGTTTGCCGATGGGTACAAAGCCGAGAACAGACAAAGTAGCCTTTTCATCGAACCTGGCTCTCTTTACCTTGAATTCAACAAGCGTTGTGTTCTTGTATTTCCAATCTTCATGCAGCTTTAGGGAATGTTCTCTTAGTTTTACCAGTGATAGACTAGAATTGCTCAACTTGGCATTGCAAATCATACAATGAGGACGCTAACTCCCGTCATGTTCCGTTATACACGTAAATCCATATTGTACGTATTCATCCGACCACTTTCTGTTTTTTCTCGACATAGTTAGTGTGAAAAATCTGAAAGATTAGGAAAAAAATAACAAATAATGCACGATTACTACAGTCACAAGTCGACTGCTAAGCGCACGAAGTTCCCTGCAGCACAGATATAAGGGCAAGTGATGTGACGTGATCAGCCGCAGCCAATGACGGCCAAGTGGAGCATGACGTCACAAATCATACGAATGGGGTGAACGGAACGGACACTCACACTATGTGTGTGTCTTGACCTCCACCGAACCCAGGTTAAGAACCAATGTTCTAATTTATCTTCCATAGAATATCTCGGTTTTCTAGTTCATTTTATTCGAGTTTGAACAAACATGTTTTTTATTTCGTTGCATGGCTATAATTGCTGTTACAACGTTCAACACCCTGGCGTATTTATCTAAAACTAAATATTAACAGTGAAGGTGAAATTCGAATATCAGGTCTCATATTAATGGTTTCCAAGACACTTAGTGAAAAGAAATCACTTTTTCTAACGCACGGTTACGCTTTCTTCAAACACCTCTCTAACAATAACTTTGTTTACATGTGTCAATATTTGAATTGGTTTCAAATAAAAGTGATTTTACTTTGCCTTTTTACCTGTAGATAAGTCGTTTAATTTTCTTTCTGTTAACTTGTTTTTATTTCAATAATTTCAATATATTAAATGATTTATGGTTTTGGTGTACAGAGAAATATTTATTATTTAACTGAGGTGTACATATGTTAATTAATTAATATATATCTATGACCAACCTAATTGTACTAATGGTTAAGGTTAGGAAGATAACATAACTTTGAGGTGTAACTTATCTTACATCTCCGATTTATAACGAAATAATTGGATTTAATCTTAAATTTACGAAAACGACAGTCATAAATTTGTTGATTTATAATTTTCTCATACAAATTTTATTTTGCTTTCTGCGAGTTGTTAAGGTTCACTAAAAAAGCTTTCAAACACAAAAGAAATTAAGAAATTATAACAATAGGAAGCATTTTAAATTATTACACGTTAGTTCGTGTTGAACTGAAACTACCATATCGATGGCACTTTACGAAGTGTTTGGCACTGTTTCTTACTGAGGTTGACGAAGATATTGCAGCTTTCGTCTTGAAGTATCTTGAATGCTACCGCTAATGAGTGGCTTTCAAGAACAGATTCGTCATTGTACATAATTGCCAGTTCAGAACCTGATAAAGGAAGTTTAACACATTATAAATCTTACTACTGAAACAATAGTATACAGACACGTTATTATCAATGTCTTCAATATTTGACTTTACTTATCTTTGTAATATTACTCTGTTTGAAGCACAAAGCTACTCGAGGGCTATCTGTGCTAGCCGTCCCTAATTTAGTAGTGTAAAGCCAGAGGGAAGGTAACTAGTCATCACAACCCACAGCCAACTCTTGGGCTACTCTTTTACCAACGAATAGTGGGATTGACCGTCACAGTATAACGTCCCCATGGCTGAAAGGACGAGTATGTTTGGTGTTGCAGGGATTCGAACCCGCTACTCTCGGATTACGAGTCGAGTGCCTTAAAATTGTGTAAAATATTATTTCCATTGCAACATCGCGTTCTCAAAATGAACAAACTTATGAAAATGAAATTCAGAGACTAAACAAAAGGTAAGATACAAAAAAATCATTATTTAGAGCAAATACAGCGCGTATCTTTATTGTAAATTTGCGCATCATTGTTACTGAAATATCAGCTGTTTTATCTTCAAACTGAATCAACTTAAATCATATGCCAGGCAATTATAACCTGTATTATTTATTCAACTCGATAATTCAGATGTATCTAGTGATTAGCGCTACTCACGCGATTTTAATTTCTATTCAAACTTAAAGAAGGCTGTAATAAAGAGTCATCACTCACATCAACTTGTATTCACAAAGAGCGGCTTTAGAGCCACACCCTTCAGGAGAAGACCAGTTGTTTCCTCAAAAGGATGACAACGAAATATTTAGCTACTTTAACGATTGTCTTGATCACGTGTTATGGTCAAACTATACGACCTAGAATAACTAACAAATTCTGAATGGTACTCCACTTCTTTTAATTAAACAAGTTATTTCGTGATGACGAGAAACCCACTTGAAGTAAAAATGTATTCTCAAGACGGCTGGAACGGGTATTAAAATTTTAATTAAAATAAAGTACAGAACAACGCTTCAGGTTAACCTAAAGATGACCTAAGAAGGTTAAAAAAGTTGTTTTGTACTTAATTTTAATTAAAATTTTAATACCCATACCAGCCGGGCCCCGCTAGTACAGCGGTATGTCTCCGGATTTACAACGCTAAAATCAGAGATTCGATTCCCCTCGGTGGGCTGAGCACATAGCCCTTTGTGGCTTTGCTATACGAAAAACACATACGCACCCCTATTAGCCATCTACAGAATACAACACGTTATTTGTTAGAATTACCTTAGAAACTCAAGCTTTCATATTTTATCGTAAAAAAGTCACCTATCACTGTATGCATGTCAGAAAAATCACCACATTTATAAACAGAAAACAAACTAGCTTTTGCAATTTTTTTTAGTAGTTGAGCATTAACAGAATAAATCTTATTGCAAAAAGCCAAATACGTTAAATATTAGATATAAAATCTGAAAAATGGCTAATTACAAATGGTCTAATCACTGTTTAAGTTTAAATGTATACACCAGTATAAATAATAAATAAGGAACTTTATACTCTCAATAACAGCTATGACCAGGCGATATAGGTACTCCACCCATTATCCGAGGGTCGTGGGTTCGCGAAATTCAAACCAAACCCATCATTTTGAATGCATAAAAGACAACAACAAAATACCATTAAAATGTAAGATTTTGAAGTTTTTCTATTTTTATTATTTTACAGCTTTCACGGGAAAATGACACCAGAGGGAGTCGCAAGCTTACTTTTACTGAACAACAATCTCCTCACCTATTAAAATACATTTAAAATATTTGTGAGTACTGTTTATTTCATTTGTTGCTCTTTTATATTTTTCACTTGATGCAAAATTTCTAATTCAATGAGTTTTGGATTTTTTTAAAAAATTCAAAAAAGGGCCATACTTACTGGAGTTGACCAGGTATTGGTTTGTAAGTCCTGGATGGTCAACATCGTGGATAGCCGCTGCAAACAATGCAGCGAGTATTTCTAAATCAGTGAAGACTGACTGCAAAAGTTAACACTGAATCAGTTATTGTTTTTAAACACCAGATTCATCACACTAAAATACTCCAAATTATATCATCTTTGTTAAGGAATTCACTTCTAATTATTTATCTTCTAATAATTTTCATTGTGAATTTATGTGATCACACAGTGTTCTTTTGAAATCAAATAGCACGTGTTGCGTGCATTTGGTTCGCACTTAGATCGTCCTATTTTATTTTATTATTATATCTTCCTAATCTATGCAAATAAGAACAAAATATTATTATTATTACTTCATGTTCATAATAAAATTATAGTAAAACTTTTGTTTAAGATAAAAGTCACTCTTAGAGGTAATTAATATATACATATATATTTTTAAATATGCGCATTTGACACTAATAAAACAAACTAGTTCAAAACGTAGACTTTAACTAGGTGTATTAGTAGAAATAATAACTCTGTTACTACTTTATTATTCAGACTACAATTCTACAATTCTAAATTACATGAATTAGTTCTAGTCATCTTTGTACAAATCACAACGTGGAATACGTTTGTAGGGTTAGTGATTACTGGGATAGCTACATGTACGTATGAACTTGGATTAAAAGTAATATTCAAAAAGCATCTAATTTCTTCTTTTCCACACGTATAGAAAACTAGTTTGTAATTTATCAATCAACACGTCATTGGTTATTATAGTTGGATTCTATTCTAGACCACTATATAAGCTTGAATATTTTAAAAGTTGATTCGACCACAAATACTATATGAATGATTTATTCACAGTTACCAAGAGACTTACGTCAAGTGCTGATGTCAAGAGGAGAACGTTCACAGACTGGGTGACGTCACCAGCATGAGTGTTGTTGTGGTAAGGTACCTTGAGATAATGGTCTTCTAATGTCATGAGGTAATGGATGGCTGTCTTAGCAGGTATATTGAATGTCTTGAGAATCTCTCTATCCTGGAGAAGCAGTCAATTATAGCTACTTTAAAGAAAATTAATAGCTGGATAGAATGAAACTTGAAGAATATATATAAGTGATATTATATATATATATAGCTGTAATATTAATAGTTACATTAGTTGTCAATAGGCGATTAAAATCAGCAGTCTAAACAAGGATGAATTAAATATAAATTAAACATTCGTAGAATTGCCATTTTCGGTCTTAGCTGTCAACTTGATGACGTAACAGGTTATGTCTGTGGCAATAGATTCCACTTCTGTTCGGGATATCCCACCTATCAGACAAAACCCAAACACTGACCAGTTATCATAGTTTGGTTTGGTTTGAATCACCTGCCCTAGTAAAAGACTAAAGAGGAAGCAGCTGGTCATCACCATCCACTGACAAGTTGGTTAAGGAAGGGTTAACTCAGTTGACTGTTCACACTTAGAGACCTTTCAACTCTTTTTGAGTTTCACTGACATTATCCAGTTTTCCTTAAAAGTTCTTGAAGTATTTGTTGATTTGATTTTCGCACAAAGTTACTCGAGGGCTATCTGTGCTAGCCGTCTTTAATTTAACAGTGCAAGATTAGAGGGAAGGCAGCTAATCACCACCACCCACCGCCAACTCTTGGGCTATTCTTTGAACAATGAATAATTGGATTGACCATAACATTATAACGCCCCTACGGCTGAAAGGGCGGGCATATTGGGCACGACGGGGATACGAACCCGCAACCCTTAGTTTACGACTCGAACGTCTTAACACGCTTGGCCATGTCGGGCCTTTTTAAAATAGCTATAAAATCAATAAAACATTACTACCATATGAAACTACCGACGGAATGACGTCACTGAGGGTGAACATGCCACGAGTTTTAAAATTTCTATCTTGATCTGTTCATCCCCAAAGACATTTTGTACATGATGTGAAAAGATCTGATTATATCATGTTAAAAAGTTTTTTTAATAATCTGTATCTATATATACAATTCACTAATGAATATTGTTTTATTATTCATAAATAACTGGAGAATAGAGGACATAAAATTCTCAATTAAATAAATTTCTTTTTTATAATAAATACAAAAATATCCAATAAAATAAACTTTCAATTATCAATAATACCTTATATGGTCATTAGAGGGCGCTCCTTACGTAGGTTCATTATAAGTAGCTAACTTTGAAAGTGTAGTTTTATTCAGTATAACAGGTTGGTAAGACTAATTTCAATAAGTTAGGCTTGTCTCGGCTTTCCCGTGTCATACCAGATCAAGTGTTCAATAAAACACAGGAAGTTAGATATGTAATACTTATAATATGACGTAAAACTCACGATAGGGCTGGTAGTTTCCCTTAAGATCATTTAGTTCAGTTTAATATATTTTTACAAGGGAAGAGGTAAGGAGTTTCAAATAGCAGAAAGTTTTGAGTGGTTTCATATATAAACATTAAGGACTCTAAGGAAAACCAACTTTTCACAAATGGTTGCAGAGGAGCCGAAACTTTGTGTGTGCCAACACTCAGCTCTGTACACTTACTTTATTTTCCATGATAACTGGCTTGTTTATCATCTGCATTTGGACGTTGTCTGTTAGATGGTATATTCCCAACCTACTTGGGTGCTATCACCACAGACATTATCCGTTATGACACGAAGCTGACAACCAACAAAACGGCAAATTATTATTTTATGTACATATATACGCAAAAAATAAAACAAGTACAAACGTATAAGTTTCCATCTGTAGATACAAATCAAAACAACACATTCCATTCATTATTTGGGGTTTTATTCTATTATTTATTATTTAATTATTGAGTTTACACAAATCCGTTCTGAAGAGTGACCTCTGAAGTCACGAATAGCTAGAAAATTATAAATAAATAAAATGACAATTATTTCTTATCGGT
This sequence comes from Carcinoscorpius rotundicauda, assembly GCA_011833715.1. Classification (NCBI taxonomy): domain Eukaryota; kingdom Metazoa; phylum Arthropoda; class Merostomata; order Xiphosura; family Limulidae; genus Carcinoscorpius; species Carcinoscorpius rotundicauda. The sequence continues at coordinate 167,236,155 of CM022392.1, read as the reverse complement.
TTGTCATTTATAAGTGATCTTTCATATTGTTTTTAACCTGTTCAGTGCTGCAGAGGAGATAACTCGTCCGAGCCGATCGGTAACACAGTGACACGGACGAGCTAATTCATTCTCAATAATACTTAGCTTCAACGCTAGATGTCAGCACCATACATACTTTTGGCCTACTTACAAATTGTTTTACTTTCGATCCAAAATGGCGTCACGAGAAAAGTTACAAAACGAAGAAGCATTAGAGTTTTATTGTAGTAGCTGAAATATTTGGCAGTCAACAGGTTAAGTTTGTGATGTTTGGGTTTTTTGGCATTAAAGTTTTAGTCTAAAAGAGCACCTATACATGCAAAATTAGCAAGAAAATAATGATAATTTTATATTTTCAGACAGCCCTTATGTGTTATTATATGTTACTCTCTAAATAAGTAAATTCTAACTAATTTTTTATGTAAATATAGTGTGTGATTGACGATAGGTTAATAAATGTTTTAATAAAAATCAATAATCGAGAGAGCAATAATGCTACAAGTAATTACAGTTTATTTTCTTACGTATGATTTAATATTTTACTTTTCATGATAAAATACACCCTATGATTTTCAAACATCTTATTAATTCTTTTGTAAGTCATTAACATGCACGTGTTACAGAGTAACACCAACGGAAAAGTTAAGTTCGTGTTTAACATCTCAACGCTCACAGTATCGTCCCAATAAATGTCCAACATGGTCATATATACAAGAATATAAATAAAGATAAAAAAATAAAAGTTCACTGACCCTCCATATTGTGTACGTAACTGCGGTGAGTGGCCGATTATTGGATAAATCTGTTATTCTGAATATATCAATACCCCACTTATCCACGTGTTGAAGTTCCTATATTGGAAAGACAAAGGGTAAAGTAAACCTAGAGGCACGTGCACAGGAATAAAAAAATAAGATGTTCTTTATTTGGATAATGACCAATCTTTCATTGCGCTATTCAAACACCTACAAGATGCATAACTGGTTAATAGTTTTATGCTAGTAAAAAAAACCTAATTTCGTACTTGAGGAAACTGGAGCTCTCATCAGCACAGTGTTCAGTCGAGACATTAACTCAGAGCAAATTGTTATTTGCTATTAAATCAAATTACTTTTGAATATATAAACAGTAACGGTGTTTACTAACACGACATAGATTCGAATTCACTTGAGAAAGGTTAGGGCGTCCGACTTGCAGTTTGAAGGTGCGGGAATTCGAATCTTCTTCACCGAACATGTTCGTCCGAAAGGTTGGCGATTAGGCCAGCCATCTGGATGTAACAATTCTTAGGCTTATAATAAAAATAGGATGATACAAAACTCGTTGGGATTAAGGTAGTAATACAAAAAAATATTTTATGAATATTCAACATGCGTTAGAAAAGAAAAACTTTCGTTGTAAGACTCTTCAGGATGAAATTTAATAAAACTTCATTAATCACTGATGTATCTTATGAGTTCTCTATAAAACCACGTTACATATCTTATGAGTTCTTTATAAAACCACGTTACATATCTTATGAGTTCTTTATAAATCCACATTACATACCTTGTGAATTCTTTATAAAACCACGTTACATATCTTATGAGTTCTTTATAAAACCACCTTACATATCTTGTGAATTCTTTATAAAACCACGTTACATATCTTTTGAATTCTCTATAAAACCACGTTACATATCTTGTGAATTCTTTATAAAACCACGTTACATATCTTATGAGTTCTTTATAAAACCACGTTACACATCTTGTGAATTCTTTATAAAACCACGTTACATATCTTGTGAATTCTTTATAAAACCACGTTACATATCTATCTTATGAATTTTCTATAAAACCACGTTACACATCTTGTGAATTCTTTATAAAACCACGTTACATATCTTATGAGTTCTTTATAAAACCACGTTACACATCTTGTGAATTCTTTATAAAACCACATTACATATCTATCTTATGAATTTTCTATAAAACCACGTTACACATCTTGTGAATTCTTTATAAAACCACGTTACACATCTTGTGAATTCTTTATAAAACCACGTTACATATCTTGTGAATTCTTTATAAAACCACCTTACATATCTTGTGAATTCTTTATAAAACCACGTTACATATCTTGTGAATTCTTTATAAAACCACGTTACATATCTTGTGAATTCTTTATAAAACCACGTTACATATCTTGTGAATTCTTTATAAAACCACGTTACACATCTTGTGAATTCTTTATAAAACCACGTTACATATCTTATGAGTTCTTTATAAAACCACGTTACACATCTTGTGAATTCTTTATAAAACCACATTACATATCTATCTTATGAATTTTCTATAAAACCACGTTACACATCTTGTGAATTCTTTATAAAACCACGTTACACATCTTGTGAATTCTTTATAAAACCACCTTACATATCTTGTGAGTTCTTTATAAAACCACCTTACATATCTTGTGAGTTCTTTATAAAACCACGTTACATATCTTGTGAATTCTCTATAACACCACGACATTGGTTGTATTAAAACATTTTATAAGAACACTCTTAATAAAAAGCTATTGGCAGTAGTTGTTTAGGTGTAAACATTTTTATACTGACCAATTGAACCCCAAGATTCCAAAGTACCTAAATCTTAACAACAACGAGAAACGAGTTACACCAAGAAACAACAGTTAAAGTCAGATAAATGAACCGAATGTGTGTGATACTCTATAATATATCATCATATCTAATTATTTATAACCTAACAGTGTGATGGAATTAACCTAAATGAAATTACCAGAGTACAAATGTGATTTTACTATCATAAATATTTTAACCCTAACATCAGGAATGGTTCGTACAGAAAGTATTGGTTGTTTTGGCCATCACAATATCTGGATGGTTGTTTTGGCCATCACAATATCTGGATGGTTGTTTTGGCCATCACAATATCTGGATGGTTGTTTTGGCCATCGCAATATCTGGATGGTTGTTTTGACCATCACAATATCTGGATGGTTGTTTTGGCCATCACAATATCTGGATGGTTGTTTTGGCCATCACAATATCTGGATGGTTGTTTTGGCCATCACAATATCTGGATGGTTGTTTTGACCATCACAATATCTGGATGGTTGTTTTGACCATCACAATATCTGGATGGTTGTTTTGACCATCACAATATCTGGATGGTTGTTTTGACCATCACAATATCTGGATGGTTGTTTTGGCCATCCCAATATCTGAGATCGATGAACAACAGCAAGCTAAGTAACAATAATGATAAATCGTGTTTCAACAATCATCTGGTTTTTGAGCTTCAGGTTAAGGCAACTTTGAAGTTTACGTTTCACCAGTTTAAAGAGAAATCTTAATTTAAAAGTTTATTTTCTTCCGTGTGTGTAGAAAATTTTGTGAAAGTCCATTGCCTTTTTGTAAAATAATTTAGCTACAGATGATCTGTTTTTAGTATTAAACTATTCAACAAACACTGGAAGAATATCTGAAGACGTGTGTGTGTGTATTTTTCGTATGGCAAAGCCACACAAAGGTCTCTCTGCTCAGCCCAGCGATGGGAATCGAACCCCTGATTTTAGCGTTGTAAATCCGGAAACATACCGCTTTACTAGCGGGGGGCTATCTGAAGCCCACGTTATCCTAGTTTCAGCTGTACGTGTAAGGTTGGAAGGTGTAATACGTGTCTGTAGCCTTTCTTAGTCTTACGTTGTTCAGTGATTGGCAGACTTATCTGAGCAGCGCACTCTAACGCCCCGTATTAAACTAGTTGTTTATGTTGCAAGCATCTAAGACTCGTCAATGGAAGCGGTGGAGCGTTTGCAAGAAGTCTCTTCCATTGCACAAAAAGATGGGAAAATATTAACGAAACCAAATGAGGCCTGTTGGATGCTGGATAGCAGATGTCATACGGTCATCGATGTCATACGGTCATCGATGTCTTGAGGCTAGCAATCACAGACAGATGAAGAGGTCCAGCTCTGTGAACCTTTGTTATGATGGACACTACAGTGTCTGATGATCTATCAGTGAAACGTCTCGACCTTCTCAGGTGTGTTACAGAATGGAGTAAGTAACATACTCGTGTGAATCAATCACAAAGTCAGCAATAACCAAGTTTCAGGAGTTGTAGGCTGCAGCCCTGAAAATGGCAAGAAAAGCAAACAAACGTATCTCAGGACGGCTGGTAACGGGTATTAACACTTTTACTAATAGAGCAGATAACAACGTTTCGATTTTCCTTGATCATCTTCTTCGTTAACCTGAAAGGTCGAAACGTTGTTCTTTGTTTTATTAGTAAAAGTAACATCCGTACCAGCTGTCCTGAGATACATTTTTGCTTCAAGTGGGTTTATCGTCATCACGAAGAAGCAAACAAACAAACTCTCCGAGGCTTGGCTTGAATAGCTTTTCTACAAACCAGATGATTATAGGTAGCTAAGCGCTATTCAGCCACAATCCTATTTGGTCCACTAGATTAGTATCAGAGAGAAAGGACAGACAAAGCAGTAATATGGAGATTAAACAGTAACAGTAATAGGTCAATGAAAGATGTAGAGAATATAACTCGCTAAGAAAAAAATATTGTATTGATCCAGTTGTGTGTGAAATAAATTCTGAAAACTTACAAATAACAACCAAAAACACAATTTGTTACGGTAAGTCAACCACACGATATCTGCTGTATCGGGAACAATCAGGCCGCCTGAGATATGACGTATATCATTAATCACAAAGTTACAAAAGGGCTATCTATTCTCTGCTTACCAAAGGTATCGAAACCCGGTGTCTAGTGATATAAATCCATCGACATACCACCGAGCCAGTCAGTGGGAAGAGGAACATTGGGATACGAAAGGTACAGTTATGGTATAAATGTTATTAATATCATTGAATTAACCACTATAAAGACCGTGAGAACGTTTAGAGTAAGGACTGGTAAAAACAAATAAAGTCGTGAAATGGATATGCGAGTAAAGTTAGGCCAAAAGAGACTCCAGATGGTGGACCCGTGTGTACAAAAACCGAGCGATCCATTGTATCCATAGGAATTGTAGCACGTGTTCGGTCGTCCAGTAACAGAACATGTCATGATAAGATTTGTTTTGTTTGCTTCGAATTTCATGCTAAGCTACACAGGGGCTATGAGCACTAGCCGCCCCTAATTTAGGGGAAGGATAACTAAACAATATTATCCACTGCAACCACTTCGCCTACTCTTCTGCCAACGAAAAGTAGGATTGACCGTCACTTTGTAACTCTTTACGGCTCAAAAGATGAGCATGTTAGGCAAAGGAGATTCGAGCCTACGACCAGCAGCTTGCAAGTTGAGCGCTGTAACAAATAGGCCATTATTAAATAGGCTACACAAAATGACAATATTAATAGAAAGTTCTATCATTGAAAAGAGAGGAGAACAAACCAAGGAAATTTCTAAACTTACCAAACGTAATATATAAGTCGTATTGGTAGTATTGAAATCGTTGTATTTACAGAAAAAATACAACTTTTAGTTTAGTTTGTTATTTACACGATTGAATATCTGTGCTCTGTCAACTGTAGATATCGAATCCTAAAATTTTAGTTATAAGGCGTATTACTGAGCCATCGAGAGGGCACAGTTAACAGTAACAGGCTACTATAACCCGTTGTTTTACATTTTACAATGATTTGGGATTACGGAAGGCGCAACGCTATTTCGAATGCGCACTGACAAACGTGCTACAATGGGATCCCACCTTTGAGATGAGAAGATTTTGTGCTTTAAAAATGTTAAGTTCCTCTAGCGTGTAAATCGATCAATCAATCAAATATTATGATTGAGCTCTAAATCAAATGAATTAATAAGAAATAATTATTTTTATTTCCACTAAGTTTCCAACTAACAGAAGAGTTAGACAGAAGACCAAATTGAAGTCAAAATGACTTTTTTCTGGAGAGTTTTTTCGCGAGTACCTAAATAACGTTTTGGAAGTTTCTTTGTGTTTCTTAAAGAAAAATATTGAACCCTAAAGTTAAGTAAAACACGATTAGAAATTTTTCTCGCATATTTTCTCGTCTTCAAAGTTGCTCCCAACAAATCAAAATTTTGGAAAGATCGAATCTGTATATGAGGATTAAATTTTAAAAAATCAGTTGTATTCGGCACACACACACACACACATATATATGTGTATAATTTTTTAATCACATTTCACGTCAGTTTTTGAAAACATTTGGCAATTCTAATATCATTCTACTTTACATTACGAAGAAACGCCTAAAACTTTCTAATATTTTTTTAAATCTTTCTTGTATACTATTGTCAATTCTTGAAAGGAACGACCAATGCCGTGTAACTTATCCTACATATTAATATAAAACGACCAATGCCGTGTAACTTATCCTACATATTAATATCAAACGACCAATGCCGTGTAACTTATCCTACATATTAATATGAAACGACCAATGCCGTGTAACTTATCCTACATATTAATATCAAACGACCAATGCCGTGTAACTTATCCTGGATATTAATATCAAACGACTAATGTCGTGTAACTTATCCTGGATATTATTATCAAACGACCAATGCCGTGTAACTTATCGTACATATTAATATCAAACGACCAATGCCGTGTAACTTATCCTACATATTAATATAAAACGACCAATGCCGTGTAACTTATCCTACATATTAATATCAAACGACCAATGCCGTGTAACTTATCCTACATATTAATATCAAACGACCAATGCCGTGTAACTTATCCTGGATATTAATATCAAACGACTAATGTCGTGTAACTTATCCTGGATATTATTATCAAACGACCAATGCCGTGTAACTTATCGTACATATTAATATCAAACGACCAATGCCGTGTAACTTATCCTGGATATTAATATCAAACGACTAATGTCGTGTAACTTATCCTGGATATTAATATCAAACGACTAATGTCGTGTAACTTATCCTGGATATTATTATCAAACGACCAATGCCGTGTAACTTATCGTACATATTAATATCAAACGACCAATGCCGTGTAACTTATCCTACATATTAATATCAAACGACCAATTCCGTGTAACTTATCCTACATATTAATATCAAACGACCAATGCCGTGTAACTTATTCAACATATTAATATCAAACGACCAATGCCATGTAACTTATTCAATATATTACTGTCAAACTTTCAGTAAGAAGTTAAATTATTTTAAAATAATTAATAAAATATTTTTAGATAAGTTTGCAAGGTACTTTCTGTCTCGGAAACTAAAAACCTGATGAGTGACAGCAAAGGAAAACGAAAGTTGTTTTAGTTTGTAAAACTTTTCTTGTACGTCATATCAGCTCTTCAAAGTACTAGAATAACTCATTCTTTCGCAGATAAGTGTTATACCAGCCAAGAATTTAAGATTTTCACGTATAAGGATTGCATATAACAATAAAACAAACCACTTAAAGTCGTTAAGTTCTGGTCTAACGAGACGACACTATTCTATTTCTTCTTCGTAACGACGTCTTGGCAAGATAACAAGATGTCTCGTATCCTAATTAATTTCCATAATTTTAAAGTTACTTGACTTGTAAGTGACATGATCTTAGGAAGTACAAAAATCAATAGGTTAAAATTATTCTAAATCAAAATATTTTCAGTTAGAAAATAACTGAGTGTCGTCCAAGAGACCGCCATATATGGACTTACCTGTCCTAATTCATCTTCGTGGGAAGTTTCTACTCCATATTTAGGTAGTTTAGTCAAACTGTTTGTGTGACAAAGAGGTTTCTTGACTCCAGAGATCTGCGACATTGTTTGTCCAGGTTTGTGACACATGTCTTCAGCTTTATAATTTGTAAGATCTACATCTTGTTGTTTTTCTGTAAAACACGGTGATAAATTGAAACGTATCCAAAAACAAGACTGGTTGTCAGCTATTTGTGGTTCTCAGCACTAACACTAACCATGCATTTACAAAAGAAACAAATTCATAAAAATTGTTATGTTACAGCTACAAGTTAGTACACTGTATTTATACACGTGAGAACACAGGCTTTACTTAAGTGATAGATAACACTATGTAACACAAATTTTGTTCCTGGATAGTATGTGTTATTTCTTAATTGCTTAAGTTGTAAGAGTACAGAAAATGGCCATTATTCCCTTCAAACTTTGCTCTTGTGACCTGGATAATGAAATTTAGAAATTAACCTATTTTATATGTAAAAACGGGCAAATTTTTCCATTTTCATTTACATAAGGTCTGAATAAAACAACATATGAATGAAGATTTACATGTATTTATACTAAAGTTATACAAAAATATTTAGAAATGAGTAGTTTTTCGAGATTTGCGACTGTAATGTAAATCACTTTCACGTATCAACCCACAAATATAGTCTCCCATCACGTTTTCGTTATCGGCTCCCATGTCACAAATGCAAAGTTTGAAGAGAAAAATAAGTCTTTTCCATTTACTTTAGGCATAAGAAATTGGGAAATAACACGTTCTGTCCAGGAACAAGAAACTGTAAAAATGTTGTTACATAGTGTTATGGAGCAGCATTAGTATGTTAAATAATGAAAAGTAATTACACGTCACGAGTAAACTGAAACATGATTTAATATTCACGTGCAATAAGACTGGATACTTCACACTCTTATGGATCATTTTCTGGTTTTACAAACCAGTCAGCTGATCGAATTATTTATTTTACTACAGTACTCTACTTCTAGAAACTAGTGAAACATTTTAATAAAAGTTATTACAAGTGAATAAACAAAGACTCAGCTCCGAAGCTGAGTGTTGACCACATGTTAATAGTGTCATTGCTCTGTCAGCAGTTTCAGGAATACCTTTACATTTATGCTATATAAATACAAAAATGTTCATATGGGCGTTTATTTTACAAATACCTTTAGTTTCTCATACGCACAGCAATGTATCTACGGACTTACAACACTAGAAAGTGGGTTTTGATACCCGTAGTGGCCAAAGAGCAGATAGCTCATCGTGCAGCTTTGTGCTTAACTACGAATACACAAACCAAGGTATCATTAATACCAAATACATGTATCTGAAGAAATTATGTTCTCTTGTTTTAAATTATTGATACTTCTGTTCTTCAGAACTTGGCGAAACGCCATTAGTAGAGAATCGAGGAAAACAAAGAAAAACTGTTCGCTTCACAAATTCTTCGTTTATTAGTCTCTCTTGTAAAGGTATCATTTAGTTTTATTTTGTTTTTGATTTAGCTCAAAGCTACACAAGGGCTATCTACAATAGTCATCCCTACTTTAACAGTGTAAAACTAGAGGGAAGGCAGCTAGTCATCACCACCCAACGCCAACTCTTGGGCTACTCTTTTGACAACAAACAGCGGAATTGACCATCACATTATAACGCCCACACGGCTGAAAGAGCGAGCATGATTGGCGCGACCGGGATTCGAACACGCAACCCTCAGATTACGAGTCGCACGCCTTAACCCACCTGGCCATGCCGGGCCCGATTTGGTTTGTAGAGCTATAAAGAAATATTGTCTGGTAAAAACGTGTATTACATCACACCTGTTCCAAGTAATAATAAAATATATACTACAAAGGTGTCTCCTGCTGTCAACGTACCATATCTATCAGACTCATGTCGAGGTACATAAAGAAGTCAAAGTCTACTTAATTAATAATAATTAACGATTTAACACTTGTTGCCCCGTAGTTACAGTACTTGTATTTGTAAAAACGTAACTCTTGAAAGGCAGACACACATCAAAATAGCATAAACTGTAATTATTGTCGATCTACAGAAATAATACATATTCTCGGGGTTAGCGTATTTAAATTAAGTTTTGATTGTATCCAACAAAAACTATATTTGAAATCTGAAAGAAAAATGAATGAGCAAAACACAATAAAACTATTTTCTGCTCTTGACTTTTGACTGGTTTTACTGTTTGTTTTAACTGTATCACAAAAGAGTTTACCTAAAAATGTACTACAGATGAATTCCGATATCTGATGGCCAGATTTTGACTCTGAGAAATGGCTCGATAATTCCTTGTTCAGCATACGTTTGAACTATAACCACAAATAAAAAAACTTAATATTAGTTAATCGTTGCACCAAGAAATACTAAAAAAAAACTTACATACATTTGATGTTACGTTCTATAATAATAGATTTGATATTTTAAAATTATTTTCACTGTATTTACGGGCAGAAATACAATATGTCTGAGCAATTAATTTTTTTTAACGTGCATAAATGTCTTATTAAACGAGAATAAGCGAAACTAACAGATTAAATCAAATTTGGTTTAAAACTGATCAAAGCAATAATCACACATCAAATCACTTCTGGATATAATATATATATATATATATATGTCTGTTTGTTTGCTTCCTCTTTTTAAAGCAAAGTCACAGTGGCTATCTTCTGTCCACCGTGAAAGTTTCGAACCCCAGATTTTAGAGTTGTAAAACCGTAAAGTTACCTTGGAACAAACACAACATAAAGGTTTAGATTTGTTTGACTAAACCAAAGTAGCTACAAAACTAGGTTTCTACTAACTATTTTAGATGAGATTGAAATATTATAAGCTTTCACAAATCAGTCTGAAAAATAGATGTTAAAAACACGCCAATCGTGGCATTTCACGTGATCTTTTTTGTTCAAACTTTACGTTGTACGACACGAACTTTTGAATTGAGTACTGTGCACTTGTCAAAAATGATTTCATTGGTCAACTTCTGAATAAAAGAAAAACAAACAGCAAGTAACACATTAAAAGTTATATAACATTATATTTTCTTTCGCTTATTACTTCAGTGTACATGCCTTTATGAATTCGTCTATTTCCTTTACGAATCTTCTGTGGAGTGTCATGTATCCATTTGTTTCTTTTTGTACAGATGGCGCACGAGTCTTTGGTCTGGGTATACTATTCTACCACGTGCATTGAGTTTAAGCAGTAAATGGAAAGAATCAGTTTGCTCTCTTAAATCACCAAACCTTTCTCATTGTCAACAACAACGCCATCTTTACATTTTTCTGTCACTTTCTCTCTTTCTGTCCATAAATACTGTACGATGTTTTTAAGCTTCTAAAATAGTTTCCCGTGATGAACAGTTTACTTAGAAGAGCTAAGCCTACCCAAGCTTAGCGTCCTTTACATTTGTGGATTTATTAAATAATATTTCTTTGGATAAACATTGGTGCATGATTGTACTTAATTTTCCACTTGTTTTTTCATTAAATGAACTAAGTTTAACTCAGTACCTTACTAGACGCCATGTCTCCAACAGATCTGTGAGACTGAATAGTTTCCAACTGATCCAGACACCAGTCCAGTTCATCCAAAGTCTCCACTGCCAGCTGTATATGTTGTCCATCTGGAAATGTTGAACAAACAATTAACTACTAAATATCACGTTGTCCATCTGGAAATGTTGAACAAACAATTAACTACTAAATATCACGTTGTCCATCTGGAAATGTTGAACAAACAAATAACTACTAAATATCACGTTGTTCATCTGGAAATGTTGAACAAACAATTAACTACTAAATATCATGTTGTCCATCTGGAAATGTTGAAAAACAATTAACTACTAAATATCATGTTGTCCATCTGGAAATGTTGAACAAACAATTAACTACTAAATATCACGTTGTCCATCTGGAAATGTTGAACAAACAATTAACTACTAAATATCATGTTGTCCATCTGGAAATGTTGAACAAACAATTAACTACTAAATATCATGTTGTCCATCTGGAAATGTTGAACAAACAATTAACTACTAAATATCAAGTTGTCCATCTGGAAATGTTGAAAAACAATTAACTACTAAATATCATGTTGTCCATCTGGAAATGTTGAACAAACAATTAACTACTAAATATCACGTTGTCCATCTGGAAATGTTGAACAAACAATTAACTACTAAATATCATGTTGTCCATCTGGAAATGTTGAAAAACAATTAACTACTAAATATCACGTTGTCCATCTGGAAATGTTGAACAAACAATTAACTACTAAATATCAAGTTGTCCATCTGGAAATGTTGAAAAACAATTAACTACTAAACATCATGTTGTCCATCTGGAAATGTTGAACAAACAATTAACTACTAAATATCACGTTGTCCATCTGGAAATGTTGAACAAACAATTAACTACTATATATCATGTTGTCCATCTGGAAATGTTGAACAAACAATTAACTACTAAATATCATGTTGTCCATCTGGAAATGTTGAACAAACAATTAACTACTAAATATCACGTTGTCCATCTGGAAATGTTGAACAAACAATTAACTACTAAATATCATGTTGTTCATCTGGAAATGTTGAACAAACAATTAACTACTAAATATCATGTTGTCCATCTGGAAATGTTGAACAAACAATTAACTACTAAATATCAAGTTGTCCATCTGGAAATGTTGAAAAACAATTAACTACTAAATATCATGTTGTCCATCTGGAAATGTTGAACAAACAATTAACTACTAAATATCACGTTGTCCATCTGGAAATGTTGAACAAACAATTAACTACTAAATATCATGTTGTCCATCTGGAAATGTTGAACAAACAATTAACTACTAAATATCACGTTGTCCATCTGGAAATGTTGAACAAACAATTAACTACTAAATATCATGTTGTCCATCTGGAAATGTTGAACAAACAATTAACTACTAAATATCACGTTGTCCATCTGGAAATGTTGAACAAACAATTAACTACTAAATATCATGTTGTCCATCTGGAAATGTTGAACAAACAATTAACTACTAAATATCTGGAAGCCAATTATTTCACTCTATTATATTATTTAATTTTCAATTATCTTTGTAATAGGTTATTGTAAATAAATTATAGTTTATGAGCATAATGATTTCACAAGTTCAGCATACTGGTTACATGAAAAATAGAAACTAATGTTACAGTGTATTAATTACTCTCAAATGGTAGTGTGAACATATTATCGACTATACATAACCGATTGTGGCCAGAAACTCTGATAAAAGAATGCATTACATCTATGGAAACTTACGGACTAGTTAACTAGAAGAAACTGTCTGTGGCCTAATAATCCTGTTTCAGTTAAAGACACCTACAACCTGTCTACTTATGAGTACTGATAGCAGCCAAATTCTGAGAATAGAGGATCTGTAAACAAAACTGTAAACAAAAGCGTAGTACACATTATGGACAAATTATGCCGTTATTTTCGTGGTTCTAACGTCAACAGTTAATTAATATTATATTCTGATTATATAATTACTGAAACGTTATATGTTACCCACAGACCACTGTAACGACGTTCCTTCTTACCAGACAGTTTATTTGGAGCTGCAGCTGAACTGACCGTTCCTGAAGATCTTCTTGACCTAAAAAAGGAAACACAGGTCATCGGACATAAAAAGTGCTGCCCACAATTGGTAAGTTTTCTTTTAAATAAATCCAATTTGACTGAGGAGGTAGGAGATTACTGCCTTTTTATATACAAATAGAGAACTAATGAATTAACTAGGAAAACATTAATTCTCAGATAACTCCAATTAAAACGAAATCACGACCTACTTATTAACAGGAACACTGGTGATGCGGATGTAATTATTTCGTACGTTTCTTAAACTCTGCAATACCTGAGCGAAAGGAGTGACAATCAGGTCTGCTTCTCCATGTCTGCAAAATAAACAAGAGTTTATTACTTCAGTCTCTGGCGTTATTACTTTTATAAAAAAACTGTTTTCTTTTCACGAGCACGCTGTGTGTCCGACATAATTTACAGTTTTATAATACTAATTATTGATACATGGTGGCATGTCTGCGGACTTACACCGCTAAAAACCTGTTTTTTATACTCAAGGTGAGCAGAGCACAGATAGTCCTTTGTGCAGTTTTGTGCTTAATAACAGATAAGTAACCATTCCAAAATACTTTTAAAGATAATTTTCATCAACTAAATTTTAAGTCTCTATTGTAAGAGGATCTATACATTACAATACAAGACACCAGAGGAAGTAATTAGATCATACAAGCTAATGAATTTAGAAGAGACAAATATTTAGAGCCAACAGTTAGCTGACAAGGTCTTACATTTCAAGTTTAAGAAAGACAGAAGACATGAAATTAATGAGACATTCAATAAAACTGAGCGATGAAGTAATTGTATACCTACAAATTTAACAACGAATCTCTGACTTAGTGACACAAAACACGATTATTTTGGTATATGGTGAATTAACTATCCAATTTGATCCAAAAATCCGGAAGTCCAAGTGTGAAACACGTGACCGTGTAGGGAATGATCCAGGTATCACTTTGTTTTGCTGTTTTCTTTGGTCTCACAAGTCATTAAGGTGGTTTATCCTGGTGAAGTGGACCACCATCACATTATTTCAATATTATATTCGCATTTTTCTTACTCCGGTTATATTCTTCCACTTCTTTCAATAAATACGTCTGTGTATTTCTGTTCGTTATCACATCTTCCGTTGTTTTTCTTTTTTGCATCGTCTTCGCTGTCATGCCCATTTAATTAAGGGCAGATCTTTGGTTGCCTCAGCAGCATTACCGTGACCTCACGCAGATGTATTTCTACTTGGGAGCGTCTCTTCCATCGAAGCTTTATAAAACTTTTTTTTTCTTTTGGTTTTCATTTTGAGCAACTGGTGTGCCATTGTAACACCTCCAACAAATTGTTAGTTTGCATCTGCAGGTAAGTATTGGACCCGATCTCGTTTCCCTCTTGATAGGAAAAAATAACTCGAAGATTCTGGATTCCTCCAGGTCCTCATAAGTCTCACAGATAGATCGGGAGTGGTGAAAATTCCACAGTTAACGTCTGAATTAGGGTTTGGAAAGTTACACCGACTCTACTGACAAAAACCAGCCACTACTTGAATATTATTCAGTCATAAATCTCAGTAAACCTCTGGGCTTTCGTAAAATAACGTTTATTTTTGTAGATTTTCAGAAGAAAAAAAAACCAAATAACAGGAACATGTTACTGTCAAAAACAACAATTTCCACATCATTCACTAAAACAATGGATAACTACAAATAACAAGAGATACTGACGAATGACACACAGTACATCGAAACTGCTTTATGTGTGATGCATACAAATAAAGATATACTGAATACACTGCTTTAAGGTATTAATAAAATTTACTAAGCTATTCCAATGTGAGACAAAAAGTACCATGTTTACATTTACATAATTTTCAACACATCATTTCCCAGGTAAAATGAATTGGAGTGTACAATTTAAAAAGTAAGATAGGATCACACATTTTTATTTGTGGCATGTTACATCAAAACCAGAGAATTTTTTCCACACTTGCTTTGGAGAACCGGAGTTGGACTTGAGGTACACGAGGGTACTTTTAGTCTACTAACCTCTCAGTGTTTGAATTTTTTTTCATAATTATTATTGTTTCTCAGTGTTGTCAGCTCGAACATTGAATATTGCTAAAGTTGCACTTCACGTTTCCATTTTTAAAACATCAGTTTCCTAATTAACAGCTCCTGAAACTCAGTAATATGTTGTTGTTGTTTTGGAATTTCGCACAAAGCTACTCGAGGGCTATCTGTGCTAGCCGTCTCTAATTTAGCAGTGTAAGACTAGAGGGAAGGCAGCTAGTCATCACCACCCACCGCCAACTCTTGGGCTACTCTTTTACCAACGAAAATAGTCAATCGTGGGATTGACCGTCACATTATACACCCCCACGGCTGGGAGGGTGAGCATATTTAGCACGACGCGGGCGCGAACCCGCGACCCTCGGATTACGAGTGCACGCCTTAACGCGCTCGGCCATGCCAGGTCAACTCAGTAATAGGAAGTTGTCTTCCATGCTAATGAATTGGATAAGAACCGTAGACAGTTACGACATAGAGTTTGATTCATAACAAACATTATATACAACATGCATTTCTTCTACAGTTATGGTTTTGTTTCCACATTTTGCTTTACCAACTTAAGTCATAATTCCCCCTATAAAGGAAGATTTTATTAATAATTTAGATGGGGAAATTTTATTTGCTTTTACAGACTTTAAGGATAAGCTGGGGTATATAGATTATAAACAAGGAAAGAGACCTACCTACATGGCCAAAAGTACGTGGACACCCGACCATCACACCCATTTCTGCTTGTTGGAGATCTCATTTTGAAACCATGGGCATTGATATGAAGTTGGTCTCCTTTTGCTGTCTTCACAGCCTTCACTCTTATCAGTAGATTTTGGAACATGGCTGTGGGGATTCCCTCCTATTCAACCACAAGAGCATTAGTGAGGTCGGACACTGATGCCGACCTGGCTCGCAGTCGGCATTCCAGTTCATCCCAAAGACGTTCAATGGGGCTGAGGTAAGGGCTCTGTGTGGGCTGGTCACGTTCTTCCGCACCAATCGCAGCAAACCCTGTCTTTATTGAACTCACTTTGTGCACAAGAGCATTGTCATGCTGAAACAAAAAAGGCCCTTCCCCAAACTGTTCCCACAAAGTTGGAAATACACAATTCTATAGAATGTCATTGTATGCTGTAGCATCAACATTTTCCTTCACTGAAACTAAAGAGCCTAGTCCAAACCATTAAAAACAGCCCCAGACCATTATTCCTCCTCCACAAAACTTTACAGTTGGCACTATGCATTCAGACAGGTTGCGTTCTCCTGGCATCTGCCAAACCCAGATTTGACCGTCAGACTGTCAGATAGCGAAGTGTGATGCACAAATTCAGAGAACACATTTCCACTGATCCAGAGTCCAATGGAAGTATGTTTTACAACACTCCAGCCGACGCTTGGCATTACACATGGTAATCTTACGCTTGTGTGCGGCTGTTCAGCCATAGAAACCTATTTCATGACGCTTTCGACGAACAGTTCTTGTGCTGACGTTGCTTCCAGAGGCAGTTTGAAACTTGGTAGTGAGTGTTGCAACCGTCGACAGATGATATTTACGTGTTTCAGTACTCGACGGTCCCGTTCTGTGAGCTTGTGCGGCCTACCGCTACGTGGCTGAGGTGTTGTTGCTCCTAGACGTTTCCACTTCACAACAACAACACATACAGTTGACCGGGGCAGCTCTAGCAGGGCAAAAGTTTGACGAACTCACTTGTTGGAAAGTTGGCATCCGATGACAGTTCCACGTTAAAAGTCACTGAACTCTTCAGTACGACCCATTCTACTGCCAACATTTCTCTATGGAGATTACATGGCTGTATGCTGGACTTTATGCATCTGTTAGCAATGGGTGTGGCTTAAATAGCCAAACCCACTAATTAGAAGGGGTGTCCACGTACTTTTGGCCATTTAGTGTATTTTGTAAGATCTCGTTGAATCATTAAATATAAGTATGACTTACAGGAGAAAAGAAACACATTAAAATGTGAAAAATTCTTTAAACAGGAAAATGTTAATTTAACTTACAAGAGGAAGAAAACTCACTAAAATGTGAAGAACTCATTGAATAATTAAATATTAGTTTAACCTACAGGAGAAAAAAACTCACTGAAATGTGAAGAACTCATTGAATAGTTAAATATTAATTTAACCTACAGGAGAAGGGAAACTCACTAAAATGTGAATAACTCATTGAATAATTAAATATTAGTTTAACCTACAGGAGAAAAAAACTCACTGAAATGTGAAGAACTCATTGAATAGTTAAATATTAATTTAACCTACAGGAGAAGGGAAACTCACTAAAATGTGAAGAACTCATTGAATAATTAAATATTAGTTTAACCTACAGGAGAAGGGAAACACTAGAATGTGAAAAACTCATTGAATAGCTAAGTATTAGTTTAATTTACAAAAGGAAGGAAAGATGCTCAACTGATAAGAACTCATTGAATAATATTTAATACAATTTTATGTAACTTACTCGAGGACTATCTGCGCTATCCCTCTTCAATTTAGCAATAATAGACCAGAGAGAAGCTAGTTAACACTATCCACCTTCAACTGTTAAGACATTTTTGACAACGTATAGTGGGATTGACAGTAACGTAATAACAGACCAACGTTTGAAAGGACGAGTATGTTTAATAGCGGCGATCCAAACCCACGAATTGCAAGTCAAACGTTTTAATCACCAAGCCCTCCAAGGGTCCAAGAAAGGCTTACTCGCCCTTTCATCTGTGGGGGCGTTATAATGTATCAGTCAATCCCACGGTAAAAGAGTAGCCCAAGAATTGGCGGTGGGTGGTGATGACTAGCTGCTTTTCCTCTAGTCTTACACTGCGAAATTAGGAACGGCTGGCGTAGATAGCCCTCGAGTTGCTTTACGCGAAATTAAAAAAACCCATCAACAAACAAACAGAAAGGCACGTGCGTCATTTTAAATCTGAAATACAAGTACAACGCTGTGTTGTGTTTGAAATAGACATGTAGAATCACACGGACAATCAAAACCTACTCTTTTAAAGAACTTTAAAAGATATTCAATTTGTATTTCCAGATCAGCACGTTACCTGTACAATGTCAGAGGTAACCACGACAGTTTTATGTATTGAGTATAATTCGTGTAAGGAATTTGTAAGCACACAGCAATACAGTACTTATACATGTGCGCTAATCCACTTGAATTAACACAATGTGCTGTGAGGGTGTGAAGAAAACTAAAACCTCAATGGCTTTATATTTTCTTCGCTCTTTCAATTCTTACTAAATATCAAATATTTATTTCTACAGTCTATGCATAAATAATGACCTATTGGTTGTGTCAGTTTTATACGACAATTATTTGTAAACATATGGGTCTTACGTCACTCAAAAGCTGTGTTGTAACAGGTTCCTGAAAAGATGAAATTAACCACACGAACCCTAGATTCAACAGTTTTACCAGTGTTTATTGTAACTGGTAATTTCTTTTAAAGGATAATAACAACAGAATTAAGTTGAAAAAGAAATGATTCAACAATGATTTGTGATTTTTTAAAAACTGTCAAAGAAACTGGAAAAAATAAATAAATAGTGAAGCAAATTTCTGTAACATAATGCTCAAATCAATAGAAACTGTCACACAGCATATTCGTTTATATATATACATATCAGTTAAAGACCAAATCGTATTCCATCTGGGTTCTCATAACTGGCAGTGTTGTTGTGACAAGTATGTTTTATTAAATTGTACCTTTTATTCAAAACTGCCCCCCCAGTGGCACAGTGGTATGTCTGCGGACTTACACACTAAAATCCGGGTTTCAATACCCGTGGTGGGCAGAGCACAGATAGCCCATTGAGTAGCTTTGTGCTTACTTCTAAACAAACAAACAAATTATTCAAAACTCTTCTAAAACAAGTCAATATAACTTGATCTGATGGTACCAATAACATCATATTACCCATTTAAGTTATAACAGCTGGTACATCCGCGATGAAAATATTTTGAAACAAATAAAAATAAAATACACTTATTTTTGACACTCACCCACCTTAGTGCGAGAATGTTATAGCATGAGACGTGAACTAACCTTTGTATCGTATCGCATATTTACAACATGATACGTAAGCTAACCTTTGTACGTATTGCATATTTACAGCATGATACGTGAGCTAACCTTTGTATCGTATTGCATATTTACAGCATAATACGTGAACTAACCTTTGTATCGTATTGCATATTTACAGCATGATACGTGAACTAACCTTTGCATCCTATTGCATATTTACAGCATGATACGTGAACTAACCTTTGTATCGTATTGCATATTTACAGCATGATACGTGAGCTAACCTTTGTATCGTATTGCATATTTACAGCATAATACGTGAACTAACCTTTGTATCGTATTGCATATTTACAGCATGATACGTGAACTAACCTTTGCATCGTATTGCATATTCTCAAGTTTATTGTTATACAAAATTGCAAAGTGTTTTTTCATAGATTGTTTTATTCCAATTGTAATATAATATAATAGTTGACTTGTTTGTTTGTTGTGAAACTTAATATTCCGCTAGGGCTTATCTATGCTATGCCCCTCACGGGTGTCGAAACCCGGATTTTAGTGCTAGTAGCCTTCCAGCTAATCGCTGAGCAACTAGGAGCCATACAAGATAATTTACAGTAAAAATAAGTATAATTCTTATGATAGGTGAGGAAAGTAAAGAACACACTGTTAAAGTTCTTCTAATCTAACTTTGTAACTGACAAAAAATATTTAAATATTGTGATAAAATTTTTAACCTTAGTTTTATGCTTAGGATTAGATAATATGGGATAGCAATTAGTGAAAAGAGTGACAGCACTGTTTGATATGTACTGACTGTAAATTGTTTTGTGTTATTTCGGTTGGTTAATTGCTTAAATTAAATTATATGTACTTACTCATTAAAACCTGGAAAAGATTGGAAAAGAAAAGAAAGTCCAGAAATCTTAATTATATCTGAGTGTGTATTTAGCTTGAGAAGTCCTAATTTTCATTACTTTGTTCACGATGTTGTTAGCAATTGCTGCGTGTGTTTCTTCAGGAAATAACATTAGTACCATAACTTCATCTATTTTCATTTCTTATTAATCGAATGAAAACTGAATTGTATTCGGAGAGATTGGAGTATCATGTTGTTTACGCCTACACCTCAGCCAAAATATTTATTAATGCATTCGGACAATGTTTTCAAAGTTGCATAACGTGTTTCACGTGCAATTACTTGCTGACACTCGTACGTGTTGCAACTCAGATTTCAAGTTAGCAGCTACACATTTCCGTGTAGATTTTCATGGTGGCTTATATGAACAGACAGCCCTCAAGTTTTCATAAACGACTGGTTTGAAATGGTTTGGATCATGTACACTTGGTCGAAGAGTACGTAACCTAATCACTTGTGGGATGCTGCTTTAATATTTCCAATAAATAAGAAACTGGGACGTATTTTTCTGTCTTTTATTTTTCGTTTCAATTTCTTCTTCAATTTGTGCAAACAATTAGAAAGATTCTTGTCAAACCGGTCAGTCAAAGCAACAACAGAAAGTGAGAAACAGGCTAGCCAATAAAATGAATACTCAAACCTCATAGTGAATAAAGATATATTTCACGTGTTCACTTTTCTTTGTTTCTCATTTGTTGGCCTTGTTTGATTTATTCTCTGTTTGTTTTTTGTTTTTGAATTTCGCGCAAAGCTACACGAGAGTTATCTGCACCAGCTGTCCCTAATTTAACAGTGTAAGACTAGAGGTCAAAAAACTTCTTCTGATTGAAAACATGTAATCATAAGCAAAATTTGTAAAATGTCTTGACAGGAACATAAACATCATAGAAAGAAAAGAGACTATGAAAAAGTTAGGACACCCTATGAAAGCCTATGTATTTTTATAACGTTTTTTGGATATATAGATATTTAATTTCAATTTTAACAACTGAGATATTATAGGAATATAACTAAACAATTAAAACTCAAGAAAAGACTTTTCAAGATCTTCTGTAAATATCATGCTACAAAAATGCATATTCTGACTGAGAGAAAAGTCAGGACACCCCCCCATTTATTCCCACTTAAAATGGCTCAACTCACACACAGGTGTATCACACCAGGTGCATATTATTAGAAGACTGTTACTCAGCATTTTGAATGAGGCTTGCCCTATTTAAACCTCAGACATTTAATTTGGTGTGCACCCAACTATTGAAGTGAGAGTGACCAACATGGGAGAACAAAGAGCTGTCTGAGGCCTTCAGAAAAAAATTGTAGCAGCTTATGAGTCTGGTAAGGGATTTAAAAAGATCACAAAATATTTTGAAATCAGCCATTCCACTGTCCGGAAAATAGTCAACACGTGGAGGGCTTTCAAAACAACTGCCAACATGCCCAGGTCTGGCTGTCCAAGCAAGTTCACCTCGAGAGCAAGACCACAAGATGCTAAAAGAGGTCTCCAAACACCTTAACATGTCATCACGGGACCTACAGCAGGCTCTGACTACTGTTGATGTGAAAGTGCATGCCTCTACAATCAGAAAGAGACTGCACAAGTTTAACTTGCATGGGAGGTGTGCAAGGAGGAAACCTTTGTTCTCTAAGAGAAACATCAAAACCGAACTAAAGTTTGCCAGAGAGAATTTAGACAAAGACCAGGACTTCTGGGATAATGTTCTTTGGACAGATGAGTCCAAAATTCAATTATGTGGACACCAGAACAGAGGACATGTTTGGCGTAAACCAAATACATCATTCCAGGAAAAGAGCCTCATACCAACTGTGAAGCATGGAGGTGGAAGTATCATGGTTTGGGGCTGCTTTGCTGCAGCAGGACCTGGACAGCTTACAATCATAGAATCCACCATGAATTCTACTGTGTATCAGAGGGAGCTTGAGGATCATGTGAGACCATCTGTAAGAAAATTAAAGCTGAAGCAGAACTGGACCCTGCAACACGACAATGACCCAAAACATACCAGTAAATCCACCAATGACTGGCTGCAAACTAAGAAATGGAGAGTCCTGGAATGGCCGAGTCAAAGCCCAGATCTTAATCCCATTGAGATGCTGTGGGTGACTTGAAACGGGCTGTACATAAAGAAACCCCTCAAACATCTCACAGCTGACAGAATTATACATTGAGGAGTGGGGCAAACTTTCTTCAGACCGATGTCAGAGACTGGTAGATGGCTACAAGAAGCAACTCACTACAGTTATTTCAGCCAAAGGGGTAACACTAATTATTAGTGGGTAGGGTGTCCTAACTTTTCTTCAGTTAGAATATGCAATTTTGTAGAATTACATTTACAGAAGATCTTGAAAAGTCTTTTCTTCAGTTTTAATTATTTAGTTATATTCCTATAATCTCTTAGTATTGTTGAAATTGAGATTAAATATCTATATATCCAAACATGTTACAAAAATACACAGACTTTCACAGGGTGTCCTAACTTTTTTACATGACTGTAGATGCTGCCTACCTTTGGATTCATGTTCGAATAAAACATATCATAGTAACTGAAAATGAAGAAATAATGTTGAAAGTAGAGAAGGAAGAGTAATAAAAAGGACAAGTGAGGTCAGAATATAATTATATTAGAAGAAAGCAAGGTGTATGATACGGATCATGGAGAATATGGGAACGATGAAACCTCTGAAACCATTACTGCTATACACAGCTGTATCTTTGTTCATATTTCATGGATTACAAATCTGAAAAAAAAGATTCTGAATAGTTTATTTCTACCAATCAGAGCCTTGTGGGACATATTTATAAACTTGACGTGACGCCTAAAGAGGTCGCTTTTTCGTGACGTGAGTCTTAAACTGAAGGCCTCTTGAGATAAGGCACAACACAAATAACTCGTACACATGTCAGTTTCAAGATATAAACAAAACGTGTCTAAACACATGTAACTCATACACATGTTAACACAACTCTAAAACGTAACAACCACGTGTCTAGCTTTAAGTCTGTGCAATAGATACTTATACATGTAAGGTTTACTTTGAACATTTACTCTCTGAATTCATATGACCATGAAAGTAGAAAATACTGAAAACTAGTGACCTAGTTTGTGTGCGGCAACATTTCTCTTAGAGTAAGAGTTTTAGTTGTTTAGTTTTATTGTTTCTTAACCCTTTGTATTTTCATATTTTATTGTATTATAATGCCAACATGATCTTACGGTTGTTGAGAAAATAGTGCTCTCTTTCTTCATAGTGGTCCAGTGATTAGCATAATCAAACCTAAGATATCTTGAAACAAAAATGCCTTCTGCACGTATGGGCTGAGTGTACTTGCTTTCACGGCAACTGACAAGCGTATCCTATCAACTGGCAGTGGGTAGCGTTAACTGTTTGGCTTCCGTCTATCAGTTACAAATTAGTTACAAAATTACGGACTCATGCGAAGGCAGCCTTCTATACAGTTTCTACATCTATTCTGAAACTTAATTGAATAACCAGACGTCCTTTTGTTTCATAGTTGATTAAAAATAAATTTTGATTCTCGTCTGTCCAGATGTTGACATTTAAATCATAGAGTAAACCATTCGTATCCCAGTAAACCAAATGTCTTCGTAAACAACATATGGTATTACAATTAACTTATGTATTATTCAGTACGACTGAAAAGAGCATACGATGGAAGACAGTAACTTACAACATTGCAAAGTAAGTCTCAAGCTTTCCTGTTTTAAGATTTTTCGTTAGGAACTTTTAAGTGTAAACAAAACAGTCATCTAAGAACAGAGGACTAACATAAATCAAATAATGATTTTCACACATATCCTGTCTGATAGATAAATCTATCACACATATCCTATCTGATCGATAAATCTACCTTACAGAAAACAATAGCAGAAATTAATAATAACAGGTTAATGATACTGTTACGTTCCTTTACATCAAGTCTCAAGTAACACAACCACTAGAAAAACAACTCAGTTTAGTATAAAAATACTAGAATGTTTGTATAGAGCAGTTTGTTTTGGTTGCTGTTAAGCGCAGAGCTACACGATAGATTATCCGTGCACCGCCTATTACCGGTATCGAAACCCAAATTTTAGTAAGTTAAGCCCGTAGACTTACGGCTGAGTCACTATGAGAGGAATCAGACGATAATACCGACCAGAAATATGTATAACAAAGAAAATAAATAATAAATACAAGCTTGTTCAGAATCGTGTTTCCAAGGGTAAACTCGCCAATACTTTATTAATAAGTAGACCAATCGATATAAAGGAAAAATTCAAAAACTCATAAACACTTCCCTGAAAATAAAAATAAATTATCATACCCAGGATTCCTAGAAAACTGGCAAAGCTTCTCCCAGAAAGAGAAACGATCTTTTACTCGCAGGATGCTCGTGCTGTAGTTTCGCGGAATGGTCTTGCTCTGTCTCACTTCTGCCATCCTCACCAGGCTCACAACGTGGCTCTGTTTACATTCACGCGCAAAGCTCTTATCAATAATTAAAGATACATTGCTTTATCGACGCCATCTTGCTCGGTCAGAAAGAAGGAATGCATTTTATCGAAGGTTGGGAAACGGGATTATAGCTTGCTCTGCACGTGCGCGTTAAAATTTATGTTCCCAGTACCTACGGTGCATTCTGGAACTTTTCCAATTTGTTTGCGGAATTCATATAGGCGTAACACTTTCTTGTGAGCACGAGAAAATTGCATGAAAAATCTTTTATGAATATAATTTTGACCTAAAGGGTCACACACATAGAGCTGTATAATGACCTAATGGCTCAAGTTTTTGTTGTTGCGTTTTTCTGTTAAACGAAACTTTTAACCGCCTCTTAGTGTTGTGTGTTCCTTCGACCATGGTTACCCTTGAGAGCGTAACAGGTACGTTCACGAATCTGTGTTTCATACAAACGCGTGTGTCGAATAAGTATTTCAGTTTTATCTTATACAAATCACGTGAGCTCCAAACACTATATAATGAAAGTATTTCTATTTGATGCCACGATACAGCTCTACAGTTGGGCAGCTTTAAATTAGCGCCACTCTCGTTTAAAAACCCGTTCTACGAGATTTTATCCGTTATGATTTAGGGCATTTTTGCGTCCGCGAAACACACTTTCATGATAACAACAACGAATTAAAAAAAATTTACAAAGATCTGCGACAGGGGGATAAAAAAAGTAACTTCCTACATAAGAAGTAATTTTTTTTAGTGAGTAACAAACACGAGCACACCCTAAATAATGGTTGAAGTATTTGGATACACTCAAGAACAAAACGTGCATATGACTTTTCTTGTTTCAGAATTTACGCGGAATGTTCACAAAGAGCTTGTTGCATATTTTACACTGGCAAGTTAGAGGGAAAGCAGCTATTTAACACCACCCACCGCCAACTCTTGAGGTAATCTTGTTACTGTGAATTTTTTCCGTCACCCTTATAAAGCATTTCAGGCGATTTGATAATGTTTATCTCGCCTCAAGAGATTGAAAGTCGTCAAGTAAAGAATTCGGTTAATGGAATTTTATCATTTTTGTCCTTGAAAAGTTCAAAATCTTACTGAGTTTGAAAAGTATGGGCTATAAGTAAGCTCTTTTGTGCAATGATTTTTTATTCTCAGAAAAATGGAAGTTCAAATAATTATGGACCGTCCGAAAACAAACTGGGAAACAAAGGCTCAAAATTAAGGTTGACTTTTGTACTTTATCCAAAATAAATGATTATAAAGTTATTAAAAGGTAAAATGAGATATATTTATGATTTAAAATTTCCATTGTTTTACATTAATGGAAAAGGAAAGTCCGCTTTCGACACTTGGAAAGTTAACGTTGTTACATGTATTTTACGAATAATTATTTCACATTTTGACAGTTTTTTTTTTCTCATGTGAATTTAAACATTTGAAACAGTGCCAATTATTTATTTACTTTGTTGTTACTCAAGTTGGTTTGGTTTGAATTTTGCGCACAGATACTCGAGGGCTATCTGTGCTAGCCGTCCCTAATTTAGCAGTGTAAGACTAGAGGGAAAGCAACTAGTCATCACCACCCACCGCCAACTCTTGGGCTACTTTTTTTACCAACGAATAGTGAGATTGACCGTCACATTATAACGTCTCCACGGCTGAAAGGGTTGAGTATGTTTGGTGTGACAGTGATCCGAACCCGCGACCCTCGGATTACCAATCAAGTGCCTTAATCAGCTTGCGATGCCGGGTCTATTATGTAAATACGTATAAATGTTTTAATTTTTTTCACTACACTTTCTTTTTAAATACAGATGAACAAATAGCCCGGCATGGCCAGGTGGGCTAAGGCGTTCGACTCGTAATTTGAGGGTCGCGAGTTCGAATCCCGGTCGCACCAAACATGCTCGGCCTTTCAGCCATAGGGGCGTTATAAAGTGAAGGTCAATCCCATTATTCTTTGGTAAAAGAGTCGCCCAAGGATTGGCGGTGGGTGGTGATGACTGGCTGCTTTCCCTTTAATCTTACACTGCTAAATTAGGGACGGCTAGCACAGATAGCTCTCGAGTAGCTTTGTGCGAAATTCAAAAAACAAACAAAACAAGCATGAACGTTGCAATAAGACTTGTTTCGTTTTCCCAGCATATGTTTATTTGTTTGTCTTATAGCAAAGACCATACTAGGCTTTTTCTCTAAGACTATATCTACTCCTTTGTCACTCGTTCTATTTCGGCATTATACCGTCCTGTTAGCGATTCTGTCTTAGTGCTATACCACCATTGTTATCCATTCTGTCTTAGTTCTATATCACCCTTGTTGTCCATTCTAACTTGGCTTTATACCACCATTGTTATCCATTCTAACTTGGCATTATATCACCATTGTTATCCATTCTAACTTGACACTATACCACCATTGTTATCCATTTTAACTTGGCACTATACCACCATTGTTATCCATTCTAACTTGGCACTATACCACCATTGTTATTCATTCTGTCTTGGCACTATACTACCATTGTTATCTATTCTAGCTTGGCACTATACCACCATTGTTATCCATTCTAACTTGGCATTATACCACTATTGCTAGCCATTCTAACTTGGCATTACACCACCATTGTTATTTATTCTAACTTGGCACTATACCACCATTGTAATCTATTCTAACTTGGCACTATACCACCATTGTTATTCATTCTGTCTTGGCACTATACCACCCTTGTTATCCATTCTAACTTGGCACTATGCCACCATTGTAATCTGTTCTAACTTGGCATTATACCACCATTGTTATCTATTCTAACTTGGCATTATACCACCATTGTAATCTGTTCTAACTTGGCATTATACCACCATTGTAATCTATTCTAACTTGGCACTATACCACCATTGTTATTCATTCTGTCTTGGCACTATACCACCCTTGTTATCCATTCTAACTTGGCACTATACCACCATTGTAATCTGTTCTAACTTGGCATTACACCACCATTGTTATCTATTCTAACTTGGCACTATACTACCATTGTTATTCATTCTGTCTTGGCATTATACCACCATTGTTATTCATTCTGTCTTGGCACTATACCACCCTTGTTATCCATTCTAACTTGGCATTATACCACTATTGTTAGCCATTCTAACTTGGCATTACACCACCATTGTTATTTATTCTAACTTGGCACTATACCACCATTGTAATCTATTCTAACTTGGCATTATACCACCATTGTTATTCATTCTGTCTTGGCACTATACCACCCTTGTTATCCATTCTAACTTGGCACTATGCCACCATTGTAATCTGTTCTAACTTGGCATTATACCACCATTGTTATTTATTCTAACTTGGCATTATACCACCATTGTAATCTGTTCTAACTTGGCATTATACCACCATTGTAATCTATTCTAACTTGGCACTATACCACCATTGTTATTCATTCTGTCTTGGCACTATACCACCCTTGTTATCCATTCTAACTTGGCATTATATCACCATTGTTATTTCATTCTGTCTTGGAATTATACCACCCTTGTTATCCATTCTGTCTTAGTGCTATACCACCCTTGTTATCCATTCTAACTTGGCATTATACCACTATTGTTAGCCATTCTAACTTGGCATTACATCACCATTGTTATCTATTCTAACTTGGCACTATACCATTATTGTAATCTATTCTAACTTGGTATTATACCACCATTGTTATCTATTCTAGCTTGGCACTATATCACCATTGTTATCTATTCTAACTTGGCACTATACCACCATTGTTATTCATTCTGTCTTGGCACTATACCACCATTGTTATCCATTCTGTCTTAGTTCTATATCACCCTTGTTGTCCATTCTGTCTTTGTGCTATACCACCCTTGTTATCCATTCTGTCTTAGTGCTATACCACCATTGTTATCCATTCTGTCTTAGTTCTATATCACCCTTGTTGTCCATTCTGTCTTAGTGCTATACCACCCTTGTTATCCATTCTGTCTTAGTGCTATACCACCCTTGTTATCCATTCTGTCTTAGTGCTATACCACCCTTGTTATCCATTCTGTCTTAGTGCTATACCACCCTTGTTATCCATTCTAACTTGGCATTATACCACTATTTTTAGCCATTCTAACTTGGCACTATATCACCATTGTTATCTATTCTAACTTGGCACTATACCACCATTGTTATTCATTCTGTCTTGGCACTATACCACCATTGTTATCCATTCTGTCTTAGTTCTATATCACCCTTGTTGTCCATTCTGTCTTTGTGCTATACCACCCTTGTTATCCATTCTGTCTTAGTGCTATACCACCCTTGTTATCCATTCTGTCTTTGTGCTATACTACCATTGTTATCCATTCTGTCTTAGTGGTATACCTCCTTTGTCATGCGGTGTGAGATAACTTAAGATGAATAATATCATAGTTGCAGCAAAAATATTTAAATATTGACCCTTCACTTTATAAAGTTTTCAAAATTATTGACCATTCTTAAGCCATGAGTAACCGTTTCTGGCCACATAGTGAAAGACACGTAAGCTGCATTAAATATAAGGAGACTGGCCCACGAAATGGCTCCTTTCCATGTGGAGACCCCTCTGATATAGCGGTAAGTCTACGAGTTTACAACGCTAAAATTAGCGGTTCGATTCTCCTCGATGGACTCAGCAGATAGCCCGATGTTGTTTTACAATAAGAGAAACAGAAACTCCATCTAGAGTAACAAACATCTAAGTTCTTTAGAGCTAGAAATACTTTTAGAAATTTCACTTTTTTAACACCGATGAATTTAAACGTCGCATTAGTTTCGCTTTATCAATATTTGTTTCTTATTCGCTTTAAAGCAAAACTACTTTGCGCTGGTAATCTATTGTGTCCACCACGAGGATTCGAGCCCTGGATTTTAACCTTATAAATCCTTAAACTTATTGTTATCCCACCAGAAAATGAAAATTTGTGTTATTAAAATATTTAAAATCACACTGAGGTTGAATGTTTTGCCCCCCGCTAGTACAGCGGTACGTCTCCGGATGTACAACGCTAAAATTAGGGGTTCGATTTCCCCTCGGTGAGCTGAGAAATTGTCCTCCAGGTTGAGAGTTGTCCAGTAGGCTAACAACCTACTCACTTAAAACACAACCATCTTGTTACAGAAACCTATATTCCTTAAGGAATAAAGAGACATGATTGATTAAATGTTCTTGAGTCCGAACTTACCAATTTTAGTTGCAACTCTGATGATATTCAACTGTAGATAATCATATATTATCTCAGATTGTTTAAGATCTTGGTTGATCGAAAATCTAAGAAAGCTTCTGTCCATCTCTCTTTATATTAACGATACCACACGTTACAGGTTTGACATGGAATTTCATTCCCACGACTAAAACAGCATAATTTGAATGCTGTACGTGTCCATTTCAGTCATGGATCTCATGAGAAATAACTGGTTGTGAAGCGCAGTGTTGAAAAAAAAAATCAAATTTGCAAAAAGCACATCTTTTATAAGCCCGCAATTTAAACTTGTATTCCCAACCCATCTCTGAAATTGTAACGTTGGGCTGATTACATATATATATATATATTAAACAGCGAATACATTCCTATGAGTTTGTTTAGTAGAACAGTGTCCATAATTGAAATGACAAAAGCACGTAGAGTTTTTTAAGGGCTCGTGCATTTTGATTCCAATGGCAAGTGTGAAATAGATTACATTTTTAAAATATGAAATATGGGATATTTTTTCATCTTTTTCTCTTACATGTTCAAGTCCTGAAACGATGGCAAAAAGTACACAAAACTGGCTGAAAATGGATAAAGGTGAATGTGAATTTCTTGATAGTGTTTGTGAAAACGAATTTATGTTTGCAAATTTCTGAATTGGAGTAGACACGACTGGACTAACACAGGGCAGATCATTGGGTCAGAAGTTTTGGATACACATTTCAAATATTGTTTAGGTTTGTCTGTTTGTTTTTTAATTTTGCGCAAAGCTCCACGAGAGCTATCTCAGCCAGCTGTCCCAAATTTAGCAGCTACTCATCATCACTCACCGAAAACTCTTGGGCTTTTCTTTCATCAACAAATATTGGGATTAACTGTCACCTTATAATGCCCCCACGGCTTAAAGTACGAGCGTGTTTAGTGTGACGGGAATTGGAACACGCGACCTCAGATTACGAGTCGAGTGCCTTAACCACCTGAAAATTCTGGGCCTGTCATAAAGTTAAATACAAGTTAATTTAATAAAAAAAAACTAAATGTTTGTTTTCATGTTTGGCAATCATTTGGTCCAACGTTTTTACGTGTGTTTATATATATATAACGTTTAAATTTTACTTTTTACCTTTTGCCTTTACAATACGTAAGACTTTGAAATACAATAACAAGCTTGTGTAGTCCTGCCATCTTGTATTTCATAAGAAAAATAAGTGACTGTTTATATGTATTTTTTTTTAAATAACACCATGTTCAACAAATAACTTCTTACATTACTAATAAACAGAATCTTACTAAAGTGGGGCTCATGATATTTAGTTAAAAACATAAATTGTAACATGATAGGTAATTAAGTCAGCGGAGGTCTTCTTTCACTTGCTTATATAAATCAAATGTAGCACATCGTATCCAAATAACGTGGCATGACTTGGCGGTTAGGGACTCGAAACTTGTGAATTTGGGGTTCGAATACTGTCACGTAATATCCAGTCCCACTCAATCTCACTATTCGTTTCTTAAAAAGTAACGTACCGGCATGGCCAAGTGGGTTAAGGCGTCCGGCTCGTAATTTGAGGGTCGCGGGTTCGAAACCCCGTCGCATCAAACATGCTAGCCATTTTAGCTGTTGGGGCGTTATAATATGTCAGTCAATCCCACTCTTCCTTGGTAAAAGAGTAGCCCAAAAGTTGGCGATGGGTGGTGATGACTAGCTGCTTTCACTCTAGTCTTACATTGAAAATAAGTACGACTAGCGCAGATAGCCCTGGTTGAGCTTTGCACGAAATTCAAACGAAACCGTTAAAGTATGAATTGGGCTGATTTCAACAGCCATTACGTATACCCTTCATTTCATAGAGTTGATCTAAATTTGTCAACATTTGTATTCGTTGCTGAGGAACGACTGAAATAGGTTTGTTTGTTTTTGTATCTGATTGTGATACCTTTAAGGAAGACACAATGAACAGCATCTGTTGAACTACTCAGTGGGGGAATTAACAAAGAGATTCTACATGTCTAGGTAGATGTATCCAAGTCAGTGGGGAAATTAACAAAGAGATTCTACATGTTTAGGTAGATGTATCCAAGTCAGTGGGGGAATTAACAAAGAGATTCTACATGTTTAGGTAGGTGTATCCAAGTCAGTGGGGGAATTAACAAAGAGATTCTACATGTTTAGGTAGATATATCCAAGTCAATGGGGGAATTAACAAAGAGATTCTACATGTTTAGGTAGATGTATCCAAGTCAGTGGGGGAATTAACAAAGAGATTCTACATGTTTAGGTAGATGTATCTAAGTCAGTGGGGGAATTAACAAAGAGATTCTACATGTTTAGGTAGATGTATCCAAGTCAGTGAGGGGAATTAACAAAGAGATTCTACATATTTAGGTAGATGTATCCAAGTCAGTGGGGGAATTAACAAAGAGATTCTACATGTTTAGGTAGATGTATCCAAGTCAGTGAGGGGAATTAACAAAGAGACTCTACATATTTAGGTAGATGTATCCAAGTCAGTGGGGAAATTAACAAAGAGATTCTACATGTTTAGGTAGATGTATCCAAGTCAGTGGGGGAATTAACAAAGAGATTCTACATGTTTAGGTAGGTGTATCCAAGTCAGTGGGGGAATTAACAAAGAGATTCTACATGTTTAGGTAGGTGTATCCAAGTCAGTGGGGGAATTAACAAAGAGATTCTACATGTTTAGGTAGATGTATCCAAGTCAGTGGGGGAATTAACAAAGAGATTCTACATGTTTAGGTAGATGTATCCAAGTCAGTGGGGGAATTAACAAAGAGATTCTACATGTTTAGGTAGATGTATCCAAGTCAGTGGGGGAATTAACAAAGAGATTCTACATGTTTAGGTAGATGTATCCAAGTCAGTGAGGGGAATTAACAAAGAGATTCTACATGTTTAGGTAGATGTATCCAAGTCAGTGGGGGAATTAACAAAGAGATTCTACATGTTTAGGTAGATGTATCCAAGTCAGTGAGGGGAATTAACAAAGAGATTCTACATATTTAGGTAGATGTATCCAAGTCAGTGGGGGAATTAACAAAGAGATTCTACATGTTTAGGTAGATGTACCCCAGTCAGTGGGGTAATTAACAAAGATTCTACATATTTAGGTAGATGTATCCTTAGTTTCTGGTATCTTTATATCTGTTGTTTGGCCCCGTATTGCCAGGTGGCTAAAGCATTCAACTCGTAATCCGAGGGTCGTGGGTTCGAATCCACGTCACTTTAAACATGCTCGCCCTTTCAGCCGTGAGGACGTCATAATGTAATGGCAAATCCCACTATTCGTTGATAAAAGAGTAGCTTAAGAGTTGGTGGTGGGTGAGGATGACTACGTGCCCTCCGTCTAGTCTTACACTACTAAATTAGGGACGGCTAGCGCAGATAGCCCTCGTGTAGCTATGCGCGAAATAAAAAAAATCATTTTCTTTCCAGCGCGGTTAGATAATGTACAGTGGCGACATCTATTAGAGTTAGTCACTGCTATACGCTTTCACGGCGTTTTATCTTGAATTGTTTAAATTTAGTGATGTTTTGCTTTCACGTGAAAACTGAGAATAAAAAGTGCGTGCGCAGTAGATTTTTTACGTTTTGTTCACTAAATAGATTGAAAGTATCCCAGATACTTATTTTATAAGTCTTTAATAAACTCGGAGAGAAAGTGCATTATTTGGAATGGCGTATCTATATGGCAAAAAGCGTAAGGTGTGTGGAAAGTTTTTAAAACATCATTAAACTATAGAAAAAGGAAATAAGGAGTTGTGACGTAAGGACGAAATCACCATATGTATGATAGAAGGGTGAATATAGATAGAACTATATATTACACAGGGAAAGAAATATATTCGGAAAATGGATTTGTTGTCCCTAAGTGCCTAAATTTTATGTGAATTTCTTCATTTAGTTACAGGCTCTTAAAGTACCGGTATTCTTACCTTATTCAGGTTTAATACTTAACCTTGGTATATTGGTTTTGAAAGCACCACCAGGAACAGTGTAACTTACCATAAATCGATAAGTTTAAACAAGTAATTAAGTGCAAAGTGTTTTATGGGCATCACGTGGTGTGCAATGGTTAAAACAACTTAGATTTAACCTCGTGATCACTGAGACGCCCTGCACGGCCATCAGGTTTGTTCATAACTTCACGCAGCGCTGTCTTTAAATTTTGTAAAATTTGTGCATTCAAATACAAAATACCAGCACGACAAAAATATTTCATACGTAACTTACAAATTTTCCCCCTAAGTGCAAAGTGTTTTATGGGCATCACGTGGTGTGCAATGGTTAAAACAACTTGGATTTAACCTCGTGATCATTGAGACGCCCTGCACGGCCATCAGGTTTGTTCATAACTTCACGCAGCGCTGTCTTTAAATTTTGTAAAATTTGTGCATTCAAATACAAAATACCAGTACGACAAAAATATTTCATACGTAACTTACAAATTTTCCCCCTAATACGCGTATAAAGCAATAATTTCTTCAAGTAAACTGGTACAATCTTGCAATACGCGTATATTTCAGCAAACTAGAACTGCCATGGAACTGTGTAACTATGTTAAAGGACGGAAGAGACATTTATATTGTTTAGAGGAAGAAATAACAATAGAATGACTGCAGACCTATTCAGTTGTAACATAAGTAAAACAGTCAGAGATCAGATCAACAGTGGAGTGTAAGTTATTACGTTAGATAACAATTCCAAACTCTACTTCGTAAAATGTAATAACTGATTTATTATTTACCTGATTAATTACTCGAGTCTTTAAATTCAAAGACAAACGTCAATAAATAAGGGTAAATATAACTTATTTCAGTTTTCCTTACTCTTACTCAAGTATATAAAAACAATCTGAAATCCCTTGTATATCGCCAAAACATTTTCTGTTACTACACAGATATTTTGATAGCGAGTCAGTGAACTTTAGGTAGTGGATGCTAACACACGCGCGCGCATTTATTTACATGCGTAACACATCATATATATAATACGAAATATATATGTATTTACACAT
This sequence comes from Carcinoscorpius rotundicauda, assembly GCA_011833715.1. Lineage (NCBI taxonomy): Eukaryota > Metazoa > Arthropoda > Merostomata > Xiphosura > Limulidae > Carcinoscorpius > Carcinoscorpius rotundicauda. The sequence continues at coordinate 167,200,988 of CM022392.1, read as the reverse complement.
ACGTGAATATAAACACGAATATTTAAGTGAAGGTCAAACTATCGAAACAAAACCAAGAGCTTGTTTACTAATAACATAAAAATCATAAAGAAACATACTGGGGAGAAGGCAATAGAAAAATTCACGAGTTGCTTGTACATAAAGTAGAATATTCTTGTCTTTAATACAGTTATCGGGTCACAAGAGAAAATAAAAACAAAACATAACCAGTTCTCCTTTAGTTGTTTCTTGAATTACTTCAAGTAGCTTAAAATTAAAATATATTGTTTTAACAAACACATCTAGTTAGTCTCTGTAAATATGGGCTGTTAAACAATGAGGAGATACACAAGTTAAATACATAAAAGGTAACCCTTAAACAATGAGAAGGTCTAGGATTTAAATACATAAAAGGTAACCCTTAAACAATGAGAAGGTCTAGGATTTAAATACATAAAAGGTAACCCTTAAACAATGAGAAGGTCTAGGATTTAAATACATAAAAGGTAACCCTTAAACAATGAGAAGGTCTAGGATTTAAAGACATAAAAGGTAACCCTTAAACAATGAGAAGGTCTAGGATTTAAATACATAAAAGATAACCCTTAAACAATGAGAAGGTCTAGGATTTAAAGACATAAAAGATAACCCTTAAACAATGAGAAGGTCTAGAATTTAAAGACATAAAAGATAACCCTTAAACAATGAGAAGGTCTAGGATTTAAAGACATAAAAGATAACCCCTAAACAATGAGAAGGTCTAGGATTTAAAGACATAAAAGGTAACCCTTAAACAATGAGAAGGTCTAAGATTTAAAGACATAAAAGGTAATCTGACGATGACCGAAGAAGGTCAAAATGTTGTTCGCTTTTCCACACAAATTTTTCTTTTCAATCAAAACCAGCCGTTTTTCCATATATGTGCGAGAATCTACAAATTAACACTAAGATAAGAAATGGATTCCAAAGCTAAAAGTACATTCTTTAATATATAAACAAAGGTATAATTATACAGAGACGGACACTTTTTATCTAGAAAGGAAAACTAGTATAGGTCTGGCGCTCGTAGACTCGAGCAAAGAATTGTGACGATTACGTAAAAAGTTTCAAACGTTAAAAAAATAGTTTGTTATTCAAATTTATTTAACTTACGTGCTAGGTTATAAGGTAAGTTCTAAACAAATAGTAAACTTAAATTACAACAAGCATAGTAGATGAGACAAAAAGAAAGCAAACAAGCATTTTTGAGACATGGAAATGTTCAGTTTGGATAGAACGGTGATAAAAGAACGAAATTTTCGCGAATTTTTCCACCATTGTTCACATTTCTTCTTTTTTCTCAGGTTGTATAAATAAGACATGCGATCACTTCTACGACATGCAGGGAGTTCTATTCGCATAGCGAGGAGCCGCGTTCCCCAAACGGTGCATGCGTGAACTTGTTTCCACGCACTACGTTATTTTACTGTGAACTGGGGATCAAGGCTAGAATGGCAGTAAGTAAGGCAAAGGCCACGGACTCGTTCACTGAAATACCCACCTTAAAAAATGTAAAATATTTCGTAATGAGGTTTAAAGGCTATTTATCACGTGATCGTAACCAAAACTAAACATGAGCTAGAGTGAATATAATTTTCATGTGATAGTTTCGTGTGTTGTTGTTGTTTTGAATTAAGCACAAAGATACACAATGGGCTATCTGTGCTCTGCCCACCACGAGTATCGAAACCCGGATTTTAGCGTGTAAGTCCGCAGACATACCGCTGAGCCACTGGGGGGCAGCTTCGTGTGAAAGAGATAGAGTTTAAATATTCTTGCCAAATCTCTAATTGTGGCGGTTTCTCAAGCAATTGATTCTAACATACTGTATCTGAAATAAACAACGAATGTACATAGTGGACTTAGGTGATGTTTAAAAATACTTCTTCTCACAATAAACTGAAGCGTGCAAACTGACATATGAGTAATTAGATATTATTTAAATTGATTATCGTCTCTCTTCTTGATGACGAGAAACCCGCTTGAAGTAAAAATGTATCTCAGAACGGCTGGAATGGGTATTAACACTTTTACTAACAAAGCAGAGAACAACATTTTGACCTCCTAAGGTCATTATCAGGTAAAAGTGTTTATACCCATAACAGCCGTTCTGGGATACATTGTTACTGTCTCTCTCCCCTAAGAGCTTAAGAGGCAAGTTTTAAGGTTTTTGTATAACGCTAAAATTTGTGTTTTGATACCCGTGGTGGGCGCAGCACAGATAGCTAATTCTGTTGATTCGTGCTTAATAAATGAATGAACGGGCGTACATAAAAATAATGGAAAATAGAAAATCACACGTGAAAATTTACGTGAATTAAAAAAAAACAAAAAACTTTTCCTCAAAATTTCCTTTTAATCGAAAGTCGGTTGAGGAGTCTTTCATTTAAGCCTAAAGAGTATTGTCTATCGCAAACGTTAAACTAACAAGTTCCGTGTATGTAAATACCTTGTATGAAAGCAACCGTTTTGTTAAGCCTAAATGCGTTACGTTTAATTTCATGTCTTTAGCATGTGTGAAAAGAATCAACTGTAGAAGTTTTGATATCACGCGAAGTATGGGTACAAATAATTATCATATTACTGACAATAACGTTTTGAAAGAGATTTATGACTCATTATTTTTTGTTCCCTTGGGAAAATATTCATAGTGGTAGCTTTGAAATTTATGATGTAATAATCTTTTCATTGTTTATTTACAATGAAAAATTCATCGGAGTCCCTGAGGTATGCCTTTGTTCAAGGGATTACAGTTATTAATATGGATTCTCAGTCGGATATTCAACTTCGACCTTTAAAAAAAGTACGTATGCAATTGGTGCTTTAATTTTATCCGAAGAATAATTAGTCACTGCACGTTACTTCTTGAATAAAACTGTTTTAAATGGAGTGAATTCATTAGAAAGCTTCACACCAATGACTGATTTAAATGTCTCGAGATCGAACAAGGGTTAAGACGATGTTTCAGGACAGAATATCACGTGAGAATACAACGTGTCAGATAACATCACTAAAAAAAACGTGTTGTAATCGTTTAGAGTTTGCACTTATGGTTTTAAGTTCGTTTGTTTGTTTTGAATTTCTCGCAAAGCTACACGAGGGCTATCTGCGCTAACCGTCTCTTATTTAGGAATGTAAAACAAGAGGGAAGGCAGCTAGTCATCACCATACTCCACCATCTCTTGGCTACTCTTTTACCAACGAATAATGGGATTGCCCGGACATTATAACGCCCCACGGCTGAAAAGGCAAGCATGTTTGGTGCGACGGGTATTCGAACCCGTGACTCGGATTACGAGTCGCTTTATGAAAAACTAGCATAGTGTTGTTTTTTATTATCAAGCACAAAGTTACCAAAAGGGCTATCTGTGCTCTGCCCTCCACGGGTGTGAAAACCCAGTTTCTATTGGTGTAAGTTTGTAGACATACCGCTGTGAAATAGGGAGTGGACGGCTTATATATTGAAATTAAAACTTTCTTTCTTCATGTATTTCATCAGTTATGGCAAAAACACTGAGGCACATGTCTTTTCTAATTATCAATTGCTGATTACAGGGAAAAAAGCCGGTTGGTATCACATACAGCCGAGTTTTAAGACTACTCTTTCTTGACGAATAGTGTGATTGATCGATACATTTTAAAGCAACCACGAATAGAAAGACGAGTGTGTTCAGTACCAGGTTGAGAGCTCAAACCGTCAAACCAGAAATCATTTCATTTTTTTAAATAACTGAAAACAATTAATTAATCAGCATATAAATTAATATTAAGCAAAAAGTATGCTTTAAAGTTTCTCACTTTTTTCATTCATCTAAAAATATAACAACAATATTTAGTTTATAAACAATACAATATACTCAGTTGTATTTAGCCGCACCAAACATGCTCGCCCTCCCAGCCGTGGAGGTGTTATAATGTGACGGTCAATCCCACTATTCGTTGGTAAAAGAGTAGCCTAAGAGTTGGCGGTGGGTGGTGATGACTAGCTGCCTTCCCTCTAGTCTTACACTGCTAAATTAAGGACGGCTAGCACAGATAGCCCTCGAATAACTTTGTGCGAAATTCCAAAACAAACAAACAAACAGTATTTAGTCACAGGAATCCGATAAAGCCACGCACGTTTCGAATTTAATTAATATCCTTCAAAATAAAGGTGTCGTTTGGAACACACACGCTACGATTTTTGTGCGCTTCTTGTACGTAAACTAAGGTGCTTGAATTTGCAACGTAAGATTATATATATACGCTTCTTTCCTATTGGCTGGATACGTGCAGATAAGTTTTTGCAATAGCTCAGCAGGAGTTTCACAAATTTTAGACCGAGCATGGCCAAGCGTATTAAGGCGTGCGACTCGTAATCTGAGGATCGCGGGTTTGCATCCCCGTCGCGCCAAACATGCTCGCCCTTTCAGCCGTCGGGGCGTTATAAAGATATGGCCAATCCCACTATTCGTTGGTAAAAGAGTAGCCCAAGAGTTGGTGGCGGGTGTGATGACTAGGTGCCTTTCCTCTAGTCTTACACTGTTAAATTAGGGACGGCTAGCACAGATAGCCCTCGAGTAACTTTCTGCAAATTTCAAAAAAACAAACAAACAAATCTTATGTGTGCCTCTCTTGTTTAATTGTTAAAAATGTACAACAACGTGCAACGAAAATCTCAGTTTGTCATTGAAAACTGGGACGATACATTTTTATTGACGTAATCATGCGTGATAGTAAACATTTTACATGTAATAGTATTTAAAAACCACAAAAAGTTAATAAATTTTATTTGGCATTTTGATACATAATTATAGAACTCGTGTTTTTATTGTAAACAGAAAACTGAATCTAGTATAGTGGTCATTATGTGTCACACTTATAATTGGCGAACCGCTGAACCGATTATCGCCAAATTTGTTGTGTATTCTTGGAGCTCCCAGGGTAGAGGCACATTTGATCGATGATCAAATATGGCTACCAGTGTCATCCTACCTTGCCTATATATTTTTCTCTCTTCGTGGAACGGTAGACTAGTTTATTAATTATGATTAATCTAGCTATTCACAGGGGCCTGGCATGGCTTAGCGCGTTAAGGCGGTGCGCTTCGTAATCTGAGGGTTGCGGGTTCGCGCCCGAGTCGCGCCAAACATGCTCGCCCTCCCAGCCGTGGGGGCGGTATAATGTGACGGTTATTCCCACTATTCGTTGGTAAAAGTGTAGCCCAAGAGTTGGCGGTGGGTGGTGATAACTAGCTGCCTTCCCTCTAGTCTTACACTGCTAAATTAGGGACGGCTAGCACAGATAGGCCTCGAGTAGCTTTGTGCGAAATTCCAAAACAAACAAAAAAGCTATTTACAGTAAAGTTTGATCAGAGGAAATCGTTATTTTAAATTTTATAAGTTATTTTATAAGTTACGAATTGAGATGATAAAGAATAGAATGTATGTTTGTCTAATGTCTTAACAACCTGGCCATGCTGGGCCTAACTATCTGAGAACAACTCGTATTATGTATACTGAATTTTTAAGTGATAAAATAAAGAGAAGGCATCCAGCCAACGCTATCTACACCCAATTCATAGGACTTGGCTATTATTTCTATAATTCACGGTCCTAAAGGGCGGAGGGTGATATACATATTTTTCTGGTAGTGATTGATCACGAACCAAGAAACCGTGAACACTTGTTTGTTTGTTTTGAAATTTCGCACAAAGCTACTCGAGGGCTATCTGTGCTAGCTGTTCCTAATTTAGCAGTGTAAGACTAGAGGGAAGGCACCTAGTCATCACCACCCACCGCCAACTATTGGGCTACTCTTTTACCAACGAATATTGGGATTTACCGTCACATTATACACCCCCACGGCTGGGAGGGCAAGCATATTTAGCGCGACGCGGGCGCGAACCCGCGACCCTCGGATTACGAGTCGCACGCCTTACGCGCTTGGCCATGCCAGGCCAAACGTGGACACACTGATCTCTGGACTATGGTCATCTCGGTGTCATTGCAAGGTATTTTATAATGTGAGAACATAAACATAATTTTTACCAAATACGATACCACATTCAAATTTACTCTGGCGTTACGTTTACCTCTATTATGTTCACGCGCTCTCTACTCAGAAGACGCCCTCCACTGGAACAGCGGTAAGCCTTGGGATTTACATAGATAAGATTATGAATTCGATTCCCCTCGAAAGACACAACAGATAGCTCGATGTGGTATTACTGTAATAAAACACAGGCATTCTGCTATGAAATGTGGTTGGAGAGCTTGACCCACTCGAAGATTATTTTGCGTTTATCGAAATTGAAGTTTATGTCTGATCTGCAATTAAATATTGGTGGGAAAACACCTAAAGATGTAAGTCTGTTTCCCTTAAATATATCAAATTAAGGTGTGTGTATGCTATAATCCATGAAATAAGAAGGTGTGTGTGTGTGTGTGCGTGTGTGCTATAATCCATGAAATAAGAAGGGGTGTGTGTGTACTATAACCAACCATTTAAACATATTAATCACAATTTATATAACAGTATGTAAATTGCTCCCCCCGAAACGGTCAGTGTAAAGAGTTACAACGCTAAATTTCGAGGTTCGATTCTCCGCGGTTTACAGAATAGATGGCCAAATATGGCTTTGCTCTGAAAAGAAACAAACACGCGTGACAAATTACATTTCGAAAGTACTTTAAACGTACAATCTAGATATTTTCCACTTGTAATGGTTATTATTTAGTTGCCTTGCTAACTTTCAGTCATTTGTGACGAGCGAAATTGTTTTGCTGCAACTATAGCAATTTGGAGATCGAGTGTGTAATGAACTGGTAATAAGCCATTTGAAAATCAAGCTGTGCTTGTTTCACACTCCAAGGTTCGTTCATAGCGTCATCAGTTTCATGTTCTGTTGAATCCTACTGCCTGTATTGATCTTGTACAAGGCTGTGATGGATGAAATTCACTGTGTTCCAGTTTCCTGCGTCTGAGCGCAGATGCTGAGTAGGCTTGGCGTAATGACCTGTATGGCGTTTTACATAAAGGAATGAGAAATTTGTGAACGTTGCTTGTTAATTACACGCATATAAACATTAGACAGAGAGACGCATGTTCAAACACGAACAGACACGCTGTTGATCAGTTGCTGCATTACGTCACAAAACAGTTCCAGTTAAAACGACGTTACTGTAATTTTTATCTCATCTGGTGATGAAAAATGTTTGTAAGAGCACAAGATGAAAAAACGACAACAATCTTCTACACGGTTGTCTAGATACTTTGGATGTATTGTTGGAGCTGTTTCATTGAATCTCAACACAATCAGTTTTAGCTTTCCAATCGATTTCTCTTAGCGTGTTCTGCAAAAAAGAAGTCTACACTGGGTTTTAGGCCTAGCCTAATGTCCTTTATTTAAATGACTTTGTGATATAATTCATCTTTCTAAATTGTCCATTTTTCATGTAGTGAAAGAGAATCTCGTTTCGTGGCGTTTTCAAGAAATTAAAATGCACGCGATCTGATTAAATTATTAACTTAAGTAACATCTAATCTAATTTTAAACTGATGGACCAGATGATTTAAAAACAACTAATTTCTCGCATGGTAACCAGTGAAATACAGCTAAAGAGATTAGACTTACTAATGATGATAATGTATCACCGCTTGGAGATAAGGTGCATAGCTTTGATCAAAAAGGAATTACTTGAGAAATTAAAAAAAAAACACAAATCTATTCGAACTTTCGAACTCTTTACCCTTCACAGAACTTGTTTCAATCTAATATTAAACCTCGTTTCGTTAATGATTAAAGGAAACTTAAGTTATAAAAACTGGTTGCATGTAATGAGTGAGTAGTCAGCAATTCTTGCTGACTTCTGACAGATTTTTCTATAATTTAAGAAACCATTTGATGAATATCATCTTTTAAGCTAATACTACTAAGAATGACAAAATGTGTCCTTACGATTCACTCCCGATTGAAGAATGGCGCGACACCGACTTAGGAGACATTTCAAACTCGCTGTCGGACCTGTACAGAAAAGATTCTCTGCGTTGTGGCATGGTCTGCAGAACCAGTCCAGAAGACGGACTTGAGGCATCCAAAAGGGTCTTGTTCTGTGAACTACCATCGTCTACGTCGAAACTAATGCAGTAAGAATGATAACACGTTATAAATTCGTATGTGATAAAATTATTAAACTGTCGTCTCATCATTGTCATAAATAGTTTAATTAAACTGTCGTCTCATCATTGTCATAAATAGTTTAATTAAACTGTCGTCTTATCATTGTCATAAATAGTTTTATAAAACTCATACTAATATCAACCGGTTTTTTTCCAACAAAACTTCATACCTATTTCAATGATTGCTTAATTTGTATAACAAGTTTTACTGGAAAAAAAAAACTTCTAGCCAATAAGTCACTTTTCACTTAATTCTGCCAAAATGGCAGATGATTCTTTTAAAAATACGAACACATTATCGACTGTTTCAGTCACTCGAATGAAATATTGCAATGTAATTGTTTTGTTCAGTTAAAGCTGTGAAATTCGAAACTGCTGACTGTTCTATAAGATTCTAAGTTCTTACTTAAAAACTGCTCTGAAATGTTTTATGTTTTTCTCTGTTCTCGTTATATTTATTGTAAAGTTACGTAGAAGGCACGTGCATGCTTACATGTGCAACAGGAATTAGGAATGGAAAAGCTGTTACCATTTACTCAGGTTTTGTTTGCCATTATTCAGTTCTGGAAAAGAAAATTTTTGTACGTCACTGGAAGTTTATGGGACAGTAAGATTTTGCTCAAATTACAATATTTTGTTGTCGTTGTTGTTTTATCCACAAATGATTGATGTTGGATTTTCAACCCTAAATATCCACAATGGATTATTGGTGCAATGATCGAACCCTGATATAAGGCGTTAAAGGCATTTAGAATTACCGCTGAACCACCGAGGACGGAAAGCTGAGGGCAAAGGACGATGTCTGTGAAGACGTAATGCGAGTGGATGCGTCTCGTCAGAGAATGTCCAGATAATTTAGGGCACCATCACTAGAAACAGATCAGTCATTGAAATGACTGGCACTTCCCACACGTTTCCTAGTTTTGATATAACAATATCGTACATTTCTATATAGGTATAGCTAAGAATGATGTATTTTTCTCCAGAAGCATACTCGAAACTTAGTGGGTGAAGTTGGCTAATTATTAACTAAAAGAATTAACACATTGAACTGGAATTAAACTTTCTGAATTATCATGTCAGATAAATAACTGAAAATGTGCATATACTGATAAACAAAGTTGAAAATAAAATATTTTAAAATGTATGTATGGCAATGGAAGCTGTAATCACTCACTTCTCATTTAAATACGTTTTAACCTTGCGGAAAAACAATTTATGTGCTAAGCCTAGAATTAGGGCTAGCTAGCTTTTTACTACATAACTGTAGGCTCGGTATTGCCAGGTGGTTAAGGCACTCGACTCGTAATCTGAGGATCGAAGGTTTGAATCCCTGTTACACCAAACATGCTCGCTCTTTCAGTCGTGGGAGCGTTATAATATCATGGCTAATCCCACTATTCGTTAGTAAAAGAGCAGCCCAAGAGCTGGCAGTAGGAGGCGGTGACTACCTGCCTTTCTTCAAGTCTTACACTACTACAATAGGGACGGCTAGCGCAGATAGCTCTCATGTAGCTTTGAGTGAAATCCAAAAAACATTCATAAGTAAGTTGCAAAACTCTTTCTTGTTAATTAATAAAAATTATTGAATAGTACAAAAACACAACTTCTTTTCGGTTTGTTTTTATATGTATAAAAATCAAACTTCTCCGAAAGATGGCGTTTATCCTGTTTCAGTGTTTTAGTTTCGTTTTGAAAGCTAACCAATCAAGTTCACTTGTGATGCCAAGAAAACATGTGTACAGGCGTAACTGTTTTATGTTTACTGAAGTAAATTTATACGAAACACGAACCACATTCTAATTACATTCAAACACGCGCACTTCTTACAAAATATTTGTTTTCTTTGCGTTGCTTAGACTTAACCTTTTCAAGTTTAAATCCCGCTACGAACAGAAACATACAACTGATTCAAACAGTAACAATGTTTTACATCTTGAGATCTCTCATCGTGAAAAGTGTCGTTAAGGAAAATTATGACGCTATTAATCTTTTATCACATATTTTTTCCAGTTAAACACAAAAATAGGCAATCTTGGCTCTGCCCACCATGGACAACGAAACCCGAATTCTTGTGGTGTACGTCAGCAGACATACCACTGTGTCACTTGGGGGACTTTGTTACTAATCGGAATAACACAATTTTAATGCCACTGCGTTTTGTAAACTTCAAATTGTGTGATGCATATGAGTTTAGTTGGTTTGCGCCATAAAACCGAAACAGAATGAAATGTGTCCTATCAAAAGTAATTCCTATAGTTGAAGACTGAAATCGATTTAAAGTAATTTCCCGACAGTAGTCTAGAGCTGAGAACATAGAACCTCAATATTACCGATAGAATCCATGGCGTTCCATCGATCTGTTACTTTAAAAAAACGTATTTTGATAAAACATTTATGCAACAAGTCAGTTAAAGATCCATAATCCTCTGGGCTACGGGGTTTCTGAGACAAAACGGTAAAATCAGGGGTTCGATTCCCCTCGTTGGACACAGCAGATAACCCGATGTGGCATTGCAAAAAAAACAATACACACTCGCAAACACTCCATTAATGTTCGAGCTGGGGTCCTCTGTGTATTTACATAAACAATTTATTTCCCTCGACCGTTTTTATTAGGTTTTTCTATGTAACAAAGAAAAAAAAATATAAGATATCTCGGCACGTGAGTAACAATCGGTATACAAACAATAATTTGAAAGTTAACGTATTAGAAATGATTTATTTTTGATGATCATAAGCATACATGTGAGAAAGGTGTTTCAAGGAATTGAAATAACAGTTACCTACATGCAAGATAAATAATAGTTACCTAGGTGTAACATAAATAATTGTTGTAAGATAAATAATAGTTACTTGGGTGTAACAATTACCTAGGTGTAAGATAAATAACAGTTACCTAGGTGTAAGATAAATAACAAATAACAGTTACCTAGGTGTAAGATAAATGAAAGTTACCTAGGTGTAAGATAAATAATAGTTACTTGGGTATAAGATAAATAATAGTTACGTAGGTGTCAGATAAATAACAGTTACCTAGGTGTAAGATAAATGAAAGTTACCTAGGTGTAAGATAAATAATAGTTACTTGGGTATAAGATAAATAATAGTTACGTAGGTGTCAGATAAATAACAGTTACTTAGGTGTAAGATAAATAACAGTTACTTAGGTGTAAGATAAATAACAGTTACTTAGGTGTAAGATAAATAACAGTTACCTAGATATAAGACAATAAATAGTTATCTTGGTGTAAGATAAATAACAGTTACCTAGATATAAGGTAAATAACAGTTATCTAGGTATCAGATAAATAACAGTAGCGAAGATATAAGATAAAAAAACAGTTACCTAGGTATTAGATGGTAAGTTTGTTTTATTGCAAAGAAATCGAACTGTAGATTTTAGCGTTTCAAGTACGCAGACTTACCGCTGGTTTACCGAGTTAAAGAAAAATTGGTAACACATCGTTACTGTAGTCGTGTATATTTATATTGTGTGCAAGATTTTCGTTTGTGTATATGTATTCAATTCCTTAGAAATTTGACGTCACAGCTTTCTAGACCGATAAATATCAAAACGTATTAAATGTAATCAAATATAAGTAACTAAAGTTAAGTTTACAAACAGATGTACAAACTACCTGATAGAGAACCGATTCAAACTAGTTGTTTTATTATTTATGTTGAATAACGTAAAATGACTCTAGTTCGATAGGAAGTCATACGTCAAAGAACAAAGAACAGTAAAATAAAACAAAACTGACACTTGATACCTGCCACAGGATCTATCGATGTAACAGCGCGAACTTCGGTTTAATGTACGCACTCTAGGGTAAACAGCGGGAGAATGGTGAACTGCACCTTCCTGGATTGTCACGTGCTCACGAGGACACAGGGAGCGGAAATACGAAAAAAACAGTGCAGCTGATGTAATCATTGCATCACAGATCCCAAGACAATGTAACACTGTATCAGACAATGTTCCTAAACGTGGTTTGTTTACAGAGCACGAAGAAGGTGATAAAACCACCCTGACGTGACGTGGAGTAGACAACGGTTTTCCACACCTGTACGAACTATTCGTTGCGAGAGGCCCTACAGATTAAATAATACGTACTATTAAGAGCAGCCAATAGTCGGTACAGAATGAAAACCACGACGAATGAAATTTTGTTCCTGCATTAGTAAGAGGGTCTTTATTTCGAAGCTACTTACACAAATAGAAGCCAGTCTGAGGGAGTGTCGTTCTTTGAGGCCTCATATTTCCGGATATTTAGAAACTATTACACCGTTCGAGTTATCAATCTATCGAGTGTCCGTGAAAACCTTTGGTGGTTTCATTTTAATTCTTTTACAGGAAAAAAAATATATTTTTAACGAAACGTTTTAATCATAAAACGACAGCTTGATTTTTATAAAGATCTACATGTGAAACAACGCAACGTGTATAGATAGGTGCAGTAACGTTCACGAACAACCAGCTCCCAGAAACGCGAGGAACGTTGTATTGGAGTGTCTACTTCTTCACACTGGTTTCAGTAAGAACAAAATACTCTACGACCAGCCTCTCACGGATTGCTCTCAACATGATTCAGGCGTGTACGAAACTGACAAACACGCTGAAATTGAGGTATTAAAAGAAATTGGCGTTTACGCGCGTAATGTAGAAAAAAAATATAATTACTGTTCCTACAACTGGAGTACAACAGAAGTTGTATAATCACAGGTGTAGAAGTAGTAACTTCAGTTGGTCTTACTCAGTTTCCTTAGCAAATATAACTTATTATAACCACGTGTATAGAAAATTACTCAGACAGGAAATAAAGGACTGTTTATTAAGATACATAGTAAACTAAAGAATGGTGACTCTATGATAAATAAAACTTCGCGTGTGACAAATATAATCCAAAAACAACACGAGCAAGTGGTCGGTAAAAAAAATGTGTTATTTTGGGTTGAATATAGTTCTCAATAGTTTACCTATAACAAAAACACTTAGTTTCTACTTTAGTTTCTTGTTAGTCGCACTTTATGAAAAAGAAACTTTTAGTTACTTTGAAATTAGTTCTTCCTTTACATAAAGTGCGACAAACAAAAACAAACCCAACTGGAATCACGTTTCTGAATAGTTTAGTATAAGCGCAAATCAAATTTCTCAAACAAAACCTTAGTTTAAGCTCTCTGTAGTATAAAAGAATAAATTACCAACTGGGAACCAATCAAAATACAAGCCTCAACTGGGAACCATCAAAATACAAGCCTTAAATAGTATCATTTGCTAGCAAACATTAATAAGCATAGAGTAGATGTTTTGACACAATATTCTGTTTTCTGTTTGAATTGATAGCATTCTCTCTTTAAGTTTAGTTTATGTACGTGAAACTGGTTTTGTAAATCAATTACGTGTTTAAGTGCGGGTTTGCAAAAGATTTTAAACAAAATAAGCTTTCTATTATAAAATGATTGTGATATTTAATCTCTAGATGTTTCCAAGCTACTTGTAGATCTCTGGACTTTTCATTAGTTATTGTGTTACTTTTTAATGTCGAAATTGCGTTCAGTTTTCAAAAAAGCGAACATTAACCACAAATACTGGTTTATTATCTCACTGAGGCAGAGCTTAAAACTTTAGTAGTTATGGATTTCATAGCTGGCGGGCCATGTTGTAGTCCTAGTGATATCCCAAGGTACTCCCTGTTCGTTAATTCAACCAATTAATAAATTACGTCCCGTCTTAGTACATTTTTAATCTTTAAGCCTATTTGATGTATATAACAATAACTGTCAGCATGGATACATGTGGTTTGGTGCTCGAGAGTGGCTACCTGCTTTCTAGTTTATAGTAATTCAAAGGCGAAATTGTGCCTTGTGGAAAAGCATGGATAAAAGTCAACATTTTAAGTTTAATGAAGGTTTCTATAACGTACAACTTAAATAAAATACGAACGATCACCAGGTTCAATTTACTGTTTCCTTCAGGTGACCGAGTGAAACGATTATGTGACGTAATTCTTAATTATTTATTAGAAATTGTTTGTTTTATTTTGAATTTCGCGCAAAACTACATGAGAGCTATCTGCGCTAGCCGTCCCTAATTTTGCAGTGTGAGACTAGAGGGAAGGCAGATAATCATCACCACCCATCGCCAACTCTTGGGCTAATCTTTTACCAACGAATAGTGGGATGGACCGTAACATTGTAACGCCCCCACGGCTGAAAAAGCGGGCATGTTTGGTGCGAACGGTATTCAAACTCGTAACCCTTGGATTACGAGTCGAAGGCTTTAACACGCTTGGCCGTGCTGGGCCGTAGGCCCTTACGGACGCAGAATGCAGCTCAAGAACAGTGAGACAACATCTACGAGAGATAGGCTTTAAAAACCGTAAACGTCTTCAAAGGCTACGTCTCCTTCCACTCCACGAAATAGTTCGGTTAAACTCTGTTTAGAAGCGCCAAACATGGGACGTAGAAAAGTGAACGATGGTTTTGTTCTCTGATGAGAAAAAAATTTAACCTAAACGGTCCAGATGGCTTCCAATGTTACTGGTACGATAAGGATATCCCACCGGAGACATTTTATACACGACACAGCAGAGGAGATTCTATCATGATCTGGGGTGCTTTCTCCTTCCATGGAATAATGGAGCTTCAGATTATACAGGGGCGTCAAACGGTAGCTGGCTACATTGATATGTTGGAGAGAGAGTCCTTATTGACTGAAGGCCCTCGCTTGTGTGGAAATGACTGGATTTCTAAGCAGAACAACAATCCACAATGCCCGCAGGACAAAGGACTTTTTCACGGCGAATAACGTGATTCTTTTGGACCATCCATCGTGTTCGCCCGAACTGAACCCCATTGAAAATGTTTGGAGGTGGATGACAAGGGAAGTCTATAGAAATGCACGTCAATTCCAAACAGTGTATGATCTTCGTGAAGCCATCTTCACCACTTGGAATAACATTCCAGCCAGCCTTCTGCAAACGCTTATATCGACCATGCCAAAGCAAATGTTTGAAGTTATTCACAATGACGGCCGTGCAACTCACTACTGAGACCTCTTGTTGGGCATTCCCTACCCTATTTAGGACTTCTTTTGGTATTTTCTTAAAATTTTGACCAACTAGTATTTAGGCTAATTTCATAGTGTTCACATTTTCCCTATAAAATGCTAAAAATGTTTTTTGTTTTTATTTTCCCTTTTCTTATTTTCCTCTTTCGAAGCTCTACTTAAATAAGTGGTTAAGTCTAACAACGCAAAATGCATATTTTTTCTTTATGTTTATTAGCCTTAAGATTTTGGCCACCAGTGTATCTGAACTCTACACGTGTCTCTGACCTCACGAGTTATCACGTTCGTAAAAAACATATTTGTATTGTTGAGCTTGTAGTC
This sequence comes from Carcinoscorpius rotundicauda, assembly GCA_011833715.1. NCBI lineage: Eukaryota > Metazoa > Arthropoda > Merostomata > Xiphosura > Limulidae > Carcinoscorpius > Carcinoscorpius rotundicauda. The sequence continues at coordinate 167,185,417 of CM022392.1, read as the reverse complement.
TTAAGTTTGAACTAAGAGACTAAATACAACAGTTCGTTAGAAGCCAACTGTAAGACTACTCTAACCTCATATGACCGCAACTGTTATAATACGCCAATAGTCGCAAAATGTGAAGCGCGATCTGGCAGCGACAAAACGCGATCCGTGGACAGCTAAACATGAAACTTGGTCGAGTTTTACTTCAATACAAGTTTAAAAATACCCTTTTACTGGAATAAAATTTGATTTTGAGGAACTCTAATACACTTTCCGATTCTTTCAATCTACAATTGTACCCAAGTTCTACTGACAGTTAAAAGAGTGTCTAACATTTTCACTGATAGTTAACAATGTACCCACATCCAGTGAGACTTCACACCACCTCTACTAACAGTTAACACGGTTTACCACACTTCTATAGACAGTTAATACGGTTTTCCACACTTCTGTAGACAGTTAATACGGTTTACCACACTTCTATAGACAGTTAATACGGTTTACCACACTTCTGTAGACAGTTAATACGGTTTACCACACTTCTACAGACAGTTAATACGGCGTACGTTACTTCTACTGAGAGTTAATAGAGTGTACCCCACATCCACTGAGAACTAGCAAAGTGTTTTCCACTTCTACAGACAGTTAGTTGACAGTTCGTACCTCACTCCTATTTTCAGTTAACAGAGTGTATCCCGCTTCTATTGACAGTTAACAGAGTGTATCCCACTTCTACTGAGAGTAATTAGGGTTTACTTCACTTCTACAAACAGTTAACAGGGTTTACCTTATTTCTCCAGACAGTTAACAGGGCGTATCTCACTTCCATTGACAATTAACAAAGTGAATCCTACTTCTACTGAGAGTTAACAGAATGTTCTTCACTTCTACAAACAGTTAACAGTGTTTATCACACTTCTACAGACATTTAACAGGGCGTACCTCACACCTATTGACAGTTAACAGAATGTATCTCACTTCTACTGAGAGTTAACAGAGTGTACCCCACATCCACTGAGAACTAACAAAGTGTACTCCACCTCCACTGACAGTTAACAGGGCGTACCTCACTTCTATTGACAGTTAACAGGGCTTATCTCACTTCTATTGACAGTTAACAGAGTGTATCCCACTTCTACTGAGAGTTATTAGGGTTTACTTCACTTCTACAAACAGTTAACAGGGTTACCTTATTTCTACTGACAGTTGACAGCACCTTAGCATTACTTAACACTGACATTAATTACTCTGAATGATATGACTATTTGAAAATTATTTTCGTAGTTTTAATATATGAAACAAGATATGACGACTCTTTTCACCCCCGGCATGGCCAGGTGGTTAAAGCTCTCCAGTCGTTATCCGATGGTCGCGGGTTCGAATTCCCGTTACACAAAACATGTTCGCCCTTTCAGCTGTGGGGGCGTTGTAATGTGACGGTTAATCTCACTATTCTTCTGTAAAAGAGTAGCCCAAGAATTGTCAGTGGGTGGTGATGAGTAGCTGCCTTCCCTTTAAATTTCCTGCTAAATTAAGGACAACTAGCGCAGATAGCCCTCGAGTAGCTTTGCGCGAAATTAATAAAGAACAAATTCTTTGCATCCAATATTACTTTAATTAGGTCGTCCTTAAAAATACATTTTGGCTCAAAATTTAAAATTTTAAGTTCGCTAAAATTACTTAAATCGATAACACAATATATATTTATTCAAATTACAGAAATTACGTTCAAACATAACGAGGTTCATTGGGTCCTTATTAAGCAAAATCCTGTGAACAAATTGTTATTCAAAAACTTCTCTAGATGGCATAAGATGATTCATAAATTTATAAAAGCCTATAAAATATTCTGATTTTTGTATTTACTTCTTAGATGATAGTTTTAGGTTTCAATTTATCAACTTAAGAAACTGCCCACAAGTATAAATCTTATATTTTATTAAAATGCTTCCCCCCCAAAAAAAAGTCATGAAATCCTTTGATTCCTGGCCGGGCAGTCGACTTGTAACCTGAGGGTCGCGGGCATCCTTTTCACTTGAAACATACTCGCCCCTTCAACTCTGGGAGCGTTATAATGTTACGGTCAATCCCACTATTCGTTGGTAAAAAGAGTAGCCCAAGAGTTGGCAGTTGCTGGTGATGAGTAGCAGCCTTCCCTCTAGTCTTAAACTGCTAAATTAGGGACGGCTAACGCAGATAGCTCTCGAGTAGCTTTGCATGAAATTCGAAAAACAAACAAACCTTTAATTTCTTTATTTTTTTGAAAAAGCATTAATTAATTAACATTAACTGTTCGTCGGTTGAAAAAGTTCATGACTTTTCGTTATTTACATAATTTGTCATCGTAATCTTTGTATCGAATTTGCTGTTATATATCTATTTTATTATTTATGTACGCTTCAGTTAAATATATATTTAGAAATGCATGTAACTTATACTGTTGAAGGTGTATTGCGAACTTCTCGCCAATTCACTAACTTTGTTGAAGATTTTCGAGTTTAATAATCAACAATATATGTAATACAAAACAACTAGCACATCGTTAGCATTGTTGGACAAGCTGAAATTTCTATTCATACGCTTACCCTTAGCCCCCAGTTGCTCAGTGGTATGTCTGCGTACTTACACGCTAAAATCCTGGTTTCGATACCCGTGGTGGGCAGAGCACAGATAGCCAATTGTGTAGCTTTGTGCTTAATTCAAAACAACAACAACAGCTTACGCTTATAAAACGTAATCAACGCCCGGCACAAAGAGACAGTATATATTACTGGTTTTTTACAGTTGATATTCAAAAAACCTCGAAAACTATAACTGTGATTAACGCTTTCTGATTGGAAACTTCAAATATTTTACCGAGAACGATTATAGATTTCTAACATTACAAACCGTTTAACATATGTGGATTAATATCGGACGTTAGTATTTTTAAAAAGACATTATATAACTTCAGCTGTGAAAAACTCACGTGTGATCAGCGAAGAGCTAGCTTGCTCTCTGTTAAGTGAATTGCATCTATATCGACTTGAAATCAATTCGTTCATCATGAACCGTCGGTAAGATATCAAGGAAGTTTCATGTCATATAAAAGAATCAATATTCTTTGTAAATTTGTGAAACTTTTGTATATAAATCACTGTTTTTAATAACCGTTGTTATAACTTCTATTATTGTTTATATATTGAAATATATTTGTATTAAAAATGAACATATTATGTATCAGTCTTGTAACAAACATCATTAATTTGATATATAACGATATTTAATAAAATTTTAAATTAAAATTAAGTTTTCCTTACTTTGGAAATCCTCATACGAACTGTAATAAATTGGAGCTTTGTCCGAGATAAATCATTATACGTAATATCTTAATAACCAACATATTTTAACACGGAATTGACTATCACGCTTATGACTTTCCTAATGGTACAATCAAAACAGCGTTTTGTGAGCCAAAATAAAATTTGCTTGTTTTTTTGGAATGTTAGTCACCACCAGAGGTAAATGTGCACGACTTGGCCAAGCGCGTTAAAGCGTGCGATTCGTAATCTGAGGGTCGCGGGTTCGCATCCCCGTCGCGCCAGACATGCTCGCACTCCCAGCCGTGGGGGCGTTATAATGTGACGGTCAATCCAACTTTTCGTGGGTAAAAGAGTAGCTCAAGAGTTGGCGGTGGGTGGTGATGACTAGCTGTCTACCCTCTACTCTTACACTGCTGAATTAGGAACGGCTAGAGCAGATAGCCCTCATGTAGCTTCTTTACACGAAATTCAAAAACAAACTTATTTAACTGAAACAGATGCATTAGGTTTTTAGAATCTACGTCATTTTTCACGTTTACATCCGGGTTTGTGCAATTTTCGTTTATCGCCTTCTCCCAAATAAAATCACAAGTCTTCAGTTTTATAATCATCCAGAAAGTCGTAAAGAACATAAAGCGAAATTTCACAGATTGAAAGCTTAATATAAAAATGTGTTGTTGTTTTTTTAGAATAAATTCTTCACGAGATAGTCCGCTTCGGTGAGGGCGTTCGATACTTTAAAATTAATATTTTTATCAACGATGTCTAAATTTTTTAACATGTTTGAAACATCATTTTTCTACGCTAATATTAAGGTTTATAAGATCATTATCTTGTTCATACCGTGGCTACAGATCTCTGAAAACTTGCCAAGAAAACCAACAAACACGAATAATAAATTATTACTCCATTAAGTATCGTTATAAAATAATTACTTTGATTAATGTTTCACTCAGATGCATCAGATAACCAGATATAAATGTTTTAACGTGTTTGGAATTTAAAGAGACCTAAAGCACGTAATTACAAAACGGAAACTAACGACAAGCTCTTTTCTTTCTGAGTAATTAAATTAATAGCCTAATTCAAATTAAAAATGACAACTTAAAAAGTAGACATCATAAACCCAGAATTCCATCCGTACATATTAACCCTACATATATTGGAAGTAGATAGGGAAATAGTTAATACGTGAATATACAATATTATAATACCGTGAGTTTACTATACACATAGCATACAAAAGTTTACTGCGTTGTTCATAGTACAATCACGTGTAGATAGTTCGCACTATGACTGTATCGGACAGTCTAGACTCCTACAATGCCTACGGACACTCTTACTGTTCCCAGTAGGAGTATGACGCGTACGCGCATGATTCCAAGGAGAGTTTGTTTGTTTGTTTTGTTTTTTGGAATTTCGCACAAAGCTACTCGAGGGCTATCTGTGCCAGCCCTCCCTAATATAGCAGTGTAAGACTAGAGGGAAGGCAGCTCGTCATCATCACCCACTGCCAACTCTTGGGCTACTCTTTTACCAACGAATAGTGGAATTAAATCGTCACATTATAACGCCCCTACGGCTGGGAGGGCGATCATGTTTAGCGCGACTCGGATGCGAACTCGCGACCCTCAGATTACGAGCGCATGCCTTAACGCGCTCGGCCATGCCGGGCCCCCAAGGAAAGAAATACCTCACGATGAACTTGTAGAAATCGAAGTTTTTTTTTAGTATGACTGCTCTAGGCGACAAACTTAGGCAAAAGTTTACGTATAAGGGGAGCTTTATTGGTACTCTGGAGATATTTTACCCAGAAAAGAGACGAAGGCCGTCCGAAGGTGTCACTTGTTTTAGCCACTGGTATCGCAATACAGTTGTATGTTGTCAGTAGATACATAGGGAACGCTTAACACTGTACTGTTGTGATGTCAGTAGAACGTGCGAATTCCGTGAATCACGAGATGAACTGTGCACTCTGTAGGCTACAATACAGCATGACATACGAACTTCAAAAGTAATAAATAAAAATAGTTTTTACTCTTCATTTTGGTTTTCTTTGCTTTGGAAAAAAACATTTTTAGACACCCCGCTTTGCGCGAAATTCAAACAATCTCCCTCTAGTCTTACACTGCAAAATTATGAGACTGTGGAAACATCCCAGTTTCTTGGAAGCAAGCTAATATCTTAATGTTCCACAAAGAAGGAAACCAACCAATAAACCAAACAGTTATCGACCGATCAGGCAAAATTTTCGAAAGAATAATTAACAACAGACTCTCCATATTTTTGGAGAATAATGCTAAATTACCAGAAGAACAAAAGGATTTAGAAAATATAGACAATCAACAGATCACTCAATTAGGTTAACTGAAACGATAATAAATAGCTTTAATAATAATAAAGAATGCACTGTCGTCTGCTTCCTCGATATCAATAAATCATTCGACACTGTGTGGCACGATGGTCTTGGGTTCCGTATGTATGAAATGGGACTTCCGTGTGGAATTATTCACTGGTTATCTAACTTTTTGGAAAATACAAAATTTAGAGTAAACGTAGAGGGATCTTTCTCTGAGTTCTTCACTCCAGAAACTGGTGTCCCTCAAGGAAGGGTGGTTAGCCCTGTTGTCTTCATCATGTTTGTGAATAATATTCCACTTTAAGACCCAAATCATGGACACTCGTCACAATTCGTTGAAGATTTAGGAATTTGGAAAAGTGCCCCAACACCAAAAATAGCAGCCACTAACTTACAATCACAACTAAATAGATTATGTGAATATTGTGAAAAATATAGAATTAAAATAAATACAGCGAAGACACAATTGGTAATATTTTCAAAATCAACGAAACATCAAAAAGTACAACCCCAGCTTTACACGAACAGAGAGCTTCTCCAGACTGCTTCATCTGCACGATTTTTAGGGTTAACATATGATTCTAAACTTATCTGGATAAAACTGTAAATAACATAAAAACTAAAATTTGACGAAGAGTTAATTATGCTAGAAGTCTAACTGGTAAAAACCATGGAACAACACCAGAAAACATTATTAAAATATACAAGACATACATTAGACCAGTAATAGACTATGCAGCTCCTACATGGATTAACTTAAGTAAAAAACAACTGCAAACCAAACTCCAAACATTATAGAATACATTAATTACAACAGCATACAGAGTACCTAAAACCACTTCCTCAAGGTTCACGCACAGTTACTCAAATACACAAATTGTACATAGTACAATAAAATATTTTGATAAAATTGGCGAAAAAATGAGTTGTTATGCGAACTAGACAGATATTGCATATATAATGAAGAGAGACCTAAACATCTCTCCCCATTAAACTTGTACATTAGATCTTTAAAATAAAATCCAATTCCCCCCCCCAGTGGCTCAGCGGTATGTCTGCGGACTTACACGCTAAAATCCGGGTTTTGATACCCGTGGTGGGCAGAGCACAGATAGCCCATTGTGTAGCTTTGTGCTTAATTCAAAACAACAACAAAAATCCAATTTAAAATAATAGTAATGGTATTAGAATATAGATAAAATAAAACAGACCACTTACGTCATAGACTTATTAAATAATAATAATAAAAAATCAAGAACAAAATAAATGGACATTGTCCTGAAAAGGACCAAACTAAATTTATGATATCATTCCAGCCATTCAGTATTTAAATCAAAATATATATTAATCTGGCCACTCCGACAAAGTCATGGAAGAAGGAAGAGGTCGAGTGCACCTGACCCTCCTGGGTATACACATAAATATACCCAAAAACCATAGAAAATGAGTGAGTGACTGCTAAATTATGGACACCTAGCGTAGATAGCCTTTGTGTAGCTTTGCGCGAAATTAGAAAAACAAACAATTTCCTTTCAACTGAATAGAAAATAGATTGTGCTACATATTCACTTTTCTTTTCAATAATATATCGTACTAACGTTAAATTGACCACGCAGTTTCTGGTACTCAGTGTTTCTAACACCTGTATCATCTGTGAATTTCCATATTTATTTCTAGTGCTGAACTTTTTTGTTGACAATCGCCCTAAACCTAAAAATCTAAGCTTTAATTCTATAGACGTACCGTTGATCCACTGGGGGCGCTTTGAAACATTTTAGAAGTTGTTGTTGTTTTGAATTAAGCACAAAGCTACACAATGGGCTATCTGTGATCTGCCCACCACGGGTATCGAAACCCGGATTTTAGCGTGTAAGTCCGTAGACATACCGGTGAGCCACTGGAGGGCAACATTTTAGAAAGCTGAACAGAGTCGTTTAACAAGTCCTCTTAATTAAAACTGTGTCAAAGTAAATTATAATATATACATGCATTCTTACTTTAGAAAAACCCGTATGTTAAATAATACATCGCGTAAAATACTACTTATAATTTGTTTGAATTTCGCGCAAAGTTGCACTCGGGCTATCTGCGCTAGCCGTCCCTGATTTAGCAGTGAAAGGCTAGAGGGAAGGCAGTTAGTTATCAGCACCCACCGCCAACTCTTGGGCTACTTTTTTACCGTGGAATAGTGGAATTGAACGTCACATTATAAAGCCCCCACGGCTGAAAGGTTGAGCATGTTTAGTGTGAGGTGGATTCGAACCCGGAACCATCAGATTGAGAATGTATCATCTTAACCATCTGGCCATGCTAGTGTTTGCTTATTAGTAAGTACAGAGCCACACAATGGGCCTTCTGTTTTGTGTCCGCCATGGGTATCGAAACTTTCAGGGTTATGAGCCTTCAGACAAACCGCTTAGCTAGTTGGGTGCACTTTTTAACATAAACGAGAAATTACGATTTTTTGTTTTATCAGGCTGTTCTTTTTATCTCTTCCCGTGATACGGTCGAGCACGTGTCTGTTCGTTAATTTAATGGTGTGTTTGGTTGTTTCATTATAATAATTCTAAAAATCCCGTAAAGAATACTTAAACAAAGTTTTTTTGTGCGTAATAGATTTAATATCACGGTTTGTTATTAAGCACAAAGAAACACAACGGTTTATCTGTGCATTGCCCACAACGAGTATCGAAACCCAGTTATAATATCATAAGTCTTGAAATTTACCTCTGAGTCACCAGGGGGCGCAATTTTTAGATCTAAATTTATATTATATTTATTTTTTTCAAAACATTATTGCTTTTTAATAGGAATAATTAAAATTGATTATGAGTGTTATTTACAAGATGTCTTTCGTTTTTCCTTTAACTTTCTGGTATTTTTTTGTAAGACTGTACACATTTCAGAATCTTCATCAAAATGTAGTCCTTCAACCTTAGATACAAATAGTAGTGCGGTTTGTGTACTTAATTGGCTATCTTCATAATGAAATATTGTAAAATAAGACGTCGATTTCTTAATGATATTAATATTCACAAAGACTTCTATTATATACGTTTACGTTTTATATTACAACGAACTGCAGAACTTGTCAGTTAAGTCACGGGATAGGGATTTGGCGCCACCTGTCAGAAAAATAGTTATACACAAAATAAGCTTCAGTTTTCTTTTGCGAGAAGATACAGGAAACAGGTATAAAGAGAGCAAAAGTCAAGGTCACAATAATAATTTGTATAAACTTTGTTCTGCTGTATTTCGGTGAATATAGCCGATTTTTTGTTCCAATGTGCAAGAAAATAGACTTTAAAAAATTTGTTTTCGTTTTAAATTTCGTCTATTTTTCTCATTTTGAGAGTTTTGTTTCGCAGCCAACCAGATTTACGTATTGGATTGCTGGCTACACAAATATTCCTGCAGCAGATGACTTCATTCCAGAAATTAATGACGTCAACATCAAATTGACTACTCACGAACCAGAAAAACAACTTCGGGAAACTTACAAAGCTAGCAGGTAGATATTGGCAACTGAAAACAAAGAGCAAGGTATTAGTTTTAAAAGCGAAGATGTTTAATAATCGATTGAGTTTTGTTTCTTACTTTCACACGTTTTAAGAAAACAATAAGGGAAGTATTTACACGAGGTGACATACTGATGTCATTCACTTATGTCGTTTGATGACATAATTTACTGATGTCATTAAAACTTGTTCAGTATGTTAATAAAAACCTATATCTCAACACAAATACATACTGATATTACCTAGTGCCTTGATAACGTATTTATCTTTTAATATCTCAACACCAATACTCACTGATACCATCTAGTGGGCCCCCCAGTGGCTCAGCAGTATGTCTGCGGACTTACACGCTAAAATCCGAGTTTCGATAACCGTGGTGGGCAGAGCGCAGATAGCCCATTGTATAGCTTTGTGCTTAATTCTAAAACAACAACCATCTAGTGCCTTGATAACGTATATATCGTTTAACATTTCAATATTAGTGTTTACATCAGTCTGTATATTAATAACAGAAAGTTAAACTTTATTTAAATTCGATACGTATATCACCTGTTATCTTCTAAGTTAAAAGAAATCCAAATATTCATTTGACTAAAGATTCTGTGTAATGTTTGACTCCATGAGTCAATGTGAGTAACTTGTTGAAAAAAACAACAACAACGCATCGCAAATGGTATTCAATTTCCTCACAGCTATTAGTTCCGTAATAACTTTATAACATTTACGGATATAGAAACTGTAACAGTGTGAAACATTTCTTTCTGTAACAAGGTAGAAATTTGAAGAACGTTTGAAACTCCGTAGCGTCAGGAAAAAAAACGACACATTGACGAAACTTTTAGAAATTTTGAAACACTCAACAATTATAGAAATAAATGGGTTCACATAATAAGGTCGTTTTTTAATTAAACGTCATCATCACACATGCATGCCAGACTTTGATAAATATAATCTCCCAGTTTATGATTCTAGCAAATAAAATAGCATAAAAATATGTCTGTGGTAATGATTATAATTTATATTTGAACTTACAGTAAGTCTCTTGTTTGTTCAAACTAAACTGTCATTTTAATTCGGTTAAGGTAACGCTGTGCAATACACATAAAATCAGGTTTACACATGAGATCTCGCACCAGGTATTAGGCTTAGCGTGGGTGGCGTTAAAATGTACATTAGACAAGAAACTCGGTGCGATCTTTGTTTCTAGCTAAGTCCAAAGCTACATAACGGCCTATCTGTGCTCTGCTCACTACAGATATTAAAACCAAGTTTCTAGCGTAGTAAGTCCACAGACATATCGCTGGGGTACAGGTGTGCCATAATAAGTGGGCAATAGCCAAAAAACAAATGCTATGTTTCACATGAGTTCACGCCTCCGTTTCGAAGATATAAAAATAATGTAACGAAGATACAACTCACAAGAAATTTACCACGTAAGAGTTTACAACAGTTATGTCACAAGTTAGGTGATAATATGTGTTCCTACTTTTGCCTTTCGTTTTGGTCTTACGTTATGAACTTGCAAATATTCTAATAACAAAAATCTCACTTTATCGTACAAACATCGGAAACTACAAAGTATACTTAAGCTCTCTATGGTTTTATACTCAAGGACAATTTACGCTTCAGTTTATTTATTAGTTATGTGGCCTAACCTCGTGAGTAACGCGTTCCATTTCCAATCTGCGAGTTGCGAGTTCGAACTCCTATCGCACTAAACGTGTTCACACTTTCAGCTGTAGATGCGTTATAATGTTACGGTCAATTCCACTTTTCGCTAGTAAAAGAGTATTCCAAGAATTGGAGGTGGATCGTGCTGACTTGCTGGCTTTCCTCTATTCGGTCAATAGTAAATTAGGGCGGCTAGTGCACAAAAACCTCGTGTAACTTTGCGCGAAATTCAAAACAAACTAAAGCAATCTTAGTAATATTGGAGTGGGTGAGTGTATGGTTCGCGTTATAAATGTTGGAGTGGGTGAGTGTATGGTTCGCGTTATAAATGTTGGAGTGGGCGAGTGTATGGTTCGCGTTATAAAAGTGATTTTTAATCCCATGGTTTCTTCAAACTGTCTTCAAGGTATTTTATTACTAAGTTACAAATTAGGGATTGCTGTGACTATCTTTACCTTAAAAAACTAAAACAAAGTCCGTAATATTTCATAAGCTTCTTTGTTTGGAATTTCGAACAAAACTACACGAGACCTATATGCGCTTGCCGTCCCTAATTTAACAGGATAAGACTAGAAGGAAGGCAGCTAGTCATCATCATCCACCGCCAACTCTTGGGCTACTCTTTTACCAACTAATAGTTGGATTTGCCGTCCCATTATAACGCCCCCACGGCTGAAAGAGCGAAGATGTTTGGTGTGACTGGGATTCGAACACGTGGCCCTCAGATTACGAACAGACCTCTCTAACCAAACTGGCCATGTCAGGTCTGTTTTACATGCATTACAAAGGTAAATCAACATGTGATTAAAAGTTCTTTTGATGGATAATAAAAGTGGGTTGTTAAGGGTACAGAAAGCGACTAGCATTTTCTTGAGAAGTGCACAGAATATTTTGTATAAGAAAGCATTTAAAATTAATTCATCAAATAATCTGTAAAACAAATTTTAAAGTATTCTAATAAAAGTTTTTAACAAAAATGTAAAAGAAAAACTTTTAGAGGTCTACAAAAACTGTTTTAAAAGACCCACCAGAATAACCTTATAATAGAGTCAAGTCATAAATAAGTCGGTGCTACGATTTATATACAGGCTTATGGCTTGCCACGCCAGACTGATACGTTTCTACACTTTTAAAAGGAAATATTTCTGTGTTTTACACGTTATAAACACGTAATTCACACTGGTAGTTCCACATTTACAAAAGGTAATCCTCCTGTTTTACACGTTATAAACACGTAATTCACACTGGTAGTTCCACATTTACAAAAGGTAATCCTCCTGTTTTACACGTTATAAACACGTAATTCACACTGGTAGTTCCACATTTACAAAAGGTAATCCTCCTGTTTTACACGTTATAAACACGTAATTCACACTGGTAGTTCCACATTTACAAAAGGTAATCCTCCTGTTTTACACGTTATAAACACGTAATTCACACTGGTAGTTCCACATTTACAAAAGGTAATCCTCCTGTTTTACACGTTATAAACACGTAATTCACACTGGTAGTTCCACATTTACAAAAGGTAATCCTCCTGTTTTACACGTTATAAACACGTAATTCACACTGGTAGTTCCACATTTACAAAAGGTAATCCTCCTGTTTTACACGTTATAAACACGTAATTCACACTGGTAGTTCCACATTTACAAAAGGTAATCCTCCTGTTTTACACGTTATAAACACGTAATTCACACTGGTAGTTCCACATTTACAAAAGGTAATCCTCCTGTTTTACACGTTATAAACACGTAATTCACACTGGTAGTTCCACATTTACAAAAGGAAATCCTCCTGTTTTACACGTTATAAACACGTAATTCACACTGGTAGTTCCACATTTACAAAAGGTAATCCTGCTGTTTTACACGTTATAAACACGTAATTCACACTGGTAGTTCCACATTTACAAAAGGAAATCCTCCTGTTTTACACGTTATAAACACGTAATTCACACTGGTAGTTCCACATTTACAAAAGGTAATCCTGCTGTTTTACACGTTATAAACACGTAATTCACACTGGTAGTTCCACATTTACAAAAGGTAATCCTCCTGTTTTACACGTTATAAACACATAATTCACACTGGTAGTTCCACATTTACAAAAGGTAATCCTCCTGTTTTACACGTTATAAACACATAATTCACACTGGTAGTTCCCCATTTACAAAAGGTAATCCTCCTCTGTTTTACATGTTATAAACACGTAGTTCACACTGGTAGATTCCACAATATTTTGTTCATGTTTATGATGAACAGAAAACACAAAACCAAGTTTCTCGTAATTAGATGTCTCTTACCAAATCAATTCAGAAATGTTCGAAAGGCCTGGCCGGTTATCAGTATTTATCTGATAGTTCCCACTCAATGAGAAATACCTTCAGTTTTAACCAAAACATTTTCTTGGAATTTTGTTTTGATTTAAACGAGAAAACTCTGTGGATATTTATTTCCCTGCTGTTTCAAGTTATTTAACCTAGAAACTTTTCGTACAAGTGCCACGTGAAAAACAACAAAAACAGAGATAGATAAACAGTTCAAACAGATAATGACGGACCTACGTAATCATGGATATAACGTAGTTACATCACTACTTAATATGCTCAGGCTCACTGTACGATTCACTGCACGAGACCATCAGCAGTTCAAAACATTTTATGTACTATGCCTATTAGTAGGTTATATATATCTTTTCTCAGGTTAAACAAATAGCTTCTTGATAAACAGCTACACTATAATATACAGAATGTGTTTACACAGTACACACCGCTATCCCAAATACGTTTCAATGGTAGACAATCAATGTGATTTTCTATGTTATACGAGAAAATGCTTTCAAAAATCTATGTCTTCAGGTGTATATATGGACGTTTCTCACGTTTAGCTACATCGTTAGAATAAAGACTTGCTCTTGTTTCTTAAGACTCGTAATGTAGGTAGATTAATAAGTAGGATTATATGAGGACTTTTATCTACGTTCAAATACTTTAATTTACGAACTTTCGACTCTCTTACAGCGCATCGCTGCCTGATGAAGGCTCAGGTAATAGGACCGAAATTTCAGAAATAAAAGTTTTTTAACGTGGAGAACGGTCCCTGTATACTTCTAGAAACGTTTCTTTTATTACATTTTCTTCGCTAACACTGGGGGAAGAATATATATATATATATATCACATTTCTTTCTGAAAACCAACTGTTTTATGTTTTCACGACGCTGAGTATCTGAGTACAGTTTCTTTCCAAAATGTGTACACAAACAATATCACCTACCGGTAACGAACCCGTTGTTTTTGTGTTGTTGTTTTCTTTTTTCAAATTAAAGTTCTATCTATCGCTGTTTCAAGTTTATGATAGAAGCTGAAAATATTTTTATTAGCCACACAGTAAGCGTTACTAAAGATCGAAACGAAACTGCTTCAGTCCGGCAGGTGGCACTGCGAGATAAAATACAATACAGTATATGAAACCAAGGTTCAAGTCTCTACTGATTATTTTCAGGCTTGTGTCATAATTAAATGAAAAAAATATCATATCACATAAATGAAGTGTTGGTTGACAAGAATGACAGTGATGGATTTTGGATCCGAAGGTTCGTGGTTCACACTTCTCACTTTAAGACCTTGAGTGCGTCATAAGAAAAGGGTAAAATCCATCTATTCGAAAAGGATAACACGAAATTTGGCAATTAGTGCCAATGATTAGTTACTTTCTCTCTAGTCTATCATATAGAAATTAGAATAGGCCTGCAAAGATAGCCTTTATATGGCTTTACGTGAATATCAGAAACAAAAGCATAAACCGTTACAAAAATATCTACAAGTGTTTAGATTAGGTGTGAGATCAGCGTCAATGAACTTCTGTGAACTATCCTGCTAAAATATGATAAATAAATTATTCTTTACCGGATAGTGGCGCAGAGTAGTTGTTCGTTCTTTTCCTTTTTGCGATGTTTGTTTGTTTTTTGCGACGAAAGGCTGCTAGAATTGTATCTGAACCCTCCGTCACTAATTTCGAAGTAATGAACTTTTACGAACACCACCAACCGCCAACTCTTTGCCTTCTGTTTATCGGGGAACAGTCTGATTCACCATCCAGTTATAACGTCACCATAGCCGTAAAGAAAAACATGTCCGGCGACGGGTTTCGATCCCGCAACTCCCACTTTTGGAGTTAAGTGCTCTAAACACCTAGTCATGTCACTTCAAGCTCTCTCTTTTATACTTTTTTTAAATTTCGCGCTGAGCTACACGAGGGCTATCTACCCTCGCCGTCTCTAATTTAGCAGTGTAAGACTAGATGGAAGGCAGCTAGTCACCACCACCCACCGCCAACTTTTGGGCTACTCTTTTATCAACGAATAGTGGGATTGACTGTCACATTTTAACGCCCCAACAGCTGAAAGGGCGAGCATGTTTGGTGCAACGGATATTCGAACCCGCGACCCTCGGATTATGAGTCGAGTGCCTTAACCACCTGGCCATGCCGGGTGGTTATTGTTTGGAGAGCGATATAACTACACATTCGTTGAGTTTCACATTCATATTTTCAATACTTATTTATTATGTGCATTTACACATACAAAAAGCTAATACATTACGAACTAACAGTGTTATGATCCCTTTCTCTCCATTGTTTCATTTATACACAATCACACTGATGTGCTGGATGAGGTGATAAAAAAAAAATGGCTGCGCATGCGTACTGGTCGCTGTTATGGGTTCAAGTAGACAGGCTTTAAAGTAGTATATATGGAAAAGAAGACAAGGAAATTGGTTTTTTTTTCCGGTTAATGAAAATGGAATTTTTGCTGCTTGGTTTTCATTCTTAACGTGTTGCAAGTCGTAGTTCTGCTTAATTTTCTTTGTCTAATGAAGTAACTCCAGAGATCCTTATATCGTCTTTACTGTGTAGTCGTCTCGAAGAGTTTTATTACTCGTCGAAACTAATGAGAACTCGAGGGACTTCCTGAAGCTTTTTATCCAAGCCTCTTATGATAAGAACCTACTGAGTAAACGAACGAACAAGAAAGAGGAAAAAATAAAATTGTAAAACAGTTCTTCGCCGAATGCTCAAACTTGTCTTGCTATAAGACAAAGAATGAAATTTAAAAATTAGAACAGTAATCATCCAGGAAATGAAAGCTGATGTTTTATTCAACAACGATGTTTTGAGCGGCTTCTCGCGGTTGGATTTGGTAACACTTCTTTCGATACATCTTGAAACAGACAAACACATCACTTCTGGGCTACTCGTGTCATTCAATGCGTATCCGAGAACGTGCTTTATTCCTCTTTAAGTAAATGTGAAGTTGGCTTGTCGAAAAGTCTTTATAACGTTAGCTACTAATGAATCAACTGTAAAAAATCGAAAACTGTACTTCATTACTAACCGAAAAAAAAATTCAAGTATTATACAGGGTAGCCCATAAGTCCCTACCCATTCATATGTTATTATGTTATATTCAATTACGCATGTATTAAAAATTTGTTTCTTTTTTTTTCAGAGAAATATGGCCCATGTTAGCCTATTTACACTTGAAGAGCGTACTGTGACAAGTACGTGGGTACATGAGTGTTGCGAGAATGAGAGACAGCACACAGATACGCCGGATACATAAGATATATGGATTGGTAGTGACTTACGGGCCACCCTGTATACATCGTTCTGGTTGCAGTAACTAGCAGACCTAATATTAGGCTAAATGTTCAGTGCACTGTCCGACAGAATCAGTATGCTGAGGTAACTGACAGGTCACGTTCTGTTAGTACCCGTATACTGTGGTAACTAAAAGGTTAAACAATCCGTCCATGTGCTGTTTAAACTCATATGCTAAAATATTCAGGAAAACGTTAGGGCCAGGCTAAACGACTCGTGATGTTCGGTCGGAACCTACGTAATGCAGTTACCATTAGGCTTACAGTTAGGCTAAATTCTCCGAGTTACCATGTTAAAACAATTGACTAAATATAGAGATATTCGAGTACGTGTAAAATAAAAACAATAAAATCGGAATTATTAAGCACGTGAATTCAAAAAACATGCCAATAAAAACCTGAATATGTGTGTAAAAATGCACACAAATATGTGTTGATTCCGAGTTTGGAAAGAACTATGTTCGGATGTTTTAAAACAGGTGTTATTATTGTATTAAAACAGGTATTATTATTGTATTAAAACAGGTGTTATTATTATACCACGTTCCTCTAAAAGGCAGACGCTTATATTTAATCATTGCTTTCCATTTTTGTGTTTGTTCTGTTAGGATTTCATTTCAATCTTATAACTTAAGTACAAAAAATAACTTTAAATAAAACAATAAAATTTCGACAGAAGTTGTGTAGGTAATTGATAATGTAGACAAAATGATAACGGATGGTTAAAAACCCATGAAAATGGCTTGTGTATAATTACAAGAATACAAAACGTAATATCAGCCATTAGGCTCACATAATTAATAATAACAAATCTAATTGCGTAATGATCTGAACTCACTGCTGTTGGGGGAGGGGTTCTGTAGTCTCACAAATCACCCTAACACTATATATAAGCTAGCCAGGGTCACCGCGATACATTTGGGAGTCTGCTTATCACAGAGATTTATCTTAGACGTCTACGAAGAGAAAGGTACATATGTCTTTCCATGAGAGCTCTTTCACGTGCAGTGTGATGTCACTTTCTTCGTGCAAAATAAATAAAACCTGTCCCACGTGGGATTTTCTACCATTAAAGTCAATTTCATCTTTATTGAATCAGCTGGAGCATAATGCATGTCATTTGGAGATTCAGTAAGACTATTTCTCATTCTCTATCTCTTATTGATTGATCGGAACCGAGATTAACGAGAAACATGAAACAATCCTAAAAGATATTTTCAGTCTCAGGATATGTAAGAAACCTATTTAAATTATTTGTGTTAACTAATTGAATAGTAATTTTATTCCTATAATACGTCGCCTCAGTGTAATTCTACGCACTTATAACGTTAACAACCGGGGTTCGATTCCCCTCGGTGCTTGCAACAGATAGCTCAATGTGGCTTTGATCTAAGACAAACAAATAAGTTTGAGGCTCAGCGGTAAGTCTAAGGAATCGTGGTGGGCATAGCACGGATAGCCCATGGTGTAGCTTTCCGCGTCACAGCAATTAAAGATGCTTATCATACGTTAAGTTGAAACATTTCAGTATTAAGGTTTCTAAATATCGAAATGCTGTTTTAAAAACGTAAGTTATCAAAAACTTCTATTTACTCTCTCTCTCTTATATATACATAATTATATATATATAGCCAAACCATATGCACAGTGAGTTCTATACAAAACCACACCATATACACATTATTACATATATAATCAAACCATATGCAGAGTGAGTTCTATACAAAACAAAAACATATACACATTATTACATATATAATCAAACCATATGCACAGTGAGTTCTATACAAAACAAAAACATATACACATTATTACATATATAATCAAACCATATGGAGAGTGAGTTCTATACAAAACATATACACATTATTACATTTATAATCAAACCATATGCACAGTAAGTTCTGTACAAAACAAAAACATATACACATTATTACATATATAATCAAACCATATGCACAGTGAGTTCTATACAAAACAAAAACATATACACATTATTACATATATAATCAAACCATATGCAGAGTGAGTTCTATACAAAACATATACACATTATTACATTTATAATCAAACCATATGCACAGTAAGTTCTGTACAAAACCAAAACATACACACATTATATATATATATATATATTCAAACCATATACGCAGTAAGTTCTGTATAAAACCAGAACATATACACATTATTACATATAAATAGCCAAACCACATGTACAGTAAGTTCAATATAAAACCAGAACATATACACATTATTATATATAAATAGCCAAACCACATGTACAGTAAGTTCAATATAAAACCAAAACATATACACATTATTATATATACATATATATAACCAAACATATACATTCACATGTAGATATAGTCATAAAGCTCTTTTTATGTTACTGTTCGATCTTCTTTATTATTTCGTGTAGATTTCGTACATATAACATAAAATATAAAAGACTAATTTGTAATACATATTTAGCGTCTGTTTAAATAGAAAGAGACCAGAAGTAACAATCGTTAGGGAAGCATAGATGAAATTGCGCAACTGTTAAAAATTATCACCAGGTGTCTGTCACAGAAAGGATAATGAAATAAGAAAGAGATATTTCATATAAAATTATTAAATATAACGGAAAGTGAGTATTTTTCTCCAAATACATAAAAAAGTACATTTAAGTGAAAACTTTAATTAAAAAGTGGAGAAGAAAAGAAAGTATATTTGCTGACCCTAAACTAATTTATTCATAATTCTTAGCTAGGTACACGTGGCTCAAATGTGTATTTTATTCAGGTATTTTATGTTTAGTTTAAAGGTAACATTCAAATGTTTTTATTATAGATTCTCAATACAATTACACCCTGAAGGACAGGTGGTTTTGAAGACGCGAAACAGGACGAAAATAATAAAGAAAAAGAAAACAGAAAAAAATTGCAGCATTTTGTTAAACACGCATGTGCGCGGAAACATCCATAAGTTTGCGTGTTATTATGCTTGTAGGGAATCATAACATGACAGTGCAGGTTTATGTGTGTTCCAGTTTTCAAGAGTTGAACTGTTGCAACAATAAAAAAATAAATGTATATATATATATATATAGCAATAATCCACTAACTACTTTATCATCGAACCAAATTTTAAAGTTACGATTCACAATATGTTGTGGGTTCTGATCGCAGCTCCATCAAACATGCTCGCCCTTTCAGCCGTGGGGGCATTATTATGTGTAGTCCATCTCATTATTCCTTGGGAAACGTGTAGCTTAAAGCGTTGGCGGTGGGTGGTGATGACTAGATGCCTTCCCTCCAGTCTTTCACTACGAAATTAGGGACGGGTAGTGCAAATAGCCGTCGTGTAAGTTTGCGCGAAATTCAAAATAAACAAAACAAACTCGACTCGAGATATTTTCCCAGATATACCGCTGAGGTCTAGTGCACCTGACCCTCCTGGGTATTTAACATCAATACCCAAACACCCACACAGTGAAACTCGACTCGAGATATTTTCCCAGACATACCGCTGAGGTCTAGTGCACCTGACCCTCCTGGGTATACAAATATATATACCCAAACACCAGAGAGAGAGATCCCAGCCCCAGTATAAATACTACGAGAGTGTAGGTGCCCTCTGTTAACACAATATAAATAATCATGTTTGTTTTCATATAACTCAGTCATAGCCTAATAAAAAATCACAAAACTTTTACGTTGAACATATGTACTCTAAGGCATGAATCATACTTAATTATATAATGTTATCAGAGTTAATCCTGTGTCATATATTATCACGTGTGTCCAATGACACTCTGATGATAACTGTGTGAAATATATAAAACACGTGTGTAAAATATACAAAATATGTGTGTAAAATATATGAAGCATATGTGTAAAATATATAAAACACGTGTTTAAAATACCTAAAATACATGTGTAAAATATACAAAACACATGTGTGAAATATATAAAATATATGTGTAGAATATATAACACACGTGTTTAAAATTTACAAAACACGTGTGTAAAATATATAAAGCACGTGGTGCCATGACTACACTGTATCAATCTACCAAGTGCTCCCGATTTATTGGAATTGGTCTGAAAATTACTAGACGTAAGTCAAACTGAAGATGTAATGTGTTATTACAGTCTAAACAGAAGCAAATAGAAGTGTACTGAGAATACTGATGTTATTTTTGGTTGTTGTTTTTATACTTGTTTCAAGTAATAATGACTTTTCTTCTTTCATAATTCCTTGCACAGGTTCACAAGGGCTATCTTTAATTTTTAACACCTGGACTATGTGGCTGGTACCATACGAGCAGACAACTTTTGGGTTGCTCTTGTTTGATCGGGCAACGTAATTTGACACAAAGTACCTACTACCCCAACGTGCAAGACGCGTTTAAGAAGCAACGATTTCTAGTTATAATAAATCCTCGGATTCACATCGACCACCAGGACACGTCCGTCCAAGTACTCAAAATTCTTACCTAATTCGGAAAAAGACGACGTAAACAACAATGTGACTATTATCTTCTCAGGCTAAACAAAAAAGACAGTGGATAATTATTAGTCAAGAGATCTATCGAAGAACCATGGCTCCTTTGTCTGAGGGCCTGGCATGGCCGAGCGCGTTAAGGCGTGCACTCGTAATCCGAGGGTCGCGGGTTCGCGCCCGCGTCGCGCTAAACATGCTCGCCCTCCCAGCCGTGGGGGTGTATAATGTGACGGTCAATCCCACGATTGACTATTTTCGTTGGTAAAAGAGTAGCCCAAGAGTTGGCGGTGGGTGGTGATGACTAGCTGCCTTCCCTCTAGTCTTACACTGCTAAATTAGGGACGGCTAGCACAGATAGCCCTCGAGTAGCTTTGTGCGAAATTCCAAAAAACAAAACAAACAATCCTTTGTCTGTTCTAGAGTAAAGTCATTTTCGGCCTTCTAAAGTTTCCAGTGCGAAGAACTGAACACAGAGTTTCAGCAAGGTGACTGTGTAAACTGTCGCATCGGAGAGGTGTGGTAGAACAACAATAACGACTCCAATGATAGCTTGGAAGTCCAGATAACTTTCTGATACTTAAATTAAACGAACAGAAATTTCTTGACTCGTGCACCAATACTTATGTTCCAATACTAGTTTGAACGGAGTTATTTCTTCGATCCGTTAAACGAAAAATGTGATATCTTAAAATTAAGAAAAAAAAATGCGAAAATGTAGCTATAATTCGTTTTTAGTAACAAAAATAAAATTCAGGGAAAAGTTATTTAGTTACTCACGGTGACAAATATTTACACAACTTTCGTCCTAAAAGTCAGACAGATGGCAGGCCAAATTCAAAGAAACTATTCAAATTCAACACGTCAAGACTCTGAGCTACAATGTTCTGCAAAAGTTTGTATGTTTGTTTTGGAATTTCGCATAAAGCTACAATGTTCTGCAAAAGAAGGCCTACTTAAATACAATTTCTAAAACGCAAATATTCGTTAAATTGCATTTGTGTGATTTTTTTTTCTATTTATAACAAAGCTGCAACGGGCTATCTGCTGTATCTAACGAGGGAATCGAACCCTTAATTTAAGCATTTTAAATCCGAAGGCTTAAACGTTGACCTAGCGGAGGACATTTCAGTTCAAACAAAATACGCGGCTCGGCACGTCCAAGTGGTTAAAACACGTGACTCGTAATCTGAGGGTCGCGGGTTCGAATCCCTGTCGCACCAAACATACTCACCCTTTCAACCGTAGGGGCGTTACAGAATTATGGTCAATCACTCTGTTCATTGGTAAGTAGCCCAAGAGTTGGGTGTGGGTAGTGATGACTAGCTGACTTCCCTCCAGTTTTTTACTGCTAAATTAGGTACGGCTATGGCAGATAGCCCTCATGTAGCTTTTTCACAAGATTTGAAAACAACCGAACAAAAACATTCACAGGGTACTTTTCCGCACCATTCATCTCACATTAAGCCTCACAAAGGTGGTGAAGGTATTAAACGTAATAAATAAAATGAAGTTTTCTCATCCACCCACCCCTCTAAAAACTCATTCATTAGGTACTATAGTTGTCTGCAAGCTTCACATTGTCAAGAAAAGGAGCAAGGTGAGATAAAACAACTTATTTTAACGACGACTTTGAAAAAAACGTTTCGGGCAACCGTCCCTCATAAACTTTTGCATGAAACGTTTTCAAACACGTTCGTAAACTTATCCTATTATTCAACGTCGTTTGTTTCCTTGTTCACCTCAACTAAACTCAAGCTAGCGTGCGTTAAGTTTGTCCCTAAGTTGTTGGAACTGTGCCAAATTACGAGCCTGTTCGACTGGTTTGAACATGAGAGTGGTATTTGCCACAAAACTTAGATTGAAAAACTTCCATCAGTTTGGAAACTATACAAACTTAACAACTATGTTAACTACCGTACCCTTTACTTTATGATAGGAGACAACTGCTCAATACGTGTGTTATTAACAACCCTAATTAATATATATTAATCACAGCGCCCTCTACGTCTTCTTTCGGATGAGAGAAACAATCAATAGCATTTAAGTTAAGTCAGTTTTACTGGGATGTTAACTCCGTATTTTCTACTTCGGGATTGCAGATACCTGATGTAGCTTGTAAACTTTACCAAAGTATTAGTCAAAATACACCTTTATCCTCTGATTGGATAAACTGTATAAGGAATAATAGCAACTTTGAAACACAGCTCCCTTTTTCCTCTATTTAGAGAAAATTGTTTAAATATGATATGTGAACTGTAAGCAACACTACTGAAATATTAGCCACAGTGCCCTCTACTGTCTGATGGCAGAAACTGCTTATTACATGGATTATTAACAATCCTACTAATACATATTAACCACAGCACCCTTTAATGTCTGGTGGGCAGAAACTACTTAAATATCAAATATATACACAATAAGCAAAACTACTGAGATATCCACCGCAGCGCCCTCTACCGTTTGACGGGAGAAAACTGCACAGTATGTGGACTATAACGATTCTAATATATTCGCAGCTCTAACCCTCCCTTTATTGTGGACGCCCGGAGTTATTGAACTAATGTTTTCTTTCAGTGTTATTTTGTACACAAACTTTAAAACAAATAGAACGTTGTTCTACAGTTTACCTAAACAAGACAATTTTTTAAGTAACAATGTGTATGCTTATTGAATGTTGCTTATTACTCAATGTTTTTTTAGGGCCAATCTAAATTTTTAAGGAAACATCTATATATATTACACATGTCATATCTTCCTTCCTCTTAGTTTTCAGTTTATATTAAATATGTTATTTCTTCCTTACCTGTTGATTTTGTGTTTATATAACACATATTGTGTCCTCCTTATTGATTCTGCGTTTATATTACACATGACTTAGTTTTCTGTTGATATTAAATATATCATGTTTTCTTTCTTCTTGGTTTCATGTTTATTTTACACAAGTTACTTCTTTATAACTAAGTTTTGTTTTTGGTAATACACCCATCACTTCTTCTTTTCTGTTGGCTTCATGTTCGTATTACCCATACCACCCACAGGGCGTTTTCATATTCAACATATTAGTTGTTTCATTGTTTTTCTTCCAAAGTTTCAGGTCCACATTTCGTTACTTTCTATTTACCCTAAGTTTATTGTTTTTGTGGAATGTTTGTACACGAGCCAGAAGAAGCTACGATACAAGTGTTGTTTTCACAGTATCATTACTGGTTCTCTCGTGGAGAAACAATGCATCTCTTGTTTATGTTGATATTAAAACTCAGACAATAAGCTACAATAAAAGTTCTTTCTCGAACTTCGTTTCTATGGTATTCAATTACGATTTCGCCATCTCTAAGTGGAGTCCAGAAACTAAACACTACAACAGTGCCTAAAAGTACTCTCAAAACACTGGACAACAGCTATTCGTGAAATTAATAACGATGTTGAGTCTGTTTCGGTACATACCGTAAAAATACACAAGAAACAGAAAACTGTTTTTATTAACACCGTATTAGATACTACCCGAATAAGACTTTTTTTTTCTAACAATAAGGCATAACTTACCGTAACACATTGGCCAAGGTATGACGTCGAATGGGAGAGATGTTTAAGTATTGACAAGTTGTATTTTTCTCGGATGAAATAGACATCGGGATGATGTGTGGATGAATCATTACATGCTACTCCCGACTGTGGCAACACGGAGTCTCTTGCCCACTTGTCTGAGGTATAGTCATATATACAACGCTTGGAGAGAGCCACGTTTATTCGCAGATGGTTTAAGCTACAAGTCACGTGAAGAACAGTTAAGTAGCCATATAAAAACAAATTCAGATGTTAGGCTAATGTTGTTGGCGTGTGGTTTGCACTGATTATTTCTGGTTTGTTTTTTTTTCTCGATTTTTATTGTTCAAAATAATTAATAAAACAGGTGATCTTTTCATGAGAGTGTGTGTTTATTTTTAGATCAGGCAAGCTCGTTTTAAACGTTACTAATTAAGGAGTAAACAAAATAACTTATTGCTGATAGCCCTCGAGCAGCTTTGTGCAAAATTAAAAAACAACAACAACAGAAACAATATCGAATCTTGGATTTTAGCTTTATGTAACTATAGAGTTATCCTCGTCTCATCAGGGAGATTAATATTTAATTCAAAGTTTTTGTTTATAACTTAAAATATATCCTCGTCCCACCAAACATGAAGGTTATGTAGGTTATTATGTGAGAGTCAATCCCCCTGTTCGTTGCTAAACGAGTGGCTCAAAGTGTTGGCTGTGGGTGATGATGACAAACAGCCTTCTCTCTTGCCTCTCAATTCTCAGTGTAGCTTTGTGCAAAATTCATGTCAAAATCCATAAACCAAAAACATATTTTAACACAATAATCTGAGGGTCGCGGGTTCGCATCCCCGTCGCGCCAAACATGCTTGCCCTTTCAGCCGCGTGGGCGTTATAATGTTACGGTTAATCCCGCGATTTGTTGTTAAAAGAGTAGCCCAAGAGTTGTCGTTGGGTGGTGATGACCTTGCCTCTTGTCTTACATTGTTAAATTAGGGACGGCTAGCGCAGATAGCCCTCGAGTAGCTTTGTGCGAAATTCAAAAACAAACAAAAAACAATATTTTAACACAAAAGAATTTTCTCGTGTGTATAAAAAACTACAGAAATCACCTTTCACTCAAGATATTTATCGGTTGTACATAGTAATACAATTGTTAATTTTGTTCACAACGTTTCATAAGGTTTACCTGACGTCATCTGTTGAGAGACGTGATCTATTGTTGTTGTTGTTTTTTTTTAAACTCACCCTTGGAAATAAAACCTTTTATTAATTCAGAACTATAGAAGTCGTTGTTTCATTAATATTTTTTATATAAGAAAACGTGACAGTATTTCAATAACAACATTCTGAGGTTTTTGAGGCCATATTGTTTAAAGTCCAGAGGAGAGAAGATATACAAATAAGTCATTATACGTAATTACTTTATAATAATTCATGTTTAGAAGTATACCGTGTCAGTACAAGTCTTTATATGTAATTACCTAATAATTATTCACGTTTAGATGTAAGTGCCATCTTTAACCATACATATGAAAAAACATTAAATACGACTGAATCGTATATAGCAGAACTCAAGTCGTGAGAAGAGTTGAAACATCTAGAAGGAAAGCAGTCGAAACCTGCGTTTAACCACGTTAGAGACATCATTCGAAACGTAATATATATGCAAAAACGGCTCGTTTGGGCTGAAAAAATATTTGTAAAATATTTTCTCAACCCAATCGAGTCGTTTTTGCATTATATATTTCTCTACAAGCGAGTTTCTCGACATCACTGATTCGAAACGTAAGTTTAAAAATATTAAAGAAATTATTCGAAACCACATTAGAGGGAATTATACAATACCAAAGTTTAACCACATCAGAGGGAATTATACAATACCAAAGTTTAACCACATCAGAGGGAATTATACAATACCAAAGTTTAACCACATTAGAGGGAATTATATAATAGCAAAGTTTAACCACATTAGAGGGAATTATACAATACCAAAGTTTAACTATATTTGAGGGAATTATACAATAGCAAAGTTTAACCACATTAGAAGGAATTATACAATACCAAAGTTTAACCACATTAGAGGGAATTATACAATACCAAAGTTTAACTATATTTGAGGGAATTATACAATACCAAAGTTTAACCACATTAGAGGGAATTATACAATACCAAAGTTTAACTATATTTGAGGGAATTATACAATAGCAAAGTTTAACCACATTAGAGGGAATTATACAATACCAAAGTTTAACCACATTAGAGGGAATTATACAATACCAAAGTTTAACTATATTTGAGGGAATTATACAATACCAAAGTTTAACCACATTAGAGGGAATTATACAATACCAAAATTTAACCACATTAGAGGGAATTATGCAATACCAAAGTTTAACTATATTTGATGGAATTATACAATAGCAAAGTTTAACTATATTTGAGGGAATTATACAATACCAAAGTTTAACCACATTAGAGGGAATTATACAATACCAAAGTTTAACCACATTAGAGGGAATTATACAATACCAAAGTTTAACTATATTTGAGGGAATTATACAATAGCAAAGTTTAACCACATTAGAGGGAATTATACAATACCAAAGCTTAACCACATTAGAGGGAATTATGCAATACCAAAGTTTAACTATATTTGAGGGAATTATACAGTAGCAAAGTTTAACTATATTAGAGGGAATTATACAATACCAAAGTTTAACCACATTAGAAGGAATTATACAATACCAAAGTTTAACCACATTAAAGAGAGTTAGAGAAATCCTAACTTTATCCATATTAGAATAAAATAGTCTAAAAATAAGTTTACCGCGTCAGACAAAAAAATTGCGAAATCTAAATTTAATCACAGTGGAGGGAAACATAATTAGAAACGCAAGTTTAACAATAATAGTAGAAACTACTTGAAATCTAAATCTGAGCACATTAGAAAATTTGTTTTTTACAACTTTGACACCGTTAGTAGTGAAATGTCGCAGTTTCGAAACTCGGTCGCACCAAACATGCTCGCCCTCCCAGCCGTGGGCGCGTTATAATGTATGGTCAATCTCACTATTAGTTGGTAAAAAAGTAGCCCAAGAGTTGGCCGTGAGTGGTGATGACTAGCTGTCTTCCTTCTAGACTTATACTGCTAAATTAGGAACGGCTAGCGCAGATAACGCTCGAGTTGCTTTGCGCGTTGGCCTGGAATGGCCAAGCGCGTGAGGCGTGCGACTCGTAATCTGAGGGTCGAGGGTTCGCCCTAAACATGCTCGCCCTGCCAGCCGTGGGGGCGTATAATGTGATGATCAATCTCACTATTCGTTGGTAAAAGAGTAGCCCAAGAGTTAGCGGTGGGTGGTGATGACCAGCTGCCATCCCTCTAGTGTTACCCTGCTAAATTATAGACGGCTAGCACAGATAGCCCTCGAGTAGCTTTGCGCGAAATTAAAGAAAAACAAAAAAAACGTTAGTAGTGGAAAACAGTGATTACATACAACACATTTTGTCATATTTAAAGTGAAACATCGTTAAAACCTGTCACTTTTGAATCCTAAGAACTCGTAAGTGAAAGAATAGTCGAATACGTAATAAAACATCAGTCGCATTACATCAGCTATGTCAGAGCGAAACGTGTAGGTAACAACTTCAGTGTGCCATGTACGTGTGCTAAAGTGCCTTTGATCCGTTGAAAGTTTCAAATACTTTGTTAAAAGTGGAAGCTAGAAGAAAACCAAATCGAGAAGAAGAGTTCAAGGGTCACTGATATTGCAGCTCTTAGATAATTCCCAAATGATTGGTGTTTCAAGATATTATTGACAGTTTTATGTTTACATTGTGAAGGGAAGCGAATCCTAGAAATAAACGATATTTGTACAGCTATCTGAAATCCGAACTCCCACTACTGTGACATTTTGACGACTCCAAACAGTTTTTTGCTGTTTTTACTTTTGTGTATTTTCCCAGGTGATCAGGTCGTCATACGTAATACAGAGTTTCTTGTGTATTTGTATCGGGATTTAGTGTTTTTTAAACGTCAATCCAGCGTGCTTTTTAATCTTCAGGCCTAACTCTTATATGAATTATTGTTATTGTGGTTTAACGTACTAAACTACAGAACTTACAGGTCATAAAAACAAAATGGTGGATACTGGCTCTGAGTTTCGTGAGACAAGCAGTGTGATAACTGGCGCATGTGCACTACACATTGATAAAGATTATAATTGCTCATGACTGTTCCATTGCTTTTGTTTGTTTTGGAATATTGCACAAAGCTACTTGAGGGCTATCTGTGCTAGCCGTCCCTAATTTAGCAGTGTAAGACTAGAGGGAAGGCAGGTAGTCATCACCACCCACCGCCAACTCTTGGGCTACTCTTTTACCAACGAATAGTGGGATTAACCGTCACATTATAACGCCCCCACGGCTGAAAGGACCATCATGTTTGGCGCGACCGGGATACGAAACCGTGACTCTCAGATTACGAAGCGCACGCCTTAACGCGCTAGGCCATGCCAGGCCCCGCATTGCTTTTCTTCGAATATTGTTCAGTTTGCTTGCTTTTTTTTCAATTTCGTGCAAAGTCACGTGAGAGCTACCAGCGCAAGCCGTCCCTAATTTAGCAGTGTAATACTAGACGAAAAGGAGCTAGTTATCACTACCCACCGCCAACTCTCGGGCTACTATTTTTAGCAACGAATAGAGGGATTGAGTTTTACATTATAACGACCCCACGGCTGAAAGGGCGAGCATGTTTGTGTAACAGGGATTCGAATCCGCGGCCCTTAAATTACTAGTCAAGCGCCCCAATCCTGGCGTGCCTTGACTGTATTATTTAAACTCTTGGATGTGCAACCTATGTGTCTTAGAGTCTCGGATGTCCACTACGAAAACTATATTTTTCAGACACCCGGATGTACACCTCGCAAACAATGTTTGTTAACTCCCATATATGCAGCATACAACCTATGTTTATTAACCCCCCTAACTTGCACTACACTTATAAGGCCTCTAGATGTACAATACACAACCTGTACCTGTTAAACCCCCTGCATAACATTGTTTATTGGAACAGTTTAACGAAGTTTAGTTACAATATTTTAAACAAAAATCTGATATTTTTACAGCCATGTATCTCACTAAAAGGTTCACCAACAAGCAGTAAAAGTAGCGTCAAGTTGAAATAAACAAAGAGTTATCGGGTTCTTCATGAAATGTAAGTTGTGGTTATTTTCAGGCGAATTATAAAAGTTTAAATTTTTGTTTCATTTTCTAAATCAAAACAAATTCATGTCGGTTTATCACTGAAGTTTAATTGTTTCTTTTCACACGATCCAATCTGACGTGGTCAGATGGTTAAGGCGCCCGACTCGTAATCTGAGAGTAGCGAGTTCGAAAGTGTAGATTGTGTGGTGCAAATTAGGGGGGTTAATAAATATAGGTTGTATGCTGCATGCTCACCCTTTCAGCCGTGGAAACATTAAAATGTTACTGTCAATCCCACTATTCGTTGGCGATAGACGGTGTTGACTAGCTGCCTTCCTTCAAGTCTCACGCTCCTAAATTTGGGAAAGCTAGCGCAAATAGCGAGTTCGAATTCCCGTCACACCAATCATGCCCACCCTTTCAGCCGGGCGGGGGAGTTATAATGTAACGGTCAATCTCACTCTAAGTTGATAAAATAGTAGCCCAAGAGTTGACGGCGGGTGGTGATGACTAGCTGCTTTCCCTCTAGTCTTACACTGCTAAATTAGAGACGTCTAGCACAGATAGCCCTCGTGTAGCTTTGCGCGAAATTCAAAAAGAAACAAACGGACAAAGAAAAACAAACACACCCTCAACGATTTTTGAAGTATGTAGTTTGGTATACTTTTTTTTCTTGTGACAAATGATACAAATTTTCACGAGAGATAAAAGATTTCCCGGAAAAGAGTGATGAAAAAGATTAACGCTAATGCTTGAGCAAATTAGCTCATTAATAAGCACCAAAGTCTCACATAACAGCTCTACTAAATCCAACATTTACACCGTAATTACAAACGACTCATTCATCTTTAAGAGACAGGTCTACTTGTTCTAAAGTGCTGTGGTCTTCATCGAGCTTTATTGAATATGATTTACCAATCTTGTTCATGCTAGATTTTTGTTGTTTTTCGGCCATAAACAGTTAGTTGAACAGAGATATCCGTGCACCGATTGTATTAAATGAAAGATTATAATAGTTTTGAGGATAATTAAATAGTTTGTGAGAGGAGAGTATGAACGTTATCGACATCTTCCTGATATGTAAATGTAGTTTTGTAACACTCCAAAACTAACGATGAAAACTACAAGAGATACAAAAGTTTACAGCCTAAATAAAACTTTGACTTTAAGTTCCAATCACTTTAAGTGTCCCATCGGATTAAACAACGTTGTCGAATTCAAATACTCTCAAGGTGACTGGTTGCGCCATCACTCAAACAGAAATAGATTGCTAATCGGCCTAGGGCGAACATTAAAAGGGTTGTTATGACGCCATCTGTCAAACGGTTCACAGAGTTATTACAAAACAACATACAACCAGGAGCCTTCGGCATTGAACTGGAGTTTTAAAGCTAAGTTATTTAAAAAACCGTAAACGATATCTCTCTAGATAACGTTCTCACGAGATATCCAATAGATATCAAGTCTCCACAATAAGTGTATTTACAGAAGATAGGCAGGATGTTCCTGAAACTCGATCTCTGGATGTCAATCGGGGTTTTAATGTATACCCCAAAATTAATCAAAAATCTATACCCCAAAATTAATCAAAAATCTATACCCCAAAATTAATCAAAAATCTATACCACAAAATTAATCAAAAATCTATACCACAGAATTAATCAAAAATCTATACCCCAAAATTAATCAAAAATCTATACCACAGAATTAATCAAAAATCTATACCACAAAATTAATCAAAATTCTATACCACAAAATTAATCAAAAATCTATACCACAATACAACAAAATTAATATTCCTATTTAAAGCCGCGTTTGTGTTGTAGGAATAACAATTAATCTCTTACTTTAGGTGGGAGGTTACTTCTAACTGGGTGAACAGTACAAAATTAGGAACGGCGACAACTAACCCTCATAGGTTTGCCATAGACAGAAGTAGAACATTTAATATACAGTATTTTTATAACATAGAACATTTATAATATAACTCTGGTAACACACTTTTGGTTTTATGTTCATTATAAAGTTGAACAGTCAGTCAGATACATTACCAGTACCAGTCTTAGCGTCTTCGTTTTTTCCATTATCGAATTTTTCTTCAACCCCCCAGAGGGCTACCGCGCCAGTCGTCCTTGATTTTGAAGTAATAGTGAGACAGCTAGTTATTAAAATCCACTACCAATTCATTGGTGTGTTTTTTTTTTTGCCAACGAATAATATGAATGACAGTCACATTATAAAACACCCATGATTAAACGGGGCGAACATGTTTGGTGACGGGATTCGAACTTCCAACCCGAAAATTATATTACCAGTCAAGGAAACTAGCCACCACGATATTCCAGGTTGTCGTTTTAACCACAGTATGCCATTGGAACCAGATTATGTCTTATTTATAACTAAAAGTTATGTTAAAAACAAGTCTTCGTTTCGCTTTTCGTTAAATTATAAAGTATTTGAAAGTCTTTACTTATTGGATAGAAAACTTCGTCAGAGTTACTGACTAACGGAAGTTAATACAGCGCTTTTTATTTTCGTCTCTTTTTCTGACGTCAAAATTCTCGTTCTTCCGCCTTGCCTTTATTTCCTGAAAATGTCATTCAGATGTTCATATGTTGACAACTTCTCTGAAAGAACGCGTTAGATGGCGAAATGTTATTTATTATACAGAGTTCCTTTTCACACTTCCCGTGCATTTAATACGTAACCCACTTTTCTAAATGACAGTTTTCAGTTTCGAATTCAGAAGGTGTATACAGGGAGAATTTACCCCTTCTGCCAAAGGAATCCCCCATGAACATTTTTGATGTTGTTTTTTTTAAATAAATTCTCAAAAAAATTACTTTTAAAATATCATAACCAATAATAATATATGTTAGTGTACATTTTTGGAGTCTAGTATTTTAAATAAAGTTATAACTAGAGTTATACACGTACAATATGAAAAAATTACAATTTCTGACAATCTAAAAGTCGTAGGTTTAAATATCCGCCCAACAAAATACGCTCTCCTTTCAGGCGTGAGGGCGTTTTAACGTAACGGTCAATCCCACTCTTCGTTGGTAAAAAAGCAACGCGAGAGTTGGCGGTGGGTGTGATGATCATGCGCCTTTCCTCTAGCCGTACACTTCTAAACCTGGAATATCGTGGTGGCTAGTTTCCTTGACTGGTAATATAAGATAGTTTTTCAACTGTTACAGAACAATCTTCATCAAGTGCAGTCAGGATCAACTGATCATTAAACACAACAGGACATCCTGAACGTGTTGCATCACTTAGGCTGTAGTCATCTGATCTGAACTTCTGAAACCACCTTCGTATTTTATTTCATTCAGAGACTCCGCACCATAAACACCTTATCTCTCTCCTTCTTCCATATTAATCGGGTTCGACGAGGACCTGTGGCTATCGTGCCGAACAATAGTTCCGTGGTTCTCTCCCTGTTACCCCTCCGATAAAGATATCATGTCCCATATCCTAAGTTACTGGATGTGTCATAAAGTTTTTGTTTGTTTTGGTATTTTTCACAAAGCAACACAAAGGGCTATCAGTGCCCTGCCCACCATGGGTAACGAAACCCGGTTTCTAGCAGTGTAAGTCCGCCGACATACACACCGTTTCACAGTTGAGTATGCTTATTAAAGCGACGTTTTTATCTCATTATTCGGTCTCATAATTGTAGCGCAAGAAATTGTCAGCGAGTGTTGTTGGTTACCTGTCTCCCATACCGCCCATATCTTTAAAATCAAGAATGGCTAGCGTAGATAGTCCTCGAGAAACTCTGCACGAAATTCAACAAAGAAACACACAAAGCATTTAAACAGTGGGTTTTCTTTTCTTATTTTGTTATCAATCTGTCAACTGCTTTTATGTTTGCCTTCTTTTAGTTTCAACTGGGTTTTGATTGATATGACAAACTCGAATGAAAAAAACACACATATATAAGTAACGTTTATTTGTATAGAAACTAATATCTTAAAGATGCAAGTCCTGTATGATTAGGTTTGTTTGCATAGAAACTTATATCTTAAAGATGCAAGTCCTGTATGATTAGGTTTATTTGTATAGAAACTTATATCTTAAAGATGCGAGTCCTGTATGATTAGTGACGATATTCGTGCATATGAGATTTAAATCTGGGTTAAAAATTACTGGTGAGAAAGGAATAATAAAAATAAATTTTCAATCTAAATTCATCCATCTTTTAAAACTTCACCCAACTACTAGGCTGCTGGATGTTTCACTTGCAAACTCGAAGGCTTATATCACTAAAATTCGGTGTTTAATATTTGCAGTGTGAATAGTAAAAATGACTATCGTATAACTTTACACTTAGAAAGAAAGATTGGGTAAAATAAACCCAGGATGGCGGCCAGGCTAATTTATCGAACAACACATGCGAAGTGATTTATATCTATTTTACGATCGGGGTTTCTAACTCTGAGTATTACGGTTGTTGATTCGGTCATTTGTAATCGAATCATATATAAGGACAGTATAGTTACTTTTCAGTGTTAATATTCATTAATATTCTGTTGTAGAGTGATATCTGGGTGTAATCTGACTCAGATCCTGAATGTGGATAAAATTAGACGTCTATAATCTAAATTTTCAAAGGATTGTTACAACTGTGCCCCTGGTATGGTAGTTTGTAAACAGATGGGTTTTTTTGCAGTCACACTACACTCTTTTGATCACTGTTTACGTCAGTTGCTTGATGCTTAACAGTTTATCACCTGAAAAGTTGTTCCGAGAATAGTGTACATTAACTAAACTAAACTAACGTGGCAGGGGTTCAGTTTGGAGAGAGAGAAATCAGAAGAGTTCTCTCCCCAACCGGGGTGTTCAGGAACGTTCTGGTTCCTCTTCGTCCCTTTCGTGGATTGTTATTAAGATTAAGTAGTGTTTTTTTTGTTTATATATATATATATAATAATTATAATTATTATTCTTGACTATTTGGGTCAAAAATGTCTCTTCTAAATGTTGTCTTGGATGGAGGCAAAGGCAGCAGTGGAAAGGAAGCCCGGGACCTGTCCCGAAAGGAAGAGGTTGAGCAGATGTGAACATGAATATTGTTCAAATCCAGATCAAAATAAAACAATTCAAACGGCACGATTCAGGGTCTGGCAAAAAAGATGCCTGGGCTAGGATCTATAAATCCAATGCCTGAAGATTTTGATGTAGGGGAAACGGGAGTGCCCCGAGAAAACCCACTTTCACAGGACAGGCGCCGAAAGTTTTGCCTGTTGTGTGCCCTGTATATATATATAGGAATTCGTGTTAGTGACATGGATTTTATTTGTTTAGATTCTTTGTTAAGTAGAATGTGATTCTTGAAATATGTTGTACGGTGAAATGTATTTTGTTGGTGCACTTAATAATTTGTGTAGTGATGCCGTTAGTTTGTTTCTTTTTTTCTGCTTTTAGATAATATTTGAGAGAAAGTTCTGTTATTCTATCTCTTATCGTTGGTAAATTACTAATTTGGTGTAGATAGTTTGTTGGCGTAAATAACGGTAGGCCAAATGCGGATTTTAATATATAGTGTACATTTAGTTTTTGTCCAGTATCTCTTCAGCAGGGCTTGGCAGGGCGTGCGACTCGTAATCCGAGGGTCGCGGGTTTGCGCTCGCGTCGCGCTAAACATTCTCGCCCTTCCAGCCGTGGGGGTGTATAGTGTGACGGTCAATCCCACTATTCGTTAATAAAAGAGTAGCCCAAGAGTTGGCGGTGGGTGGTGATGACTAGCTGCCTTACCTCTAGTCTTACACTGCTAAATTAGGGACGGCTAGCACAGATAGCCCTCGAGTAGCTTTGTGCGAAATTCCAAAACAAACAAACAAACAGTATTTTGATTTATTATAACTCGTTACTTTCATAACATTTTTCGGATGATGAGTCTTTAAAACTGATCAACATATCTTTATACGATTTTCTATCACCAAATGTGTTGATGAAACATCTAGATGTTAACATAAAAGTTCTCAAAAAAACGTTTTCAAATAGCAGATGCTCTTATTTCTAAGGGTGAGGACTTAACCCCTTCTTACAAAGCTAGTGAATGTGACTTAACTCTTCCCCACAACGCTGACGAATATGATTCAACTATTTCATACATCGTTAATAAATGTGACTTAACTCTTCCCCACAACGCAAATAAATGAGTTAACACTTCCACACAATGCTAATACATGCAACTTAACCCATCCACACAACGTTAATAAATGCAACTTAACCCATCCACACAACGTTAATAAATGTAACTTCACTCTTCCACACAACGCTAAAAAATATTACTTACATATTAATGTAACATCACAATATCAGACAATAAGGTTTCGTTTTTTTGCACAAATGGAAAAGTTGGTGCTTAAAGGTCTTTTTCTAACACCATCTCCATCAACACTATTGTTCTATCAGGGACGCTGTTAGGCCTTCTTGCTGAACAAAATATTCTGTACAATAAACTAGATTTCCTACTGCAGTCTTAAATTCCAACAAACAGAACGGATTTCAAACTGAGCTATGTCGTTCTTTAAACTAACAATTTCCTCATTGTAATATTGCTAGCATCTTCGAACTAACCATTTCCTCAGTACAATATTACTTGCATCTTTGAACTAACAATTTCTTGAGTATAATATTGCTAACATCTTTGAACTAACCATTTCCTCTGTATAATATGACTAGCATCTTTGAACTAACCATTTCCTCTGTATAATATTGCAATCATCTTTGCACTAACCATTTCTTCAGTATAATATTACTAGCATTTTTGAACTAACCATTTTCTCAGTATAATATGACTAGCATTTTTGAACTAACCATTTTCTCAGTATAATATGACTAGCATTTTTGAACTAACTATTTCCTCTGTATGGTATCAATATGATTTACATATTAATGTAACATCACAATATTAGACAATAAGGTTTCGTTTTTTCGCACAAATGGAAAAGTTGGTGCTTTGAGGTTTTTTTCTAACACCATCTACATCAACTAGATGTAGATGTTCTATCAGGGACGCTGTTAGGCCTTCTTGCTGAACAAAATATTCTGTACAATAAACTAGATTTCCTACTGCAGTCTTACATTCCAACAAATAGAACGCCTTTCAAACTGAGCTATATCGTTCTTTGAACTAACCATTTTCTCAGTACAATATTACTAGCATCTTTGAACTAGCCATTCCCTCTCTATAATATTACTAGCATCTTTGAACTAACCATTTCCTCATTATAATATTGCTAGAATCTTTGAACTAACAATTTCTTGAGTATCATATGACTAGCATCTTTGAACTAACCATTTCCTCTGTATAATATGACTAGCATCTTTGAACTATTTTTCTCTGTATGGTATCAATATGATTTACATATTAATGTAACATCACAATATTAGACAATAAGGTTTCGTTTTTTCACATAAATGGAAAAGTTGGTGCTTGAAGGTCTTTTTCTAACACCATCTACATCAACACTATTGTTCTATCAGGGACGCTGTTAGGCCTTCTTGCTGAACAAAATATTCTGTACAATAAACTAGATTTCCTACTGCAGTCTTACATTCCAACAAACAGAACGCCTTTCAAACTAACCATTTCCTCAGTAGAATATGACTAACATCTTTGAACTAACCATTTCCTTTCTATGTTTCTTCTAACTCATTGCATGTTATGCAGCTGGGAAGAAGGTAATGTGTTGGCTCAGTCAACATCAGAGTGTTAGAGAGTTTAAACAACTGTTAAGAACATTTATAATTATTACAAAAAACGAATCAGTGGATCAAAGCTGTTCGGCTTACGTCTGATGGTGATCGGTAAAGTAGCGAAGTGTTTTCCTCTGGGGGTCTCCAAAAACAAGGGACCGAAAACGAAAATGTTGAATAAATTGAATGATGCTGTATGACGAAAGAAAACGTTATTGATTTTACTGTTTTTCTATCATCATCTTAAAGTTATAGGCTTTTTTTACTCACATGAAGTGAGTATCAGACGAAAAGATTCGTAGTAGCTAATTACCTGCTGTATTGTTATAATGTAAGTTGGTAAAACGACTATTGCATTATTGAAATTTCAGTTTTTGATTTACGAAATAACTTTATTATAAAGAGAAAAAAAATCAGTTGGGAAATAAACTTGATAGTGTGTTTTTATTGGTGCTTGTTTTATTTATTTAACTTGACAGTGTGTTTTTATTGGTGCTTGTTTTATTTATTTAACTTGACAGTGTGTTTTTATTGGTGCTTGTTTTATTTATTTAACTTGACAGTGTGTTTTTATTGGTGCTTGTTTTATTTATTTAACTTGACAGTGTGTTCTTATTGGTGCTTGTTTTATTTATTTAACTTGACAGTGTGTTTTTATTGGTGCTTATTTTATTTATTTAACTTGACAGTGTGTTTTTATTGGTGCTTGTTTTATTTATTTAACTTGATAGTGTATTTTTATTGGTGCTTGTTTTATTTATTTAACTTGACAGTGTGTTTTTATTGGTGCTTGTTTTATTTATTCAACTTGACAGTGTGTTTTTATTGGTGCTTGTTTTATTTATTTAACTTGACAGTGTGTTTTTATTGGTGCTTGTTTTATTTATTTAACTTGACAGTGTGTTCTTATTGGTGCTTGTTTTATTTATTTAACTTGACAGTGTGTTCTTATTGGTGCTTGTTTTATTTATTTAACTTGACAGTGTATTTTAATAGGTGCTTGTTTTATTTATTTAACTTGACAGTGTATTTTAATAGGTGCTTGTTTTATTTATTAAACTTGACAGTGTGTTTTTATTGGTGCTTGTTTTATTTATTTAACTTGACAGTGTGTTTTAATAGGTGCTTGTTTTATTTATTAAACTTGACAGTGTGTTTTTATTGGTGCTTGTTTTATTTATTTAACTTGATAGTGTGTGTTTTAATAGGTGCTTGTTTTATTTCTTTTACTTGATACTGTGTATTTTAATAGGTGCTTGTTTTATTTATTTAACTTGACAGTGTGTTTTTATTGGTGCTTGTTTTATTTATTTAACTTGACTGTGTATTTTAATAGGTGCTTGTTTTATTTATTTAACTTGACAGTGTGTTTTTATTGGTGCTTGTTTTATTTATTTAACTTGATAGTGTGTATTTTAATAGGTGCTTGTTTTATTTATTTAACTTGACAGTGTGTTTTTATTGGTGCTTGTTTTATTTATTAAACTTGACAGTGTGTGTTTTTATTAGGTGCCTGTTTTATTTATTTGTGTAATCTAAATTTGTATCACAAAAATAGCGCACACAATAAAAAGAATATTATAAACTAACGAAAGCCTTTACAAGGAGTACTCCTACTTCAGGTTTTGGCTTCAGATACATTTGAATCTTTTCCACACTATTGTTTATATAGCCCTGATATACAAGTTGCAATTGAAAACTCTACGTATATTGTGATTTATACGTGATTGCTTTCTTCTGCAGGCACCATCTACAATTTTAATTTGGGTGTTATAGTTATAATGTCCTGTAAACTACCCCTCCTTGTGGATTTCTATATTTGGTGGAGAAGATCTCCCAGAGAAGGTTCTGTTCTTTTAGCTTACCTCCTCTGGGATCTCAACATCCACGTGTTTGCCATGCGTGGCGACACGTGACAGGAAGAAGAAAATTCTGATGGTTGAGAGTTTCAACTCTAACGCACCAATTTCGCTTTGAATTCTTGTAAACGGGCAGCCTTGTGTTGGACTCTCCAAAGTCAATCGACTGGTCTATTTGGGGTAGGGTCAAACCAAGCGCCAGTGTTGGATGTTCTCAGTGGGTGTTGTGGCCATTGTGTCTGATGCTGGTGTTTGGGTATAGTGCTCACAAAACCCTGGTGTTACTGTAATGTCCTTGTTTAGCATTGTAGTACATCCTCTCATAGGGCTTCATGGTGGGTGGGGTCAGTGAACACAGAATCATTCTTTCTTTATTATGGATCCTCCTAATCAAAATCTAAGTAAAATAGTGAAAAAACACAATTGATAAACAACTACATCTTGAAGATTCAGAGCAGCAATCTTCAACTTCTTCATCACCTGTACCTGATTTTCTGATATCACATTCTTTATCAGACAAATCTTCAGGGTAAATGTTTCCCTTTTTTATTCAGAAGAGACTTGCTGACTCTCCTAAGTCAGTCAGAGAGCTTCATTCTGGTGACATATTGATGGAAACATTCACTCCTAAACACAGTGAACTCCTCTTACATTCAAAGGTGACTGGTGATATATCTATTGTGGTTACACTTCATGCTACTTTGAATTCTTCATGAGGGGTTATTGTTAAGAGGGATTTAAAGAATATCCTGAAGTCAGAGATCCTCGCTGGTTTCTCCACCCGTAGAATTTCTGTAGTGAGACGTATCTCCACTCGCAAAGATGTAATCATGATGCTGACCAATGTCCTGATTTTGACATTTACAACACCATGTCCACCTTCCACCATCAAGGCAGGTCATATAAATTTCGAAGCCTCTCAGATGTTTCCAATATCAGCAGTTTGGTCACTCGAAGACATCGTGTTGTGGTTCCTTAACGTGTACTAATTGTAGTGAGCTGGACCATGATGCTGACGAATGCAAAATTGACTCTCATTGTGTTAATTGTAGTAGATCTAAACCCACTTACTTACTTTCTTGCCCTAAGTGGGTGGAGAAAAAAACAGACACAACGTTTGAAAATGGTTCTCAACATTTCATATCTCGAAGCTCAAAAGTTACTGTTCTTCACTCCATCTCGGACGGATGCTGCTGTACTCCATTACACTGCTACAGTGGAAGTACAGACAGATATCCAACAGAGTCGCTTCCAAACCATGTGAAGAGTCTTTTGCCCTTCGGGGTTAACAAAGTTGACGAGTCAACGTCAACACCTATCTCTATCCCACATTCATTCTAGTGGCTCCTTGGATCATATTCCTTTCTGTTTAACTTCTGGTGTTTCCCCGATATGCAGAAAGATTGTTCCTTCAAGCCATCAATCACTGGAATCTTCACCTGTCCATTCAATCCAGAGAAGAATCCATGGGAGCCAACAGGCTTCTTAATAAAGAGAAACGACTTGGTTGGAAACAAAAGGGCCCTCGACCCACTTCTCTTTCACATGAATAAAAATGGTCACTTTAATACAGTTAAACTGTCGAGATTTGCATTCTTATTTGGATGATATCGAAGCGCTGACTGATTCTTACTCTTGTGTGCTTTTTCTTGCAGAAAACATTTCTAACACTTGCTTATTCAGTCACTTTTCAGCATGTGTAGAAATGACAGATTGTGTGAGGGACGAGTGCATGGAGAGGTGACACTGCTGGTTGATCAGCATGTGCTTACCATGTTTTTGCCACTATAAACACTTTTGGAGGCCATAGCCATCCATGTTTCTTTAGATTGTAACATTACTGTTTATTCTCTCTACCTGTCTCCTGGTTCAGTCAGACCTTGATGCTCTCATTGAACAGTTGCCGTCTCTCTTTCTAATCCTGAGGGACTTTAATGGACACAATGCCCTCTGGAGGGTATTGGAGGAGTCGTTCTCTCTTAAGTACTGGTTATTACACTTATGTTCTTGCACCTTGTCAGTCTTTTAGTGCTGTTGGTCTTTTTATCTGCTACCCTTCACTTTTCTTTCATTTCTTTTTGAAGATGGCGTGACCCACTGGGCAGTGATTATTATCCAATCATTTTGAAGGAGACTAGTCGTGGTCGATGTCACCCGACCCGCGTGTCACAGTGGAAGCTGGGCGAGGCCAATTGACTCTCTTTCACTGTTCTCTGAGAACTTGATCCTGCTGTCGTCTGTAATACATCAATAGACTGCTGTTTGGAAACAGTAACTGACTGTATTGTCCAAGTAGCTGCTGAATATATTCCTAAACCCTCAACACGTTTTCCACGGTAACTTCAACCTTACCGGTCACATGGCCCAGAAGGCTCAAAAACGGGCCTAGTATACCTTTCGATGGTATCCCACACTTTCATACTGCATCACTTTCCAGTGGGTCTGTGCGCATGTCCAGCTGGTATGACGTCAAAGCCAGAAAGAACCTTGGATTAAGTTCACAACTATCATCTCTTCTTCCACCAGCTCCAAAATCATATGATTCAAGGTTTGAAAGGTTGGCATTACACTTCTGTCCCATTTTGATATTGCTCTCCAATGACCAGGAAGTTACTGATGCCCAGAGCATTACTGAAACACTCAGCAAAATCCTATTCTCTTGCATTTAGTACTTCTGTTTGACACCCATCAAGACTCGGGCAGACCGATCAATTTTTTTCTTTGAGGCTGATTATTTTTATGAGTACAATCGGTGGACCTTAAGCTTGCTCTGGTCTGGCAGTACATCAGTTGGACGATCATTTGTAATGGCCTGGTGTCTGTACGAGACGAATCTAGATTACTCTGGAATGCTGGGAAGTTACGCGATTGTTCGAGAAGAGTAGGCCTACTAGTATAAAAACAGACGGTGACGCGAAAAAAAGGAGAGTCAGTCATTCGTTTTTATTCGATTTAAGAGATGTGTCTTCGTTTGAGAAATTTTTCAACGTTTACTGTGTGTTTATTCAACTTGGATTTGTGACTAGAGCTAGATCCACAGAAGCTGTGATTTTATTTCGTCAATCTTTACGATTCATTCGAATTAGTGGTTATCCTGAAAGTCAACACGTACAGGACTGTTTAGGGGAGACCGGAAAAATTGGAAAACGACAAATTTGAGACATTCATCGAAAACACCGTAAAAAGAACTTCGTCATTCTCCATTCAAACTTCGGAATTTCTTCGTGGGACCAAATTCACACCCTATACTGGAATCTTGGATTTCTGATCTGGACTTTTGGACTTTCATTCTAGATCATTATATTGGACACAGGCCAGTACCATTTTGTATTGTAATTAACTTTGAAGGTTGAAACTGAATATCTGTCATTGTTATTGTATAATTTATGTTATATTTGTCACATATATAATAGTTTATTGTAATAAATTATATAAGCTCTTATCTGTGTCTTTCTGTTGCGTTCAGTCTACATACATAAAAAACGTAAGAGTGATAAAAAGCTTTTTTCAAATAAAACCTTCTATTGGACTTTGGTCGTTTTGCTGACCGGAAAGAAGGAAATGTCCTTCTTGTATGTAGCACTGATGCACCAGTGTGTGGTACTCAGGTCACAATAGCCCACATTTTACTGTCGTGTCGTCGTTACGACAGTGAGCGACGGCTCTATTTTAGACATATTTTCCCCACGAGTTCACCT
Organism: Carcinoscorpius rotundicauda; assembly: GCA_011833715.1. NCBI lineage: Eukaryota > Metazoa > Arthropoda > Merostomata > Xiphosura > Limulidae > Carcinoscorpius > Carcinoscorpius rotundicauda. Next base: position 167,142,430 of record CM022392.1, on the reverse strand, counting down.
TTGACGTTGTACAGTATCATTGACGATGGTGACACTGCTCACTTAAATTGTGTTTTTAAATTTTTAAGGGTCATTTGTCGTTTAAACTCTATTTAAGTTTGTAATTCAACAATTGGACTTTGTTTTGTTTTAACGTGATTCTTTTTCACGTATTTTAGTGTTATTTTATTTTAAATTTTTATCATTTGTTTGGTGCAGATAGCCTAGTTGCTTTGCGCCACTAAACGCTAAACGATCAACCTGTAAACTAAATTAATAATATATTATAGTTACAATATCTTGTAAAATAAACTAATAATTTGATTTTGTCTACAAACACCAGCTTATTAACTGTTTGATTTTCATGTTTGAATTTCAATCTTTCTTACTTTAAGATCATATTTGCCCTGAATTTTCGGTGGTTAGGACGCTCGGCTCATAATATAACTACAGCAGGTTCGTATTCCGTTATTAAATGTACTCGCTCTTTCAACTGGAACGTTATAAAGTGACAGTCAGTCTCACTGTTTATTGGTAAAGAGTAGCCTAAATGTGATGGTCAAATCAAACCCTTCGGTGAGACAGAAGCAGTTCATGAGTTGGTGGTGAATGTTTTTGGTTAGTTACCTTCTTTTCAGTTTATTAGTTAAACAAAGATAGTAGCCCTTGTGTAAAAAATTCTAGACAAACAATAAGTACAGTTCAACGTACCGTAACTGATCGAACTGACTGCAGCTCAATGTCACTTTTATAATTATGTATTTAGAAACTGTGAGACTTTGAAATACTAAAGTAATTAATAAAATATGAAATTCAGATACGTCAGTGGCCTAAAACGTATTTCTACTCGATAATTACATGTTCATTCAAAAGTATTTATTTTAAAAAATACAGACGTTAGAATTTTGTTTGATTTCTATGTTGTGTTATCATTTCATCTTTTAGTTGCAAAGATATTTAGTTTTAAGGTCGTCTGACGAAAACTGATGTACGAAGTTTGACGAGTTATTTGTTAAACATTAACCAAGTTCTAGTGTGAACATATATCACTAGCAAATAGTTTGTTTTGTTTTTTGAATTTCGCGCAATGCTACTGTCCCTAATTTAGCGGTGTAAGACAAGAGGGAAGACAACTAGTCATCGCCACCCACCCCTAATTCTTGGGCTACTCTTTTAGCAACGAACAGCGGGAAGACCGTCACATTATAACTCATGCATAAAGTTTGAAAGAAGATTCGGGACCACGATTTTAAAATTTTACTGGGAATGGTTCATTTATGTACTCTTCAGGCTTGTAACTGTATCAAAATGTAAAACATTTACAATCAAATCACCTATCACGAATATCACGCACATACATATGTAGATATATATATCCATCATATTTCCCTCCTCCTTTTGTTACCTTCGTGTTTGTTGGTAAATAAGTTGAATACGAAAGTGTCGTTGACTATGAAATGTAGCGAATTTTCACATTTGTAATTCCAATGGTTACATTTAGCTAATATGTCTTAGAGTCCACACTGTTCCTTTGTACAATAACCATGAAAACTTTGTTTGTTTGTTTGTTTTGGAATTTCGCACAAAGCTACTCGAGGGCTATCTGTGCTAGCCGTCCCTAATTTAGCAGTGTAAGACTAGAGGGAAGGCAGCTAGTCATCACCACCCACCGCCAACTCTTGGGCTGCTCTTTTACCAACGAATAGTGGGATTGACCGTCACATTATACACCCCCACGGCTGGGAGGGCGAGCATGTTTAGCGCGACGCGGGCGCGAACCCGCGACCCTCAGATTACGAGTGCACGCCTTAACGCGCTCGGCCATGCCAGGCCAACCATGAAAACATCTCAAACCATCTACTTGAAGATTGGAGTATATGGTTAACAAACGGATCTATTTTAAGGAAATAAGGGGTGGTAGGTAACACGTGAGTGTTAATTTAAAGGCCGCTTCGATCCAAGACAATAACGTGTACAAGTCACACCGTGTTTGTTTACAGCTACAGTGGACAATCCCTAGTTGTAAGAAACAACCAGTTTAGGAAAACACCGTGCTTTACAATGCTGCTTTCTTATTTCCACAATTGTGATTGTATCGTTTCGCGTGAAACGAAATAGTACTTTTCACACCTGTCGTCTGTGTGCTACAGTATGTCTACCTACTAACACATTTCAAAGTCAGATAGAACACATCACTTATTGCGTGAACAAATCTCGTGCATGCAACTATGTAAGCCTTTAGCATCGTAACTTACAATAAATGATGCACTATTATACGATAATCGAATTCTGTATTTGCATATTCTCTAAGATACACAAGTTTCTAATCTTTTTTCTTTACAATTTTAAAGTAAACAAAGCTAATACTAACGAATCTATTACAGGCTGAAACATATGAAAAAAATTCATATTTTAGTATAACACTAATTAAAAGATGGCGCCACAATCGAAATATTTTACACGAAAGCGTGGCACAGCTAATTTTATAATTGGAGCCTATCTCAGTTTATTCAGCATTCAGAGACATACAAAATAGTCAGGGCCAGATTATTTATTAGGCACAGTGCCTAAGGCCAAGTAACTTCAAACCAGAATTTATACTTCATATATCTATAATTTCTTTAACTGCTACGTGCCTTCCAGTTGAACAGCCACATGTTTGTGGGCTTACACAGCTAGAAACTGGATTTCGATACCCGTGGTGGGCAGAGCACACAGAGTGCATTGTGTAGCTTTGTGCTTAATTCCAAACACACAAAAATTTATACGGCTAGTTGGGACGACGAATAGAAGGTGCCTAAAATCGTCTTGATCTGGCACTGGAGATAACAAATTATGATCTAACACTGCAAATAACTAATTATGATCTAACACTGGAGATAACTAATTATGATCTGACACTGGAGATAACTAATTATGATCTGACACTGGAGATAACTAATTATGATCTGACACTGGAGATAACTAATTATGATCTGACACTGGAGATAACTAATTATGATCTAACACTGCAAATAACTAATTGTGATCTGGCACTGGACATAACTAATTATGATCTGGCACTGGAGATAACTAATTGTGATCTGGCACTGGAGATAACCAATTATGATCTGACACTGGAGATAACTAATTATGATCTGGCACTGGAGATAACTAATTATGATCTGGCACTGGAGATAACTAATTATGATCTGGCACTGGAGATAACTGAAGGTCACGGGTTCGAATCCCGGTCGCCCAAACATGCTCGCCCTTTCAGCCGTGGGAGCATTATAATGTTACGGTCAATCCCACTATTCTTTAGTGGGTGATGATGACTAGTTGGCGGTGGGTGATGATGACTAGCTGTCTTCCCTCTAGTTTTACACTGCTATATTAGTGACGGCTAGCACAAATAGCCCTATAGTAGCTTTGCGCGAAATTCAAAACACAACAATATCTCCCAGCATGAAATGGAAGATAAAGACATCTCTGACACAAAAGAATACTCAAAAAAATGTAAGATTTCTGGTTGTTTGTAAATCGTATAGATACTCGTTGTCTAGAGCTTTATGGAAACCATATTTTATCTCAAACGAATAGCCAAGAAACGAATGAGCCCAAATCAGGATCTAACTGCTGAGTTCTGGTACGAAATCCTGAAAACAAATGTTAAGCATTGTGTCAAAGACTAAACAAACTGATTTGTTTTTATCAGGAACTTGTCGGATTGAGTGTTGTTTTCATTTTGTCCTTATAATGGCTAGTTTTGAACCAACGTAGAGAAAATTGGTGGGATTAGAATATAATCTATAGTTAATGAGACGAAAACATCTTGGTCGAAGGCCATTAAGTTTATTATTTGGAGTCTGACGTGGCTTAATGGTTACATTATTCAGAAGTCTGACGTGGCTTAATGGTTACATTACTCAGAAGTCTAACGTGGCCTAATGGTTACATTACTCAGAAGTCTGATGTGGCCTAATGGTTACATTACTCAGAAGTCTGATGTGGCCTAATGGTTACATTACTCAGAAGTCTGATGTGGCCTAATGGTTACATTACTCAGAAGTCTGACGTGGCTTAATGGTTACATTACTCAGAAGTCTAACGTGGCCTAATGGTTACATTACTCAGAAGTCTGATGTGGCCTAATGGTTATATTACTCAGATTGTGAACCAAAGGGTTCATTGTTTGCGTTTATTTGTCGCAACAAAACATAGCCTGTACTTCGGAGCATTTTGGCCCATCATGGAGTAGTGCTAAAGTCCCAGTATTTCATAAGTCAAGAAGAATCTAATTGGGTTTTAATGACCAAGCGCCTTCCCTGTAGCTTGTCTCTTCAAGATTAGGTGCAGATAGCCCTTGTGTACATCTTACGAAAAGAAATTCTAAAACAAGCAAGTTTGCAGCACTTGAGATGGTCTAAGCTTTTTCATGGTATAAAGAAAAGAGATAAACACCTCAACATAATGATCAGAAACATCAATCTTACTAAGAGTTGAATACAACTATTTAATTGCATGTAATTAATTAATTGTCACTTTTCTGAATCTATCTGATCATCAACACTTTCCACATTTGATGAGCTTCTTATTTTACTGGTAATAATAATAATATATATATATATATATCTTGTATGTTAGTTCACATCTTATGAAACTGGACAGAACTGAACCTCACGCTTCCATTCAAACACATTAACTAATTGTCTGTTTGGAATTAAGCTATACAATGAGCTGTTCGTGTTCTGCCCACCACGGGTATCGAAACCCAGTTTCTAGCGGTGTGGTCCACAGAAATACCGTTACACCACTGTAAGGCCTCCGTTTACAAGTGGCTGCAATGAAGAGATAGACGTAATTCGGCGAAATAATATTATATATGTTCGTATATCTAGTTCTCTGTTTTATTTATTTTAATTTCAAAGTTTACCAAATGGGATAAGAGCGAAGACAAATTAATTCTTCTCTGAATTTCTTGACATAAATATGGTGCCTTAAAACACGATATTGTTGAAGTAAAAACCAATAGTCCAACTTATAACCAAATTCTAATTTACTGTCCGCAAAAAAGGAAAAATTTCTAACTGTAGGTCGTGATGAATTTGGTTCATCTGTGATATAAATAATAACAATAACAATTTCTGTACCGTTATTTTTTAGAGGTTGTCAGTTTATTTCGCTCTAAATATCCTATGATTGATATATCAAGGTCCTCGTTCTATAACAAACATTAGTGACGTAGGCTTGGCGGTAACAAGTAATTCTCTAAAGAGCTAAGATTAGACAGACATTCTGTGGTAGCCGAGAAGCTGTGTGGCTGATGTTGATTGCATCTGATGCGTTATTTTGGTTATAAACAAAACGTTTGTGCGTTAGAAATGCGTTCAACATTATTTTGATCACATCTGATCCGTTAGTTTGATTATAAACAAAACTTTCGTACATTAGAAACGCGTTTAACAATAACCTAGTCTCGGCTTTTGGAACATTCATCACTAATAAAAAAACCAAAAAACTCTGAATTGAAAAAGGAAATAACAGAGTTCTGATGCTCCTAAGTTTAAGTTGTTGTTGTTCTGAATTAAGCACAAAGCTACACAATGGGCTATCTGTGGTCTGCCCACCACGGGTTTCGAAACTCGGAATTTAGTGTGTAAGTCTGCAGACATACAGCTGAGCCACTGGGGAGGCTCTAAGTATAAGAAAAATCAGTATAGTTACGTCATTGATCGCGCGACAAATGGAACTGCGTCTTATAAATAGATAAAGTTATATTGTCTTAATATCGTAAGAATAGTTTGTTTTAAACGAAGCTCTGCAATCTATCTGCACCACGCCCTCTTATAGCTCAACAGTAAGTTTAAAGGCTTATAACGCAAAAATTAGGGTTTCGATACATGTAATGGGCACATTGAGAAGTTTGTGCTTAATAACAAAAAGAAACAAGCTATCTGCATTATTTCCGTCACGGGACTCGACCACAGAATTCTAGCGTTAAGTTTGGTAAGTCGTAAAGTACATTGGAAACCATGTGAAGGTGTACGAACTTGACCGCTGTGCTGTATTAAAAATTGTAATAAGTAAGATTAATCTAAAATTACGAGAATAACAAGTAAAATGGATATAACGACCATTAATTGTTAAATCAACGTCAAATAAAAACGCACCTCCATTAACGAAATAATGTGCGTCATTTTATCTAAGTTTCTTTAAAAGAACTAAGCAAACCAACAAGTTAAGAATCGTCAGATACGATTTTTTTATTCTATAGTATTAGACTAGACAAAAAGAGAATAATCAACAACACCCACCGTCAACTGTTTAGTTACTTTTGTCCGTTCAAATAGTAGGATCTGAATGTCACTCCTATAACGTACCTACAACACCGATGCGCAAAGCGGGTGGCGAACCACGAATAACCCTGGGAATCGTAGTATGAACACGATAATGCATCAGGCCACACCCAGTTCCAAGCTCGAACGACAAAACACATAATCGTTATGCTTGCATGGGTGAAATAAATACGATACCGAGAGATGTATCAGTTGCTCGTTTTAATCTTGGCAGGTTGTTTATCATCGCGAGAGGAATCTAGTTCAGCAGAGTTTTGTGAAAGATAAGAACTCCAGGCCATTAATAACAAACTTGTCCAGCCACTCCTCTCCAGAAAGAGAAAGCCCATTAAAACTTGTTTGGGTAACATCGATCGAAACCAACAGTGAAAGTACTCTTAAAGGAATCGATCAACTTGGAGACAGTGTAAATGTTTCTTTACGGGTCTGTCCAGTCGTCTTTTTTTCTTTCGGTAACTCACTGGCTACTCAAAGGTCAAAGCTTCTCCCTCTAGTATAGGTTATCACTTCCAAATATCGCGGCCGTATTTAAATAACAGAACAAATGAAAGCCTTTGTTTATGTCACCTTTATAAACAGACGCTGACTGCTATCTCACACTCCTTTGAAAGTCGTCTAGCAGACTAATGTTACAGTTCACGTCTCTGCTTCTGCAAAGCTCGAATGGTCACCTGATGGACCGAGGACAGTTTGATAGCTAACATGTCGGACTTTCAATCAGAGGTTCCCATTTAACGTCAAAAGAAGAATTTAAAAATCACACCCCGCTATTCAATTTGAGTACTACTCACAAGTTGGCGGCAGGTCGTGTTGATTTATTTGCCCTCCCTTTGTTCTATCACTTCAGAATTAAGGACGGCTAACACTGTTAGCTCTCTTGAGGCCTTGCACAAAATTCAGCGATTAAAATGTACTTCATGGTTAATCTGTTTCAATTATGTAAATACATAAAATGTTTCACTGATGGTTGACGTAAAATAATAGTTAACACTTTATCATACTATGGTTGACATATGAACAATGTTTAACACTTTCTCATACCGTGGCTGACATATGAACTATGTTTAACACTTTTGCATACCGTGACTGACATATGAACCATGTTTAACACTTTCCATACCGTGGTTGATATATGAACCATGTTAAACACTTTCTCATACCGTGACTGACATACGAACAATGTTTAACACTTTCTCATACCGTGGCTGACATATGAACTATGTTTAACACTTTTGCATACCGTGACTGACATATGAACCATGTTTAACACTTTCCATACCGTGGTTGATATATGAACCATGTTAAACACTTTCTCACAACATGGTTGACAAAAGTAATGCTTAACACGTTTTACACCATATTTGACGTACAAAAAACATCTGTCACTTCTCTCAAACTGTGATTAACATACAAACAATATTTAACTCTTTCTCACAAAAAGCAAGTCAAGGATTCCACATTTTTTGCCACAAAGACCCCAGTTCATTCTGCTTCCACACACAGTCCAATGAACCTAGGAATATTGTTTACCTGTATATAATAGTTACTGAGTAAAATTCCGAATAGTAACAAGAGAACTTGGCGTATTAGTTGACAAACTGGAACGAGTTATTATGGTTTGTTTAAGTTGTTATGACTAATAAATGTTCTTGTATAAAAGTGTGTACTTTGGTATAATCTTTATCAAAAAAGGTCAAATATTTGTTCATACAACTCCACTTTAGTTGATGTCGTGCCTTGTCATGTGCCAGAAGTTATACAAAGTCAAATTGTTGGATTGTCCAGAAATGATGCGAGACAAACGGACATTGACAGAACAGTGGGGTGCCGCAATCTGTTGTAACCAATCCTGAAACTTCGTTAAACTACACGAAGTGTTATTCCAGAAAAGCTCATTCGTCGACGCCGAAAAACTGCTGCCCGAGATGACTATGTTTTGGAAAATCAGACTGACTAGTCAAGAATCATTGCAACACCATAAAGGCCCGGCATAACCAGGTGGTTAAGACACTCAACTCGTAATCTGATGGTCGTGTTAAATACCAGGTAGTTAAGACACTCGATTCATAATCTAATGGTCGTGTTAAATACCAGGTGGTTAAGACACTCGACTCATAATCTAATGGTCGTGGGTTCAAATCCTCGTCACACCAAACATGCTAGCCCTTTCACCTGGGTGGGCGTTGTAATGCGAGAGACTATCTCACTATCAGCTGGTAATAGAGCAACCCAAGAGTTTGTGCATATATTCAAATTTAGTTTGAATTTTCTACGTATATACAGAAAAATATATTATTATCACTACGTTTTCACTGAAAATTAACATTTGTTGTCCAACGAATAAGGGCCCAGCATGCGCACGTGGTGAAAGCACTCGACTCATAATCCGAGGGTCGGGGATTTGAATCCCTGTCGCAACGAACATGCTCACTCTTTGAGCCGTAAGGGCGTTATAATGTGACGGTTACTCCCACTATTCATTGGTAAAAGATTATCTCAAGAGTTGGCGGTGATGACCAGCTGCCTTCCCTCTAGTCTTTCAGTGCTAAATTAGGGACGGCTAGCGCAGATAGTCCTTGTGCAGCTTTGCGCAAAATTCAAATCAAACCTAGAATACGATTTAAGAAAACACATTATGTTCGTATACACAGAGTATAATGTAAAAGAGAGGGTATACATAATCCTATAGAACATTGTTAAACAATACAACAACAATCCTACCTTTTGTTATACTATATAACATTGTTAAACAATATGACATAAACAATACAACAACAATCCTACCTTTTGTTATACTTAACAACACCCATACCGAAGTAACTTATGTTTCGACTTATAACTGCTTCCAAGTTTTAGAATACATAATGCCTGTGTTAATGTAAAGTAATATACATTTATAACTGGTATTGAAGTCTTTTAAAACAGGCCACTACATCTGGTACGAAACCCCTTGCATTAAATAGAGAATTAGATTATTTATCTAACTATTCTGAATAAGGTTATACGTCTAATCTGCTTTACATTTTTCACTGCACAAACACATACACACATCTAACGTGTAACACGCTTAATGCAGAAATTTAAATGTCTAAATTTTGTGTTAAAGTGTATATTGTTTAAGCTAAGGTCATAATTGCAAGGCTGACTGTAGAGTATAATATCGTTTGTTTTAATATTACTGTTTCCAGAGCTGTAGCAATAGAGTAGTAAAATCAATGTGTATATATAAGTACCTAGACTGATCAGCTGGAGGTCCACGGACTCATAACACTAAAATAGGGGTTGCGATCTATTTCTATGGCCACGATAGTCCACTATGCAGCTTTGCACTAAGCCCCAGCACGGCCATGTGGTTAAGGCATTCGATTCGTAATCTGAAGGTCGCGGATTCGAATTCCCCTCATACCAAACATATTCGCTCTTTCAGCCATGAGGGCGTTATTATGTGATGTTCAATCCCACAATTCGTTGCGTAGCCCAAGAGTTGGAGGTGGGTGGTGATAAATAGCTTCCTTCCCTCTGGTCTTACACTGCTAAATTAGGGACGGCTAGCGCAAATAGCTCTCGTGTAGCTTTGCGCGAAATTCCAAAGTAAACTCACCTCTCTAGTGGTGTGTCTGCGGACTTCAAACGCTAGAAGCCAAGCTTCGATACCCAATGTGAGCAGCACATAGATAGCCCATTATATAACTTTGCACTTAATTTTAAAAAAAGGAATATTTTGTTAGTCATCTATTCGAGGCTATACGTTGTTGAAGTGTACTTGGTTCATGAGTATTTATACAAATGATTTCTCTTCAACTGCAAAATGGCCTCTCTGTTTATTAATAACAAGTCTTATCATCGAACCCCAGTGGCTTAGCGAGTAGTCAGTAGGTTTATAACTCTATAAACCTGGCTTCTATTGCTGTGTGATTAATTATGAACAAAACGTATTACTGTTCTCCATTTGAAACGTCTTTTCGCAGACTAAATAGATATTTTTTCATTCTATTTTTACTTTTTGAAGGAATTTTTAAACAACCACAAATCACGTAAGAGTTCTTGGGTGTGTGGGTGTATGTATATTTTCTTATGGGAAAGCCACATCAAACCATCTGCTAAGCCCACAAACGGGAATCGAAGCCTTGATTTTATCGTTGCAAATCCGTAGACATATCGTTGTACTAGCATGGTGCGTAAAAGTTCTTAACTTATTGTATGATTAAAACCGATCTTAAGAGCAGCTGCTTTAAAAGTCACGTGGTGTCGATGTAAGTACTTTGGAAAAGCATTAAAAGCAAACATAAAACATTCCTTTTACGATATTGTAAGCTGCTATCAAAGATGGTCATACTATCTATGACCTAACTGAACGTACTTCATTTATGGCAGTTTTACAGACCTCATAGTTTCTTTCACACTGCCCTCTAGTGGCAATTCTCCAAAACGACTGATTTATCTGTTCTTCTCACAATAACCGATGCAAGAAAATTGAAAACAGCGAAAACAGTTGTTTTCTGATATTTTTAAAGTGGTGTTTCTCTTTCCTTCCGATCACTTTAACTACAACCTTAATCTGTAAAGTAACTATGAGCTTACACGACACGGCAACGTATTTCTGACGTTTAAACACAATATAAAATACTGGAAAATTGAAAAACAAAACTTTCGGTTTTTTGTAATCAGCATCTCTGTAGTACCGAGTTCAACGTAAAGAATTAATTTAATATATTTAATATATTCACCTCTTTTTAACAAAACAATAAAATAAACGAACTAAAACTTAGCTTTTGAACTTATTACCTGATTCAAAACAGTAACAAAGAACAAATACCTTGACGACAAAAAAAAAGTCATTTGTTTTTTTAAAAAAACTTCTGTATATTCTATACTGCTAATCTTTTGAAATATTAAAACCTTAGACACATTTTGTAACATTTCCTACTAGCTTCTTAGGTGTCGTCCTTTAACATAAGGCCCGATATAGCCAGGTGGTTAAGGCACTCGACTCGCAATCTGAGAGTCGCCGGTTCAAATCCCGTCACACCAAACATGCTCGCCCTTTCAGCCGTGGGGGCTTTATATCACTATTCGTTGATAAAAGAGTAGCTCAAGAGTTGGTGATGATTAGCTGCCTTCCCTCTAGTCTTACACTACTCAATTAGAGACGGTTAGCGCAGATAGCCCTTGGGTAGCTTTGCGCAAAATTCAAAATAAACCAAACCTTTGAAATAAAACGACATTCGATATTTAAAAAAAAATAATTATATTCTCACAGTGCTTATCGTTTGTAGAATATTTTACAGAAATAGTCGAGCTAAATAATTCTGTGATAATTCAAGTATTGTTTCTTTTATTCAAATCAGTTAATACGAAATTATGTGTGCCCCTAAATTATACGGATAGAATGTGCTGCCTTCGTAAAGAAAAGTGTTTATTTACACTTTAAAACTGTAATTATATCCTGACTTTGAAAACAAACTACACCAAAGTCTTTCCAACCCTAGGAAACTTCTTAAATCAACGAAAAAGTGGTGGGGAATGAGGACAGAATGTTATGGGGATCTCGGCCGTTTAAAGAGATAGAAATAAATATTATACCAACTGGTTTGCCTCACAAATCTACCAATGGAAACATTTGAGGAAAAAAACAACGTTAGATGTCGCAACAAAGAAACATTGTACGAAGTTCAAAGCTACACTTTTTTATTTTAAGACAATTTAAAGGCTATTAGAAGCCATACATGACGACTCAAAAGCGCTTTTGTTCAATCCCAAAACTTGATAACTCACTTTACAACGGGCTCATAAGGAGTAACTTGAGGCCTCATTAGGCGAATTCTGCGGGCCCTAATTTATCAGTGCTTGTAAACCATTCACTATAACACATACTAGTGCAAGTGAAGGCACTAGCGTTAATTATTTATTTATCATTCGTCCAGTTCTTCTGATCTTACTTGCTTAATTTAACGGTAATTTGAAGTTGCCTACGTCAGTAATTTAGGTAAAGTTTAGAAAGCTATATCTGATAGAGTGCTTGTTGAAGCAAAATAACAAAATGTGACACCAAGTTGGTGCATCCTAGGGTGTAGAAACATAACATTCCATTTTCTGATTTGTTTGTTTTGTTTTGAGTTTTGCGCAATGCTACACGATGGCTATTTGTGCTAGCCATCCCTAATTATGCAGTGCAACACTAGAAGGAAAGCAGCCACTCGTCACCACCCACCGCTAGCTCTTGGGCTATTCTTTTACCAACGAATAGTGGAATTGATCATAATATTATAACGTCTCCACGAGCATGTTTTGGTGTGACGGGGATTCGAACATGGGACCTTCGAATTACGAGATGAATGCCTTAACTTCCTGGCCATGTTGGGCCAAATTCGATTCATTCATGATGGGTGGCGTTTTTACTCTTTAGTGGCTTATCTTTGGTGAGTCTTGATAAAAAGAGTCTTACGTATGATAAGGTTATGATAAAGTGAGTTCTAGTTTCTCCGTGACCTTTAAAAGGTTTTCACCCTCAAGTTAAACACAAACAAATAAACATTTTTTTTTATGTACGATATTCATTACCTTATTGATTTTGCTCTCCAATATGAAATAAAATAATTGAGTTCTGCTACAATATATTCACAACATTTGGTAACAAATGCGTTTACTTTTGTAAAAGATCAAAAATCAGTTTTATTAGTCCAGGAAATTAGGCGTGGCCAACTGGTAAGAGTTCATGTTTTGGGTCCCCGTGTCACATAATTACACCCCACGCTTTGGGGTCGTGGGCATGTTAGTAAGAGCAACGTTCAAATCTCATTGTTTAAGCATGCAACAATTATACGAGAGTTGATGACGAGTGCTGTCGACTAGCTACCTTCTTTTTATTCTACCAGTTCATAACTGAGAGTCTCCCGCTTGTACAGGGTTAAGTCTTGCTATTTATAACGCTAAAATCAGGGGTACGGTTCCCCTCGGTGGACTCAGCAAATAGTCCAATGTGACTTTGCCCTTAGAAAACACACACACGCATTCATAACTGAGGAAAGATATTTAAAGACAGACCTTTCCTTTTTTGCCGCGGTTGAACGGTTCATAGAAAAAAGGCTCTGAGTTTTTGTTTGTTTGTTTTGTTATCAAGTGCAAACTTTTAGCAGATAACTTCGTCATCTCTTGACCGATTTGAAATCTAATTACAGTTTTGTACTCATAAGGTCAAATATAACTGATAAAAATTGAAATAAATGACTAACATTTATTTACTCAATTCCTGTCTAAAAGAATTTCAAGAGCCGAGGTTATTGAGGATTCCCTCTAGTGTAGTTCTGTACAGAAATTCTAAAATCAATCAAATCCAAAACTATTACCACACACACCCTCACACAAAATATTCATCTACCAAGCGAGAGAAACAAAACAAACAAGGAAAAGATAAAAGTATTTACTTAATTTCGAGAGAGCAATGTGCGTGTGTTTTTCTTACAGCAAAGCCACGTCGGGCTATCTGCTCAGTCCAGTCAGGGGAATCGAACCCCTGATTTTAGCGTTGTATATCCGGAGACATACTGCTAAACTAGCGAGGGGCCGATATAGAAATAATATGAATGTGTTTTCAAAAAAATGTTTACTTATAATAAAGAAGTTATAAAAGACATACGTTAAAATAATCTTTCTTGTCAGATATAAATTTTTAGCATAAATAACGTTTATTCGTTTGGTTTGTTTTGAATTTCGCGCAAAGTTACACAAAGGCTATTTGCGCTAGCCTTCCTTAATTCAGCAGTGTAAGACTAGTGGGAAGGCAGCTAGTCATCACCACCCACCGCCAACTCTTGGAATACTCTTTTACCAACGAATAGTGGGATTGACTGTCCCATTATAACGCCCCCACGGCTGAAAGGGCGAGCATGTTTGGTAAGACAAGGAATCGAATTCGCAACCTGACGATACCAGGCTGCAGTACCGCTATCAATGCTCGAGAATCTCTCATCACGTGACTTGTGCAGTTAGAAATTCAACTATTCTTGTCAGTATGAGGTCTTGAGAAAAATATTTTCCACATTAAACCAAAATGTCAATTAACTGTAAGTCCACTTGGTATGACGATTATTTGAAATAAAGGCTTACTATTGATTATCGTCCTCAGAATTTGTTTGTTTGTTTGTTTTTGAATTTTGCACAAAGCTAATCGAGGGCTATCTGTGTTAGTCTTCCCAAATTTTGCAGTGTAAAACTAGAGGAAAGGCAGCCAGTCATCACCGCCAACTCTTGGGCTACTCTTTTACTAACGAATAGTGGGATTGACCTAACATTACAACGCCACCACGGCTGAAAGGGCGAGCATGTTTGGTGCGACTGGAATTCGAACCCGGGACCCTCAGATTACGAGTCGAACTTCTTAAGCCACATGACCATGCCGGGCCGCCGTCTTCAGAAACATTTGTTAGCAAATTGTAAATTAGAGCATGTCAGAGGTAAGCGTAAGAAGTGGTTTTTGAATTTGCATTGACTGATTGCTTCATAAGATTGTAGGATACAAAATACAGCTTCAAATTATCAATGACGAAATTTAAACTTGTATAATATTAAAATTTAATTTGTTATGCGTGACTTGATGTCAAGTTTGTTTGTATACTATGCTAATAAATATTTTAATGAAGTTTTGAATGAAATTCACTAAAACATCGTTAAATGAGCAGTTTTACCTGTCCGCATGCCAAGGATTAATCACGTATGCTACGACCTAACGTGAAGTCAGTCACATAGGCACATTCACGTTCTCTTTCAAAGCGTGAGAGCTTCCAGTTTCCCATATTTCTTCTTATTTCATACTTTTACAGTGATATTCGCTTAATGATTAAAGTATGAACTCAAAACTAACACATCAAACATTTATTATTCTGTAAAAAACGAAGACGACATACCATAGGACGCGTTCAGTTAAACCTCTGAGAAGAAACATGGGATACCATATACTATTCTCAACATATGATAAACCAATACCGATACTACCGGTCCTAACGAACCCTGGTCAAGCCAGCCTGGTATTTTAGTTGACCACTGTTATTTTTCTACTTTTATTGAGCTTTTTTAGAGTTTCATATGACGTATTTCAGTCGCTAAGCCTACTGTTATCACTTCATATTATGACGTATTTCAGTCGCTAAGCCTACTGTTATCACTTCATAATATGACGTATTTCAGTCGCTAAGCCTACTGTTATCACTTCATAATATGACGTATTTCAGTCGCTAAGCCTACTGTTATCACTTCATAATATGACGTATTTCAGTCGCTAAGCCTACTGTTATCACTTCATAATATGACGTATTTCAGTCGCTAAGCCTACTGTTATCACTTCATAATATGACGTATTTCAGTCGCCAAGCCTACTGTTATCACTTCATAATATGACGTATTTCAGTCGCTAAGCCTACTGTTATCACTTCATAATAGCGTCAATCAGAAATTGAAAACTTGTGAAAATGTTCGAGAAATAATAACCTACCATAAAGACGTTCTAAAACGTGACATAAAATCTATCGATATCAGTTGTCACTTTTTACAGTAATTTTCACGATTATATTTACATGCTACTTTTTCTGCTTTAAAAAAATCGAGTTGTTTATTTTTGTTTTTCTAATTTAGATTGTTGTCTACATCGCGTGTAAAGCTACACAGTGGGCGATCTACAAATCCGTGAAATTATCGCTGACTCATAGGGGTAGTTTTATCTCGGAACCAAATATATTGGTGATTTAAATGAAGTTCGTATAGAGGTTCAGAAGGCTGCCGTTTATGACTGTTACAAAAATGTTGGATGATTTATATTTGTGTAAAAAAAATGCATATGTAGTGTATTAACTAACGGTTTATATTACAATAAAACTATGAATAATAATTTGTTTTCTGAAATGATACGAAACACTGATAAGTATAGGACGTAAAATGTTCAAAAGTAGAGGTCAAGTCAAACCTGAAAACATTCTCTGTTGTAGATGGAAGGTGACCAATGTGCATATTGGTTTGTACAGCGTAGTTTCATGTTACTCATCTGTAATGGTTAAATAATAACAAGTGACTGAAAAAAACGTTATCAATGTGAAGGTTAAAAAAAAATAACTTGATCTTTAACAAAAATAGAAATGTGTTACGGAATTAAATAAATAACATCTGTTAAAATTACACTATGTAACAAATTTTTTACTTTTTCTTGTTTTTGGGCAGAAAGTGTTATTTCCCAATTGTTTATGCCTAAAGTAAGTGGAAAAGACCTATTTTTCTCTTCAAACTTTGATGGGAGACTATATTTGGGGGCTGATACATGAAAGTGATTTACATTACAGTCGCAAATCTCGAAAAAACTACTCACTTTCAAACATTTTTGTATAACTTTAGTATAAATACATGTAAATTTTGATTCATATGCTGTTTTATTCAAAACTTATGTAAATGAAAATGTGCAAATTTGCCGGTTTTTACACAGAAATTTTCATTATCCAGGTCACAAAAGCAAAGTTTGAAGGGAATAATGGGCATTTTATATACTTTTACAACATTAGTAATTAAGAAATAACACATACTATCCAGGAACACAATTTGTGTTACATAGCGTTATTCAACTGAATAAGTGAGATATTGGGAAAAGATGTAAGTTATTAACCGAGGAATGTTTGAAAGATGCAAGTTATTAACTGAGGAATGTTTGGTAAATGATAACTGAGATGTGTTTAGATAGGATAGAGCTAAGTGACTGAAGATTTTCTAGAGGTATTTAATACGTGGTCGGACAGGATCGATCCCAGTAAGTGAAGAATGTTTGGAATTAACAGAGCTGATAAAGTAAGACGTATTTGAAACTGATCGAAATGTGTAAATAACTTGTTTTAGAAAATGACTGAGACGAGTGGTTGAGGAATGATTTTAAATGGTCTAGTCAAATTAAAAAGATGCGATCGGAAATGATCGAACTGGGTGGATTAAATATTTTAACAGGATATTGGTTGTCAGGTATACTTGGAAATGATCGAGCTGAACGAGTAATGAGTCTATAGAGAACAACGATTTGAGAAAGTGAAGTGTTATTGGAAAGGAGCAAAGTCAATGAACATGGTGGTTTCGACAGGATCTGTTTGAATGAATGAAATGTCTATGGAGAAAAATCGACTTGAGTGAGTGAAGTGTGTTTGAAAAGGCTCAAGCCGAGTGAATGTAATACTGGAACAGGACAGAGCTGAGTGAACTCAACACTGGAACAGAACAGAGCCGAGTGAACTCAACACTGGAATAGAACAGAGCCGAGTGAATTTAATACTAGAGCAAAACAGGGCTGAGTGCATTTAACACTGAAATAGGACAGAGCTGAGTGAATTTAACACTGGAGCAGTTTGTTTCGATTTTGTTTTTTGAATTTCACGCAAAACTACACGAAGGCTATCTGCGCAAAGGCGTCCCTAATTTAGCAGTGTAAGATTAGAGGGAAGGCAGCTAGTCGTCACCATCCACCGCCAACTCTTGAGTTACTCTTTTATCAACGAGTAGTGGGATTGACCGACACATTATAACGCTCACACGGCTGAAAGAGTGAGTATGTTTGGTGGGACGGTGATTCAAATTCGCGACCTTCAGATTACGAGTCGAACGCCTTAACCCATTTGGCCATGCCAAGCCCTTCAGCATTGTAAGCCAGTAAACTTACCGATGTCCCGATAGGGGACGTGTGAAAGTGAACCAACTAAAAGCATTTCATTTGTTATTGATTTGGAATTTGTCAGTAATTTTCCTCTATCTTTATACCTAGGACAGAGCTGAGTAAAATTAACACTGGTACAGGACAGAACTGAATGAATTTAACACTGGAACAAGACAAAGCTGAGTGAAGTTAACACTGAAACAAGACCAAATGGGAATGTCTTAGAACGATCAACTTCCCTAAATAATAGGTTCGAAAAGGATAAACTTAAATTAATGTGTCACTCAAAACTCTTAACGAGATTTCCTTTTTTGCATCAGTTTCTATGGAGAACTTGTCTTCATTAACGTGTATTAATAGGATCAAGTCGAGTGAATAACAGGAAAAATCATCTTGCATCCATTAAGAGAAACAACATACGTGAATCAGATGTCGTAGAAGATGAATGGGTAACTTGTCCAAGAAATATCGTTATGTGTGTAAAAAGAATTAACGGGATTTACTTGTGTGAATAACTCATCTGGAAAAGTCTGGTTCAAAAGAACAAAGTGTGAAAGAAGAATTTTCTGTGATATACTTTCATAAACGTGAGGGTAAATGGAAGTAAGCTTTAGAGTTTAAACCTATGTTTGTTAAAAAATTGTTTTTGGTCGGACTTTGTACACAAAATTACTTATTTTCGAGCAAGAGTAGGTCCATTTAAATCACTGGTTGTGAATAATTTAAACATTTTAAAATAAACTCACGAAAACTTCCTGAAAACTATCAAAACCTAAACTAAATGAAATTTCGTTATAAAAGCCGCTTTAAATGCGAATATTTTTGTCCTAATTGTACATTGTGGACGCAAAATCATAGGCGTATACAAAATAGAACTTTAAATATATCTCATGTCTCCCACAGGTCACTGCCTAAGAGGCTTTTCCTACGATACCAGCACTCGTTATGTCAGAAAATTAAGGAAAAAAATATAACGGTTAAAGTAATTTTTGTTAGAATACTCAGTTCTAATGGTTTCTACTGCTTTGTTAATAATTGATTTAATACGAATAAAAATATTGTTTTAGCTTAACTTCCAAGTTTTATTAATTAAACGCTTCTGAAACAAGTTGATTAATTAGCTTCTCAATTGTTTAGGTATCATCAGCACTATAACATGTTTATATAGACAAATAATAAAAATACCAAACTATAAGAAACATCCTATAGTCAGTGCAAAGACTTTCCGCTAAAATTCAGAAACTCTAAGCCTGTTTTAAAATACTGATATGTGAATATCTGAAAATTATATTACTTGTGTAAAGTGTCAGATTATATTAATTTCAATTGTTTAGTTTTCGTCAGTGGATTTCGTGTTTGAATCTTTGAAGACCATTTCATTGAGGTGTGTGGGGGTGCATCCCCACTAGTACAGCGATAAGTCGTCAGATATACAACATATAAATCAGGGGTTCGATTCCCCTCGGCGAACACAGCAGATAATCCGAGGTGGATTTGCTATAAGAAAAACACCCCCCCCCCACACACACACACATTCAGCGAAACAAAAACACTGATCAGATGAATGTCTTAAGACAAGAACATTAACCAATGTTTTTGTGAAGTGTTAAAAAATTGTAGAAAAGAGAAAACGCAAATTACGAAACGGCAAAAAAGACGTAACTAAGAGAAGTTATAAATTACATAATTCTGAGTAAAAATGTAAACACAATTTCACTTTATATCGCCCCCCAGTGGCTCAGCGGTATGTCTGCGGACTTATACGCTAAAATCCGGGTTTCGATACCCGTGATGGGCATAGCACAGATAGCCCATTGTGTAGCTTTGTGCTTAATTCACAAACAAGAACAAGAACACTTTATATTCTCTTTTTTATAACATAATCTGACTCAGGTTTTGACACAAAAATGATGGTGTTAACATGGAGTACCAAACACATACCTAGAAAACAGGTTCAT
Organism: Carcinoscorpius rotundicauda; assembly: GCA_011833715.1. NCBI lineage: Eukaryota > Metazoa > Arthropoda > Merostomata > Xiphosura > Limulidae > Carcinoscorpius > Carcinoscorpius rotundicauda. The sequence goes on along the minus strand of CM022392.1, from coordinate 167,122,484 downwards.
CACACAGACTTCTAGAGGAGACAAAATCACTGCATTTTTTCGGCGTGGCCAGATGTTGAATCTTTCACATCCTAGAACCGAAGAAGATGGTTGAGTCGAACGTGAAGGAAAACGAAAGTCGTCATCATCAGATGATGAAACAGAATGACTTGTTTTCTTGAGAGACATCATGCAATGTCTTGCTGTACATTCATAGCTATAAGTTATAGCAAGCAGTCATTGTGGACTTCTTTACGCCTGCGGTATATAATACGTTAGAGGTTACAGTATTTTCGAACTGGAAAATGGCACTAAACAACCATCGTATTTTTCTCATTCTCGATAGGAAACCATGAACATAGGAACATCTACCACGCATGCTCGGAACTATTTAAATCGCACGTTCTTGGAATGCTAACTTTGCTTTGGCAGTTGTTCTGTTTTGTTTATGATCGAAACGTTAACGATATTAAACCCAAATAAAGAATGTTTGCTTCACAAATCAGCACCTGGTGGGGTGTACTGGTTCGCACTCTGCAGGTGGCAGGTTTGAATCCTCTCATTGGACCCGCTCGCCCTTTATGTCATTTGGGCGTTATTATGTGACGATCAACTCATCCTTTCGTTATTAGAGAATAGGCCAAGTCGGCGCCAGGTTTAGTGTTGGATAGCTGTTTTCCATCTAATTCGTTCAATTCCAAACTGAGATTGGCTAAAGGCAAAAAACAAACTTGGCAACTCTCTAAGATTCTGATGTCCTCGAAGCCAGAGTTACCAGACATCTGCTCGGTTTGCTTCGTCTGCACTATATATTGATCTGTGATAAGGTTCATTGAACAAGACACTAGTGTTCGTTCATTACTTTCCTTTTGCACCATGACAATGATTATGGTGCATCGTATGATGGTCGCTCAAACAAAATTAACCTATTTTATTAATTCTTACAAAACTTTTCTTCCTTCACTTTTGTTTTGCATCTGTGCTTGTCCTTCCTCTAGCATCTTTTCACGGTAGGGGGCACTCACATATGGCGCTGCTCTGGAATTTTTCATTGTTTCGAAAGGCAGCTGGTTTTTGTCACGACAAGCACGCCACTTGACAGTTTACAGCTTTATACACACACCTCTTAACTTCTAGGTGTAAAATCCACACGTTTTTTGTCTAGAGCTACACGTGTTCGTCGTCAGATGGCATCTGATTCACTATGCGAGGCAGCTCGTTTCATTCTGTTTCAGTTTAATTAACATCAAAGAAAGATAATAAAAATAAAGTTTTGATTATAATGAACTATTCTGGATTAAATTGAGCTTGCAATTTTTAAAAAATATCAGTTGAAGTCCAGAGTAATTTAATAAATTAACAAAACATCCACAAGTAAGCAATACGAAAGTAATCAGACTGAATTAATCGTGGGCGTAAGAATGTTTAATTTTTTAGAGGACAGCCCACGTCCTCTGTATCCACCGTGGGAAATCGAACCCAGACTTAAGCATTGTTTGTTTCTTTTTAAATTTTGCGCAAAGCCGTCCCTAATTTAGCAGTGTAAGATTAAAGGGAAGGCAGCTAGTCGTCACCAACTACCGCCAACTCTTGAGCTACTCTTTTACCAACAAGTGGTGGGATTGACCAACACTTTATAACGCCCACACAGCTGAAAAAGTGAGAATGTTTGGTGCGACGTGGATTTGAACCTGCGAACTTCAGATTACGTTGAACGCCTTAACCCACTAGGCCATGCCGGGCCCTTCAACATTGTAAGCCAGAAAACTATCAGATATTCCGATAGGGGGCGTGTGAAAGTGAACCAACTGAAAGAATTTCATTTGTTATTGATTTGGATTTTGTTAGTAATTTACTTGTATCTTCTAACCTAAAATATTTTCTAGCATATTAATTAGTAACTTAAACTGACAAAAGTGATAAAAAATAAACTTTCTATGCTGTGTTTCGATTACATAAATTATTTAAACCAGTTTTATAATGGTAACCATTTTCAATGATTGGTATCAATAAATCATTACAGAATCATCTATCTGAGATCGTTAGAATGCATATTCATATGAATTAACGAGTGTTTGACGTATTTGTTAAAGTAATTACTTTAGTATTTTTAGTTTTTACACGTTTCGTGTTGTTATTGTTTTAAATTAAGCACAAAGCTATTCAATAAGCTATCTGTTCTCTGCGCACCACGGGTATCGAAACCCGGTGTTTAGCGTTGTCATTCCGCCGACATACCACTGAACCGCTGGTGGTCTTCACACGTTTCAATCAGATACCAGTTTCATTGTTAACGTTAGGTTTAGCTGGTTAATCGAACATAGTTTCTATTTTTACTTGGCTAGGGTTCGCAAGATAATAAGGCATTCGACTCGTAATCTAAGAGTCGCACTAAACATGCTTGGCCTTTCAGTCGTAGGGGCGTTATAATGTTACGGTCGATCCTACTATTCGTTGGTAAAAGAGTAGCTCAAGTGTTAGCGGTGGGTGGTGATGACTAGCTGCCTTCCCTCCAGTCTTACACTGCTAAATTAGGGACGGCTAGCGCAGATAGCCCTCAAGTAGCTTTGTGCGAAATTAAAAACAAACAAACAAGCGACACACGTGCAATTACTAAAAACCGGATACACTATTATAGACAGCACTGTCTTATAAGTTATTACTCAGTTTAACGAAAAAGTAATATAATCGAATGCAGAGGCCTTATAATAGATACATGTTGTACACCTTTATATGGCTTTATTGCTAGAAGATTGTTAAATGTAGGTTTAACAAAACTGTAAGTTTTGTTTCAAAACAACAGACTAGGACAAAAACAGTATGATTTATTAATGTTCATTCAAATATATTCAATAATATATTTTATACGTATGTAGATTTTCCTCTGTAGTATTATGTTCTCATGATTTATTATCAAACTGATACACATGCTCGAGCATATCATAGGTTTCCGATTACGTAATATGTTATTGGTGAGACAAAACGGTGTTTCCCACAACTAACACCTCATGGCAGCATTTTCGTGAGTGATTAGAGAATTAAATATTTTTCAGTCACAACTTGAAATTCTGTGTTTCTATAAAACTACGTTTCCACATTATTTAATTATGTGAATATCGAGTGAAAGTAGACTTGGTCTTAAGCCTCACAAAATCAGATCGATACCTCATAGAAAATCTAATTTCTCGATACAAATATGGTATCTCATAGTTAGCTACAATTGACGTTGTTTTAAAGCTAACTAAGGACCTCTGTTGAAAGAAACTTTAAATACATAGCTCAGGTGTTTTATATGTTGCTTAATGAAGCAAAGTTTATATGATACATTTACTTAATGTCAAAAGTCAGTTTAGCAGAAAAGTTACAGTTATAACGACTAGAATTACCAAGACTGTTAACGATATTCTCACACTTAATGAGTTAGACTGAGAAGTTACACATTAATTTAACAATAAACGGTACTTTATGTGTGTTAGGGTTAGACGTCTAGACCACAGACTCTTTAGGATTTGATTGAGGTACAGTCGTTCCTAATGTTGGACAGACCGCAGTACCCGCCACATCGAGAACCTTGTCTAACTTCTTAAATCGAATAAAAATATTAACCCTCACTACCAGATCATGTCCACAGCTGAAAGCTTCACGTCTCGAACCTAGGATCCTTAGATCTACAACATGAAGTGTTAACCACTAGGCTACGGATTGCCTTTTTATTTGGATAAGGAGGTACTGTATCTTGTGGGATAACATTTAATACATTTATAACTGATTCCAGAAGTCTGTTTGAATTATTATGAAAACTTCCCAGTGAATGTGTAACCATTAAGAAGTTCACTAAGCCTTGGTTGTTGGTTTTGGATTTCGCGTAAAGCTACACAAGGAATATCTGTGTTAGTCGTCCCTAATTTATCAGTGTAAGACTAAATGAAAGGCAGCTAGCCATCACCACCCATCAACAGCTCTTGGGCTATTTTTTTACCAACGAATAGTAGAATTAACCGTTGCAGTATAACGTCTCTACAGCTGAAAGGGCAAGCATGATTAGTGGGACGGGGATTTGAACCCGTAATATCATTAAATATTGAGATCTGGTTGGATAAAAAACCGGTTAGCGGATTATCGTTAGCCACACCCCCCAACATTTCAGTTGGTACACCGTCTTATGACGGACACAGTTAAATAAATTGATTGTCCCAGAGTAAATCAGCTTTCTTCACGCAGGACTCGTGCAACGGTTTTGAACACATCAGTGTATTACATTTACTTTTATGGTGTGAATGTTGTTGTCTGTTAAGCTGGAAAAGCATCATTACAACTGATCATACTTGTCATGATACATTAGTATCAGATCTACAAAGTTTTAAGACTATTTCCTTTATTCGTTACCTTCCGAATTTTAAGGAAGCATAATTTACAACAGTGTTTCAACCATGTTGTCTTCACCAAATAATTATGAACAAGTTTTACCCAGCGAAGAAATTAAAATAACATAACATACCCTGATTTTTCTTTAAAAAAAACACCCTAAGGGACCAACTAAAAATGCAGTATTAAAATATTATGATCCTTACACTAATGTCTTGTGACGTATATAATATATGTCACCTGATATAGCGTGATATAGATGTAGGACGTTGTGGGCTTCAGCACCCACATCTCGCTCTCCTAATTTATATTTATATTATTTTATTTCATTTTATTATTTAATTATTATTTATGTGACACTCGCATACGGAGGTTAAGACCGATAGACATTGTATCCCCACCACAATGTGGATCCCACTTTTTCAATCACCTCCAAACCGAGGATACATTTTATGTCCCACATTATAACCTCTACTCTGTATGTTTTTTCATTTGGTGCACTGTTTCCATATTTTTGTTTCTGCTTTGTTTTGGATATCCCCCCAGTGGCACAGTGGTATGTCTGCGGACATAATACTAAAAACCAGTTTTCGATACACGTACTGGGCAGAGCACAGACAACCCATTGTGTAGCTTTGTGCTTAATTGAAAACAAGCATATTTGATTATAATAAACTAGCATTAGTCAGTGGCTTGGATTTACTGTTTTTAACACAATCAATCCTTTTAATTTGTTTATTTTTTCAACTCTTCTGTGTTAATATTCTCTATATATGTGTGTGTGTAAATATAATACATATAATTTTTTACCTTTCAGTTCAAATGTATATTTTGTATCGAAGGTGCTATGTGCTAGATTCTAACACACATTGGTGTAAATTACATAGCGACTGTAGGGAACATGTTCCCCGTGCATTTTCAAGATACGATTTTTGTAAAAATACCCTCACGCACACCCCAGATATAGAAATTGCCCCCCCCCCTCTGGAATAAAACTACACACTAAACATGCACCTCAACCAAATGCCAACATAATTAATACATCAAGACTAAATATTAACGTACATTAATACTTTAGAGTAAATACCAATACATATCAATACACTGGGACCAAATACCAACATTCGTTGATATATCCGGACTAAATATCAGAATACATTAATACACCTGGACTAAATACTAATATATAATAATATTCCCAAACTAAATACCAAGGTATGTTAATACACATTTACGAAATACCAGCATACGTTAATACACACGGTCCAAATACCATCGTAAGTTAATACATCCGTTTCAAGAGAAAATCCGAGATAAACTACGACACAAAGACAACCACAACGGAATTTTGTAAAGCTGTGAAACACAAAGATACAAAAGCACAGTTTCGTAAAGCTAGAAATCACAAAAATACAAAAATATGGTTTCGTAATCCTACAAAACACAAAGATACAACAACACAGTTTAAAGCTGCAAAACACAAAGATACAACAACACGGTTTCGTAAAGCTACAAAATACAAAGATATATCAACACAGTTTAAAGCTGCAAAACACAAAGATACAACAACACGGTTTCGTAAAGCTACAAAATACAAAGATATATCAACACAGTTTAAAGCTACAAAACACAAAGTTACAACAACACGGTTTCGTAGAGCTACAAAACACAAAGATATAACAACACAGTTTAAAGCTACAAAACATAAAGTTACAACAACACGGTTTCGTAGAGCTACAAAACACAAAGATATAACAACACGGTTTGATAAAACTAGATGCAAGGATAATTATGAAAATATGAACGTCTTCATAGAATCATTATTTCTCCCTGCTGCTGGTAAACTGTAAGACTACGTTAGAGTTTAGTACACACACTAAGTACACTGAGCAGCGTTTTTCTCTAAGCAGATATCTGTGGAAAAATAAATAGAATTAGCCTATGACTTTTCTCTATAATCTGGAATGTTCTTCGCCCCCTGAGAATTCCAACAAAAGTGATTAATGATTTGAGCTCTGTTGACTTAATCACTGAATGTTAAGTAACGTTTCTTTTTGTTTATATTTTAAAGTACAAATACCATCTACAAAATATATTTTCTACTTTAATTTTATTCAATAATATCGTTATTGTTTTTTATTCAGAAGAGAGACCTCTATCGTACAATACTGGTCATACTTTCTTCGCTTCAACCCTTTCGCCACTTATGACATAGATAATACTGATTTTTCTCAAACCGTACTGAGTGGTTTGTATCCTACAAGTACACGTTCAAAACTGATAGATGAACACCTGTGTTGTATGTAGCCTACAAAAACCCCAGATACACATTCAAACTGACCTGATAGATAAACTTCTCTGTGGTGTGTATCCTAAAAGGACCCTAATACAAAAAAACATTAAGAATGCATGAATAAATTATGTTGGCTAATTTCAATACAATCTTTTACATACTGGGCCCCTTATCTTCAGATATGTACATAAGTTTACATCTGAAGTCTACAAGGAGTCCGTTTTGTGTCTCTATATTTACATCAACTTTAAAGGAGCCATTTGATCTACTTAACTCAAAAGAATTCAGAAGTACCCATAAAACTGATCAGTAACATTTGGTGAGAGATTTTTTTGTAATATGGAGTTCCAGTTTGGTGTTAAAGAATGGAGGTCACGTGTAATATCTTCACTGGCCCACTTAAATCAAAATGACTCAGATGGAGCCCTAAAACCGATCGATAAGATTTGGTAAGAATTTTTATATTACAAGAGAAAAATCTCTCAATTCCGTTGAAAATGGTTTTCAAAGAGCTGACTGGTTCTGGATGCTCGTATTCCGGTTCTTTTCCTATTTTATTTCTTCACTCATTTTTTATACTGTCTACCACCCGTTGTATTTATTTACAAATATTTATATTTCACATGTTACGTTATATTTTCATACCATTTCCACCTTTTTTAGATGTGTATTATATTCATTTTTCAACTCATTTCTCCTCAGTTGACACCTAAGTTTTTTCTGTTTGTTTGTTTTTAATTTCGCGAAAAATTACACGAGGGCTATCTGCGTTAACTATTCTTAATTTGGCAGTGTAAGACAAGAGGAAAAGTAGCTAGTCATCACCAACCACCGCCAACTGTTGTCCTACATTTTTACCATCGAATAGTGAAACTGACTGAAACATAATAACGCCCCACGACTCGTAATCCGAGGGTCAAGGGTTCGATTCTCCATCACACCAAACACGCCCGCTCTTTCGTGAAACGTTACAATCTGAAGATATGACGTATAAAACACGTGTTGCTAAATGACAAAAACTTATATAGCAACAAGAACTCGGTTAGCAAACATCTCTTATGTAAGAGTTCAATGTAACAACACACACTACTTTACTTAACAAACTTTAAATCACAATCCAGTGTTAAACGTTCATGTAACAACACATACTACTTTACTTAACAAACTTTAAATAACAATCCAGTGTTGAACGTTCATGTAACAACACACACTACTTTACTAAACAAACTTTAACTAACAATCCAGTGTTGAAGGTTTTTGTAACAACACACATTACTTTACTAAATAAACTTTAAATAACAATTCAGTGTTGAAAGTTCACGTAACAGCACACCTTCGTTTATTAAACAAACCTTAAATAACTATGTAGTGTTGAAAGTTCACGTAACAACACACCCTCCTTTATTAGGCAAACTTTAAATGATAATCTAGTGTTGAAAGTTCACGTAACAACACACCCTCCTTCATTTAACATACTTTAAATGATATTCTGTTGTGGAACGCTCACGTAACAACACACGATCCTATATTAAAAAAAACAACTTTAAATAACAATCCAGTGTCGAAAGTTCACGTAACAACACACCCTCCTCTATTGATTAGCATCTAATTGACGGTACAATTTAAACAACACCTGCGACACCTTCAGCATTTTATTTGTTTCGAAGTTAATTCATTAAAGACATTCTAACGGCAGAACGACACTTTGTGAACAGTATTCGTTACGTTGAAGTAAGTTGAGGCTTGTCATGTCTACATTATTTACACTTGTCTGGACCCAGTCTTTTCACGGTTTCTACAACACAATAATCTATTGTGGGTAGTGTATCTGTCAGCGTAGCTAGCGTAAATAAATAATGATAAGTAACATCACCCACGGGCAAACTAAACCCGTGCCTCAGATTAATAGCCCTTAATAACAGTAGAGACAAAAAGACAAACGAATACTCAAATGCAGACCCACAGAGCTTATGGGATACTGAGGTGAAATCCCTGTGAGTCTAGGGAGCATAGAAGAGAGGTGAGATACATAGTAAAATAGTAATAAAGTAACAGATTGAATAACAGAGGTAAATTATACGTAATAAACGTAAATGTTACAAAGATTATTGATTATTGCTGACGGTTAAAATATGCGCTGTCACAATCGACATCAACGAGAAGACAAAAGCGTATAAGAAAATACTGTTACTACGTTGTACACTGTTAGGGTGTCATGTCTTATAATTCACTCTATACACCACTTCCCCTATCATGATGTAACACTTGTCGTTTACATGCGTAATTATCAAAGTTTACCGTGAGGAATTTTTGTGCTATATACCCGAATTGTAACCACCGTAAAAAATATAAAACAACTTTAAATTATCTACTTTGTTTTTTTTCTAGAATTACTTCAAGTTGCAGTCCAGAACTACATTGACTTATCCGGAATTGTTTACGGATTTTAACATTATATGTATATTATTTCTATCTAACTTAATTGTTGGTTTCATAATAATTAAAACATTGAAGGAGAACTTAGCCCACTCTATCGTATTACTAACTAACTACAAAAAGCTTATTTCCTTTGTCATCCTGTCGTGAACACTTTCACACTCCTTTTTTGGTAATGCTCAACAACAAACATAGTCGCTTAGCAACAAACTATCACCTGATTGTAAGCCAACTGCGGTGTTTATGTGGAATGCTCGGTTTGTTGAGGGTGTTTGTGTTTTATTATTTATTTTCTATAACTTAGGTGAAACATAACAGCAAAATAGTTTAATTCAGAAGTTTAGCGACATTTAATTGTAACCAAAACAAATAACCTAATAGTGTTCAGTTAAGCCTCACACTAATTTGAGGTATTAAAATAGACTACAAATAGGCTTACTGTTACTATAGTTATAGAGTTAAGTTTTAAAGGATGAATAAATGCTAATAAATTAATATTATTTTTGTATTTTAACACATATCAACAACTTGGCGTTAAAACACAAAGAAAAATAAACGTATATTACGACCAAATATCTTTTGTACAGACGAAAGAGTTGAAAATTTGTGTGAATGTCCACCCTATATTTTCTACTTCCTGACCTATAATACAGTGAAAAGACTAAATAGTGTTATTTTAAGTCTTAATTCTCTACGTAGGTTTTAGTAAAAATGTGGTGATTCAAGAATTAATTCGATACTGATGAAATCAGTGAAGAGTAGGTGCATATTTAAACGTACAGACAGCTTTGTTTTAGTTGATTTGTAAAATATTGGTTAATCATTCAACAATGATTTCTCGTCATAATTCGAAAACTTGCACGTGCTCTGTGTCAATCCCGAATAAAATTTAAGCCTTAAACGTTTACAAACATTCTTTTGGTGCAAGAAATATTTTTTTTATTTATTTAAAAGATCCGTACTGACCATATTGAAGTCACGAAAATATACAAATATGAACGCGAAATGCAAATTCTGCGCACGGTAACCGGAACTAGTATGAGTGATTTACAAATCGTCACATAAATCAAGTAAAGAATATTTAACTTTGTTGGTTTTAAATTTCGCACAATGCTTCACCAGGGCTATCTGCACTAGCCGTCATCTCTACCCACCTCCCAGCCGTGGGGGTGTATAATGTGACGGTCAATCCCACTATTCGTTGGTAAAAGAGTAGCCCAAGAGTTGGCGGTGGGTGGTGATGACTAGCTGCCTTCCCTCTAGTCTTACACTGCAAAATTAGGGACGGCTAGCACAGATAGCCCTCGAGTAGCTTTGTGCGAAATTCCAAAAACAAACAAACAAACTACCCACCGCCAACTCTTCAGCTACACTTTTACTAACGAATAATGAGATTGACTATAAATTATAACGCCGTCATGGCTTATAGGGCAAGCATGTTCGATGTGACGAGGATTAAATCACACGACACTAAGATTACGAGTCGAGTGCCTTGAACACCTGACCATGTCGAGCCGATATGTAAATTTCGAACAAGCATTTTAGTTGGTATTGCAATTGTTTAATAAAAGGGTTAAAAATACCGACTGAAATGTACAGAACTGATTTCGCATCAGATTTTAATATTTTTTCTTTTTAATTTATAATTACGGACAAGAAACATGAAAATATAAATAAAATAATTTATGTGAAAACGTCGTAACGTACGCAAAAAAATCTCAGTAAATTGATTTTGAATCAGTAACCGTTAATGTTTCATAAGTAGTCACTTCGTCTTTTAGTAACTTTTGTTAGTAACCTCTTCGTTTGCTTTTAATCCAAATCGTATATTACTAAATATGTGTAAACTTTAATATAGAGCAAACTAGTTTTACAGTATGCCGACTGTAACATTGACGTTCTTTTGGGGCGTTTACCTTTCACCGGCATGGCTAGGTGATTAAAGCAAGAGACTCGTGGATTCGAATCCCAGTCACACCAAACATGCTCACCCTTTCATCCCTGCGGGCCTTATAATGTAACGGTCAATCCCACTATTTGTTGGTAAAAGAGTAGCCCAAGAGTTGGCGGTGAGTGGATGACCAGTTGCCTTCCCTCCAGTCTTACACTGCTAAATTAGCAGCGGCTAGCGTTGATAGCCGTCTTGTATCTTTTCGCGAAATTCAGAACAAACAAAGAAGAATGATCTTTATTGGTCTTCATATTTAAAGAATTAAGGATTTGATGAAATATCGTGGAAAATTCTAAAATCTATGATGGTTTGTTTCGGACGTCATCAGGTTTTTAAATTCTAATCGAAAAGTTGTGGTAAATAAAAACTTCAATCATTTCAAGAAATAAATGAACACGCTGAATGGTGTCAGGAGTTGGAGACTATGGTTGGTCGTGATCATTGTCATGTCCAGGAGTCCAAGGTTCGACATGATTGAAACTTTTATCCATGGGCACGCTGTGAAGTATTGGTATATTTTATTATTCGTTTCAAAGAACAGGGCAAAATTCACGTGGCGGCGAGTACTACTGGTTGATCGCCTACTACTTAATTAATAGTTCAAAATAAAGGAAAGATATATCTGACCTTAAAAATATCTAACTTGACCTTTAGTTCCATAACAGTTCAGCCCCGTCCTATGATAATGAATAATTAGCTGAAAATAATCTACAAGTCTTCTTACTCAGATATTACATACAGGTAATCAGAGCCACTGATACCTTCCATGGGTCTCAAGGAAGGATTTTTATATGCACCCTTCACCCCATGACCCAGATACGAATGTTCAAACAGTGAAAAAGCAGAAATTTGAGGTTTTTTAAGAGGCTAATTTATCGAGTCTTGGATCAAAAGCGTGTATTATTAAACACTATTTTGAGTAATGTTGGGTAGCATTACGTACCTTTCTAAAAGACTGTTTTTCTCTAGATTGGTTATCATATTTTGAGGATTTCTAAGAGCGATATCAGTGCGGATTCGTTAGTTTACCTTAATTAAATACTGCAATTTATGAGTAACTCTCATGAAAGAAACTGATTAAATAATTTTATTAAATGAATAAATGTAATATACAGAAAACAATGCTCATAATAATGAGTTCCATGTTTGTTTAATACGATGAATATATGAGAACAACACTTAATTTCACTTAAACACTTCAGTTATTTAATAACAAAATAAGATAGGACTGGTTGAAAACGAGTCAGATTCATAATTTACTTCGATTTTAATACATAAGTGATTTTACTATCATTATGACAAACAATTGTTTACTGCACGAGTTTCATTGTTACAAATGTGCTTTCCTTATCTTCTGTCTGGCCAAGTGATCAACAATTCTATTTAAATCCAAAGAACAGATTAATTGGCTTTCAATTGCAAGGATTCTCAGGTCTTTCAGGTGGTTCTGGTAAATGGTGGAGCACAGGTAATATTTTTTAATATTTTTCTAAGAATTTCCACTTGATAAACAATCTTCCACCCCAATTCTTCAACTGTAACTCTACATATAATGGAACGAGACCTTTGGAAAAGTGGATGTAGCTTGGATTTGTGTAGTTTCTTTAGAATATCTAAATGATCTAATGTAGTTTTATCAAAGTTAGCTTTGTGGATGGCTTTGGATCTTTTGGCATGTCAGATCCACACTTGTTAACGAACTTCCTAGTTTTTGAATGTAAATCCCTCTCTGGTATATGCATAACAGGCAAGGAACCACCTTTATTTTGGTAATAAGAATACTTGAAAACTGTTTTACATTTTGAAGGTATTTGTAGAGAAACATCCATATTATTCCTACCCAACCAAGCTTCACAAATAATGGTGCTCAATTGACCATGTAGTGTTTTTGAACTCACAGACAGGATCACTTCAGCATCAATGACAACTTTGTAAGCTTGAAGTACCCGATTTCACTGACTGATGATCAAAAGCACCTTTAATGAGATACAGCTATCATAATACAAGAAAATGAATGAGCATATTGAGTTGTACGTTAGACTTCAGTTCTTGTTCGAGACATAAGATTCAGCTGAAGGATTTCTGATAATGGATCTAGAACCTCAGGAGGAGGAACTTCTAAACGCCGGGCAACATCCACACTTTATGTCATGTGTCCGAAAGTAAATAAAGAAGGATGCCTATATTCTTGAAAATAATGCTCCATTGCTGTCAAATACAACTAGATAAATTGTAAAAATTTTGAACTATTCCAAAAAATATTTCTGGGACTCTGTGCAACTTTCTACTGTTTGTGTTTCTCAAAGATAATGACAAGTACTTGGTGAAATTATAACCATGGGGTTAACTTTTAGTAATACAACTTGAGTACCATTATATTCACCAGCCATGTTGGCCCCATTGCAATACCCTTGGGCTCTGCAATCGATTCTTGGTATTTTATTATTAGCTAAGTAATCAAGTATTAGATTTGAAACAGTAATCCCAGTTTCCTTATTACAATCAATAAATCTTATAACCCTTTCTCGAATTAGAATAGAAGAACATGCTGATGGCATGAACAGAAGCCTCATGATAAAAGATGAGCTGAATCAGGAGTTGATCTTCCTCCAAAATAACGTGAAATATATACTGATCAAACGTTCCTATGAATTCATTTTAGGGCTCACCTGAGAAGTAGTGGGTTTCATTGGTTTGTTTTGAATTATCTGCGCTAGCCGTCCCTAATTTATCAGTGTAAGACTAAAGGATAGGCAGCTAGTCATCACCACTTACCACCAATTCTTAGGCGACTCCTTTACCAACGAATAGTGGGATTGACTGTCACATTATAAAGCCTCCCACGACTAAAAGGGCGAGCATGTTTGGTGGGACCGGGATTCTAACCCACGACCCTCAGATTACGAGCCGAGTGCCTTAACCACCTGGCCATGCCGGGCCGGAGTGGATTTGAACACCTTAACCTGCTCTCTCTGAGATTCTGTAACTCTCTCTACATGCTATTTTACAACTAGTTCAAAATGACTTAGTGGCACAACTGTTTCTAACAGATAACCATTATGAGGTGCGCCAATCACCTGCGATGATCCACGAAAGGCCAAACCTCTCTTCCCAAAGAGAAAGACAATATATGTAATCTTCCTTAAGACAACCTTCCGGATGTTCCTGAAATAATATTCTTCTAAATTTGCAAGTCAACACAGAAGTTTGCTATAAAACGTTTCTGAAGTTCACGTTACTCAGTATACTATTTCTTATACCATACTTTGAGAGTCTATCATAACGTTTCTTACAGCCTGTTATTTGCAGTCAGGCTTTCTCAGTTATAATTACAAATACAGCAGGAGTCTTGGTGAGAAGTCGACATAAAACAGTATATTGATTGTCTGATATTACTTCAAACTAACCAATCACGTTTACTGTATTCACCATCTTGTGGCTAATACTTTAGAAGAGAACATGGAAAAGAAGAATCTTTAGGGTGTTATAAAGACCCAGCTGTAACAACCACATTCAGGTTTTCAGTTGGTACACTCTCACCTCTTAGGTTGTAGAGGTCCATCTCTATCAGCAAGCTCAAGGGTACCAGTTAAGGTACCGCCATTAACGTTTATTTTAAAGTGTTCCTCAAGTGTTGACTACATTTGGCTGTAGATAATCATTTTCATTTTCCGTTATTGGATATGTTATGACATTGTCATCCGTCGTTTCATTCCGCTCAGTCGATTTATTCAAGTAAGAGCACCAGCTTCATGGTAATTACTGACATCAGGCTCTGGTTGGAAATCGTTGGGTTGATCTTTACCTTGTTTTATTTTCAAAATAAAAGCAGTTTCCTTCCTTTACTTTTAATATACTATTTCTGTTGGTTTAACTTACAATTTTGTACAACAGCTTTGTGATTGTAATGTTGAGACGTCCGTCAACTGAACAAGAAATTTAAATTTAAAAGAATTGTTTATTTGTTTGGAATTTCGCACAAAGCTACTCGAGGGCTATCTGTGCTAGCCGTCCCTAATTTTGCAGTGTAAGACTAGAGGGAAGGCAGCTAGTCATCACCACCCACCGCCAACTCTTGGGCTACTCTTTTACCAACGAATAGTGGGATTGGCCGTCACATTATACACCCCCACGGCTGGGAGGGCGAGCATGTTTAGCGCGAACCCGCGACCCTCGGATTACGAGTGCACGCCTTAACGCGCTCGACCATGCCAGGCCTAATTGAAAAGAAAGAAAAATTCTTGATACTTTACAATATACTTGTAAACAGTAAACAGCACACTGAGTTTTAGGTTTATATATCTCGAACAAAATATTAAAAAAATGTTTGCAATTGAACGTTAATGATAAATATAAGTAAAATTCAGTATAGGTATAAATATATGTGTATCTATATACAGGGTTACACATTGTAAGTATACAGTTGATAACTGATCATCTGTTTAACAGTACTTTACACATAACTAGGAATTATGGGAAAGTTAGTCCTAAGTTGATCTCGTAGATGTTCACATTGAAACACGTCGCTGTTCACACAATCCTACAGTCTGAATGCCACATTTCTGTAAACTTACTGATACAAGTGTGTCTGTGATGTACCCTTACATTACATCGACATTCTGCGAGTTCCTACTGTACATGTCGTCCTTTAGTGCTTCCCAGACAAAAAAAAAGTCCATATGTAACAACATAGTTATTTTTTACCTACTATATGTATATATATATATATAATCTACATGTAACTGTGTATTTATTTTTTGGCTACTCTCTAAAAATTAAATATATATATATATATAATTCATATATAACTGTATACCTACACACATACTGTACATGTGCAACCGTATACGTACTTTTTGTCTACTTATGTATGTATATATATACATTACATATGGAATCGTATGACTATTTTTGTGCGACTCTCTCTTTATATATATATATATATATAAACATACACACATGCGATACACATCTAACTCTAAGCCTACTTTTGTGGAACTTATAAGTTAAGTTCTAGAGACCCAGACGTATCGTCAATTAACACTTAATTATTAAAACAGTTTGTGTTGTTACGAAAACGTTCAACACAGCACTGTTATTAACACTTATCTGATAAATAAGGGTGTGTTATTACGTGAGAGTTCAACACTGAACAATTATTCAATGTTTATCTAGTAAAAGAGAGTTTTATCACGCGAACTTTCAACACTGTGTATATAAATATATATATATATTACTGTACGTATTTTTTCATACATAATAACTCGTATTATCTTGGCTATTTTAAGAAGAATGCCAAAAAGCTGCCAATCAAGAGAAAGTCCATCTTTCATGTAGCTTGACCAGTTTCCACTCCCAGTGACAGTAGGCCTGAACCTGGCGAAACAATGTCCATGAATATTCTAAAAGCACGAGCATCCATTCAACAGCTCGCTAGTAAGACAGGGAGGGTTTCACCCGCTCGAGTTGCAACCACAAAAAGGCTTTGGATTCGAATAATAGGATATTTTGGCGCAAAAACTACGACACGGATAGTGTTATCAGCTAGAGTTTAACCAAATATACTTTTATCCGCATTATTATTTATTCCGGGAAAGATTTCCAATTTAGAATGCCAGAACCTCTTGCCATTAAACGGTGAAAACCAGCTCTTAACCAAAAGATTAGCGTGTTGTCACTACATCATTTTCAGTTGTGGAAACTTAAAATTTGTTTATTTATGTCAGACCAATCGCCAAGTAGCTGTTAAGAGTCGTATTGAATTGAACGTACGTTTTTTGGTAGAATAGTGTCCAGTGATCCTACTTAGAGTCTCGACACTCAGTGAATGTCATACCACTGAGAACCGGACGATCAGATTAAGTTATGTTTCTCACGTTCTGTTCAATAGCTAAAAGTTAGGGTCACTGGCAGACAGCGTCAGTAGGTTTATCACAAATACAAACAACATTGTGTACTAAACGTACTATTTCGAATACTAGTACGTATTACTCATGGCTACTTTGTTAATAAGCGTCCATATCAAATACGTTGATACCAGTCTGAAGGTCTATAGCGTTATTACCAATACACGCAAGTCATCTCAGCTGGAAAATTGGTTTCGAATGTTACAGTGTTAAACAGTTAATGAGAAGTTATCTTAGATTTTTAAGACAAAGTCGAAACTGTTTATATACAAGTTTGTGTTACAGTGTTCAATTCAACTAGCGCGTGTACCCTTTTAGTAGGCCAGTGTGTTTAGCAATATCCCAGTTAATAAAATAACAACTCGGGTAACTATCTATTTCTAAATTATGTTGGTGTGGATGACAATAGAGGAAAAAAAAGTATATAATAGCTCCATTAGGTATGACTTAAACTCTCCTGTTTCATAAGCTGAAAAAATGAGTTTACACCAACCTGTATCATTAAACAATAACATATTTCTGCTTTAAACTCTGGGGTTTAATATTTTAATAACGTAACGTATACGCTGTTTTCTCCTGTTGCAGAAGAAAGCTTCTGTTTAAGTTCCAGTTACTTTGTCTTATTTTGAGTTATTAGAGTTAGCAAACACTTTTCAAAATGTATCGTTTTCTATCTGTTACATCAGTTGTCTTGTAACTTAACTTCCGAAAGTGTAATTATTGTTTCTTGGGTCCTGCCCTTTAAGACTTGTAATTTTTCTTTTAAAACACCCTTGAAAACTATAACAAGCTTATGAATATATGTAACACACAGATGCGTTCAGTTTGTTTGTTTTTTGGAATTTCGCACAAAGCTACTCGAGGGCTATGTGTGTTAGCCGTCCCTAATTTAGCAGTGTAAGACCCACCCACCGCCAACTCTTGGGCTACTCTTTTACCAACGAATGGTCGAATTGACCGTCACATATAACGCCCCCACGGCTGAAAGGGCGAGCATGTATGGCGCGACGGGGATGCGAACCCGCAACCCTCAGATTACGAGTCTCACGCCTTAACACGCTTGCCATGCCGAACCGACACGTTCAGTATAGCGCTATTAATTTAATAAGGTCAAACGAGTGAAACTTATTATTATTTATACCTCACCTGTAAAAAAATGAGTGGCGACGATGTTGGGGGACCGGAACCGGAACCGGAACAGTTAATTTATTTCCTTGAGTTTCACACTGATTGCTCTCCGCCTGCAACCTGAGACGCCGTATTGTTGGATGCTGAAGAACCTGAGACATGACTTTAATTTTAAGGGAAAGAATCAGGTTATTTAACCTGTGTTTAGAAATGTCGTAGTGCTCAATAACCTTACGCTGCCAATAAATATCATAGCTCTAGGGTTAACTGCGAGAAATGTTAACATCACGACTACAGAACTTTGCAGTAAGAGCAAACACGTTTCAATGCTTTATCTTTTAATTTTTTTTTTGTACATGTGCGTACGGGCTTTCGAAATAGTCAAGCAAACAGTGACATAGTAGCAAGAACTTTAGCGTTAACTGATAACAAGTGTTCGATAACAACCTGATAAAGGAACAGCGATAACCGAGCAGCCACACTAGGCCTTCAGTTCGATAATATGATTCATTATATAATAGTGCGTGTTTTTTCACTTTGTTTACAATTGGAAAACTGATGCATTTTTAAAATTAACATTTACGACGCGAGCCTATCAGAGAACGATATTAACGCTTTAAATGTTATCCTTATCAGTTTTATCCATAATAATGTAGCATACTTTATAAACTTAAAAAAATATATTATATTCCTTCTACAGATTTCGGCGAAAAAACAAAGCCTTAAAGATAAATATATATATATATATACACCTCGCCTTTCCAATACTGTCCAATATTTCACATTATAAATTAAAGTCTAAGCGTTATTCTAAAACATGGTTCTTTGTATTCTAGTCTCATTAAGCAATTTCGACATCCACATCAGTGTTCGTGCTAAACGGTAAAACTTTGAATCAAAATTGAATAATTTCTTTTTCAACTTGATCGATTTCCAAGAATTATTTATGTATAACAGAAAGAATGTTTGTTTTGAATTTCGCGCACAGCTACACGAGGGCTATCTGCGCTAGCTGTCCCTAATTTAGCAGTGTAAGACTAGAGGGAAAGCAGCTAATCATTGCCACTCCTCGCCAACTGTTGGGCTACTCTTTTACCAACGAATAGTGGGATTGACCGTCATTTATAACCCCACCATGGCTGAAAGGGCGAGCATATTTGATGCGACGGGGATTCGAGCCAACGACCCTCAGATTACAAGTCAACCGTCATAATCAGTTGGCCTTACCTGGCTTTTACTTTCAAACAAGGAATCGCCAGTTTGTGAAACGTACAGAAACGTTCAACGAAACTGATTAGTGTTGTGACTTGTCTTGACGAATTCCTCCCTCCAAAGAGTTGGCCTGGCATGGCCGAGCGCGTTAAGGCGCGCGCTCGTAATCCGAGGGTCGCGCTAAACATGCTCGCCCTCCCAGCCGTGGGGGTGTATAATGTTACGGTCAATCCCACTATTCGTTGGTAAAAGAGTAGCCCAAGAGTTGGCGGTGGGTGGTGATGACTAGCTGCCTTCCCTCTAGTCTTACACTGCTAAATTAGGGACGGCTAGCACAGATAGCCCTCGAGTAGCTTTGTGCGAAATTCCAAAAAAACAAAACAAAAACAAACCCTCCAAAGAGGCTGTATGCAATCTAATGTTATAGTATATACATGTGTATAAGTGTGTGCGTGAGCGTGATTGTTCGCGCCTGATTAATAAAGTAACAAAATGATATCGATAAATGGAAAATATGTATATAAATAAATTGAGCAATAACGTATTCCAAACACGGATGGTATTTGTATAAAACCTTTAATTTAATAAAGTACAGAACAACGTTTCGACCTTCTTAGGTCATCTTCAGTTAACAAATGTTCACGTCACCATGAAATCGAGCAATAGTTCTTTGTTTTAACTGAATTATGCGCAAAGTTATACGAGGGTTATCTGAGGTAACGTCCCTAATTTTGAAGTGATAAATTAAAGGTAAGAGATTTAGTCAACAATACTCTCCGCCAACTGTTGGAATATTCTTTCCACGAAAAGTGGGAATGTCCATCATATTATAATGTTTCCACGGCTGAATAAGCAAGGATGTTCGGCAACGGGTTTTGATCCCGCAAACTGCGAGTCACGCGTTTTAACTAAGATTAAAAGGATTTTACAAAATTTCTCGCAAAGCTACGCGAGAACCACTAACGCACTGCTGTCCCTAGGCCCTCATGGCCAAGCGTGTTAAGGCATGCGACTCGTAATCTGAGGGTCGCGGGTTCGTATTCCCATCGGGCCAAACATGCTCGCCCTTTCAGCCGTGGGGACGTTATAATTCTACGGTCAATCCCACTATTTGTCGGATAAAAGAGTAGTCCAAGAGTTGGCGGCTGGTGGTGATGACTAGCTGTCTTCCATCTAGTCTTACACTGCTAAATTAGAGAAAGTTGGCACAGCTAGCTTTGTGCGAAATTAAAAACCAAACTGCTGTCTCTATTTTCTCACTGATATGACTAGAGAAAATGCACCTAGTCACCTAAAATAGGTGCCGACATCTCCTAGGCTACTCCTCTTTGCCTGATCGACTACGCATCAAAAGTCACAAGATCGGAAACAAAGAACTGATTATCAAATCCTGAGTATTTATATTTTAATGTGGCACTACATTTTTTAATGTAAGGTAACTTTTCAAATTAGAATGTTCGTTCCAATTGTCTCGACTAAAAACTTGCTGTTCATACGACTGACATATTCATTCACACTGTCCCCCACTAGTACAGCGGTAAGTCTACGGATTTACAACGCTAAAATCAGGGATTCGATTCCCCTCGGTAAACTCAGCCGATAGCGCGATGTGGCTTTGCTATATATAAAAAAAAAATCATTCACACAACGTATAAATTGAGCTTCCGTTTTCATACTACCCGGTAGTGCCATCTGGTGCCGAGTGCAGTTAATTTTTTTTTTCAGTTTAAGCGTTCAGCACTACACTGAAAGCAACTTAATTTTTTAACATTAAAAGAAAAATAAACTTCTTTTCTCAAGTGCAATAATTTAAAATGTTCATACAACATTATATTCTGATTATGTGTAAACTTTGCTTCAAACATTTAACTATTATCGTGCAAACACGTTCGTGTGCGTGTTTGTTGTGAATACTCGCGCAAACAAGTGGACGGTAAATCTGCGCCAGCTATTGAACTAATAGATTTAGAGAGAAGAAAGTTAACCAATAACACCAACCGCCAGATCTAGAGTTACCCTGATCGAATAACGGTATTTGACTGTTATAATTATAACGCACCCACAGCGCCAAACTGCAGAATGCAATTTTGCGACAAACGAAGGTAAGTCTCGAATTCACACCGCAACACACCAGCTATTAAGTCAAACCAGTTCCTGCTTGAACACGAGGTGTTCGACAGCATCGATGTATTTAATGAAAGAATCGTAAAGACAAACATTTAAATATTAACATCACTAAAGTTACACCTATTTACAACCGTTTGTGATTTTCTTATAGCAAAGCCACATCGAGCTATCTACTGTGTCCACCGAAAGGAATCAAACCCCTAATTTTAGTGTTGTAAATCCGTAGGCTTACCGCTGTCTCATAGAAGGACATTTCCAACCGCTGAATATTCGCTTCGATCTTGTACATGATATCTCAAAATAGATAAATAAATTTGAAATAAAACTAAGAATAACTTAGCCATCAGCTATTGTAATCTACAGTCGACGTCCAGGTATTGACAGAACACCATGGAAAAGAATGTGAAATTTACTTTTATTTCCAAGACGTTCGATCGATTTGATATTTTGTGACTATGCTGACCATGGAAAGTTACTGAAGTTACTGTTATGTTCTCGAAACCAATTTAGGCAACACGACGCTCAGTTATCATACTGAAGAAACTCTTGTCCTTGAGGATAGATGTACAAGAGTGAATAAAACATATCCAGATAAGTCTGAGTGTTCTTAGCTTTATAAAGAAGCCGAAACGTACAACCTCCATCAATGGCGTTTCTTGCATTCTCAAACAGACATCTGTAACTGTCGAAGAAACACAAATGACTTCAAGTTTTTCGTACGGTTTTCTCCTTATATCTTTATTATTATATCGTTATCAAAGAGAATAATGAAATATAAGCACTTACTTAAAACTGTCAGATATACAAAAAACTAGTTTTATTCCTTTTGAATGGTAGATACGTTATGCCACGTGGGGTCGTTCGGTGTTTTAATACTTTTTTTATTAGTATAGCATGGAAATGGGACAGGCAGTTTTAATTGAAGCCCAGTACAGAAGTCAAGTCTGTTTGCTTCGAATTTCGCACAAAGCTACACGAGGGCCCTCTGCACTAGACGTCTCTAATTTAGCAGTGAAAGACTAGAAGAAAGGCAGGGAGACTCACCACTCACCGCTAACTATTGAGCTACTCTTTTACCAACGAATAGTGTGACTTATCGCACATATATTCAGCCCACGGCTGAAAGGACGAGCATGTTTAATGTTACGAGTATTCGAACCTGCGGCCCTCAGAGTACGAGTCGAGAATTTTGTGAATCACTTAATATTTTACTGTATCTATTTTAGTTTTATTTAGATTAAACGTTTCGAAATTTTGTAAAATTCACGAAACTCTTTTATTGTTTCATTTGTAAAAAAAGGAAAACAAGAGAACTATCCTTTTTGTAAATTTATTTTAGTTCAGAATTTGCCCCGATTTTCAAGTTATGAGTTTCACCTGATTTGAACAGGGCTCAACGAGCCTAAAAAATGTTCTAAAGTTAAATATTATGGTGTTTACGTAAACTGGGGACGGCTAGCACAGATAGCCCTCGTGTAGCTTTGCGCAAAATTAAAAACAAACAAACCTATGGCCATGTGCGAATAAGGCGCTGTTCAAGTGAAAATACAAATTAAAAGATGGCTAACGTGACCAGATAATATAAATATTTTTAAGTCTTTCGTCTAATGTACAGATTACATGTTTGTTGAATGGTGAATCTGATGATTCTGAACTGTGAATGTTTTGTAACGTAATTTGTCTGAAGCAGTTCCACGTGTATAGTTGTTAACACTATGGGGTTAGGAACAGTTGTTATAGCATGTTACCTCTTGCACTGTTTCAGTGTTATTTGGTTTATCATAAATGATCAGGTTGTTATTTTATCCTCCAACATATTATCTCGTACAGACTCTTCACAATTATCATTCCAACCAAATATTCGACTTTCACACGTCTTACGGCAACGGTTGCTTGGTTACACATACACTGATTATTTGTTTTTGTTCTACACGACGGTTATCTGCACTATTAGTCCCTAATTTAGCAGTGCAACACGATAATGAAGGCATCTAGTCATCACCATTCACAGTCCACTCTTGGGCTACTCTTTTAACGACGAATAATGGGATTGAACGTAACATTACAACGTCCCGCGACTGAAAGGACAAGCATGTTTGGTGTGACGGGGATTAGAGCCCACGACCCTTAGATTTACTTGCTGTGTCTAACCTGTCTGCTTTGTTAGACAGAATTACGCAAAGTTATGGTTGCCAATACTTGAAATACCTTTTGCTCATATTTGCACGTTTTATAAATCCAGTCCTTAAGTTATACGTTTCGTAGCCTAATTTCAAGACCTTTACAGAAAAAGTGACTAATGGTTCTTCGGCCATCTTTTGCTTATACTTATTAATAATTTTATCACTTATTATGATAGTTCACAAACTATTAAGAAACCCATCTTATGTTAGCATATAATATGCACGTGTGTGCTTATCGGTACGTAACATTTGTTAAACATGTTTATGTATGCGTGCCGAATACACGCAAAGACACGCATATATAGATGTTTATTGGTTCGCTATATATGCGTGCTTACAATAAATTCTGGAAATGGTGAATCTGTTTCAAGTTCATACAGTGTATGTCGCACTTTAAGTTTTGAGTGCGTTATCGGTGTGGTAGTTTATCCTTTAGCGTAAATAGCAAGAAGTGGGAAGTTGCTGATTGGCTGTTTTTCTAGTTTTCAGTGGTTCACGAGTACCATTGTGTAACTATGGTATACAAACTCTTTAACAAGAGGTTTCCTGTAGAACGGAGATTAAAACGAGAAAAAGATGTTTATATATGTGTTTTGAGAACTTTTCTTTGTTGCATCTCATAGAAGTATAGAAATTCACGGGAAAGTTACGATATACGGATCAATGGAAGAAATAATATAAGACATTCCACTAGGAAAACAAGTTCATTTTTAAAACCCGCATTCGGGGCGCTGTTTACTCGGCATAATACCTTATTTCTCGGTCTTGCTGATAGGAATGTTAACGTTGAAATTGATGAGAGATAAACGGTTTGTTTGCCAGAGTATCAGGTAATATCCCTACATATCATCAGTATTTTTTTGTGTGGCAACATAAAAAATTCGATAGAAGAACCGCTAACGGAAAAATCTGCCCCAGAACTGTTTCTTATCTTCTCGTTTATTTATTTCATGAATACAGAAATCTTTAAAAATTCGTTAGTTAAATGGGCTACAGAGTAGATAGTGATAAATAGATACATAGAAAGAAATATCAGTAAAAAATAACGGTATGAATAGGTTTATTTTTCTTGGATGTTAGTGAAACCTACTCACGGAATGTTTGCGATAGCCGTCCATTAGTTTCAACTTATAGGGAAGAGGGAAGACAGCTAGTCAACAACACCCACCGCCAGTTCTGAGACTACTGTAACCAAGTAATGAGATTAGATGATCGCACTAATAACAAATCCACGGCCTCTAAGTGCGACAACTGAAAGCGAGCCATAGAACATCAGATCCATTGTGAAACACACTAACAACTGGATAGCAGATGGCATTTAGACGAAGATAATATGAAATCAAAACTTTCTGGTTTCGAATTAGTGATAAGAATTCCCATGATACCACTCAAACCACATATTAATAAATACATACGATTTTGTTTGTGTTTGAATTTCGCGCAAAGCCACACGAATGAAATAAATCAGTATTTTAATACCTGATGAACAAATAAATATATGAATGTTAATAATTTACAAGGTTTATGCTATTACTAGTATCGACAGTGAGGTTACTGCTGATTAGAAAGTCAGAAACGTCATTTTTAAAAAATTTCCCCCGATCGTCAACTGAATAAATCACGTAGGCTTAAGGATGTAAGCTAAATATACCATTTAGGCTTAATAATATAAGCTAATATACCATTTAGGCTTAATAATATAAGCTAATATACCATGGAGGCTTGAGAATATAGGCTAAATATACCATGGAGGCTTAAGAATATGGGCTAAGTATACCATGGAGGCTTAAGAATATAGGCTAAATATACCATGGAGGCTTAAGAATATAGTTTACATATACCATGTAGGCTTAAGAATATTGGCTAAATATAGCACGGAGGCCTAAAGATATATACTGGGTATATGAGATAGGTATAAAGATGTAGAAATAATGTTAATATTTTGATACGAAGGAATAATTAGATTTAAAATAATAATAATATTTCACATCATATGATATTGATACCGAGAAGATAGTTAATATTTCATAGAAATTATGTGTTTTTTTTCTTTTGGTCATGAACGAACTTTAAGAAAACTAGAGAAATATTTTATAAAAATTATAGTTTGTATTATCAACCAATTAAAGCAAGTCAAGGAACAAACTGAAGCATTCCTTACTGAGAAAGAGTGAGTTTTGGTATTAATTACAGTGCTAAAATAAGCTTATTTTTGTTATGTCTTTTTAATGTTTTCGTGAATTTTAAAAATAATCAATTTGGATTAGAACATAAATTGTTGTTGTTTTTTTTAATTTCTCATAGCCCACTAGTGGCACAGCGAAAAGTAAGGGTATTTATTTATAACGTTAAAAACCAGATTTCGATACCCGTCTTGGAGAGTCTAATGTATAGTTTTGAGTTTAAATAAAAGAAATAAGTTATTTCTCCTGTTTAATTTTTCTTTTATTATTGTAAGTCAGTTACAGGGTAAAGTTATTCCCGTTTATTTAACTTGTAACATTCATTCGAAGATAATGGTGTTTTTCTTAGTCTGAATGTCCGAAGACTCCTCCTGTTACGTTTCCATTGTGTACGAATAACCAATTATTGAGCAGAGTTGGAATGTTACGAGAATGTAAGTTCCACACTCAGTAAATTCATCAGTGAAACTAACTTTATTCGTACCACCCCCAGGTCTTATGTGACGTATATACGCATTTAAACCTGTTTGGGTATTTCGCACAAAGCTACTCGAGGGCTATCTGTGCTAGCCGTCCCTAATTTAGCAGTGTAAGACTAGAGGGAAGGCAGCTAGTCATCACCACCACGCCAACTCTTGGGCTACTCTCTTACCAACGAAAAGTGGGATTGACCGTAATTGATAACGCCCCCACGGCTGGGAGGGCGAGCAAGTTTGGCGCGAGGCGGGCGCGAACCTGCGACCCTCGGATTACGATTCGCGCGCCTTACACTCTTGATCATGTCGGGCACGTTTAAACCTCCAATGAAAGACTGTATGGCCCATTGTGTAGCTTTGTGCTTAATTCAAAAACAACAACTGTAGGGAAAATAAACTAATCACGACCGTATTACATCATTCATAATTCGAGACCAGTGAAAGGGTCATACGCTGCTGCTAAACCATTATTTATTGTTTTTGCTTGCTTTTTGAATTTCGCGCACAGCTCCACGAGAGCTCTCTGCACTAGCCATCTCTAATTTATCAGTGTAAGACTAGAGGGAAGACAGTTAGTCAACACCATCGACCACTAAATCTTGGGGTTTTCTCTTTCACGTTACTATACAACCCCCCTACGGTTTAAAGGGTAAGCACGTTTGATGAGAACGGGATTAGAACCGGCAATCCTCGGATTACTAGCCAAACGCGCTAACCACCTTGCCATTCCGGCAGACGCAATTATTTACAAAAAAATTCACTATAGTTACTATTTTGTTTGTTTGTTTTGGGATTTCACACAAAGCTACTCGAGGGCTATCTGTGCTAGCCGTCCCTAATTTAGCAGTGTAAGACTAGAAGGAAGGCAGCTATTCATCACCACCCACCGCCAACTCTTGGGCTACTCTTTTACCAACGAATAGTGGGATTGACCGTCACTATAGTTAATAAACACATTGGTACAGTGGAATAAGTAGTTTATTTTCGGATATTCAAACAAAGCCTATTTGAAAGTATATAGAATAACACCTACTGCCATCTGTTGTGCAGAATTTAACTAATAGCTTTAAAATCTCTTTCCTCTTTTTTTTCTTTTCATAGGAAACTATCGTGAGCGCTGGACCTCGTGGTTCACTATCCGGCACGATAAGTCACGTTTGGTCCAGGTAGAAAACAGAATATCTGATAAAACGTAAATAAGCACGAAACACATATATTAACTCCCTTCTATAGGCTAAGAGAAAAGCCAAAAGTTTATAACGTAACAAACAGCTTTTCGATACCCGCGGTAGGCAGAGCACAGATGGTCATTCTGTAGTAACAAACAGAATATTTGATCTTCGGATCGTTGATTCAAAGTTTCACCTGATGAGAAAAGTTAAAGCACCCGAGGTGGCATCTGAAAATAGAAATTCGTGGAAACACCAAACGAAAATATGTTATTCAAATTATAAAATAATTCTTTAATACCTTCAGATAATAGTACCTTTGATTGTTTCTTGTCTGCGCAATCGTTTAGAAGCCCCCAAATCCACTTATTATTGTTATATATAAAAGGGCTAAGGTAATAAACGGATTTTAGGCTTAACGAGATAGTCCTGGTAATCCGTAAAAACTCCGAGACAGCACAGAGTAGACCTAATGTTTTTGGATGTCTACATCAATTCCCTTGTGAATAGAGTTGACATACGGAAAATCAAATCTTATTAATCAATGATAATTGATCAAATTATCAAACCAATCAAAGAACTGTGATAGCATTCAGCAGATGCAGAGTTTTAGCTGACTAAATTATTTCCAAGTGGACAAAGTTAGCATACTGAAAATAAGGCCTTATGAACCACCGGTGTAAGAGATGAAAGACAACATTTAGTAGGCCCAGTGTTTTATCTAACTAAAGTATGTCCAAGTAAACATTGCCAACTGAAAACAGAACTTATAAACCATTGATGTAAGAGCTGAGAGACAGCACTAAGTAAAGATATTAGTTTTGCTGACCAATGCATTTTAAGTGTCGAGTCAACTTCAAAGTTTAACATTTCATTATCTGGATCATGCAAATATAGTAAACTTCTGCGTCAACTACCAAAACAACAACTAAGTCCTACTAACAATTGGTAAGTCAAACATTTGCCAAATTTCACTTTGAAGTTACGCAAATTGCTTGGTATTTGTCACTTTCAATCTGAAAGATATATTTGCATAACACAGACTAAAAGGCAAAGGTCAGATAATTCAAGTAATAGTGATACCCGCCCTTAATTTAAAACTGCTGACCAAGGGTCACTAAATTTAGAGTTATCGCACTCTTAACTCAATAGCATATTCAACAACACACTGAGATTCAACCTGACAACTTGCACCCTGACCCTTGATCTCGGGGAGGTACCTCCCCCTACTTATTAATAGTTACGTGGTTTAACTTATGTAAGGCCTGGTATGGCCGAGCGCGTTAAGGCGTGCACTCGTAATCCGAGGGTCGCGGGTTCGCGCTAAACATGCTCGCCCTCCGAGCCGTGGGGGTGTATAATGTGACGGTCAATCCCACTATTCGTTGGTAAAAGAGTAGCCCAAGAGTTGGCGGTGGGTGGTGATGACTAGCTGCCTTCCCTCTAGTCTTACACTGCTAAATTAGGGACGACTAGCATAGATAGCCCTCGAGTAGCTTTGTGCGAAATTCCAAAACAAACAAACAAATTTAACTTACGTAATATTTACGAAGGTGAGAGATGTCGATACCTTATGTATATTTGCAAAAATATTAATAATAATAATATTTCTGATGAGCCACATCCAGGCTGACGTTAAATCTGGAGTATATATAACATCCAGAACTTTTTCGGATTCATTATAGATATGACAGGAATATAGTTGTTGATCACAGATTATTCTCTGTGATGACAAAATCTCCGTATATTTTGCCATTCAACATCCTTTAACTTTAATTTTTACCTTATATTTCCTGGTATAAAGCAAACATAATGAATATAAACCACTGTGAGGACATCAGAAAGCAACTCTATATTTCCCGTTATTTCCAACTACATTATGTTAAGTGTTTCAAATGCGATACGTGCAGTCGGTGGGGTTGTGACAATCGAAAGACAGTTAAAAATACACCTGACATCAGAAGTGAAGATAAAGAATTCTCTTCTTCGAAAATAAAACCTTCTACTGGCTGGTATCTCGAAGATAGTGAATCAGATATTAATGAAGCTTACCTTGAAACTTATCCGCTGAAATATTTCTTTTGAAGATCAGTCGGCATTCTCTGATTCTGGTTTTATTTGAAGACTTCTAGTTATTATTATTGTTGAAATATGTAAATTTCTTACCAAGTTTATATCAAAAGTGGCAATCGAACCCCGTAAAAACGGGTCAACTTTGACAACTACTTTTGAAGCTCTATCAAAGCACTTTCAGTATTTATACCGGTTTTTTTGGGCACTTTCAGTATTTATACCGGTTTTTCTGGGCACTTTTAGAATTTATACCGGTTTTTTTGGACGCTAAACGCAAGTCTAAATGATGCAACCATCAAATGCGATAATGTACCAGCATCGGATCCTTTGATGTGAAAAATATACCACAAGAGGTTTAGCTCTATGGACAGGAATATATTGCTAATATATGTTTGTAAATATCTTATATTTTAGTGCGAATTACAATTTGTTTATACAGTTGATCTAATTATAGCATATTTCCAGAAATGTAAATTATAGAATCTCCTCTTTAGATAACTGTTCACTCATTGATTATGTGTAATAATTAGATTTAAAGGATTTGGCCGAAATTAGGGTGGACCTACCGTGGTCATAAACTTCATAACACCATTGTTTGTTGTTGAAGAAAAACATCCTATGGTCTTCCTAGGATATTAAAACGTCGATACATTCTGAAGGTTTAACATTTATATGTCGATTTAAATGCCGTGATTCGTTTTTGTGATATTCTATATTTATTTTGAAATATACTGATCATTGATATTATTAATCAGATGTCATCCTATATCTATTTTAAAATATATGGAACGCTGATGTAATTAATTGGATGTCGTTGTTGTTTTGAATTAAGCACAAAGCTACACAATGGGCTATCTGTGCTCTGCCCACCGCGGGTATCGAAACCCGGATTTTAGCGTGCAAGTCCGCAGACATACCGCTGAGCCACTGGGGGGCTAATTAGATGTCGTTTTTGTTAGTTGTTACGATGATGCAGGAAAAAAAACACTAAATGGTTTCTCTCAGGTCAACCACAGTAGCACAATCGTATGCCAACAGATTTAAAACGCTGGAATTGATTTACGATCCCCGTTATGGACAGCCCAATCTGTAGTATTGTGCTTAAACTGTAATTAAACAAACATCTCTCGGGTCGCTCCTCAAAGCCTAAGTTGAAAGCTTGAAGGCTTATAACGCTTGAAACCGATTTTCAATACCAGTGGTTGGTATGACACAGACCTGTTCATAGTATGGCTTTACGTTTAACTATAAATGAGGAAACTCTCATATTATGGTGCCCCCCAGTGGCTCAGCGGTATGTCTGCGGACTTACACGCTAAAATCCGGGTTTCGATACCCGTGGTGAGCAGAGCACAGATAGCCCATTGTGTAGCTTTGTGCTTAATTCAAAAACAACAACAACTCATATTATGGTAGAAGTCTAGAATTATCCATATATTTCCGAACAGAAAATGTTACGCATTATACAAAATTTATAATATGTTTCATTTTGTCTCGTGTTTTTAAACCATATGCGAAATATATATACATAAACGTGATCGTTATTTCTAAACTTGCATTCATATTAATTTTTTTAAAATAAACTCTTAACACAAACGTTTTGTTTTTTTTATATTTTAAAAACACTTTGTTTTCTCACGTGTGTTACTGTGACTATTTCACACGAATACAATTGTATTACGAACCTTTCGATTATCAATAGTCGTTAGCACGTCACATGAAATAAAAATGTTATCTAATACTCGCCGGTAGATAAATCGACCATTCATTCCTTTGACTTTCTAGTAAAAGGACAGAAGACGTCGCGATGAATATATGCCTCTAACAAATACATATGTAACCCGAAAGAAACACTCAGGAAATCGAGATAGTCTGCTGTAAGTAATCGCTCTACATTTCCTCTCACGTTCAACCTCCCGCGTGCACTTTTCTTTCCTGGTAAGAGGGGCGAGGATAAGGTGCGATGGAATTGTTGGAGTGGAAATACCACAAATGAGCTGAGAATGATAAAGAATGTCGCGTTATATAATCTGTCATCCTTGGGCTAGTGAAAACCCTGAATAACGATCTTAAAGTTGGTTCCATAGGAGTGCCGCTGTGAGTGCCACGCCCTTGTTCAAATGGGAAAAGGTCAAAAACGTGAAAAACAGTTAAGAGCGAAATGGCTAAGAAAGGACCGGGTAAAATATTCAAGTGATTTATTAAGAATATAAATACAAAAATATAACTGGGACAATGAAGTTAATATGATCAAATAAAATATATTGCACGAGAGATATTTTATAATAAAAGCATTACCTCGATGGAAGTATTCACAGAATTGTAGCGGGTTAGTCACCATAACACATGATTTACAGAGATACGTAATACAAGGCCAATACGTGTTCAAGGCATATTTTGCGCTCTGTTATTCAAACTATGGAATGATATAAAATAAATGGGTTAGAAAAGGTAAAGAATAAAATTTAAAATGAGTAGAAAAACAAAACTTGTGAAGAGATGAACGAAGATAAGACGAGGAATGTAACTCAGAAGTGAAACCAGCAACCAGCCAAATAAGAAAGTATGTGATACCAGCAACCAGCCAAATAAGAAAGTATGTGATACCAGCAACCAGCCAAATAAGAAAGTATGTGAAAGCAGCACACAGACAAACAAGAAAGTATGTGATACCAGCAACCAGCCAAACAGGAAAGTGTGTGAAACCAGCACACAGCCAAATAAGAAAGTATGTGAAACCAGGAACCAGCCAAATAAGAAAGTATGTGAAACCAGCTCACAGCCAAACAAGAAAGTATGTAATACCAGCACACAGCCAAATAAGAAACTATGTGAAACCAGCAACCAGCCAAATAAGAAACTATGTGAAACCAGCACACAGCCAAGTGGAGAAGTAACTGAAACCAACACACAGCCAAATAAGAAAATATGTGAAACCAGCTCACAGTCAAGTAGGAAAGTATGTGAAATCAGCACACAGCCAAATAAGAAACTATGTGAAACCAGCAACCAGCCAAATAAGAAAGTTTGTGAAACAAGCAACCAGTCAAACAGGAAAGTATGTGAAACCAGTACATGGACTTATAAAAGTAAAACGTGGAAACTACATTAAAGTTTTTTAAACTTTCGACCAAAAGACGCTTGTAGAATTCTTCCGTGAGCATCTGTAACCGTATAAAGGGAAAAAACAATAAATCAAGAAATATGAAATAGTAAAACTTCATTATTAAGGGTTATTACATCGTAACTTTACTGATGATAAATACACTTAAATCTTTTGTTGTACTCATGACAATCGGTCACAAAATTGAAATAATTTACTTAAATCAGTTACAAGATTAAGAGAGCTTACTTGAGTCAGTTAGGAGGTTAAAATTCTTTACTTAAATCGGTTACAGGAATGATGGGGTTTACTTAAATCAGTTACAAGATTAAGAAAGCCTACTTGAGTTGATTAGGAGGTTAAAATGTTCGCTTAAATCGGTTACAAGTCGAAACATTTATATCTAAATGTTGATAAAAATATAAAATGCAAAGTAAAAATAAAATTCGTTTTTCCAAAGATGTCATCAAGACATCTACAGTGTATTTTTCGTGATAATAATCGAATAGATTCCCTAAGTTAAAACCAGTTTCGAACCCAAAGTCACGCCGACAAATTGCTGTAAAAGTTTCTGAGAAATATTATTGTTTAGCGATAACTCAGGAAATGTAATAAGCAGATCTATTTAAACAATTAACACATTTACGTTTTTTTCAAAAGGATCTAGCAGAAAAACATAATTCAAATAGTTACTGGTGAAAACTAATAGAATTAAAACCAGACCTAGAATGCATGGCCTGATGGGTAGTGTTGAAGGTTCTTGACCCACATTGAAAATGCTTGCCATTTCAACAGTAAGGGCGTTTATAATGTGACGCTTAATTCTACTATTCGTTGGTAAAGAGTGACACAAGAGTTGGAAGTAAGTGGCATTACTAGCTGTCTTTCGCTTAGTCTATCTCTTCAAACGTAGAGACGCTTGACGAAGATAGCCCTCGTGTAGCTTTGCGCAAAATTCAAAAACAAACGTTAAAACTGAAGCATATTATAAATTCACACGAACTGTTGGTCCATTTTAAACTTTTCTCTTTCCAGTTTAATTATTTAAGTTATGCGCGAAACACACAATAGACTACATTAATACAATCACTTCTCAGTGACTTATGTCTCACCGAATTGTGCGTCTGTTCAGTCACTCAAAGAGTAGAGTTTCTTGGCAACGGGACGCGAACCATAAACACGTGGATCCATATTCTTGACACTTTCACCGCTCGGCCATGCCCCGTCATTTACGAAACGAGTCAAAAACTAACAACATATATACAATATATATATAACCCAGCTTCTGGTTTCAATTCTCAGTGTCAGCGACAATGGTCAGAAATAGGCAATTATTCGAATAAACTTCAGATGTACCGCATAAAGTTTCCAAATACGTACCAATTATTGTCTATACTCTTATCAGTATAAATTACTCGTGACGAAGACACTGTAAACACTCCACTAATGAACCACCAAATAAATGTATTTAATTATACGTTATTTCTACGCAGGGTTTCTTTTAATCTTTTTTAAGTATTTCAGCCAATCTGTTTTATGTTTAATTACGTAGTTTGGATTCGTATTATAAATTCAAGGAAACCGTTTCCAAGAAATACAACACGTGAGTGTTTAGAACTAATATATTTACTAGTTTTTAGTTCTTGTTTCTGAACTATTGCTTTAACCATTTAACAGTAACTACAAATATAAACTAAACCTGATTTTTTCTTTCTTAAAAATTTACATATCTTTTTCTCTAGATTTATGTGTTCATAAAGTGTAAATCTGAGAACCAGTTCATTTGTTTAATATATGTAACTTTCTCTCATGACATATGTGTTCATAAAGTGTAAATCTGAGAACCAGTTCATTTGTTTAATTTCTTCCTATTTCAAGATAAATCGTATTAATAATCTTGAACCCCAGACTTAGAATCGATACAGCTTCACAGATTTCACGAAACGCAGAATAAAAACACTTTGACAGAGAAAACTGCAGTCTTTTGGCTTCAGTTATCAATTTCAGTGGAAACAAAAAATATTTGACCGAACAGAAAACCCCGGAGTGTTATAGTGGCTTTATCCACACTTCGTTTTGTGTAGGTTGGTTTCCATGGTCTTGAGTTTAGAGAAAAAAATATCATTTTCTATTCTGTTCCCCGCAGGCTATTCCTAACAATCTATTTTTAATTCTGTGATGTTTATCTTCTCGACAAATTCCCCCTTCCCTAGCATCCCAAAAATAAGTCTGTCGACTAATGTCTGGTTTCAATATCCTTTATAGGCACAACACAGGTAGCCCTTTGTATTGTTTTGTGCTTAACGAGAAGCAAACTCCTAACATTGGTAGTTTTTAGCCAACTCAGTCAGTGTCTAACGATCGAATTTCGTGCTTTGAACTTTCTTCGCGTTTCCATAATTACAGATCTTGTGGATGGGCTCATCTCGTTAAGACCTGACGTTCGTACTTTAACAATAAGACGTTCTATTGTTTTATTTCTTTTGGGGAATGGAAAATGGCGCATTTATCCCATTCATTTTTCCATCTTTAAATAGCATCTTGGAATTGCTTGTTTATTTTTTAGCGCAAAGTTACACGATGGAGCTATATCTCTGTTCTGCCAGCAAGTATCGAAACCTGATTTTCAGCGATGTATGCCCTCAAGATTTACAGCTCAATCACCAGGACTGGGATATGTAAAGGCTTCCAAAGGTAAAACTAAGAAATGTGGAGTAGAAGTAGTATTGATGTAACAATGGCTTGACTTCAAAACAAATCTGTATCCGGCGAGTGGTTAGGGCGCCTGACTCGCAATGTGAGAGTCGCAGGTCCGAATCTTTATCGCATCAAACATGTTCGCCCTTTCAGTTGTAGGGGCGTTATAAAGTTATTGTCATTCCCACTATTCGTTGGTAAATGAATACTCCGAGAACTGACGGTGAAGGTGGTGATGACTAGCTGCCTTCCTTCTTGTCTCACACTGCTAAATTAGGAACGGCTAAAGTAGATAGCCCTTGTGTAGTTTCGAGCGACATTAATCAAAACCAAGCAAACGAATCAAAATCAAGTAACAAAAAATTAAAAGTAAACGTATTTTTCAAAACTGGAACTATAAATACGCAAAAGAAACGTTTGTTTGAAGTTAAGCACAAAACTAAACAGAGAGGTATGGGTCCTATGCCCACCACGGTTTCTTGCGCTGTATGAGACATGTATGTTAAGACGGCTGGTAGGGATATCAATCTAAACTGTTATTAAAATAAATTACAGAACAACGTTTCGATCTTCTTAGGTCATCTTCAGTTACACACATGGTAGACATATTGCAGCAGTAAACTGTGGTATCTCTCAATAAATACCAAACCATTTTTTGGATGGTTAAGTTAACATGTGAAATGTGTTTGTTTGTGTTAGCGCAAACCCGTATTGGCTTACCAGCTATGCATACCTCGAGGAATCGAACCCTGGATTTCAGCGTTGTGATTTCGTAGACTGACCGCCGTCCCACCGGCTTACAACATGAAAAGTAAACAAGGATCTGGAAGCATTTTCGTTTAAGGGTTGCATTACTAAAATACTGAGGTGGACTTTCTGGACTGTGTGAGTCGTTAAATAAACTTGTAGGAAAAGCGAGTAGTGTGAAACAGTAACGTGAGTGAATGAAATTGTGGTGTGAACTTGAATCACACTAGATTGACTTTGCGCGAACGCTAATTTGCGTTTCAATTTATTAGATAGCAGAAAAATAATTATTTTGCGACTATATATGCGTAACTATGACTTTTAGTTTAAGAAAAATTATAAACGTAAAGAAATTTAAGTCAGTTTCTCTCGATTAAAAATAAAATAACCATCGACGCACGCGAGAGAGCAGGTAATGGAAAACTTTACTTAGTGATACTACAATCAGATAGATGTTTCTAGGAAAAACTGAGTTTCCGCTTCAAATAACGGCATAAACGTCTTATTATCATAAAGTTGAAATATTTATATCCACGAATGACGTCAGTGATAATTTTACACCAAAGACACGCACCTGGAGGTGGTATAAATGTCACATTGGAGACTGCGGTCTTTACCTTGGGAAAAATATGTTCTAAACTTTCTGACATTATTATTATTATTATTTATGTTATCAGCCAATAAGAATTAAAAATGAGGTGAATTACGTCATCGACAAAACTTAAAAGTTTGACGTCATCGTTTTCAAGTACATTTGAAAACCATTTTAATAATTCATTAAAACATAACACGTTCTTATGTCTGATAAAATTTGAGTCTGTCACTTTATTGAATATTCTCTGTGAGTGTTGTGTTGATTCAATCAGACGTTTACACTGTAACCTATGTTGCAAAGTAACTCTTTCTGTTAAATATGATACTTTCAGACGAGTTAATTCAACCAGATATTAACTCTGTAACAATTGTTACTGAGTAACTCTTTCTGCTAAATGTGATACTTTCAAACGAGTTGATTCAACCAGACATTAACCCTAAACGTTGGTTGTGTTAATGCTCTACTTGTAATATATCAGGTGATTTACTCATACGTCTTGTCTCTATAATCAATATAAATGCTGCGCCATTTAAACCAGAATCATTTAGTTTTTATCAAACTATTACGGCCCCAGTGGCTCAGCGGTATGTCTGCGGATTTACACGCTAAAATGCGGGTTTCGATAGTCCATTGTGTAGCTTTGTGCTTAATTCTAAACAACATTAAACTATTAATGTCACATAACGGAATATGTATTAAAGTAAGTGTTTTACAAAAATAATTGCGTGTTTTATCAATAATTATAGTTTTGATAAACCCGATAGGACAACTACATACGAGGGTCGCGGGTTCGAATCTCCGTCACACTAAACATGCTCGTCCTTTCAGACATGGAAGCCTAATAAAGTGACGTTCAATCCCACTATTCGTTGGTAAAAGAGTAACCCAACAGTTGGCGGGGGGTGGTTATGACTAGCTGCCTTCCCTCTAGTCTTACACTGTTAAACTATAGACGGCTAGCGCAGATAGCCCTCGTGTAGCTTTGCGCGAAATTCAAAACAAACGACTACATCTAGTGGATACAAAGTGTTTTAAAAGATATATCGTAATTCCATTCAATTGAAAGTAATTTATATTAGCTGTTTTACGAGAAGTTTAAACAGAAATGTCGATCGCTCGAAACTGATTCGTTTCACTGACATACGAACTCCATTTACGAATCGACTAAAGAGTATGTCTCCTGTTACAAGTTCTGGTGTTAAATTTTCAGTTCCGATGTCGTGCCTCAACCATGCATCCTAGCTGACAACGCAATGCGGAAGGAATATCAAGCAATTGGAATTATAATAGTAACAGAAAATGTTTTAACAATCAATAACTTACAACATGCAAATGAAATTTACGTGTAAACTCATCCGACAGAACTACAATTTCTCTATTACTTGAAAACAACTGCGTATGTATACAAAGTGCGTCTAAGAACGTTAAGAATTAAGTTAATAGCAAAGATACGTGTCTGGTTATTGTTGCGTACACGTCTTCATAATGGGCTATCAAAAACCATTTGGATGGAACTCGGAATTTTTGCGTCATAAACACTCAAAAAGGTTACGTCTAAGCCATCGGGTTGAGGCAGCACAACTAAAAGATACCATTAAACAAAATTGGCCAAAGTTCTCCCATTATATTTCGCACAAAGGTTAAACACGAAGATTTTAGATCACGCCAAATTGTCTTGTCACCTTAAGTCTGAACTTTAAAAATGAACGGTTCATTTAACCGAGCCTTATGTGTCTTCTCGAGCCACTAGGTAGATAGATGGCAGCAATGTAGCCTAGAAAAACTTCTGCTGAAACGTGCCTCGCGTGTCCGAGATGTCTTGAGAGTGCAACATTCTCTCGTTAGAAGAAAAATGTAAAGGCATTTTATTTAGAGCATTTTCGTTTCCTGCATTCTTGAATAAGAATCAAGGAAAGATAAATATTTGTTGAAATAGAAATACTTCATATTTAAAAATGATATTTTTCGTTTCTTCTGTGCAATCTTAACTTAAACTAGAACGCCATCTATATTCGTATTTGATGCCATTTGCATCAAAATAAATCGGATATAAGAATCTCCCTCTTCGTTGATGAGTAAATCCAAACGTTAAATGAATTAGAGAGAATTTGTTTTTTGTTTAGAATTAAGCACAAAGCTACAAAGTTTCTAGTGGTGTGACTCCGCAGATATTCCGTTGGACCACTGGGAGGCATTAGAGAGAGGGAAAATCCCTTCAACCTTTATTCACGACAGAGCTACCCGGTAGAGTAAATAATCAAACAATAGCTATCATTTCTGAAAGCAAAATTTTGTACGTTTTTAAGCGCAGAGGTAAACAATAAATTACCTACGCTATGCGCACGAGCGGAGGACACGTACTCCAGGTTTAAGTGTTAAAATTCCCGCATAGCTACAAACGTGGGCTTTCTGTGCATAGCCGCCCCTAATTTTAAACTGACAGGCTAGAGGGAACGCAGCACACTAATGCTACCCACCGCCGTCAACTTGGCTGCGTTAATCAAATTGGCGGGAATCGACTATCACTCTTACAGAGTGTGGACGATCCCCGAGTGCAGAGCGCATTTTAAGACAGCAGGACGTAACCATCGTATCTTCAGACCCGCTGATCAACCAGTCACCCTCACTCTATCTAGTTTTATCGTGAACTTACTGTCTATTTGTTTATCTCTATACATATATATATCTCTATGATATATTTAGAGAAATGTAGATGTAATCAACTGGGTACATGCAGTAATTACCAAACTAATTGAATACATTGTTTCCGTTCTTTACATTCCAGACGTTCACAAGCACGAGCCGCATTAACAGTTCTTCTAAATCCAGAATGGCACTCTTTCAGCCGTGAATAAGTTTGTTCCGCACTCTGAACATGAAGTATAAATTATTTTCACCACAAAAAGTTATAAATGAGATTATAAAAATATGATAGCGTAAAATCATTATTAAGTCACGTTCATAAAGGAATTTGAAATTTTTCATTACAGCTGAGTTTATTCGTTATATTTATACAGCTGTTGTTATTTTAAAATCAAGCACAAAGCTACGCAATTGCTTATCTGTCCTCTGTCCACCACTGGTATCGAAACCTAGATTCTAGCGTTTTAAATTCGTAAACATACCGCTTCCCATTAAGAAGGGTCGTAGTTTACAGTCTAAAAACCACAATTGTCATTATTTAGTAAAATATAAGATTTTCATAAAGCTATTATACAGTTTTAAACCAAATGGAATTACACGTTATCTGTTTTTCTACCTTACTATCTATACACATTAAATGTGATTAAAAGTACATGAGCTGTTTATTTTGCTTACACATTAAATCTGATAAACAGTACATTATTTGTTTATCTAGACTACTACCTACCTATATGTCTGTGTACATGTATTTCATTAAAATTAGCTATGCAAATTTTGAAATTTTGGTGTGATAAAAAAGACACAAAATTCATTTTGTCTTGTGAGTTTGAATGCATTAAACGGCGACATTCTACGATTATATAACTCTTACCAAAAACTGATTACCTACTGATTACTATATATGATGTATAAACGATTAGTTAGTGAAACCAAGTTATACATTTTTTTAATGCAAGTTATGTTATCTTTTCTTGCATTGAAACCGATTACATGTCAGGTTTACAAGGCCTTGTGTAAAAATTGAAGTTCTAGAATGTCGTAGCGAAGTGGGTGTCGGACTGTGTTTTCGAAAGTCCGTGATTTGAGTTACGTTGCTGTAAGATAAATAAATCGAGCTCTAGACTTCAGGATTGTGTAGGTGCGTTATAAGAGTGAAAGTAAAATCTCACTATTTTCTTGGAGTAGAAAAAAAAAATTATGCTTTGACAAGCTGCCTTCCCTGAAGTTTATCGGTCCCAAATCAGGAACGACTAGCGCAGATAGCCCTTTTGCAAAACTGGATGAAAACAAACTGAAAATTGAAAGACCTAAATCAGTGTTTGTTTAACAAACTGGTTAGTACTTTAGTAAATATATGAATCTGAATGAGTTGTTGTCACGCATAGAGAAAGCATGAAAACAAAGTGGAGACACTGTTTTACTTCTCTGTGTTCATTACCTACGTTATCTGCAGTCACTAACCTATTTGGTATGATTGTCTTGAAATACAAGTAACATCCGCGGTGGTGTAGGAAGTGGGGAAATGGGAAATCTTTTCAAACTGTCTCAAAATTTAAAAACAAAATATTCTCAGGAAAAGCAGGAAAATGCGTGATATTTAATCCAGAAACCAAGTGCCCTAAGGAAAA
Organism: Carcinoscorpius rotundicauda; assembly: GCA_011833715.1. Lineage (NCBI taxonomy): Eukaryota > Metazoa > Arthropoda > Merostomata > Xiphosura > Limulidae > Carcinoscorpius > Carcinoscorpius rotundicauda. Next base: position 167,081,590 of record CM022392.1, on the reverse strand, counting down.
ATAAGGCTTGCCCTCCACTTTTAATTTGCCTCTTAGGCCTTTGATTTGCAATAATGAAATGTGTCATTATTATATCGGTCCAGTTTCATAAGATTGGTATCACTTTCAGTTTTCGTCGTTTGTTTTAAGCTACCAAGAAGCCAAATTCTTCGATCCCTGTAAAACATGTTTTGTGTCATAGCACTACAGTCGTGCAGAAAAACCAACTTTACTACAGCCAGCACAAACACGACAGTGCAGGTTCTCATAGAAGAAAATATAACGGAACGAGATAAAACGAAAATACAAGAATACAATATATACCAGTCAAATCTGAATGTCAGGTAAATCATCATATTTCACTGAAAGCCTCCTTCAATACGCTTCGTGGTGTTAGTAAATAAATGAAAGTGTTATGATTCGTTTGACCTGATGAACTGAGATTGAAAATGACCATTGGTGATATTGTAAAATAACTGCTACTATTAGTTTGTAAGTCTATGAGCAATAATCCAGCAATAATTTATCGGGTCATGAAACATTAACAGTTTACCTGACACATACTGTGGAATCCCACTTGCACCAAGTTGTACTTCTCTATGGTCCTCCCAGTTAAAATTCATTATGTCTCCACCAGTTGAGATTCGTTTCCCTTCATTTTATTCACTGCTAGTTTAAATTATTTGTTCTTCCGTTTGTGTTTCTTGTTCACACTAGTCCAGAAACTTTTATTCCTTTAGTTGACACTGTATGAGACTTGTTATTGTCCTTTTTACACCGAGTTATTTTGATTCTAAGCACTAAAATATCAGCAAATCCACAGAAAAATATCGAAAAGAAAGCATGTATTTAGCCTTTATTAGTTGGAAGTTTGTATTTGGGTGTAACGTACATATATATATATATATACATAAAACTGCGTAATACTATGTAACAAAATATTTACTTTTCATTCTTCCTCGTCAGAAAGTGTTATTTCCCAATTGCTTATGTCTAAAGTAAATTGAAAAGACCTGTTATTATCTTCAAACTTTACTTTTGTGACCTGGGAGCGTATAACGAAAACATGATGGGAGACTTTATTTGGGGGCTGATACGTGAAAGTGATTTACATTACAGTCGCAAATCTCGAAAAAATTCTCACTTCTAAACATTTTTGTATAACTTTAGTATAAATACATGTAAATCTTGATTCATATGTTGTTTTATTCCGATCTTATGTAAATGTAAATGTGCAAATTTGCCCGTTTTTACAAAGAAAATTGGTTAACTTTTAAGTTTTTTTCTATCCAAGTCACAAAAGCAAAGTCTGAAGGAAATAATGGCCATTTTTCTGTACTTTTCCAACATAAGCAATTAAGAAATAACACATACTGTCCAGGAACAAAATTTGTGTTACATAGTGTAATGAACGATCTGGTTTTGTACTCATCGTAGGTAACAAACCTCTATCTTTAGCGTGATAAGCTCGAAAGCTTCCCACTGAGCAACCGAGGGACATAACGTACATTAAAAAGAGAAATACTTGACCACCTTAACTCCTTGCCTTCATCATTTACGTTGTCTGTTATTTTTACTTCATTCATTAAAACATCTTATATTTACAGGAACATACTAGTGGAAAGAGTAGCCCCAAGAGAAATCAGAATCGATAAATAGAACTATCGTTGTAGATTGAACTCAACATGAAACAAACAAATTCCTCACTTCAGTTCAGTAAAGCTTTGAAGTACAACATTCAAACTTATCATAACGCTGTTTTACAGTAAACTCGGACACTTCATTAATGGGGTCATGGAGGTCCGAAATGAATTCATAAATTGATTTATCTTTCACGTCAATCCATTATGAGGGGAAAATATATAAAGATACTTAATAAAAAGAGAGATGTCTTAAATACTAGTTGTCTGAAACTCGGAATGTTAGTTGAATAAATGACCATTAGTGGTGTTATAAGATATAATTAAAGTATTTTATTCTTAAAACTAAAGTGTGGACATAATTTATCTACAGTAATTAGTTATTATAGTTAGTGGTATATTGGATGTCATTATTTGTTACATAATAACACATAAACAAACTATGACTGAAAGCATCATTGCAAATATGCCCTTGAAAGGAGGTAAAAAATAATCAGTTTCTTGTAACATGATATAAAATAATAAGTTCCATGTAACATAATATAAAATAATAAGTTTCATGTAACATGAGATAAAATAATCAGTTTCATGTAACATGAGATAAAATAATAAGTTTCATATAACATGAGAGAAAATAATAAGTTTCATGTAACATGAGATAAAATAATCAGTTTCTTGTAACATGATATAAAATAATAAGTTTCATATAACATGAGAGAAAATAATAAGTTTCATGTTACATGAGATAAAATAATAAGTTCCATGTAACATAATATAAAATAATAAGTTTCATGTAACATGAGATAAAATAATCAGTTCCATGAAACATGATGTAGAATAATCAGTTTCTTGTAACACGATACAAAATAACCAGTTTCTTCTAACAAATCAGTTCCATGTAACAAGCAAGGTACAAAATAATGTGTCTTGTAACACGATACGAAACTATCGGTTCCACGTGCCCGGCATGGCCACGTGGGTTAAGGCGTTTGACTCGCAATCTGAGGATCGCGAGTTCGAACCCCTGTCACATCAAACAGCTAGTGATCGCCACCCACCGCCAACTCTTGGACTACTTTTTTACCAACGAATAGTAGGGTTGACGGTCACAATATAATGATTCCACGGCTGAAAATGCAAGCATGTTTGATGTGACGGAGATTCGAACCCACGACCCTCAGATTAAGAGTCAAGCGACCTAACGACCTGGTTTGCCGGGTCAAAGTTCACTTTTAAGAGAAAGATTAAGACAAAACTTGTTTTTATCGTGAGTATTTTCATGAAAGGTTCACATCGCCCTGTTGGAAATTTTATGTTATATAATAAAACATCAGAAATCTGCCTGCAAATTATGTCATTCTGTTTTTATCATTGTTGAATCACAGTATCCGAAAATTGAAGTCATAAATCGGCAAAAAAATATTTTGTATAGTGTGCAGTGAAATTGTAAAAAACTGCAGTCAGTAAAGTGAGAAAAGAATAATGGTTTCATTTCAACTGATGTAAACAGAGCTGTAAGGTTTAACTTGGTGCTTACACCGTCTTACGACACAAGTGAAACTATTGCGAAACGTGTGAGTTAGCAGGTGAAGAAACAGAAATAAGATTTTCAGCAATAAAACCTCGATAAAAATAACGCACAACAAATTAGCAATGACACATTTGAAAATAAAAAAGCAATGTGCATAACTAGGTAAGCTTTATATGTATATGTATATATATATAAGTATTAAGTACTCAGTTGTGTAGATTAACACTTAGTTTTATCAAACCTACGATACACGAAATACTTTATAATATAACACAAGTTTGTAGAAACACTATATGTAGTGTCTATACGATGCACTCAAGTATTTAGTTTAACAACTGGTTTTAAGAAGATTTCGATTTGATACGCACGTTTTAGAAACAGTATCTGTGGAATATTTAGTCTAATTTTGCACAATCTGCACATAATTCAGTGAAAAATAACTTCATGCTCTGAACCACGACGGTGTGCATCTCGTGTCTAATTTTCCACTGCACAAAAATGTTACATCTAGAAAATACTGACTTTTACAACACAGAGATTTCTGCTGTCAGAACACCTTATAAGCAAACAGAGTAATAATTGTGCTCAGAAGTGCGAGCGCCTGCCTGCGCGAGAGACCCAAAAACTGAAGGGAAAAGTCACTACAACTGTTTTATGAATGGAAGAGTACTATAACGCGAAAATCTTGAAATTTTTAAAACGATCTGACATTGTAAGTTTATTTTTAGATAAATGTTTTGAGAGTCTCAGCTAGTGCGTTCGACTCGTAAGATGAGAATCGCGGGTACGAATCCCCGTCGCACCAAGCGTGGTCGCCCTTTCAGCCGTGGGGGTGTAATAATGTGACGGTCAATCCCAATCTTCGTTGGTAAAAGGGTAGCCCAAGTGTTGGGGGTGGGTGATGATGACTAGCTGCCTTCCCTCTAGTCTTACACTGCTAAATTACCTCTCTGAAACTAAGAGTTACAAAAACTGTCTTGAATTAGAGTTTTATACAACTAAATAAATGATATTATTTTTGTTAAGACTTGTGAGATAAATAGTTCTATAGAACTCACATCCACATTTGGATATGACACAGCCGGTGATCGATCATGGTCGTTTCAACGGAAATTCATATGTACACATGTCGTACAAACCATTAACTGTATCTATTGATACACGTAGCACTTATTCTGTAGTCAAAATACACGATTAACTACACTTTTTCATTCCCTGTTTAGCATAGTTAATATTTTTTTCCATTATTACAGAAATGCTATTTGAAATACGAATAAATACACTTTACAAATGTTTTTGTTAGCACCGTCGATATTCCTATGTCATTAAACAATACATTGTTTAAAATACACGAACGAGTAGGCTTCTCCAAATGCTAGTTTTCACTATTAATACTCAGAATATATTGTTTAACATATACGAGTGAATACACTGTTTCTCAGGCGTCTGTTAGCAATGCTAAATTTCTATGTCATTACAGAATACACAAATAAATACAGTTTTTCAAATGCTGGTTTGCACTCTTATTAAATAACACATACACTATAACGTTGTAAATACAACTGTAGATACACTGTACTTCATATGTCAGTCAGAACATTTTTATTTGTTAATTAGACAGAACATGTGTTTCTATTTCTTAAAATATTCAGACCTTTCATTATTATTTTAAGTTCGGGATATTTCTTGATGTTTTCTTTTAAACTCATCATTTTCTTCACTCAGTAGGAATGAAATATAGCAGTAGATAAAGTCTAACAGCGTTGTGCCTGGACTGTGAATTCGTTGCACTTTGTCTCAAAAACGCGCTCCGTGTTTTGGGACTCTGTATATGCACAATAAGAGTGATGATCAAATCCCACTAACAAATCAGATTAGAGCGACTCCAAACATTTGTGAGTGGCGCTGTTAAGTATCCGCCTCCTTCTCTTTCTAATGTGTAGCCCGGCAGAGCCAAGCGTGCGACTCGTAATCTGAGGGTCGTGGGTTCGCATTCCCGTCGCGCCAAACATGCTCACTCTCCCAGCCGTGGGGGCGTTATAATGTGACGGTCAATCTCACTCTTCATTGGTAAAAGAGTAGCCCAAGAGTTGGCGGTGGGTTGTGATGACTAGCTACCTTCCCTCTAGCCTTACACTGCTAAATTACGGACGGCTAGCACAGATAGCCCTCAAGTAGCTTTGTGCGAGATTCAAAAACAAAACAAACAAACACTCTTTTCGATCTTTTAGTTCAAAATCAGAGGCAGTTGTGCACCACATAACTCTGGTGAAGCTTTAAGCAAAACAATGTAAAAAAGATATTCAAAAATTTCCTGCGTTGTCACGTGCGATTCTCTATAAACACAACTACATTCAAGTTTCCATGATGGATGTAAGTCTTGTTTAGCTCATGCAGAGAGTGTATTATTTATATTTCGTAACTTAAGTTTATAAAATGAAAATGGTTTAAATGAAATTAGCAAAAATCGGTATTGATTTTTTTAAAAATTAAATTGAAATCACACGTTGTAAACTATTTGAACAAGAAATAAACACGTGATCATGCATGAAGATTCCGAACTCAAAAACAAATAACACAGAGAGGAAACTAAAGGTAACTAGAGCAAGCAAAGCGAAAACAGATTATTGTACGAACTTCGGTAAGTGATAACAAAAAGGGAAAAACAGTATAGTACACACTTCGGAAAGTGATAACACAAAATAGAAAATAATATGCTAAGAGCTTCGGAAAGTGATAACACAAAAAAGAAAATAATAAGTTACAAAACTCAGAAACTAACAACGAAAATGGAACAAATAGTATAATACGAACTTCAGAAACCTTTAACGAGGAATTAAAGCTTAAATTGATATAAAAAGACGGAGATGGAAAAATCATTAAAAATGATATTCTTCCAGAAACATCTAACATAAATTATAGAGTTTAAAGTGTGTTATTTCATGACGTGAAATAAGATTAAATAAAACAGTGCTTCAGACTAGTCACTATTATACACTGAACTATTATACATTGATGTAAATATCGAGATATTTAATAATTAAATCGATTTCCTACCTCCCATTGAATTAATGTTAAGCTCCCTATAAGACTACTGTCATGATATCTCTAAAAAAAACGTTCAAAGACGTAGTAAAATATTGTACTAAATTGTTTTCCTTTACGATAACTTTCATAAAGCTAGTAAAATATCATACTAAACAGTGTTCCTTTAAGATAACATTCATCAAGCTAGTAAAGTATTGTACTAAACAATGTTCCTTTAAGATAACATTCATCAAGCTAGTAAAGTATTATACTAAACAGTGTTCCTTTAAGATAACATTCATAAAGCTAGTAAAGTATTATACTAAACAGTGTTCCTTTAAGATAACATTCATAAAGCTAGTAAAGTATTAGACTAAACAGTGTTCCTTTAAGATAACATTCATCAAGCTAGTAAAATATCATACTAAACAGTGTTCCTTTAAGATAACATTCATCAAGCTAGTAAAGTATTATACTAAACAATGTTCCTTTAAGATAACATTCATCAAGCTAGTAAAGTATTATACTAAACAGTGTTCCTTTAAGATAACATTCATCAAGCTAGTAAAGTATTATACTAAACAGTGTTCCTTTAAGATAACATTCATCAAGCTAGTAAAGTATTATACTAAACAGTGTTCCTTTAAGATAACATTCATAAAGCTAGTAAAATATCATACTAAACAGTGTTCCTTTAAGATAACATTCATCAAGCTAGTAAAGTATTATACTAAACAGTGTTCCTTTAAGATAACATTCATAAAGCTAGTAAAGTATTATACTAAACAGTGTTCCTTTAAGATAACCTTCATAAAGCTAGTAAAGTATTATACTAAACAGTGTTCCTTTAAGATAACATTCATAAAGCTAGTAAAGTATTATACTAAACAGTGTTCCTTTAAGATAACATTCATCAAGCTAGTAAAGTATTATGCAATACAGTGTTCCTTTAAGATAACATTCATCAAGCTAGTAAAATATTATACTAAACAGTGTTCCTTTAAGATAACCTTCATAAAGCTAGTAAAGTATTATACTAAACAGTGTTCCTTTAAGATAACCTTCATAAAGCTAGTAAAGTATTATAATAAACAGTGTTCCTTTAAGATAACATTCATCAAGCTAGTAAAGTATTATGCAATACAGTGTTCCTTTAAGATAACATTCATAAAGCTAGTAAAGTATTAGACTAAACAGTGTTCCTTTAAGATAACATTCATAAAGCTAGTAAAATATCATACTAAACAGTGTTCCTTTAAGATAACATTCATCAAGCTAGTAAAGTATTATACTAAACAATGTTCCTTTAAGATAACATTCATCAAGCTAGTAAAGTATTATACTAAACAGTGTTCCTTTAAGATAACCTTCATAAAGCTAGTAAAGTATTATACTAAACAGTGTTCCTTTAAGATAACATTCATAAAGCTAGTAAAGTATTATACTAAACAGTGTTCCTTTAAGATAACATTCATCAAGTTAGTAAAGTATTATGCAATACAGTGTTCCTTTAAGATAACATTCAGCAAGATAGTAAAGTATTATTTTAAATAGTTTTCACTAATGATAACATTTAACATGGTAATAATTTATTATACTAAACGCTACTGGTTTCACTTAAGATAACTTTGAACATGGTAATAATTTATTATACTGAACAACACAGGTTTCACGTAAGATAACTTTGAACATGGTAATAATTTATTATACTAAACAGTACAGGTTTCACTTAAGATAACTTTGAACATGGTAATAATTTATTATACTAAACAGTACAGGTTTCACTTAAGATAACTTTGAACATGGTAATAATTTATTATACTAAACAGTACAGGTTTCACTTAAGATAACTTTGAACATGGTAATAATTTATTATACTAAACAGTACAGGTTTCACTTAAAATAAATTTGAACATGGTAATAATTTATTATAGTAAACAGTACAGGTTTCACTTAAGATAACTTTGAACATGATAATAATTTATTATACTAAACAGTACAGGTTTCACTTAAGATAACTCTGAACATGGTAATAATTTATTATACTAAACAGTACAGGTTTCACTTAAGATAACTTTGAACATGGTAATAATTTATTATACTAAACAGTACAGGTTTCACTTAAGATAACTTTGAACATGACAATAATTTATTATACTAAATAGTACAGGTTTCACTTAAGATAACTTTGAACATGGTAATAATTTATTATACTAAACAGTACAGGTTTCACTTAAGATAACTTTAAACATGGTAATAATTTATTATACTAAACAGTACAGGTTTCACTTAAGATAACTTTGAACATGATAATAATTTATTATATTAAACAGTACAGGTTTGACTTAAGATAACATTCAACAAGGTAGTAAAGTATTATACTAAAGTGTTCACTTAAGATAACTTTGAACATGATAATAATTTATTATACTAAACAGTACAGGTTTCACTTAAGATAACTTTGAACATGATAATAATTTATTATACTAAACAGTACAGGTTTCACTTAAGATAACTTTGAACATGATAATAATTTATTATATTAAACAGTACAGGTTTCACTTAAGATAACTTTGAACATGGTAATAATTTGTTATATTAAACAGTACAGGTTTCACTTAAGATTACTTTGAACATGATAATAATTTATTATATTAAACAGTACAGGTTTCACTTAAGATAACTTTGAACATGATAATAATTTATTATATAAAACAGTATAGGTTTCACTTAAAATAACTCTGAACATGATAATAATTTATTATATTAAACAGTACAGGTTTCACTTAAGATAACTTTGAACATGGTAATAATTTGTTATATTAAACAGTACAGGTTTCACTTAAGATAACTTGAACATGATAATTAAATTATATACTGAACAGTACAGGTTTCACTTGAGATTACTTTGAACATGATAATAATTTATTATACTAAATAGTACAGGTTTCACTTAAGATAACTTTGAACATGACAATAATTTATTATACTAAACAGTGCAGGTTTCACTTAAGATAACTTTGAACATGGTAATAATTTATTATACTAAACAGTACAGGTTTCACTTAAGATAACTTTGAACATGGTAATAATTTATTATACTAAACAGTACAGGTTTCACTTAAGATTACCTTGAACATGATAATAATTTATTATATTAAACACTACAGGTTTCACTTAAGATTACTTTGAACATGATAATAATTTATTATATTATACAGTACAGGTTTCACTTAAGATAACATTCAACAAGGTAGTAAAGTATTATACTAAAGTGTTCACTTAAGATAACTTTGAACATGATAATAATTTATTATATTAAACAGTACAGGTTTCACTTAAGATAACTCTGAACATGATAATAATTTATTATATTAAACAGTACAGGTTTGACTTAAGATAACTTTGAACATGATAATAATTTATCATACTAAACATTACAGGTTTCACTTAAGATTACTTTGGACATGATAATAATTTATTATATTAAACAGTACAGGTTTCACTTAAGATAACTCTGAACATGGTAATAATTTATTATACAAAACAGTACAGGTTTCACTTAAGATAACTTTGAACATGGTAATAATTTATTATATTAAACAGTACAGGTTTCATTTAAGATAACTCTGAACATGATAATAATTTATTATATTAAACAGTACAGGTTTCACTTAAGATTACTTTTAACATGATAATAATTTATTATATTAAACAGTACAGGTTTCACTTAAGATAACTTTGAACATGATAATAATTTATTATATTAAACAGTACAGGTTTCACTTAAGATAACTTTGAACATGGTAATAATTTGTTATATTAAACAGTACAGGTTTCACTTAAGATTACTTTGAACATGATAATAATTTATTATATTAAACAGTACAGGTTTCACTTAAGATAACTTTGATCATGATGATAATTTATTATATTAAACAGTACAGGTTTCACTTAAGATAACTTTGAACATGGTAATAATTTGTTATATTAAACAGTACAGGTTTCACTTAAGATAACTTTGAACATGGTAATAATTTATTATACTGAACAGTACAGGTTTCACTTAAGATAACTCTGAACATGGTAATAATTTATTATACTGAACAGTACAGGTTTCACTTGAGATTACTTTGAACATGATAATAATTTATTATACTAAATAGTACAGGTTTCACTTAAGATAACTTTGAACATGGTAATAATTTATTATACTAAACAGTACAGGTTTCACTTAAGATAACTTTGAACATGGTAATAATTTATTATACTAAACAGTACAGGTTTCACTTAAGATAACTTTGAACATGGTAATAATTTATTATACTAAACAGTACAGGTTTCACTTAAGATAACTTTAAACATGGTAATAATTTATTATACTAAACAGTACAGGTTTCACTTAAGATAACTTTGAACATGATAATAATTTATTATATTAAACAGTACAGGTTTGACTTAAGATAACATTCAACAAGGTAGTAAAGTATTATACTAAAGTGTTCACTTAAGATAACTTTGAACATGATAATAATTTATTATACTAAACAGTACAGGTTTCACTTAAGATTACTTTGAACATGATAATAATTTATTATACTAAACAGTACAGGTTTGACTTAAGATAACATTCAACAAGGTAGTAAAGTATTATACTAAAGTGTTCACTTAAGATAACTTTGAACATGATAATAATTTATTATATTAAACAGTACAGGTTTCACTTAAGATAACTCTGAACATGATAATAATTTATTTTACTAAACAGTACAGGTTTCACTTAAGATTACCTTGAACATGATAATAATTTATTATATTAAACAGTACAGGTTTCACTTAAGATTACTTTGAACATGATAATAATTTATTATACTAAACAGTACAGGTTTGACTTAAGATAACATTCAACAAGGTAGTAAAGTATTATACTAAAGTGTTCACTTAAGATAACTTTGAACATGATAATAATTTATTATATTAAACAGTACAGGTTTCACTTAAGATAACTCTGAACATGATAATAATTTATTTTACTAAACAGTACAGGTTTCACTTAAGATTACCTTGAACATGATAATAATTTATTATATTAAACAGTACAGGTTTCACTTAAGATTACTTTGAACATGATAATAATTTATTATATTAAACAGTACAGGTTTCACTTAAGATTACTTTGAACATGATAATAATTTATTATACTAAACAGTACAGGTTTCACTTAAGATAACTCTGAACATGATAATAATTTATTATACTGAACAGTTTTCTTGTTTTTTCTTTCACAATTATGGACAAATATTTCTGATTAATGGGATCTCGTAGAAAGGCTCGGTATCAGGTTTAAAGTATTAGATTATGCGTTAACTTCATTTTATGTTACACAAAACACTTTTTTATCTTTAGCTGCGTGTTGGTCAGTTATTTCAGGATACACAACCATATTGATTGTTTTCTTTGTTAGTCATTATTGCCATCTGTGTTCTTTCACTTTTACATGCCCTTGCACATACACTTACTGCGCATGTCACCACAATAATATCTTATTGTGTGTGTTCTCTGAAGTAATGATCGTTTTTAGCTACAAACAGTGAATCCTTCTCCACAGAGAGGTTCATCAGCCCAGACCAGAATAGCAAGACACAGATGTTCAAAGTAATTAGTTCTCAAGCCTCCTTATGCCTAACCAACAATTCTATTTTTTCCCTCTTACGTAAATACAGACTTTATTTTAATAGTTAAACAGTTTATACAATTTCAAACGAGATTTGCGGGATTCCTAACAGAGCAGCTAAATTTAGTGATGAAGTTGTCAACGAGGGATTGTACGATTCTAAATGACATTTCCTACTCTTCACGTTCGTCATGTAATTCTGGCTTTCTTTAAGACTACGAACTGATAAGTCTGCGTTTATTTGTTTACACAGTCAGCAGTGAAAATGGCCTACATTACAACTTTATGTACAGACGAGAGTACAAGTTGTTTGAACCAACCATAAAAAAAGGTGAACATTATATACCTTGTAACACCGCTTTTATTTGTTTAGATATGTCACCAGTATATCATTCTGAAATGTTTCAGGCAATTTGCATTAGCAACTCTTTCCATACTAGTTCAAACGCTACGTTCACGTCGACTGCTGTGTATGGATGTTTACAGTACGTTATGTACACTAAAGCTACATTAGTTTCAGCTTACGCGTATTTTATATAGATTTACAATACGCAACTGAACGGTTTACGTTTTAGCTATTTTTTCTGCTCCGGACTTGAATGGTGCCTATTATAAACCTTAACTTGAGTTCATTACGTATCTACAGTCATGACAGAAAGTGTTCGTACCCCTGCGTCCCGAGTGGTTTTTTGTTCATAACTTAAAAAGTATCACGATTAGGCTAATAGAATTGCTATATATTATACATATTATATATTAACACACATACACACACATTTTATGTAAATTAAATGACAAATAAACTGTTTATAAACAAATAACCAAAAATAGGAGGAGCAGAAAGTGTTCGGACAAATCAGAACGTGTGAAAAAACTGATATCTCTGTAAAATAAATTTCAGTTTGGTGAATAAACAACATTATGCCATTCCAGAACCAGACACTGGGTTCATAATTATTAGAATTTAGCCAGGAAAAAATTGTTCTTCCGGCAATTTAGCGCCATCTTCGTCATTATCCACTTGGTCATCATGGCAAACAGAAAACAACTTTTCAGTGATTTAAAAAACCGGATTATTGTAAAATAATAATAATAATAATACAAGTCTCGTGCGTCTCCTTCCGGTATTGCTACACAACGTAATGTGCCGAAATCTACTGTTGAAAGCATAATTGCCAAGTTTACGCTTACAGGATTAATTGTTAACCTCGCTCGTTCTGGACGTCCCACCAAAATTCCAGAGAGAACCAAGAGGAAGGTTCTCAGTGGAGTTAGTAGGAACCCTCGTTTAACACATAATGACATACAGAAACTGGTAAGGGAAACTGTGGTTGAAGTAGGCACCTCTATAGTTACGCACATGTCACACTCTTCCGGGTTTAAAGCATGCCGTCCTCGTATAACTCCATATTTAAAGCCTGTTCATTTAGAAGCATGATTGAGGTGTGCAAGAAAGCATGTAGATAAACCTTTACCTATTGGAAGAGTATTCTTTGTTCAGACAAGACTAAAACAGAGCTTTCCGGTCACAATGATGTTCCCAATATTTTCTGTAAGAAAAAGTAACGAAATCTTCCAAAGAACACCGTCTCTACAGTTAAACACAGAGGTGGCTCGATTATGCTATGGGGTTCCTTCAGCTCTTCTGGTGTAGGCAGCCTTCACCAGGTCAACGGATTCATGAAAAAAGAAGAGTATGGTGATATATTAGGTACTTATATCAAGAATGATGCTCGGAACTTCTGGCTTGGGCGTCGTTGGATCTTCCAGCACGACAATGGCCCTAAGCACACATCGAAATATGTGCAATCCTGGTTGCAGAGAACTATATAAGTGTTCTGAAGTGATCATCATAGTCACCCGATCTCAATCCAATTGAAAATGTTTGGCATGAGTTGAAGACCAGGGTTTATCAGCGTCATCCGAAAAACTTGCAAGAGTTGGTTATTTGTTTATAAACAGTTTATTTGTCCTCCAATTTACGCAAAAATTTATTTAGGTGTGTGTTAGTATGATATTTATAATATACTCTACTTTCATTATCCTGAGCGCGATACTTTTTAAGTAGAAAAAAATACTTACGACGCAGGGGTACGAACACTTTCTGTCGTAACTGTACTTGGGTTTCTGCTGTTTTCGGGGTTTTAAAATAGTCGATTTAAAATTATCGCGAGGTTGTTTCTAGATACTTCTGTTTAACATATTGGACTAAAGTAGGAAGATTAAATTATTGCTAATTTGTTTCACACCACATAACTGGTCACCATTTTAAAGTCACGTGGGAGTGTTCACAGTACAGTATCATTCACGTTCATGTGTCTCATATCAGATCAGTAGTGTTTATAGTAGCACTACTGATCTAACAATGTACATCATGTTACTGGTGTTATACAGTACAGTAGTACCACTGATCTAACGATGTACATCATGTTACTGGTGTTATAAAGTACAGTAGTACCACTGATCTAGCTATGTACATCATGTTACTGGTGTTATACAGTACAGTACCACTACTGATCTAACGATGTACATCATGTTACTGGTGTTATACAGTACAGTACCACTACTGATCTAACGATGTACATCATGTTACTGGTGTTATACAGTACAGTACTACTACTGATCTAACGATGTACATCATATTACTGGTGTTATACAGTGCAGTAATACTACTGATCTAACGATGTACATCATGTTACTGGTGTTATACAGTACAGTAATACTACTGATCTAGCTATGTACATCATGTTACTGGTGTTATACAGTACAGTACCACTACTGATCTAACGATGTACATCATGTTACTGGTGTTATACAGTACAGTAATACTTCTGATATAACGATGTACATCATGTTACTGGTGTTATACAGTACAGTAATACTTCTGATATAACGATGTACATCATGTTACTGGTGTTATACAGTACAGTAATACTACTGATATAACGATGTACATCATGTTACTGGTGTTATACAGTACAGTAGTACTACTGATCTAACGATGTACATCATGTTACTGGTGTTATACAGTACAGTAATACTACTGATCTAACGATGTACATCATGTTACTGGTGTTATACAGTACAGTACCACTACTGATCTAACGATGTACATCATGTTACTGGTGTTATACAGTACAGTAATACTTCTGATATAATGATGTATATCATGTTACAGTCGTACCGTTGTCCCTAAGTGTATTTTATGCTATTATTGTTAAACAGCAGAGAAACACTATTATTGTTTTTATATTTGTACTGTAACACTTGTGAGCATTGTACATTTCAGGAAAACAATGTTTATATCACTTTTGATTCTAAAGTATTAATACTAATTATACTAACACGGAGTATTAATACATCTTACATGATGCAATATTTGATCATCAGATCTGAATACTCTCTCTAATTGTTTACTATTTTATTAGTAGTAAAAAACATTTCTGTTTCTAAAGTAAAACATTTTACAGTTAAAAGAAGGTCTTCTCAAAACATTAGCTCCATTCTCTGTAGATTGAATAATTGTAAATCAAAACACAACATTGTTTGTTCTTCCCATGCCTGTACATTTGTTAATTCAGCCTACTCTAAGGCTTCCTGACGAAATCCATAAACCCTACGTATAATATATACTAATTCAAGCACTGTACCAGTCTACTTTGTCATACAAGGCTAATTATTATTTCATGAAGTGGTGAAATCCTTACATCCCTTAGTTTCCCTAGTCCAGAGGAAGTCATAAAGGAAGACAGAATATATTCTTATTTTGTCTATCACTCTGTAACCATAAAGGTTAGGAAGAAAACTGATCGTCACTCATATCAAAAGAAGCTGGCCAACGTTTGCTAATGCCGTAGAGAAGCTGGACGTTTTATTTTTTTTGTTTTATTTTAACCTTTCAATGCTAAAGATAATATGTGGAGGGTCAAACAAAAATTTCAAATTTGTTTAACCAATAGTCGTCTGTGGGCCAGCATGGTCAGGTGGATAAGGCGCTCGACTCGTAATATGAGGATCACGGGTTCGAATCCTCGTCACACCAAACGCGTTAGCCCTTTTAGCCGTGGGAGCGTTATAATGCTACGGTCAATCCCACTATTTGTTAGTAAAGGAGTAGCGTAAGAGTTGGCGGTGAAGGGTGATGACTAGCTGCCTTCTCTCTAGTTTTACACTGTTAAATTAGGGACGGGTAGCGCAGATAGCCCTCGTGTAGCATTGCGCGAAATTCAAAACAAAACATACTAATCTGATTACCAATTAATTTACAAATATATCCCTAACACTTCCCCTTAGATATTAAAACGATGTAATAGATAAAAACGACTTTAAAAGAGCAAACTTTACACTTACTGAATTACTAATCAAAGTAAAAGAATAAAGGTAACCATTACCCTCAAATATCAAGGTTATCGTGGGAGATGTACTACAGAAAACTTTTCACTGCATCAAATGTACACGCATTCAGTTACTAATTAAAATATAATAAGGCCTAGTTACTAATTAAAATAAAATAAGGCCTAGTTACTAATTAAAATATAATAAGGCCTAGTACTAATTAAAATATAATAAGGCCTATGATCTACATCCTTACACATCACGGTTATTTATTTCATGGGGCTAGTAGCAATTGCAACTAGATTATTAAATTTACTATAGTATAAAAATGAATACTGTGAAACAGTAAACGGACCACATTACGTCTATTAAATTCTTTTTTATAAACATATTTAGTGGCTGTTCATTATGACTGCTACTTTATTTCAACGTGTTCTAAAACGAACTATGTTTTTTTTATAACTTATAACTTCTTTCTATGCTGCGTTTAATGTCAAGATAAACCTGACGATGACCGAAGAAGGTCGAAACGTTGTTCGCTCTTCTATGTAAAATATTTTCTCAACCCAAACGAGCTGTTTTTGCATGTAAAATTGTCAAGATAATTCATATGTACTTATATCCCTCTATAGATTATATACTATTATATTTAATTATATAAACTGTGCTCGTTCGAGTTATGTTAAACATCCACACGAGATACAGTTTTCAAAACAAGTCAGAGACAAACTAAAACCAAAGCTTCTGTCGTGATATCAAGTTCAGGTTTTCTAGTTTTTGTTTTTGCTCAGATTAAAATTCATTGTCAAACCAGAATGAAATAACATGTCCTGTTTCTCTATTAAAGTTGTAATATTTTCTTACAATAATTATTTTGATCTCATCCCACGTAACGGAGAAAGAATAATAATGACGTACGTGCTCTCTTGCTTTCTAAATTAGAAATGGCTAAGCCTTAACCTTAGGAACGTAGTAGTCTGTGTGTTGCATAAAGGTACTAGTTTGTCACATAAAAATACATATGTATCACATAGGGCACTAGTGCGTCGCATAAAGGTACTTATACATCACATAAAGGTACTTATATAACACAAGATTCTAGTATGTCACGTAAATGTACTTATGTATCACATAAGTGATATATCACATGTGTGTCGCATAAAGGTACTTATATAACACAAGATTCTAGTATGTCACATGTGTGTCGCATAAAGGTACTGACGTATCACATGTGATACTATTCGAGTTGAAAATACTTCCTTTCTATTTCAACAACGTCCGATGACTTATTAAAGTGAAAATTCTTTTTGTTTTTCCACTTAATGTGTTTGTTTGTTTGGTGTTATTTTTACAACAATAAATTATGTTGTGGATAAACCAAGCTGGCCTCTTGCCACAGCTATCTAAACAAAAGAATCAATAACTGTTATCATGATAACTTGGATCTGATTTCTCACACAAACAATCAGTTCAGAATAATGGAAGCTCTCCAACTGAAACGTCTCCGCAACGCTCTCAGTTCGAACAGAATCAGGGCTTATGAACCAGAAAATGTTTCTTTACTTATGTTATAGATCTCTTTTGAAGTCGGCGCTTTTGTTTGGTAAGCTGTTTTCTGTTTGGGGAACAATTACGCAGTCACGGGATCAAATAAAGAAAAACCAGATAAAACTGGAGAGAAAATTCTGGTGTCTTTACAACAGTTTCAGTTACTTCAATCAACTTAAAAGTACACGTTATGGCAACACACAGTACGTGTCTCTAACGTAAAATACGAGTCAGGTACGATCTGTTTGTTGGCTAACGTGCATGGACTGTGAATTCGAAGATTTACAGTTCACGTCCCATTGACGCAAGACCTCAGCTCCACACTGTGGTGTGCTATGAAAGTGACGGTCAAATCTCAATACTTGACGAAACAAAAGCGGCCTAAGAGCTGGAGATGACTAGCGGACTTTATTCTGACACGTTTGTACAAGTTCAAGGACAAAGACGCTCAAATAAACTCTTGGTTGCATTGCGCAAAAGGTACATAACACGCATTGCCTGGAAACACTGTAAAAGCTTATTAGTGATAAAAGTGACGAAAAACTATATAATCCTTTGCTGAAAGCACAACCTAAAACGAATGAAACTTTATGAAAATTACATCTGTGAGGGCCCAGCATGGCTAAACGTGTTAAGGCGTGCGACTCGTAATCTGAGGGTCGCGGGTTCGCATCCGCGTGGCGCCAAACGTGCTCGCCCTCCCAGCTGTGGGAGCGTTATAATGTTACGGTCAATCCCACTATTCGTTGGTAAAAGAGTAGCCCAAGAGTTGGCGGTGGGTGGTGATGACTAGCTGCCTTCCCTCTAGTCTTACACTGCTAAATTAGGGACGCCTAGCACAGATAGCCCTCGAGTAGCTTTGTGCGAAATTCGAAAACAAACATCTGTAAGCTAATGTTATGCGAAGGATATCGGTTTATTAGAAATATGAAACTTGTTAAATGAAGTTAATTTTATGTATTAGCAAACACGCTGATATACAACGAAGTTTATCTTATGATTTAAATTCACAAACATTCCCCCCCGTGGTACAGCGATATGTCTAAGAACTCACTCTGTTATAAACTGGATTTTGATACCCGTGGTGGGCAAAGCATAGTTAGTCCATTGTGTGGCTTTGGGCTTAACTCCAAATAATCAATCAGTCAATCACAAAAATGTAATGAAGATGCGTGTTTTTTTTCTTATAGTAAAGCCACATCAGGTTATCTGTTGAGTCCACAGAGGGGGATCAAACTCCTGATTTTAGGGTTGTAAATCCGTATACTTTCCCCCCAGTGGCTCAGCGGTATGTCTGCGAACTTACACGCTAAAATCCGGGTTTCGATACCCGTGGTGGGCAGAGCACAGATAGCCCATTGTGTAGCTTTGTGCTTAATTCAAAACAACAACAACAACCGTATATTTACCGCTGTGCCAGCAAGAGACGAAGATGTATGAATACAACCACGTGGTATTAAATACGGAACTTTAGTTTAACTCGAATATTTCTTTAGCATATTTTCAAGTCAAGTTTTGAAACGTAGAAATATCAAATATCATCTTATCATTACAAAGTATCTGCCTCAAGGCCTAAATGTCTTATAAGTTTTATATAATAATAAATATGTAATAACAATAACAAAAAGAAGATGCGACTTCATCATCACATTTGATTATATCTCGAACAGGCTTACAAACTCTGAGAACCACATTTAGCTTACATGATCCGAAATATGAATAAGGCTTTCCAAATAAAAAAATATTCCTTGGAGTACAATGAACAATAACTTTTAAAACATTAATAATACATCATTTTCAGCTCAGACAATAAAGCGTTGCAACGTATAGAATTACAACAATTAATAATAATTTATAGTTTTTTTTCCTTCTTCAATAATAGAATTTTTTATAGAAACAAATCGATTTTGATGAGATGAGTAGAAAAATTGCTTAACTGGAGTGGCATTTAGTGGTGACGCAGCGTTGGTCATATTCTGTTATTGAAAAATATGCAAATGTTTTCGTATGTCTTTTGTAATTAACGGACAGAGACCGTTTTTGGAAGGACAATGAGAAAAAATAAGTTTAGTCAAAACTAAATTATTGTTGAATGACTAATGAGTTAAAAAAATCAGTCTCCATGTTAATAGAGAGACAGGGAACTTTTTGGATGTTCCTGACCTTTCTGTAACTTTCAAAATCAAAACTTTCTACCATGTGGCATTGTGCAAATGTATACCAACTTTCGTCCAAATCCATTGGGCCATTTTAGAGACTTTTTGCTGACAAACAAACACATAAGTTCCCTCATTGATGGAAGTAACAAAAATTGATCTCGAAAATAAATAACCAAATTAGTTGCAATTACAATTATAAGCCCCCCAGTGGCTCAGCGGTATGTCTGCGGACTTAAACGCTAAAATCCGGGTTTCGATACCCGTGGTGGGCAGAGCACAGATAGCCCATTGTGCAGTTTGGTGCTTAATTCTAAACAACAAAAAAGTTACAATTATTCCTTGTTATCAATTTACTTAAAATACAGACTTTGTTTATTTGTCTCAGATATTCGTGCAAAGCTACGCGAGGACTATCTGCCTTAGCTGTTCCTAATTAGGAACCGATAAACAAGATGTAAGACAGTTAGTCCTTAGCCCCTATCTTTTGGGTAACTCTATAATCAAATTTGACTGCCACTCTTATAACATAGCCACAGCTACAAATTGTTAAACGCGTTTTTGAAATACTGGACTCGAAACCTCAGAATTACAGTCCAGCACTTCAGTTACGCCCGATCATCACGCAAGATGAAGTTTAGTGATGGTGACAGAAACTATTATGATTTAACATTGTCCTATCACTTTTTTTTTCAGAGAATTATATTAATATTAGATGATTTGACTGCAAAATAAAGGCCCGGGACGTAAATATAAATTTAACAATTATGAGAGATTAATTTCTGTTATCGAAAACGTAGTTCTTCGTAGAAAACATAGAATTATGGTAATCACAAAACGTAGTGATCATTTAACTTGTTTGTTTTGGGATTTTGGCGTAAACTTACACAGACTGAACTTTGAACTCATAAAGAAAAGGAAAAATAATTAGTCAACAGCACTCACCGCCAACGCTTGGGCAACCCTTCACTGACTGAATGGTAGAATCTCAGCACTGATCCTAAACAAAGTTCACGACTCAAAGTGCAGTGCTAATTTTTTCAGTAGCGGGTCGCGAACCATAAACCCTGGACCAAGAGTCGCGATACGCCAGACGCAAATATGACGCGTAAGGTTTTCGCCATCGCTGAGATTAGAATTAGCACATTAAGATGGGTTAATTTGTGTTCGCACCATGAGACACATCTAAAAAAGCTCAGGTTATTTGAGTGTGTGTGAAAGAGAACATTCAAAGACCCTCAGATCAGAAGTGATTAAATCACGTGAAGGATTTTTTAATATAATTTCGCGAAAAGCTACACAAGGGCTATCTGCACTAGCCGTCCCTAATTAAGCAGTGTAAAACTGGAAGAAAGGCAGCTGGTCATCACCACCCACCGCCAACTCTTGCGCTACTCTTTTACCAACGAATAGTAAGATTGACCATCACATTATAACGCCCCCACGACGGAAAGGGCGAACATTTTTGGTGCGACGGAGATTCAAACCCGCGACCCTCAGATTGCGAGTCGAACGCCTTAACCCACCTGGCCATGCCGGGGCCCATCATATGATGAAGGCATTCCTTAGTCGGTTCTGTTTTCTAAAAAACGTCTACATAACCATATCTCTGATGTTTTTCTTTATGATCATGAAACAAGCTTGGTGACGTAACTCATCTCTAGCGATCAAACCACTTGTTTACTAGCCAGCTGTGTCGACCAGAATAAAATTTTTACTTTCTTGTTTAAACTCAGAACTTCTAAGTTAGAAGATAATCGTGAATTATACTATTTTATTTTTCATTAATTCACGAGTTTTCTTCCTCTATAATTATCCTTCAAAATCAACTTAGACGACCCAAAATTGCTAGATCTCTTGTTTGTAATACACTGTCCAGCACAACACGTGTCGTCGTATTATCTAACATTAAAACTATCTTTAAAAGGTTTGTTCTGTGAACTGAAATTAATCTAATAATTATGTACAAGGGGATAAGCTATCACTTTCATGAGGGGGAATTTATAATCAACTCTGTTCACAGACAACTTACAGATATAGACTGGTTGACTGTATCACCATGAATACAGGAAAACCCGAATACCATTTTCCTTTTAGGGCCAACTACCGACAGGAAAATAAAAGTTGCAACTTAGAAACACAATCTGTGCACGTGAGCCAAACTGGTCACGTCACAGAACTACTTGTGATCGGGAATATCATACCCTAGTTTTAAGCTAGGAACCACAGAGAGGATAGTCACTCAGGACCACCTGCCGCCACAAGGGACTTCGTCCAGATCTTTCAACCGGGAAACGGGAAAAGCAGTTACAACTACTAGTGGGGAGATTGTTCTGCAACTTCTGGAACGTTCCAAATTCTGGATAATTCTATGTTCAACACGACACTAAGGGTTACACGTCATCTAGTGGTTCGGCGGTATGTATGCGGACTCACACCGCTAGAAACCGGATTTCGATACCCGTGATGAGCAGAGCACAGATGTCTCATTGTGCAGCTTTGTGCCTAATTTCTTGACAAAGAAAGCTACGCCTGGCCCATCTAAAGTACTGAGTCACATTTTGCACTGCGTTATCTCCACCAGCTCACTTCTCCTCTGTTTAAAAGTTGAATCTCTGCTAAGTTACCTCAATACCGGCTGAAATTCCTAAACTATCTTGAAACCCAAAATAATGCATATCCCTTTACTGATACAAATCAGATGTTTTGTCAAATCGGTATCCAATTACATTAATGTCTAAGTTTTTTTTTCATATAACTAGACAGTGTTTCTGTGTTACAATACTAAATTTGACCCTTTTTAACACCTATTAAAAACGTTGCTGGATATCGCTTGTACCCCAATACACATTTGATGTCATTTGTCCATATTACTAGGTACCAATACTTTGTGACTCTACTAAAAGTGTCCCATTTCAATACCTATTCAAAACGTTGCTGGATATCGCTTATACCCCAATACACATTTGATGTCATTTGTCCATATTACTAGGTACCAATACTTTGTGACTCTACTAAAAGTGTCCCATTTCAATACCTATTCAAAACGTTGCTGGATATCGCTTGTACCCCAATACACATTTGATGTCATTTGTCCATATTACTAGGTACCAATACTTTGTGACTCTACTAAAAGTGTCCCATTTCAATACCTATTCAAAACGTTGCTGGATATCGCTTATACCCTAATATACAATTGATGTCATTTGTCCACATTACTAGGTAGCAACACTTTGTAACACTATTAAAAAGTGTCCCATTTCAACATCTATTCAAAACGTCATTTGGTATCTATTTGTACCACAATACACAATTTCCTTCATCTGTCTGTATAAATAAGGAAATAAGCAGCCATTTATCTGACACTAACACAAGTGTATTCTAACATACGTGGTTAATTATCTAACACTAACATGAATATTTTGTAATCTCTGTTTAAGTAAAGAAGCAGAGCAATGGTTAATTCCGGAAGGTGGAGCTAGTGTCTCCTGCCCTACAATCATGTAAATATATATATAAATGTTAGACCATTAAATACTCCCATTTTCTATTATTACGTGATTAATCTCTCGTCGTGAAAACCTACACTTCTAACATCTTCTGTCTCTAACGGACTCCGTAACTGTTTGTGATACACGACTATTGATCCTAACGAATATTCTAGCAACAGCTCTAAGTTTACTGTTTTAAAAACTTAGCGAAAGAACACGTGACAAGTAATATTCTCCGTCTTACCAAGATGAATGTTCGCACACTTCAGACCATACCCGTAAGACCGTAATTTTTACGTGTCAGATTAATTTTCACACTCGTCAGACCAGTATTTATAGCCGTAAGCGGCCCCCGCTAGTACAGCGGTAAGTATTCGGATTTACAACACTAAAATCAGGGGTTGGATTCCCCTCGGTGGCTTTGCTTTAAGAAAACAAACACACAATACCCATAAGATCATAACTTTCGCGTGTCAGACCATAAATTGCACTCGTCAGATCATAATTTACACATGTCAGGCTAAAAGTCACACGTGTCAGACCATTAGTTACTTTAAGTACGCATGAATTCACTCACGTTGTCACTGCATATTTCTGTTTTTATTTATACCAATGCCATAAACTACTCGTTAAATATAAAATATACTACGGAAAATACAGATATAAAGGATTTTAAAACTGGAAATAACATGAACAGTCCAACTGGCTACGGACGCATAAAGAACTTCGTTATCTGAGAATAATAATTCATTTCTCCAATATGATTTTGCTTAACGTCTATTTCCGTAGTACAGACGTTTCGTTGGTTTTGTGAAACGCACATTCCCGAACACATATGGAGGTTTGGTATTTTCTATTCGGCGATGTCCCCAGTGCTTTAGTAAGTTTAGTTTACTTACTAAAGAGAGCAATATAGTTTGTCGTATGTAACAGTAAGGATAGAATGAAACAATCTATTAATACTAAAAGTAATTGTTCATTATTCAGTTTCATAGTTGGTTGGTGTAGAAACTACACATAAATTTTTTTTCTATTTCATAATTCACGTTGAGCTTGCTCGTTATTTAGTGTGTTATAACTTGAAAATGTGGTGAAGGGAACCATTATGAATATTCATAATTAGTATCAATAAAAATCACTAGAGGGCTAAAGTGTTAGAAGTTACACAATGTTAAACCACAGGTAACTTACCAGTATTGTTTACATCAGTTTTCTGTCAAGGACGCAGTGTTAAACCATAGGTAACGTACAAGTATTGTTTACATCAGTATTGTGTCAAGGACACAATGTTAAACCATAGGTAACATACCAGTATTGTTTACATCAGTATTGTGTCAGGGACACAATGTTAAACCACAAGTAAATTATTAGTTCTTTTTTTGTATCAGTATTGTATTAAAAACACAATGCACAAAAGTAGAAATAATGAACAGTGTACTGCATGAAGAATCAAGTTATTGTAATATTTCCCCTCGCTACCATACGAACAGCCTTGATATCTACACCAATATATCGTAATACTGTTCCTTCGCTATCATACCAACAGCCTTGATATCTACACCAATATGTCGTAATACTGTTCCTTCGCTACCATACGAACAGCCTTGATATCTACATCAATATGTCGTAATACTGTTCCTTCGCTACCATACGAACAGCCTTGATATCTACACCAATATGTCGTAATACTGTTCCTTCGCTACCATACGAACAGCCTTGATATCTACACCAATATGTCGTAATACTGTTCCTTCGCTATCATACCAACAGCCTTGATATCTACACCAATATGTCGTAATACTGTTCCTTCGCTACCATACGAACAGCCTTGATATCCACACCAATATGTCGTAATACTGTTCCTTCGCTACCATACGAACAGCCTTGATATCTACACCAATATGTCGTAATACTGTTCCTTCGCTATCATACCAACAGCCTTGATATCTACACCAATATGTCGTAATACTGTTCCTTCGCTACCATACGAACAGCCTTGATATCTACACCAATATATCGTAATACTGTTCCTTCGCTACCATACGAACAGCCTTGATATCTTCACCACTATAACAATAATCTCTCTCGACTATTGTTTTAGACACATCATCATATTCCACTGTTCTACTTACTTCATATTTACACAGTGAAGTCTCCCAATACAGAATATTTCTTTTATTAGTTCGTAACGTATCGTCCTCTTCATTCATGTACTTCTTTAGGCTTTACGAATTCCTGATGTAACCCACACCTCATATACAAGGTTTTCTGAACCTAACTTCAGATAGATCAGTGTTTAAGCTGTTCTTGTGCTGACTTGATTATCTCAGCCAGATTTGCCAGATGACCCCCCCTGCATCAGAATTTTGGTCGTTAAGACACCATCCCTCATCTTTACAAGGATGAAAAAAAAATTTGATATTTCTCAAACTAGTTCTTAATAGCTCGTAACGAAGGTGATATGTGAACCTCTCAGACACCTCAAGGATTCTCCCATAAATAGAAAAGTCCACTTAACACAGATAGCTTGTGAACGCTCCGGAAACCTGTTAGCGAAACCCCATTCTGCGTTTCTGTATATATATTCTGGGGTTCGTTTTAATTGAGTTACTGTTGAGATTTTAGAGAGACGCAATCATACGGTCTTTCTCAGACTTCTATTCTCTTTGTACGCTATAGTTTTAACATAGTAATCAACGTAACTCTGAAATGTTTAATTTATACTCGTTTCCACTGCTTGTTTCTAAAACTGTTTTCCCAGTTTCAGCCATGTTAGAACTCGTATATTCTTTAGACGATGTAAGAATATCACTAATAATTTGTTGCTATTAACCCAATTAAGACAAGAGTATGGGTCTCCATTGGAACGACGACAAATCTACAGACTTACAGCTCTGAGATCCGGGTTTCGAGTCCCGGAAATTGACTCAGCAGATAACCCAATGTGGCTCTCCTCTGAAACAAGTAAACACAAATGTTCAGGAGTTTAGAACCAGTAACGATTACGCGTCTCCTACCAAAAGAATGAACCAAAAGCACTAAATACTTATTAAATGATAACGAATTCGAACAATAGACGCAATTTCGTGGTGATGACATTTATGAAATTAATAATAGATTTTACTCTAAACACCTATCGGTATGTAAATATAATGTAGAGCCTGCTACAAACGAAACGCCATTCGTTTCGTTCAGAGCGATTCTAATTTTTGTAAATTTGTATACCAAATAGAGTTTGTTTTTCCGATTTAGGCTTACGATTTCGAATGCATATACATTATAAACCTTTTATAAATTTTGCTTTTAATTTATCTATGCCAAGTGAATGTATAATTATTGTATGTTTTATTATTACTACATTTATAAATTAAAGCCGATACACATTGTGGGTGTGGGTGAGTTTTTTCTTATAGAAAAGCCACATGGGGCTATCTGCTGAGCCCACTACACATAATGTGACAGGTTCCTGTAATTCGGTCATGACACTCGGTTAGTTTGTTGGATTTTCTTAAACACAAATCTATTGGTGCTCTGCCCACCAAAATCCAATGTTTAACCAAGTATTTCAACTGATACAATACAACTCTAATGCTTTTTTCATTTTGTAACTTTTTCATGACGCCAATTTGGATCGAAAGTGAAACAATTTATAAGTAGGTCAAATGCATGTATGGTGCTGATATCTCGCGTTGAAGTTAGGTATTACTGAGAACGAATTAATTCGTCCGTGGCACTGTGTTACCGATCGGTTTGGACGAGTCATCTCGTCTAGGGCACTGAATAGGTTAAGGGTCTTAATCCATCATGGTAAACGAGTACTAATATCTTCAGTTACTGGGTCTTTGTAGTCGTTTAATTAATTTGTTTAAAACATAGACACATAGTTAACACAACTTAGGAGTTTGTAATAATTATAATTAGGTATTGTATGGTTTAGCCCAAAACTACACCGACAATTATCGTTGTATAATTTCAGCCAAATTATTTAAATAAAACTCTCAAAAATGTAAACATCATAAAAGATTGCTCTAGAACTATGAAAATCGACCAAAATTTGCAATATTCCTATAATTATAAATTTGGTAAATTATTCTTAAACACAAAACTTCAGAATGGGCTATCTGTGCTCTGCCTATCTCAAGTATTGAGTCCTGATATATAGCCTCGTAAGCCTGCATGCAGACTTTCCCTCGTGCCACTGAGAGAACAACCATCACAACAGCGACTGGTGCAATATCTTTGTCCCTCTATAGGTCAACGAATTAAATATTCAGAAACAGATAACTTAAATTTGATCTCTATAGACTGTCAACCTCAAATTGTTACACTATAGAGATTTTATTCAATGGCTAGTGATAATAGATCGGTTCTCTAATACATCCATTGTTAAGAATAACGCCGTGCTCGAATCACGTCATTACCAACAAAGGGAGTTAGTTATCTGGGAAGGGGATATCGTTACAACCACACGATGTGCTTGAATGTTTCAAACAGCTTTGGTTTGTGAAAGAGACGATTAGAGGTAAATTGTCGTAGTTGATTTTGTCGGGGCAAATAATGCGAACGACATTCACATCTAATACTTGATGATGTTAGGACTTACCCACACATCCAGGAATGCCGTCGACGAGGAACCGGAATAATTGGGAGAGTCAAAAAACCCGGTTTAACCGTTTCTTCCGAATCTGTTTCTTCCGATTCTGGTTCCTCAAACCTTATTTCCGGGAGATAGTTTTGCGCCGTGTTATCTTCCATACCGTTTCCTTGGTAAAAATGCTCAAAGATGACGCTACGCGCTTGCAGAGCGTCAGAGGAAATAACCCGTTTATCACTTGGCCTACACTAGTATCATTTTTGGAATCAGAATACTGTGATACGCAGAGAAATTGGCACGTTTTCAAGACACCCAATGTCTCCGTTGTTTGGATTATCAATTATGTATATATACATTAACCAAATAAACGTACGATGTGAAACTAGTGAGATCACGTCCTAAAATACGCAGTTAGAGCAGGCTTAATTTAAGAGAGACTTTAGTACCTTCCGAGTTGGTCCGGTAGACCTGAGAAACTCAGTCAGGAAGGTCGTGCGCGATTCCAACAGCGATGTGTTGCCAATCGATACCGACGCCGAATCGCATTCTCGTCGCGGAGCAGCTGTGCAGGAACCGCGGTAAAAATCGAATACTCCACGATAAACTCTATATCACTCAGACTCGGCTGAAAGCACTTCGTTATACCAAATCCAGGAACTCGTCAGACTGCTAAGAAAGACCTCTCTTCAGTCGCTGCGACAGTTCAAATCACCTCCCACAAATATATTAAGTCCAGGTGGCCTCACGTTAGAGGAATATAAATAATGCGGTGCATACATACAGGGGACAGAAAACTTTTGTTAACAGAGAAAATATCGATATAACCAAAACAGTGGAATTTCAATTATGATGATATTAAATTATATTTAGAACAATGTATATTCAACTTGATAAATCTATTCTGATCGCCATGTTATTTAATCTCATTCAAAATACTAGTTCGTGGAAAATTTTTATATTCATAAAAATTTCTTATTATTGTCGTATTGCCAATAAATGTAAAACATATAAGTAGTGATATCTACTTGTACACTACTCGTGTAAAATATTTGAGTAGTGATATCTACTTGTACACTACTCGTGTAAAATATTTGAGTAGTGATATCTACTTGTACACTACTCATGTAAAACATTTGAGTAGTGATATCTACTTGTACACTACTCATGTAAAACATTTGAGTAGTGATATCTACTTGTACACTACTCGTGTAAAACAAATGACTAGTGGTATCCACTGGTACACTACACATGTAAAACAAATGACTAGTGGTATCTACTTGTACACTACACATGTAAAACATATGACTAGTGGTATCTACTTGTACACTACTCATGTAAAACATATTAGTGATATCTACGTCTTCACTACTAATATTTCTATAAGCGAGAATTGTCATTTTTGCATCATTCCCATGTACAGTGAAAACTTGGTGTTAACACCCATTCCCTTAGCATTCCCATAATGGAATGAATAAATCCCCTCATTTTGATTATTTTCAACCTTACCCTAATTTTTGGGGGTAAGAAATCTCTTCATTGTGGAGCATTTTAACTTTTGCAATCTCGTGAGATAAAATATTATCCTATTACGTTTTCCTTCGACCTTTCCGTGATTAGATGTGGTACCCGCCTACCTTCCTGTACCATACTGTAGTTAAAGATTACCCAACAATTACCTGACTTTTCTATGACTGACTGGGGTAAAGGCCACCAATACTCCAGCCATGTTTTATCAATTTATCCACAGAAACTATCAGAACGTGGGATTTCCATAATTAAAAAAAACAGTTAAAATAATCTGAAGAAATAAAAACGAAATAATTACAGTGAATAAAATTCCTGTATTTCTCACTATAACAGAAACAGAAGAGACTTAATAACCATCCACACACAGAATGTAAACTGTTGTTACAGAAGAGACTTAAAAACCATCCACACACAGAATGTAAACTGTTGTTACAGAAGAGACTTAATAACCATCCACACACAGAATGTAAACTGTTGTTACAGAAGAGACTTAATAACCATCCACACACAGAATGTAAACTGTTGTTACAGAAGAGACTTAATAACCATCCACACACAGAATGTAAACTGTTGTTACAGAAGAGACTTAATAACCATCCACACACAGAATGTAAACTGTTGTTACAGAAGAGACTTAGTAACCATCCACACACAGAATGTAAACTGTTGTTACAGAAGAGACTTAATAACCATCCACACACAGAATGTAAACTGTTGTTACAGAAGAGACTTAGTAACCATCCACACACAGAATGTAAACTGTTGTTACAGAAGAGACTTAATAACCATCCACACACAGAATGTAAACTGTTGTTACAGAAGAGACTTAGTAACCATCCACACACAGAATGTAAACTGTTGTTACAGAAGAGACTTAATAACCATCCACACACAGAATGTAAACTGTTGTTGGAAAGATGAATCAAGTTAGAATCAAGAGAGAATTTAAACTGGTATTAAAATCAGAGTTTCGAACTTTAAATGCAGTAATTGTAATCTTTTACGTTAAGCACACGTTCGAGAAAAATAAATACTTGGTTTCTACTTAAAGACGAAGAACTGAATGAACTGTCAGTGTTTCAAAAATAGGTTCATGTTGAGAGTAAGTTATCAGGGTAAACAGATTAGTAAAAACTTCAGTTAACACGTATGTAGAAATGTTTCAAAAATAGGTTCATGTTGAGAGTAAGTTATCAGGGTAAGCAGATTAGTAAAAACTTCAGTTAACACGTATGTAGAAATGTTTCAAAAATAGGTTCATGTTGAGAGTAAGTTATCAGGGTACACAGATTAGTAAAAACTTCAGTTAACACGTATGTAGAAATGTTTCAAAAATAGGTTCATGTTGAGAGTAAGTTATCAGGGTAAGCAGATTAGTAAAAACTTCAGTTAACACGTATGTAGAAATGTTTCAAAAATAGGTTCATGTTGAGAGTAAGTTATCAGGGTAAACAGATTAGTAAAAACTTCGGTTAACACGTATGTAGAAATGTTTCAAAAATCTTGAAACACTGACACTTAAATAAGATTGGAAACGTGAAATTCTAGAAGAAACACCTCAGTCACTAACAGTAAGGTACGTATGTCACTCAGCTAAGTCACTAACAGTAAGGTACGTATGTCACTCAGCTAAGTCACTAACAGTAAGGTACGCATGTCACTCAGCTAAGTCACTAACACTAAAGTACGTATGTCACTCAGCTAAGTCACTAACACTAAGGTACGTATGTCACTCAGCTAAGTCACTAACAGTATTGTACGTATGTCACTCAGCTAAGTCACTAACACTAAGGTACGTATGTCACTCAGCTAAGTCACTAACACTAAGGTACGTATGTCACTCAGCTAAGTCACTAACAGTATTGTACGTATGTCACTCAGCTAAGTCACTAACACTAAGGTACGTATGTCACTCAGCTAAGTCACTAACACTAAGGTACGTATGTCACTCAGCTAAGTCACTAACAGTATTGTACGCATGTCACTCAGCTAAGTCACTAATTTCATCCAACGAACTATATATAAGTAAGACACACCTCGCCTAGCTAAGTCACTAACAGTAGGGTACACGTCATCCTGTTAAGTCACTAATATTAGAATACACGTCACCCAGATAGGTCATT
This sequence comes from Carcinoscorpius rotundicauda, assembly GCA_011833715.1. NCBI lineage: Eukaryota > Metazoa > Arthropoda > Merostomata > Xiphosura > Limulidae > Carcinoscorpius > Carcinoscorpius rotundicauda. Next base: position 167,049,965 of record CM022392.1, on the reverse strand, counting down.
AATTGTAGGGTACACGTATCATCCAGCTAAGTCTTGAACATTAGGGTATATATATCATCCTGCTAAGTCTTGAACAGTAGGGTATATATATCATCCTGCTAAGTCTTGAACAGTAGGGTATATATATCATCCTGCTAAGTCTTGAACAGTAGGGTATATATATCATCCTGCTAAGTCTTGAACAGTAGGGTATATATATATCATCCAGCTAAGTCTTGAACAGTAGGGTACTCTCACCCCTAGCGAAGTTACTAACACGTCACTCATTTCGGTCAGTAACGGGTGTAAAAGATCTTCGTCACAGAACCCCTTCCCCCTGTGGCACAGCAGTAAAGTGTGTGTGATTATAAGGTACAGATCGGGTTTCGATACCCGTGATGAAAAAGCACAGTTATCCTGTTGTGTAGCTTGTGCATCAGAAACATACAAACAAAGGCACGAAAGGGTACATGTGTCCAAATTATGCCAACAGAGTTAGGCAAACGTCAAGTTGAACAAGCAAGTAAAAATCATATTAATTCTCTCTATATTTTTGTATTTTTATCACTATATGAATAAATATTTTTGTCGGTTGAATACGAGCCTTTTCGAACTGGCAGGACCACTTACTGTCAAATCTATCCTTTCAATTACTCACGCATATATTTATGAACTATATTGTATAACAGTTTAATCTTTGTTAATACACAGAAAACTTGTAATATTGACTGTTGGAGTATTGACCTTTGAATTTAAGGAAATGAGCAACGCAGGTGTCATGTTACATTTTAAACTCTTTACGTGCTTATCTATTATACATTAACATGGCATGAAGAAAAGTTTCATTTATAATATCAAAGTGACATTAAAACGACAGGTAATTAAAATGCAGTATTGTTGAATGCTATTCACCAACAAACACGTGGACGTTTGCTCTCTGTATTGCACGTGTTTGGTCAACGTGTTCTTAATGCGTGTGTTTGCTACTGCTACGTGAACAGGATGTCCCTGTCTGATTGCCTACTTTACAGATACGACGCACGACATTTTCAAACGCACCAAACACGCGACAGTACGGAAACTTCGAGAACAAAGCCGCCGACTTTTTGCTATGGTGAATGCTTTCATATTGCTTGCATCTAGCTAGACACTGACGCTGTGAATGCGACACTTGTGACACAGTAGTCGTTTAATAGTTCTCCAAGTAATTGTTCCCCGATGTCTCAGCGACAATTGTCAGAGCTTATAACGCAAAAATGGGGTTTCAATACACGTGGCGGGCAGAGCACGTACAGCCCTTATGTAGCTTTGTACTCAACAATAACAATAAGCACTGAGTAAATAAAAGATCATCTGAATATACACATATAACCAGTTAAATAAAATAGGTCCTTTCAATCGTGAAAAGGGAAAAATTGAAAAGGAAAACTCGACATCACTGATCACTGAGAAAAGGAAAACATTCTGGAAAAAAGAATTTATATTCTAACCGGTTTTAAATTAAATGTTTTTCTTGACGAGATTAGGTAAAAATATATATAGTTACCAGGGGAAAACTTTAAAAACAATTAGGAATACATAACAACAGTCAAGACTGAAAGTAACACAGCTGATCCTCGTTCTGTCTATTATTAACACGATACGTTGGCCGTCAGGTGGTCGCCATCAAGTGAGTGAAAGAGCAAACAAGAATCTTCTAAAAATAGAAAATCAGCTTGTGAGAAACAAGGTTGGTTTGGTTTATTCTGAATTTCGCGTAAAGCTACGTCAGGGCTATCTGCGCTAGCCGTCCCTAATTTAGCAGTGTAAGACTAGAGAAAGGCAGCTAGTCACCACCACCCACCGCCAACTCTTGGGCTACTCTTTTACCAACGAATAGTGAGATTGATAGTAACGTTAAAACGTCCCCACGGCTGAAAGGGCGAGCATGTTTGGTGTGACGGGGATTCGAACTCACGACCCTCAGATTAGAAGTTGAGTGCCTTAACCACTTGGCCATGTCGGGCCAAGAAACAAGGAAAGCTAGATGTTAACGAGTACAGAAACATTGAAAAACCGTATAGAAAACAATGATTCTGTTAGGAGTATAACAAACCTAATTTAGAAAAGCATATAAAACATAAACATATAAAGTAACTCCTTTGTGAAGTGTGGTATTCGACTAAGAGATAATAACGCAATATGCAATAGATATATTAAAAAGACAGGTTCAAAAGCAAAAACTTCTCACCAAAATAAAGTTCGAGCATTTCAACAAGTTAACAAGACAGAGAATTACCCTGGATATTTGACCCCACTACACAAGGTTGTGGTTATAAACATCTCAGCAAAGTAAACAAGTCGATAACTCCCAGTGAAAACACACACACTCATACATATATATATATAAAACGTGCTCGCTGTTGTTTTTAAAAACAATTAACGAGTTTTGCGATAAAAAAGTTAACATTTTCATCGAAAGAGCTCCGTTATCCAGCACTGGAACAAAACTAAACATTGTGATACAACAAGAGGACACAATGTTGTATAATATCGAAACGAGATGAGGTAATATCATATATAATGTAGAAACAACACGAAGTGATATTGTAGTACATAGACAGAAGGTGATATACTGTTATAGAACATTATAGCAAAACGAAAATTGGAACGTAGTATCAAAACAAAACATTCTCAGGAAGAACTGATATAAGATAAAGTAGTGATATACAGTACTGAGAGGAAATTAATTGATGTTATAAAGGACATTATAAAACAGAAAGAGAACATTTGTACAGTGGCACGTATGTAAAACATTTTACTCCGAGCCTTTGTTTTCTCATATTCTTTATCGTTATGAAAAAAATAAATATTTGTTTGTTTTTTAATTTCGGGCAAAGCTACACGAGGGCTATCTGCGCTAGCTGTCCCTAACTTAGCAGTGTAAGACTATAGAGAAGGCAGCTAGTCGTCATCACTCACCCTCAACTTGTGGGATACTCTTTTACCAACAAAGTTTGGGACTAACCGTCACATTATCACGCCTCCACAGCTGAAAAAGCGAGCATGTTTGGTATGACCGTGGTTCAAGCCCTCGCTGTGCTGATTTTGAATTGACCTTCCTAATCACCTAATCATGATATACTCAGGAGAAGATGAAAAAACACCTTAGAATAAACCGAGTTTTGTTGCACTTATGGTCACACATGGAGTTAAAAGTGGTATTCAATGTAAAATGAATGACACTGAAGAAAGCAAAAATCACACTGATATGAAAACTATTCAGGTGTTTAACTCGTCAATGTGTAAATCGAATTTGTAAAAATACGGATGTGTTTCATCAAATTATATATATATACGAATGTGAAACGTGATTTGTAAGGACTGTTAATACATAATGCTAAAAGAAATAGACATATAAAAATCAAAGCTATTTGAAAGTCTCCAAAATATCTGAAACTGATTATTGTAAATCTATAGATGCTAAAATATCCTAAAGATGTTTTTATATTACAACCTTCCTTCCTATCGTCATAAGCCTTGACACTTGACATTGGACCAAAGGAGACAAACGTGGCTTTGTGAAGACATGGATATCGATTCTTGGTTGGTCACCTGGCACGAATAAAACTGTTTTTGATAAATAATTTAGTTTGATAAGAGAATTTAGATTTTTAAACATCACTTTTTATTGGTTGTTATTGGTAAACTGTCAACTGACTGCAGTAATGTTGGTTTACTTTGTACTGTGAGAAGTCTGGTGGCAACACTTAAACGACTTTTCCAGCCTACTTTTGAATCTTAATGACTCAATAAAAACATTTCTGTGGGGAGAGTAACAGAATGCTGCAACATAATCAGTGATATCGATCAAACCCACATGTAGAGCAATATATATGTAAAAACAGCTCGTCTGGGTTGATTTTTTTGTTTGTTTATTTTTGAATTTCGCACAAAGCTACTTGAGGGCTATCTGTGCTAGCCGTTCCTAATTTAGCAGTGTAAGACTAGAGGGAAGGCAGCTAGTCATCAGCACCCACCGCCAACTCTTGGGCTACTCTTTTACCAACGAAAAGTGGGATTGACCGTCACATTATAACGCCCCCACGGCTGGGAGGGCGAGCATATTAGGCGCAAACCTGCGACTCTCAGATTACAAAGCGCACGCCTTAACGCGCTAGGCCATGCCAGGCCGTCTGGGTTGAGAAAATATTTTACATAGAGGAGCGAAAAACGTTTCAACCTTCTTCGGTCATCGTCAGGTTCACAAAGAAAGAAAGAGGTAACTGACCGGAAGCTGACCATGTGTTTGAAAGGGGTTGTGTGACTAAGTGTCGATATGTAGAGGGCGTGCTTAGATGTTTGAATATATAATTTTACATTATTTATTTTATTATTATTATTATTAATAACCTTATTAATAAAATAAATAGTATACAAGTATTATTAATAATAAGTGTTGTTGTTTTGAATTAAGCACAAAGCTACACAATGGACTATCTGTGCTGTGCCCACCACGGGTATCGAAACCGAATTTTAGCGTGTAAGTCCGCAGACATACCGCTGAGCCACTGAGAAAATATTTTACATGGAGGAGCGAAAAACGTTTCGACCTTTTTCGGTCATCGTCAGGTTCACAAAGAAAATTAATAATAATAATAATAATAATATAAAATTATATTTTCAACATCTAAGAACGCCTTCTACATTCAGACAATTAGTAACACAACCCCTTTCAAACATGTGGTCAGCTTCCGGTCAGTTACCTCTTTCTTTCTTTGTGAACCTGACGATAACCGAAGAAGGTGGAAACGTTGTTTGCTTCTGTTGTTAAAAATTTTCTCAACCAAAACGAGCCGTTTTTACATATATAGAATTCTGCTAAACTATTTTCATTATTACACAGGAATTGTTGGATCTAAATTACGCCCCCTTGTTTTATAGCTCAACTAATTCTCATTCCTATCTCAATTTTGTGATCAAATCAGTAGACTGTTATCGTATTAACGATGTCGTATTATACATGAATTTTGAATGATTTTGTTGGATTCAACATAAAAACTGAAGATGTTTTGTGTAATTATTCTTTTTATGACTACAATTCCAGTGTGATTCCCGCAGAATATAAGCTCTCGTCTTCTAATCAATTTCACTCCCTCATCCTCTCGTATTTTTACAGTGATAATCTAACAGATACGTTTTCTCATACCTCTCGGCAACCTATAGCTAAGACCATATAACACTAAGCCTGATTAAAGCACCTAAAAGACGATAGCGTTCACTGATGGATCTACCAAGAATAGGAAGTTGAGAAATGGAAAAAAAAATGTCCTAAAATTCATAAACTCTAAAAGTGCAAAGAAATTCATAAATATTGTTGTTGCTTTTAACTGAGCACAAAGCTATTCAATGGGCTTTCTGTGCTTTGCCCACGACAGGTATCGAAACACGGTTTTTAGCGTTGTAATTCCGCAGACATAACGCTGAACCACTGGGGGCTTCATAAATATAATCCAATCTCTTCCATAAAAACTGAGAATATGTTTCACCTTCTAATCCTCTGCGCAAGTTTGCCTTATTTGGAAAACTGATTTCCCTTCTTTTTTAGTACATTCACATCATAAGTTATCCATCTTTCGGTAGTAGACATCTGTGTGTAGATTTAAAAACAGCATATGTTGTCCCAGATGCTTTACTCGTGAAAAGTTCTGAATGTATCAGTTCTAGTGTGTATATCCCTATGAACATCTCGTGAATGGAGAAATATAGATTGCATTGAAAAAACAATATATAGAGATTGAGTACTCTGTACTACATAGATGGTAAAATCTTACCACATCATTGGAGTCCGTGTCGTTACGTCCGGACGTGCTCTATCAGACCACCATGAATACTTCTAGTAGTCCTGCAGCGTAATTTTGTTTGCAAAAGACTGTTATGTTCAAGGCGTAAGTATTTTACTTGGAATCTTCATGATATTCGTCTTCTGTACCATGAAAACGGTTTCCAAATGCACAAAAATCCATAGGTGCTCTGTCCAGCTATTTGGTTAGAAGGGCTTCGTGAGGACTAGAATACCTACGCGTTTCATTCTCCAGGTGCTTAAGGTATTTAGTGGAAGCAGTTAGTACATACGTGACTTGTGCCGCTTTTTTAGAAGAAAAATCCCTCTTCATTATGTTACCTGAAACAGGTACACGACCTTTCCCAATGATCGTTATGCTCATTGATTTTCATCTTTTACAAAATGTCGGACTTCGCTTACTACTTCTGGGATACGACTTGTTATAAGTCATATTCGGATTGCTCCACGTAGATGTATATTACTTTGTGTTACAAAGCCACAAAGTAAAGGAGCATTTCCACCTTGGAAACTGTAAATTCTCGATGTTGACATGTACTTGTGATTTAGGTATAATGATAATTTACGTCAAAATGAGCTGTTACTTACTTTTCCCAAAAGCGATCAAACAGCGTCAAACTGTAGTTCTGATACCTGCTGGACCTACTAGCTGGACCACAGGATTTGCATATCTAAAGTTGTTTAAATACAAAGCACGTGTAGCTTCGCGCGAAATTCCAAAGAGACCAACACCTTATTTCAGGCTCTTTTTTTCAGGATATTTGTCCTTTTCCCTTCAGAGTTCTCCCCCTGGTAGTCTAGTGGCCATACGTATTAGCATTGGATATCATTTTGTTTGTAAACATAACTGAACTTAGCTTCCGTCGTTTCAGAGTTTGATTTGCATTTTGCGCAAAGCTACATGAGGGTTATCTGAGCTAGTCGCCTCTAATTTAGCACTGAAAAACTTGTAGGAGAGCAACTAGTCATCCCCATCCACCGCCAACTCTTGGGCTACTCTTTTACCAACAATAGTGCGATTAATCATCACATTACAATGTCCCACAGCTGTAAAACTTTATGCATCTAATTATCATGAAACAAGTAAAATTATGTTTCTAGCAGTTTGTCCAATGGTGGTATTATCTCTTATCGCTTCCAACCAGGGTTACCAGATGGATTTCTTGGATTTTGCCAAGCTAAATAAGAAAACATAACTAACTTATGTTATTAAAAACTTGGCGTTTTTTATTCTTCATTGGTGTACAATTTAGTTTCCTTCATTTTTTGTCACAATTTTCCAGACGATTGTCATTCTTTACGTGTCGTGTTAGGCCCAGCATGGCTAGGTAGTTTCAGACGATTGATTCGTAATCCGAGGGCCGCAGGTTCGAATCCCCGCCGCACCAAACGTGCTTGCCCTTTCAGCCGTGGAGGTATTATAATAAGATGGTCAATCCCACTATTCGTTGGTAAAAGAGTAGTCCAAGAGTTGGCGGTGGATGTTGATGACAAGCTGCCTTCCCTCTAGTCGCACACTGCTAATGCAGGTAACCCTCGAGTAGCTGTGTGCGAAATTCAAAAACAAACATGTCATGTTTTACTAAAAGATTTTTGCCATATAATAAGACATTTAGTATTGCCGTACTTGGACGGAAACGATTTTTTACCTTTATATTTTTTACCAAAGAAAAGAGCCTTTCTCTTGCAGCAGAAGAATGAGACAACGATAGTAAGTTTATCATTAATTTGGAGGTAATTGAGAAACGTAATTTATCTCCACCTTCCTCTGGTTCTAAAACCCCATTATCTTACAAAGTTAACTCTCAACATTCTCTGTTGATATCTTCATACACTTTTTCCTCAAAAATATAAAGAAATTTCATGTCCAATGTGATGATTGAATATGGCTATCCTTGAGAGACATTTTCTGGATCTAAAGCTTCAAACAGCTGTAAATATGTGAACCTACCAGGTGATACAAACCGTTTGTACGTCTTCTTTCTTAGTTTGACATAAAAATTCAATACCTTAATCTGATATTCTTCGAGTTCTTTGGTTTGGCCATTAGAAGACTATTCAAGAAAGATACTTTCAGTTCTAGCTCCACGATATTTCTCTTAAGGAAAGGGAAATTGAGAAATCATTGATGTTAGCCTTCGATATATCTGCATCTTTTAGTGCTTCTCTTTTAATGAAGTTACCAAGGATACCTTTCATACTACTGTTGATGGAGATACGTAGCCTATGAATTCTGAAGCTCTCAACTTGAAACTAAATTTATTTTATTTACATATGGCTGAAAAGTTCGAAATCCAAAGTACATGTTTACAGTTGGATTCTGTCAACCTTCTAGTATTGCAGCTGCTCAAGTCATCCCATCTTCCAAAACCGCTGAAGGAAAACAAGTGGTGGCCATTGATTGGTTCAGTAGTCTTTCTACCACTTCATAAAATGATAACCATCGCTGCGATGCAAAATATTTTTTTAGGATCATTTTAGGTAAATTCTTAAAATTTCTGTATACTCGTATTCAGATACATGTTTCTAGTCAGCTCTTCTGAGAAATTTGGAAATTCAGAACATCCATATGATGTACATAAATGCATTCAATGGCATACATAACACTGTACAAAGATATGGCGCATCGTGCTTTAGAAGACTTTGAACATCGCTTTTTGACTCCATCATTACACTTGCATAACCTATCAGATTTTTAAATAGGATTCGATGTTTTCCAAAATAAATTTAAAATGGAATTTTAAATGTCTTGGACAGCATAACACTTGATTTCCAAAAAGAGAGTTAAAAACTTAAGCTGTTTTATGAATATGGCTATCATAAAATCTAGCTTAATATTAGAATAAGTTCCTTTTTTGTAAACATATCTGTACTTCCATCAATAATTAATTAAAATTTAATGTTCTTTAATTGTGCTACAAGAATTTCCAAGTATTCCTCACCAATGATATTACGAAGAATGGCTGTTCCTTTTAATTTTGCACATTTAATGCCCTTAGCAATTTTTAGAATCAAGACATGCACTAGATAGAAAGTCTGGATGATGACCTAGTACTGAAATGGGAAGATTGTGGTCTGTCACAAACTCACACATTTTCAGTTCAGTGGAAGCCATTTGAGATATGCTATACGAAGTAGAAGACCTTAAAAATCAGTTACTTCAGAAGTCTGGACACTTGTTTTAAGTTGTTTTAATGTTTTTCACTGTCAAGATGTATGGTAAATTTCCAGATAAGTCACAACTACGTATTTTACAAAATGACTAAGTTTTTCTTACTTTGCCCCCCAGTAGCTCAGCGGTATGTCTGCGGACTTACATGCTAAAATCCGGGTTTCGATACCCGTGGTGGGCAGAGCACAGATAGCCCATTGTGTAGCTTTGTGCTTAATTCAAAACAACAATTTTCTTACTTCGACTAAAACAACTAAACTTTAATCCATTTTTGTGGCAACTGGTGTTTCTGTTGGTAACTAAGTCTATGCATTCTTGTATGGACTTTCTACTAAACTACTGATGGAAGCAATTCATTTGAGCGTCTTTTATTACTTATGCAACAGGTAAATTAGCAAAATTACCAAATTCGGCAACCTTGCTTCCAACGCAACTTTCATAACATTCCGTCACTTGCTCCAGAGTGCAGTTATTAGTGGAACGCTTTATTTTTATAAGGAGCTGTAGACTCGTTTTTATTTTGTGTTTAAACCACCGTAAATATGGAACTGTAGCCCTGTAATAAATTGGATACGAAAAATACCCGATAGAAAAATTCGCAAAGGAGGCCCACACAATCAGGACTACGTTTCTGCTTACACATATCCGGGCCATCTATTTCAGGAATTAATGAATCAGTGATACTAATACATAAAATTGGTAATTAATGTAATATTACCTTACACGTTCCTGACAAACCCTTATATCTCGTTCGTTTGTTTTTGAAGCAGAGCTACTTTAAGATAAAGAATTAATATTAATTTTAATGCACTTTTGAAGGGAAAAAACACCTCACGAAGAATAAATAATTTCCATCGAATTATTATAACGTGAATCTGGTTCGTTTTTTAAATAAAGAGAACAACAACAAATCAATTTTCGGGCAGAAAGAACCTGGATTTTTTTATCTTATATCCTTAAAATTGCCACTAGCAATCTCAAATGGTCAGGTATGGCCAGGTGGTTAAGGCACTAGACTCGTAATCCGAAGGTCGTGAATTCGAATCCCCGTCCCACCAAACATGCTCACCTTTTCAGCTATGAAGGTGTTATAATGTTACTGTCAATCCCACTATTCGATGGTAAAAAAGTAGCCCAAGAATTGGCGGTAGGTGGTGATGACTAGCTGCTTTCCCTTTTATCTTACACTGCTCAATTAGGGACGGCTAGAATGGATAATTCTCGTTTAGCTTTGCGCGAAATAAAAACAAAACAACAAACACAATGAAACTATCTCGGAAACATCATTACACTCCTTTTTAAAAACTGAGTTTCTTTCATCCAATCTTAGTTATTTCTGAACATCTGAAGATGATATCGTCCAGTAAGCAAGATGCAAACATCGTGAATAAATAGCTTGGGTAGAAATATATTTCTATTCGGAGTCTACAAGAAATTAACAGCTGAGAAAACTGAATTATTTTGTTAACAAATGTTAAACTTGCATTGTCATTTAGTGCCATGTCTTATCAGAGTAAATGTACTTACCACGTACGATAAAAACATGTCCACAAATTTGTCTCATACGAATTCAAAAGCTTCGTCGAAATTCCTTTTATATACAAACTATTATTGTTATTATTATTGACGATTTTGCCAAACTAAAATCATGACGAAACAAACAGAACATACTTTAGATTCGAGCCTACATTTATTGGTTGTAAATTAAATGCATTAAGTTGTCATTGTCTCATTTAATGGTTATGGCAGAAGAAAGTAAAAGATGAAATAATATTGTTTCAAATAAAATCGTTTGAGCAACTAAAATGACACAGTGAAAGTTCAGAGTTGATGGTAAGAGGGAAATTACATGTGAGGACTTGGCGTTCCAATAGTGAAATATTTCTTCTTTATTTTTGAAATAAAACTGCTGTGTCCTGCACTTCAAAATGGCGCCCACTTTACGAGTTTCTAAATACTTGGCGCCAAAAGCAGCCAACCACCTATATTATTTATCGTCAGCTCTGGGACTGCCTTTTTTGCGCGGTATTCCAGGACGTGATCACAACACTGACAAGATATAAGTGGATTTGGTGGCTAATGGGTTAAGTTTCATTCAACGAGTTGCTGACGAAATGTCAGAGATCAGACCAGACGCAAGTGTCTAAAATGTAAGCAGAACAAATTTAATCGACGGCTTTATTCGTTTGTTTGTTTGTTTATTAATTAAGCACAAAACTACATGCTGGGCTATCTGGACTCTGCCCACCATGGGCTATCCATAGAAAGCTGGTTTCTAGCAGTGCGAATCCGCAGACATACCGCTGTGCCACTGGTGGTTTATAGTGACGAATAAATAATTAATAAAATGTCAAATGTCAAATTAATAAAATGTATGACTGATAAAATTACAAAAAACAATTTTAAAAACTGATCTAACATGGTTGGATTCATTGACAACAAAATAGAGAAGAAGGTAAAATTCAGCTTTACGTAAAATTTAAATTTTGATTTTGGAAAAAAAAAACGAATATAAATTTGTAATCCACAATCAGTCAGTTCGAACACAAATGTAGCTGTGTGGGAATTCATCTGAGGTGTCGATTCTTTTTAACTTAGTGGGGAGGACAAGAAGTTCCAGGACTTGTCTACAGGTGAAACCAAGATGGTATTTAATGTGAAACTTTAGATTTAATCTTGGACTTTAATCATAGACACTTAAGAGCATTTTAATTTCACCCGCAAACAGTTCCATTCTTGTCATCTCCACTAAGAAACTTTTCAAACTAGACAAATCCGCTTTTTGTGTATTTGAACCAACCTCGAATGAGTATTGTAGAAACTTGGGCCTTCTGCCACGCCCATGTGTCAACAGCCTCGTGTTCAAAAGCCGTTGGCCACCAAGCCAACTAACCCACGAATTGCATGAATCAACTTTTGCTACAGGAGTTAAGTCTTCAACTTAAATTCGCGTCATCACCTACAACTGACTTCCTGTTTCCGAGTTAAAACTCAGAAGGAAAAAATCAAACTGTGATTTTTGAAAAAAAAATGTTTGTTTGTTTGTTAAATTTCGCACAAAGATACACGAAAGCTATCTGGGCTAGTCGTCTCTAATTTATCAGTGTAAGACTAGATGTAAGACAACTAGTCATCACCACCCACCGCCAACTCTTGGGCTAGTCTCTTACCAACGAATAGTGGGATTTACCGTCACATTATAAGGCCCCCACGGCTGGGAGGGCGAGCATGTTTGGCGCGACGTTGATAAAAGAGTAGCCCAAAAGTTGGTAGTGGGTGGTGATGATTAACTCTCTTCCCTCTAGTCTTACACTTATAAATTAGAGGCAACTAGCGCATATAGCCCTCGAGTACCTTTGCACGAAATTAAAAAACAAAAACAAACAATCCGACATCTTGAGCTCTGTTTCAATTACTCTACTTCTGCAAGAAGAAGAGTGTAAAAGATAAACAAAAATATAAACAAAAGATACACAAAATATAAACTAAAGATAAGCAAAAGCTGAAGTTATCGTCTTTACTTTACGAGGACATCAACCAATAGCAGTGTAGCATAAATATTTGGTGAATGCTGTCATGAAACGTTCAACATAATACAGAAATTTCTGTTGATGCGAAATCGTCCTAAGACTACAACCACGCGATTGCTTGGTGTATCTTGCTAAAATTATTATTTTAAACATTTTCTTTGTACAGAAAGTGTAACAAATATATTTCTGTATCTTCATAACTCATATTTTTTTATACTTTGTAAAGAAAGTATTCATTCATGGAAATTTGAAAATGCAGGGAAAATAAAAATAAAAAAGATTAGGCTTAATAGTTCATATTATACGAAACTGTTCGCTTAAAACTAGAGGCCAGAAAGATGTCTTTGTGATGTTGGGAATATAAATCGTATTGCATATGTAACGATGTAACTTGATGTTCTATGTATACAGCAGATATAAAAAAAAACGTTTTAAGGCAACGAAATAACCTACTTTCTAAGAAATCTACGCTTCGTTTTGTCGTGAGACGTAAACTTACGTTCCGTTCCTTGAATTTCAAGTATGCTATACCCCAGATGGAACAAATAGAGACACGCAGTCTCTTCTTCCATATTTCCAATTCCCAGAAGTAGGCGGTTCTCTATTTGTACCTAAACTCGCTGATACATTGATTTAGAATAAAAGATAGTCCGTACAGAAATTGCAGTCCAACCGCCGAAGATGTTATTCAATAAACGTACTGACAGAATGTTAGATCCACTTTTCGAGCGATCCCATTACCATTGTCACAACTCCTGGATCAAAGAAATAATCAAAGCTTGAATGTAACATTCCAGTGGCCTTGAAGACAGAACAGTCATGAAGACTTTATTATCAGAATGATTTAAGTAGAATATTTATCCACACAACCAAATTCAACCATTTCAAGCACCAACTTTCTTTGAAACTGATAAGATTTCAAAATATAAAGACCACCTCGGGTAACATCGATTTATTTTTATCACACTAAAGCAATGATTATTCACTTTATGTCTTCAACTTTTTTTGTATTTCGTAGGGTTAACTTCTCAACATCTTATTGATGTCATGATTTCTTGTCATTCAATCACACTGAAATACTGGTAATGAAAAAAAAATTAAAAAGTACTTATTTTAGAATGATAAAATTTGTGTGTTTCTAACGTGAAAACTAAGTATCATAAATAACAATATACAGATCTATAGTTTTAAAAATATTAATTTGTTTATTTAACCATAAATAATGTATCTATCGTAAGTCACGTTATATCTATCTTTATTAACAGTTTGTTACTAGCGATTGGTCGTGCTATATAAGTAACCATCCAGTAGTTAGTATCATACCAGTGGATGTAAGAAGACATTGGCTGCTTACTAAGGGTCTTACTAGGCAAACTTGTCAATGCTGTGAACAAAGATTTAGTAAATATTTTAACTTCATTTAGTTGATATTTTTGTTCTCATACAGTTTCCACACTAAGCTTCATAACTCGTGTTCATAATGACTAGAATTTCACATCTGATAGAATTAAATAAATCTGCAAGTTGAAACAGAGGTTATTTGTATTCGAAGAACGTTAAGCCACGAGAATGATGACACATTATCTTAAATTGTCCTCCAGATACTTACTGATAGAAGTCAGTACTCAGACTACCTCGTTATCTTTATACCCTTTCAGCACCAGTGGGGTCTGCAAATTCACTGTGTTGAATACTTTGTTTGTGTCTGCTATAACCCTCAAAACAAATAATAACCAAAACAATTAGATGAAACAATTTAATTAATGATTAGCAATCCTCGCCAGCAATTAATATTATTAACTACAGTGTTGCTGGTATTTTCATTTACATGCCTTTTTCGTGTGGTTCATCTGTTATTAAGAACCTTGTAAGGATTGAAGTCGTGGATCTCAGAAGCATTTCAATACATACAAACAGTTTAAAAATGCAATGGTTGAAATCAGTCAGTGATGTTGTTGTTTACAAGTACACGATTTATTGGCTAAAATTGCATTTAAGAGGACAATGATAGCAAACCGTAGCTGAAGACAGGAGCTTTATTCATCTGATGTCTTGAAATATGAAGTATGTTTACTTGTGCTGGATAGCTTCCCCAGTATGGTGCTCACTGGTGCATCACGTTCACATACGTAACCGTAATTCGATCGATCATAGAAAATGTTGTGCAAATTAGCCATGTGCGCAATTAGATGTAGGAGAAACTTTGACGTACTCATAACTGAAATTTACGTGTTTGTACCGATTTTGCTACAACAGTGCTTAACATTCAGTCTTACTTAGAAGGCCCAGCACGGCCACGCGGTTATGGCACTCAACTCGTAATCTGAGGTGGCGAGTTTGAATCCCCGTCGCTCTAAACATGCTCGCCCTTCCAGCCGGGGGGGCGTTACTACGTGCGATCGATCCCACGATAAGTTGGTAAAAGAGTAGCCCAAGAGTTGGTGGTAGGTAGTGATGACCAGCTGCCTTCCCTTTAGTTTTACACTGCTAAATTAGGGACTGATAGCGCAAATAGCTTTCGTGTAGCTTTGCCCAAAATTCAAAGAAAACCAAAATAAATTTACATCGAAAAATAATTTACACATTATGAAAAATATTTCACTTTAATAGTCACGAAGAAAAAAGTAATGAACATTAGTTTTGTATGAATCTACAACTCCCACTTCTCTTGTTATTTAGTGGCAATAATCAAACTAAACTTCTGTAAGTCTTCACTACAATTATTAAGTTTCAGATATAAGATAGTTTTTTAATACCTTGGAGTTCAATAAACTAAACTTCTGTAAGTCTTTACTACAATTATTAAGTTTCAGATATAAGATAGTTCTTTAATACCTGAGAGTTCAATAAACTAAACTTCTGTAAGTCTTCACTACAATTATTAAGTTTCAGATGTAAGATAGTTCTTTAATACCTGAGAGTTCAATAAACTAAACTTCTGTAAGTCTTCACTACAATTATTAAGATTCAGATGTAAGATAGTTCTTTAATACCTGGGAGTTCAATAAACTAAACTTCTGTAAGTTTTCACTACAATTATTAAGTTTCAGATATAAGATAGTTCTTTAATACCTGAGAGTTCAATAAACTAAACTTCTGTAAGTCTTCACTACAATTATTAAGATTCAGATGTAAGATAGTTCTTTAATACCTAGGAGTTCAATAAACTAAACTTCTGTAAGTTTTCACTACAATTATTAAGTTTCAGATGTAAGATAGTTCTTTAATACCTGGGAGTTCAATAAACTAAACTTCTGTAAGTCTTCACTACAATTATTAAGATTCAGATATAAGATAGTTCTTTAATACCTGAGAGTTCAATAAACTAAACTTCTGTAAGTCTTCACTACAATTATTAAGTTTCAGATATAAGATAGTTCTTTAATACCTGAGAGTTCAATAAACTAAACTTCTGTAAGTCTTCACTACAATTATTAAGATTCAGATGTAAGATAGTTCTTTAATACCTAGGAGTTCAATAAACTAAACTTCTGTAAGTTTTCACTACAATTATTAAGTTTCAGATGTAAGATAGTTCTTTAATACCTGGGAGTTCAATAAACTAAACTTCTGTAAGTCTTCACTACAATTATTAAGATTCAGATATAAGATAGTTCTTTAATACCTGAGAGTTCAATAAACTAAACTTCTGTAAGTCTTCACTACAATTATTAAGTTTCAGATGTAAGATAGTTCTTTAATACCTGAGAGTTCAATAAACTAAACTTCTGTAAGTCTTCACTACAATTATTAAGATTCAGATGTAAGATAGTTCTTTAATACCTGGGAGTTCAATAAACTAAACTTCTGTAAGTTTTCACTACAATTATTAAGTTTCAGATATAAGATAGTTCTTTAATACCTAGGAGTTCAATAAACTAAACTTCTGTAAGTTTTCACTACAATTATTAAGTTTCAGATGTAAGATAGTTCTTTAATACCTGGGAGTTCAATAAACTAAACTTCTGTAAGTTTTCACTACAATTATTAAGTTTCAGATATAAGATAGTTCTTTAATACCTGGGAGTTCAATAAACTAAACTTCTGTAAGTCTTCATTACAATTATTAAGTTTCAGATATAAGATAGTTCTTTAATACCTGAGAGTTCAATAAACTAAACTTCTGTAAGTCTTCACTACAATTATTAAGTTTCAGATATAAGATAGTTCTTTAATACATAGGAGTTCAATAAACTAAACTTCTGTAAGTCTTCATTACAATTATTAAGTTTCAGATATAAGATAGTTCTTTAATACCTGGGAGTTCAATAAACTAAACTTCTGTAAGTCTTCACTACAATTATTAAGTTTCAGATATAAGATAGTTCTTTAATACCTGGGAGTTCAATAAACTAAACTTCTGTAAGTCTTCACTACAATTATTAAGTTTCAGATATAAGATAGTTCTTTAATAGCTGGGAGTTCAATAAACTAAACTTCTGTAAGTCTTCACTACAATTATTAAGTTTCAGATATAAGATAGTTCTTTAATACCTGGGAGTTCAATAAACTTAACTTCTGTAAGTCTTCACTAGAATTATTAAGTTTCAGATATAAGATAGTTCTTTAATACCTGGGAGTTCAATAAACTAAACTTCTGTAAGTCTTCATTACAATTATTAAGTTTCAGATATAAGATAGTTCTTTAATACCTGGGAGTTCAATAAACTAAACTTCTGTAAGTCTTCACTACAATTATTAAGTTTCAGATATAAGATAGTTCTTTAATACCTGAGAGTTCAATAAACTTAACTTCTGTAAGTCTTCACTACAATTATTAAGTTTCAGATATAAGATAGTTCTTTAATACCTGGGAGTTCAATAAACTAAACTTCTGTAAGTCTTCACTACAATTATTAAGTTTCAGATATAAGATAGTTCTTTAATACCTGAGAGTTTAATAAACTAAACTTTTGTAAGTCTTCACTACAATTATTAAGTTTCAGATATAAGATAGTTCTTTAATACCTGGGAGTTCAATAAACTAAACTTCTGTAAGTCTTCACTACAATTATTAAGTTTCAGATATAAGATAGTTCTTTAATACCTGAGAGTTTAATTATTACTCATGTTCTCTCTGTTCGTGTGGCTCCGTGTTTAGCGATCTTTAATGAAAAGTCAGTTCTAATCGGTAGAATAAAACATATCTTGCGAATAAAGTATTTTTTAATTTGAAATGCTTGGACTTACAATGATGAAATTCGATATCATTCCTAGCGGTGCACAGAGGGTAGATATTATAGGATAGATATGCTAGGAAGAAACACGAGAAAACAATCCTCAAATGATTTCATTACGACAATATTACTTTAACCTTGCGTGGCGAGAACATAATACAATGTATTGGTTATTCGTACATATACCAGTAAGTGATACTTGTTTATAGTGAGATATACAGAATATAATATATCTGGTTACAACGTTTCACCAGTCTAATCCGGTGAGATACAACAACTACAAATACTGAACTCCTGATCAATATAAAAGGAAACTGGTAACTAAAGATACTTGTTTTGTTCGTTTCTTTTATAGTGTTAACAGGTTTTAATTTATGAATGAATTACAGTAAACTTGGAGGTTAAGAAAAACAGGCATGACACATACAGAGTTATGATATAATTATCTTCAACTTTATGATACGTCCAGGAATTAGGACGAAACAAGAAAAAACTGTGTCGTCCCTGATTAAAGCAACTTAGCCCCAAAAGTATTAATAACTTTGTTGTTATTTTATGTTTAAAAATTCGAACGTCATGAAAGTATTCACTTAAGACTACAAATCAAATGGGTTCGTCTGATAACTAAATGAAGAAGGTTTCCAGTATTTCTTTGCAATCCTCACAAAGGGTCGTCTGTTCATTTATTCGTTAAACACAAAGTTAAACAAGGATACATTTGTGCTTTACCGACCATGGGTCTTGAACCGCGATTTCTACTACTATAAATCCGCAGACACACTAATGTGCCACCGGTAGAGAAGGCTATCTATCCCTCTGTAGTCGTTATTAATTTTAAACTGGTAGACTAATTAATAACACGATTCCAAAGGCTTGAGTGCATACTTAGAAAACAACAGGCCACAAACAATGAAGTCTCGGATTTACAGATCAAGAATGCGACTGTAGGACACGCCCAATCCATATTGAAACGGAATAGATTAGTTTAAAATAAAATATTATTATAAACATTAGTTCACACATATCCACGTTTGTCTTCCCACTTTAAAGTTACTTTTAAATAAATCTTTGGACCATTTTAATACTATTGTTTTTGTTGATTTGTTAACTTTTACTGAAAACCAGGTAGCATTGTAACGAATAACTACACAGTTGGTCAAGCATGGCCAAGTGGTTAGGGCGCTTAACTCGATTTCTGAAGATCGCGGGTTCGAATCCACGTTCCACCAAACATGCTCGCCCTTTCAGCCGTGGGGGTGTTATAATGTGAAAGTCAATCCCACTATTCGGTGGTAAAAGAGTAGCCTAAGAGTTGGCGGTGGGTGGTGATGACTAGATGCCTTCCCTCTTGTCTAATACTTCTAAATTAGGAACGGCAGGGTCAGATAGTCCTCGGGTAGCTTTGCCCGAAATTCAAAATAAATAAAACCAAAAACAAACCTAAGAGTGATTAATTCATTGTAAAAATAAATACAAATTTAGAATATAAAACACACTGATATTGGGAATGTTATTGATGAAATAAACTTACAGATTTCATTATCAGTTTAACTTCGAAATAGACAACAATCCTCTACTTGGAGACTGCTGAACAAACAACCCAATAAAGAATTCATATTAAAAAACCCACTAATTGTTGCACTTCTTATTGAATTCATATAACTCACTATTAATACAAACATATTTAATCCATATAGTGTTTCATTCCTAAACAATGACTTATTTGTTTCAGTACACAGTTAGCTATCTGTACATAAGGAGTCTATAACCTGCAGCAAGAATGAGCGTATGAGTATTAGTTTGAAATGTGAAAGCATTTACCCCAGCTCCTCGTTTATAACTTTCTTATAGCCTTTCCTTCATTTTGTTCATTGGACAATTTAGACAATCGCTGAATATATACAAGTAATGTATATATTGCACATCCTGTAAAGCATGAAACGTATTAGTTCTGTAAAATATAATTTATTTCTCGTTTGGAAAAGAATTGACGTCCACTTTTGAAAATAGTAAAACCTAGTTCGCTACAGAGCAGAAGAGATGTAAAAGGAGTCATGTGTGTTTAGTGTATAGCATTTCCTGGTGATATTGTTCGTTGCCCTGAAACAACAATACATTTCGGAGCACAGTAATTCCAACCTGTATTCCCTAATTAGATACACTATCACTAGTATAACCTATCCACTTCAAGAAACTCGCCTTGTTGCTTGGAGAAACCGTATTTAGATCCTAACTACTTGTACCCATAACCGTGTGACTATAACATATATCTAACAAACATTACTTAGAGTGAAACCCAAAATTAATTCGGTAACTAGTATAGTTAATCAAATGTAGTTATAAAGATTAGAATACATTGTTCCATCAGTTGGATA
Source organism: Carcinoscorpius rotundicauda (assembly GCA_011833715.1). Classification (NCBI taxonomy): domain Eukaryota; kingdom Metazoa; phylum Arthropoda; class Merostomata; order Xiphosura; family Limulidae; genus Carcinoscorpius; species Carcinoscorpius rotundicauda. The sequence continues at coordinate 167,029,890 of CM022392.1, read as the reverse complement.
TTCTAACTTTCATTGATATGTTCGGCCGCAAACCCAATAACAACTCGCGAAATTCAGCTAGCGTAGGAAATTAGAAATGATCTTAAATCCATATACCTTTGGTGTACTCAAGGTACAGAAAACGAAACAAATTTATATTTTAAAACACCAAAATATTTCTATTGGCTTGAGTAGAAATTGGCAAAAGTTATTCCTAAGAGATGTGGGCAACTTACACGAGAAACAACTATAGTCACGTGCTAGTTTCACTGTTTGATCGTTTTGGTTCATTATAACCGAGCACGACTGATATATCTTTAAAATTAACATATTGTTATTGTATTATATGGCACAGTTGTCCATTAAAACGTTTTCTTTGTTTTATGACACCGTATTTTATTCTTACTCGGCGTACGTTCCTGTACGTTTGAAATAATGTTATTAAATATATGTATAATCGATGTTTGATCGGCGGGTTGCTTGAGGCATGATAGCGGAAACATGAATAACGGGACGCGTCCAGCTTTCGTGCTAGCACGAGTACTCGTGTCCCACATTTTGTAGCGTGCACGCACATCTGAAAATAGCGAGCTTTGTGAACTAACGTAATTATAAAAATATTACATTTTATAACCAACACAATAACCTAAATAATTCGGTAGTTTTTTAGTTTTTTATAAATATCTATTTTATTTTTCCTTTAAACACAACAATATGGCTTACATCGCCCTTTGTCTCATTCAAAATATAATGCTAACGATTGCAAAATACATAAACACATTCACAATCAATTTCAATGTAACCTTTCTGGTGTGGCTACCACACATTTCACGTGGAAGATACCATAGTGGAATTGAGGATAAGTCAGCATAATTTAACACCCACGTTCTGTAATTTTTAAACAAAAATAAAACAATTAAATCAGAGCGTAACTAGACATTAATGAAGCCAAACTTGTTAAACAACGAGACCAGAAAAACTTAATATCATAAAACAATCTTCAGTAGAACCAGAAATCATAATGATTACAGTTCATTAAATCACCGATTGAATACTTAAGCAGTTATCGATATTTTTGTCGTAATTAACGAGGCCTACCAAACTTAGGAAATGTACGTTAATCTTGCATCTAGGTTTACAAACAAAAAAAAACGTACTGTAAAGATTACAGCTGCAAAGGTTCAGTTACACTTGGTCACCTTTAACTATAAAATACACAAGTCGGTTTTAAAATTATTTGTAGCATTCTAAGCATTGGTTTGTGTTTGAATTTCGCAAAAATCTACTCGAGGGCTATCTGCGCTAGCCGTCCCTAATTTAGTAGTGTAAGACTAGAGGGAAGACAGCTAGTCATCACCACCCACCGCCAGCTCTTGGGCTACTCTTTTACCAACGAATAGTGGGATTGACCGTCACATATAACGCCCTCCACGGCTGGGAGGGCGAGCATGTTTAGCGCGACTCGGGCGCGAACCCGCGACCCTCGGATTACGAGTGCACGCCTTTACACCCTTGGCCATGCCGGGCCCATTCTAAGCTGCTTCATTCGCACTCCTCTACAATTAAAAAAAAGTACCAGTTTTTGTCTTAGAAGGATATGTACCTTTCTGTTGTTTTTTGTTTTACTTTCATATTACTCCCTAATGTACAGCGATAGATGGGATTCTGGGGACAGAGGCAATGTCTCACCCAAATATTGTTTTTCTATATAGTTTATCATTTTATTTATTTTTTACTATTTTCTTCGAAGACATATCGAGACTTTGTTTGTTTCAAAGTGACAATATAATTAGGTTGGTAATATGAGCTTGTATTTGTTTCAAAGTGACAATATAATTAGGTTGGTAATATGAACTTGTATTTGTTTCAAAGTGACAATATAATTAGGTTGGTAATATGAACTTGTATTTGTTTCAAAGTGACAATATAATTAGGTTGGTAATATGAACTTGTATTTGTTTCAAAGTGACAATATAATTAGGTTGGTAATATGAACTTGTATTTGTTTCAAAGTGACAATATAATTAGGTTGGTAATATGAACTTGTATTTGTTTCAAAGTGACAATATAATTAGGTTGGTAATATGAGCTTGTATTTGTTTCGAAGTGATTAAATTATACTATTGCTAAAATTTCAAAACTTTTTTGCATTCGAATGCGAGAGACTAGAAATTAAAAAAAAGATTAGAAAACACAAAAACCATGCAAAACAAACAATTTTGTCAGAAGAGAAAAACCTGACGATTCGATTTATGTAAAGAAACATTTAGAAAGGCTGCCCTATATTAAAAAATATAATTCAAAAACTTTTTGTATATTTATGCAAATTAGAGAATTTATTATGGTTGTCTTTATTTCTTTAACGCATCCTAGCATTTTACGCTTTATCAGAGTAATACCAAACGTTTGCAAATATCTGTATTTACAAATAGGAATGTAATATCAAAAGTTAGTTTTAAAGCGATAGGCATCAATCATGGAGGTGAGGCATTGTCCTGAATCCAAACAGCTGACAAGACTAAAGATAACTCCCCAAAAAGTGACGCTCTCTTCTTAACCATAAAAAGTTGTGAATAACTAACTATTAAAATATATACCTGCTTTTACAATTTCCTTGCTACTTATTACAAATTAAAAGAACGATTTCAAATTTAATATGAATGATTGTGTGTTTGTTTTTTTAATTTCGCGCAAAGCTACTCGAGGGCTATCTGTACTAGCCGTCCCTAATTTACCAGTGTACGTCTAGAGGGAAGGCAGCTAGTCATCACCACCCACCAACAACTCTTGAGCTACTCTTTTATCAACAAATAACAGGATTGATCGTTACATTATAACGCCCCCACGGTTGAAAGGACGAACATAGTTGATGCTAAAGAGATTCAAACCCGCGACCCTCAGATTAAGAGTCGAGCGCCCTAACCACCTGGCTATGCCGGGAATCAACAAACATCTCCAGCAACGTCACGATCAAATTACTTTTACAGCTCAACACTGGAATATTTAATACTATGTAAGGTTAAAGTAATACCAGTATTTTTATAAACGCGACGTATTCGTCAACGGAAGGTATACATCTGTGGTATAACCCTAGATTTTAAACCTGGAGTACTGGGGTCGAATCTGTGCGTTAACTCGAAATATTGCCCACTCTTTAAGCTCCAGGTGCGTTCAAAGTGTAACAGCCAGTCCCTCAGCGTCAATCGCGGGTGGTAGGATGCTGCTTACAGCCCACCTTTCCTTCTGAGGAAGCCAGTAGATCGCTTTACAAACTCCACCATAAGTAACCACACAACACTCAAACATTTCACATAAGAAACAATTAGCATGTCCTTGGTTAATTATCTTTGTTTAAGCACGCCACATAATCACTCTCAAAAATTACACGAGATTTCTCCATAGACTCCATATCAGTAACCATGGCAACTTAGAAACCAGTAAATGATACTTCAAGAAATATATTTCTGTTCCTTCATTTTTACACAGGAGTCACGACGGGTATGCATTAACTGTAACGATTCTGAATTTGTGAGAATTCATTAAACTTAAGAAGAGTTCTTGATTCGTAAGTGTACTCTCCACGACATTAAGTTGTAGTTACACGTTCCAATCAACATTAATTCGTTCATGCATATGCACACCTATATTAACATGCACGTTGAAACTTCTGTCGTGATTACAAGATATGACAGAAAACTTTGACCATTATGTTTCCTGACTGATGGATAAGGATTTTCCAAAATTGGGAAAACTGAATAAACGAGGAAGGAAACAATAAAACAACACTATAATAGTGGAAGGTATAGTGTAAGTCTGGAAAACAAACACAAGTCTCTAGTAGTAGAAGGTATAGTGTAAGTCTGGAAAACAAACACAAGTCTCTAGTAGTAGAAGGTATAGTGTAACTCTGAAAAACAAACACAAGACTCTAGTAGTAGAAGGTATAGTTGTAACTCTGAAAAATAACACGAGAATATATAGTGGTAGAAAGTTTACTCAATCGTAAAGTTTGTTGCTACCTGTTTTTTTCAATGTGTTGTTTTGATTATGAACACTGCAGTTACGACAGAAAGTGTTCGTACCCCTGCGTCGTGAGTATTTTTTCTACTTGAAAAGTAGCACGCTCAGGATAATGAAAGTAGAGTATATTATAAATATCATACTAACACACACCTAAATAAATTTTTTTGTAAATCAGAGGACAAATAAACTATTTATAAACAAATAACCAAACATAGGAGGTCCAGAAAGTGTTCGTGCGTCTACTCTAATGGTCAGTTGTGTAACCTTGCACGTTAACTACTTGGCACGATCTCTCCTCATAGCCATCCATGATCGTTTTTCAGTACTTGACTGGTATTTTCTTCCATTTTTCTTCACAGAAGGCTTCCCACTCTTGCAAGTTTTTCGGATGACGCTGATGAACCCTGGTTTTGAACTCATGCTAAACGTTTTCAATTGGGTTCAGATCAGGTGACTGTGATGGTCACTCAAGAACGCTTATATGTTTCCTCTGCAACCAGGATTGCACATATTTCGATGTGTACTTAGGGTCATTGTCGTGCTGGAAGATCCAACAATGCCCAAGCCACAAGTTCCGAACATCATTCTTGATATAAGTACCTAATATATCAACGTACTCTTCTTTTTTCATGATTCCGTTGACGCGGTGAAGGCTGCCTACACTAGAAGAGCTGAAGGAACCCCATAGCATGATCGAGCCACCTCAGTGTTTAACTGTAGAGACGGTGTTCTTTGAAATATTTCGTTACTTTTTCTTACAGAAAATATTGCGAACATCATTGTGACCGAAAAGCTCGGTTTTAATCTCGTCTGACCAAAGAATACTCTTCCAATAGGTAAAGGGTTTATCTACATGCTTTCATGCATACCTCAATCGTGCTTCTAAATGAACAGACTTTAAATATGGAGTTCACGAGGACGGCATGCTTTGAACCCAGAAGAGCGTAACATGTTTGTAACTGTAGTGGTGCTTACTTCAACCCCAGTTTCTCTCACCAGTTTTTGTATGTCATTTCGTGTTAAACGAGGGTTCCTACTAACTCCACTGAGAACCTTACTCTTGGTTCTCTCTGGAATTTTGGTGGGGCGTCCGGAACGAGGGAGGTTAGCAGTTGATCCTGTCAGCTTAAACTTGGCAATTATGCTTTGAACAGTAGATTTTGGCACATTAAGTTGTGTAGCAATACCGGAAAGAGACACACGAAACTTGTATTTTACAATAATTTTGTTTTTTAAATCACTGAAAAGTTGTTTTCTGTTTGCCATGATGACCAAGTGGATAATGACGAAGACGGCGCTAAATTGCCGGAAGCACAATTTTTCCTGGCTAAATTCTAATAATTATAAACCCAGTGTCTGGTTCTGGAATGGTATAATGTAGTTTATTCACCAAACTAAACAACATTTTTACGGGAATATCAGTTGTTTCACACTTTCTGAACTGTACGAACACTTTCTGCTCCTCCTATTTTTGGTTATTTGTTTATAAACAGTTTATTTGTCATTTAATTTACATAAAAATGTGTGTGTAGGTGTGTGTTGATATATAATATGTATAATCTATCACACTTCTAGTAGCCCAGTCGTGATACCTTTTAAGGTATGAGCAAAAACCCACTCTGGACGCAAGTGTACGAATATTTACTGTCGTAACTGTATATATATCAGGTCATCCCACAAGTAATATCCGAAAATCTAACACAGAACGTGCATCATCTCTTCTGTCTTTGTAGAAAGCTTTAATGATTAAAATATGTAGTAGAACGTGTATAAAAATGTTCAGACAAATAAAAGAAACTAACCCAACTCCACTTTTTCAGATCGTTAATCAAATAAACCCTTATGAAGATGGATGAGTCTGAGGAGAACATTAGTCATATAATGTTTTATGAGTTTCAAAAGGTAATAGTGCAGCAGAAACTAAATGAAACATTCAAGGTGTTTATAGTGCGGAGTCTCTGAATGAAATAAAATGTCGAAGGTGGTTTCAGAAGTTCAGATCAGATGACTACAGCCTAAGTGATGCAACACGTTCAGGATGTCCTGTTGTGTTTAATGATCAGTTGATCCTGACTGCACTTGATGAAGATTGTTCTGTAACAGTTGAAAAACTAGCACAGAAGCTTAATTCAACTCATTCAACAGTTCACCACCATCTGCAACAGATTGAAAGGGTGTCAAAACTAGGAAAATTGGTCCCCCATGATTTGACAAAAGCTGACCTTTGAGCACGAGTGGACAATTACGCTTCTCTGCACTCACGTGAACGTAACTCACCATTTTTGGACAGGGTAGTGATTGGAGATGAGAAAGGTAGCTAGTTATCACCATCCACCGCCAACTCTTGGGCTACTCTTTTACCAACAAATAGTGGGATTGACCGAACATTATAACGCCCTCATAACTGAAAGGTACAGCATGTTTGGTGTGACTGGGATTTGAACACGCGACCTGCACATTACGAGTCGAACGCCTTAACCCACCAAGTCATGCTGGGCTTAAACAAAATTGAAGATTTATTGTACGAAATTGCAGAGTTTGTTAAATAAATAGCATTTACCATTTTACTATTCACTGGGTTATTTTATTTCATTTCTGGTTTAACTTTCAATACGATATGTTGATGGGGTCGAACGGAAAAGACCCGAATATTCTAAAAGATATGGTTGGTTATTATTCAGTGGGGTAGAGGTAATCCGAAAGGCTTTTAACATTAAAATTCTGTTTAAGTACCTACTCTGGGTACAGCCGGTTGGCCAGCTTTAAAATCAAACACAGAACAACTAGAATTTGAAAATTTAAGTTAAAGTGATAAACTACTTGTAGAACTGAAATACAGTTTACGTCTTTTTAAAATTTACAAGCGAAATCACGCACACATTTTTTTTTTAAATTAGAACAATATTACACCTAATTTGGAGTATTAAAATATTTAATAAACTGAAAACAGGTCTATAAAAAGAGCAGGTGAAAGTAAAAATTTCAGCTTGTAGGATTAAAACATAAAAAGTCATTTTTAAAAATTTTGTTGATCCGAAATTTTATAGGACTAAAATGTAAAAGGACCCAATATTAGCGCCCCCAGTGGCAAAACATCATGTTTGCAATTTGTAACACTAGAAACCTGGTTTCGGCACCCGTTGTGGACAGAGCACAGATAGCCCTTTGTGCTGCTCTGTGCTTAACTGCAAACAAACCAAAGATTAGTTTTAATTGTGTTATAAGCTCAGAGTTTCAAGGGTTAAAATAAAAAGTTAAACAGTTTTTTTTATTTAAGATATAAATTCAAAGTTTGTAATAAAGGATAAAGCCTTAAAACTTGTACATTTAAGATATAAACCTACAGAACTTACTTACTTAAGATGCAAAATAAAGGTCACTTTTATTGAAAATCTAAGAAGGAGCCATATGTAAATACATTTCGAATGTCTATAGACCTAATTTTAAAAAGTTACAGATGTTGTTTAAAACCAATAAGAAACAGTTTCCGGAGTGTAATGGTATAATTTTGTGTAATAATTGTGGTTATTCTTTGTTTAGAATGATAATAATTCCTTTCTTAATGTGAGAAACAAAGATAACGTTGTTGTGTACATTTGTTGCCACATTATTTTACTTCAGTTGATTGTTCAGGTTAACTGACATCAACCTTTCCACAAAGTTATGTGTTTCGTCTATACAAACCTTCTGTCTATGTGTTAGGGTAAGGTGTTTTTCAAAATAAAATTTTTAATATCCATCTTCCAAATGCGTTTGAAAGTTAAACACAAAGCTGCGCAATAAGCTATCTGTACTCTCGAAACCCGGTTGCTAGCGTTGTAAGTCCGCAGACACACCGCCGTGCCACCGGAAGGAGAGGGACTCCCTCTTGTAACAGTAAAAGTAGTATTGAAAACAGAACTGTTTTCATTATGAAGTTTTTGGTGAAAAGAAAAATGTGATTTCATTTTTTCGGACTAAAACGCTCGTGAGTGTAAAGTGTGCAAACGGTTGCGTTTTATCTTTTCAGTATTGATTCTTACTGATAGATGAGTTACATAAGTGATACAAGTTGCCCAAACTTTATATTGTGCTGTGTTTTTTAAGATCCTTGTCAATTTCTCTATTCCAATGTCGAATCAGAGACGCGTTAACTAAAGTATGTATTATCTCTCACAACTCACCAATCAGGAAATATTTTATTTAATACCAAAACTCACCAGCTGGATTGCATATATAAAAATATGTTGTTCTAATCTTTCAGTACAGAAATCTTGAAATAAGCAAATCTCAGGTTTATTTTGTACATCTCACGTGGAACTTTCTAAGCCTAGTTTCATTCATTCCTGACCCCACAGTGACCCGGGGTAAGTCTAAGAGGTTTTAAAACTACAAATTGCGTTTAGATACCAAATCGTCCATTCTATAATTTTGTGTTTAGTAGTAAACAAACAAACAAATGAAAGACAACACGAGTGTGTATCAGAGAAATGGTGTACGAGTTATCACCGAATAAGAAAAGATGAAAGCTATGCGAAACACATGATTTATGTATATAATTTTTTATATTACACAGTACATATCAAATAAAAGGCAGATAAACGAAGGATATATCAAAAGATAGAGTTTTAATGAGTTATATTTTCTACATGGAATTCTTATGGAAAAAAACCAAACAGATAATAAATTGTAGACTTTCGTATTTTCAATTTTTTTTTTTAAATTACAAATGGTTATAATAAAGAAACGTCTACATAGAATTGAAGAAAGTACACGAAAAGTTGACAGTATTGAATTTCCTGATACATTAAACTCTTCTTGTAGTGATGGTAACAATTTGATGTATCTGCTTAAGACAAAGGTAGGATAGAAGAGCACCGAGTACAAAGGTTTGAAGATCTGGTGCTAACTGGTTCAGTAGCTCGCCAGTTATAAGCGGACACACTTACATAATATTCTATCAGGTAACAGTTTAAGCTTACTGGGAAATGTCGAGCTATGTGTTATGTATAAGTAACGTTACACACCTTCTAACTTGTCTCCCGGTTTTCCAACATTGGATTTTTGTTTCTCGAATAATTTACGTCGAAAGAGATGAGATGTTTTAATTATTTGTGAGAATTTCAAATGTCTGTGTGTGTGTCAGAAAAATCCTGTCAGTAATCTTATATTAAAACTAAAGTTGCTCTTTTCAGATTGTATCGTGTTCATTTTTAATATGGAAGATCTGAAAGTAACAGGAAATATAATAAAGAACACCGACTGTCCAAGTCACATACAAATATGATAATAGCCACTACATACAAATGTGACACTGAATGGTTTTGTTTGCGGCTATTAAAAATTAATTACCTATAAAAGATAGTAAAATGAAACTTGATAAAGTAGTCTTAAAGATAATAATGACTTAAAATATTGGTAAAATAACGTAAAGTATAGTAGAGGCTTTGCTATTGACATAAACCTAAAATAACATTGAAGTAACTTAAGGTATGATAGTGACTAACAAATTAATATTAAAAGATAATAGTTACCTGTATAACATTGATTAACTAACGTAAAATAGTATCGCGATTTAGTAGACTGATAGAGTAATGTAAAAAGTGTGTAACCAGAATAGTGACAATCAGAAATATGGTATTGAATAGAAATACTGATAAAGTAACCTAAAATGTAGCAAATAACACACAGATAATGTTACGGATGATAGTAATAAACTGGATCATTGCGAATGTAAAAGATCATTGTGACCTGGAACTGAAACAAAGTAACATAAGATAGAGTAACGAACCGGATCATTGACAATGTAAAAGAATATTGTGACCTGGAACTGAAACAAAGTAACATAAGATAGAGTAACTAACCGGATCATTGACAATGTAAAAGAATATTGAGACGTGGGATTCTAAGTCATGTGAAAAATAGTATCGAGCTGGGTCATCGACAAAATCACAAGACAGATATTAGTAAGCAGGGATATTGGTGATATAGTAGGGTCATCGACAAAATCACAAGACAGATCTTATTAAGCTGGGATTTTGGTGACATAGTAGGGTCATCGACAAAATCACAAGACAGATCTTATTAAGCTGGGATTTTGGTGACATAGTAGGGTCATCGACAAAATCACAAGACAGATATTAGTAAGCTGGGATTTTGGTGACATAGTAGGGTCATCGACAAAACCACAAGACAGATATTGCTAAGCTGGGATATTGGTGATATAGTATAAAGGATGGCAGTGATTTGGTTATGTTTCACACAAATGTGTTTGTTTAAACATTTAGAGTATCATATGAAACACTTTGTACATTTAGTGACTAATTTAAACAACTTACATAAATTATTCTTAAGAATATTTTATTTAAATCCAAATTAGTTTTCTTACTGTTATTTTTGTCTTCTAATGCATTTAGTAATTTTAATAATTTATTGTATCAATCATACTATCTTTCGAAATGGAATTTTGTAATTGAATTGGAGATTTTTTTCGAGTAACCGATATCCAAACTTATTACTTTTTACAAAGAAACTGCATTCCGAAATGCACTTTTAAAAGTTATAGACATTATAGAAATTACACCTCACTTGGGATGAAATTTGAAATTAGATGCGCACGGCAGATACGCTGTTTTTCCTTTCACAAAAATATTTTACTGTTTAAATTTGAAGGTAGTTTACACAGGCTGTTATTTCTATTCTTTGGTTGATTAATTCCTACATTGGAATTATTTTATTCCTCAAGGAATCAGAACACAAAGCATGTAGAAAAACTGAAGAAAACGTGACACTGATTATGAGTTCCCCTCTAGTACAGCGGTAAGTCTACGGATTTGCAACGCTAAAATAAGGGCTTCGATTCCCCCGGGGGGCTCAGCAGATAGCCCGATGTGGCTTTGCTATAAAAAAACTGATTGCGGTCTTACAATAAAGTTAACTTCTTTATACCATCTGCACGCAGTCACGTAGCCTAACGATTTTTTTTAACTGATATGTTTACGTAATTAATATAAATCCCATAATTCCTTCATTTGCATAATGTCTCCTATCGTTTTTGGTACGTGTTTTTTATCATTAAACCAATAAATTAACAAACATAACTTCTATTTCCTTTCGACTTCTGAAAATGTGTCCCTAACGCATCATCGTGTTGTTTAACATTATTCTTTTTGTTAAACATATTTTGGTAATTAGTAATGAAGTAACAAACAAACATTATAAAAATAAAACGTTTTATCTCGTTAAACAGTTTCCGTTACATAACCAGAGTGCTATGCCGTAGAAACAGTTTTACAGGGGTGTCATGTTTCCAAACTGATTTATTTAATTAAATATTTTTAAGTAAAAAAACAAACTTCTCCAACAAGGACAACTTCTCCTTTTTATCTTCCGAGTGGTATTTTACTTTCCAGTTCGAAACATGCTAAACAAAGAGAACTGAAACTATAAAGTCAATATGTCGGGAAACTACCTTGGTTCAATAAAATGAGCGAACCGACTTTTATCCTACGACGAAGTTCAGGATGCGCATTGAAATTGATTAGTTTAGCAATATGCGTCACGCACATGCATTTGTTTGTTTACTGTTTTTCTCTCATCTTTTATAAACAGCTGACTCTTTAAAGATAAGGAAAGCTTCTTTTACCCGTGCTTAAGTAAACAATCCACATCTTATGGTATCGTAAATATTTTATGCGATAGTTTAAGTTGACTTACAAATAGTGCAATTCAAGAATGCAATATACATTTTAGACTAGAGATTCGTTTAGAACAAAAAATAAACCTTTTTATTTATTTTCTTCAGTTTCTTCTAATGACTTTTAAATTATCTCTTTAGATATTCTCTATTTTATTCTCTTGTGGTGAGAAGCAGTTATTGATAAAGCAAAGCATTGTCGTTAAAAATATAAAAATCTTTTCTCAAAAAAAAGAGAAAAATATAGAATAATCTCTCCATATAAAAAATACTTGTCTTACTTTATTGAATCTAACTTGAAAATACACAAATAACTGAATGTTAAATTGGAACCCAAAATAATTAGCACTTACCATGTTACCAAATAACAGTTAATTGTACAAAAAAAAAACTTTTTATAAGTTGAATACGCATGTGTGTTTGTCTCTTTATTTTTAAATTCATATGTCTTTACCAAATACATTCAACTACAGCCTAAGATATAGGTCGAGGTCATTAATTCTTACTGGTTTCATTTGGTTTGGTTTGTTTGTTTGTTTTTGAATTTCGCACAAAGCTACTCGAGGGCTATCTGTGCTAGCCGTCCCTAATTTAGCAGTATAAGACTAGATGGAAGGCAGCTAGTCATCACTACCCACCGCTAACTCTTGGGCTACTCTTTTACCAACGAATAGTGGGATTGACTGTAACATTATAATGCTCCCACGGCTGAAAGGGCGAGCATGTTTGTAATTCTTATTGAAAGAGTAATAATAAACATCTCGTAATAGTCAAACTTTGTCAAGGGTAAACGAGTAGCTCACAAGTTGGCGGTGGATGGTGATGACTATCTGCCTTCCCTACAGTCTCATAGCGCTAAATTAGGGACGGCTAGTGCGGTATCCCTCGTGTAGCTTTGCGCAAAACTGGAAAAAAAACACCAAACTTTTGCTCTCATGCCCGGCATGGCCAAGCGTGTTAAGGCGTTCGACTCGTAATTCAAAGGTCGCGGGTTCGAATCCCGGTCGCACCAAACATTCTCGCCTTTTCAGCCGTGGGGACGTTATAATGTTACGATCAATCTCACTGTTCGTTGGTTAAAAAGTAGCTCAAGAGTTGGCTGTGTGTGGTGCTGACTAACTGCCTTCCCTCTAGTCTTATACTGCTAAAGTAGGGTCGGCTAGCACGGAAAACTGTCTTGGAGCTTTGCGCGAAATTCAAAAACAAACAAATTATATTATACACAATCTTGATAATACCCTAAGAGAAATTAAGATAATAAGAAATACAAATTGTCTCTTTTTAAATTTAATAACATTTGTTATTTTGAAGTTTATTCACTTAGTCGATCCAAGAATCGCTATATGTTCTGTATTTTTACGGAACTAGAACTGTCTACGCATAACTGACCTAATTTTGTAGAAATGACTAGATGGATGGAAGCTACCTGGTAGTATACATCGCCATCTCTCGGGGTATTCTTGTCTCATTGGACAATAGAATTAAACCGCGGGTACTATGGTCTGCCCATGGTCCTGATGTGCAAAGCGTTTAATCGCGGCAAGAGAGATGAACCATGAACCATAGGATTCATAATCTCGCACTCTGATCATTAAATCATGAACGAGCCATAAAATATTAGAAGAATGAATTTATGTATACATACATACGCATCCATGTATTATCTTACGAAACTGTTAATAAAGGTCTATCTACCGCACAGCTAAACCTCAGACTTGATGGTTTAATATTATATATGCATGTGTATAGTCTTACGAAACTGTTAATAAGTGCCTAACTACCGACCTGCAGATCCATAGGCCAGCGTGCTAAACAGCTAGGCCACGCGCGACCTATTGTGTTACCGAGTCACCTCAGAATACAGCTCATCACATACAATAAAAACGAAAACACTGATAAAAAATCGTTATAAATTGTATTACATACAATGAACAAGCTTACTCGGTTGAATGTTGTTTAGATGTTTTAATACGAGAGTTATTATAATGATATTATACGTGTATATTCTTATGACCTGCAGCTAAATAGTCACTTTAATATTCCATCCACTCGTGCACACGTTCTTACGGGAAAATTATAGGCTGATTGAATTGATTATCATACTTTTAAGTTAAACGAGCTCGCTTGTACTAATATTATGGGCCTCTCGTTTAGACGTCTAAAACCAAGTGATCTCATAAGAAATTATGAACTATTCAGTTAATATTTACGAACGTTTTTCATCGCAACTGTGACAGATCGTATTTAAATAAAGTAAAAACCTGTGTATGCTATTAAGGAAAATTAGAACCCACGGAAAATGTCATATGAAATATATTAGTTTAAGAAACAATTTTGATATGCATTAAGATAGATATGTAACTAAAGAAGAAAAGCGTATTCAGTATTATGTTAACCTGTGGAGAGTTAAATACTTCGTTCTCGTTTCTTACGTCCAATAATACCTGAAAAACTGTCACGTGAATTTTGTCACAATAAACTGGATATAAAAAATTATAATAAACTTGGTCAAAAAACTGCCATATTAACCTAGGAAGGAAACTACTGTATGAGCCTTGTTTCAAAAACTGCCATATTAAAGTTGAAAAGAAACTTACTGTAAGAACTTTGTTTTAAAAACTGCCATATTAACATTTTTATAAAAGCTATCACATGAACTCAAGCGAAGAATTATTACATTATCCTGTGTGAAAAACTGTCACATTAAACTAAGCTGGAAATTTTCATATTAACCTAAACAGATATTACAATAACCTGAATTAGGAGCTATTACATTAGCATGAGTGAAAAGTTGTCATATTATACGAAAAAAAATAACCAAAACTCCGTGAGACTAGTATGTTTTGAATTTCACGCAAAGCTACAGGAGGGTTATCTGCACTAGCCGTCCCTAATTTTGCACTGTAAGACTAGTGGGAAGGTAACTAGTCACCACCCACCGCCAACTCTTACGCTACTCCTTTACTAACGAATAGTGGAATTCACCGTGCTTATAACGCTCCCACAGCTGAAAGGACGAACATATTTGGTGTGACGGGAATTCGAACCAGCGATCGTCAGATTACGAGTCGAGTGCTTTAACCACCTGCCCATCCCTAGCGTGTGACTAGCAGTAGCACAAGTTTCACCATAGTGTATGATTATACGAAACACGGCATTCCCGGCGACTGGAAAGACTGTAAGTTCTACAACAGTATACTGTAATTACTATATTTTTCTGTAAAATCGAAATAGTATGGATATGCAGCAATATGAAAAACAAGAGACTAAAAAAATTAAAGTTTAAAACTATCCGAAAAAAATTAAAAATTTAGTAGATTTAAACACATTTTCTATACCGAATAAATGAGAAAAAAGTAAAAACTACATATCGTCTCACCTGAGCGACACCTTATCGTATGCGACGGATTAATTAAAATGTCGAAGACTCCGTGGTTCAGGCATAATCGTCCTTAACTTAGAGCCACTGACCAAAAGGAAGTTCAATTGTCTTTAAGTAGTGTCCACTGCCTACACAAGTGGTGTAAACAGGATAGCAGGATTCATTGTTATCTTTCATAACTCGCCCCTACGAACCACAGATCTATTGAGACCCTTCCCGTGTGTAGGCTTAACAATCAGGCTACGTTAAAAAGAAAATACAACAACACACACACGCATAACCTAATGCTTGACTACTTCTTATCAACTATAGCCCCAAATATTATTCTTTATTTTACAGAATTATAAATTCACGCTTTGTTTACGTTTTTCTCGTTATATTATTTTTGCAAATTTATAGAACTTTATTTTAATATTTCCAGTTTCACTTAGAGGTGCATAGATGGCGGTAGCGACTTATGTCAATAATCTCTAACTCTTGTTCTCTCTGTTACAGCGGTAGGTGTACGTATTTACAACGTTAAAATCAGAGATTCTATTTCCCTCGGTGGACTCAGGAGACAGTTCGATGTAGCTTTGCTATAAGGAAACACATACACACTCTCTCTGTCTATCTCTTTTTCTTTCTTTTTTTAATACGTAAGAATATTATTTCACATAATAGCCGAGACCCGTAAAACATCTGCGGTAATTTCCATGCCCTTTGCTTGAATATTAATTATTTTATCATTTATCACGCACGCCATTTAAACTAAGCATTACTGCAGACATTATGTGTCAAATAAAGAAATCCAAGTTTATTTGAAAAAAAGACAAACCGGACTCATGCAGACGTGACTTATCTTAATAAAACTACACGACAAAGTAAAGTAACGGTATTACTTATAACAACGTACAAAGTATAAAACAGTAATGTGTATTCAGTGTGTGACACAGTTTTACAAAATGGAACATAAAACAGTAATGTGTATTCAGTGTGTGACACAGTTTTACAAGATGGAACATAAAACAGTAATGTGTATTCAGTGTGTGACACAGTTTTACAAGATGGAACATAAAACAGTAATGTGTATTCAGTGTGTGACACAGTTTTACAAAATGGAACATAAAACAGTAATGTGTATTCAGTGTGTGACACAGTTTTACAAGATGGAACATAAAACAGTAATGTGTATTCAGTGCGTGTCACAGTTTTACAAGATGGAACACAAAACAGTAATGTGTATTCAGTGTGTGACACGGTTTCACAAGATGGAACATAAAACAGTAATAAGCATTCAGTGTGTGACACAGTTTTACAAAATGGAACATAAAACAGTAATGTGTATTCAGTGTGTGACACAGTTTTACAAAATGGAACATAAAACAGTAATGTGTATTCAGTGTGTGACACAGTTTTACAAGATGGAACATAAAACAGTAATGTGTATTCAGTGTGTGACACAGTTTTACAAGATGGAACATAAAACAGTAATGTGTATTCAGTGTGTGACACAGTTTTACAAGATGGAACATAAAACAGTAATGTGTATTCAGTGTATGACACAGTTTTACAAGATGGAACATAAAACAGTAATGTGTATTCAGTGTGTGACACAGTTTTACAAGATGGAACATAAAACAGTAATGTGTATTCACTGTGTGACACAGTTTTACAAAATGGAACATAAAACAGTAATGTGTATTCAGTGTGTGACACGGTTTTACAAAATGGAACATAAAACAGTAATGTGTATTCAGTGTGTGACACAGTTTTACAAGATGGAACATAAAACAGTAATATGTATTCAGTGTGTGACACAGTTTTACAAGATGAAACATAAAACAGTAATATGTATTCAGTGTGTGACACGGTTTTACAAGATGGAACATAAAACAGTAATGTGTATTCAGTGTGTGACACGGTTTTACAAGATGGAACATAAAACAGTAATGTGTATTCAGTGTATGACACAGTTTTACAAGATGGAACATAAAACAGTAATGTGTATTCAGTGTGTGACACAGTTTTACAAGATGGAACATAAAACAGTAATGTGTATTCAGTGTGTGACACAGTTTTACAAGATGGAACATAAAACAGTAATGTGTATTCAGTGTGTGACACGGTTTCACAAGATGGAACATAAAACAGTAATATGTATTCAGTGTGTGACACAGTTTTACAAGATGGAACATAAAACAGTAATGTGTATTCAGTGTGTGACACAGTTTTACAAGATGGAACATAAAACAGTAATGTGTATTCAGTGTGTGACACAGTTTTACAAGATGGAACACAAAACAGTAATGTGTATTCAGTGTGTGACACGGTTTCACAAGATGGAACATAAAACAGTAATAAGCATTCAGTGTATGACACAGTTTTACAAGTTGGAACATAAAACAGTAATGTGTATTCAATTTGTCACACAGTTTTACAAAATGGAACATAAAACAGTAATGGGCATTCAATGTGTGACACAGTTTTACAAAATGGAACATAAAACAGTAATGTGTATTCAGTGTGTGACACAGTTTTACAAGATGGAACACAAAACAGTAATGTGTATTCAGTGTGTGACACGGTTTTACAAGATGGAACATAAAACAGTAATAAGCATTCAGTGTGTGACACGGTTTTACAAAATGGAATAAGGAAACGCACAAAATAGAAAAAAATAATAGTTAAAAGTGGCCAATAACAGTGTATGAAACGAACCGAAGCTAAGTTAGTGCAAGATAAAATAAATTTAAATTGTAAAGAAGACAAACGTAGCCGTCTTGAATTTGAGACTTTCATTCTAGATCATTATATTAGATACAAGCCAGTACCATTTTGTTTTGTAATTAATTTTGAAGGTTTAAACTTAATATCTGTCATTGTTATTATATAATTTATGTTATATCTATTATATATATAATAGCTTATTGTAATAAATTATACAAGTTGTTATCTGTGTCTTTCTGTTGCGTTTAGTCTACGAAAAACATAAAACATAAAAAAAACGTAACAGTGGTAAAGCAAAACCACAGTGAGCTACCTATTGTGTCTACCGCGACGAATCGAACCCCGGATTTCAGCGTTCATACGTCCGTGCTCTTATCCCTCATCCTTCGGGAGGCCTATTTTAATTACCCTTTGTAACATGATTTTAACCAGTTTTTAAAACGAGTGTTTGAGCTTTTAAAAGAAATGCCGAAAAAACATTACGAGTTGCTTCACCAGCAAGATAAATTATCGTAATATTAAAGTTGAAAGAAAATCGTTAAAGGGAATAACTTTCCCAACAAGCAAATTAAAACGAAGGTCTAATAATGGTATTTTCGCACTGTTGTCAATTTGGTAAATAAATATAAAATTTTCGTACACAACATATGGTCTGACAATACCTGTAACTCATTCGTCATATCTCTGTAACCGCAGAGCAAGTGACGCTACAGCGCCATCTCGTGAATTCAGAAATAATCATTTTATACTGATCGGAAATTTGTTTAGTTGGTGTGTGTTTTTTAATAGCAAAACTACATCAGGCGAACCGCTGATCCCACCAAGGGGGAACGAATCTCGTTGTAAATCCGTATACTTACTGCTGTACTAGCGGAGGGGGGAATTTGTTTAGTTATCTGGCTATGTGATATGATGTAAATTTAACTTATAAATCTTTAATAAAAATTTACAATCAGCCCATGACCGTTTGGTAAGAGTTATTTTACAATTAGTTTACGACGAGCGTGTTTTATTAATATTTTACACATATTTTGTTTTAAATTTCCCTAAATATTATTGAACAATAGTAAAAACCAGAATTAAGTTTTTTATTATTTTACCTACAGTGATAAGTTGTCAAACAGCAGGTTATAAACATATACAATGTTTTCCCCAAACAATAAATCATTTAACTGTATTTATAACTTGTTGTCTTTCAACTTATTAGCATAGTGTACTTTCACATATATTTTTGCTTACAAATACAGACATTTATTGCATTTTACAAATACCAAAAGATAAACGCACTACCATAGACGACTTGTAAAATCTTAAGAAGAACAAACTACATCTTACTGTTTCTAGCTATTGACTTGTATATAAAAGTAATGTTACTACAAAACATTTGATTACATCTTTTAATAAGAGAATTTAAGAATGCGCTTATGTCATAATATATTAGTTTATTCAATGGACAGCAGATGGTACTAGTAGCAGAGATATTTTGTAATATGCGGTAAGTGAAAACTGCTTTACTGACTGATGTATCTGAAAATGTAAGACCAACACAACTATATGAATACATCGTCTATCAGACGCAGCTTGTATTATTACTTAGACTCACCCTCATATGTGAGCATATATAAATATATGAATAACGAAGACTAGAAATACCTGTGTTCAAGAGCCCGGCATGGCCAGGTGAGTTAAAGCGTTCGACTCGTAATCTGAGGGCCGCGGGTTCGAATTTCCTAGACACCAAACATGTTCGCCCTCTCAGCCGTGAGGGCATTGTAATGTTACAGTCGATCCCACTATTCGTTGGTAAAAGAGTAGCCCAAGAGTTGGCGGTGGGTGGTGATGACTAGCTGCCTTCCTTCTAGTCTTACACTGCTAAATTTGGTACCGCTAGTACAGATAGCCCTCGAGTAGCTTTACGCGAAATTTTAAACAAACAAGCTTATGCTCAGAGAATTTCGAGCAGCGAAGACACAATTAGTAATATTTTCAAAATTAACGAAACATCAAAAAGTTCAACCTCAGATCTACATAAACAGAGAGCTTTTCCAAACTGCTACATATGCAAAATTTTTAGGGTTAACGTATGATTCTAAACTTACATGGATGAAACATGTAAATAACATAAAAACTAAAATTTGACGAAGAATAAACTATGCTAAGTGTATAACTGGTAAAAACTACGGAACAACACCAGAAAACATCATTAAAATATACAAGTCATACATTAGACCAGTAATAAACTATGGAGCTCCTACATGGATCAATGTAAGTGAAAAACAAATACAAACCAAACTCCAAACATTACAAAATACACTAATTACATCAGCATACCAAAACCACTTCCTCAAGGTTCATAGTGCTAAAATAAAATAGGCCGCCTACGTTCTAGACTTATTAAAAAATAAATTTTAAAAAATGAAAGAAAATATAAGTGGACATTACTCTGAAAAGGACCACATTTAAAGTTATGATATTACTTCAGCCATTATGTATTTGCTGTAAATGTATTAATCAGGCCATTCCAACTAAGTACTGGAAGAAGGAAGAGGTCTAATGTGCATGACCATCCTGGGTATGCAAATATATATATATATACCCAAACACCTAGAGAGAGGATTTCGCGTGTAAAATTATCATTTATCTTCCGCGACAAGTTGTGGATAGAAAAAAGTTGCTTGCAAAGAAACAGAAGTTTCCAAGTAAAACAAGTTTTTAGAACCGGACTACTTGGAATAATTACTAAATTCATTACAGGAATTGCTCTACATGGGTCACATAATGATACTGTCAGTAAAAATGATCGGGTGAAATTTATTTCGTTGTTACTTTGTTGAAATTTGAAAACAAAATTCCATTTTCAAATTTCTCATAATACTGATGTAATACGGTACCTTTATATATAAGTTATATCCAACACATGAATAATGATTTATATTTCGATATAACCTTCGAGAGAACAGTGGAATAAACAATGGGCTTTGGGAAACTATTGCCACGAAATAATCGAATAATTCACAAAACCTCCTGACGAGTTGAATAAAATCAAGCTTTAAAAACGTAAATTACAATTTTAAATTTATTCAGCTTTTTATTGGCAATCATATACGTGTTTATTGCATGATGCAAATTTTAAACAACAGAGATAAAATCAAACATATCAAGAACAAGTCTTTTCTGTTTAGATATTAGAGGTTGAATAAACAGTCTTACTTTTAACATACAGCCCTTCCTAGCGGTAAGTAAGTTCTACCAGAATTATAATACTTGAGAATTAAAACATGAAATTAACTGAGAACAAGCTTTAATTAACGTTCATAAAATATCAATTTGGTAATATTACGGTGTCTTGCTCCCTCTAGCGGTATAGAGGTATAATTAGAGAAACCAGTTTAAGCACGCTACAGAAATAAATGCTTGTATTAAACAAATTACCACGCGAAATGAATGTAAAAATAATGACATTTCTTTCGATTTGCTTGAATTTGGTCCGGACTGTGCAAACCAAAAGGTAAATAAAACTCTTGATGTTAAACTTACTCCTATAATTAGTTTAGGAATTTATTTTTCTACTCAGTAATCTGAAAGAATGCGCTCGTTTGGCGGTTATCATTCAAAAAAATATTTTAGGCCTATAAAAAGTCGCATTCAGAATTTTTATATGTAAGCAGTTGATCACTAATGTACATGTGAAAGTATTTGTGCAGTTGAAAATTCGATTATATATAAGAAAGTTCAGATGGGCAAATTCCTTAAAAAAACGTGTTTAGGATGTAAAATTTTCATTCCAGACTTGATAAGTAGATGTATTTACTAGTATATTCTTCATTTTCTGACCATTTGTTAGTAGGCCTAAATGTAATACGGAGTTATGTATTTAAAAAAAAAAAAAATTTAATAATACCAAAGGAAACTCAGAATTTTTGTAATAATACATCTGTTGTTGTTTGTTGAATTTCGCACAAAGCTACACGAGGTCTATCTGCGCTAGCCGTCCTTAATTTAGCAGTGTGAGACTATCGGGAAGGCAGCTAGTCATCACCACCCACCGCCAACTCTTGGGCTACTCTTTTACTAACGAAGAATGGGATTGACCGTCACTTTATAACGCCCCCACGGCTGAAAGGGCGAGCATGTTTGGCACGACGGGGATGCGAACCCGCGACCATCAAATTACGAGTCGCAAGCCTTAACGCGCTTGGCCATGCCGGACTGTAATAATATATAAAATTTATGTAATATTTATTAACACAAGTTGAGGGTACCAGTTAAAGAATCGAAACTCTATAAAAGACAATATTAGTTGATTTTCATCTTTATTTTGTAAGAATCCGTAATGTCTTCATTAGAAGCTAATTGTATACCATGTTTTGTGGAAGATAATAAGTGACTCATTTAACAAATAAATTACTTATGTCTTTGCCCCCCAGTGGCTCAGCGGTATGTCTGCGGACTTACACGCTAAAATCCGTGTTTCGATACCTGTGGTGGGCAGAGCACAGATAGCCCATTGTGTAGCTTTGTGCTTAATTCAAAACAACAACAACTACTTGTGTCTTTAGATTCAAAGTTAAATGTTTGTAAACAAGTTGAAATATTTCAGGGTGTTTCTTACGCCCCTTCTTAGGCAAAATCCCTAAAACAAAATAGCCAGTTTACACCATATGACAGTTTCTACTTAGCATACAAAAAAGTACGGATTTGAGCCAGTCAAGTATGAATGATGAAAGTGTATTTAAAAGAGGGGATGCACTTCATTTCAGGGTGTGTGTGTTTTTTTTTTTACTTTCTCGAGAAAAATAGTTAAAATAAAGAGTCAACCAAAGTTCAATGGTTCCGTGGTGTGCGTGCTAAAAAAACAAAACCACGTTACGCCCTTTGGAACCCGCCGTGAGTGCGTCATAAGAGTAACGGCCGAACCCCACTCTTCGATATTACAAGATAAAGAGATAGGTTATATTTATATTTACTGTCTTCCTTCCCCCTTGTGTATCACTTGAAATTTTGGAATAACTAGCAGTGACAGCCATCGTGTAGCTCTTTGCGTGAAATCAAACAAAATAAACATTGTTAATGCTTAAATCCTAACTCATCGATTATATAATCTCCATAAATATTACTACAGGTACGATCTAATGGCCATATGAAATAATTAAGTAAAATAGTCCACCAAAATATTCATAAATGATGCTCAAATACAAAGATAATACATTTTGTATTCTATCTTTGAGATCATAAAAGAAAAAAAAAAGATTTAACGTGTTGTTCACATTTCTCTTATTTCATGGCTATCTTCTAAAGTGACATATCTGATGGAGAAAACGAGTTATAACATGTAGACATCAAATAGAAGGATGTGCTGAATGCATGTTAATCGACGTTAGCAGACGAAAAATGCCGATCTGTTGTTATCAGTAGGCCTAACATAATTTACGAATGTCTATAGTCTTAACCGTAAATGGTATATATTATTGACAGTTACCAAGTTTTTGTGAATGCTGCATTTAAGATTATTATATATTTTTTTAATTATTTTGCGTATCTACACTTCAGTATTTTCTCCGAATCAAACAAAGTGAAGGTGTAGGCCTAAGGGAGATACCAAACTAATCTCACTTTCCTAGAGACAACGAAACAATTGATTCGTATAATTTTAGCAAAATATTTTGAAGTTTGGTAAATAAATATACGCGTGTTATTAAAAGTTTCCAATAATTTCTTTTTTTTTCACATAAATCAAAATTAATAGTGGAGTTTCACAAGCAGCATAATTCCTAACTTATTCACGAACTGTTTGCAAGTGACATTCAAGATGGCACACACCGAACCTACACAAAATTCCAAATTTGTGATTAGAACTGATATATTCCTGAGTTGAAAAAACTGTACTCTTCGTGCCCATGCTAAAAACCGATTTGATTAATGTGTATACAAATCGTGATAATCATTATCTACACGTGCAGTTCACGATAAGCAAAATAAAGTGTTAATTAGCTTTGATAAAACATTTAAGTGCATAGATGTATTGAAATAATGAAACCGGTTTATCAGGTCTAGATTCGGTGCTAGTTTTTAAGTTTCTCGCCTGCGTTCACAACTTTACCATAAATTTATGTACTCATGTAGCCTACATTCTTGTTGTAGTATTATTGACTGTGAAATATGATACAATAGCCACTTTTGTCGTTAAAAAGTATACCTATTTTTTTCCATCAGGAGGGTCGAGGTTACGTTATAATTTAATTTTTTTTTAAAGTTATAATTTAAAATTTAACATTTTAAACCACACTTACAGTATAATTGTTATTTTTCGATCTAGAAAATGCCGGATAGGCAAAAAAAAATCATTGTTACTAAAGTGTTTAGGTTATAGGTTTGTTTTTTTCTTTCTTTCTTTCTTCCATATTTAATCTTCAGAATAGGGCGTGAAAATATACGTTTTGATAAAGTTAAATCAGAGAAAAGTGAAGCCAACATTTGATCTGTACATTTTATAAGTAGAACAGATACCGTCTACAAAAATAATATATATATATTACAAAACATGAGTAAACTGACATTAACAAGCAAAACAGTATTCAAACAAACAAAAATGGAACTGATTTATAAATAGTTAAAAGTGAATAAAAATTACATGAGTTTATAGTCTAGAAGAGAGACAGCACCCACTACCAGATCTAGGGCTACTTTATATAAATAGTTTTGACCGTTACTCTTACAACACAACCGTGGTCTACGAGTGAACAACGGAATTTTTCGGTAACGAGACTCAAAACGTGACACCTAAGATCTTAAACTAGTCATTTCACCATTAGTCTACTCCTGTGTCGAAAATATTTTTAAATTAGTTTTCTTTTTCTAATTAATTGACTTAGAATTAACAACAAAGTTAAACAATGGGCTATGTGTAGTCTGCTCGGATTCGAGCGGCGTGAGTCCGCAGACGTACAGTTGCTCCGCTGGGGTCTTTCTTTACGGATTTGTAATTTACACACCTTATTAGTTACAGAAAAATTACCTGTTCTGATATGCCTAACCTAAGACATTTCTTCGCAGTAGCTGATGGGATTAGTCTGATACATCTCAGAAACAAGACGGGATTTGCCGTTTTGAATTAATGGGCTATCTGTGCTCTGCCCACCACGGGTATCGAAACCCGAATTTTAGCGTGTAAGTCCGCAGACATACCGCTGAGCCACTGGGGGGCAGGGATTTGCCATTGGACAACACATATACAAATAATTTTTGTTTGTTTTTTTATTTCGCGCGAAGCTACTCGAGGGCTATCTGCGCTATACAAATAATTTCAGTTTCATCTTCTTAGAACTTCGCGATTTCTATAAAGAAGTGTCCTGTTTTTTGTATTCTCAAATATACTGACGTCTTAGTTTTTTTAATTTTAAATCAATCGTCATAATGAAATAAGTTAAGCTTTAAATAAAAGGAGAAATCTAATCGTGACAGTATTACTGGTCTAAATATTTGTTCAAAAATAACGGAGAATATAGGCAAAGACAAAAGGTTAAGCTAAGCCTTCACTGTTTCCTAATTAAAAGTAGAACGACAATAAGTCAGTTTAGCCCTCTACAGTACGCGTTATAATGTACGGGTAACAAATATATCTCTGCAATTCATTATATTTATAAATCCTTAGGTTCTGTAGTTGTAACTTCTTACTTCTATGGAATTACTTTTGGTATTTTCTCAATTGAACAATGTTACTTCTAAGTTAATTATCCATTTATTCCACAAAAAAAGTGTTTTGTTCCCCTCGTTATTTTCATAATGCGTGTATTATTCGTTTGTTTTAGAGTAAGACCATATTGGCACTATCTGCTGCGTTTACCGCAGGGAATCAAACCCTGGATTGTAACATTTTAAATCCGTAAAGTTACCACTGGCCCAGAGGGGGCCTAATGCTGTGTGATGGAAGATTAAACATATTTGTTTTTATTGTGTATTTTATACATCGTTAAATTACCAGCTATAATTTAAGAATGGTGAAGGTCTTATATTTATATCATTTACATTTAACGAGGTTAATGCAATGAGTCATTTTTTAATAAACAGTTACAACTTTTCTTCCATTCGTAATTTTAAAAAAATCATTTCAAAAACTTTGAACTTTATTCTGCTTTCTACAATACGTTGCCCAAAGTGATTAGGGCGCTCGACTCGGAATCTGAGGGTCGCGAGTTCGAATCCCCGTCGCACCAAACATGCTCGCCCTTTCAGTCATGGGGGCGTTATAATTTCACCGTCAATCCCACTATTCGTTGGAAAAGAGAAGCCCAAGAGTTGGCGGTGGGTGGTGATGTTCAGCTGCCTTCCCCCTAGTCTTACACTGCTAAATTAGTGAAGGCTAGCTTAGATAGACCTCGTATAGCGATGCGCGAAATTCAAAACAAACAAAAAACATCGTTTATTATTTTGTATCACAGTCTGGTAATCAAAGTGAAATAATTTTCATTTTTTTTATTAAAATACACATTTAAAGGGTTAAGTTTTTTTAACTATAAAAAGAACATTGAAAAGGATTTCCTTTAAAACTTTATAAAGTCTGGAGTTTACATAATAGTATAAAACATCAAGAAACCCGCTCTTGTCAGTTAAAAAATAATAATAATTTTGTATTATTTTGACAGAACTGCTCTCTCACATTTTGCTGATGTTTGTCAGGTCGTACGAGGCAAGGTATTCGGTTTTATCAGGTTGTCTTAGGCACAACCACCTGAATACGTTGGACACGCCCCTTGATGCTAGTTACAGAACGCGGGGAGGGGTAGGTGTTCACTGTCGAGAATTTCTGTCAGTTTAATATCAAGAAGAAAAATAAATTGTATTGCAAGAGATAATACGTGCCTTGCTTTTCAAATGATTCGCTCAAGAAGAGATATTTAAAGTGAAAAGGGCAGGTTACAAACCTCGCTGAATACAAACTAGAAAACAAGCAAGGCAAATTTTATGAAACCTGGTGAAAGGAATGTTTAGATTCGAATTGCAAATAGCACAAAAGTGCACTTGGATACTGGTTATTTCAGCTGTTGCTGTGATCCGATTAGTATTGTGAAACTAAACCTAAAATCAAACGACAGTTCGTGATACTAGTGATTCATACGTGTATGTTTTGGAATATAGTTTATTAACAATGCATTTTATCATGTGATCTGACTTTAAACTTCCCTGTTGCCACAAATTACGCCTCCATCCCCCGGCACGTCAACAGTAAGATTAAGGCTCAAACCCAACATTCGATTGCTAACGGAGTGCATAAGAGATAGATTAACGTGTTTTTAAGAAATAAACACTTAGAAGACCAAACTATGATAGGCTTAAAATGCTGCACAATAAATATATTTTCAAATGTTTTTTTTTTCCTTCATTAACACATACGAGTTCAATATAAAAACAGCAGAAGACGAGGAGATCCTAAAATGGTGCTACACGAAACAAAGAATGACCAAACTGAACTTTTTGGAGAGAAAATCTCGCTGTACAATTGTATTAACATTTCAAAAAAAAATTATGTATTATGATTTTGTTGACGATGCCAGTTAGAGAGATATTTTTCGACTTTTTAAATAAATGGGATATTTTAAAGAAAAACTCATGTAAATCATACCCGTCCGGTACGATGCGTGTTTCAAACAGCGAAGTCAGAGACTCGTTCGTGCACAGTTAAACCTGTTTTACTACTGCTGACTAGAAAAAGGGCAACCAGAATTTCTGAGAAACTTTACAACCATTACGAAGAATTAGAAGTTTTATCCTGAAATGATGATAACAAATTATTTTTTTTTTTTTACTTTTCTAATATTTAGTTTGTTTGTTTGTAATTTTGCACAAAGCTACACGAGGGCTATGTGTGCTAGCCGTCCCTAATTTAGCAGTGTAAGACTAGAGGGAAGGCAGCTAGTCATCACCATCCACCGCCAACTCTTGGGCTACCCTTTTTAGCAACGAATAATGGGATTGACCGTTACATTATAATGCTCCCACGACTGAGAGGGCAAGCATGTTTTTAGCGCGACTCGGGCGCGAACCCGCGACCCTCGGATCACGAGTGCACGCCTTAACGCGCTCGGCCATGCCAGGCCTTCTAATATTTAGAAACGAACGTTTCAAGTCACGTGAAAAGCCAGTTTTTTTTTTTATTTTTACAATAACTACTTAATTCTTTAACCTCTTTAAGCACCACCGTAATTTTATTTGCAATTTAGTAAATCTTTTAGTCCTACGATATGAAACGTGTTTATTAGTTTTATTATAAGAGTATTAAACGTGTTAATCTTACGATATAAATCTTGTTTCTCTTCTCTGCTAACGGTCCGGCATGACCAGTTGGGTTAAGGTGTGCGAATCGTAATTCGAAGGTCGCGGGTTCGAATCCCCGTTGCGCCAAACATGCTCGCTCTTTCAGCCATGGTGGCGTTATAATGTGACGGTCAATCTCACTATTCGTTGGTAAAAGAGTAGCCCAAGAGTTGACGGTGGGTGGTGAGGACTTGCTGCCTTCCCTCTAGTCTTACACTGTTAAATTAAGGACAGCTAACGCAAATAGCCCTTGAGTAGCTTTGCGTGAAATTCAAAACAAACAAATTTTTGTTGTTAGATTAGCGAATCTGTTAACCCTTGTTTATCAGTTGTTAGTAAGATGGTGTCATACAAAACAAAAAAATAGTTTTTTCTCTCGCTAAGAGAGAGGAGAAAAATGTCATATTGAGGCATTTGGCTAGTATACAATGAGTACGCACCTCATATTTAGGCATTTGGCTAGTATCCAATGAGTACGCATCTCATATTTAGGCATTTGGCTGGTATCCAATGAGTACGCATGTCAACTGTTTGTTGTATTATGATATTATCGAATGATTTCTAGATACCAAGATGTTTTTGTTTTCCTCTAAAGGCTTAGCGATCACCACAGAGAGTGAGAGAGGACAGGTCTTTTACATAAAGAATGAAGGTAATATACATTAAAGTCAAATGTGTATTTTTTAAAATCAGAAGATAGTGAACGTTTTTAGACTTTTTTAATATTAGGGTTATTATGAGGCGTTACGTGTATTCAGAAGCTGTAAAAATATATAAGGAACATTATTATGCCATATTTGAAATATGTTGTTCTTCCACGTATATCTTGCAGTCGAAATATTTTATTCATCTACAACATGTAAATTTTCAGCGAAAAAAAACTATTCGGTGAAACGTTTCTTTGTTTTTAAGGAGAAAGCTACAAAACTGGCTATCTGCGCTGTTCTTGTGGCTGGTATATGAACCCGATCTAAAGCATTATGAACGCTTAGGCTTGCCACTAAGAGGGAGGCATTCGAAAATAATTATAGATAAGAGAAGATCGTGATATGAGAACTGTCGATTATCTTAAATTCACAGGGTGTGTATCTTCGGAAGAAAAGTTAGTTTGTATGTGTGTAGTACAACACGAAAGTCTGAGGTTAAATTATCCCGTAATTAGACAGAATACAGGTAGCGTGTCACGCAACTTTGCGGGTACAAAAAAATAGTTGCTTATATATATCTATTATGGTTTTATATTTACATCGATTGGTCGCAAATAATAACGTCTGTCCCATGACTAGTAATAAAAGTGTCCCCCTTGGCACAGCGTTCAGTCTTCGGATTTACAAATCCAAAATCAGGAGTTCGATTCTCCCCGTGATCACAGCAGATAGCTCAATGTGGATTTGCTATGAGAACACACACGCGCCAATAACAAAATTATGGTTTCGACCACTTCTGACAACCTTCTTTTACCTGGGGCCTTGAAAGGCTTGGTGGTTAGAGGACGTGACTCATAATTTAAAAGTCTCGGGTTCGGATCCCCGTTACCCAACATCTTTGTATTTTGAGCCTTTTAGGTATTATAATGTCACGTTAAATTACACTGTTCGTTGGTAAAAGAGTTGACAGTGAGTAATGCAGCCTAGCTGCCTCCCTACCACTGTACAATTAGGGACGGCTAGCGTAGATAACCCTCAAATAGCTTTGTGTGAAGTCCAAAACAAACAGATTATAAATTGTGTGTAAACAATTATTATTCCCTAAGAAAATGGGCGAATGTTTATGTCTCATATCATTTTATTAGGTGTAATAATTTTTATACCAAACAGTAATCTCCAATCCGATGGCCCAGCGACATGTCTGTGGACTTACAACGCAAGAAACTGAGTTTCGATACCCCTGGTTTGAGAACACGGGCAGTCCAATATGTAGCTTCGTACTTAAATACCAACAAAAAAGATTCAATAGCATTTGGTATTTTTCTTCATGTGAAACTTTTAACCTAAAAATACTAGATTCATTACGTCTCCACACAAAAACATAGTGTTTTTTTTATTGTTTCTTTTTCTTCTTCAACGGCCCCGGTAAACTATGAAACATACGTATGATAACTGATTATTGGTAGACTATGAAACATACGTATGATAACCGATAATTGGTAGACTATGAAACATACGTATGATAACCGATAATTGGTAGACTATGAAACATACGTAAGATAACTGATTATTGGTAAACTATGAAACATACGTATGATAACCGATAATCGGTAGACTATGAAACATACGTATGATAACCGATAATTGGTAGACTATGAAACATACGTATGATAACCGATAATTGGTAGACTATGAAACATACGTATGATAACTGATTATTGGTAGACTATGAAACATACGTATGATAACTGATTATTGGTAGACTATGAAACATACGTATGATAACCGATAATTGGTAGACTATGAAACACACGTAAGATAACTGATTATTGGTAAACTATGAAACATACGTATGATAACCGATAATTGGTAGACTATGAAACATACGTATGATAACCGATAATTGGTAAACTATGAAACATACGTATGATAACTGATTATTGATAGACTATGAAACATACGTATGATAACCGATAATTGGTAGACTATAAAACATACGTATAATAACCAATAATTGGTAGACTATGAAACATACGTATAATAACTGATAATCGTAATCAGACCTTAATAAATGGTAAATGAAAAGTGTGACCTCGGGATGAATAAGAGTTTGTTTGTTGTTAAATGCGAAACCTACAATGGGTTTACCAGTGCTGTGCCAAACTCGACCTGGTAACCAGATTTTGCAAACGTAATCCCGCGAGCTGACAGCCGAGAGCGGAGAAATAGACAACAGGTATGTTTATTCCTAATAGTAAAGTCGACTGTAATTAAATATTCATAAAGATTTATTCAATGTTTTTGTCATATACACGACAATGTACACTAAATGTCACCTAGTTGTTTGTGGCAAACGTTATTTCGTCCACACCTTAATTTGGCTACAAGCCGACATAGCGACATGAAATCACAATTTTAATATTAGTAATAAAAAAAAACCTACTGAAATCCTTTCAATTTAATGTTTAAGCCATTACTTCTTTTTGAAAAAACCACAGTATTATGTGGTGTGATGTAAGCCTTTTATAAAATGCACGTATTTATTTACTGTAACCCCAACAAGCTCGAACACAATAAATCTTTTTACTTTCGCTCTTCTAAAATGCATACAGAGCCATCTGTTGGTGGATGATATGTAATTACTAAGTGTTCTTGATATTAATTGTTGAATATCCAAGTGATGAATGACGCTGCTATAATTGAAGGGTTGTTTGAAAAGTACGGTACAAATTGTACCAGCTGATAATACGTTTGAAACTAGAACTACGAACGATCATAACAAACTTACTTGACTGCGCAACGACGTGAAACCATAGAAATTCTAAGTTAATTTATCATTTCTGTATTGAAGTATGATTTACTATCACCTTCAAAATTCAATTAAGTAAAGAAAAGAGATTGTAGCTTAATGTTTGAAACAACTGACAAAAATATTTTATAAGATATTTGGAGAAACAGTTATGTTTTGATTTTTCAAGAAGTCTACGTCCATCTACTAAACCCCCCTTCCTATTTATTAGTTTGGTTTATCCCAAATCTTTATCATGAATCCTTTATTAACTTGTGTATCAGTTTCCTAAACGTTCAGTTTGATGGGTCCAAGTAAAATCATTTACACTACCTTCAGTTTGATGGGTCCAAGTACAACAATTTACACTACCTTCAGTTTGATGGGTCTAAGTACAACCATTTACACTCTCTTCAGTTTGATGGGTCCAAATACAACAATTTACACTACCTTCAGTTTGATGGGTCTAAGTACAACCATTTACACTCTCTTCAGTTTGATGGGTCCAAATACAACCAATTACACTACCTTCAGTTTGATGGATCCGAATACAGTTACATTATCTTCTCTGATGTTACTACCCAATCCTGCGGCCACTTTTCATAATACATAGAGTCGTGAGTGACTCCTTTCTGATACCACATTTAGCTGTATGGAGCTGTTTGATAAGCACCACCAACACCGCATTTTGCTATAGGGAACTGTAAGTTACCATCTCTAGTACCACATTTAGCTGTATGGAGCTGTTTGATGAGCACCACCAACACCACATTTTGCTACAGGGAACTGTAAGGTACCACCTCTGGTACCACATTTAGCCGTATGGAGCTGTTTGATGAGCACCACCAACACCACATTTTGCTATCGGAAACTGTAAGGTAACACTCTGGTACCACATTTAGCTATATGAAACTGTTTGATGAGCACCACCAACACCACATTTTGCTATAGGGAACTGTAAGTTACCACCTCTGGTACCACATTTAGCTGTATGGAGCTATTTGATGAGCACCACCAACACCACATTTTGCTATAGGGAACTGTAAGTTACCACCTCTGGTATCACATTTAGCTATATGGAACTGTTTGATGAGCACCACCAACACCGCATTTTGCTATAGGGAACTGGAAGTTACCATCTCTAGTACCACATTTTGCTGTATAGAACTGTAAATTACCACCTCTTACACCACATTTAGCTATATAGTAACCCGTTTCTCAGCATTGTAAGTCCGCAGACATACTGCTGTACCACTGAGGGAGGGATTTAATAACTCATCAGTGTTCCATTTCTGAATGGAAAGCCCTGATGAATCACAGAAACAATCGAAACGTGAGGTTCATCTGGAACAGCAATAACAGTGTTCCCTCGCCACTTCGCGGGCTCGGCCGACCCCCACATATATATAAAATAATAAACATTAAATCTAAAATATAGCATTAAATACCATTAAAATATTAAAAATAAATATAATTAATAGTGTAAAGAAAAAACCAGGTATATTTTGAGATATAAACATATATTTGAGTTTATAACAGCGTATGTTATATTCACCTTCCACAGAAGAGGAAGTGGTGTCCCCCGAAAAGACACCACCTGCTGAAGATATGTAATTTTTAATTTTAAGGCTTCATATCTTAATAATTGTTCTTATTATTTCAGCAATAATGAACAGTATTGTAATGGGAGGGTTAAATAGTTGTACAGGGAGGGTTTTAAAAGTCTAAATGCACATAAATATATAAGTAGAAATCGGCGATCCCACTTCGCGGAAAATCTCCTTTCGCGGGGGGTTTTGGAACGCATATACCGCGATACTCGGGGGGAACACTGTAATTTAAAGCTGTAATTCTAAACATTTATTTTGCTGTTGTTCCTCACTGGGTTTAATAACCAAAAAATTGGGGATTTGATCCCTTCCCGTCTATATAATACAACTTGCCAAATGCATGAATTTGTGCAAAAATAACAAATTTCGTGCTCATCTAACGTTACCGGTTTGTTGTTTTTTCATGTTTATATGGATGTCCAAAGTATCAATCAATACATTTTGATTGGTTGTCGAAAGGAACAACCATCCCTAGTGGCACAGCAATATGTTTATGGACTTGCAACATTCGAAACCGGGTTTCGATACTGATGGAGGGCGGAACACAGATATAGTCCATTGTATAGCTTTGTACTGAACAAGAAATAAAACGAAAAGAAGAATGCCTTGCGGCTGTACGTATTTAAGATGGTATTATCACTAGTATATAGCGGTACAATGGTTAAAACAGGTCACCCCTTCAGACGACCTTTCGGGGAAATTATGCGAGTTTCCAACAGAAGATCTTAAAAGCTGTTTTAAATTTTACTAAAATTAAAAGTCCTCTGGCGAACTTTCTGTTTTTATACAAAGAATAAATAATTAAAAGTCCTCTGGCGAACTTTCTGTTTTTATACAAAGAATAAATAACTAAAAGTCCTCTGACGAACTTTCTGTTTTTATACAAAGAATAAATAATTAAAAGTCCTCTGGCGAACTTTCTGTTTTTATATAAAGAATAAATAATTAAAAATCCTCTGGCGAACTTTCTGTTTTTATACAAAGAATAAATAATTAAAAGACGTCGATTAATATTTATTAATTTAGTAATTAATACATAAATTATCAATATTTATAAACGAAAAAGAGAAGAATATATTTGTTTTAAAATTAAGCACCAAACGACATAATGAATTATCTGTAAGTCCGCAGACAGGCCGCTGTGCCACTTGGTGGGGGTGGAGGTAAAAAGAGTAGGACAACATTCTTTAGCTTGTGCGTGACCTCTAATTAAAGAAAGAGGTCAAGAAAATTGATTAGTTTATAGAGAAGTCTGAGATCTAATTGTCTGATTGATGCCACGAAACAAAATAAGTCAAAACTAGTAAGAGATACAACACAGTTGAAATATCAAACCGATGATTTGTAAAGACCTCAAAAGGAGCAGAAACCATGTTACAAGGATTCAAAACCCAAAGAGAGATTCGGCACCAGAACGGAGTAACCCTTCATTTATTAGAATACTAAAAGCCTCACTTTAAAAGGATTTAAAGTATAAGCTTTTGAATTTGTAAAATGTTTCAGCATGACTATAAACATCTAACTTTTCCCAAAACTCTATACTCAACATAATTTTGTTTACTTCTTTGTTATGAAGTTTCACTCAAAGCCGCCGTCCCTAATTTAGCAGTGTAAGACTAGAGAGAAGACAACTAATAATCACAATCACCACCTACCGCCAACTTTTTGAGGTTACTCTGACATGACCAGGTGGTTCGGAAACTCATCTTACAATCTGAAGGTCGGGGGTTCGAATTCCGGTCATACCCAACATGCTCGCTCTTTCAGCCAAAAGAGTAGCCCAAGAGTTGGCGGTGGGTGGTGATGACTAGCTGCCTTCCCTCTAGTCTTACACTGCTAAATTAGGAATGGTTAGAGCAGATAGTCTTCGTGTAGCTTTGCACGAAATTCAAACAAACAAACTTTTACTAACGAATAGTGTGATTGATCGCGACATTATAACGTCCCCACATTAGAAAAGGTGAGCATGTTTGGTGAGATGGGGATTCGAACCTTCGAAACCCTCAAATTGTGAGCCTTGACCACCTGGCTAAGCAGGACAAC
Organism: Carcinoscorpius rotundicauda; assembly: GCA_011833715.1. Classification (NCBI taxonomy): domain Eukaryota; kingdom Metazoa; phylum Arthropoda; class Merostomata; order Xiphosura; family Limulidae; genus Carcinoscorpius; species Carcinoscorpius rotundicauda. The sequence goes on along the minus strand of CM022392.1, from coordinate 166,994,723 downwards.
TAGTTTCATTATTTGTAACTATTAAAACATTTTCTTGTGTTTTTTTTTATTAATTTTTGCTAAAATTACATCAAATGTTTAGTACTCTTATTTTAGTCTAACAATTATGACACAGCGGAAAGTTTGCAGACTAAAAATGCTAAAAACCAGCGTGGCGGGCAAAGTTCAGACACCCATTGTGTAGCTTTGTGCTTAATTCAAGACAACAAATCGTAGTTCATTTTCAGTTACGCATTAATTACCCAGAGGTTCCAGTGGTGTTTATGTAGAGAAATTACACTAGATGACGACAAAAAAATAAAATAAAATATTAGAGTTGTAATACATGCTAATTCGAAACTTACATTTCACGCGCAAATTAAGTTTACAGGACGCAGAGTTTCAGATAGGGTAACTTGTAAACTGCTTTTCACGGAGCACTGACGTCAGAACAGTCTTAGTTCAATCCCATTCAAATTAAAAGTGTGCGTAAATAACAAACAAACAAATTCTGAATAAAAATCGTGAAAAAGTTAACCCAAGAAATTCTAAAATAATTGATGGTAACAAAATATATTTCGTTGTTTTCTAAAGTTCTGAGCGTTCAATAATTATCAATACAGAACAAATTTCAAATTGTAAATATTTACATAATGATTTGTTATCTGAATTCTTTTCGATTTTCACTTGAATGTCTTGTACTGGGACTGCACGTAGCAATGTTTCAGTTAGGGATACACAATTTTGTTCATTCAGGATTGACCACAGTACTTTGTTTTATCGAAAACCTGATAACATCTTGAAGCCTAGAGATCTCGTTTATTATAGAAACAGCCCAATCATTGTATCATTGTTATATTTTAATTTTGTAAACGTGGACTATTAGTACTTACTTATATTCGAGTGGATTTATTTTGTACTAGTCGGTAGATTAGTATTTGTGTTTTTTTCACCGTTGATATTTTTGTTGATAAAACAAAAGTTCGCTCATCAGAAGAAGAACAAACGTGTTAAAAATGTGAAAAAAAAATTAGGAAGGAAGAAGAAACGAAACACAAAGTGATTAACGTTATTTTGTGAGATATGTTAATTAAAATTTGGCAGAAAACATTATTTGGAACCACCCGAGATGTCTGTGGTTCTGAACGGCACGGACAGTGAATTTTATATGTAGTTACCACTGGTCTCACTATTGGTAGATGGATTTAATTTCATAAAAAAAAACACCAATCAGGTTTGAAACGTTGGAATGTTACTTTTCTTGGTTCTTTATTTATACGTACTGGAAGAAATGTTGTTAAATACTGTTTGTAATATAAATGTTTTTTTTTCTTCGTGTTTTCATTGTTTATGACTCGAGAAAGCTTAGAAACAGATTTAAGCTTCACGTTTTTGTTTCGATGTCACTAGCTGTGGATTAACTACATTCCTGTCTGCCATGACGTTTGTCACATGTTTGTACTTAAAGCAGGCGGCGACATGCACGTTTTCGATTTTTACTTTTAAAGCGAAGACGATTTCCATCGTGTTTTCTGTGTCTTAATTTGAACAATTGTATTTTGTTTAAAATAAAATGGTACAACACTTCGCAATATTATATCCTGCTTTTGATCATGATAAAAAAAAAAAAGATCTGAAATTAGGCTTAGAACTATCGCAAGATGAGAGCGAAAATCAGAACTCGAGGATTTGTTAATTACACTAATGAAGGAGCGTCACCTGGTTAGACTTACCCACACATCCACGAGTGACGACGACGTCGTGATCCAACAACGAGAGGGACATTTAAAAACTTGCCGAGATTTTTACATGAATCCAAATCTGGTTTTCTTATTTGGATCACGGGAACACTACACTGCCCACTAGCACCTTCCATGATTTATACGCCACAGCACCAAGTTGCTCGCTTAGAAAAACAAGGTCGGAAAGTCAGAGCGTTGCTTAAGCTACTACGTTAAGATCGTAAAGCGTTTACCACGTGTACTCTCGGCGTACGTGTTTCGAATACACGAACGTTCCTTGCTGTTCGTGCTGTGTATGCAGGGAAGGGTAGATTAGCTGGTGGCCTTAAAGAAAAAAAAGAAGGTAAATTCATGTGAACCTGCATACAGACACACGAGAGAGAAGGTCAAATGGCAAAACGCCAAGGTTCGTTCATTGCACCAGAGTTTATTAGTATGCAACGCCGAAAGTTTCGGTGATGCTGCGCGACTTGTCCCTATCAGAGTTAGCATTGTGAGAGAACCTCAGTGTCCCGATCCTCAGTGGGACGCATGACCTCCATCCTTGTTTAAAGGTCATCCATCATGGGAACCACTCCTGGCATCAGTCGTGTAGTCCTGAGGATTTGAACGTCAAAATAAGACTCGTGTTCTAACACTTAATGAAATGTTAAGAGTTACAACAGGTCTAATTTGTCTCGTGGCAAGAAACGTTTTCTGAACTGAATTTAGCGCTTACAGACTGGAAGAATGCTGTACACGAACGGCATGTGGTCGCACGTTTCTTTCTTTCTGGCATTGTACTCGTCTATAAGTTTAGGTAACAACTTCCAATCTGTGATGTTCACTTCGGTTCATCTACACACATTTTGATTTAATCTGTCTATTTAATTACAACGGTGGTTATGATAATTTACTTGGTTCCATGTTTATCCGTCATGTTTATTAGCAGTGTGATTTATATTTCTGTTTAGTTTTAGACCCGGCATGGCCAAGCGCGTTAAGGCGTGCGACTCATAATCTGAGGGTCGCGGGTTCGCATCCCCGTCGCGTCAAACATGCTCGCCCTTTCAGCTGTGGTGGCGTTGTAATGTGACGGTCAATCCCACTATTCGTTGGTAAAAGAGTAGCCCAAGAGTTGGCGGTGGGTTGTGATGACTAGCTGCCTTCCCTCTAGTCTTACACTGCTAAATTAGGGACGGCTAGCACACATAGCCCTCGAGTAGCTTTGTGCAAAATTCAAAACACAAACTGTTTAGTTTTAATACGGTTTGGTGCTTGTCTTTACATGTTAATATTAATCCAGTGTGTCTCTCTAGGTTTCAATTTACTCCAATGTTTATAACGCTAAAATTCAGGGTTGCGCTCCCGTAGTGACACACCACATGCAAGTATAACAAACAACAACAAATGTCACTCTATCTACCTTTTCCGCTTACCTGTCTTTTTAACTAACGCAGTTCTACACAGATTCATGTTTATTCAGTCTGTCTTCAACACGCTTCCGTCTATCTAAATTTATTCTGTCCATGTCAGTCTATGTTTCTCCACCAATGTCGGCTGTTTGTAATTATTAAACTTCGAGCTCAGAGGACCTGAAAATGCACTTTGACACACTCCGTATTTAATTCGCATATCACGAAAGTTTTCATTCCAGTGATCGTGAATTCTTGTTTCCATAGCAATAAACAACTGCGGTTCTAGTTCTACAACATATGTATGCTAAACTGAAACAGTTTGAAGCACTCATAGATAACTTCCGTCATACACAGAATTTATTCCCTGGTGTATTTACTGTTTTGATTAATGTCTCCTGGTGCAGAATAATAAAGGAACTTCAAAATACACACATGATGTATATATACACACCTAAATTATTCAGAGTACCTGTAATTAATATAACTGGTGGACTCGTGGATGGTTAGGTAAAACGTTCACCAGAGCATATAGCTTATTATTTTTTTTATTAATCTGATAACTTACATTAGTTTCTGTTGACTGTAATATGAAAAGTGAAAACTGTTTTATTATTCATCTAAAGTGTTTGAAAAAGCTATTCTCTTGAAAGTTCATTGTGCGCCAGATACGTGATTTCCGAAAAATGAATATACCACATATAAAGTTCAATAACTTATTGTTATTTGAGATAACAACAAATATTTAATATAAAGACAATTATCAGGTTTGTAAGTTTGAGTTTTAATAATTAATGGGCTACTGCAAGTCTTCCATCATTCGCTATAATTAATCTAATTCTGTGTTTAAATACTGAAAAAGCATTTTCCAACACAAAAGTAAGGATGGATAACATAGCATCACGAATCAGAAGTGAAGGATAAGATAGCACCAAGAATCAATATGAATGGATAACATAGCATCACGAATCAGAAGTGAAGGATAAGATAGCACCAAGAATCAATATGAATGGATAAAATGGCATCACGAATCAGTAGTGAAGGATAAGATAGCACCAAGAATCAATATGAATGGATAAAATGACATCACGAATTCGATGTTTCACTTCTTCCTAATCTTCTGGTTTCTTATGGTAAACTTCTGTTTAAAAATGGAGATAAAAACCTAGAGGGGTTAAATGTGGCTAATGAGAGGATCATTTGATGGATTCTTCCCAACCGATCCAACACTCTGGTAATGTTTGGTTTAAATCATTTTAACAGTTCGTGCAAAATGGTGTGGGGCTTCATCCTGTTGGATGATAGCTCTTTGTAACAAACTGGGAGATTCTTGAAGTGGAAAAATAAAGAACTCTTGTAACATGTGTAGATACGAACGTCCAGCAAAGGTCGTAACAGATAAACAAGGACGCAAATATAATACAACAAAACAAACCTCACAAGCCCACAACTTGTATTTATATTCAATTTTTGTTGTTATTTCAAATAACACAAAAAGTTATCTAACCTTATTTCTAGTGTATTCATTGTTGGACAACCTGAATTAACTACCCAATGACGTAGTGTAACGTAAGCGTTAAAAGTACACACCAATCATATCTCCTTGCTCAGTGTCCGTGGTGTGTCTGACACTAACATCCCATGACGTCACGTAATACAAAATGCACACTCATCAAATATTCTTGCTGAGTGTCCATAGTAGAGTAAAACTCTACACCTCGTGACGTCACGCAATGTAAATTACACATCTTATAGCTTCTCTTGCTCATTCTTACACCTTTTACACCTCAGCTCATTCAGTTGTATTTTGTAATATCGATTCTACAGAAGTGTAATAGTAACTACTGCAATGATAGACAAGTTATGAGCAACACGGCCATGAAAATAATTAACACAAATAGTTAAAAACGGCATGATACCTCACGCAACCAAACTTGTGTCGAAACCCACGTTGTGGGTCAGAAGAGTGACGTCATTAAACGTGTACCTGTATTAACTTACTAGTATTCACTAAACTCATTACTGGTTTATTCGTGTTTCCAAGTCACGTGTTATGTAAATTAACTAAAATACACATTGACCTCTATAATGAGTTGTGAGAAATAATGACATTAAACATAGCATGTACGTAGGATTCTCTCTGATAATTAGGCCGTGACCTTAACTTGGTTCACGTTAATATGATCACATTATGACCTTTAGGTTTACACTTATGTGACCACATTGAAGCCTTAGTTTAGTCCACACTGATGTTACCACATTATGACCTTAGATCGGTTCACACTAGAGTGATCGTGTTGTGACTTTGGTCTAACTAACACCGGTGTGATCATATTTGTGGACATTATATGATTTGCGTTGGTTATCACATTGTGGTCTTCGTTTAGTTCACACTAATATTACGACATTTTGACCTCAGTTTGGTTAACACTGGTGTGATCACATTGTGACCTTAGTGTGGTTTACTCTGGTGAGACAATCTGTGATCTTAATTCAGCTGATAAAATAACGTTTTGGTTTCATTTTAGTTTACACCAGTAATATAACCTGATGAACATAGCTTTGTTTACTCTGTGAAAAACCCAATTTGGTTTTAGCATCATATATTAAAATAGCAGCACTTTATAAGACTAGTTTTTACTCATATAAAAATGATCAAAATATGAATCTGGTTCAGCAGAGATACCAGTCTAATCACACTATGGATTAAGTTAACCGTTTTTAGTTTCGCTAACATTACATATGTCAGTGCAGCATCATACTGAGGTCACACAACAGAGGCGGAGTTTTATCACGGATATCCATTGGTTTATGTTTGTGTGATTAAACTGAACAGTTGCTGTGAATTATATTATTTTGATAATCTTGTGACTTCATTTTGGCTTATTCTGTCTTGGTGATGTTTTGCTGACGTTCTAATGAAATAATGACATTTATGATTTATTGTGACACAAGTAATTCACAATATTATAAACTCAAATTCGTTAAGAGCTGTGATTCCATAATAGGCTTAACTGGGTTTAATTAGTTTAGAATGGCATGATTGTAATATATAAATACCATATAGCTCTCTGTATATATATACTAGCCGAATGCCTGTCTCTCACGCTTCGTATTGCGTGAGTCAGTTAATAATACAAAAAAAATATTACATCAATATACTTTTCTTTAAGAGTACGTTAGTACGTTACAGGAAAATTATTCATCAAATTCCGTATCAATGTCGTCATCCACCGTCAGTTTTTGCACGTGCTAAACGGTCAGTCGGAGAAAATTTAAGAACGACAAATGTTTCGTTTTGTGAGGAAATTCTTGATAAAAACAGAACTCGTTGACTGATTGAAAGAAATATTTCGAAGATGGGAATACGAAGGGGAGGGGAAACACATAAAAGTGCGTGTGTTGTTATAGCAACGCTACATCGGGCCATCTATTGTGTCTACCGAGAGAAATCGAACTCCTAATTTTCATCTTTTATTTATTCTTCTTACGTGAAAGCCCACTTTAACAATGATACATTACGTATTCCACGTAAAGTGAGAATAGCATTTAGCCATGAAACATATGTGTAACTGTTTTTGTTTTCTTCTGTTTTTACACCACACGTTATGAGCAAACATTCATATACAACATTAAAATGCTGTCATCTCATGCCCCCAGTGACACAACATGTTCGCCATTTTAGTCGTGGAGGCGTTATAATGTGACGGTCAATCCCACTATTCCACAGTGTTACCCAAAAAGCGCTTTTACGTTACGTTCATATTAATTAAACTAGTTTGTGCGTTAGCCGTTGTTGTTTTTAAAGGTTGCTGGCAATCATGCCTTTTGAGTAGTTTTTCGGTCCGTAATTAATTAATTAATGCGGTTACTATTACAGGTAATATACCGTGAATATACCATTGTAAAACTAACTTTGTACGCAGATAGCTTGCTTCATTACCATCATTATCGATTGTGGTTACGTTAATATAACTTATCCTCTAATGACACAGCGGTTTGTATTCAGGCTTCCACCGCTAGGAACCGGATTTCGGTATCTGTAGTGAGTATATCCCAGATAACCCTTTGTGTAACTTTATGCTGAACTAGAAACAAGAAGAATGATATATTTTTTCTTGTGTCAGATAAGGATATTTTATGTTGTTGTTTTTTTTTCCTTTATCAGATAAGGATATTTTGTGTTGTTGTTTTTTCCTTTATCAGATAAGGATTTGTGTTGTGTTGTTTTTTCCTTTATCAGATAAGGATATTTTGTGTTGTTGTTTTTTCCTTTATCAGATAAGGATATTTTATGTTGTTGTTTTTTTTTCCTTTATCAGATAAGGATATTTTGTGTTGTTGTTTTTTCCTTTATCAGATAAGGATATTTTGTGTTGTTGTTTTTTCCTTTATCAGATAAGGATATTTTGTGTTGTTGTTTTTTCCTTTATCAGATAAGGATATTTTGTGTTGTTGTTTTTTTTTCCTTTATCAGATAAGGATATTTTGTGTTGTTGTTTTTTTTTCCTTTATCAGATAAGGATATTTTGTGTTGTTGTTTTTTCCTTTATCAGATAAGGATATTTTGTGTTGTTGTTTTTTCCTTTATCAGATAAGGATATTTTGTGTTGTTGTTTTTTCCTTTATCAGATAAGGATATTTTGTGTTGTTTTTTCCTTTATCAAATTTTGTGTTGTTGTTTTTTCCTTTATCAGATAAGGATATTTTGTGTTGTTGTTTTTTCCTTTATCAGATAAGGATATTTTGTGTTGTTTATGTGTTGTTGTTTTTTCTTTATCAATTAAATTAAATCCTTTCTTTTACCAAAGTTTCATCAAAATCACGTACCTCAAAAGAGATTCGTCGAGACTTCAAGTTCCTAAGTAGATTAGTTTTGGAATTTCGTTAGTTTTCTTCAACTCAAAAACTAGATTACAGGAAAGACAACTGCTCAACAATATCCGCCACCAACTCTTGGGCTCTTGTTTTTGTTTTTCTGTTGCTGTTGTTTTTTGATTTAAGCACAAAGCTACACAATAGGCTATCTGTGCTTTGTCCATCAAGGGTATCGAAACCCGGATTTTAGTGTTGTTGTTTTTCTATGGATGAACAGTGTGATTTGACCGTCACCCATTTTTTATCCACGACACCAAAAATTGATAGCGCTTTTGGTTTTATAGTAACGAGTCGGTACCATACATTCTCTGATTCACGGTCGAAGCACGTTAACCACGCATTCATAACTTATTTTATGTGTTAGCCATGTCGTTATTTTAATTTGTGTTTTATGTGATATTTAACTGTAGAACATGTATAATAAACTAAAACTAATTCCTGAATTACCTGCCACATACATTATTAAAGTTGGTTATCTTTATGATAAATGAGATAACTATTAATTATCATTATTAACCCTATTTTAGGATATATTGTTGTATTACCTTCTTTAACACTGATCGTTTTCTAAGCTCCTGAATGTTATATAAATACATTTCCAACTAGCATATTTGTTGTACAATCGGGGTCAATGTACATGAATCCCCTCCTGAGGAATCCTTTCCTTAGGAGAATGGCACGATAATTCAATTTCGCATGTACTTGTCAGCAGTCAGGGTGCCATCACTATTGTGTAACTCACTGATATTTTTTTTATACCGGATGCATATTATCTCTCCCTCTATCGACGAACAAACTGCTACTGAAAAATTAGAAGTTGGTTTCCTGTTTAAAGAATATACTGTTTTAAGCTTTGGTCATTTCACTGTTTATATTCTAATCCTCATTTCAGTCTTTTGGTTTTGTTACCTCTTCTCAGTCCACGGATATCACCTCCTGCTAAAGTGAATCCATCGTTCTCGATACAACTTGGATTTACAGCAATCACGTTGGTAGGTTATGTTTTGGACCATCACTTGAGATACTCAACACCAGTTTCGAAATGTTTCAGTTTCTACTGATATTGGTAACACTACACCAGTTTATTCTACCGTCTTCAGAGTCTTCCATACAGCTACTTCCGAATATGAGGTCATATCTTAACAGAAATTATCTCTGTTCAGCTAAACCTTTGATATTTGAATTTTAATCGTGTGGTCTTTCAATTCCGGGAGCCAAGATTGGTTCAAAGCCGCAATGGAGAATAACTCTGGAAGATGCTGCTCTGTTGTCACATACCTTCTGATGAAGATGTGTTTACCTCTGCCATCTGCTGTTAGGCCTATTCATGACTTCACAACGTTCTCGACAAATGGTTCCAATTTTTCGTTGTTTTTACGTCTGTTACAAGTACTGACAAAGACAACAATGTACAACGCAGTAAAGCGAGACCGAACTTTGGTTGTGGCGTATTATTTTTATTTAAGTAATGGTATCGATATTTGGTAACTGGATCTTTGATGTTTATTATGTTGCACAAGAACTTATGTGAACAAACGAACCTGCAAAGTCCAGATGCACACTTACACGAAAAGACATTCAAACGAGTACAAAGCTCAGTTTAATTCTGTAAAATTTTATTCAGAAACATTTTCATAACAGCATCATTATATCCAAGTTAGTGGGAGCAATTTAAAATAATTAAAAGGGTGAAACGTTAATTTAATAACATATTAAAGTGGCCACTTTAACACCATACATCAAAACAAGTCAAGTATATTTGTTTTGTTTATTTGTAGTTAATCACAAAGCTATCTGTGCCCTTCTCACAATTGATATGAAAAACCGACTTCGAGCGTTGTAAGTCCACAGATGTACTGCTGGCCACTGGAGGTGGGGACATCAAAATAGGATTTAAAAAAAATAATTAATCCAGTGCAATTTGTACTTAGAATGGTGTCACTCCGTCCGCATTTTTATAGCGTTGTTTGTTTGGTTTTGAATCTCATAAAAACTGAAAGTTGTCTGCTCCAGCAGTTCCCAATTTAGCAGTGAAAGACTAGAAGGAAGGCAACTAGTCAACACAACCTCACGCCAACTGTGGGACTACTCTTTTACCAACGAATAATGGAATTGGCCAAGTCTTTATAACGCCCCCACGATTCACAGGACGAGAATGTCCAATGACGGCGATTCGAATGCGCGACCCTCAAATTGCGAGTCGAGTGCCCCTATTCACCAACCATTGCAGATTTTACCACTATTACAATACAAATTATTAACACATGAATTTACTCTGCTGTAGTTCATTTTCACACAATAGAGGGAGCTGTATTTCCCGAGTATTTCTCCTTTGTACATTTTCCCTCTTCCACAGTTCCAATAATAATAATAATGTGCACATTATAAGTATCTGATATTGAACCCCACATTTATTTGCATTATAATTTCTTTGATTGAGTTCCATTCTCGTACTGTGTTTTCGTCCTAACAAGTATATTTGAAAAGCATTGCAAGATCATATGGTTAAACATAAATGAATATTAATTTTGTGAATTTGTTTGAAATAAAGCACAAAGCTACACGATGGGCGATCTGTGCTCTGCGATTTGTGCATTGAAACCTGGTTTCTAGTACCCTGAGTGCACAGACATTTCGAGGCTCGGTATAGCCAGGTGGTTAAGACGCTCGACTCGTAATTCGAGGGTCGCAGGTTAGAATCCCCTTCACACCAAACATGCTTGCCCTTTTATCCTTGGGGGCGTTATAATGTGAAGGTCAATCCCATTGTTCATTGGTAAAAGAGTTGGCGATGAGTGGCGATGACTAGTTGCCTTCCATCTAGTCTCATACTGCTACATTAGGGACGGCTAGCGCAGATAGCCCTCACGTAGCTTTGATCAAAGTTCTAAACAAACCAAAACAAAACTAGACATTCCACTGTATCACTGAGATCTATTAGATGTAACACAAATTTTGTTCCTGGACGGTATGTGTTATTTCTTAATTGCTTTGTTATAAAAGTACAGAAAATGTCCATTTTCCCTTCAAACTTTGCTTTCGTGATCTGGGTAATGAAATTTAGAAATTAACCTATTTTTTATATAAAAACGGGCACAAGAAGTAAATAAAACAACATATGAATCAAGGTTTACATGTATTTATACAACAATTATACAAAAATGTTTAAAAGTAAGTAGTTTTTTCGAGATTTTCGACTGTAATGTAAATCACTGTCACGTATCAGCTCCCAAATATAGTCTCCCATCATGTTTTTGTTATACGCTCCCAGGTCAAAAAAGTAAAATTTGAAGAGAAAAATAGTTTTTTTTTCCGTTTAGTTTATGCATAAGGAACTAGAAAATAACACTTTCTGCCCATGAACAAGGAAACGTAAAAATTTTGTTAAATAGTATTATATGAGACAGATATTTCGACTTTCGTTTGGAACTTTTAGTCTAAAGTCTTCAAATATCCCAACATCTGAAAGAAGACACGTTCATATACTATAGTTGATGTTTGTTTAGGAATTTAAAGCAAAGTTACTCGAGGGTTGCATGTAATAATCGTTCCTAATTTTTAAGTAATAGGATAATTCATTTGTTTTGGATTTCGCGCAAAGCCACACGAGGGATATATGCGCGATCCGTCCTTAACTGGAAGGAAAATTGATAGTCATCACCATCCACCGTAATCTCTTGAGCTGCTCTTTTACCAACGAATAGTAGGATTAACCGTCACTTTATAACCCCCCTCGGCATAAAGGGCGAGCATGTTTGGTGCGACCAGGAATCAAACCCGGTCTGACAAGGATTCGAACCCGTGACCCTCAGATTACGAGTGGAGCACCCTAACAATCTTACCATGCCGGGCCCTGTGATGGAAGAGAGGGAAGGCAGCTATGTCAATGTCACTTTCCGCCAACTCATGGGATACGGTAATCAAAATACAGAATTATCTTTCATTCTTCTGCACCAGATAACCAGATATGGCTTTGCTATAAGAAAACACAAACACGCTCTTTCATTCTTATATCTTGTGCTTTTAAGAAAACTGCTTTAACTTTTCGTAAAATGTGTCCAGTCTGTTTATTTTTCAGGAAACTAACAATAAGTCGAATATTCAAACTCTGATATCTCTAAAAATTCGATCCTGTTGCTATTAAACCGATGTGTCTAATAGTTACGAAGAAATATCACGTGAGATAGTAATGGAATAACGCTACAAGACGACAGTATTTACCATCTTAAACAGTTACCATGCGTTATTTAAAGTTGAATGCTTACACTTGTCATTGGGTTCGAAGAAATATTCGTGCAGTCTCTATTTGTTCGTTTTTGTTGTTGTTGTTGTTGCTTTTCAGAAAAGTTTAATCACCTAATTATAAGCTTATTATCTTTAACTAGTCAGTTTCCCGTAACGCCAGTGCATTAGGTAGATGTGTGACGTATTCATGTCATCATATCTACGCCGTGAGAATGGAGAAAAATAAAGTTCTCCGTGAAGGAAAACGGAGGCGAAACCGGGAAATCGTGACACCCGTTGCAACTTCACATGCACATAAGTTAAGGGTTGCACATCGCGTAATAAAAAAAGGTTTTTCCAGTATCATATAAGCAAGAGTTTCTTTATAGTGTGATAAACACTAATTTGCGCTAGCTAGTTGAATGTGATTAAAGACTTTTATATGCAAAAACGGCTCGTTTGGGTTCAGAAAATATTTTAAATAGAAGAGCGAACAACGTTTCGACCTTCTTTGGTCATCGTCAGGTTCACAAAGAAAGAGGTAACTGACCGGAAGCTGACCACATGTTTGGAAGGGGTTGTGTAACTGAGTGTCGCAATGTAGAGGGCGGGATTAGATGTTTGAATATATAATTTTATCTATAATATTAATATAGGTATAATGGCGTTCCTTTATATTGGTTTATTTTGGGTTTAAGTTGTTGTATAAGTAAGGCTTCTTTAATTTTGCGTTTGTTTATGTTTGTTTCTTTATTTAGTATTTTAGTGTTTTCTATGGTTATGTTGTGTCCATTTGACTTGCAGTGTTCGAAAACGTGTGAAGGTGACTTTTTATGTTCTTTGAATCTGGTTTCCATTTTTCTACTTGTTTCTCCAATATAGAAGTCGTGGCAGTTATCACATTGTATTTTATAAATAATGTTGGTGTGGTGTTTGTCAGTGTAGTTCTTACATAGTATAGACCTAAGTTTTGTGCCTGGTTTTTGAATAAATTTAGTATTAACTGGAATGTTATATTTTGTTACTAGTTTTGGCCAAATGTTGGTTATTTGTTTGCTGATGTCAGGAATATATGGTATACAGCAGTGTATGGTTTCGTGATTTTTTGATTCGTGAGATATATTCACTTTTGTTGGTTGATTTTGCTTTCTGTCTAGGTGTGTGCGTATAATGTTTTCTAGGGTTTGTGGAGGAAACTTATTGATGTTGATGAAGTATTGTTTTATTTTGTCTAATTCATCGTTAATTTTATCTGGTGAGCATAGTTTTATGGCTTTGTTTATCTGGTTTCCAAGTATGTTGAGTTTTTGTTTTGTTTCATGTGCTGAGTCCCAAGGAATGTATAGTCCAGTATGGGTGATTTTTCGGTGGATTTCTGTTTTGAATTGTGTGTCGGTTCTTATAATTTTGAGGTTAAGAAATGATATTTGATTGCTTTCTTCCTGTTCACATGTGAAGTTAATGTTGGGATGTATAGAGTTAATGTGAGTGAAAAAATTAAGTATGTGTTCTGTAGATTTGAATCCCGCTTAACTCGAATTCTGAAGATCGCGGGTTCGAATCCACGTTCCATCAAACATGCTCGCCCTTTCAGCCATGGGAGTGTTATAATGTGAAAGTCAATCTCACTATTCATTAGTTAAAAGAGTAACCTAAGAGTTAGTGGTAGATGGTGGTGACTAGCTGCCTTCCCTCTAGCCTTACACTGCTAAATTAGGGACGGCTGGCGCAGATAACCTTCACGTATCTTTGCACAAATATCAAAATAAAGAAACCAAACTCAGCAGACAGCTTTATGAGGTTTTGTTATAAGAACAACGCAGAAACACTCACATCTCCAAGAAATACTTGTCTGGGAAAGTTAAGAAAACCCACTTGAAAAGTTTATTTGGGAATGCTAAGAAAACCGTATGAAATATTTATAAAAACAGCATGAAAGGATCATCTAAGGAAACTAATAAAACTCCTCTGTAAGATTTATTTGAAAACGATGAGCAAGTGTTCTTGGGAACGTTATTCGAGAACGTTAAAAACCCTTGTGAAAGATTTGAGTATTATAAGAGAAATCTTTTGAAAAATTTATTTAGCAGTTATAAAAAAAACCTGAAGAAAGATTTACGTGGAAATTGTGAGAAAAATGTGTCGAAATATTCATCTGTAAAAGAAGATATGAATTATATTTTGAAATGTTTCAGTTTAAACGAATAGACTTCTGCACATTTGTCTGTGGTAGGAAGAAACATTCGACCAAAAATGTAGCAAACTGACAACTGAGAATATGTAGATTTTTAAAACCTGTTCCCCAAGCGTCGCTTAGTTCTCGTGGTTTAAGCACGTGACTCGTACGCAAAGAGTAATTTTGATTGATAACCATGAAGAAATGCATCTGTTGTCTGCTGTAATACAAAGTGTGTCATTCTAGTTTGAAAACGAGAATATGTGGAACTTATTTAATCAGATATACGTTATATATACAATCACATGCGTCATGTGATAATTCATACAGTTAATGTCGCTTGTTCATGCAGAGTAAAGTTAAGGTTAGAATCTTCCAAAGTAAAAATATGAATAAATCTAGAATAACATAGATACTTTGACACATTTAGATTTTTATTCCAAGTTAATGAACCGGAACGGTTAAGGCACTCAACTCGTAATACGAGGGTCGCGGGTTTGAATCCCGATTGCACCAAACATGCTTCCCTTTTAGCCGTGGGGGCGTTATAATGTTACGGTGAATCCCACTATTCGTTGGTAGAAGAGTAGTCCAAGAGTTAGTGGTAGGTGGTTATGACTAACTGCCTTCCCTCTAGACTTACTCTGCTAAATTAGGGCGACTAGCGCAGATAGCCCTCATGTAGCTTTGCGCGAAATTCAAAACAAACATGTCTTTGGTATTTACGCACAGGGCTACTCAAATAAATATCTGCGCTTCAATCTACCTAATGCTGAACTTTTCAGACAAGGGGTAGACAGCTAGTTAACATCACCCACAGTTAATTATTAGGCTGTTCTGGTCTAACCGAACAGTAGGATTTAGCTGTCACTCTTATATCGCACCCACGGAATACGTTTTTTGGAGGAAAGGAGGATACGAACAAAATTCCGGGCACGCTAATCACTAAGCCACATTATAGCTCAGGAAATTACAAAAAGTGAACACAAATGTATGTAAATCATTTGTATATAAAACAAAAAAGGGTTTGTTTTGCGTAACTTGACAGGAGCTGCATTATAACGTTTTGCTAAGAAATTTCTAACCTA
The DNA here is from genome assembly GCA_011833715.1 of Carcinoscorpius rotundicauda. Classification (NCBI taxonomy): domain Eukaryota; kingdom Metazoa; phylum Arthropoda; class Merostomata; order Xiphosura; family Limulidae; genus Carcinoscorpius; species Carcinoscorpius rotundicauda. The sequence continues at coordinate 166,979,242 of CM022392.1, read as the reverse complement.
TACGTCACCTCATACGGTTCAGAACAAAACAGTAAAGTCAGCTATCCCTATCAATACCCGCCGCCACAAGATCTTTGTCTGGCTCTTTAAAGGTGAATTTTCAACAAATTTAATAATTGCCTCAGAAACTGTACTTCAGTTAGGTATAATTCCTGTATGGTTGTCATATTTTTAAAAACTTTAGTTTTTGAGTAAAAAAATAAAACAGAATATACGGGTCCTCGAACTCAAGCTCCTCTCGGTCGTTCGGCTGTTTCCGTGACGTTTTACAACTATGACGTAATAGTTGCCAAACACGGTTCGTTGCGCGCCTACCATTGTGTTCCTTTCAGTGCTAGTGTTTTATGTAAATATATCGGTGCTTTTTTAGGATTACATACTTTGTGAGATCATTTTTGTCTTGATATTGCTACTTTATGTTTGTTTCATGATAACATGGTTTACTGCGTTGCTTATCTTTGTAAAAACGGTTCGGCATCGGGCAAAAGCTTCTTTTTCGTTTCCATGCACAGCGAAGGAACCGGCAAGGTGGCGACAGTGGGTGCGGATGGTCAATAGGAGAACTGGACTCCTTCACACCGTGAAAGCTTTGTCAAGGTCACTTTGAACGCTCATGTTTTGTGTCGAATCCCACTGTTTTGGATTCCGCGGGTTTCAAGCCAGGCAGATTGAGACTGAAAAAAACCATCGCTAGTAGATAGAATCATCCCCACCATCTTTCATCGTGTAGAGCTGAGGACTGATCTCAGCCTGCATCGTAAAGGTTCCACCCCTCTGAAGCCATCCCTTGTCATCATGAAAAGAACAAACTTAAAGGTATGTGTGTAGAATAAAGCGATAAACAAAAACTTGTATAATAATTTTAAAAGTTTTTGAAGAATGTAACTAGACATGCACACTTCACATTCATGAGCATGTTTTGTATTTGTGCACCTGAGAGTCAGTAAAACCTTGATTTCCTTATCTAGACAGAAGACAAATCTATCACAAATAGAGTATATTCCAAGTTTGAAAGCTGGTAGATCATTCTGTTGATGTTTTTGTATCATTTTTACATATGAAAAAGTTTGAAGAATTCCATTTTTCAAATTTAACATTTCAAGATAAATTGAAATAAGACCATGTCAAGAACATGTTGAAGTAATCAAGTACATGTTATGCATTTAAAAAAATTGTAGACTTGTAAAAAATCAAATAAAAACTCCATAACTCATCATAATAAAATTAATCTTAACACAGTACTTTGACATTGTTATAATAAATGTAAATCTCATAGAGCATGTTGTTTTAATAATCGTATTTCTTCACTATCACTCAAGGTTCCGCTACTCTCGCTCGTGGAACTATCCTCATTACTAGAACTTGTCAGATCTGTTTTAAAAGTAACTGTTCTAAGTTTTTTCAGAGTAGGTTTGAATTGATATGGTGCTACTCGACACTGTTCAGAATACAAAGTCAGAACAGACTCCGCCGCTGTTTCTCCGTATGCACTGGCCATGTTTATTTACATTCAACGCGCTGGCGTTGGCGGTTTGTTTACCAACTATTACGTCACAGTACTTTTCCTAGCGGCAAACTTAAAAACTAAAATATTCGAATTGCCGCTCGGAAAGGGCTATTTCTGCATCAAGTTCTACGTTTCATTTATTAGCACATATGTTTTATAAAAAATGTGAACATGGAAAATTAATCAGTACGAGTAGTTATTTTGACTGCAAAGTTTTCTTTTTTCTGTAAAATTTACTTTTAAATGTAATAATGGGATCAACTGTCACTTTTCTACAACGTACACTTCCCACCCCTACCTTCAAAACAGTATACTCACCACTACACGCATCATTGGACTCTGAGATACGTAGACTGGTGTGCTACTCAATAGATGGCGCACTATCATGTGATTTTGTTAAGATAATTTGGTTTTGTTTTAAATCTCGCCCAAAACTACACGAGGGCTATCTGAGCTCGCGGCTCCTTATTTAGCAGAGTAAGACTAGAAGGAAGGCAGTTAGTCATCACCACCCACTGCCAACTTCTGGGCTTCTCTTTTACCAACGAATAGTGGGATTGAATGACACATTATAACGCTCCCACGGTTGAAAGGGGCGAGCATGTTTGTTCTGATTTTTAAGAGAAAGAAAAAAAGAATTATAAATATTTACGTGGTTTTGTTAAATATATCTTCCGTGATAACAAGTAAAAAACATAACTGTAATTATTGTCAAATAATGGCCCGGCATGCCCAGGTGGGTTGAGGCGTTCGACTCGTAATTCGAGGTTCGTGAGTCCAAATCTCCGTCATGCCAAACATGATCGCCCTTTACCAACTATTTGTTCGTAAAAGAGTAGCCCAAGAGTTAGCGGTGGGTGGTGATGACTAACTGCCCTTCCTCTAGTCTTTCACTACTAGATAAGGGACGGCTAGCGCAAATAGCCCTCGTGTAGCTTTGCGCGAAATTCAAAACAAACCAAACCACCTCAATCGGGTCTCACGTGACACAGACATTTGATATGAAATAAAGCACTTCTTTTATCTAATTCATTTTGTGAGGAAAGAAACTAAGAGATAAAAAGAGCTCATAGTTCTGAAACAACAAATGTGCCTTAGATTTACAGTTTCTTGAGAAAACTATTTGCTCTGTAACTTTAAAATAAATGGAACTAGAGACGCGAAGTTGTTCTACCAATGAATAATTTACAAAGAAGAGAAAAGATAAAAAAAAATACTTTCAACAAAAGATTGTTTACATCTAAGGCTGATGCTGTTGAAATTCAGGGTTCTCTCCCATGATGCGTTTAAATAAACTGTGAATTAGCGAAGTTTTCGTAAATATGACAGTTAAGGGAGCGAGTGAGAAAATATGCAAACTCAATACAAAAGCAGAAATATAAACATTGAAGGGCCATTGGGCATTTAAAAGTCTGACATTGAAATATCAAAAATGTGTGTGTGTGTTTGTTTGTATGTGTTTTCTTATAGCAAAGCCACATCCGGCTATCTGCTGAGCCCACCGAAGGTAATCGAACCCCTAATTTTAGAGTTGTAAATCTCTAGACTTACCGCTCTACTAGCGGGGATCAATATCAAAATAAAACCCAGTGGTTGAAGTAAAGCACCCCATGTAAAGCATATTGATATTTGTTGAATGGGATATTTTGAAAATCATCACAACATTATTGGATTGCGTGAGATATTTTAGCACTCACTTTGACGTTGGTTACTTGCTTGAAGTAAATAACAGTCCTAGATCTGTTGAATCGATTTGTTAGTTTTTTTGACAATGAAAGAGCTCCCGCACGTGGAAGACTTACAAAGTTTTGAATAACGTTCTCCTATCCACCAGTCGATTAATTTCAAGTATTAATAAAATCGTTATTAATATTGACCAATAATCCTCTTTGGTTTGGGAAAAGCTTGTCTGAACATGTTGGTAACATGTTCAATAATGTTTATCTGGTCTGCTTTACTTGTATAAACATGCAATAAATAGTAATAAATTCGGTTTTAGCGTTATAAGCCTTCGGACTTTACTTTGAGCCACTGAGAGAGGGGGGGCATTTCTACATCTACTAAACGAATTGTGATAATGTACTGGTGTAGCAATCATGCTATCTTCACACTTTTCTTTCCCTTCTTACGTTCATCAACTTTATTTCTGTTCTACTTTTTTCTATCAAAAACTGGCCCGTCTGTCTCTATAATATTTATTTACTTAGCTCTATGTGTCTCTTTAATGTTTATTTACTTGACTGTATTTGTTGTCTGTCTCTTTAATGTTTGCTTACTTTGTTGATTGTTTTGTTTTCATCTTTTAAATTTATTGAAATGGGCTTTTCGCTTTATATTGTAACAGAGAAAAGACGAACATTTATATGATTTATCTCTAAAACAGTTTTCATTATTCGTTTTGAAGACTTTTAAATTATTTAGTTGAAACATTTTTTTTTCAATAAAAGAGTGATAGATAAATAAGTAGTTAGGAACACACTCGTGTAGTGATGTACAGCTACGTCCGGCTAAAGCAGTACTTCTATATTCTGTTACATGTACATCAAACACATGAAATGGACATTGTGTCCTTAAGTTACTTAGAGTAGTTCCGAATATCTTTAGTTTACAGACAATCTAACAGCATGAAACTACGTGCTTTTTGTTAGAAGAGGTTTTGAAAGGATCGATATGGAAAGTTCTTCAGGTAGCACCACGTGCAAGTTACAAACCCATCTTCCCAGATACTCAAAGAAAACGAGATACAAAAGTGTAAAACAAAGTGAACCTACACACACCAATAAAAGGCGAAAGACAACAAAATGCGAATGTGAAGAAACGAATTAAAAAACAAAACAAATGTGAAAACTTGAAGCAGGAACTTCAAATGTACATTTAGGGCGAAAAATACTGAAATAAGTTTTCAGTTTTTAAAGTAAACTAAAAATACAGAGAAGCGTTCCTTTGTTTTAAATTTAGTTTAAAGCTACATGACGGCTATCTGAGATAGTCATCCCTAATTTAGCAGTGAAAGACTAGAGGGAAGGCAACTAGTCATCCTCACCCACCGCCGGCTCTTGGGTTACTTTTTTACCAACGAATAGTGGGATTGACCGTCACATTATAACGCCTCTACGGCAAAAAAGGCGAGCCTTTTTGGTGCGACGCAGATTTGAACCCGCGACCCTCAGATTACGAATCGAACGACTTAATCCACCTGACAATGTGGGGCCGTTAAACAACGACATTTACGAATGTATTCATGTTCGATTAATCAACAGGTTATAACTTAAGTTGTTTTTAATAAGTCAACCACGAGTACCGAGGTTTAACCTTGCCAAAAAATAATTATTTTTATAACCATGCTCAATAGTTAAACAGAGTATTAAGTGACATTTTACTCAGGTAATTATCACCAGTATGATTAAACTTCATTGAATAGTAATTAGTTTATATATACCCTTGTTTCGTTAATGAGCAGAACGTGCCGTTAAACTAATCACTCACTTCATCTTTGAACAAAAAACTAACAAATTTTTGACCTAATTTAATTTGTTAATAGACTTTAACTTCGGTCCTGTCCAAGCAAAGATAAATGGCAAAACTCCAAATAGTGAGAATCTTTGATCATCTTCCTAGAAAAGAAATCCTACACTGATGCTCAAGACATTTTTGTTTTCTCCACACAGTATACAGCTAGTCAATGATAAAAATCTCTGTATTTATGTAATGCATGCTATGAAAACCATGACACGAAGGTTAGGTTCCTGTATTATTTGAAAAACACGCTAATATTTCTGTGAAAGAAAAAGGAAGTGACATCAGCACAGAACTCGAAAGGGAAAAACGACTCAGGATGGCCAGATGGTTCATAATGGCTAGCCCTCGTGTAGCTTTGCGCGAAATTAAAAAGCAAACAAAACAGTTTTTATTAACAAATTAACCAATCTGTAGCTGACTGCACTAATAACTGATGTGCATTTAACATTTATTAGAGTTAAATGTTTCTTCATTCCACCCATTTAGAATTTTGCTTCAAAGATTTTTAGGTGTTTGCTCTAGGCGTGTGATACATGATGTCCTTAATATACCCCCATACTAACTTATCTCTACTGATATTCACTGACTCGGTCTGCACATTGAACGACATATTGAGCCTTTTCTTGCATGTTTGCCGTTTTGCAGGGTAACATTACACACTGGATTGAAAAATAAACAAAAAACACAGTATGTTTCAATGTGCTACAAGATGTTTAAACTGCACGGTTATATTTCATTATTTATTTAATCACTGAATTTTAAAATAGAAGAGTTAATTTTGGACCACCCTCTATATATATATGATGATTTTACATCAAATATGTATCTTCATTTGACAAATTATTTTGATTGAATTAATCGACGTGGCATAATTACATAGGGACCTTAAGTGCGATATTTAAGAAGAAAAGTTACCAGATTTTAACAGCAAGCTTGAAATATGAGTTAAATAGAATATGTAGGTTTTCTTATAGCAAAGCCGCACTGAGCTATCTGATGTGTCCACCGACGGGAATCGAACCCCTTATTTTAGCGTTGTAAGTTCGTAGTACTACTGCTATCCTAGCTGGGGGGGGCAGCTAAATAGAAGGAAATACATCAACTGAAGGATTTCAGTCAACACGATTTTTTTAAGATAGCTTAACGTGGCATAACTACCAATAATGCTTGTCCAAAAACAAAGTTCACATTTTCCTATATATACATATATTAAATGTAAACTTCTTGGTCAGTTGTGAATGAAAACGATAGTAATTTTCATTCGAAAACGCTTTGTTTCTTTGTTAGTTGAGTTTAAAGCCACACAATTAACTATCAGAGCTCTGTCTACTAAACGTATCGATGCCTAATTTTTAACCATATAAGATGTTAAGACTTACCGAGGAATTTCATACGAAGGACAGATAGATGGAAAAATAAACCGAAAGACAGGCGTAAATACGTCCCAGATGAAGTTATTATTGGTCAAAGGATAAAAGGCTTCAATGAGAGCCGCTTTACTAAAATAAACAGAGATTTAACCACAGGTTTTGTTGTTTTTCTTTTTTATTATTTATCAGAACAACTGCGAATTTTAAAATCAAATTTACAGCCGAGCCACCATACTTCTTCCTGTCGAAACCATTGACGCGTTATCAAAGACAACGCAGATGGTTTTAAAATACCACACATACAGAACGGAAAGCCGCTCGCTTCTCCACGAAAACTGTTCCTAAAATTGGAAATCTCTGGTCTAGTGGCTAGAAGAGAAGGTGCCTTGAAACAATATTGATTTTCAGATTGTATTTCACAGTCCAGTTTTAATGAATTTTTGTATTAAAAGCTAAAATATCTTCTTGATCTGTGGGTTACCTGTAAATTATTATTTTATATCATATTAAATAAAAATTAACCAATCTGTAACTGACAGTAAGTACCCTGCACTAATAACTGATGTACGTATAATATTGATTATAGTCAAAGTTTTTTTCATTTTACCCATTTAGAATTTTACTTCAAAGATTCCTAGACAACTAGAGTTAAAGTTTCTTCATTTGACCCATTTAAAATGTTGCTTCAAAGATTTCCAGACAATTAGAGTCAAAGGTTTTTTTTCAAAATGAAAAAAATTTTACCCATTTAGAATTTTACTTCTAAAATTCCTAGACAATTAGTGTCAAAGGTTACTTCATTTGATTCGTTGAGAATTTTGCTTTAAAGATGCCTAGCCAATTATGTTTTTTTTGTTTTTGGAATTTCGCACAAAGCTACTCGAGGGCTATCTGTGCTAGCCGTCCCTAATTTAGCAGTGTAAGACTAGAGGGAAGGCAGCTAGTCATCACCACCCACCGCCAACTCTTGGGCGTTGGTAAAAGAGTACCAACGAATAGTGAGATTGACTGTCACATTATACACCCCCACGGATGGGAGGGGGAGCATGTTTAGCGCGAAGCGGGCGCGAACCCGCGACCCTCGGATTACGAGTCACACGCCTTACGCGCTCGGCCATGCCGGGCCACCTAACCAATTCGAATGAAAGGTGTTTTCATATAACTCATTTCGAATGGATACATTTATGCGTTTACTGGTTTTGTTTTGGTGGAAATGTCATAATTTTAAGGTTAAAACACTTTTCTGTGAATTAACAACAGTTATTGGCTATTTTTTTATTTCACTAGTTTATTGATTACTAATAATTTGCATAAGAATGAATTTATTAAATATTCATTGTAAAAAAAAAATATATTGATAGATTATTACTTCGCATTTGTAACATAATTAATTAGTAACAATAGTCGGTTTGTGAATGTTGACTGAGCCGAGTCAAAACCAAAAATAATTGATACTTATGAGAGAAATAGGTGAAAAGTGTATTGGAAATGAAAAAAATTATTTGATTTTTTAATTCAACAACTTTAAAATATTAGTCAATTTCATGATGATGAGAAACTTGAAATAAAAAAAGTATTCTAAAAACGGCTGATACGGCTACTAAGCCTTTATTTTAATCAAATTTTTAATACCCAGTATCCTGAAAACGGCTGATACGGCTACTAAGCCTTTATTTTAATCAAATTTTTAATACCCAGTATCCTGAAAACGGCTGATACGGCTACTAAGCCTTTATTTTAATCAAATTTTTAATACGCAGTATCCTGAAAACGGCTGATACGGCTACTAAGCCTTTATTTTAATCAAAGTTTTAATACCCAGTATTCTGAAAACGGCTGATACGGCTACTAAGCCTTTATTTTAATCAAATTTTTAATACCCAGTATCCTGAAAACGGCTGATACGGCTACTAAGCCTTTATTTTAATCAAATTTTTAATACCCAGTATCCTGAAAACGGCTGATACGGCTACTAAGCCTTTATTTTAATCAAAGTTTTAATACCCAGTATTCTGAAAACGGCTGATACGGCTACTAAGCCTTTATTTTAATCAAATTTTTAATACCCAGTATTCTGAAAACGGCTGATACGGCTACTAAGCCTTTATTTTAATCAAAGTTTTAATATCCAGTATTCTGAAAACGGCTGATACGGCTACTAAGCCTTTATTTTAATCAAAGTTTTAATATCCAGTATTCTGAAAACGGCTGATACGGCTACTAAGCCTTTATTTTAATCAAAGTTTTAATATCCAGTATTCTGAAAACGGCTGATACGGCTACTAAGCCTTTATTTTAATCAAAGTTTTAATACCCAGTATTCTGAAAACGGCTGATACGGCTACTAAGCCTTTATTTTAATCAAAGTTTTAATACCCAGTATTCTGAACACGGCTGATACGGCTACTAAGCCTTTATTTTAATCAAAGTTTTAATACCCATACTAGCCGTTTTTAAAACACATTAATCATTTTACATGGTGTATTTCTTCTATTGATTGTCAGGATATAATTGTTATTGAAAACACTCCTTCTTTGGTTGGAGTTCCATCAATCAAAGTCATAACTTATTTTCATCAAGACATATTCAACAGCTGTAGGCCGAGCGTTTTCAGACAGTGAATTTGTTTGTTTGTTTTTGAATTTCACGCAAAGATACTCGAGAGCTATCTGCGCTAGCCGTACCTAATTTAGCAGTGTAAGACTAAAGAAAGGCAGCTAGTCATCACCACTCACCGCCATCTCTGGGGCAACTCTTACAAACAAATAGTGAGATTGACCATTACGTTATAACGTTCCTACGGCTGAAAAGGCGACCACGTTCAGTATAACAGGGATTCGAGCTCTCGACTCTCAGATTGCGAGTCAAGCATCCTAACCATCTAGCCATGACGTGCCATTTGAGAACTTCTACCGTATGATCAGAGCTTGGAGTTAGTTGGCTAGATGGTCTTTAATTGTAAAATAGCCGGAACCATTTTGGTCTTTTGACTCTTCGGGACAGAATTCCTGTGATTAATATTTAACTAGTAAATATTAACTGTATCGTTTTATTTCTTCATCACTATATGATTTATTTCCCTCAGTCTGAAAAATACCTAGTAGAAAAAACAAATATGTAAATAAGGTGTCTTAAAGGCCCATCATGGCCAGATAGTTAGGTCGCTCGAATAGTAATCTGAGAGTCGCAAGTTAGACTCACGTCATACAAAATATGCTCGCCCTTTCAGTCGTGGGGTCGTTAAAATGTGACAATTAATCCCACTATTCGTTAGCAAAAGAGTATCCCAAGCATTCCAAGAGATGGTGATGGTTAGCCGCTTTCCCTCTAGTCCTGCACTGCTAAATTAGGGACAACTAGCGCAGGTAGCTCTCTTGTAGCTTTGCGCCAAATTCAAAACAAACAAGATGTTAACCTTGTGTAATAATGAAATGTTCGTAAGATCGTATAGAAGACGAGATCTTCGAATGTAGAAGAAAGTTGAAAGGGCTAGCATATTTGGTGTGACGGTGATTCGAACCCGTGACCCTCATATTGCGAGTCGAATGTCTCAACGACCTAACCAAAAGAAAGTGACAGTAAGTTGAAGGGATAAAAAGAAAAAATAGAAAATAATAGAACACGAAACAGAAATAAAAATAACAACACTGTTGGCCTAAAAGAATAGAAGAAAACTACCATGAATATAACTGGAAAACGAGAAATGTGATCTTGGAAAAAGAAAATGGCAAAAGGAAATCAAAAATAATCTCCAAGAACTTAGAAGAGTTAAAACAACAACAAGAAGGATTAATGTTACGTAAGGCAACAGAAGGAGGAACGTAGATGGCGGGAAACACTGACCATCCCTTTCTAAGGTCTCATTGATGGAAGACTTAATGTTGGTCATTAAGTTTTAACCATAGAACCACAAGTAAGTTCCATTTACGAAATGGGTTTTTAACACGCTTATATAACTGCTTTTGCACCAAATTGCTTGTGGCTCAAGACTTAGTTACAGGATCCTTAATGACACGAAAACTGCACAAAACGTACTCCGTATTGCAGTAAACCCCGCTAATCACTGCTGGAAATGCCTTTTGTATTCTGAGAAGAAACTTGGCTATTTCACTCAGTTTGTTTAGCTGTTTCTTTAGATTCAGTTGAGTAAAAGTTAAAGACAAAAACAAATGTAAATTAATTATTATGATGCAATATGCGGACCCCACTGGACCTTGAAGACTCATAGAAAGCTGATTCCAACTCACGGCGATATTCACTAAAATATTGACCAAAAGGGAAGGCAGAAACTATTTTGAATTTCAACAGTACCTGTATAACCCGCACTCGGCCCTGAAGTGCGGAGCGCATTTTTGCAGCAACTGAACAAGAACCGTGGACTGTCATATTTTATAGTCTAGTATGACTGCTAATCGACCTCACTCAGCTCTAGAAAGAAACATGCGAACTGAAACACTTAGCACACAGAGGGAAGTGAAGGACACAGGACTTGAAGACGTGGCTTACAAATATAAAAGATTAAAACAATATATTACATAAGGTTGAGAACTTTTTAAATATTGAGACCTAAACACCAGTCAGCTAGTGTTCTAAATTTACAAATCATGTGCTTGGTGCATCAAGACCTACATAAAGTGGTAAGTCACCACCACCATGTCACCTACATCTGAAGTTGTCTTAGGCCTCCAGAATCACATTATTTTGTGCCTCAAGAGATACACAAATATCTCAAGTTTCCACCACTACGTTACCTGATTTCTCAAGACCTACAGACTTCTCAAGCCACCATCACCATGCTACTTGTTGTGTCAAGATCTACACAGACTGTCAAAGCCTCCACCACCATGTTGCCTGTTGTTAAGATTTACACAGACTTCAATCCTCCACTATCACCATGTTGTTTCCAGATCTATACCGACTTTTCAAGCCTCCACCACCATGTTGCCTGTTGTTAAGATCTACACAGACTTCAATCCTCCACTATCACCATGTTGTTTCCAGATCTATACCGACTTTTCAAGCCTCCACCACCACCATGTTATTTGTTGTTTCAAGACCTACAGAAACAGATATTTATAGTTCGAGCTAGCAACGTTTTGATCAGAATTTATGGACGTTTCCCGTTTCAATCCACAGTAGTTTATCGTACAAGCTGAAAGTTTCACGACACGTTAAGCCGTGGAACAATGTTTTAAAACATATATCTTCATTAATATTGACAACAGAGCGCATGTTTTATTCTTTCAGGGGAAGCTATAGGTGTCTGTATTCTTCTCTTTGAAGATCTGAATATTTTAGTTTTGATTAAAACTAACTTTTCGCTGAAGCCTCGAAAACAGTCTTCTGTGTTTAACGGAATGTTACAGTAAAATTAAATAATAATGCAAGCTAGTCTCTGAAATTTATATCATACTAGTAGAAAACAATAACACAAGGACTAAAAAACAGTGACTTTGATTTAAACCGACACTCCAGAGAGGACTTACAAGCAAATTCTATTTCTTGAGGACATTCAGCTATAATGTTATCGAGTATAGTACATATCAGACAAAACACAGATAACACTGGCCTTAATGCCACGTGGAACGAGCTCGAGTAAGTGACGTCATGCACAAAGAAACCAATTACTGTAAACAATAAGGCGCTGGAAAAGAGAAAGACATGAATAAATACTTGGGAAGGATAAAAAATACTCAACTGAATACAGTATGCAAAAGAAAAATTGTTAGCTAAATTTATAGTTTGTTTTTAAAAAATTCGTACACGTGATAACAAATAAGGTGTAACTAACAAAAATGTTTTGAGCTTTCGCGCAAGCCCCCCAGTAGCTCAGCGGTATTTCTGCGGACTTACACGCTAAAATTCGGGTTTCGATACCCGTGGTGGGCAGAGCACAGATAGCCCATTGTGTAGCTTTGTGCTTAATTCAAAACAACAACAACAACTTTCGCGCAAAGCTACTCGAGGGCTATCTGTGCTAGCCGTCCATAATTTAGCAGTGTAAGACTAGATGGAAGGCAGCTAGTCATCACCACGCACTGCCAACTCTTTAGCTACTCTTTTACCAACGAATAGTAGAATTGACCGATACATAATAACGCCCCCCACGACTGAAAGGGCGAGTATGTTTGGTGTGAAGGGGATTCGAACACTTGACTCGTAATTGCTGGGCCTAACAAAAAATGAGTGTTTGTAATTCTACCGATCTCCATTATATCTTTGATCGGTTTGTTGACCGTCGGCCATATTTGGATGAATGAAAAAGGTGAGATCATGAAATACTTCACAGTTATTGGAGTGAAATCATGGGATTGGTTGGAAAACAGAAAATGAGATTTTAAGATATTTCGCACTAAGCAAAAAGAAGTGAAATTGAGGGGTATTTCACACTTATTGACGTGAATGTGTCAGATCCAGTGATGTTTCACATTGAATGAAATGAAAAGGCTGAGCTCATGAGATATTTCGAAATGATTGGAATGAAAAGAGTGAACTCTTAGAATATTTCACTCTGAGTGAAGTGAAACGGGTGATATAATGAAACATTTTACACCGGTTTGGTGTGAACTGGGTGAAACATGATATTTCACTCAGCTTTGGATTAAAGTGATGAAATTAAGGAATATTTCACATTGACCTGAGCGAAAGTGGTGAAATCATGTGATATTTCACACTTACTGAAGCAAAATGTGTAAAATCATGACATATTTTGTACTGACTGGAGCTAAATGGTCTTAGTTAAATTCTGGTGGTTGTATAAATTCTGTAAAATCCAATAGACAGTTCAATCAAATGATGCAGCAACATGTTTGGAACCCCTCGTCACTTACAAACTGAAGCGCAGACGTGTCTAGAGAAAACACCAATATTGTGTGTTCTCTATGTACTTAGCCATAGCATCTTTCTTGACGTCTGTCACTGTTGCATCTGTGTATAGAAACGACCTGCAGTCGCTGTGTCGACTATAGATGAATCAGAAATGTTGGTTGGAAGACCTCTCTCATGGAGAAACCTACTGAGACCTCTCTCATGATGTGCGGAGAAACCTACTGAGACCTCTCTCATGACGTGCGGAGAAACCTACTGAGACCTCTCTCATGACGTGCGGAGAAACCTACTGAGACCTCTCTCATGACGTGCGGAGAAACCTATTGAGACCTCTCTCATGACGTGCGGAGAAACCTACTGAGACCTCTCTCATGACGTGCAAAAAAAACCTACTAAGACCTCTCTCATGACGTGCAAAAAAACCTACTAAGACCTCTCTCATGACGTGCGAAAAAACCTACTAAGACCTCTCTCATGACGTGCGGAGAAACCTACTAAGACCTCTCTCATGACGTGCAAAAAAAAACCTACTGAGATCTCGCTCATGACGTGCGGAGAAACCTACTAAGACCTCTCTCATGACGTGCGGAGAAACCTACTGAGATCTCGCTCATGACGTGCGGAGAAACTTACTGAAATTTCGCTCATGGCGTGGGGAGAAACCTGCTGAGACCTCTCTCATGACGTGGGAAGAAACCTGCTGAGACCTCGCTCATTACGTGGGGAGAAACCTGCTGTGAAGAACTCACTAATATGCACATCATTAGGAATGGTTAACATTATACTGTGCATTAGAGTTCTTGCAATCACTCTCACACTTTCCGATTGTCTAGTTTTGGCTACTTTCCTTCTCTTGGACCATAAAACAACATTGACTATTCCCACCGTGGGTATATGATGACTGCGTACCTTGAAAAGAAGATGTGAGAAACTGTTGTTTCTGGACTAAACCATACAGAGCATGATGTAGAACGGACAGAAACTGTTGTTTCTGGACTAAACCATACAAAGCATGACGGAGAATGGACAGTAACTGTTGTTTCTGGACTAAACCATACAAAGCATGACGGAGAATGGACAGCAACTGTTGTTTCTGGACTAAACCATACAAAGCATGACGGAGAATGGACAGCAACTGTTGTTTCTGGACTAAACCATACAGAGCGTGATGTAGAATGGACAGCAACTGTTGTTTCTGGACTAAACCATACAGAGCATGATGTAGAATGGACAGAAACTGTTGTTTCTGGACTAAACCATACAAAGCATGATGTAGAATGGACAGCAACTGTTGTTTCTGGACTAAACCATACAAAGCATGATGTAGAATGGACAGCAACTGTTGTTTCTGGACTAAACCATACAGAGCATGATGTAGAATGGACAGCAACTGTTGTTTCTGGACTAAACCATACAGAGCATGATGCAGAATGGACAGCAACTGGTTGTGGACTAAACCATACAAAGTATGACGGAGAATGGACAGCAACTGTTGTTTCTGGACTAAACCATACAGAGCGTGATGTAGAATGGACAGAAACTGTTGTTTCTGGACTAAACCATACAGAGCATGATGTAGAATGGACAGAAACTGTTGTTTCTGGACTAAACCATACAAAGCATGATGTAGAATGGACAGCAACTGTTGTTTCTGGACTAAACCATACAAAGCATGATGTAGAATGGACAGCAACTGTTGTTTCTGGACTAAACCATACAGAGCATGATGTAGAATGGACAGCAACTGTTGTTTCTGGACTAAACCATACAGAGCGTGATGTAGAATGGACAGCAACTGTTGTTTCTGGACTAAACCATACAGAGCATGATGTAGAATGGACAGCAACTGTTGTTTCTGGACTAAACCATACAGAGCATGATGTAGAATGGACAGAAACTGTTGTTTTGGACTAAACCATACAAAGCATGATGTAGAATGGACAGCAACTGTTGTTTCTGGACTAAACCATACAGAGCATGATGTAGAATGGACAGCAACTGTTGTTTCTGGACTAAACCATACAAAGCATGATGTAGAATGGACAGTAACTGTTGTTTCTGGACTAAACCATATAAAACATGATGTAGAATGGACAGCAACTGTTGTTTCTGGACTAAACCATACAGAGCGTGATGTAGAATGGACAGCAACTGTTGTTTCTGGACTAAACCATACAAAGCATAATGTAGAATGAACAGCAACTGTTGTTTCTGGACTAAACCATACAGAGCGTGATGTAGAATGGACAGCAACTGTTGTTTCTGGACTAAACCATACAGAGCATTATGTAGAATGGACAGCAACTGGTTGTGGACTAAACCATACAAAGCATGATGCAGAATGGAGAGAATGGTTGTGGAGACACAACCATCCATTTTACAAAGTTTCATCATGAATGCTCTTCCTAAACAATCTATCAAAGAATACATACAGAGCATGCTTATTTCACCTCTTTCTATCGCTGCATCAGCTTGAGAGGTCTTGATGAGTGGCTGTAGAGCTGACGTAAAGCGAACCTCTGAAGAGAGTAGTGTGGACATACCAAAAAACAGTTCTACGTTCACGGCTTCCCATGTTAACCTTAGGAAGTTGTCATGCTTACGTCATCAGTTAATGCATGGCTACTTTCAAGTTACGTTTCCATAATTCATTGTTTGAATTGTTTCTTTAATAATAAATTAAAGTAAACGTCGACAGAGTACTAACTGACAAAGGGGAGGGGGAATTGATAAAACAGAAGTATCTTATTGACATACAAGTAAACAAAGGCAGCGTGCGGGCGGTTAACGTAAACCTTTCAACTTAACACAAAACAAATGAGAACATGAAATGAGAACAGCATTCTCAACTGAAAGGTTTTACTGTTGTCACTGTGAAGACTACAACTTACAACTGTTAAACGGTTGTAAGCTGAAGTCTTCGAAGTGGCAACAGTAAAACCTTCAGACGAGAGGACTGTTTAACAGAAGAAATTTGAAATCTCTGAAGTAACAGGAAAACATTCTGATGAGAAGGATGATTAAAAACAGTAACTGGAAAAACTTCAATATGAGAATGCTGTTTAAAAGTAGTAATTTGGAGTCTTTGAAGTAACAAAAAAACAACAACTGTGAAATGAGAAGGCTGTTTAACAACCGTAATCTCAAGTCTTTGAAGTAACAACTGGAAAACGTTTAGATGGAAAATCTGTTTAACAGTTGTAAGTTGAAGTGTTTGAAGTAACAATTGGAAAACGTTCCGATGAGAAGGATTTTTGACAGTCGTAAATTGAAATCTATTAGGGCAGTAAAAACTGATTGAAAAATTTCGAAGTTCCTCGAAAAAAAAAGCGGAAAATGTAGTTAAAGTGGTTGTTGAAACTGAGTGTAGTCTGTGAGCTTAAATCAGAAGCTGTGATCCCTTAAAAATCCCTATGAGGATCTATTGAACTTATAGTATTGATCCTAATCGTAGTTCTAGAAAAATCTCCATTGTAACATAAGAGTTAGAAATCACAGCACGCGGGTCGGTTGTTGTTGTTTAGAATTAAGCACAAAGCTATACAATGGGCTATCTGTGCTCTGCCCATCACGGGTATCAAAACCCGGATTTTAGCGTTTAAGTCCGCAGACACACCGCTGAGCCACTGGGGGGCCGTGGGCCGGACGGGACAGATTTTACGGACCCAAGTTCGAATGAGAATGACTAAAAACAGAGAAAATCGACATGGCTTCAGAAAAAAAACTTAAAGAAACTTATGACTTAATAATATGGAAGTTGGCCAACGTTATTTTTGGGTCTGACGAGTTAAGGATGCAAGACTATTAGTTAAATTTATTTTAATATTAATTTTGTTTTTTGTTTAAAAACAAATTTTGTTACGAGTTTAACCTTACATGTCCTCCTGCTGGAACGACAATAAGTCTATGAATTTACAACGCTGAGGTCAGGGGTTTGATTCCCTTCGGTAGAAACAGCAGATAATCTGACGTGGCTATACTATAAGAAAAACGCACTTCACCTTAAATGTTTGCTTTCGATGATTAAACAAAGAAATATTTTTTTCTGTTCTAAGAAAAGTTCTTAAAAACATACTTTTGAAAAAAGCATTTCAGTTAGATGTTGGAATACCAGGATGTTCCTGTGACCATTGTAAGTAAAGTTAACCATTAGAGAATGGGACCCGGCATGGCCAGGTGGTTAAGGTACTCGACTCGTAATCTGAGAGTCGCGGGTTCGAATCCCCGCTACACCAAATATTCTTGCCGTTTAAGCTGTGGGGGGCATTATAATGTGACGATCAAGCCCACTATTCATTGGGAAAAGAGTAGCCAAAGAGTTGGCGGTGGTAACTAGGTGCTTTCCCTCTAGTCTTAAACTGCTAAATTAGGGACGGCTAGCGTAGATAGCTCTCGAGCAGCTTTGCGCGAAATTCAAAACAAGCCAAACCATTTGAAAGTTTGTGTGTTTTCTAATAGCAAAGCCACATCTGGCTGTCTGCTAAGTCTACCGAGGGGAATCGAACTCCTGATTCTAACATAGTAAAGTAGACTTACTGCTACACCAGCATGGAACCCATTAGAGAATTAGATAGTACAGCTTATATGGTAATTCCTATTGACAGGGACATTATGATCGGCTAAAGCAGATCTGTTCAAACAAACAAAAATTCGTCTAGTATCTCTTATTGACAGGGACGGTATGTTCAACTAAAGCAGACATGTTCAAATAAGCAGGAGTTCATGTCCTCATGAAACGAGACTCCATGTTTAAAAACTTGTTTCAAAAGGGGTTCATCGTGAATTAAAATATTTCTCCTTTTTCATCGACTGAAAGAAAACGCTGGTTTAATTACAAAGGTAATCATGTTGTTAAATCATGACGAGTTTTAAATTTTAAGTTTAATAAGAAAGAAAAATATCAAATGTAATTTTACTAATCAAAATAGGAACTTAGTGAGTCTACGCACTTTTAACAACGAGAAACAGGGCTATATATCAGAACGGCTGGTGTGGGTATTAATACTCTTAATGATAAGCAGAGAACAACGTTTTGGCATTCCTAGGTCATCTTCAGGTTGAGTTTCGAGTGGGTTTTTTGTCTTCAAGCGGAACAAGACTATTTATACCATGATGATAAAATTTTGAAGTCCTAGAACTTTCTCTAAACCCATTCTCTGCTGCTTCTCTGTTGTTGAATATTTTGTTCTGCAAAAGGTTGTTCGAATGTTCAGCTTCTGGAACGTCATCTAAACAACGTGTAGCCAAGCATTATCATGATTGGTCCTCCTCGACTGATTGATGCTGGCATTATTTTACACAATTTTCTGTATATTACATCCAATTATTGACAGCAAACCTCCACAGAGATATTTTGGCCCTGGTCAGCAAACTGTAATGGATAATACTGATTGCAGACCACCATACAGTGACCATATTCTTCTGTTGGTTGAACTTTGGATTTGGAAAGTGTTTTGGAGTCACAGCTAAGCCATTGCACAGATCGTTTTCTGTTGTCGTAAAGGATTCAATTTTTATCTCAGGTGACAATTCGACCAAGAAATGGGTCATTTCTGTTACATAATATCAGCAAAGAGTACAGTTCGAAATAACAATTTTTTCTGATATTCACTGAGTTCGTGTGTGAACCCCTTGTCGAGTTTTTTCACTTTTCCAATTTGCTCGACATGGTCCGAAGTCGTGGAAATGCCAATACCTAAGTCTTGTGTCATTTGTTGAACAGTTTGGGACGGGTTTCTTCTCACTAATATTCTAAAATCGGTCGATTTCGACAGCAGAAAGATGTCTTCTGCTCTCCTTATTAGTCTCCCGCTGGTACAGCGGTAAGCCTACGGATTTACAACACTAAAATCAGGGGTTCGATTCCCCTCGGTAGATTCAGCAGATAGCACGATGTGGCTTTGCTATAAAAAACACAAACACCTTTTTATCTTCGAGACTCACATTACTATTACGAAACTTTTGGAACAAACAACTTTACCGGCAATTCCTTCGCCCCATCCTTGGTTGATATTGTGAGCTATTTCTGATGGCCAAGTTTGAATTAATACAAAAAAAGCTGTACGACTTATTTTCATCATTAATTGTAAGGCTCTGAAATACAGGAAATAAGTTTTAGAAACGAATAAGAGCATTAATGAATAGAAGAAAACTTTAGTTTTTCAATGGTATATATTAATTTCCATAAAAAAAAAGTTTCTTATCCCTATAAGTGACTAAAATTTTTTATATAAAAATCCAATTGTTTTCCGAATAACCTAATAACTCAAGGATAGATACTTTAAAATATAACCAATCAACAGTAAGTAGAAAAGCATCACTAAAGTTTAAGTGGGCACGTTGTAAAAGAATCGCGTTTCGATTTGTCGAGTTTTTTAACACATAAATATACATGTTTAAGCCGGTTGTTTGCATGCACACGTGTGTAAATTATGCGCATATAATTTTCCAACAGCGACCGACGATGACATTTTCATAAGAATTGTTTGTTTTTGGAATTTCGCACAAAGCTACTCGAGGGCTATCTGTGCTAGCCGTCCCTAATTTTGCAGTGTAAGACTAGAGGGAAGGCAGCTAGTCATCACCACCCACCGCCAACTCTTGGGCTACTCTTTTACAAACGAATAGTGGGATTGACCGTCACATTATACACCCCCGCGGCTGGGAGGGCGAGCATATTTAGCGCGACGGGGGCGCGAACCCGCGACCCTCGGATTACGAGTGCACGCCTTAACGCGCTCGGCCATGCCAGGCCTTTTTCATAAGAACACCTTTACTCTGGGTTACTTTGTAGAACAAAAGTCGTATTAAAATATCAACAAAAGTTTCGATAAAACCGAATATCTACTCAGCTTGGAGCTAAACATTTTTATAACCACGCTATTCTCAAGTAATTCTCAAATATCTGTTTCTTGGGGCTTTAGTTAAACACTTTCCCAAAATAAGATGTCTAAAAAAATAACAATCTTCAAGAACAAAAATTATTGATAACTAACTTATACTTTGTTAATATCATTGGGCCTTTCAATCACTTCCGTTAATATCATTGGGCCTTTCAATCACTTCCGTTAATATCATTGGGCCTTTCAATCACTTCCGTTAATATCATTGGGCCTTTCAATCACTTCCCGCACAATATAATAATATGTGCATATAAAGAGTAGATTCTTTTGTTCATGAAATTTTTGCTTAAGAATAATTAAATTTAGTGTTCAGTCTAGTATCACGATTAAACATCGCAGTAAATATTGCAAGTTACACCAATGTTTGCATAAATTTTATATTTTTGTGTTTGTTTCTTAATTTTGCGCAAAGCTACACGAGGGCTATCTGGCTAAGACTAGAGGTAAGTTAGCTAGCCATCACCACCCCATTGCCAACTCTTGGGCTACTCTTTTACCAACAAATAGTGGATTGACCGCACATTATAACACACCCACGGCTGGAAGGGCGAGCATTTTTGATGGGACGGGGATTCGAACACGCGACCCTCAGATTACTATTCGAACGCCTTAACCACGTGGCCATTGCAAATCATTTTGTCCCCCGCTAGTACAGCGGGATGTCTCCGGATTTACAACGCTAAAATCAGGGGTTCGATTCCTCTCGGTGGGCTGAGCAGATAGCCCGATGTGGTTTTGCTATAAAAAAAACACACCAGGCCATTTTATAATTTACCGCACGAGTAAAAATACATAAAAACCACTTATTTTGTTGGCAGTTGAACTGCCGTGATGGAATGAAAGGTTTCCAAGCTTAGCAAGTAACGTTTGCTGGTGTGCTGAAAAATTTTCAGATCAAAGTTGACGTTCAAATGACGGAAGTAAATCTGATATTGATAATGAAACGTGACCAGGAGATATTTATCAAAATAAATCCAAATTTAACAATATATGAAACGAAATAGCTAACTGTCCATGTTGATATCCATAAAACAAGATATTTGACAATCTTTTATTCGTTTTTAAAATTGCCGTGATATATTGTCCAGTGTCAATGTAACTTCTTGGAAGATACACTACATGGCCAAAAGTATGTGGACACTTGACATATGTGCTTGTAAAACGCAAACTAACATGGCAGGGGTTTAGTTTGGAGAGAGAGAAATCAGAAGAGTTCTCTCTCCAATTGGGGTGTTCAGGAACGTTGTGGTTCCTCTTCGTCCCCTTTATTTATTTATTTATTAAATGATTTTTGACTCTTTTTTGGGTGGAGGATGTCACTCTAAATGTTATCCTGGACAGAGGTAAAGGCAGCACCGGAGAGAACGGCCAGGTTCCGTCCCGAAAGGCAGAAGTCAAAGTAAATATGAACATGAACTCAAACGACCCGACTCAGGGTCTGGCAATAAAGTTGCCTGGGCTGGGATCTAAAAATCCAATGCCTAAATTTTTGCTGTGGGGGGAAACGGAAGTGCCCCGAGAAAACCCACTTTCACAGGACAGGCGCCGAAGGTTTTGCCTGTCGTGTGCCCAATATCTGAAAACAAAAGAATACATGTTATTAACATGAGTTTAGTTCTTTAGATTCTTTGTTGTGTAATTTGTGATTCTTGAAATATGTTGTAAGGTGAAATGTATTTTGTTGGTGCACTGGATAATTTGTATAGTGATGCCGTTAGTTTGTTTCTGTTTTCTGCTTTTAGATAATATTTGTGTGATATTTCCGTTAGTCTATCTCTTAGTGTTGGTAAGTTGCTAATTTGATGTATGTAATTTACTGGCTTGAATGATGGTAGACTGAATGCAGATCTTAGTATTCTGTTCTGTTGATTTTCTGGGATGTGTTGTTTGAAATACTGTGTGTTACTTGACATCCATACTCTATTAGTGGCCTTGTATATTTGTATAATGGTGTTTGGTGAACATTTCGATTGTTTACTGGTTAGAGTCATTAGGTGTGAAATCCTTTTTCTGATTGATGAGTGTATATTGTTTACATGTTTTTTCCATGTCAGTTTTGTGTCGAAAGTGATGCCAAGGAATGTGATGTTTTTGCTCATGTTAATGGTTGTGTTTCCAAGTGATAGTTTTATTTTTTTTCTAGATTTTTCTTTGCTTTTTTAATTTCCTATAGAAGGTGATTTTTTGTGTTTTTGTTGGATTTAACACGACTCTCCACTTGTTACTCCATGTTGAGACGTTGTTTAGTGATTCTTGTACGCGAGACATGGCCATCACTGGGTTTCTGGAGGTGCTCCAGATAGCGATGTCGTCTGCGTATTGTAAATTATGCGTGTATGTTAGATTTGGGAAAGGTATGTCACTGACGAAAATTATGTATAGAAGTGGAGAGAGGACTGATCCTTGGGGCACTCCTGTCGTTATATTAAATAATTTGGATATAGTTTTATTGACTTTTACTTGTGCTGTTCTATTGGTTAAGAAATTTGAAATCCATTTGACTATCGTGGTATTTATTTGAAGGTGATTTAGTTTGTACATGATGGCATTGTGCCATACGCTGTCGAATGCTTTTTTTGACATCTAGGAATACCCCGATGGTTACTTGGTTGTTGTTGAAAGCTTTATAGATTGATTCGGTGAGTCGTGTGAGGTGATCTGTTGTTTGTCCGTGTGTTTGCCTGTATGTTGTGTGCTTGTTGAACAAGTGGGCATTCATAAAGAGTTGGTACCCCTTTGCTGCTATAACAGCCTACACTGTTCTGGGAAGGATTTTCACTACATTTTGGAACATGGCGGTGGGGATTCACTCCTATTCAGCCACAAGGACATTAGTGAGGTTAGACGCTGATGTCGGGCGAGAAGGCCTGGCTCGTAGTCGGCGTTTCAATTCATCCCAAAGGTGTTCGATGGGGTTGAGGTTAGGAATATTCGTATTATAACGTATCCTGTGACGAATTGTAATTCGTAAAAGTGTAAGGGTTGTGATATTACGGCATGTTCCTTATGAACCACATAAAAGTTTACGGTAAGAGCATTGTATAATAGTACATTAATTACTTATTAATTCGGCCTGGCATGGCCTAGCGCGTTAAGGCAGTGCGCTTCGTAATCTGAGGGTCACGGGTTCGCGCCCGAGTCGCGCCAAACATGTTTACCCTCCCAGCCGTGGGGGTGTTATAATGTTACGGTCAATCCCCCTATTCGTTGGTAAAAGAGTAGCCCAAGAGTTGGCAGTGGGTGATGATAACTAGCTGCCTTACACTGCTAAATTAGGGACGGCTAGTACAGGTAGCCCTCGAGTTGCTTGGTGAGAAATTCCAAAACAAACAAACAAACAAACTTGTTAATTTTTAACCTTATATCCTGTATTAATAGCATCAGCAGGTCTATAAATTTTAGCTAAAACGACACACGGATCATTTGTTTACAAGATCAGTGGTTTAGAGCGTATAATTTGGTCAAGCTCTGATTTGGGGCACACGATGGATAAGACGTAATTGAAGTAATAACATAAAATCTAGAATAAGTAGAAACATTGTAATCTTTGATTTTCTTCTTGATGACGAGAAACCCACTTGAAATAAAAATGTATCTCCAAACGGCTGGTATGGGTATTAACACTTTTACTGATAAGCAGAGAACAACGTTTCGACCTCCCTAGGTGAGAAACTCTCTTTGTTAACCTGAAGATGACCTAGGAAGGTCGACACCTTGTTCCATGCTTATCAGTAAAAGTGTTAATACCCATACCAGCCGTTCTAAGATACGGTAATCTTTGTTTGGTAAGCTAAACCTAAAAAAAATAATCTATATAGCATCCATTATTTTGTTTCTCTGAAACAAATAAAAATAATAATAGGTTACACAGGATCATTTTGATCAAAGTTATATTTGTTTAAGGACGTCATTTCCCGATTATCTCGTATACGGTCCAATCATATGTAGGAGATCCACGTTTCGCTGAAGCAACGACCACTACGTACGCGTGTGTTTTCTTATAGCAAAGCTACAGCAGGCTATCTGCTGTGTCCCCCGAGGGGAATCGAACCCCTGATTTTATTGTTGTAAATTCGTAGATGTACCAGCGGGAAGCCCACTACGTCCTCGAGCTCGAGTTTACAATAGTGTTATCCCAAATTGTTTCTATATGCTCATGTAGATGTCGCTCGTGACGATTATCGAACGCGAAAACAACAGTTTTTAAGGTTCACTTCTGAACGGAAAATAAATTCATGCTTTGCGTGGTTACGTGTTTAGGTGGAACATATTAGCAACGTTCCAATACAAGAAAAAGAAGAGTTCCTTTAAAACAATCACACACTTTGTGAGAGAAACTCCAACACAACATGCCACATGTAAAATACAGAACGTCACCCTGAAATCGATGATAAACGGAAGTACGTGACGTAAACGTTCTAACACAGACAACATTCGGTCAGATCAATCTGAGAAGTCCATCTGCGTGTATAGCGTGTTGCACGTGATACTGTAGATCCTGAAAAGCATCTTATAAAGACTCAGGTTTTATATGGTTTGGTAAGTATAGATTTGGTTACTTCTGACAGTTAAGTTCACGCCGTGAGCCCTAATTTCACAAAGTACGTGTTAATTTACTCATGTTTTGACAACATCCTTGATATTTCACATCTCGACGGAAGCATTGTAGTCCATATGTACATTCCTCAACAGAATGTTTGGTTGAAGTCTAGTTTCTAACATAAAGAATAATTAAATCTCTTCTAAAACCGATAACATCTTCTTCAGTGATAAACAGTTATTCACTATCCATAACATTCATCACTCTCTAAAAATATTTTGTACAAGACAATGTTTGTTTTGAATTTCGCGCAAAGCTACACGAAGGCTATCTGCGCTAGCCGTTCCTAATTAAGCAGTGTAAGACTAGAGGGAAGGCAGCTAATCATCACCACCCACCAACAACTCTTGGGCTACTCTCTTACCAACGGATAGTGGGATTGACCGTAACATTATAACGCCACCATGGCTGAAAGGACGAGCACGTTTTAGTGTCACTCGGTATACAAGACTGAAATGAGACGGGTTTTGTTATGATTAAAACTATTACACTCATCTTGATCACAAACTATCGAATATTTATATTTCATCTCTTGGAAAACCGGCATAAGTTTAATAATTATGAAGCCTGATAACTCACACTAATTCAGTGCATTATATAACCATAAGTTTCATTAGGTGTGTGTGCTCCCCAGTGAGTACCACAGCGGCGTGTCTAAGGACCCCCAGTGAGTACCACAGCGGCGTGTCTAAGAACCCCCAGTGAGTACCACAGCGGCGTGTCTAAGGACCCCCAGTGAGTACCACAGCGGCGTGTCTAAGGACCCCCAGTGAGTACCACAGCGGCGTGTCTAAGGACCCCCAGTGAGTATCACAGTGGCGTGTCTAAGGACCCCCAGTGAGTACCACAGCGGCGTGTCTAAGGGCTTATCGAATCTATGTTTCTA
The DNA here is from genome assembly GCA_011833715.1 of Carcinoscorpius rotundicauda. NCBI lineage: Eukaryota > Metazoa > Arthropoda > Merostomata > Xiphosura > Limulidae > Carcinoscorpius > Carcinoscorpius rotundicauda. The sequence goes on along the minus strand of CM022392.1, from coordinate 166,953,630 downwards.
GCGTTGTTATTCCGCCATCATACCCCAGTGTTACTGGTTGAGGGTGAATTTCATCATACCCCAGTGTTACTGGTTGAGGGTGAATTTCATCATACCCCAGTGTTACTGGTTGAGGGTGAATTTCAGGAAGTAGGTTAGTTTAAAACCTACTCCATAACAAAATTAAATAACTTATCACAAATGGTTAGATAACAACGATGATAGTCATCCCTAATGGCACAACGAAAATCTGCGGACTTATGTTACAAATCTGGTTTCGATTCCTGTGTTGGGTACAGCATAAATAGCCCGTTGTGTATCTTTGTGTTTAACTATTAATAAACTAGTTATTTTTAACCATAAATATAAGAAGAGGGATGTGACGTAATGTGGTTCAGTAGTTTAATTATGAAACAAATATAAACTTCTAGTTGTGACGTAATGGGATTCAGTAGTTTAATTACAAAACTAATAAAAACTTCTAGTTGTGACGTAATGTGATTCAGTAGTTTAATTACAAAACTAATAAAAACTTCTAGTTGTAACGTAATGGGATTCAGTAGTTTAATTACGAAACTAATAAAAACTTCTAGTTGTGACGTAATGTGATTCAGTAGTTTAATTATGAAACAAATATAAACTTCTAGTTGCCTTATAACCTAACGGCATAGATCATCAATTTTATTTATGATATAAAAACATAAAAATAACCAATGAAACAAATTCAGACTAGTATACCAAGCAGACATTCCTTAAATAACTACTGCCCTTAAATCACTACTGTTGTGCACTAAATGACAGACCCCATGAACGTACAAGGAAGGCAGAAAGACTACCAGGAATCCTTTCTCTTCCGCTTCCTTGGTTGGTCTCAGATCTGGGATATTAAGGTGCAGTAATGGCCTCTCCTTCCTTGATGAGGATCAGAATTTCAACAAGTATATAATATGACCTCTTCCGAGACCAAGTTTGTATAAGTAAGTGTATAAATGTTTTATGTGTCTTTATTACAATCGCTTCGTTCGGTTACAAGGTTTTTATTTGAATTTTGAACAAATTACTCGAGAGATGTCACTGTTAACCAACCCTTGATTACAAGGGAAGGCTGTTAGTCGACACCATCAACTCTTGAACTATTCTTTACCATGAAAAACTGGAATTTGCCGTAACAATAGGCTCTCACAATTAAAAAAAAGTATGCTTGACGAATTATCGTTAAAGTTTCTCACATTAAATAATATTATCGTAAAATTACCGAGGTTTTTTACTCAACAGTGAGCATAACAATTTTTCCAGGTGTATGTTCCATAATGTGTGTACAACCATAATAACTACATTCGTTTATTATGCGTGGAGCCAATACAATAGTATGCAAAAACCCACCGTCAACTGTAAAGACAGTGAACCAACATGCAATTCCCCAGACAGGACAGCAATAACTATATGTACTTGAAACGTTAAAATCCGGGGTTTGATCCTCCGTAGTTGGTGCAGTAGATAGACCAATGTGACTTTGTTCTAAGAGCAAACAAACACTTCATTTATAATCTGAAACTTCGTTGAAAAGCTCATAATAAAGTTGGGTTTGTTTTATTAACTGACAAAAATAATGCAAAGTCTAGTATAGTTATCGAAAGTGTTTTATTTCTTAAACTAAAAGTTTATAACTTACATAGGTTCAGGGGTTAAAGATAGGCCTATTTCATGAATATAACCTGACGGTAATTCGGGTATTGAATATCCTTTCGTATCTATACTCGATTCGTAACCTGAGGGTCGTAGGTTCGCATCCCCGTCACACCAATTACGATCGGTCTTTTAGCCGTGATGGCATTAAAACGTTCAGTCAATCCCAGTATTCGTTAGTAAAAGAGTAGCTGAGGAGATGGCGGTCGATGGCGATGATGTAGCTTCATTACAACACTTCACTCCAAATGATACCTTCGATAACATTTCGGGCTCCAATCCCCGTCACACCAAAAATGTTCGCCCCTTCAGCTGTTTGGGCGTTATAATGTGACGCTCAATCCCACTGTTAGTTTGTAAAAGAGTAGCCAAAAAAAGTGGCGGTTGGTGGTGATGACTCGCTGCCTTCCCTATAATCTTACACTGCTAAATTAGGGACGACTGACGCAGAAAGCCCTCGTGTAACTTTATGCGAAATTCAAAACAAACCAATTCAATAACATTTAAATAATTTTCTTCAAAAAATCAGCATTCCATCAAAATAAGTCAGTGTAATGTTTAAAATAAATTAAACGTTGCCTACATTATCAGCTTAAGTATTACAACTTAAATATTTTATTAGTTAACTATAAACGCGCTTTATCAAAACGAAAATGAATTATTACCTTTTAGTGTGCCATGATTTGCCCTGACGGTTAGTCAAAGCAGCCTTTAAACTTGACGAAACGAGTTCAAATCTTAACAAATAATTTATACGTTGGTGTGTATTCAACCAATACAGTACCTTTAAGTTAGTCACGTGATCAATGGGGAATTAATCAACTTGACCTATCAACATTATTTGCAGCATCTTGCCACTAGGGGTTTGTATGTCTGGAGAAATTGTTTTTTGGAATTTAAAAACCCACATACATATTGGGTTGAGGAATAATTCGTGAGCGTTTTTTTCAAGTTAAAAAATTATATTCCTAAATGAAACGCTTTCGCAAAATATTTCATGTCATTTGGTAGATAATTTTTTGCTCTAATAGATGGTGTGTTTAATTTTCATATTTCTTTAATTTTTGCTTTCATTTTCAGCCCATTAAATGGAATTTCAAGTGGACAAAATCGAGCATTTTCGACACCATCTGCTTTTCGCATTTACTCGAGGTGTTAACGACGCCGAGGCTGCTCGTGAGATCTGTTCTGTGTGTGGCAAAGGAGCAATGCCTGAAAGTACCGCCCGCCGTTGTTTTTCGCGCTTAAAAATGGGAATTTTGATCTGAAGGACGGGTCACTCACTGGTCGACCAACTGTGTGACACCCAAGCGCCGAGTTTCTAAGCCTTGCCCATTGAATGAAGGTGGTTCACCACAGTTTTTTTATCACAATCCATCTGCTCCGCTAATTCTCTAATCGTTTGACGTGGATTTTCGTGAAGAAGCTGGTTCAGTCGCTCTTCATCAAACACAGTTGGTCGACCAGTGTGTGACCCGTCCTTCAGATCAAAATTCCCATTTTTAAGCGCGAAAACCAACGGCGGGCGGTACTTTCAGGCATTGCTCCTTTGCCACACACAGAACAGATCTCACGAGCAGCCTCGGCGTCGTTAACACCTCGAGTAAATGCGAAAAGCAGATGGTGTCGAAAATGCTCGATTTTGTCCACTTGAAATTCCATTTAATGGGCTGAAAATGAAAGCAAAAATTAAAGAAATATGAAAATCAAACACACCATCTATTAGAGCAAAAAATTATCTACCAAATGACATGAAATATTTTGCGAAAGCGTTTCATTTATGAATATATTTTTTAACTTGATAAAACGCTCACGAATTATTCCTCAACCCAATAATAATTGTTGCTTTCAATATATCAGGTGTGGTGTACAAATACGTGAAACAATGTTTTATTAGCATTGTTAAGTTATGAACAGTACTGTGGCTTTGTTTTAGTTTCGTGCAAAGCTACTATGAGTCTACCTAGCCGTCCCTAATTCTGAATTGATAGACTAGAAAAAAGGCAGACAGTCATCACCACCCACCGCCAACTTTTTAGGCGCATATGATATAATATTTATTGGGATATGGTTTTACAAGAAAATACTATTGGCTTTATGATGTGGATATCCAGAGATGAATCTACTAGGAAGGTATTGGAGGTGGATGGTAAACTCTGAAACCAGCAGTTTCTACGTATGAAATATGGTATTTCAAACTTTTTAAATGTTGACTCTCACGCACATAAAAGTGATAATTTTCAACCTCTAAACTTATATGCCCCCTTAGACTCCCCTGATAAAAAATCCTAGAAACGACAATGTGGGGGGCCTAACGGATTGCAATAAATTAAACTTAAAACTTTAACGTTATTTCGTTTGTTTGCATTTGAGCACAAAGCTACACGAGGGCTATCTGCCCTAACCGTCCCTAATTTAGCAGTGTAAGACTAGAAAGAAGGCAACTAGTCAGCACCACCCACTGCCAGGTATGGGGATACTCTTACCAACAAATAGTGGAATCGACCGTCACATTATAACGCCCCCACGGCTGAAAGGGCGATCATGTTTGGTGCAACGGGGATTCGAAGCCGCAACCCTCAGATTACGAGTCGAACGCTTTTATCAACCTGGCCATGCCAGACCGTTAGGCAGAGAGAAAGAATAATCGATTCTCTGGTAACAAATATAAAAATAAATTTTATCGCATAAATAATTTATTCATTCGAGAATTTATGATATCTTCCTGCCATTATCTTAACTTAATATCCAAATAAAGATACCTTAAAGTGGTGATAAATAGCTTCGTAAATCATAGCGATGTAGTCGTAGGATTCTATACCAAACAAAAGTTCAGGTTTTAATTAAATGGACCAAATTAAATGAAGTCCCAAGTCTCCTTTTAAAACATACAAAAACCAAACATTAGTGTGGACATACTCAAGCCATCTCTTCGGGAACGTTAAATAGACACACGGGATCGAAACTCGTCACCAAACAAGAGCGTTATAAACCATGCTTAATCCCACCATTCGTTAATGAAGTATAATCTACAGGAAAAATTAACATGGGCAAACCTCTACAAGATCAAAAGTCTACATGAAGAGCCTATTTCTTTGTTTAAGAGCAAAAGCCTACTTTGGATAACTTCCTTTATCCGTCGCGAGGAATCGAACTCCGAATTGCAGGGTTGCAGTTCTGTAGTCAGACCACTCTCCCATAGGGGGACTACGTAAAAACGTAACTATCACTTTTTAATTTGGGATTACAAGCGTTAGCATTTCTCGAGCACCTTTGTGCGAAGCTCAACAAAGAAACCATATAGTAAATAGTAAACGGTATCGAAAAATAACGTGGTGTTCCTTCATTTACGATGTCATCGAGTTATTTTATTCGATGTTAAATACATATGTTGTTTTAAAAACTCCTTGGCACTTGTGAAATATTCATTGTTTTAAAATACACAGCTATTTTAAAACAACAGTTATTTAATATATAATTCTAAAATAGTTCACACAATCTTAAAAGGACAATAAAATACCATAATTTACTCTACAGGGTTAAAATCAGTAAAATCACAGAGACGGGTAAACATACATACACTCTATATATTTCGCCATATATCATTGCGCCATCTTCAGGAGTGAATGTTTCGCAAAATATAACCTTTACTTGGGGCGTTATAATGTTACGTTCAATCCCACTATTTGTTGGTAAAAGAGTAGCCCAGGAGTTGGCGGTGGGTGGTGATGACTAGCTGCCTTCCCTCTAGTCTTATACTAATAAATTAGAGACGGCTAGGGCAAATAGCCCTCGTGCAGCTTTACGCGAAATTCTAAACAAACAAGTACTAAAATAACATTTTTTTTCCTATTGAATTGTCTCTAGTTTTACAGATGTATTCAGATAAAGGTGAAATAAAAATATTGTTTTTATATTTCTTTCGTGTTCATTATTTCTGAAGATTAAATTTCTTCTAGTTTGTTTTATGTAAGTCAATCACGTGATATTTTATAATTTTTTTTTCCATTAAATCAATTTTATTTTCAAATGTATTAAAAATTTAGCCAACTTTATTAATCGGTCAATATATGGAAAAAAAAATTTTTTTTCGTTAATTGAAAGGATAAACCTGATAGAAATACATAATCCAATCGCCTCTCCTGTTTCGCTATAACACACAGAGCAAATAAACCATCCGTGAGGAGGAAGAAATACCCTCACAGTCCTCTGGACACTATATATGTATATGAGAAATACTCATTTTAATACCTATATGAGAATGCATAAATAGCTCAACCAATCATTGCCTGTTGATCATGTGTGTTAAACTGTCTTGTAACAAGAGACACGTTATGGTGAAAATAGGACAGATATTAACTACACCCGTAGATAAGAAAGACTTGTTATGTGGATAAGAAGTGAGTTAGTAAGCTAGTAGTTCGAGGCTTGTATGGAGTAATATTCAAATTGAACACACAATAAGTTGATATCAATAAAGAGGCCTGGAATACAAAGAGAAAGGATAGCATCAACTAGAAACACGATATTCAGGTGTAGTGGGTTCAGTTGTTGAATTAAACACTGGCTAACAATCCTAGGTGTAAGATTAGAAAGTTTTGACCTCTCTTTAAGAAGCTGGATGTTTTCCAGGAAGTAAATAAAAGTAAATTTACTGACCTTCCGGAAGTAAAATATCCTACTGATTCCCCAGTTGTTGGCTATTCCTAGCTACACCTTATAATGCTTCGTTTTCTTAGCAGTATCAATCTTTCTTTTTTTTAATAGATGTTATTTTCGTGTTACCAGTGGAGAAGAAATAGATGTCCTGCCAAAAGAATAGTGTTTGATTTCACGTGATGGATTCGCTCATGGGCTTGCCTGTTTCCTCATTTATCTTTATCCCTGTATACCTAATATTGTTTGTTTGCACTCTGTCATCCATCTAGGGGACAAATACAAATCACTCTGGATATTATGTTGTACAGCTTATGTGTTCGTCGGTAATGTTTTCCTGGTGACAGTATCTATTCGCGTTCTACCGTTCTATGTTTTATGTGGTCCAGAGGACACCTTGCTTTATATCTTCCACTTCCATCCTTGTACTGCTTGTTTGGAAGTCTAATGCAGAATATTGTTGTTCCACAAGATAACGAATACCCAACCAGCTTTCATGCTTATTTGGTGTAAGAACTATCTCTAGCTATGGTGACAGGTAACAATCCACCACGTGTTTTTTTTAATGTAATACCGATTGGAGTTTTTTATCATTAAATCTCTGTCCACACCCTAAACTTTCAGTCTAGGTTTTTTATGACAAATCTCAGTGCTATCAAACGTTTATTCTGTATAGAAGCACATGGGATTTGGTTGTGATGAACAATTATCCTAATAAAAGTCCACAATAATTCCTTCTAAATAAAATGTGTTGAAACTTTTACCATGAAATTTCACATCGTGAAGTAAAAGTTGTTTATTTTAAAGCACAAAGCCACACAGTAGGCTATCTGTGCTCTGCCCACCACGGGTATCAAAACCCGTTTTTAGCGTTGTAAGCCCTCAGAATTAACTCTGAACCACTTTAGGAGAGGAGCTTAAGTATAATAACGTTTAGATTTTTGTCACGTTGGTTTGATCTATGGTAGAAACCCATGTATTTACTAAGTACGACAAGAGTGTGTTTAAGATACTTTGTAATAACAACCAACTAGAATCAGAAAATATTGTTCGATACTGTGGTAAAAACAAACGAGATACAAAGTACAGTCAGAAGAAAAGTAATATCAGAGTTCAGAATCCAATAGCGTGAACTTAAGAATACATTCAAAGGGGTGCATTTTACTGTGATAAAAGATGAACCAAATCCTAAATATTTTATGGTTCGTTTGTTCTGTTTTGAATTAATCCTCTCTAATGCAGCAGTGTAAGAATAGAGGCAACTAGTCGTCACCACGCACCGCCAACTCTTAGGCTACTCTTTTACCAACGAAGAGTGGCATTGACCGTTAAATTATAACGTCCCCACGGCTGAAAGGACGAGCACGTCTGGTATAACGGGAATCCGAACCTGTGATCCTCGATACGAGTCGAAAACCTAAACTATCTTTTCATTATTTTATGGACCGTCATGGAGTATACAACTAAACAAAATGAAAAGGTGATATTGTTTCTGCTAAGACGGACAAGACGTAGTTTATTAGTTAGCTAATTGAATTTTATATTGTAGGGTCCAAAGTTAAAACCGCGGTGCCGCTTAATACAATCTGAAATTTCGACTGTAGGCACAAATAACGGTCAATTCCACTATTTGTTTTTTCAAAGAAACGGAAGAAAGTTCATCTGGCGGCAGGTGCTGTCAGCTGATTACCTTCTCTCTTCATCTAGTCAATGATTCAAGGCTATGGTACGCCTATACATGGATCCTAGGCGTCTCTGATCTGACACTTTAGAATGAGTAACGTATGCTTCATGTTGTACCTGGATCCTAGGAGTCTCTGATCTGGCACTTTAGAATGAGTAACGTATGCTTCATGTTGTATCTGGATCCTAGGAGTCCCTGATCTGACACTTTAGCATGAGTAACGTATACTTCATGTTGTACCTGGATCCTAGGAGTCTCTGATCTGACACTTTGGCATGAGTAACGTATCCTTCATGTTGTACCTGAATCTTAGGAGTCTCTGATCTGACACTTTAGCATGAGTGACGTATACTTCATGTTGTACCTGGATCCTAGGAGTCTCTTATCTGACACTTTAGCATGAGTGACGTACAGTTCATATTGTACCTGGATCCTAGGAGTCTCTGATCTGACACTTTAGCATCAGTAACGTATACTTCATGTTGTACCTGGATCCTAGGAGTCTCTTATCTGACACTTTAGCATGAGTGACGTACAGTTCATGTTGTACCTGGATCCTAGGAGTCTCTGATCTGACACTTTAGCATGAGTAACGTATACTTCATGTTGTACCTGGATCCTAGGAGTCTCTTATCCGACACTTTAGCATGAGTGACGTACAGTTCATGTTGTACCTGGATCCTAGGAGTCTCTGATCTCACATTTTAGCATGAGTAACGTATACTTCATGTTGTACCTGGATCTTAGGAATCTTTGATCTGACACTTTAGCATGAGTGACGTATACTTCATGTTGTACCTGGATCTTAGGAGTCTTTAATCTGACACTTTAGCATGAGTAACGTATACTTCATGTTGTACCTGGATCCTAGGAATCTCTGATCTGACACTTTAGCATGAGTGACGTGCAGTTTATGTTGAAAATTCTATTTCCAATATTTTCGTAGCCAACGTAAGTAACTGTCCAGACAGCTTACGCTCAGCTGCAGTGTTTGACATAAAGGTTGTCTTGTAAGCCCAGACTGAGGACATCTTTGGATCCAAAAACAAAACACCTGGATGAACAACTAAAATCAATACTGACGTACCGTAAATTTTGCATAAAAAGATGTCATTACTGTCAGTACATTTGTGTCTTTAAATTAATTATGTTTACCACCCGCGTCGTTTCTACTTTATGTGACAAATGATAAGTGTTAATAATTTAGTAGAGGAGAGCGGTGGTCAAGTCATCCGGTAGGAAAAGTTTTAGGTATTAGGTACTGTGAACAAATATGGCCGACGGCCAAGTGGTTAATACACAAAGAATGTATGTGTCCACATTCAATATATTACCATGAGAATGTAATTAGAGTTTCTTATTATATTTCAGTGAGTTAATAATCACCATTATCCTGAAACAGCGGAGTTTGTTTCATTTTAATTACTAATTTTTCAGTTAATTACTTGTTGATAACCAGAAGATTAATTATGTTCTCGTCTTTTTCTGATAATAAAATATTATAATAAGTGAATAATTAAGGAGCTTACTGAAATTAATTTATAATAGCACGTGCTTATGGAGAACATTAAAAGTAAAGAGACTTGTAGCAAACAGAGATAAGTAACGTCTACCTTGCAACGGGCCCGGCATGGCCTAGCGTGTTAAGGCGTGCGACTCGTAATCTGCGGGTCGCGGGTTCGCATCCCCGACGCGCCAAACATGTTATCGTCTTTCAGCCTTGGGGGCGTTATAAAGTGATGGTCAATCCCACTATTCGTTGATAAAAGAGTAGCCCAAGAGTTGGCGGTGGGTGGTGATGACTGGCTGCCTTCCCTCTTGTCTTACACTGCTAAATTAGGGACGGCTAGCACAGATTTCCCTAGAGTAGCTTTGTGCGAAATTCAAAAAAAACAAACAAACTACCTTCCCATATTTAATTAAGAACATTTTATTAATTTGATTGGTCAAACTTAGTCGATATATTAATATTTAAAAGGAAAAGTGTTAATCATGAAACTGGGAAATGCATAAATGTATTATACAAGTTTTCATGTAATTTAAATCTCAACTGATTTTAACATTCCTATATCCAAGTGGGCGTAGTATGACTCCTTGATTTTGGACAGACTGTTGTCCATTTCACAGGGCCCATTCAGCTCACATTTTACCCTGACCACTCTTATTGGGTGTCTGTTTTTATATTCGTAAGAAACATGGGATGTATATACTTTTTCTCTTATCCCTTCTAGATAGGTACGGGTTCAGTGTGATTTTGATTGAATCTTTGAGATACAGGCTCAATGTCTCTTCTGATTGGATCTTTCAACGAGAGATTGTTCCTGATAGGCTATTAGAAATAGGCTACGTTGACTGTTGTTTCAAGGTAAAACTAAATAACGGACAATGTGTGTCCTGTCCACCACCAGGAATCAACCTTCGGATTTTAAATTTGTAAGTTGATAAAGTTACTGCTTAGCCATCGCGGAAACGAAAGTTTGGTTGGGTTCTCTTCTTTAATGGCTGTACTCTGTTCACGATGGGAAACTGGACCTTCGGATCTCAGCAAGGTTATTCTGTAACTGCAGAAGAGCTAGAAATAGAACCCTGAAAGCTAATTAAAGTCCTAACACTGTCACCTCCACTAAACCTTTACAGGTGAAAGATAGACACACAAGAACGTATAAAAATTGCATTTCGTATAATTAAACAACTTCTTGGAAAAAGATATGTGTTTTAATACAAAAAATACTTTTATTAGGCTTACCATGAACCATTATCGAATTATACAACGTAAATATTGTCTTCTAATGCAATATTGTAAGCGTCCACTGCTGATTTATGTACAATGTATAATGTAATGTCCGTAACGCTGAAAGTGTCCACTGCTGCTTTATGTATAATGTATAATATAATGTCCGTAACGGTGAAAGTGTCCACTGCTGCTTTATGTATAATGTATAATATAATGTCCGTAACGGTGAAAGTGTCCACTGCTGCTTTATGTATAATACAATTTTCGTAACACTGAAAGTAAATGGGGTTGAGGTAAACAGTTCTAAAATAAACAGCTTTTCCTGAATACACTCACCAGAGGTCTATGGAAATAAGGTTTTAAAATAAGGTGCAGTATATCGTGTAATAAAACCTGTTTTTGGTTCTAAGCTGTAGATGAATTGGTTTCACGTTCGCTTTGTTAGAATCATTTCGTATTGAACGTTCTCAATTCTAAGAAGCAGGTCCACTTGGGACAAACTATTTCGTGGTGTTCAGAAACAGTTGAACTAAAGTCAACAAGGAAAATAATTTTGACACGCACGCGGCACGGAGACGCAATAATCCCTTCAAAATGCGCTCATTTACATATCAGTTTTCTACGACGAGAAGTCTTTGTTAAATCTCACATAGTAACGCATATGACAAAATGAATGAAATCAATACATGCGAAACAATATGGCCCACCATCCTTCAAAAAAAAACAATTTTATTGTACATTAATATTTATTTTTCAGTCTAGATTATTTATCCTATAAGTAACTGATTTAAACAATATTTTCCTATTCTTCCTTTATATTATTCAGCTTTTTAAAAAAAAATGTTCAAAGCTTATATTAATTTTGCGTGTTAAAGATGACACTTGGAAAATAGCATTTTAACTTTCTTTGTAAATGTTTCAACGATAAGTTTGATTTAGTTTCAGTTTTGTTTTGTTTTTAATTTTGCGCAAAGCTACTCGAGATTTATCTGCCCTAGCCGTCCCTAATTTAGCAGTGCAAGACTAGAGGGAAGGCAGCTAGTCATCACCATCACCCACCGCCAACTCCTGGGCTACTCTTTTACCAACGGATAGTGGAATTGACCGTAACGTTATAACGCCCCCATTGCTGAAAGGGGATAACATGTTTGGTGCGACCGAGATTCGAACCCGAGATCCTCGGATTACGAGTCGAACACCTTAACACGCTTGGCCATGCCGGGCCTTTACCGTTCTGATTAGGGTAACGTATACTACAGTGGAGGCTGTGTGCTAAATAATAAATGTATATTTTTGATGATTCTTAAAAGTATTATTCAAGTCCTCTACGAAGACAGATTGCGGGTCGTGGGTTCGAATTCCCGTTCCACCAATCACGCTCGCTTTTCATTAGTGGAGTCGTTACAATATGGCGGTCAATCACACTATTACATGGTAAAACAGTATTCCAAGTGTTTGTTTGGAGTGATACTGATTAGTTGCCTTCCTTTTTATGCTTTTACTGTTAAATTATAGATGGCAAGCGCAGATAGCTCTCTTGTAGCTTTGCGCGAAATTCAGAAAACAAACACTTCACCTGTCACGAACATGTTATATATAGGTCACAACATTTATTAAAATTGGCTTCTATATTTATTTTTGAAACAACAGCCTTATTTAATATGGTTATATACGCTAATATTTCAAATAAAAACAGATTTATGCACTTGCAAAAATTTGTACAATTTTTTTAAACTATAAAATAAATTAGAACACAACGTCTGTTTGGTGAGTGATAAATATTTGAATTTATGCAACTTTAATCAGTGGTGGTTCGATACGCACGTTTTCAAACAAAGTATAGTTGAAATTGTTTTGAAACTTCTGTCTGTCTCACGCTGGTACAGCGGTAAGTCCACGGATTTACAACGCTAAAATCAGGAGTTCGATTCCCCTCGGTAGAACAGCAGATAGCCCGATGTGGCTTTGCTTAAAGAAAAATGCACGCACACTCCTCTATCTGACAACAGTTTATTTTGACAAGTAACCCTGCACCGTAATTTTCATAGCATAAGGATTTATTCTAAGGTTGTCGTATGCGAATATCACACTATCCCCTGGTCACTTTCTGCAATCAATCTGGTTTACAAAGAGGACGGACTATCAGCTCTTGTTTCAATAGTCCGATCACACAGACATCCATATCGACTACATCCGATAACTTGAATGTAATGTCTTCATATGACCACTCATTTTCCAGCTACTCGAAGTTATATCACGGTTGAACTGTGGAGCTATAACTCCCTTATCTTACTAAACCTATACTATGTTAACCTTCTCTCTAAACGAAGTTACTTCATTACGTTGCTTACAAATGCCTCGGGCACGCAAACAGTTTTCACCACAGACCCTTGTGTTTGTGGATTCTTATTTTTACAAGACGTCACACTTTGCTTACCGCCACTGGGATATGACTTGTTGCAAGTCTCTTTATGGATAGTTCTGATACCTCAAGTTGATGCATATTCTTTTGTTTTTCAATTTCATTAAGTGCAAGGGATATTTTGATCTGAATCCCCAATTTGAACATATCTTTACGGCGTGGGTATATGAATACCTTGAGTTGGAAAAGTCTGTTGCATACTCTTCATTGACATTAGACTATCTATACGCGCCAAACAAACAATGTCAAAATGTATAACATGCTGTTATAGTGAGATTTCACATCAGCTGTTGATGTCGTGTGACTTGCTTATTTACAAGCTCAAAAACATTTGAATATAACGTACTCGACTGTCTGTAATTTAACCATGACTGTGGCTTTCGGATATTAATAACAATAGTAGTCCACAACGATCGTATCTGATTATATATATAACACAACTTTTCTTACAAAGTTCCTTTAAGGGTAGTGAAATTTCAATGTTTTTCCTTCTTTGCTTCTCAGATAGCATTCCAAACAGTTTCAAGATAGTTCATTTGAATTCAAATATGGACTATCCAAAACAGAGAACAACGTAGGCCCGACATGGCCAGGTGGATTAAGGCGTTCGACTCGTAATCTGAGGGTTGGGGGTTCGAATCCCCGTCACACCAAACATGTTCGCCCTTTCAGCCGTGTGGACGTTATAATGTGACGGTTAATCCCACTATTCGTTGGTAAAAGAGTAGCCCAAGAGTTGGTGTTGGTGGTGATGTATAGCTGTCTTCCTTTTAGTCTTATACTGCAAAAATTAGAGACGGCCAGCACATATAGCCCTCGAGTAGCTTTGCGCGAAATAAAAAAAAAGAGAACAACGTTTCGGCTTTCTTCGGTCATCTTCAGGTTAAAAAAGAGGTTAACAATGGCATAGTGTGCGTAAGTTCAGAGTTTAACTTTGTTAACCTGAAGATGACCTGTTGAAACGCTGTTGTCTGCTTTATTATTAAACGTGTTACTACCCACACGAGTCGTCTGGAGATACATCTCTACGTTATTCATCTTGAACACCCTCTGGATTTTGCAAGTGGTATGGCGCGATGAATCATCATAGTTGAAGACGTGTGGCTGTTCCTTGTATAATTTCATTAACTCAAACAGCATAGTATTGTAAAGAACGTTCGTTCACAATACCACAAGAAATTTGTGACTCCCTTAAGCATTCCAAACAAGTAAAAATTTGACCACTGTGTGACACTACACTCAGTATTCTTCACGATTTGGATTATACCCAAAGTATCAAATAATATTCCTCTTCTTGAGAAACCGAAACTGTAAACAAAATTAGTGCCACGTGTCGCTCCACGTGACGGTACTTCTGTTGTTTTTATGATCTTTAGTGCTCGACATGTTTCAGATTCATGAACGGGTTGAGCGGTTTACAAGTTGTTGTCTGTGAAATTAAAATTATCTGTTAACAGCAGTTTTAGGGCTGCGGCTGCGAATATAATTTAACATCGTACAGCTCGGTGTTTACAGTGAATGTCTGCTGTCTTGCACTCCTAGATTCACCCTCACGTCGTGGTCGATGGATGCAAAGCAAAACTAGATGTGAAGCTTGTTTCTTCTTTTATTTTATTACTCCACATTTCAATGCTCATAAAACTGAAGAATAGTTAATTTAGGGTGCCCCCCCAGTGGCTCAGCGGCATGTCTGCGGACTTACACGCTAAAATCCGGGTTTCGATACCCGTGGTGGGCAGAGCACAGATAGCCCATTGTGTAGCCTTGTGCTTAATTCAAAAAGCAACAAAAACAAACAAGTTAATTTAGGGAGGGGGGTAATAAATAATCGATTTCTTCAATGAATTACCCACATTATTTCTGGCAGGGTAGATTGACATTTCCATTGATGAATTTAGTAACCATTCATATGGAGGTTTCGCTAATGGTAAGAACCCTAACACTCTTGTTCCAGTCACTGTTGTGTGATGCTGCTGATTGGTTCCAATTAGATACCCAGCTGTCGTGGTTCTCTACACTGCTGGGTAATAGGGAAATGAACATGATATTAGATTAGGCTCTCGTTAGCCCTAATCAATATTTTCTTCAACTGCTTTACAGTGCTAGGTGAAACATTCTAATCGCCCATTGCGTGGTAGATCTGGTCATTAAACAAGAGAATGATGGTCAGTGATTTTTTTCTATTCTAACAAATATCCACATTAGGTAGAAAAATAATACAATGAACGACAAATAAAGGTAAGTTATGATAGGTCAAGTCAGAGAGAGTACTGAATGTCATATAACAGTAATGATTTACATCACTTTAGTAACAGTTGTTGTTCCTTCTTGGCAATACAATATTATGGTTATGTTTATATGTTTATATATATAACAGCAATCATATGAAACTTTTGATAGTCTTGGAGTAACTATTACGTGTACCACTTACTGATAAAGAAATACACAATTTTTTTGCAGCTGGTTTGATGTACACACGCAAAGCACGTGTATAATCACGTGATTAATTGACGATAATAGTGTGGTTACAACTGTCTATATTACCTGTATTTGATAAATTCGTTACAACAATGAAAAACCAATTATAACTCTGTAATTATAAGCTCTCTGTAACGAGAATTTCATTCCTATTAGTTCTATCTGTCTATCTGCCCAATAAATATTTTTATTTCGAATCTTAATGGTTCTTTCTGTCTGTCTGCTTAGTGAATATCGTTACTTCGTAGAAAACACGATATAATTCTGTAATTAAAAATTATTTCTAACAAAAACTTCATTCTTAACAGTTACGTCAGTTTTTCAACACTATTACATATTGTTACTCCTATTCTTACTATTCCTGTCTATGTACCTGTAAACAAAGAACTGTTAACATAGCTGTAACTAACGCATTCTTCAAAGAGGCGCTTCGTCAGCTGGAAATGTTCAAGTAATATATTTCTCTTTTAATGTAATTACTTTGTACCCTTTGATTGCGAATTCCTGTAAGAAAAAATAGAATAATTGGATAAATTAATTTTCAAAGACGGTCCTTTCATCTCCAAGAACAAACCTGGTATAAATTGAACACACACCAACGTTGGTAGAGGTGCTTTCAGTTATCAGCTAACTACTAACCAAGAAATCAGTGACACGTAAACAAACAGGAGAAGCTGAAGGGGGAAAATAAACCGAGAATAAAACTGTAAGTCGAAAAGACGGAAAAAGTTAAAAACGTGAACTTTAAAGTTTAAATATAAACAGTTAACTCTTGAAAATGAAATGTGTGAATTCTATATATAAGTTTGACTGGTTATTGGTGGGCGCACAGTTACACAATGGACTTTCTGCCTGCCACGCATATCGAAACCCGAGTTTTAGCACAGTAAGCCTATAGACTTGCCATTGAGAGATCATAGAATAATCAAAAGCTTTGGTAAATAACACACAAAAGTAATTCAATGTAATTATATTAATTTCTGTTTATTAAGCAGAGTGAATCCTTCTATCAACACTCATTAACAATGCTGTTTCAGTTCATCTGGATGAAACCAATTTTAACCAGAATATCGCTCTATTCGGTATATGGATTAAATGGTTTGGATTTAACGCAAAGCTACACGAGGGCTATCTGCGCTAGCCGTCCCTAATTTAGCAGCGTAAGACCAGAGGGAAGGCAGCTAGTCATCATCACCCACTGCCAACTCTTGGGCTTCTCTTTTAATCATCGAATAGTGGGATTGACCGTCACATTGTAATGCCTCCACGGCTGAAAGGACGAGTATGTTTGGTTCGACGGAGATTCAAACCCGCAACTCTCGGCTCAGAAGTCCAGTGCCTTAATCGCCTGGCTATTTGTATCAGATGTTATGAACCTAATTTTGAAATAAGCCTATTAAGACGAGTGCACTAACAAACTTCGTGTGTGTGTGTGTGTGGGTAATTCGTTTGTGTTTTTTATCAAGTTCTCTTTACGAAGAAAGTTTCATTTGTCTTAATTATTCAAGTTATTTAAGCCTTTACTTGTGTGATCGAGTACAGGTTTATTTTGACCAAAAGAACGATCATTCAAGATAAAAGCGTTATTGTTAATATTGTAAAGCTACTTAAAAATATTTACCAATAAGCAATTGTTGGCGTTTTTTTTCTAACCGATACATGAATATAATGATACCTTTTACGCATGCTCTCTTTCTCTCTCTCTCTCTCTGCGCAATAATTGGACGACAACTGGGAAGAGTTTCCTGACGATTACCCAATATAAGCAGGAAATGTTGCCCACTAAGCTTCTTTCGATCATCCTCCTAAGGTGTGTGGGTTAAAGTATACGTTATGTTTATCTTATTTCAGGATATAGAAACAATAGAAACCAATATACGCAAAAACATAGAGACATCCAAGTCGAAAATACCCTAGCTAACGTTTTGTGGCTACAGTCAAACGCGGTTCTACATGTGTAGACGTTTCGTGTTGCATCACACATAAACCATTTCTGCAATCTACACTTTAAACAAACACGTCACGAATTCACAAACTATTTCGTGTATACCAAACTACGACAATATTTACAACAAAAATAAATATAAATTAACCACAATTTTTTTCTTTGACTTAAAATTATATAATGCATTGTTTTACCCCGCGCCTCCATTTAATAAAATGTTATAAGAGACTTATCCTACATTTGATGACGTGGTTCTTATTTCGCGCTGATACTCGAGGACTATCTGCGCTACTGAGCCGTTGGTAGTGATAGACAAGTCGGAAGGCAAGTAATCAACGCTACCCACCACCAACTCTTAAGCTACTCTCTTTACTGTCTAATTGTAAATTGACCGTCACATTATAACGCTCCCTCAGCTGAAAAGGTGAACATGTCCTGTAAAGAAAATTCGAACCTGCGGTCTTCAGATTCCGAATTTAAAAAAACTGATTTCTTTTGAATTCAGAAATCTATCGAGATCAGTTACCCTTCGCATTATCCAGTCATCACTTCCGTGTTGACCATGTTGTTCTTACAAAAACCGTTAGTATATTTTGTTAAAGTCCTACATGCCTCGTCGCATTAACAACTTATTTCACACAACATATATTACACTGGATAGAAAAACACTTCATAATCTTACGTTTGCGTGACCGTAGCACGTATCAAATCACGTGATCCTACTTTGCTTTCCATCTGCTACTCAGAATATGACGTCAGACTTACATAATATTTATCACCAATTTTTCGCCAACACTTCAGTTCTGGTTGTCAATAACAACGTTCTATCATTTCTCACGTGACTATGACAGTCGCTGATTTATTCAGCTTGGGTTTAGCTTCCTGGTGAAGAATTCATCAACAGTTCAGTTAAACAACAAAAACAGTGTTATACGGCAATACGGGGTTTCGTCGTCTGAGACTTGTGTCCATGTTCGTTATCGAATTTGTGTTTCATGAGCTTCTGCTGTCGCGAGCATCAAACGTCGGTCACCGCTAATAACACGAGCCTGCGAATTTAAACTTCATGAAAGTTGTTTGATTTTAATAACGGATTTTCCATAACTTATCGACACAGATTTCGAATATGATACTTATTTTTGTCTATCACCCAAGGATTTTAAACAGACCGGGAAGAAAAACGAATTCTTTCTTAGATCACATATCAAAAGAACAAAATCATCACAAATATAGCACAATTTATTTGGATCACGTAGACAACTTCTTGTTTTCATAACGAAGCGCCCCCCAGTGGCTCAGCGGTATGTCTGCGGACTTACACGCTAAAATCCGGGTTTCGATACCCGTGGTGGGCAGAGCACAGATAGCCCATTGTGTAGCTTTGTGCTTAATTCAAAACAACAACAACAACATAACGAAGTATAAATAATATTGAAAAGAACAAAAAAAATTATATTAAAATCCACGCACAAACAATTAATATCCAGAAATAACATTAATATGGTCTCTTAAGCGTTATACACTAGCGATGTGTTTCTCGTGGGTTCTAGAACGTTCGATAAGACTCTCGAGACGAAATTAGTCTCGAGAAGCCCACAGCTAGTGGTTTTACGCATATAAGAAAGTGTGACCCGATTTCAATGAAAATGATTCATTAATGTAAAAGTGTGTATCACGTTTTATGGACACATCTGTACGTGATGAAAAAAACTGGATGTCATTTTCGGATTCAGCGTACACGAATTACTGTCGAACATAGCACGAATTGTTATTATTGTCAACAAATATTTTACAGTAATCGATAACCTTTAATGTTCTTGGATAATGCATATGATTAATTAATTGTTCCGTCCACCAGGATTTTCCTCAAAAGAAATCAAACGAGAACTGATGACCACGTAATGTGTTATTCCATGGAATAATCCATTTTACGAACGCATAAAATCAATAATCAAAGTCTTCGATCAGCATTGATAAATTTAATAATGCAATTACATGTTTTACAAATGAAGTATCTAATAAGTTAACTTATTGGAAAACAATTGTTATTATTGCTAAAAATCCATATTTTATCGTAAAATTATTTTCTCAACTCAGACCTTCAACTGAAGATTTTTCTTAAACGCTTTATTGCGCTATAGTTACTCTAACAGACAAGATATTTCTTTGCTAATCTCAATAATTTTAAAACTTACTTTCATACACTAGCAGTATCTTAAATCTGGTAAGGAATGGTATAGTAAGACGGTTTCAATAATTAAAACGACCATCTTCTATACATTAAGGCAGAATAAGCAATGCCCTAAGTGCGTCTATTCTGTCAGCCTAGTAGCAAACTGAACAATGTTCTCTGTCACGAACTTGCTTCTGACGTCTCACTGGATCTTGGCTCATTACTCAGTGAGTAAGATCATCTCTTTCTTTTACTAACTTCCATCTTAACGCTTCTCTGAAAGTTTCAAACACTGGACGTTACAAGTCACTTTTCTGTTTGGCATCTTGATTTTTCTACACTTGTTACTTCACACTGAAGTA
Source organism: Carcinoscorpius rotundicauda (assembly GCA_011833715.1). Classification (NCBI taxonomy): domain Eukaryota; kingdom Metazoa; phylum Arthropoda; class Merostomata; order Xiphosura; family Limulidae; genus Carcinoscorpius; species Carcinoscorpius rotundicauda. The sequence goes on along the minus strand of CM022392.1, from coordinate 166,933,511 downwards.
AACACGAAGATCAAATTTCTATGTAACGAACTCCATACGCACTTGTGATTCCTTCAGTCACACAACAGTTTAATTCGCAGTTTAATTCCAAATTTCAAAATTTGGATTCTTTAACACAATAATTCTCTACTCAGCTTCAAAATATCTGCAGTAAACTCAGTTTACCACAATTTTAGTAGTTGTGTTTTAATAACAATAATTTCGTTTATAATAATAAATGTACAAAATCAATGAACATTATTAGTAAGAAAAGATTAGTTTGGTCTGAATTTCGCGCAAAGCTACTCGAGGGCTATCTGCGCTAGCCGTCTCTAATTTAACAGTGTAAGACTAGAGGGAATGCAGCTAGTCATCACCATCCACCGCCAACTCTTGGGCTACCCTTTTTAGCAACGAATAGTGGGATTGACCGTTACATTATAATGCTCCCACGACTGAGAGGGTGAGCATGTTTGGTGTGACGGGGATTCGAACTTGCGATCCTCAGATTGCGAGCCGAGAGCCTTAACTACCCGGCCATGCCGGGCCATCTGCTGAGTCCACTAAAGGGAATCGAACAGCCATTAAAGGGACTCTGGAAAAGAAGAAATTATATAGTAAGAACCTCTTATTTCTTAAATCTTAGCAATGATCTATTTTCATAAGATTTTTCATTTTTATGCGATGTAAATTTATTATTCACTTATTTGTTAAACAAGTCGTGAACACGTGCATCAACTATGCTTTTTTACAAGAGTCCAATTATAACGAAACTTTGTCAGGAATATGATGTTGGAAAACAGTGCGAAGTTTCACCAAGTTGTACGTTCTTTACGTTTCCCTTGTTGGATTTTAGGTCTTAAAGACCAGGTGTTTTCTACTTCTCTGTTCTTCACACGCAATCTTCCTTTCAGGTTCCTGTTTTAAATATGGCGGTTTCTCGTGTTTTGTCAGTTGATAACAATATCAGAACGTTCCTGTAATTGGAAACCTCAGCGATAATTTACTTCCAAATGTTTTGGTGCTAAAAGAAAGTGTACTGTCCATCAAACGTTTACTTGGTTCTGAAATTATATCAAATATTTGTATTGAATACCGTAAAAACTGTTATCTCTGTCACTCTGTCACTGTGTTATTACACTTTTCATTACGAATATGTTAGTCTGAATCTTCTAATACTTTGTTATTAAGACATCATAAGGACAGGATATTACACTTCAACGTGTGTTTTTTTTCCTAATATAATATCAGCACTATTATTTCTTTATGGCGTGACAGTCTAATAATTTTCTTTTCATAAAGTCATTTAAGTTGTAGCTTGAGTCCCGTATGATCGTTTAGTTTGTTTCTGTGGAAATAAACGAACTGAACGTTTGCATCTTTAAGTCGAACTAACTTGTAAACTAGTTTAAACAAACTATATTAGAATAAATAGTAAACCCACGTATGTTTACTCTAGGCTTATATATCGTGTGAGATAGAGTCAAGTTAAGAGACACCTAGAGGACACTTCAATAAATCTCCGCGTGGGGGAGATGACGGAAATATGGCACATCCCGAAACATTTAACCCTAAAAGAAAAAAAAAATTGTTTCTAATTAAATAAAGCTACAACAATAAACTATCTGTTTTCTGCCCAACACGGGTATCGAAACCCAGTTTCTAGTGTTCTAAGTCCGCAAACATGTTGCAGTGCCACTGAGGGGCAAAAGAGAAAATACAAGATTTTTTTAAAAAATGTTCTGGTTTATTTGTTTAAGATGGCATTTCCAAAAGTGTAAGGCACGAATGATCTCTTGAAGTGATACAAGCGAGGGCTTGGCATGACCAGATGGTTAAGGCATTCGACTTGTAATCTGAGGGTCGCGGGTTCGAATCACCGTCACACCAAAAATGCTCGCCTTTCCAGCCGTGGGGGTGTTATAATGTGACAGTCAATCCCACTATTCATTGGTAAAAGAGTAGCTCAATAACGACACGCACATAGAGATCAAGAAACGTGAATGAACACTAAATACTGGTCTATGCACACAGAGAGCAAAAAATAGTTCCGAAGAATGCTAATAGAAATTCGATAAATGGCGCGACAAGAGCAACTGAAGAGGATTATATTAAACAGAAACGGAATGAAAGAAAATATTAAGTAGTGGAAATGGTGTTATTTATTCAGAGTTTCTAGAGACGTGCAGTAAGGAAATCGGGTTAGAACAAACAAAGAATGACACTAAAAAACCAGGGAAACAGAAGCAAAGGTTCTGATATAAATGAAGAAAGATCTATAGGAACGTAGAAAGGTAAAGAAAAAACAGACTATGAGAAATAGGAAAACACACAAACGTCAAACAGTAGTTGAAAACGAATGACGGGAGAATAAACAAAGTTAAGGAACGGTAACCGAATGGTTATAAGTGAGGGAAAAACAAACATCTTTATCACGTGTGTGTTTCCTCGTCTTTATTTATATTCCTTGTCATTTATATCATTGTATTACGTGTCAAATTATCACATGTCACTGTTATTTATAGCATTTTATTGCGTATCACATTACCACAAGGAAGTATTCTTTACACCATTTTAATACACATTACATTAATACAAGCTACTGTATTTTACACTCTTTTAAAACGTATAACATTAATACAAGCTATTGTTCTTTACACCCTTTTAGTATGTATAAAATTAATAAAGCTACTGTTCTTTACACCCTTTTAATACGTATCACATTAATACAAGCTACTGTTCTTTACACCCTTTTAAAACGTATCACATTAATACAAGCTACTGTTCTTTACACCCTTTTAAAACGTATAACATTAATACAAGCTATTGTTCTTTACACCCTTTAAATACATATCACATTAATACAAGCTACTGTTCTTTACACCCTTTTATTACGTATCACATTAATACAAGTCACTGTTCTTTATACCCTTTTAATATGTATAAAATTAATACAAGCTACTGTTCTTTACACCCTTTTAATACGTATCACATTAATACAAGCTACTGTTCTTTACACCCTTTTAAAACGTATCACACTAATACAAGCGACTGTTCTTAATACCCTTTTAATACGTATCACATTAATACAAGTCACTGTTCTTTATACCCTTTTAATACTCTTACACTGCTAAATTAGGGACGGAAAACGCAGATAGCCCTCGAGTAGCTTTGCGCGAAATTCAAAGACAAACAAACAATTCGTCTTAAAAGTAGATTATTGAAAGAAAAAGTGCGAAACAAGATACAAATTTCAAGCGTTATTGAAACTTCCCATCTTGTTTTACACACTTCACACGTGAACAAAGAATTTACGCTTCGCAACACCTCAAAAGTTGAAATATTTTTCCACTCGAAACTTCAAATATTTGAGGGAAATTATTCTACGTAATTGTTGGTAGATCTAGTTTGTTCTGGTGTTATAACTTTCATGAATATTTTCAATAGTTTCTGTGGCAGGTGTTTATTTGCATGCGCACGGTCATGAATAAATTCAGCCATAATTTAATGACATGAACCGAAAACACAACTATGAGAAGGCCAACACAGTTTTGTAATATGGAAAGTAATCTCTTCTGGCCAGTTAGCTAATGTTGAGGCTGTGCGTTACAAAGAGAAATTTTAAAAGAGGAAGATCCCTTCATAATGAAAATAGAGTAAACTCGTTACTATCTTTCAGTTTCATTAAAAAACCAAACTTTGTTCATTATTATTCATCTTGCTCTGATTATTATATGTGAATATTATTAACCCTATTGTGGTTTTTACCTCATTAAGTTAAAGAGTTCTTATCTTGTAAACACTTAATTAGCAAATTTTCTAAACTATTTTACTAATTATATTTATAAGTTCATATTGGGAAACATTATAATAAAAATCCACAGTGATGTGAAACGCACAATCAACATTAATATTGTCTACTATTATTCTGCACTTCCGTGACTGGTTATTACTGCGACCATTAAACTGTCAATCGAAATAAAATGAAAACAGTGATCGTAAAAGATGGGATGTCCTGGATTTAGTCCGGAAATATTTTGTTGAACAGGGGAGACCTGAAGCTTATATGATGCGTGTGCGTCATGAAATATTAAGCCTTTTGTACATTAAAACAAACACATTTCAATATCGTATAATAAAAATATAAACTTTTATTCAAATCAAAATGTACCTGCAAAAACAGTTTATTAAGAGTATGGTTGTGTTATTAATTTAAAGGTTATACCAGTTGAAGTGATAAAACACACACACAGCTGGCCAAAATCTTAAGACCAACGAACATAAAGAAAAAATATGCATTTTGCGTTGTTAGACTCAACCACTTATTTGAGTGGAGCTTCGAAATATGAAAATAAGAAAAGTGAAAATAAAAATAATAATTTCTTTTAGCATTTAATCGAGAAAATGTGAACATTATGAAATTAGCTTAAATATTAGTCAAAAGTTTAAGACTAGACCATAAAGACGTCCTAAACAGAGTGATAAATGCCCAACAAGAGGTCTTAGTCGTAAGCTGCACAGGCGTCATTGTGAATAACTTCAAACATTCACTTTGGCATGGTCGATATAAGCGTTTGCAAAAGGCTGGCTGGAATGTTATTCCAAGTGGTGAAGATGGCTTCACGAAGATCACGCACTGTTTGGAATTGACGTTCATTTCTATAGACTTCCCTTGCCATCCACCTCCAAACATTTTCAATGGGATTCAGTTCGGGCGAACACGATGGATGGTCCAAAAGAATCAAGTTATTCGCCGTGAAAAAGTCCTTTGTCCTGCAGGCATTGTGGATCGCAACGTTGTTTTGCTGAAAGATCCAGTCATTTCCAAACAAGCGAGGGCCTTCAGTTAATAAGAATGCTCACTCCAACATATCAATGTAGCCAGCTGCTATTTCACGCCCCTGTATAACCTGAAGTTCCATTGTTCCATGGAAGGAGAAAGCACCCCAGATCATGATGGAACCTCCTCCACTGTGTCCGGTAGGATATCCTTATCGTTCCAGTAACGTTGGAAGCCATCTGGACCATCCAGGTTAATTTTTTTTTCTTATCGGAGAACAAAACCTTCGTCCACTTTTCTACGTCCCATGTTTGGGGCTTCTCAGCAAAGTACAACCGAGCTGTTTCCTGGTGTGGAAGGAGGCGTGGCCTTTGAAGACGTTTACGGTTTTTAAACCCTTTATCTCGTAAATGCCGTGTTATTGTTCTTGAACTGCATTCCACGTCCTAAATTTTGGACGTAAGGGCCTTAATCCGGTTCGACGATCGACTTGTATCTTGCTGGACAACCCGTCAAATCCTCCTGCTCAACGTCAGCGAAATTTTATTGGGCCGATCACTTTAAATTCTCGTTCCGTATCCCTCAGGGCTTTTATGAAATTTGCAACAGCAGTTTTACTATGCGCAATCTCACCGGCGAGATTCTGCCACGTTCAAACTCTATCATCTTTTTAGCCTTTGCTTTGATTTTACCCAATGTAACACAGTAAGAGATGTTGACAACGCTAATGCTTGAACACAAATGACTAAATTTCGTTACGTGCTTACCAATTAACACTTCGTTTCAGTATAGTCTTAAACTTTTAAACAGCTAGTATTTAGGCTAATTTCATAGCGTTTACATTTTCCCTATTAAATGCTAAAAAAGTTGTTTTTTATTTTCCCTTTTCTTATTTTCATCTTTCTAAGTGGTTGAGCCTAACAATGCAAAAAGCATATTTTTTCTTGATGTTCATTGGCCTAAGATTTTGGCCAGCTGTGTGTTTTGTCATTGATTGGCAACATTATGAAGAAAAGTTGCTTTAAATATTCCACTTTAATTGTTTAGGATTTTGTACTTTATCCCTACAATGTAATCTACGAGATGTCCGGAAAGACAGTTTCTTGTTTTTAAACTTTTTATTAAAGCGTACATACGAAATTAAGTCATATTAACACGTTGAATTAATTGGTTAATCAGATGTTTTTAAATATTTTTCAAAATAATTTAACAAAATTGAAATCCTTTGTGGTACACTTCACTTTATAGGGGCCCGGTATGGCCAGGTGGTTAAGGCACTCGGACTCGTAATTTTAAGGTCGCATCAAACATCCTTGCGCTTTCAGCCATTGGGCGTTACAATGTGACGCTCATTCCCACTATTCGTTGGTAAAAGAGTAGCCCAAGAGTTGACGGTAAATAATGATGACTAGGTGCCTTCCCTTTAGTCTTACACTGTTAAATTAGGGACGGCTAGCACAGATATTTCTCGAGTAGCTTTGCGCGAAATTCAAAAACAACACAAAACATCGTCATAGAATTTATTTTAAAATTATATATCTATTGTGAAAATAACAATGGCATTTCGTTTATCGGGGCCCGGCATGGCTAGATAGTTAAGACACGAGTTAGAATTTGCGTTACACCAACATGTTTGCCCTTTTAGCCGTGGGTGCGTTATAATGTGACGGTAAATCCCACTATTCGTTGGTATAAGAGCAGCCAAAGAGTTAATAGTGAATGGTGATGCTTAGCTGCTTTCCTTCTAGTCTTACACTGCTAAACAAGGGGCTGCTAGCTTTGCGCAAAATTCAAAACAAACCAAATCATTTGTCGGACTTAACTATTCTAGTTCGTTGTTGTCTTCAAATATTTTACAGTTACGTGTTCTGTATTAAAACAAACTAAGGGCACCCAATAAGGAAGAAGAGTCATGGGTTTTCATCCCCGTCTCACCATACGTGTTTGCCCTTTCAGCTGTGAGGGCGTTATAATTTTTCAGTCAATCCCACCATTCGTTGGTGAAAGAGAAGCCCAAGAATCATATTATTCAGTTATATCAAACCGTATTTTCCGTTTCAAATATGTTTCTAATAATCATTGAAGAGATAAAAGGTTTTTAAAGAATAATGGTATATTTGCATATTTTCATAAAAGTCTGAATAAAACAACATATGAATCAAGATTTACATGTATTTATACTAAAGTTATGAAAAATGTTTGAAAGTGAGTAGTTTTTCGAGATTTGCTACTGTAATGTAAATCACTTTCACCTATCAGCGCCCAGATATAGTCTTCCATCATGTTTTCGTCATACGCTCCATGGTAGTGATGTTCAAAGTCCAGTATATCTTGATGGAAGCTCTCGCCTTGCTCCTCTGAGTATGCTTCCATGTTATCCTTGAATTTATCAAGATGAGCGTCAAGAATATGGACTTTCACGAGTATCCTGTAACCCATTTTGCCGTAGTTCTTCACCAGAGCTTCAACCAGTTCCGCATAATTTTCAGCCTTGTGATTGCCCAAGTAGCCCCGAACCACTGCGACAAAGCTGCCCCAAGCTTTTTTCTTCCTTCCCACTGAGCTTCTCGGGGAACTCTGTGCACTCCAGGATCTTTGTGGTCCAGCGAAGACATCAGTTATGACCTTTGCCTCAGAAAGCTTATGGAAAAAATCTCGAAGGTACTTGAAGCCTGCAGATTCCTTATCAAGAGTTGTGACAAATTGTTTCATAAAACCCAATTTTATGTGCAATGGTGGGAACAACACCTGGAGGTTCACTGGTGGCTTACACTTGTCATTGTGCCTCCCCACTGAGAACTCTATCCATTGTAGTCAGTACTTCCTGTTGTAGTATGCTGCAGAGTTCCTGCTGTCTCAAAGATAAAGTAACAGGGAAACTTGGTAAAGCCTCCTTGGAGACCCATCAGGAATGCCACCCTTTTGAAGTCTCCAATAACCTCCCAGCCATACTTATCATACTTCAAGGCTTCTAGCAAGGTGTTGACGCTGTTGTATTCCTCTTTGAGGTGCACAGAATTAGCCACGGAAATAGACGGATACTTATTCCCGTTATGGAGCAGCACTGCTTTGAGGCTTCTGGATGAGCTATCAATGAAGAAGCGCCACTCGTTGGGGTTACAGGCAAGTCCAATTGCCTCGCACAGACCGGATACATTGTGGCAAAAGCAAAGCTCATCTTGACGAGTGAAGAAGCTTGAAAAATGTTGGTGACGCTTCCTCTGACCTGTGACTTGCACACTGCATCTAACAAATCCCACTCCTTGAGCCTAGAAGTAAAAAGCTCGGCATTCGACTTTGTTAGTCAAGATCTCTGATCAAGTCATTGAGGTCTCTTTGGTTGTGGTAGTACAGGTTTCTCTCACCAGCTGCACCTTTGAAATTGTAATCTTGATCTTCAACGTTTACCTCTTCTGATTTGCTGCTCTTTTCTGAGGATGGCTGCTTTCTCTCTGGTGGAGTGGGCACAGGGATCTCAGGGCAGTGTGGTACTGGGACAATGGATAATGGAAGGTCCAGGTGCATGATAGCAGATGCATTCTTCCCAGCCTAACGTTTGGAACGGTCCACCATGAAGAAATAGCAATTGCTTAAGTGGTCAATGGGCTCACACCAAATTCTTGGAATAGCGAACTTCATGGCTATCTTTTCCCCTCTGTAACATCCTACAAAAAAACAAGATAAAATTGTTATTGTGAAGAATAAATTTATTTTATCCACAACTAATGTGTAAGTGGTTCATGCAAAATATTTGATATGTGACATGTTTCTATATTATTCGAAATTTTTAAAAAATATATTAAAAGATATCTAAATTTTAAAAGGTCTAAAATTTGTATAATCAAATCTTATTATTCAAGCAAGCAAAAATTGTCTGTCTTACCTTCTAGAGTTTTTTTGCAGTGCTCGCAAGTAACATGAGGTGTCCAGGGTTTGTCTCGATCCCCGAAAGGCATACAGAAATATTCCTTGTAGGCTTCACACATTTCAGCAGATGCTGTCACAAAGTACTTTTTCGCTCTTATCTTGATAAATTGGTCACATACATAGCATAATGCACCTGGAGAATGCTTGCAGCTTCTTGATGCCATCTCTGATAAAATCAGATAAGTCTATGTGTTCACTTAGGCAGCAGTTCAGTGACTAAACTGAAGTGGTGAACCCCTGTATATATATTACTGTGGAAGGTTTTACAAAATTCTAAAAGGTTCTTGAAAATTCTCGTATGTTCTACAACATTCTAGAAAATTCATGCAAGTTCGAGAAAATTCTCCATCAGCTACTTAGCACCGAATCTATATGGAATGTTCTGGAAAATGGGTAAATTTAAAAATCTCACTACCCATGTCACAAAAGCAAAGTTTGAAGAGAAAAATAGTTTTTTTTCCATTTACTTTAGACATAAGCAATTGGGAAATAACACTTTCTGTCCAAGAACAAGAAAAGTAAAAAATTTGTTACGTAGTGTTTTCTGTGTGATCAATAACCGTGTTATTTGTCTGACATCTTTAACTTTTTGTTTAAGTTTACTAAAAGTTTTGATTATATTTAATTAATATTTTAATATTTCGTGCTTACTTGTTGGGAATTAAGCACAAATCAACACGATGGGCTATCTGTGCTATGCCCTGCACGTTTTCTAGTGGTATAAGTTTGCTGGGGTCATTATTTTGTGTAACAGTACATTCTATACAATTTATATTGTCCAAATATATGACTCACTTTTTTAAATGGCCAAGTGGTTAAGACGTTCGATTCGTAATCTGAAGGTCGCGGTTTTGAATTCTCATCACACCAAACAGGCTCGCCTTCCCAGCCGTAGGGACATTATAATGTGAAGGTCAATCCCACTATTCGTAGGTAAAAGAGTACCCCAAGAGTTGGCGGTGGGTGGTGATGACTAGCTGCCTTCCCTCTAGTCTTACACTGCTAAATTAGGGACGGCTAGCACAAATAGCCCTCGTGCATCTTTGCGCGAAATTCAGAAACAAATCAACAAAACTGTGGAATTAGACTTGAGTGCAATATATGTAAGTGTAGTGAAAGACCTTATAATCAGATAGGTAACACAGCATTTTCAATATATGTAAGTGTAGTGAAAGACCTTATAATCAGATAGGTAACACAGCATTTTCAATATATGTAAGTGTAGTGAAAGACCTTATAATCAGATAGGTAACACAGAATTTTTAAAGACAAAGTTAATGATTATATTAATGTTTGGTATTAAACTATTTAAAGTCATAATGTAAGTCCATTATAATTTCTCAGACGTATCACTGAAGTTATAGCTTTGGCGAATACATTTATTGCTTTAGTTAAGATCGCCAGCTGGTTGTCTCCGATTAGCAGTGAACTAAATCCCCAATCAGAAATCTTCAAATGAAGGAAAAATAAGGCTAATGTTTGGCATTACCTGGCTAACAGTTTCATTGATTGGTCTTGTACATGGATAATTATCACATAATTATAAATATGTAAATATATGCATCAGGAAGAATTATATGAATCATACTACACTAGTATAAAATAATAATATATATGTATTTCATCTTTTTAAGTTAGTGCACGATAGCGAAATGAATTAATATAATAAGATCTCATTGTCTTTATCGAAACAACAGCATATATTACAAACCCTTTCAAGCCTGGCATGGCCGAGCGCGATAAGGCATGCGCTCGTAATCTGAGGGTCGCGGGTTCGCATCCGAGTCGCGCTAAACATGCTCACCCTCCCAGCTGTGGGGGCGTTATAATGTGACGGTCAATCCCACTTTTGGTTAGGAAAAGAGTAGCCCAAGAGTTGGCAGTGGGTGGTGATGACTAGCTGCCTTCCCTCTAGTCTTATACTGCTAAATTAGGGACGGCTAGCACAGATAGCCCTATAGTAGCTTTGTGCGAATTTCAAAAACAAACAAACAAATACAAACCCTTTCTCCTATAAAAAAAACTTATATTAAAATGTAATTTGGGCTTTTCAAACTCTTAACATATTCTATCATCAAGCACGAGAAATTTTAGTCTTAAACAACTACGTGATTGTTAAAGAACAGTTTCTTTTCTGCATATTCGCGACTATAAATTAAATACTGAATTTATTTCCCTTGACGTGTAAGTGGTTTAACTGACATGATTTTATTTTAAATCTGAGATACTTTGAAATAGCTATGACTTACATGTATGACACAGCTACACTGAGTGAGACGGAGGTGCATATTTATACGTGGGTAAAAAGTAATAATAAGCCGTGTTTAAATCGTAGCACTTCAGTTTAATGTAGTTTTGTACACAACTTTAAACTGTAACACCATGTTTCTAGTTCTGACATCATAATATAACGTTTCGTGAAATATTTCTGACATTGTGATATAACGTTTCGTGAAACATTTCTGACATTGTGATATAACGTTTCGTGAAACATTTCTGACATTGTGATATAACGTTTCGTGAAACATTTCTGACATTGTGATATAACGTTTCGGGAAATATTTCTGACATTGTAATATAACGTTTCGTGAAATATTCCTGACATTGTAATATATCGTTTCCCGAACTATTTATCGAGAAACGCTATCAAAGACAGCACTGTTTAGAAACTCGAAAGATCTTTATTTCTGTTTAAAAACACGTCTCTATAAACAAATCAATTCACTAAGATCTGATTAACCTTTGCACTTGTGAGGGTTACGAAAAATATTCATTCCTTTTGTATAAGCATAACATTATCCCACTTGATACAAACATGATATAACCCCGCTTCATACAAGCATGATATAACCCCACTTGATACAAGCATGATATAACCCCACTGGATCCAAGCATGACATAACCTCACTTGTAACAAGCATAACATAACCCCACTTGTTACAAGCATGACATAACCTCACTTGATACAAGCATAACATAACCCCACTTGATACAAGCATGACATAACCCCACTTGTAACAAGCATGACATAACCCCACTTGTAACAAGCATAACATAACCCCACTTGTTACAAGCATGACATAACCTCACTTGATTTAAGCATGACATAACCCCACTTGTAACAAGCATAACATAACCCTACTTGTTACAAGCATGACATACCTCACTTGATACAAGCATAACATAACCATACTTGTTACAAGCATGACATAACCCCACTTGATTTAAGCATGACATAACCCCACTTGATTTAAGCATGACATAACCCCACTTGTAACAAGCATAACATAACCCCACTTGTTACAAGCATGACATAATCTCACTTGATTTAAGCATGACATAACCCCTCTTGTAACAAGCATAACATAACCCTACTTGTTACAAGCATGACATAACCTCACTTGATACAAGCATAACATAACCCCACTTGTAACAAGCATGACATAACCCCACTTGTTACAAGCATGACATAACCTCACTTGATACAAGCATAACATAACCCCACTTGTTACAAGCATGACATAACCTCACTTGATACAAACATAACCACACTTGTTACAAGCATGACATAACCTCACTTGATTTAAGCATGACATAACCCCACTTTTAACAAGCATAACATAACCACACTTGTTACAAGCATGACATAACCTCACTTGATTTAAGCATGACATAACCCCACTTGTAACAAGCATAACATAATCCCACTTGTTACAAGCATGACATAACCTCACTTGATATAAGCATAACATAACCCCGCTTTATACAAGCATGGGATCACCCCTTGATACAAACATGATATAAAAATAATGAAACCTTTTAAAACAAATGAAGCCCCTTATATCAGTTGTTTTGGACACTTCAAGTCTGTTTTTCTTGTTACTAAGTACGTTGTAGCTTTAAATTCCATTATTATTATTAGTTCACTAAAATTGAACATTTTAATTCATATTCTAGCCATAAAGTTTTATTATCTCCATCCGACTTGTACCACCCTAAATACAACCCCATACCAGCCTAAATAGTTTGTACAGAAGCGACGCTGTTCGACGACATTTGACATCGATGCTTGAAAATAGTTTTATTTACAACAAAGAAATTGTGGAATCAAAGACATGTTGCCAGCAGCTTGGTTATCACATCGCTACTTCTGTCTCTATGGCGACGCTCTATGTTCCTCCGAGTTAGCTGTATCTTTTTCTGTCCCATCACTTGAATAACGGCTCTACCTAATATCCCAACTTTCAACCTTCCAGAAAATGAGCGTTGTTAGAACTTTTACTTGACGTCTTGCTGGAACTGAAGCTCTGCAATACTTCACGGAAATGATTACGTCATAGATCTGAAACACGATTCAATCCAGCTAGGAACATGATTACAAACAGTATTCAAAACGCTATTAATACAAAACATGTGGAGACGGAAAGCCGTAGGTTTATGGTTACAAAAAAAGGTCAAAATGTGAGTCACAGCTGACCTCATTTAACCTGTACCAAACTAATAAAGTTTGAAAGTACATTACGATTCTGGTGCACTTCGTGGGTGTATTAGAGGCTTAGCTTCTTTCAGCCTAAGGGTGACTCCTTTGGGTATGCTAGGCTTAGCTCCGTCCAGCCTGAGAATGCCTTTCTTGGGTATGTCAAACAGGGTAAGGGGATGCTAGGTTTGAATGGTTAGAGATTTCAGTGTGATTTATGTACTCTAGCTATGTGTGTGCGATGCTAGAGATGGTAAATGGTGTATCCAAGCAGAACAGTGAGGAACCACTGCTCCACTCCATCGTCTACAACAAACATGTAAATATGCTTATAATAAGCTTAACCATTTCTATACTAACAAGAGGTGATAGGATAACATTTGATCCTTGTTTTTGTTAAAATAGTATTACGCTATACCCTTCGTATTTCGCTGTATTAAAAACTTATACGAGTGCTACACACTGTAAAGATTCCGTTGTTATACATTCAGCGTGTTAATCGCAAACTTTAACATCGTGTTTATAAATTTTTTTCTCCATATCAGCCCTCTTAAAACAATCAGCTTTAATTATTTTAAGACGTCTCGCACGTACTAATGTAATAGTTCATGAAGTAAAGTTGAAACAGAGCACTGAAAAGTGAATTATTCATACTTAAAATAATTATATTCAACTCAATTTATTGAGTTTAAAATTTATTTTTGATGGTGTCGCTGAAGTTAACTTTGTTATAGTTTATTTGCTAAGCGCAAATCTATACAGTGGACTACATGCGGTATACTTACTAGCCGAATTTACAATTATATGCATTACGAGCTCTCGAGCGTAGCGATGAGCCAATGGTCATTTACGTACAGGCTTGAGGGTCAAAACTGTTTTGTTTAAAAAGTTATCAATCAATACAAATTCTTTCTGATACTGGTCAATAATAAAAAAGAATGTACGTGAAATAAAATCAAAGTTCACTCTACATTCGATCTTCCTGCAAATTCGTTAGTTTTATGTAAAATAATAAAATATCTTGCGATATTCATTCCGTATACACGATTAATACTCTAACTGTTTGTTACTGCTTGTAAAGAAAGCTTTATAAGATGGTGAAAAGTTCAAAATAGTCAAATTCTTATTTTTTCATATCGTTTAGCTTTCATACGTTTTTGAAACTTTTTTTTTGCTCGTAAGGATACAAAACACATATTGACTGTAAGCAGTTTTGTTTTCCTTTACTGTTACAGGTGGTGAATGCGCGGTTCTGATAGTCTGTTTGTTCTGAGCTAATATAATGAGAATCACAGACATTCTTGAAAGAGATGACATCTTTTCTCGGCTCTAAAATCCCTGTACGTTTGCACACAAACGAGCCCGTCCTTACACACGTGAGTGTTACAGATGAGATAGAAATCCATAAATAAAACATCCTTGAAGACTGTAAATGTTTTGTAAATGTCCTCACGCCTCACATATGTTGCAAATGTAAAAGTAGATGCAGATATTATCTTGTTTACCAATGAGCCTGGGTATCTACACGCCTCATATGTGATGCAAGTGTAAAAATAGATACAGATGTTACACTGGATACCAACGAACTTGGATATCTACACACCTCATACGTGATACAAGTGTAAAAGTAGATACAGATGTTACATTGGTTACCCACGAGCCTGGATATCTACACACCTCATACGTGATACAAGTGTAAAAGTAGATACAGATGCTACATTGGTTACCAATGTTACCTTGGAGAGCGATATATTTCAATATCTAATGTATATAGTACATGTAGGGAGACGTTCAGGTTTTAGGGTTCATGATGTTTTTAATATGATGATCAGTTACTGAATTTCTTATAAAAATATGAAGACGTGAACATATTGTCAGAACACGAATACACAGAAACTTAATGTTTGTTTATAGTACACGTGTTCGTTGATATTAATGTACTCTCATTTTCTTATGCTTTGGAACCAAACGTTTCTACGATAGAAACCGTGACGAAATACCATGTTTTAACCATTATCGTTTGGCTCTGGTTCCATTTACTTCTGAACTGCGCATGAAAATAGAAAGACAAGTAGCGAAAACAAAGTCATGGTTCATTTGAAAAGACACAACTAGAATTTGTATGTAAATGACTAACTGATTCCACGTGAGGAACATGAACCCAGTTCATGTAAGTATATTCTTTTATTTCGTAACATAGGCATTATAGGTAATTCAACGCTTAATCTTTATTAATAGACGCCACATACAGTCAAAATCCATCACTGGATCTGAAACCAACAATGCCATAGGTGTGACCAGTTCTCTTCCCGAATCTGTCTGATCTCTTTGGTACCAACGACCTTAAACAATCCGATAAGAGTGCTTCTCGAAATTTGAAATACAAAAATATATCTTCAGCCTCAGACCCCCCATTAAATTGGCTATTTCTAGTGCAATATATACAGACATATGAACAGACACTGTCACTGATTACAACACAATACTTAACTCGACAACAAAATTTAACATTTTAACGGGGGGGTCATAGAGACTAGTTTTATCTTTTATAAGATCCCCCCCTCGAAAAATACCAATTATTTCCCCTTTTACAGATACAGATATTGTGTATTGTATTATAAATCGGACATAGTTTGCGAACCAGCAGATAATAGCGTAATAACATCTACGACTTACCGTAGAACATTGGCTAAAGTGTGGCGACGACATCGCTGTGCCACTAGCTGTCCCTCCTGTAACTGCCGAAGGACAGTAGGTCGACCTGAAAGTCCAGACATCCCTAACCTCGGCTGTAGCAGTGTTCTGCTCTCTTGGAAGCTGAATATATCGGTAACTTGAAGACTTCCTGAAACACTCGCTTCAACAAGACCTGCTGTCACTCACCAGAGGAAATGGAAATCAATAGGTGCGGATAAGACAAATTAAGACAACACCTATTTCTCTGTAGGTGTCGGCGAGAGTCTTTTTAGATAAATAAGTATTTCAAACTTCGTTCGTTCAAACTGAAGATACATGTAAGAAGTCGGTCGGTTCTGCTCTCTGTGTTCCAACTTTTCCCATCTTTGATTTTAGTCTATCAGCAGTAGAAAATTGTAAAATAAAATAAAAAATTATCGATCAATTTTATCAAAACTGAAACCGAAATATGAGTTCAATTTTAGGACAAGTATTTAATGGTAAGTTGTTTGATATTTGTAGACTCAACAGAAATCAGGGTTTTTTTAATTTTGCTTACACACAACACCCTTTCAAATTACCCTATTCACACCGTATATTAATAGGGTTCTTGGCGTGAAATAATTTCTTCTTCTTTCTTCAATAGGAACTAAATAAGTCATAACTCTTCAACGCTATATTATTGGCTATTTTATGCGCTAGCTGTCATACACTGAAACTGAAAACGCAAGATAAACAAAGAAAATCGCACGCTAAACATAGCATAATGTAAGTCTTGTGCAGAGACCTCTTTTCGCGCGAGCCTCCGTGCTTCTGTCGCCGTAGAGTAAACCAAGGCAGGCCTGATAATACAGGGAAGGGCACAGGTACGTTTAAGCAGCCAATCAAAGAGCTCGGTCTTTACAGATATCCCATGCCTCTGTCGGCTAGCGACGCAAGGCTCCAGATTTATGAAGCATCTTCCTTTTTAACAGCTGTGACACTTTTAAAGGCAGTAACGGAAGAAACTAGTTGTGCAACAAATTCTGTAACGCACTACTTAGAGTTTATTATTTCCAGATAGTGCCAAACCAAAATGATTCTTGCTTTACTAGAATACCCGAAAATATTCCTCTCTGGCTCAACGGGAAGTCTGAAGGCTTCTAACGCCAGAAACCGAGTTTTGATACCCTTCGTGGGTACACCACAGATAGCCCATTGTGTAGCTTTGCGCTTAACAATAAGCAAACAAAATACCCGGAAAGTAATAGATGGTCACACCTTTGACTGGAAAATTCCTTTCCCAGAACATAAACACGTATTACTGTTTGGAGTTTGTCACAATTTACTGTATATCAAGTGGCCCCAAACAACCTTATAAACCATCCAATATTCTTTGTGCTTCAAGCGCCACGAGCCCTAATGGCAACGTAGCAAATTCTGATGTAATTTGTAATTACAAAGAGCTATAAAACTATATTTCAATGTGTTTCTATACAATTAATATTACAACAAATAACAATGGTTAATCTATTTGTTAATTTCATTCGCATGTGGATAATCACTTCATATTCTGGTAGGACATCATACAAACATGATATATGTGAAATCAACTAGCATACACAGTCTCCGGGAAGTCACCTAATATACAAACATGATATATGTGAATTCAACTAGCATACATAGTCTCCGGGAAGTCACCTAATATACAAACATGACATCTGTAAATTCAACTAGCATACACAGTCTCCGGGAAGTCACCTAATATACAAACATGACATCTGTAAATTCAACTAACATACACAGTCTCCGGGAAGTCACCAAATATACAAACATGACATATGTAAATTCAACTAGCATACACAGTCTCCGGGAAGTCACCAAATATACAAACATGACATATGTAAATTCAACTAGCATACACAGTCTCCGGGAAGTCACCAAATATACAAACATGACATATGTAAATTCAACTAGCATACACAGTCTCCGGGAAGTCACCAAATATACAAACATGACATATGTAAATTCAACTAGCATACACAGTCTCCGGGAAGTCACCTAATATACAAACATGACATCTGTAAATTCAACTAACATACACAGTCTCCGGGAAGTCACCTAATATACAAACATGACATCTGTAAATTCAACTAACATACACAGTCTCCGGGAAGTCACCAAATATACAAACATGACATATGTAAATTCAACTAGCATACACAGTCTCCGGGAAGTCACCTAATATACAAACATGACATCTGTAAATTCAACTAGCATACACAGTCTCCGGGAAGTCACCAAATATACAAACATGACATATGTAAATTCAACTAGCATACACAGTCTCCGGGAAGTCACCTAATATACAAACATGACATCTGTGAATTCAACTAACATACACTGTCTCCGGGAAGTCACTTAATATACAAATATGACATCTGGGAGGTTACTTAACTAACAAATATTGTCTCTGGGAAGTCACCTAATTTACAAATACAATATCTGTGAGGTTAACAAGCGTACACAGTCTCCGGGAAGTCACCTAATATACAAAATGACATCTGGGAAGCTACTTAAAATACGAACATGGTCTCTGGGAAGTCACCTAATATATAAACATTGCTATAACAATATATAAACAAACGAGGGTACTTAGCATGCGAACATTGTCTTTGGAAAGTCACTGAACATACACACACGACGTCTAGGAAGTTTGTTTGTTTGTTTGTTTTTGAATTAAGCACAAAGCTACACAATGAGCTATCTGTGCTCTGCCCACCACGGGTATCGAAACCCGGATTTTTGCGTGTAAGTCCACAGACATACCGCTGAGCCACTGGGGGGCAGTCAAGGAAATCACTAAACATATGAACACGGTCTCTGAAAAATAACATGCATTATATATAAACACAACATGTGAGAAGTGTGAGAAGGCACTGAACATACATGTACGACACCTAGAAAGTCACGAAACATACGAGCACGTCTCCAAGAAATTACTTCACATACAAACATAACATCCGGAAAGTCATTTAACATACACATGGTTTCTGAGAAGTCTCTTAACATCAACACACGATATCTAGAAATTCACTTAACGTACGCGCACGATGTCTGAAAGGTCACTTAATATACATATACATAGTCTGGGAAAAATCGCTTATAATATACACACGGTATCTCAAAAGAGTCAGTTAATATAAGACGTGGTCTCTGAGAAATTACTTGACATATAACATGTCTCTAAAAACTCATTTAACATACAATCATAGTTTCTGAAAAATCACTTAACGTACGACATGGTCTCTGAGAAGTTACTTAACACAGTCACAATTCCTGAGAAGTCACTAAACATACGATATGGTCCATAACAAGTAATTTAACATACAATCAGAGTTTCATAGGAATCACTTAACGTACAATCAGAGTTTATGAGTTTGTTTGTTTGTTTTTTGGAATTTCGCACAAAGCTACTCGAGGGCTATCTGTGCTAGCCGTCCCTAATTTAGCAGTGTAAGACTAGAGGGAAGGCAGCTAGTCATCACCACCCACCGCCAACTCTTGGGCTACTCTTTTATCTGAGAAGTCACTTAATGTACAATCAAAGTTTCTGAAAAGCCACTTAACCTAATAACATGATATCTGAGAAATAACATACGTAATGTATACACATAACATCTGAGATGTCGCTGAACACACACACACGACATCTAGAAAATCATAAACATACGACCACATCTTCGAGAAATTATTTCACACATAAACATAACAATCGGAAATTCAATTAACATACACATGGTTTCTGAGAAGTCTCTTAACGTAGACTTACGACATCTGGGAATTCACTTAGCATATGCGCACGGTGTCTGAAAAGTCACTTTATGTACAAACATAACATTCGGTTACTTAATATATACAAAGAGTCTCTGAAAAGTCACTTAACATATACACACGGTATCTCAGAAGTCACTTAACATATGACGTGGTCTCTAAGAAGTCATTTAACATATAGTAACTATTTCTGAGAAGTCAATGTACAATCAGAGTTCCTGAGAAGTCAATTAACATACGACATAGTCTATGAGAAGTCACTTAATTTACAATCAGAGTTTCTGAGAAGCCACTTAAGATACAACACGGTCTCTGAGAGTCACTAAACATACGCTATGGTCTATGAGGAGCAACTTAGCACACGATCACAGTTTCTGAGAAGTCATTAAACTGAGCAGCTGAAATTTGCCTCCCTTCCCCCAGTGACTCAGCGGTATGTCTGCAGCCTTACAACGTTAAAAACCAGGTTTCGATACCCGTGGTGGGCAGAGCACAGGAAGTCCATTGTGTAGCTTTGTGCTTACTTCAAAACTACAACAACTTTTTCTATTTGGGCCCGGCATGGCCAAGCGTGTTCAGGTGTTCGACTCGTAATTCGATGGTTGTGGGTTCGAATCCCGATCGCACCAAACATGCTCGCCCTTCCAACCGTGGGGGCGTTATAATGTGACGGTCAATCTCACTATTCGTTGGTAAAAGAGTAGCCCAAGAGTTGGTGGTGGGTGGTGATGACTAGCTGCCTTCCCTCTAGTCTTACACTGCTAAATTAGGGACGTCTAGCGCAGATAGCCCTCGTGTAGCTTTGCGCGAAATTAAAAAAAAAAGTTGAAATTTGGAAATATATCAGAACACATAATGCTCTCACTCTTCCACGTCTGTGCAAACCAACCTACGTTTTACGTTTCCTAACTTCTGATTGGTTGAGGTACCGCTGTCATCAAGGCTGGTTTTCGTGTGGGTGTTTTTTGAAAGAGTTTTTTTTTTCATATCTGATTTCGGAAAAAGAAATTAACTTAACAAACTGGTCCTCCTCGGGAGTCGTTCCAATTCTGTTTCTACAATAGTTTTGTTTTAATTAAAATGTTCATCTTGTTTAATTAATTTATGCTTATAAAACAACCGCTTTAATTTCATTGACCTCTCTTCTACTTTAATTTCAAACAGTCCACTGTGTCCACTGTTCTGGTCAAAGTGTAACAAATCGAAGAGTTTTCGTGGACTTGATTGTTTGTCTTTCTTCTTCTCGCATGAACACTTTTCGCGTCTACATTTATCTTCCACATCCTGGAATGTTACGTATTCTGTTCACAAGTGCGTGTTATTCTTTATTCGAAATACTGCGTGAAGCAAAAGTTCCCTGCTTCAACTCAGTTCGGCTCTTGTGATAACCTATTCAGTGCAGAGTGATAACAACTTCACTCATTTATTATGTTTTAAATTCTTTAAGTGAAGGCACTTAAATCGAATACCGATATGAACTCTTCTGAGTCATCAGTGTTGTATTTGCGATGAGTTTTGTTTGAATATTGATGAGGTGATTACATTCTCCTCCCCTGTTATTTGCGCGTGCGCTCTTTTCAGTGGTATATTTATGCTGTTCTTGATATAAAAATAAGCATCATGCGAGAATTTCACGTAGTGATTTATTAGGATTCCGAAAATTGGGTTTATTTTTTGTATTTAAGCGATTTTACTGGGGGTATGAATACTTCTTCTATGTGCTACTGATAAGACACTGAGATCTCGGAGTGCAACTGACAACTTTAAGCCTGAGGAAATAGGTGTTAATGGTGTAACCATGGCGACGCAAATTCTGTTGTAAATGACTGTAGAAACCGCCTGGTATCGAACTTTCATTATGATCGTGTAATTGGTGCAATCACGTACCTGCTCGTGAGGCTTATCTCGAATAAAGCGCACGTGTTTCAGTTACGTTGAAACGTATTCTTCAGTCATGCATGATAGAACATAATTCTTGGGTTTGTTTGCCTCAACAGACAAACAGCAGTTGGTGTCACATGCACGTTTCTGGTGTGGCTTATTAGTTCGGTAGTAGAAATAAAAACGTGTCACGAGTAACAAGTGACGTCATTTTGCGCTGTAGGAACGCGCACGTTAACGAAGCAACTAGCTCGTGCTGGTAATATCAAATCGTTTTCTAAAGCTGACACGGATACTGAAAGAACTATTTAACACAAATTCTATGATTAATATTTTTGTTATGGGTTTCAGACGACATTTATACCCCACCAAACGTTTCGCCTTCAGGTTCTCCCTTTTCCCATTTCACTCGGACAAAAGAAATAGAAGTAAAAAAAAAGAAAGAAAAATAGTTGAGACAGGTAAACAAAATGATTGTCTTATGATTGTTGTACTTCTTAATAAAAACACATTCACATCCAGACGTGCTTTTCCACTCTAGTTGCGTATATTCCGACATGCTTGTTTTTTAAAAAGATATTTACAAAATTCTGTTTGAAATGTTAAGCTCTGAACAGCGTCAGTGAGAGAAGATGACGTATATGTTTCACGAAAAACTGTTATGATGTTTTTAAATTCTAGTAATTTATATATACATTTATATACATATTTATATACATGTTTTTACATATAATGAGATGCAGTGATAAGGACCATCAGCGATGTCGAGAAACCCACTTGTTGAGAATTTTATATGCAAAAACGGCTCGTTTGGGTTGAGAAAATGTTTCAAATAGAAGAGCGAACAACGTTTCGACCTTCTTCGGTCATCGTCAGGTTCATAAAGAAAGAGGTAACTGACCGGAAGCTGACCACATGTTTGGAAGGGGTTGTGTAACTGATTGTCGTAATGTAGAGGGCGGGATTAGATGTTTGAATATATAATTTTATCTATAATATTAATATAGGTATAATGGCGTTCCTTTATATTGGCTTATTTTGGGTTTAAGTTGTTGTATAAGTAAGGCTTCTTTGATTTTACGTTTGTTTATGTTTGTTTCTTTATTTAGTATTTTAGTATTTTATTCAAAGAACATAAAAAGTCACCTTCACACGTTTTCGAACACTGCAAGTCAAATGGACACCACATAACCATAGAAAACATTAAAATACTAAATAAAGAAACAAACGCAAAATTAAAGAAGCCTTACTTATACAACAACTTAAACACAAAATAAACCAATATAAAGGAACGCCATCATACCTATATTAATATTATAGATAAAATTATATATTCAAACATCTAATCCCGCCCTCTACATTACGACAATCAGTTACACAACCCCTTCCAAACATGTGGTCAGCTTCCGGTCAGTTACCTCTTTCTTTGTGAACCTGACGATGATCGAAGAAGGTCGAAACGTTGTTCGCTCTTCTATTTGAAACATTTTCTCAACCCAAACGAGCCGTTTTTGCATATTAAAAGTGATAAGGACCGTTTGTACTTTCACTTCGTTTCAGTTAATATAAATCTAATATATATAAAACAATATATCTGATATTCTTGGTCCGGCATGGTCAAGCGTGTTAAGGCGAGCGATTCGTAATCCGAGGGTCGCGGGTTCGCATCCCCGTCACGCCAAACATCCTCGCCCTGGGAAGCCGTGAGGGCGTTATAATGTGACGGTCAATCCCACTTTTCGTTGGTAAAAGAGTAGCCCAAGAGTTGGCGGTGGGTGGTGATGACTAGCTGCCTTCCCTCTAGTCTTACACTACTAAATTAGGGAAGGCTAGCACAGATAGCCCTCGGGTAGCTTTGTGCGAAATTCAAACACAAAATGATGTTGTTGCTTATGTATATAATGTTTGGTCCCCAGCTGGTACAGCAGTAAATCTGCGGACTCACAACGCTAAAATCAAGAGTTCGATTTCCTTGGTGGACACAGCAGATAGCCCTATGTGGCTTTGCTTTAGAACAAACATACACACATACATATAATGCTTGTTACGTTCACGAGGACTGAATTATATTCCAATTTTTAGATCGTTTTAATAAATGTAGAGATTTCTAAGTCCTTTACAAGTTTAAAAAGAAAACATCCATGTTGGAAGTTAATGTCTTTAATTCTTATGTTTACTTAAGGTTTTCAAAATGTTTTTTCAGCTTCTTTATTACTTTTTCCTCACAGACTTACTGCCGTTAGTCTTAACTAATGATGGTACTTTAACTTAATTTTAAGGCTTAAACCTTGTGAAAGAATGTTTATCGCAAACATTAGGAGTAGGGGTTCTTCGTAGTCTTTGGGTGTTTAAAAGTTTGTTTTTGTTTTGAATTAAGCACAAAGCTACACAATGGGCTATCTGTGCTTTGCCCACCACGGGTATCGAAACCCGGATTTTAGCGTGTAAGTCCGCAGACATGCCGCTGAGCCACTGGGGGGCCAGGGTGTTTTAAAAAACGCACTATTTTTTTTAGGTTATATAGCATAATTAGTAAAATAAATTCCTATACGCGTGAAATACAGATGGATTTTTGAAGTCTTGAATTTAACAAATAACTTCTTTATTCAGACAGCTTCGCAAAATAGATACATTGAGCACACTTCATCAGTTTCTGTTGGGATTTTATCAATCAAGATTTGGGTGATAAAAGTATGTTAGTAAGGCTTAGAGTTGTTTATTATTGTTTCGTACATAGATGGCCTTGCCAAAAACGTAGGAGATGTTATATTATGCAGTAATAGCTAGAATATTAAAATAGTTTTCAATTTACTTAAGAACACGTTTTAGTAACGCAATTCAAACATTTTGATGTTGTCGTAAAGTGGAAAATCAAGTGAAAACTAGATTACATAAAAGCTTAATGTGGTTTTTCATGAATTTTGGCGTGATACTATCATCCCGCTATTTAGAATCTAATATAGATAATAAATAAAAACCAACTTTTATTTCATGTGTATGTGTATTATGAGTCATTGATTTAAATTTATTACATTCTTCTCGAAGTGTTTAAGATTGTACTTGGAAATTATTTTATTTTTTTAGTGTCTGATTTATTTTATTTTATGATGATGGGTGGGGGGGGGGGGTAAAGTTTGGTCAAGAAAGCTCACTGAAGTAAAAAATCAGAGCTCCAGGATTTATTTTTACAAAACTCCAATCCGACATTTGTTGTTAATTTTTCATATAAATTTTGGTTTTACAACTATATTTATAATCGGAACGTATTTGCATTCATGATGTCTGAACGGCCAGGACAAATGTGAGTTCATTTGTTTCAATGTTACCTGAGTTTTGTTTGTTTGTTTAGAATTAAGCACAAAGCTACACAATGGGCTATCTGTGCACTGCCAACCAAACATACCATTGTGCCACTGGGGGCATTATCTTAGAGAGAATAATGTCCACTGAAACCTGGTCAAATCTAATTTTCTTCTGATAATCTGGAGAGAAGACAGAAAATCAACATCACGCTGGTCAGAATGAAAAGTGAAATTTGACTGGGACTCTTATAATGCCCACCGACGACAACAATGTGCGGGATACACTTTATAGCAACGGGACATGAACCTTGGATCCATAGATTAATAACTTGCTTGTTTTGTTAAGCACTAGGCCACACGCAGCCTTTATGATAACCATACATAAAACGTATATTCGTATATATTAATTTTATGTTTCATGAATGTTTGTGTTAAATTTATGTTTCATGACAGTTCATTGAAAAAAATCAATTTCTAAAAAAAATTTAAACTTTACAGCTTTCGTCCTATCATGATTATAATGTTTCTTAAATGATATAAAGAAATGCTTTTCAACACATGACTCATTCAAGAGAGAAAATGAAACAGTGAATTATTTTTCTCACACTCGACTTCTCCATTTCTTTTCTTTCTTGCACACTGCAGCTGGAAGGCTCAAAAAGTTTATTGTCTCAACGCGAACTATGATTGTTTGTCTTCAAAAACTGTTAATCACGAATGAAGTTGTTTTACACCCAACTGTTTCAAACTCACGATTCTTTCAATTATGAAGCGACGACGTCTGTTTATTTTTTCTTTATTAGGGAGTTTTCAGTATTCTATCATTCGAATACCGAAATTATCACACCTGTGAAAAATTTATTTTCTTTGGAAAGAACCGTTTCAACACGTATCTATTTAAAAATCAGAAGTAATAAGTATACAGGTTTCACAGTAGAGCTCGCCAATATTCTATTGCTTCAAAACAAGAAGTAACAGTTTTCATAGTGAAGCTCTTCTGTATTCTATTGTTTCAAAACAAGAAGTAACAGTTTTCATAGTGAAGCTCTTCTGTATTCTATTGTTTCAAAACAAGAAGTAACAGTTTTCATAGTGAAGCTCTTCTGTATTCTATTGTTTCAAAACAAGAAGTAACAGTTTTCATAGTGAAGCTCTTCTATATTCTATTGTTACAAACAAAACAAGAAGTAACAGTTTTCATAGTGAAACTCTTCTATATTCTATTGTTTCAAAACCAGAAGTAACAGTTTTCATAGTGAAGCTCTTCTGTATTCTATTGTTTCAAAACAAGAAGTAACAGTTTTCATAGTGAAGCTCTTCTATATTCTATTGTTACAAACAAAACAAGAAGTAACAGTTTTCATAGTGAAACTCTTCTATATTCTATTGTTACAAAACAAGAAGTAACAGTTTTCATAGTGAAGCTCTTCTGTATTCTATTGTTTCAAAACAAGAAGTAAAAGTTTTCATAGTGAAGCTATTCTATATTCTATTGTTTCATAACCAGAAGTAACAGTTTTCATAGTGAAACTCTTCTGTATTCTATTGTTACAAAACAAGAAATAACAGTTTTCATAGTGAAACTCTTCTATATTCTATTGTTACAAAACAAGAAGTAACAGTTTTCATAGTGAAACTCTTCTGTATTCTATTGTTTCATAACTAGAAGTAACAGTTTTCATAGTGAAGCTCTTCTGTATTCTATTGTTTCATAACCAGAAGTAACAGTTTTCATAGTGAAGCTCTTCTATATTCTATTGTTTCAAAACCAGAAGTAACAGTTTTCATAGTGAAGCTCTTCTATATTCTATTGTTACAAAACAAGAATAAACAGTTTTCATAGTGAAACTCTTCTATATTCTATTGTTACAAAACCAGAAGTAACAGTTTTCATAGTGAAGCTCTTCTATATTCTATTGTTGCAAAACAAGAAGTAACAGTTTTCATAGTGAAGCTCTTCTATATTCTATTGTTACAAAACAAGAAGTAACAGTTTTCATAGTGAAGCTCTTCTATATTCTATTGTTTCATAATCAGAAGTAACAGTTTTCATAGTGAAGCTCTTCTGTATTCTATTGTTTCAAAACCAGAAGTAACAGTTTTCATAGTGAAGCTCTTCTATATTCTATTGTTTCAAAACAAGAAGTAACAGTTTTCATAGTGAAACTCTTCTGTATTCTATTGTTTCAAAACAAGAATAAACAGTTTTCATAGTGAAGCTCTTCTATATTCTATTGTTACAAAACAAGAAGTAACAGTTTTCATAGTGAAACTCTTCTGTATTCTATTGTTTAATAACCAGAAGTAACAGTTTTCATAGTGAAGCTCTTCTGTATTCTATTGTTTCAAAACCAGAAGTAACAGTTTTCATAGTGAAGCTCTTCTATATTCTATTGTTTCAAAACCAGAAGTAACAGTTTTCATAGTGAAACTTTTCAATGTTCTATTGTTTGAAACTCATAAGTAACAAACGTACAGTCTTAAAACCGATCTTTGCAGAATTTGTCTGCATAAAACAACATGTGTGAAAAAGTTGCTACCTTCAAAACTCCTCTGTCCTGAAAGGTTGATTCACAGTGTCTTTTACAGATCACGAAGTCTCCGAAGGTTTTAAAAGATCGACTTTGTAACTTTAGTTCAGTATTCCTGTCAATATTTTACAACTTGTACGTTTCAGTAAACTTGATGGCAGACAGCCAACAAAGAAATGTTGAATGACACAACTGGAGAAGAGTCCCTCTGTTTCCAAGACACTTAAATCTAACAAATGGATTTTTTATTTGGATTAATAAAATAATGTATAATGCAGACGAGGTGAGGTTTGGTAGGAGAAAAAAATATATTATCATGGGTTAAAAAAACGACGTAGTAACTTAAACGATCTCAAGAAAAACCTTTTCATCTGCATATAAATGGAGTTTTTCCATAAACCAAGATTTCACGTGCTATTTCGACATCTAGAGTATTTTCTTTTAATTACGCCTCGTAGAATCATTAGACTCGGAAATAATCCTGTTTGTTAGCAACTAAAAGTTTCCACTCCGAGAAATATGTTTGTTTGTTTTTGAATTTTGCCCTAGTCGTCTCTAGTTTTTGGAGTGCAAGGGTAGAGGAAAGGCAGCTAGTCATCACCACCCACCGCCAACTCTTGGGCTACACTTTTAGCCCAAGAATAGTTGGATTGACCGTTACAGTATAACGCCCCCACGGCTGAAAAGGTGAACATGTTTGGTATGACGAAGATTCGAATCTGTGATCCTCAGATTACGAGTCACTTCAAGAGAAAAAGAAGATAAACAGTGATGTTTGCTTCATCATCTTCTTCATAAGAATTCAGTCCACGTTTTTTGACCAGTGAGGGTCAGTTTCAACGTTGATCTTTTCCTTTACTTTGGGCATTGTTATTTTGTTTGCACTGTTACTGATTCCTTGTTACTAACCCTTGTTGCAAGTTTGTATTACATTATGTTAAATGTTGTCCAATCTTCTCAGTTTGAATGTTCCATTTCAGGGTTCCTCCATGATAGTGGAACAGACCTTAGCCTTCTCAGTGTTCTGACTGAAAGGCAAAAATAAAATGTATCACCAAAGGGATTTTTATCTTTCAAAGTCACAGTTTAACATCTGGATAAGCGTACATCTCTAAACATGTCTGCAGAAAATAACGCAATTTTATTTTCTCTGTAAATAAATGAAAAACTTCAAACTGCAAGTAATAAATTTTATGATCTATATATGTAAATGTGTATTGTTTTTTTTCAATACTATAAATAAAATATTTTTTATGTTCAATCTCACCGCTGTACCCCCCACGGCACAACGGTATATCTGCGAACTTACAACGCTACATACGGGGTCGCTCCAGCATTGCCAGGTGGTTAAGTCACTTCATTCGTAATCCCAAGATCGCGTGTTCGAATCCCCTTCATACCAAACGTGGTCGCCTTTTCAGCCGTGGGGGCGTTATAATGTGAGGGTCAGTTCCACTATTCGTTGGTAAAGCAGTAGCCCAAAATTTGGCGATGGGTCGTGATGACTAGCTGCCTTCCCTCTTGTGTTACACTGCTAAATTAGGGACGGCTAGCGTATATAGCCCTTGAGTAGCTTTGCGCGAAATTAAAAAAAAAAAAAGGTACGGGGTTTCGATACAGCTTGAGGGCAGATAACAGATATCCCATGAAGTATCATTATGTTTCATTACAAATTAACTTACTAACTGCCATCTAAATATCAGATACACAGTTTCTAAATTAGAAACGAAGAGCAAATCTTGCCTTCCTTCCTATGTTGATCAATAACCATTGACCACAGCATTAGCTGTGTCAATGTGCTGGAGTTAAATTTCAACAAAATATTAGGCATATTATATTTTGTGCCTCCTGACAATGACGATGTATTTGTGAGCGCATTATAAAAGTAACAGACGTTCCCTTTATTCACTTTAAAGAGCCCCTTTGTTGCTAGTTAGCTGCTTTATTTCGTTCTGACCAGTAGTTTAAAATTGGGAACGAATATTCCCGAAGTGTATGAATCTCCAACCTGGTAATGTAATTCATTCTATTCCAAGAATAGTTTGATTGTCGTTGTTTTTTATTTGTATTACTCTGTTAGAATTACGCCCCCCAGTGGCTCAGCGGTATGTCTGCGGACTTATACGCTAAAATCCGGGTTTCGATACCCGTGGTGGGCAGAGCACAGATAGCGCATTGTGTAGCTTTGTGCTTAATTCAAAACAACAACAAATCTTAGAATTATATTAGTTCAAATGGAAATTATAAACGGAAACCTT
Organism: Carcinoscorpius rotundicauda; assembly: GCA_011833715.1. NCBI lineage: Eukaryota > Metazoa > Arthropoda > Merostomata > Xiphosura > Limulidae > Carcinoscorpius > Carcinoscorpius rotundicauda. The sequence continues at coordinate 166,903,887 of CM022392.1, read as the reverse complement.
ACAAGATATTTTATTTCTGCAATTGAAAATATACATAGATGCATAAAATACATATATCACATTATATTCCAAAGATATGTATATATAATGTTTTTCTCTTCCATTGTTTCTGCATCAGTGATGTGACTTATTTATTAATATTTTGTAGTTGTTTTGCCACCGTGAAATATATATAATATAAAATGATTGATAATTCAATTCCGTATTTCATAACTCATACAAGAAAGGTTTATTTAAAATTTTATTTAACCTCAAAATTCTATAACTTTATTTCTTTTTTTCTGTCCAAAATTCAAGAAGAGTTCCAAACATTTTAGAAAGAAAACCGTGGAAGTTTTGATGTTTTAATTTAAATACAGTATTACTTTCTGAATGTCTGAAGTATTTAAATTATACAAATACATAATAACGGTTTATTTTTATCTGTTATTGACATATATATATATATATATGTGTGTGTGTTTGTATGTTGTGTGAGCTTTATTTTCAGGCCCGGCATGGCCAAGCGTGTTAAGGCGTGCGACTCGTAATCTGAGGGTCGCGTAGTCGCGCCAAACATGCTCGCCCTTTCAGCCGTGGAGGCGTTATATGTGACAGTCAATCCCACTATTTGTTGGCAAATGAGTAGCCAAAGAGTTGGCGGTGGGTGGTGATGACTAGAGTGGTGATTAGGGGCGACTAGCTACCTGGAGTAGCTTTGCTCGAAATTAAAAAACAACAACAAAAGCTTTATTTTTAATGTTTTAATATCGATGTTTACTAGAAGGCGTTATTTTATTATCTAGAATCTCTGTGCAGAAAGCGAGCTGGAATATTGTACGTTTAACTTAAGGGTAATGTCACTAGCGACGAATTTCTTAAACCTACAGTGAGTGTAACCTGTAGCAAACTTTATAGAAAAACAAGCTAATTCGTTAAATTTATATGGCCTGAATTTGGCATTATTTTTATCAAATAATTCAAAAGAAACTTCCCAACCATGGAATGCATTACAATAAAGGTGTCTCAAATTGGATTTGGTGAAAACATTATAAAACGTTGACTAAACTTCGTTTGTGATGATGAAAGAATTAAATGCAGGTCAAGAAGAGCGAGACAGGAAGATAAAAAATGGAACAGGAAATTTAAGAAAGGTTAAAACTAAGACAGGAAATTAACGGAAAATCAAAAAATGAGACAAAAAATAAGCGGGAGAGTGGATAATGGCTTAGCATAATCAGGTGGTAAGTACACTCAACTCCTACTCTGAGGGTCGTGAGTTCGAGTCCTGGTGGGGACGTTATGATGTTTCAATCAATCCCACTCTACATTGGTAAACTAGTATCCCAAGAGTTGGCGGTGGGTGCTGATGACAAGCTGCGTTCCCCTTCTGATCTCACACTGCTATATTAGGAGCGGCTAGTGCAAATAGTCCTTACGTAGCTTTGCGGGAAACGTAGAAAACAAACAGATTCGGGATATTAAAGGAAAATAAAAAACGAGTCACGAAATTAATAGAAGATCTGAAAAGTGATACAGGAAAGTAATGGAAGGTAAACACCAGACTTACTAATTGTATGTATTGTTATCTTTCTGTTTTTTACCAGATAATAATTATAGATCGTTGTATTTCAATTTTTAACTACTAGGCCTAATTGTTTGCTTCATTGCACACTTCAAAATAGAGCGAGAGGGTTGCATTGATCGTGAGTGAACGTTTCAATTTTAACAGATGTTTTTTAACTAGATAAAAATTATCTTAGAGAACGATTAAGCCTAATGTGGATAACAGTCTAATTAAGAACAAAACGCTATCTTTATAAAGATGGTGGGCCTGTCATGGCCAAGTGTGTTAAGGCGTTCGGCTCGTAATCCGAGCAACAAACATGTTCGCCATTTCAGCCGTGGGGACGTTATTATGTGACAGTCAATCTCATTATTCGTTGATAAAATAGTAGCCCAAGAGTTGGCGGTGGATGGTGATGACTAGCTGCCTTCCCTCTAGTCTTACACTGCTAAATTAAGGACGGCTAGCACAGATAGCCCTCGAGCAGCTTTGTGCGAAATTCAAAAACAAACAATTTATAAAGATGGTGACCATTAAGAGAGTTTATTAGAATATTCCGGACAAAAATATTACCAAGAAAAAAAAGAGATAAGTCTTAATTAATGTAAACAGGATTTCAAACAGTAAAGAACAAGATTACAAATGTATCTAATAAAAAACACAGGTAAGGAGCACAAGTCTTAACTATTGCATTTTTACGTCACATTTCAGATAAAAAAAAAGTTCAGAGAGCATTAGAGATGTAACTTCACCAGTGGTAAATGGAAATTCTGCGAAGTCTCGTATGAAAGAAAGGCTTGTCTAATTGAGGTATTAAAATTCGATCAATATTTTACTGATGTAATCTCTAAGAGAACAAATTGCAGTTGAGTACAATTGGCTATAATACGGAACTAATTTATTTTCTTAAATTATTCGAAGGATACGTATTTTTGTGTCTTTCTTATATCACACACACATATCAGGCTACCTCCTGTGTCCACCAAGGGGAATCGAGCGTTGTAAATCAAGACTTACTTACCTCTGTCCCACTCTCGAACTTGCGACCCTCAGATCATGAGCCTAGCACTCTAACCACCTGGCCAGTGATATTTTACGAAATAGGTTCGTTCGTTTAACAACTAAGCCACACAGTGATTTGTAGGAGTCGAACCTTGAATTTTAGTGATGTAAGCCATCAGGGTTCAAATCGAGTTATTGGAACGGGAAGTCTGCATAAAAATAAACTGGACATCAGAAGAACTGTTCAAATTTACCAAATTTTTCAAACACATTTCTAAAAACACATTTTGATCAAAAGATCAGCTAGAAAGCTCTTTATCCGTGACACATAAAATCTACGTACGACTTGCTTAGAAGGTCAAACAAAAAAGTGTTCATACACGTCACAAAATATTTACAAGAAAATCTTCGTTAAGAATCAAGATCAAAGGTCATAGAATTATTTATATGACAAGAACAACACTATAATATTATTTATATTGAGGTACATGTTTAATAACGGGATTGCCAAACCACTTTACCTGGTAACTTGTTTAAATTAAAGATGGCTGAATGATACAATTTAAGTGTCTTGATTCGTTTATATTATTTTGGTTCATATAAATTACAAGCTTAGCATAAGCTCTGAAACGAGTGTTTAAATGCAGTAAAAGCTAATTCAGAGAACAAATTTGTTGACTGGTACAACTACGTGTATTTATTTTATGGTGTTTTCACCCAAACTTTTCTAATGTTTCGATGAATCCGTATCCTTGGTTTTCTACTTGTTGTTTTCTAGCTGTTCACAAACAATGTCATTGTGTAATATCGAAAGTAAAATAAATTGTATTTCTACTTGACATGTAACGTGACAAGTAACATCGTTCAAGGAAGAGTTCTTTTTACGTGATTAAAATATGTCATCCTGCAAATAAAGTTTATATATTATAGATACATGTCACGATGTATTGTAGAGGAAAGAGAGTTTATGTATTGTAAAAACATGTCATGATGTATTGTAGAAAAGAGAGGGTTTATGTATTGTAGAAACATGTCACGATGTATTGTAGAGGAGAGAGAGTTTATGTATTGTAGAAACATGTCACGATGTATTGTAGAGGAAAGAGAGTTTATGTATTGTAGAAACATGTCACGATGTATTGTAGAAAAGAGAGAGTTTATATATTGTAGAAACATGTCACGATGTATTGTAGAAAAGAGAGAGTTTATATATTGTAGAAACATGTCACGATGTATTGTAGGAAAGAGAGAGTTTATATATTGTAGATACATGTCATGATATACTGTAGGAAAGAGAGAGTTTATATATTATAGATACATGTCACGATGTATTGTAGAAAAGAGAGAGTTTATATATTGTAGAAACATGTCACGATGTATTGTAGAAAAGAGAGAGTTTATATATTGTAGAAACATGTCACGATGTATTGTAGGAAAGAGAGAGTTTATATATTATAGATACATGTCACGATGTATTGTAGAAAAGAGAGAGTTTATATATTGTAGAAACATGTCACGATGTATTGTAGGAAAGAGAGAGTTTATATATTGTAGAAACATGTCACGATGTATTGTAGGAAAGAGAGAGTTTATATATTATAGATACATGTCACGATGTATTGTAGAAAAGAGAGAGTTTATATATTGTAGAAACATGTCACGATGTATTGTAGGAAAGAGAGAGTTTATATATTGTAGAAACATGTCACGATGTATTGTAGAAAAGAGAGAGTTTATATATTGTAGATACATGTCACGATGTATTGTAGGAAAGAGAGAGTTTATATATTATAGATACATGTCATGATGTATTGTAGAAAAAATAAAGTTTATATATTGTAGAAACATGTCACGATGTATTGTAGGAAAGAGAGAGTTTATATATTGTAGAAACATGTCACGATGTATTGTAGGAAAGAGAGAGTTTATATATTGTAGATACATGTCATGATGTATTGTAGAAAAAAGAGAGTTTATATATTGTAGAAACATGTCACGATGTATTGTAGGAAAGAGAGAGTTTATATATTGTAGATACATGTCACGATGTATTGTAGGAAAGAGAGAGTTTATATATTGTAGAAAAGAGAGGGTTTATATATTGTAGAAACATGTCACGATGTATTGTAGAAAAGAGAGAGTTTATATATTGTAGATACATGTCATGATGTATTGTAGAAAAGAGAGGGTTTATATATTGCAGATACATGTCACGATGTATTGTAGAAAAGAGAGAGTTTATATATTGTAGAAACATGTCACGATGTATTGTAGAGGAGAGAGAGTTTATGTATTGTAGAAACATATCACGATTTATTGTAGAGGAGAGAGTTTCACGATCTATTGTAGAGGAGAGAGAGTTTATGTATTGTAGATACATATCACGATGTATTGTAGAGGAGAGAGGGTTTATGTATTGTAGAAACATATCACGATGTATTGTAGAAAAGAGAGGGTTTATGTGTTGTAGATACATGTCACGATGTATTGTAAAGGAGAGAGGGTTTATGTATTGTAGAAACATGTCACGATGTATTGTAGAAAAGAGAGGGTTTATATATTGTAGAAACATGTCACGATGTATTGTAGAGGAGAGAGAGTTTATTTATTGTAGAAACATATCACGATGTATTGCAGAGAAGAGAGGGTTTGTATATTATAGAAACATGTCACGATGTATTGTAGAAAAGAAAGAATATTATATTATAGAAAGATATAATAGTGTGTTGTATAGAAAAAGGACTTGTATATTGCAGAAATATATCATAATTTATTGTAGAAGAATGACTATTTGTTATATTTTAAACAAATAGTACAATATATATTAAACAAATAGTACATATATATTAAACAAATAGTACAGTATATATTTGAGGAGAAATGTCGATAAATATTCGTTTACAGCGAATACGATTAAAAATGAGATACACAAGTATAGAGACTAGCCTACACATGTAAGTATAGAGACTAGTCTACACATGTAAATATATAGACTAGTCTACACATGTAAGTATACAGACTAGTCAACGCATGTAAGTATATTAACTAGTCTACACATGTAAGTATATAGACTAGTCTACACATGTAAGTATACAGACTACTCTACACATGTAAGTATATCTAGTCTACACATGTAAGTATACAGACTACTCTACACATGTAAGTATATTAACTAGTCTACACATGTAAGTATATTAACTAGTCTATACATGTAAGTATATTAACTAGTCTACACATGTAAGTATACAGACTAGTCTACACATGTAAGTATACAGACTATTCTACACATGTAAGTATATAGACTACTCTACACATGTAAGTATATTAACTAGTCTACACATGTAAGTATATAGACTAGTCTACACATGTAAGTATATTGTCTAGTCTACCCTCGTCCTTATTAGCTGGTTGAATTTGTCTGCATTGAGTGACAAGTGGTAAGTAGAATATTATATTAGACTTTGTGTTTGTTTTCAGTATATTTGTCGTACAGTGACGAGTTTTAGTTGTTGTTACATCAGTTTCTTGTCACTGTTGGATACGGTATTGTCGTGACGTAAATGTTAACATAGGGTATAACATTTCAAACATCGATTTAACATAGTTAAAAAAATAGGCGTTTTATTTTGTATATGTTTAATTATTTTCTTCATATCAGTTAGGTAAGTATCAAATAAGATCGAGACGCGAGAGACACAATTATGATAATGGGATAGAAAAGAAATGACGTGAAAAACTCTGACAGGCGATACAGAGTCTATAACGTGTCAGTAATGCGTAGTGATATTATTTAGCCCAATTATGTGAGCTTTTGATGTTTCAAAACTGCTATTCTCTCGTGCAATCGATAGTAACCAAGTGGCCACAGTGGCGCCGTCTATTTACGTCATGCTGGTTTCCTGTGGTTAAGAAAATAGTGATCTGTGATAGGTTGTATCTCTACAGTTTGTTTACTTTTGTCGCGACCCTATTTCGACGAATATACTGTCGCTGTTTGGAACTAAGATCTGACCTAAATATATGTGTAAAAACGGCTGGTGTGGGTAGAGAAAGCACTATGTAGAGGAGCGAACAACCTTTCAACCTTCTTTGGTCGTCGTCAGGTTCACAAAGAAAGAAAGAGGTAATTGACCAATAGCTGACCATATGTTTGAAGACGGTTGTGTAATTCAGTGTAGGAATGTAGAGGGCGTGCTTAGATATTGGATTATATTTGTTAATATAGATATAAAGGTGTTCCTTTGTATTGGTTTATTTTGGGTTTAAGGCTTCTTTACTTTTGCGTTTGTTTATGTTTATTTTTTTATTTAATATTTGGGTGTTTTCTATCGTTATGTTGTGTTTATTTGAGTTGCGGTGTTAGGAAACGTGGGAAGGTTTTTCTCTTCTTCATGGATTAAAATTTGACCAGATACCGAGTGTTAAATTAAATTTATATTGTAACAACAAATCATTAACCGGTAATGCTAACAACAGTCTACTGAGAAGGTGTTATACTGAGTTAATGTTGCAACAACAAATCATTAACCGGTAATGCTAACAACAGTCTACTGAGAAGGTGTTATACTGAGTTAATGTTGCAACAACAAATCATTAACCGGTAATGCTAACAACAGTCTACTGAGAAGGTGTTATACTGAGTTAATGTTGCAACAACAAATCATTAACCGGTAATGCTAACAACAGTCTACTGAGAAGGTGTTATACTGAGTTATTGTTGCAACAACAAATCATTAACCGGTAATGCTAACAACAGTCTACTGAGAAGGTGTTATACTGAGTTAATGTTGCAACAACAAATCATTAACCGGTAATGCTAACAACAGTCTACTGAGAAGGTGTTATACTGAGTTAATGTTGCAACAACAAATCATTAACCGGTAATGCTAACAACAGTCTACTGAGAAGGTGTTATACTGAGTTATTGTTGCAACAACAAATCATTAACCGGTAATGCTAACAACAGTCTACTGAGAAGGTGTTATACTGAGTTAATGTTGCAACAACAAATCATTAACCGGTAATGCTAACAACAGTCTACTGAGAAGGTGTTATACTGAGTTAATGTTGCAACAACAAATCATTAACCGGTAATGCTAACAACAATCTACTGAGAAGGTGTTATACTGAGTTAATGTTGCAACAACAAATCATTAACCGGTAATGCTAACAACAGTCTACTGAGAAGGTGTTATACTGAGTTAATGTTGCAACAACAAATCATTAACCGGTAATGCTAACAACAATCTACTGAGAAGGTGTTATACTGAGTTAATGTTGCAACAACAAATCATTAACCGGTAATGCTAACAACAATCTACTGAGAAGGTGTTATACTGAGTTAATGTTGCAACAACAAATCATTAACCGGTAATGCTAACAACAGTCTACTGAGAAGGTGTTATACTGAGTTAATGTTGCAACAACAAATCATTAACCGGTAATGCTAACAACAATCTACTGAGAAGGTGTTATACTGAGTTAATGTTGCAACAACAAATCATTAACCGGTAATGCTAACAACAATCTACTGAGAAGGTGTTATACTGAGTTAATGTTGCAACAACAAATCATTAACCGGTAATGCTAACAACAGTCTACTGAGAAGGTGTTATACTGAGTTAATGTTGCAACAACAAATCATTAACCGGTAATGCTAACAACAGTCTACTGAGAAGGTGTTATACTGAATTAATGTTGCAACAACAAATCATTAATCGGTAGTGCTAACAACAGATGTTTACTTTATCAACAATGTCCCTGTTCTAAGATAGTTATAAGCGACAAATATGTTTCGTGAACAAAACTCGTGGTGATTAAACGGTAAATCTGGGCTACTTATAACGTAAACTGCAAACGAAACCATATAGCTTATTATCTTATTGTTTACGATATTATAATAACACTTAGCGTAGCATATGTTATGTTTAATCAGTAAAGCAGACATTATATTTAAATCATAACGTAGAATGTAAAATAGAAAAAGGTGTGAATTTCTATTGGTACATTTTTCTTGTCGTATTAAAAAGTGGGAAGGATAGACGCTGTTTAAATCAATTTTGATTGGGTATTGTTAGTGGAAGAGCTTTGAAGAGATTGGTAGGAATGGAGAAGAACCTATAATCAAAGCTTGTGTCGAGTCCTCGTGCTTATAATAGTAGTAGAATTAATAGTATTAAAATAATGTTATTTTTTTTTGGATGCTTAGAGGTAAGAGGAATACCAGTAAGTTAAAAATAAACGTAGATGTTGCTCGTGCGGTAGGCGGCTCAGAATTATGGACGACGTCGCATCACTTGGACTACTCATCAACAAACGTGCTGCGATGGGAGTCCAAAATTAGAAGGAGCAGAGCCAGTTTTGGTGTGGGGTTAAACCTCCGCTGGCGTATAAACCAGTCAAGTTAGTTTCTGCACTCTGTCCACCACGAGGAATTGACCCTGGATTTTAGCATTTGAGGTAAGCCCCTAACTTAGTGCTGACCCACCGTGAGATGTCAAGGGCTAAGAGTTTATATACGTTTTCTTTATAACTCTGTTAAATATCCGTATATCGACTTCCTTTTGAATTTTTTTACTGTACTCTAACTTGTTTGTTTTTGAATTTCGAGCAAGGATACACGAGGGCTATCTGTGCTAGCCGTCCCTGATTTAGCAGTATAAGACTAGAGAGAAGGCAGCTAGTCATCACCACCCACTGCCGACTCTTGTACTACTCTTTTATAACGAATAGTGGGATTGACGGTGAAATTATAACGCCCCCACGTCTGAAAGGGCGAGCGTGTGCGATACGACGTGGATTTACTCCTGCAAATATTAAAATAAAAGAAAGTGTAATTTGTAATCCCTTACCACTCACAATTCTCCGGTAATATTTCAGGAAGTATACTACACGTATAGTCACAAAACCACACAGCATCATTATACCAGCCCACGTGGGTATCGAGCCTGCATTATAGCGTAATAAGCCCCCTCAGACATGTTGCTGAGGCAATCGATCGTTATGAACAAAATCCCGTTGGCCACTACGACTGGACGTAAATAAAACTGGTATAATAATAAATTTGCATTCACTACTGTCCGTCCCTCGCTGATACAACGGTTAGTCTACAAATTTACAAGATTTAAGTCAGGGGTTCGATTTCCCTCAGTATACTCAGCAGATAACTGGATGTGGCTTTGCTTTAAAAACACACACACACTTTACTTTCCATATGTTTGAGTTAACGCGTAGATATTACAACGGACACTCCGATTATAACAAATACTTTTCCCTTGCAGCCGTATTGTTGTTAATACACATTGTTCAACTCGTTTGGGTATTCTTGTCGCGCAAAGCTGCACAAGTGTCAGTTGAACTCTTGTGTTACTTTGTCTGATCAAATACTTCCGAAGTTCCGGCCTGTCCCGGTAGTTAAGCCACTCGACTCGTAATCTGAGGGTCACGGGTTCGAATCTCCGTCACACCAAACATGCTTGCCTATTCAGTCGTGGGGGCGTTATAACGTAACAATCGAGCCAATTATTTTTTGGTAAAAGAGTAGTCCAAGAGATGGCGGTGGGTGGTGATGACTCGCCGCTTTCCCTCTAGTATTACACTGCTAAATTAGGGACGGCTAGCGCAGATAGTCCTAGTGTAGCTTTGCGCGACATTCAAAAAACAAACCGTATAACTCAAACACGAACCACTAATTTGTTGTACAACGTGTCGCTTTCCTCCTGTTCTCTCTGCGATGACGTATTTCACTAATGATACAATGAATATTTATCTGAAATTAGTCATTGCTTGTTGATGTTAACCTTGTACTATTACTAGTGTATGTTAAACAGTAACGTCTCTCTAGCTAAACGTTTCGCATGTGGTCACAACCCTAACCACGCCTGTTCCCAGCCTATCATAAACTATTCCTTAAACAAACGAACAAAAACACTGACAGACAAAATTTGTAATATACGTAAACTAATCAAAAGTATTGCTAGAATTGGTGACGTGTTAATTATCTTAGAATTATGTTTTCATATTTGAATGTTGAGTTTGAGTTTCCGTGAAGAATCGAAATCAAAACTGGTATTTAGGTCATCATTACTAGGAAATAACTTTATCAGGTCCGTATTTTGTTTATGTTAGTCTGCGTATTTTTATCATGAATTGCAGCTATCGAATCATCTGTGGAATTACTTATGTTGCTTTAAAATATTTATTAAATACTTTATTTATTATACCTGCAAACAATTTCTGTATATATAATGATAGATATAGTTGTGTTTCTATACAGGATGCACTCCGGATTTACACCTCTACAAACAGGGGTTCGATTCCCCTCGGTGGGCTCAGCAGATAGCCCGATGTGGCTTTGCTATAAGAAAAACACGCACAAACATTCTCTGTAAAGAATATAATGTTTTGATACCCCATCTCTCTAGAGGAAATATACTGACGAAAAACTCCATTTATTAATCGTCTCTCCGGAAATTGACATCAGAACTGGTCACTGTCATTAGCAGTGTCATGACGTCAGGTCATCCTGAAACAAGTGCTTTCTGTATAATGAAATGTGTTTAGTTTCAACATTTAATTAAAACTAGCAGAACTTTCCGGTGCGATGTATGAACCTTTCTGTCCAAGTTTAGCCTAATTCGGATTGGACTAACAAAAAACCGAATCGTTAACTTTATCCAGCTCACTCCGTAACAGTAGTAGCTGTTCGAACAGTGTGGTAAAATAAATAAAATGGTTTCGTCGCTCTGCCTGTTACGTCTCAGCCAGCCTGATGGTATTGAGGTAGAAAACAGCAACCAGAATATGGTTGGCATATCTTATATTTCTTATCTACTTTTACTCACATGTTATTTCAATTACTAATACAGATTTCTCACGTTCATGTTGCGGTCACTTACGAACAGCTGAACTAAATTATGGAGATTCTAATTATTCTATACGATGGGTGCAGTTAATTGAAAGAAATGCCGTACATTCCATTAGTTAATACACAAGAAACAAATAAACATATTCACCTTATAATTACACATTCCACTAGTTAATACACAAGAAACAAATAAACATATTCACCTTATAATTACACATTCCACTAGTTAATACACAAGAAACAAATAAACATATTCACCTTATAATTACACATTCCACTAGTTAATCTGTTTATAAAACAAATTCACACCGTTATTGACCTTTATAGGAGTTAATATATGAAACATTTATTCTGAGATTAAATACATTCTTAATTCATCCATACGAATTATACAAAACAAATGTGTTTATCCGTTAGATAAATAAAGTAGTGTTTAATACAATAATTATATATAAAAGTAATTAATCCGGAAGTGAGGCATGCTAATATTTATCCACAAGTGGTACATAAAACACACGGTATGTATGTTAGAATCCATAATAAAACAAGATATCGTATCCATTGACCCAGAGTAGATAAAGAAGCAGTGAAATGTAAATAATTAGGGTAATATAGTACACTTATCCAGATTACCTGTATTTCACTTGGATTTTTTTAATGCTACTTTCCACCTTCCTCCCCCATTTGTTGCTCAATAAATTCTTCGGTCGAGCAACAAATAATACTAGTTACCATATAAGGACAATCGTGTTGTGCAACGCTTCGAGGTGTGGACAAATAAATGATCCAACTATAGTTAGGAAATCAAAAAAATAATCAGATAAATATACATGAAAATAAGATCTGATTGTTATAATTTTTTTCAAGCATTTTTAAAACTACCCGATAACCCCCCTCTGTCCCCCCTGAACTGTAAGTGCTGACTATGATGTGGCAGAAATAAAGCTAAAAATATGTTCCGTTGCAAAAACATTACGGTACTGCAACTGTATACACTTATGGTAGTTTAGGTTTCTCCATATGTACCACCAGATGACTCTGGTTGCTGTTTTTATCGTCTTTAATTGAAACTTATTAAACGGATTTCGCTTGTTTAGCTTCTTTGTGCTTCAGACAGCATAAATATCGTCCAGAGATCCTCCAAATGTTTAACAGAACAGCACATGTCCTCATGTCTGTTATTATCAACCGATACTGACAAGGTTTCGACAAAACAATAAAGAATAACATTATACATATATCCACCAAGTTTCACCATAATCTCATCATTTTTAACTGAGTTATAGAACAAAAATCAGTCCCCGAGTCAACAGATGGGGTTTCTTTTCGTGACTTCGTCATGTCCTTGGGTAACTTCGTTATGGCCTTAGCACTCCAAAAGTTTTTTATGTTTGGTCATATTCCAAATATAAAACAACTTTTATCAAAATCCATTTAGTCGTTTTCGGCAATTCTTGCAAACAAACAAACACACAGGAGTGAAAACATAATGAAGGTGGCAGTAATAATAAATAGATGTCTGGAACTTGTTTCAATGTAATCTTGTGTTTTTAAAGTACTTCAACTAAACGCTTCGCGTAATTGGGTGCAATGCTAAAACAACTTCATTGTTGTGCATCTTTGTGCAAAGCAAATGGTAATAACAACTGATGAAAACAAGACACCCACAGTTATATACCTAAACATCTCCTCAATACTGACCACGCCTAACTTAATAACCGGTTCTTGTGTTCTTATTTATAATGATTAAAATTTAGTGTTCCATAACTTAAATACCCTCACTAAATGTAGTGTTCCATAAGTTAAATACCCTCACTAAATGTACTGTTCCATAAGTTAAATACCCTCACTAAATGTAGTGTTTCATAAGTTAAATACTCTCACTAAATGTAGTGTTCCATAAGTTAAATACCCTCACTAAATGTAGTGTTCCATAAGTTGGAAACCCTCACTGAATGTAGTGTTCCATAAGTTGGATACCCTCACTGAATGTAGTGTTCAATAAGTTGGATACCCTCACTGAATGTTGTGTTCCATAAGTTGAAAACCCTCACTAAATGTAGTGTTCTATAAGTTGAAAACCCTCACTAAATGTAGTGTTCCATAAGTTGAAAACCCTCACTGAATGTAGTGTTCCATAAGTTGGAAACCCTCACTGAATGTAGTGTTCCATAAGTTGGATACCTTCACTGAATGTAGTGTTCTATAAGTTGGATACCCTCACTGAATGTTGTGTTCCATAAGTTGAAAATCCCCACTGAATGTAGTGTTCCATAAGTTGGAAACCCTCACTGAATGTAGTGTTCCATAAGTTGAAAACCCTCACTGAATGTAGTGTTCCATAAGTTGGAAACCCTCACTGAATGTAGTGTTCCATAAGTTGGATACCTTCACTGAATGTAGTGTTCTATAAGTTGGATACCCTCACTGAATGTTGTGTTCCATAAGTTGAAAATCCCCACTGAATGTAGTGTTCCATAAGTTGGAAACCCTCACTGAATGTAGTGTTCCATAAGTTGGAAACCCTCACTGAATGTAGTGTTCCATAAGTTGAATACCCTCACTGTTGATGATGTAATCCTCTAATTTATATTTAAGTGCTCTTTTCACATCTTTTGAAAGATTTTCCACACACATTTCTTTCTAAAGTTTCACACAGACTGAGAAGAGGACCTCTTTTACTTGAAAAAAAATTAATGTGTTAAAATAACAGGATAATGTCATTTGGTTAACGTGTTTGATCAGGATAATGTCATATGGTTAACGTGTTTGATCAGGATAATGTCATATGGTTAACGTGTTTGATCAGGATAATGTCATTTGGTTAACATGTTTGATCAGGGTAATGTCGTATGGTTAACGTGTTTGATCAGGATAATGTCATTTGGTTAACGTGTTTGATCAGGGTAATGTCGTATGGTTAACGTGTTTGATCAGGATAATGTCATTAGGTTAACGTGTTTGATCAGGGTAATGTCGTATGGTTAACGTGTTTGATCAGGATAATGTCATTTGGTTAACGTGTTTGATCAGGATAATGTCATTTGGTTGACGTGTTTGATCAGGATAATGTCATTTGGTTGACGTGTTTGATCAGGATAATGTCATTTGGTTGACGTGTTTGATCAGGATAATGTCATTTGGTTGACGTGTTTGATCAGGATAATGTCATATGGTTGACGTGTTTGATCAGGATAATGTCATTTGGTTAACGTGTTTGATCAGGATAATGTCATATGGTTAACGTGTTTGATCAGGATAATGTCATATGGTTGACGTGTTTGATCAGGATAATGTCATATGGTTGACGTGTTTGATCAGGATAATGTCATATGGTTGACGTGTTTGATCAGGATAATGTCATTTGGTTGACGTGTTTGATCAGGATAATGTCATTTGGTTGACGTGTTTGATCAGGATAATGTCATATGGTTGACGTGTTTGATCAGGATAATGTCATTTGGTTGACGTGTTTGATCAGGATAATGTCATTTGGTTGACGTGTTTGATCAGGATAATGTCATTTGGTTGACGTGTTTGATGGTTTTCTATGCCACACATATTGTTAGCTGTTTGCCAACAAGTAACAGATAGCTTTAAAAATATTTCTCACTCAGATAACTAGTTATCCTGACTAGGTAAACAGTAGTACGTGTTAGAGTAAAGTTCACTTGGACTGGATATAACAACTATAGTATGGTTGACTTTGACTGGATATAACAACTATAGTTTGGTTGACTTTGACTGGATATAACAACTATAGTATGGTTGACTTGGACTGGATATAACAACTATAGTATGGTTGACTTGGACTGGATATAACAACTATAGTTTGGTTGACTTGGACTGGATATAACAACTATAGTATGGTTGACTTGGACTGGATATAACAACTATAGTATGGTTGACTTTGACTGGATATAACAACTATATTATGGTTGACTTGGACTGGATATAACAACTATAGTTTGGTTGACTTTGACTGGATATAACAACTATAGTATGGTTGACTTGGACTGGATATAACAACTATAGTATGGTTGACTTGGACTGGATATAACAACTATAGTATGGTTGACTTGGACTGGATATAACAACTATAGTATGGTTGACTTTGACTGGATATAACAACTATAGTTTGGTTGACTTGGACTGGATATAACAACTATAGTATGGTTGACTTGGACTGGATATAACAACTATAGTATGGTTGACTTTGACTGGATATAACAACTATATTATGGTTGACTTGGACTGGATATAACAACTATAGTATGGTTGACTTGGACTGGATATAACAACTATAGTTTGGTTGACTTGGACTGGATATAACAACTATAGTATGGTTGACTTGGACTGGATATAACAACTATAGTATGGTTGACTTTGACTGGATATAACAACTATAGTATGGTTGACTTTGACTGGATATAACAACTATAGTTTGGTTGACTTGGACTGGATATAACAACTATAGTATGGTTGACTTGGACTGGATATAACAACTATAGTTTGGTTGACTTGGACTGGATATAACAACTATAGTATGGTTGACTTGGACTGGATATAACAACTATAGTATGGTTGACTTTGACTGGATATAACAACTATATTATGGTTGACTTGGACTGGATATAACAACTATAGTTTGGTTGACTTTGACTGGATATAACAACTATAGTATGGTTGACTTGGACTGGATATAACAACTATAGTATGGTTGACTTGGACTGGATATAACAACTATAGTATGGTTGACTTGGACTGGATATAACAACTATAGTATGGTTGACTTGGACTGGATATAACAACTATAGTTTGGTTGACTTGGACTGGATATAACAACTATAGTATGGTTGACTTGGACTGGATATAACAACTATAGTATGGTTGACTTTGACTGGATATAACAACTATATTATGGTTGACTTGGACTGGATATAACAACTATAGTATGGTTGACTTGGACTGGATATAACAACTATAGTATGGTTGACTTTGACTGGATATAACAACTATAGTATGGTTGACTTGGACTGGATATAACAACTATAGTATGGTTGACTTTGACTGGATATAACAACTATAGTATGGTTGACTTTGACTGGATATAACAACTATAGTTTGGTTGATGGAGACTGGATATAACAACTATAGTATGGTTGACTTGGACTGGATATAACAACTATAGTATGGTTGATGGAGACTGGATATAACAACTATAGTATGGTTGACTTGGACTGGATATAACAACTATAGTATGGTTGACTTGGACTGGATATAACAACTATAGTATGGTTGACTTGGACTGGATATAACAACTATAGTATGGTTGACTTGGACTGGATATAACAACTATAGTTTGGTTGACTTGGACTGGATATAACAACTATAGTATGGTTGACTTGGACTGGATATAACAACTATAGTATGGTTGACTTTGACTGGATATAACAACTATATTATGGTTGACTTGGACTGGATATAACAACTATAGTATGGTTGACTTGGACTGGATATAACAACTATAGTATGGTTGACTTTGACTGGATATAACAACTATAGTATGGTTGACTTTGACTGGATATAACAACTATAGTATGGTTGACTTTGACTGGATATAACAACTATAGTTTGGTTGATGGAGACTGGATATAACAACTATAGTATGGTTGACTTGGACTGGATATAACAACTATAGTATGGTTGACTTTGACTGGATATAACAACTATAGTATGGTTGATGGAGACTGGATATAACAACTATAGTATGGTTGACTTGGACTGGATATAACAACTATAGTATGGTTGACTTGGACTGGATATAACAACTATAGTATGGTTGATGGAGACTGGATATAACAACTATAGTATGGTTGATGGAGACTGGACATAGCAGTTATGGTATGGTTGACTCAGATCGGACATAGCACTTACTGTATGGTATGTCTTGGATATAAAAGCTACAATACCCTACTTCTTTATTTTAACTAAAATTGTTATAAAAACTATTTTAATTTTCTTATATTTCACACAAAATGTCAACAAGTTAGTCACTATTTATCAACAAATAAATTATTTTTTTTCACTTTTAAAACATATATTCAGAGAAGGGTTGGAATTTGTTTCATTTATTCTGCTCTGACGAGACAGAATGCCCGTGGGCGAAAACAAGTCACCTAATCAAACTCAACTGGGAGATAAGACTTGTAAACGTTTTCTTATATTACGTTAAACGTGTGTTTTTTGTATTTTTTGTTTTCTTCTTATGGAAAAAAATGCACTTCTTTATTAAATCTTCAAAATGGAGATTTCTGGGGATCCATAACGTGTTTTCAAATGTTATGAAATATTCCTTTGATGTTTGAAGTGGAAAGGAGATTCCTGGAGCATGCGAATGTCAGGATTGGTCCAAACGAAGTGCGGTGAATATTAGCATCTCAACGAATACATCAATACGTTACTTTTAGGTTTAAAACAGTACTCTCTTGTCTCACTTTTCATTTGTAACGTATCATAATTTATTTCGAAGAAACCTCTGACTCAAATGTCACGTATTACGATTTCAAATAGCCGGAAATTTGAATATGAATTTATAAGTTCACTGAATGTCCATGTATATCACATTTATTATGTTGTCCAACAAGACTGACCCATACAATTTTCTTCCTTAACACAGATATACAACAATACAATTTTTATAACAGTTAATACCGATATTGCAAATAATGATTTATATACAAGTTTTATAAACAATATTGAGTCTTCTATCTGATCTGTTATTTAATATTTTATCGACGATTCACAATGAGCGAATTAATTCTATGTTGATACACAGGTACATTGAATACTCGCCTCTCGCGGTTTACAAGTTGCCTTTTCTCCAACGAAGATATCTAATATTGTCCTGAAATACCAGCGTCTGAAGTTAATTCTCTGAAATTGAACGGTTGATAATTTCGAAGTCTATAAACGATCCTGGTCAAATAACTGTAGTTTTTCAATTAATAAGCTTTAACCATAAGTATAGTTTCCGAGGTTTATTGTTTAATAACTGTAGCAATCCAACAATATTAAGCAGTCTCTTGGCATCTAGATTTATAAACTTTTAGAATGGCGTTCTCGAAAGTTCAGTTGGCAACGATGTAAAACATATCAACATTGTTGACTCCTACACTCGAAGATTTTCTACAAATTTAGAAAATAAATAGGACTTTTTTCAATATGAGTATAACAATAAAAAATAAAATACATTTATAAATAAATATACTTAATTAAAACAAAAATTCATAATTAAAAAATATGCATTACTGAATTCATTACAGTGTGTTTACTCCAATTAACATAAATATTACGTACGTTACAAGAGCGATATGAATCATGAACGGTCACTTTCAGTTAAAGACTTTTGTTTAATATTACACGTACCTATACGTAAATATTTACAAATGTGCTTTCTTTTAAAGAAGTTACATCTGTAATGAATAAAACGGAATTAACATATACATGTTCTTGGAATAGACTAGTTAAGCCTGATAAGAACAAGCTAAATATTGTGGAGGGTTACTTAGAATTTATATGATGGACGTTATTATTTGTTATTAAGCACAAAGGGCTATCTGTGCTATGCTCTCCACAGGTATCAAAACCCGATTTCTAGTGGTATAAGTGTGCATACATGCTGCTGTGCCACTAGGGGAGGGAATCATTTTGTGAAGGGCCAGTACAAGTTTTACACATTTCGAACCTTAATTTGGAGACAGTCTTACTTCCTGAACAGTTAACAACCAGGAGACGCAATTAACTCTTAAGTTTTGATCAATACATGTTGCTATCGCCCTCTTGTAGGGGGTTTTCAAACTATCGGCAATTGAATTTGTAATTTTATGAATATTATTGAACGACCAGCTTAAATTTTTAAACGTATTTCGCTGAAAAATTATATACATATATCGTATGTTTATTTCTTTCAACCGTCACTGTTTCTTTGAGAATTTTCATTTCTTTTAATTTATGGCTTAACTTGTCGTAGCATCAGATATTAAAATATTGCCCCTATATATTGGCACAGTGTCATATCTGCAAACTGGCAAAGCTATCACTCGCGTTTCCATGCACGTGGGTAGAGCACAGATAGCCCACCGTGTACAACGGGCGCTGTACAAGTAACTCTCAAACCCCAGTGTTCGGTTTAAAAGGAATAATCAAAAAGCTGGTAGAGGGTGCTGTTGACTAGCTGCTTTCTCTCTTGTTTATAAACTCAAAGTAACATCAACTGTACCCAGACAGGGTTTTTTATCTGTATAGCTGCATAAAAATTCTAAAGAAAAAAACTAAGCTATTAAAAAATAATTCGACTTTACCTACATGGTATGATTGAAATAAATTTACAAATAACTTTTACCTTAGTCACTCGCATAATTTAAATCCAATAAGCCTAGAATTAATTTTGGTTGTATCCATAAGGAAAAACCCCAAACAGGTCTTTACGTAAAATATAAAATTAAGTAGGCCTATGATCAGGGATCTATTAACGCATAGGCACACGAGGCACGTGCCTGGGGCGGCAGATTTTAGGGGCGGCAAATTTTGACCAAAAAAAAAAGAATGGAGACCATTTTAAAATGTAGTCCCTGGTTATTAATTCCCCCTCCCATTTATGCCGCCCAAATAGCCTCTTGAATCATAAAACTCATTATCTGCCGGACGAATATATGGTTCACCAACATATTTACAATATAATCGACAATATAGATAATAACATGGTAAGCGATATTGGTGTCAAAATGTAGAGTTCGTTATGCTTTTACTTATTCCTCCGTCACCTAATATCTTACTGTAAGTTATATCGTGTTGTCAGTGTCCAAACCTCCACAAGAAGCACAATTCTTGTGAGGGCGAGGGTCACTGGGGGTCAAACGGCTCACGGATCTCTGTGAGGTTCTCGCGGCTGCCATAAATAGCTCGATTCCACGAAAATGACTCAGATCCTGATGATCTGAGATATGAAAGTAACAAATTCACTGTCAATACTCAATATACGATCAGTGGATTCTAGTGATATCGTCATGAGTAACATACGCCGAAAATTGAGTGGAGCAGCTGATAGGAAGATAGCAAAGTTAAAAAATGAAAACACACGTGATGTTTTGAATAAGACACCGACGATGGAGGCCTTTTTTTCTAAACAAAGGCAAGAACAGCCTACTAGCGATGATGTTCAAACCAACAGCGATGGAGGGAATACGCATGACGGGCCTAGCAGTAGCAGTTTTGAACAATATGAACGACCCGAACATATCGAACTGCAGCTTGAACAAGTGACGTCATCAGCAGTAGGCCTAGTAAGATCTGCCGGTTGCGTGCCTGAAACGTCAATGGTTTCAGCAAGTTTTTCAGACAAAGTAAATTCAGATCCAGCAGAGTGGATAATAGATGATTACACAAAAGATTATATTGCCACACATGCCATCCTTCAAAACGATGACTCGGATATCAAGAACTCTGTGAAAAAGGACGGGGAGAAAATCAGATCTGTAACCAAAGGCATGTTTGAAAGAAAACTGCAAAATGGCGAAAAAGGTAAGCGGACATATTTGGTTTATTCAGAGAGCAAAGGTAGACTGTTTTGTGCTCCTTGTCGTTTATTTGATTTTGAAAAAAAATCCAAACTGGCTGACGAAGGCTTTGATGACTGGAAAAATGCTACTGTCCGGCTGAATGAGCATGAAAACTCTCCTGAGCATTGGTCTTCAGTTTTATCTCTAGTAGCAAGGGGCAACATGTTGGGACGTGTAGATCTCCAAATGGCCATACAGCTGCACGACGAAATCAAATACTGGAGAAATGTACTCACTCGTGTGGTAGCTGTAGCGAAAAGATTGGCTTCACGTGGGCTTCCGTTCAGAGGTCGGGATGATAAGTTTGGCTCAGTACACAACGGCAATTTTATTATGTCGTTAGAACTAGTTGCGGAGTTTGACCCCTTCCTCGCTGATCACATTCACCGATATGGCAATGCTGGCAAGGGATCCACGTCTTACCTGTCTTTCAGTACTTGCGACGAATTCATCCAGTTTATGGCAGACCTTGTTCTAAAGAACATTTTAAAGGACGTCAAAACTGCAAAATATTTCTCAATCAGCGTGGACTCGACGCCAGATATATCCCATGTTGACCAGTTGGCATTCATCATCAGGTACGTGAACAGTGATGGTTCACCTATGGAACGTTTCCTGACTTTTATACCAAATCCGGGCCACAAAGCTGAACAGCTGGCAGAAGTTGTTACTTAGCCTGCTTCAGTCATATGAGCTTGACATTTCTGAATGTCGTGGACAGTCTTACGACAACGCCAGCAACATGTCTGGTCAGTACAGTGGTCTCCAGGCTCGTATCATTGAGAAAAATCCTTTAGCTGTGTATATCCCATGTTCAGCACATTCATTAAATCTTGTAGGAACGTGTGCTGCTGAATGTTGCAGAGAAGCATGTTCATTCTTCGAACTCTTACAAAGTCTCTATGTTTTCTTTAATGCTTCAACCCATCGTTGGAAAATTCTACAAAAACACCTGTCCACAAATAAAGAAAGTCTCTCTTTGAAGAAACTCAGTGACACTCGGTGGTCCGCTCGTGAAGATGCTTGTCAAAGCCTCAACAGAAACTGGCAACAAGTGTTTGATGCCCTCACCACCATGGAGGGAAATGCTATGGAAAAACCAGCCGCTAGGAATGAGGCCGCTGGACTTCTTTCCAAATTAGGAACGCTAGAAACAGCTATTTTGTCCACAGTTTGAGGAACAATACTGGAAAGATTCAATGCTGCCAGTAAAAAGTTGCAAAGTGCTGATATGGACATCGAACTTGTAGTCGAGCTTTATTCTTCCTTGCAGCAGTTTGTGAAAGATTCAAGAGAACTGTTCGATCATTTTGAAGACAAGGCGATGTTGAAGTCCAGCATGAAGACGTACGAAATTAAGCGAAAAGAGGAAGCAAAAATTTTCAGATGGTGACACCCAGGCAGTGGAAGAAGGCAGAGAGGCATTAAGAGTAAATGTTTTCAATGTGATCATTGACAGACTTTGCTCAGAACTACAGCGAAGACAAACCGCTTATGTAGAAATCCACGCAAGGTTTGGATATTTGTTCAAGATAAATCTTGAACCCACTGATGTCATCAGTCAAGCTGGAACACTGTTGAAACTCTACCCCAATGATTTGGAAGTGAGCTTCGTAGATGAATGTCTACATTTCCGCGCACATCTTGTGAGTATGAAAGTGCAAAATGATGACTCTTCTGCGTTAGCAGTATACAGAAATCTGCGAGCTAAAGGACTTCAAACTGTATATTTAAATTTGGATATTGCTATGCGCATGTTTCTGTTCATTCCAGCAACTAATTGTACATCAGAGAGATCTTTCTCGGCTCTCAAACGTGTGAAAAATTACTTGAGATCAAGAATGGCAGAAGATAAACTAAATGCCCTGTCACTCCTCGCCATTGAAAGTGATATTGTTTGTAGAATAAACTATGACGATACAATAAACATGTTTTCGGAACAGAAGGCCAGGAGAAAGCCTGTATATTCAGCCGCAGAATAATATTTAGTGATAATTGATTTTGATGTTTCATTTTTCATTGTGTTGGAAAATAAACGTTGTGTTGATTTTGAATGATAACAACGGTGTTTGTCTGTTGTTGATGGTGATGCTTGGTGCAAGTTGTGGCACGGAGGGGGGGGGGCAAAAGTATTAACCTAACCTTGGGCCTAGGGGCCCCGAAATCCTAAATACGTCTCTGCCTATGATGGTTTTTTTATAATTGTTTGTTTTAGAATTTCGTGCAAAGCTTTTTAAAGGCTATCTGCGCTAACCGTCCCCAATTTAGCAGTGTAAGACTAGGAGGAAGGCAGCTAGTCATCACCACTCACCATCAACTCTTGGGCTACACTTTTAGCAACGAATAGTGAAATTGACCGTAGCATTATAACAACCCCAGAGCGGAAAAGGCGAGCATGCCGGACCAGTTTTATATAAATCAGGTCATACGGAATGAGTCAATTTGCATACATTTGTGAATTAGCTATAATTTGACTACATTTCCTGATAGCGACGTATTCAGCCCTAAATTCTTCGTTCTAAATCAAATTTAATGGTTATTGATCCAAAGAAATATTTTAAAACATCACTTTTTTTGGACTAAAAACCAGCCCAAAGTTTTAGTAGTAGGTCAATGGAAAGTGTCATTACCTTGCATTACTGGATTTTATAAATTGGACCTACAATCTAGAGTTTGATTTATGAACTGGTAGTTCCGGGTTAGGTTGCTCTGAATTGTGTTTGAGTTTTTTTTAAAAACAACTGAAACTTCGACATTTTTACATGTACTCGAACAATTTAAAAGTCCGGCAAATCCAGGTGGTTAGAGCGATCGAATCGAAATCTGAGGTTCGCGGGTTCGAATACCTGTCACACCAAACACGCTCACCCTTTCAGCCACAAGGAATTATAATATTTCGATCAATTCCACCATTAGTTGGTAATACAGTAGCCCACGAGTTGGCGGTGGGTAGTGAGGACTAGTTGCCTTCCCTCTCGTCTAACACTGCCAAAATAGGGACAGCTAGAACAGATAACTCTCGTGTAGCTTTCCACGAAACAAACAAACATTATTCATTCTCTTCTTCAAGATGAAGGTAAAGGTTAAAATGTTAAAAAGGTTAGATGCACTACATTTCCATATTCTGGGTAAAAATACATAACTAATGTGTGTTTTGATGTAAGACATTCTGATACAACAGCAAGACAAGAGACTGGATACACAGTTTATCATTCTGTACACATCAATAGGACAAGAGACTGGATACACAATTTATCATTCTATACACATCAATAGGACAAGAGTCTGGATACACAGTCTATCATTGTACACACATTCTTATACAACAGTAAGAGAAAAATATAATTACTGATTGAATGTTAAGTTTATTTTAGTTAAGAAAATAAACTCTCTCGTGAAAAGTATACCTATATGTTTTATAAGTAAGTTACTACTTTTATTTCAGTAGGTTTCCTTTCCAAATGACGGAAATATATGCAAGCACTAATTAGAGGTCACAATTTTTAAATTTTCCCGACCAACTATTGTCGTTATTACTAACCACTTGCTTGTGATGGATTTGAAGAAACTTTGAAACGTTTTTTGAATGTAACATTCATTTATACGAGATTTACTATTTATTACCAAGAAGATTTCTTATCTTCATCCGCCAGCAGAAAAACAAAGTTGTCGAGGTAACCGTTTACAGATTCCTCCGATAAAAAATAAGTGACTAAAATCTGTGAGCTCGTGTACTAACTAGGAGTAGTAAGTGTGAGTCGTATTTTGTCCATTTCATTTTGACTTTTTTTTATGTTTTATCCAGCTGTTTGTGACAGACGTTTACCAGGATCCACAATGAACTAAAGCTCGACAAAGTAGATATACTCCCCTGCACCAAATGTATATATCGCTAAACCTAAAACTCCGGTTCATTCTTCTCAAATTTGTCAGGTGTCCTAGACGTGTCGCGCGCTAGATATAAATCCACGTGGTTGGAAGCTTGGAGTAATCGGTTTTCGTTCTGATGCTTTCCCACATATCTGTGTTTGAACTTTTCATGTGCACCGAAATATATATATGTAATAATTGAATTGAAAACAGCAATTTCCTTTAAAGTAAAGAAAAAAATTCTAAAGAGCTTATCTTGTTAGGCTGTAGATTCCATATAGCAGGTGGCGTTAACAGTCTGATATCGGGTATGCTTTACACTCTAAACTTTGAATTAGTGTTTTTAGACTGTCTGTTTGTTTTGAAGTTAAGCACAAAGCTACACAATGGGCTATCTGTGCTCTGCTCACCGCGTGTATCGAAACGCGGTTTTTAAGCGGTATAAATCCCCAAACATACAGTTCTGCTACTGGGAGCTAGGCTATCTGAGTATTATTAATACAAAATAACGATAATTGAAGCTATCCGTAGAGAAGAATGTTATGTTCTTTCAACTTCTATAAAACAATTTTCTAATTCTTGATTATCTAGAAGAAACTAGATAAAAAGATCACGTGTTTAAACATATAACTATATAACAATAGGTCTAATACCAATTTATTATTAATATAATTCATAATGATAATCTATTAGTAAGTACAATTATAATCACCAGCCGGTTACCCGTGACGCCAGTGGTTAAAACCGCGTGTGACGCGTTCATGACGTCGTATCTGTACCCTGAGAATGGAGAAAAATAAAGGTTTCCGTAACAGGAAACGAAGGCGAAACTGAAAAATCATCATCCCATTGCAAATCCATATCCAGATAAGATAAAAATTTCGTGAAGTTTGGGTTTCACATCGCGTTTTTAAAAAGTATTTCCAGTATCATATAACCAACAGTTCCATTACGGTATCATGCTTTTTCATCTTGTAAACGGTGTTTACACCATAACAGCTGATCTTGTAACATATGGCTTACATAAGTAGCGTTTCGACCACTACTTTATTTATTGTATTTTTGTCGGTATGAAGAGCTCTGGACTGAGTGAAATGCGTCGTCAGCGATGGATATGGTAAATAAAGTGTGGTTGGAATGCTATTATTATACATTATTTTCATTTTTACTACTCCTTAAAACACTGGAAAAAAAAAACAACTTTATTTTAGAATCATAATAGGCCTAGTACTGATGTCTTTTGAGAAGGCCTGGCATGGCCGAGCGCGTTAAGGCGTGCACTCGTAATCCGAGGGTCGCGGGTTCGCGCCCCCGTCGCGCTAAATATGCTCGCCCTCCCAGCCGTGGGGGTGTATAATGTGACGGTCAATCCCACTATTCGTTTGTAAAAAGAGTAGCCCAAGAGTTGGCGGTGGGTGGTGATGACTAGCTGCCTTTCCTCTAGTCTTACACTGCAAAATTAGGGACGGCTAGCACAGATAGCCCTCGAGTAGCTTTGTGCGAAATTCCAAAAACAAAACAAAGTCTTTTGAGAAATACAATTGTGAACAAAACGGTTTTATTTCTTCGACAACAAGCCCCAGGTAACTAATGATAGGTCATAACTTCACAAGAAATTGTATCATTAGAAATTATACTCATTAATTTTCTAGTACATTATTTGTCTTATATATCTATTACTTCGTTGAAAACACACAAACATTACAACTTTAGAGTAACTGTTTGTTTGAAGTTAAGCACAAAGCTTCAATTTAGGCTATCTGTGCCTTGCCCACCACGAATATCGAAACCTGGGTAATAGCGTCATAACTCCGCTTATATGGCGCTGTCCCACTAGGGGTCGTTGTTGTTGTTGTTTTGAATTAAGCACAAAGCTACACAATGGGCTATCTGTGCTCTGCCCACCACGGGTATCGAAACCCGGATTTTAGCGTGTAAGTCCGCAGACATACCGCTGAGCCACTGGGGGGCACTAGGGATCGAGGTAACTAATTGATTGAAAAATTCAATCAGCGACTTTGTCTAGTCTTGTTTGATACGCATTTTTTATCGTTCGTGTCGTTTACTAAGCCTTCAAAAACAGACAGCCCATTGCGTAGCTCTTTGCTTAAGAACAAAGAAACAAACAAATCTGGTTAAAATGCTCAAAGGCGGAAGACTTTCGACACGTCGTCCTTTACACTTATGTTTCTACAACAGGCAATTGCTGTCCGTTTAACTCGGTTTCATTTCGAGTGTGGTGCCTAAACAATCTATCAAAAACAACAAATAAAAGTTATTTTAATGAACAAAGAAAACTAAATATCATGCTAATAAATTTTTAAATCATATTAGAAAATACTTATCTGCCTGTTTGTTTATTGTGTAAAATATAAGAAATTATGCATATGAATAAATATACGTATGCGTCCAAATTTATTAAATTTTTAACGCGTAAAAAGTAGAAGAGATTTACGATGAATTTCATTCATTTAAAACTGCAATATGTGTCATCTATCGGCTAATTTGGCAACTAAGAGTTTGTAAAGTGTAATAAATCCTAAAATTATGAATCGATCGATGAGAAATTACCATCTTTTGGTGTCGACTTTAAACAAGATAAAAACTATTCGACCAGATTTTCAAATAAAACTTTGCATAAGTTTGTCCTTTAATTTGTACTTTCGACAAATACAATAAAAATTTCAAAATACTGTTCATGAAAAGTGCTGATGGAAAGTCTTTCCAAAACATTAATGAGGACAATTTCATTTTGATCGTTATTTCAATCATAAAAATGGTTGTAAACGCTTCCATGACATCTATGATACCATACAAATTTGAGAAGGAACAATAAATGTTACACAACCATTTTTTGTTATTGTTATTGGTTAAAATTTGACCAATCATATCTAAGTTTGCATTTGATCACTGAATGGTCTAAGCCAATGAAAGTGGCTTCAGTGAAAAGAACAAAGTATCTAATCATTAACATCTCTCTCGTTCGTTATTTACTAGTCTTTTTGTGATTAGATGATTGTATTCTAACGTGATTGGATGATTGTATTCTAACGTGATTAGATGATTGTATTCTAACGTGATTGGATGATTGAATTCTAACTTGATTGGATTATTGAATTCTAACGTTTTCAAACTTCCTATTCCATCCCTGTACATTCAACCTTAACTTCGTCATAATATGTAATTTTCACACTTTGCAATGTTGCACTTGCAACTTACACTTGAGTAAATTTAGTTTTTGGATATTTTCCCATTATATTTTCACTAGATTAATACTGAAAATAGGTCTTTTTGCGGATTAATCACTTTAGGGAAGACAATAGGCTTTCATGAAAATATTTACCCAAATTGAAAAGAACTTATTTTCAAATCTAAATTTATCTGAAAACGACTAATCGATGAGCACAAAAACTTATTGTTCAAAAATAGTAATTCTAAGTTATTGTTGAAAAGAAGTTTTATTGCATTTTTCGTTTGCTATATATTATTGTGAAGGTTAAATTAGCCACTAATTTCTGTACGATCAAAGCCTAGTTTTAGGGTTACATATATACTTATATATTAAGTGAATGGAAACAACATACTTCTGTATTAAACAAATGTATCAACGTAGTATTTCAAGCTTACCGCTTTAAAAATATTTATTTCAATTACATTTAGTCATTCCCTTAGCCTCTGAGCGCGTCATGGCCAGGTGAGTTAATGATCGTGTCACGGCCAGGTGAGTTAAGGCGTTCGACTCGTAATTTGCAGGTCACGGGTTCGCATCCGCGTCGCGCCAAACATGCTCGCCCTTTCAGCCGTGGGGGTCGGTATAATGTGACGGTAAACCCCACTATTCGTTGGTAAAAGAGTAGCCCAAGAGTTGACGGTGGGTGGTGATGACTAGCTGCCTTCCCTCTAGTCTTACACTGGTAAATTAGAGCCGGCTAGCACAGATAGCCCTCGTGTAGCTTTGCGCGAAATTCAAAGACAAACAAACCTTAACCTCTTCCTTCCTGGGAAAGAAAAAATGTGCACTCGATATACTTAAGCCTAAATGTTGAACTTAAAAGTATGAAAAATTATATAAGAACTATTAATTGGGTCATTTTACGGATTATTAGATTCAAGAGTGCGCTCTGTAACTTCTAGTGACCCACATTTTCTCGTACCCTGGTTGATGACACCAAATGACATTTACCACAACCTTCTAGGTTGAAAATAGTTGAATCTTGATCACATATGCTTTCAGTTACTTTTACAAAGCCATTCAACCATGTCGAACACCGACGGTTGACAGACATATATTCCTATTGATTCTCACGTTTTATATGCTAGTCTGTTGATTTTCAGATTAAATGTCGTGAAACTTAATTTTGCCTTTCACGCAGACAGTGGCATAATCAGTTATTTCGTTTTGTTTTAAATACGTAAATGTTGGAAATGTTGTCGCGTGGGTGTAGGATATCTAGAAACGAAGCTAATCAGTTTGTTTTGTTTTCTTTATAGCAAAGCCACATTAGACTTTCTTCTGAGTTCACCGAAGGGAATCGAACCCCTAATTTTAGAGTTGTAAATCCGATGATTTACTAATCAGTGTAGGATGTCTGATGGTCTATGCCCTCCAGTAGTTTAGCAATAAGCCTGAGAGCTCACACTAATAAGAACCAGAATTCGATATTTGTGGTCCGCACGATATAGATAGCCTTTGTTTGTTTGTTTTGGAAATTCGCACAAAGCTACTCGAGGGCTATCTGTGCTAGCCGTCCCTAATTTTGAAGTGTAAGACTAGAGGGAAGGCAGCTAGTCATCACCACCCACCGCCAACTCTTGGGCTACTCTTTTACCAACGAATAGTGGGATTGACCGTCACATTATACATCCCCACGGCTGGGAGGGCGAGCATGTTTAGCCCGAAGCGGGCGTATAGATAGCCCATAATGTAGCTTCGCTCTTGATAACAAACAGATTTATGGTCTATAAAGAAACAACCCAGTATAGATACATTTTTTAAACTCTGTAGATTAATGCCCCCCCCCCAGTAGCTCAGCGGTATGTCTGCGGACTTACGCGCTAAAATCCAGGTTTCGATACCCGTGGTGGGTACAGCACAGATATCCCATTGTGTAGCTTTGTGTTTAATTCCAAACAACAACAACCGTAGATTAATACAGAAGTTTTGGAACATTTTGGGTAATTGCTCTAGTTTTATTTACAAAATGCCACAAAATTATTTAAATTCAGTGTAACAGTAACTTTAAAAATCTATGAATTTGGTTACTAGGAACGCAGACCAGAAGTATTTTGCTTTTTTAATTTTATTTCTTTTTGAATTTTCACGTAAAGCTACACGAGAGCTATCTTCGCTAGCCGTCCCTAATTTAGTAATGTAACAATAAAGGGAAGGAAGCTAGTCATTACTACCTATCGCTAGCTCTTGGTCTACTCTTTCACTAACGAATAGTGGGATTCACTGTAACATACAACAGCCCTACGGCTGAAAGGCGATCATGTTTGGTGTGACAGAGATTAGAACCCGCGACCCTCAAGATACGAGCCGAGTGCCTTAACCACCAGGCCATGCAGGGCATTTTTATTTATTTATTGGGTTGAATTTCGTCAATGCAAAATAAGACAACGTGGGCGTACTCTCATTACTTCTAGTATCGAACCCCAGTTTTTGTTTGTTTGTTTTGGAATTTCGCACAAAGCTACACGAGGGCTATTATACTAGCCGTCCCTAATTTAGTAGTGTAAGACTAGAGGGAAGGCAGCTAGTCATCACCACCCACCGCCATCTCTTGGGATACTCTTTTACCAACGAATAGTGGGATTAACCCTAACATTATAACGCCCCTACGGCCGAAAGGACCATCATGTTTGGCGCGACCGGGATACGAAACCGCGACCCTCACATTACAAGTCGCACGCCTTAACACGCTTGGCCATGGCAGGCTTTCCGAGTTTTTAGCGTCGTAACTATGTAAACTTACAGTTTAGCTTGGAGTGTTTATTTATTTATTTTAACTTTGTAATAAAAAAATGTCACCAAAGCTCAGACATTTTGTGTTTTTGAACTAACTTTTCCTTGAGAGAAAAATAAATTCTCCAATAAAAAAAAATCTCAATAAATGTTGTACCAAAAGTTATACACATGTATAGAACTACGTTCCTGTAGCTTGGCTCTGAAACTCGCGTTGAAATCACTGCTATCGACACAACGTATATTGTGCACCTTTTCGCTGTAAACAAATATATAGAACTCTTAAATTACTATTTCTACTTAAAAACTAAAGACTTGCTCTCTTTTTTCAATAATTCAAAAAAAGATAAAATTAGTTAATAATAATTTGTGTTGAATGTGTATTATTAAATAATGTGTGAAAAAGAACAACCAATAACCACTGTTTCTACTTTTAAACTACAGCCACGATGTAATGATTACGAACAATATGATCTTTCTAACAATATGTCTTATTACGAATATTTTTTTCGGGTGCAAACCAAAGTTACTCACGTCTTAATTTCGCAACTG
The DNA here is from genome assembly GCA_011833715.1 of Carcinoscorpius rotundicauda. Lineage (NCBI taxonomy): Eukaryota > Metazoa > Arthropoda > Merostomata > Xiphosura > Limulidae > Carcinoscorpius > Carcinoscorpius rotundicauda. The sequence continues at coordinate 166,872,466 of CM022392.1, read as the reverse complement.
AACTGTTTAGTTATTTTCTTGAACACCTAATATGAGTTATCAGCAACAAACAAGATGTTAAAATCAGATAAAGAGAATTGCTTGTTACCTTAACCATCGTTTTTATTGTTTAACCCTTTTTTATTTTAATGTGAGTCTGAGAAATATGGCAAACATTTTTATTAATTTGATTCTATTTTACTTTCACTAGATGACGCTACTAACGTCTTAATTTCATTCACACCTTTGAAACCAACCTGTGAGGATACGAAACGGCGGAAGAGTAAGAAAGTAAGTAATAAGTTTGAAACAACAACTTTTCAGCTTTAACGAAGTATTTTTGACATTAATGAAAAATGTTTTCTGTTTAGAAATAACATGTTGGTTAAAACAGAATAGGTGCCTTAAAGAAGACTTGTTATTGAACTTTAGTAATATTGTTTTTAAGTCATTGATGAAGCACGGTGTCACTACCACTCGTGTTAGTGTTACGTACCGTTTCTAACTGGAAGTAAATCTGTGTATTCAGAGTGCAACGCTGCGCCATTAATTTTTCATCATACTGATATAATACTATCCCAGACATTTTGTTAATTAAAAACGCGACATCTTGGACTAGAACTATAAAATATACTGTTTTTATTGTGAAAGCATACAGTGAAAGTGAAGTTAGCGGGCTGGAAGTACGTTGTCCCTGGCCCCAACTCGTGTGCGATCATGAGCCGGTAAGTTAGTTGTAGGAGCACAGCGTAAGAAACATGACTCAAGTTACTTTAAAGTTAAATTTAAACGTAGTTTAATATAGTAATACAAAATTCTTTGTTATGCGTCTTGTTAAAAAAATGTGCAAAATTACAAGCTGAACCAGTGAATGGGAATGTTCTAAATAACACGGTTTAAAAGCGATATTAAAGCAATAATATTTGTAATACTAGGCCTAATAGTCCAGTAAAATTTATTCATTATTGGTGCCATTGGTGTATTTAACGTCGTAACGTCATTGCAACCGGTTCAGCGCACCAACATATTGCGGGCCCTTAAAGTATTATTAAAAAACAAACTAAAAAACTCATAAATATCAGTAATTGATAAGTACAAATGATTCCCCGAGTCGTTTGAAATGTTAAACAACGTTTCTGCTGAATATTTGGATTAATATCGAAATAGGAATAAAAATAATATTTTCACGTAATTTTTTTTTATAATTTTAAGGAAGTTTATTGTGTTGTATTAACAATTATTTTAATTTCAAGCAAAACTTATAAATGGTTTATTTTATTAATTTGTTTCCTTGTAATTGTTTATCATCTTTACACAAAATTCGATTTTTCGTAAGCCTCTTGAATAAAATAATACTCTAATTTTGTTACAGTTTTTGAGAAAATAGTTTTGAAAAACTTCAAAGAATAAAGTTCACTAATCTGATACGATTAACCCGAAAGTTGAAAAACTAAAGAAAATAATTTATAAGAGAGTGTGTTGTATGTAAACGATTTTGTTTTTCACCATGTCGTTATGGCTCATTTCGCCTAGGCCGCTCATGCTGTCTTACAATCGTGCACCTTGATAGTTTCCATTGCAAATGGCTCCGTCGTAAGACTACCATGTCCAAAGTGTACCTCTCCTTCCTGCTTCTTTCCATAATCCTTCTTTTGTAGCAGGACAACTGTTTCTCGTTGTTTGTATGAGCAGTCCAATAGCACGGAATCCGTATCCACTGCTTCTGCCTCTATATTTTGTTAGTGAATAGCATTAATACTCAATTTCGATCTGCTTGAGGAATACAAAGGTTGAACGAGTATACTGTGGAATCAACACGTGTTGCTTTTCCAGACAGGCGGCTTTGTTTGTTGCGTACTTTTGTCTGGACGTTGTATTCCACTAACTTCTTTCTTTGTAGATTTTCACCTGTTACAAAACGCCATAAATAATGCTTACGTACGACTTCTTACAATCTCCTCCTAGGTGTTCCTGGTGTCCCAAATTGGTCTACATTTCTTTGTTTTCCAATACCATTAAGTAGAACGATATCTCCATCTTGGAAACCATAAATGTTCGACCTAAATAAAATTTATGATCTGAGTGTATGAATATTTTGCCCCTGAAGTTTTTTTTCATACCCTTCCCAAATTGGAATGATTTTTCGGTGTCATCACGATAAATACCCATGTCAAAACGTAGTTTCGATACACGCTATTTCACTGCAACTTTATATGTAGTTTTTAATGTAACCTGCGTATTCCAAATCATTTTAATATAGCATTCTTAACCCTTTATTGAAGATAATTGGAAACTAAAATTAAAAACGTACTTACGATGTTTATTTGTTTTTTAATCAATGTATCGAACAAAATGTTAAAAATTCAAATTAACGTTATGCTCATTATTATTGTATTAACTATTTCATAAGCTTATAAGTTTTAAAAGGAAACTAACTTTGAGAATAATTCCACACCTGAGCTTCCAAAACTTAGCCCTTTATAAAGACGCTTGTATTTCTGACAACTGAAGTGGCCAAGCGTGTTAAGGCGTGCGACTCGTAATCCGAGGGTCGCGGGTTCGCATCCCCGTCGCGCCAAACATGCTCGCCCTTTCAGTCGTGGGAGCCGCTATAACGTGACGGTTAATCCCACTATTCGTTGGTAAAAGAGTAGCCCAAGTGTTGGCAGTGGGTGGTGATGACTAGCTGCCTTCCCTCTAATCTTACACTGCTAAATTAGGGACGGCTAGCACAGAGAGCCCTCGAGCAGCTTTGTGCGAAATTCAATAACAAACAAACTGATTACTGAAACAGACAAATGACAAGAAAAACTGTTTAACCCCAAGTATATTTTAAATGTGTTAATAGACACCTTTTCCAAAAAAAAAAAAAAGGCTAATTCGTAGCCTCTCTTTGTAGCTTAAAGTAAATCACACTTACGTTATTCTTCAGACCAATCTCTTCACCTTGTTTCTACTTTCTAATGCCCTTATTATACTGAGGGACCTAACCAGAGTTGTTCTTAGAAGGCCAAACTTTGTGTAGATATGACCAAAAACCTTGTTGAATTTTTTCATCAAAACTAAACACTAGGCAAACTGGATCACGTTTTTTTACCAATGGATTACTCCAAAACCTTCTCCCACAACACCATTACAGCAATGGCCCTTCTCTTATTCCACAACACCATTACAGCAATAGCCCTTCTCTTATTCCACAACACCATTACAGCAATGGCCCTTTTATGAATGAAGTCAGTTCTTTCTGAATTTTGTACACTTCTCAAAGTTAAAACTCAGTAGCCATAATTAGTCCAATTCACTAAAATTCATTTCTTTTGAATTAGTTATTGACATAATCTGCTATTTCCAGATGCTTCATAAATGTTTCTTTTTTTGCAAACTGGAAGAACTCTGCATAGCCAGTTTTCCAGTAATTAGGACGTTGTTGAATCTTTGAAGACATGCTTAACAACAAAGAGATCTTTTATGAATTTATGACTGCTGATGTGTGCTGCTTTTAGAAATCCTTTATTATTTGAAGACTCATGATGTGTCCTTTTTTTTAGAGATCCACATTATCTGAAGACTCATGATGTATTCTACTTTTAGAGATCTCTCATTATTTGAAGACTCATGATGTGTCCTCCTTTTAGAGATTTATTATTTGAAGACTCGTGACATGTTTTGCTTTTAGAGATTCCTTATTATTTGAAGACTCATGATGTGTCCTCCTTTAAGAGATCCATATGATCTGAAGGCTTATGATGTTTTCTCACTTTTGAAAAGTAAGAAAACTGACTGGGCATCTCATGAGCTTCAGTGTATCCAATATCTTCTGATCTTTCATACTGATGATGTAATAGTTGTTCAAAGTGATGGATGGTGTCATCATGTCACTTTCTTATTTAATTCTAAACAGTGTTTCTGCATATCTAGCCTTTTATAAAACATTTGATAAGATTATGCATGAAAGATAGCAGGCTTCTCAAGGGTCTGTTAGTTAATGTGGTCTTGAATATTTGTTTTGATATTTTGTTGTGTATCATTGTTAACGAGTAAGTGCTAGAAAACTGATGCACGTGAAAACAAAGTTGCGGTAGCATATCTTGTGTTCGATAAACACTGGAGTTCTGGAGGAGAGATTCATTTATGCGCAGTTGTTGACACATGTTTGGAATTATATCATAAGTCACAGATTTGTAGAGATATTTAAATGAAGGATTCAGTAATTTGGATCTCAATGAAATCCTCAGTCTTCCACAGTTTTACAATTCTCACACAAATAGCAGTTTGTTTCCAATCCTGTATATCCAGAGTTCGTCTTTAGAACTGTATTTCCTGCAGCAGCTTGTCAAAACTTTTTGAAGTGAAATGTGGAATTCTTTGTTAAATGACAATTTCCCAAACAATACATTTGTTTAGGTTCTAATGCAAACTAAAAGACACGTACTTTTCATGACTTCAACTGAGAGAGATCACATTAAACCTTTCACACAACAACATTTTTTCTCATCAACTGTCATATAATTAATTAAATTATTCTTATTAACATTTCCATTAACCATCCAGTTTCAATTTTTCATGATGATTCAACTGTTTGTAAACTTAGTTCTTGTAAAATTAGAAACTTTGTTGTATAATAACTGAGTAGTTTTAATATAAACATCAAAACTGGTTAGTTTTAAGAAATTAGGCTTACTGTATGGATATGTTTTCATTTTAGTGTAATGCTAGGAGTGATATAATTCAGATATATAAACGTGATAAACTTTACCTTAGATATCTGTCTGTGTTAAATGTTGGTTGGTATAATAACACTATGTAACACACATTTTGTTCCTGGATAGTATGTGTTATTTTTTAATTGTTTATGTTGTAAAAGTTCAGAAAATGGTCATTATTCCCTTCAAACTTTGCTTTTGTGACCTGAATAATGAAATTTAGAAATTAAACTATTATCTATGTAAAAATGAAAAAATTTGCACATTTTCTTTTATATACTGTCCGATTAAAACAACATATGAATCAAGATTTACATGTATTTATACTAAAGTTATACAAAAATGTTTAGAAGTGAGTAGTTTTTCAAGATTTGCAACTGTAATGTAAATCACTTTCACATATTAGCCCCAAAACATAGTCTCCCATCATGTTTTTATTATACACTACCAGGTCACAAAAGCAAAGTTTGAAGAGAAAAATAGGTCTTTTCTATTTACTTTAGGTACAAGCAACTAGGAAATAACTTTCTGTCCAGGAACAAGAAACAGTAAAAATGTTGTTACAAAGTGTAATAATTATAACTACAGTAGTAAAGAATTGATGTAAAAACTACTTCTCTGTTTGACTTGTAGAATGTGAGGATAACATAATAAACTGTGGTAGTGAGGGGTTATAGGTAACATGTAATAAACTGTGGTAGTGAGGGGTTACAGGTAACACATAATAAGCTGTGGTAGTGAGGGGTTACAGGTAACACATAATAAGCTGTGCTACCAAGGGGTTATCAGCAATATGTAATAAGCTGTGAAATAAAAACCATATAACCCAGGTTATAGGGTTTTTATTTCATCTCTATTAATCTTGAACCCACGAGTTTTTTTCAACATCATGAATGTAATAAACTATAGTGCCAAAGGTTAATAAATAATAAATAAATAAATATCCAAGGGTTATAGGTAACAAGTAATAAGCTGTGGTATCAAAGGGTTATAGGTAACATGAAATAAGCTGTGGTATCAAAGGGTTATAGGTAACATGAAATAAGCTGTGGTACCAAAGGGTTATAGGTAACAAATAATAAGCTGTGGTATCAAAGGGTTATAGGTAACAAGTAATAAGCTGTGGTATCAAAGGATTATAGGTAACAAGTAATAAGCTGTGGTATCAAAGGGTTATAGGTAACAAATAATAAGCTGTGGTATCAAAGGGTTATAGGTAACATGAAATAAGCTGTGGTATCAAAGGGTTATAGGTAACATGAAATAAGCTGTGGTATCAAAGGGTTATAGGTAACATGAAATAAGCTGTGATATCAAAGGGTTATAGGTAACAAGTAATAAGCTGTGGTATCAAAGGGTTATAAGTAACATGAAATAAGCTGTGGTATCAAAGGGTTATAGGTAACATGAAATAAGCTGTGGTATCAAAGGGTTATAGGTAACAAGTAATAAGCTGTGGTATCAAAGGGTTATAGGTAACATGAAATAAGCTGTGGTATCAAAGGGTTATAGGTAACATGAAATAAGCTGTGATATCAAAGGGTTATAGGTAACAAGTAATAAGCTGTGGTATCAAAGGGTTATAAGTAACATGAAATAAGCTGTGGTATCAAAGGGTTATAGGTAACATGAAATAAGCTGTGATATCAAAGGGTTATAGGTAACAAGTAATAAGCTGTGGTATCAAAGGGTTATAAGTAACATGAAATAAGCTGTGGTATCAAAGGGTTATAGGTAACATGAAATAAGCTGTGGTATCAAAGGGTTATAGGTAACAAGTAATAAGCTGTGGTATCAAAGGGTTATAGGTAACATGAAATAAGCTGTGGTATCAAAGGGTTATAGGTAACATGAAATAAGCTGTGATATCAAAGGGTTATAGGTAACAAGTAATAAGCTGTGGTATCAAAGGGTTATAAGTAACATGAAATAAGCTGTGGTATCAAAGGGTTATAGGTAACATGAAATAAGCTGTGGTATCAAAGGATTATAGGTAACAAGTAATAAGCTGTGGTATCAAAGGGTTATAGGTAACAAGTAATAAGCTGTGGTATCAAAGGGTTATAGGTAACATGAAATAAGCTGTGGTATCAAAGGGTTATAGGTAACATGAAATAAGCTGTGGTATCAAAGGGTTATAGGTAACATGAAATAAGCTGTGATATCAAAGGGTTATAGGTAACAAGTAATAAGCTGTGGTATCAAAGGGTTATAGGTAACAAGTAATAAGCTGTGGTATCAAAGGGTTATAGGTAACATGAAATAAGCTGTGGTATCAAAGGGTTATAGGTAACAAGTAATAAGCTGTGGTATCAAAGGGTTATAGGTAACATGAAATAAGCTGTGGTATCAAAGGGTTATATGTAACATGAAATAAGCTGTGGTATCAAAGGGTTATAGGTAACATGAAATAAGCTGTGGTATCAAAGGGTTATAGGTAACAAGTAATAAGCTGTGATTGTAAGTGATTATATGTAATAATCTATGGTACCTTGATAGACCATAGTCCTTCAGACATAAGGAGTAAATCGAGAGTTCCATATTTAATTTTAATGTTGTGTGGATTATTATATCTTTCAAACTGCTATACGGGTTACAGGTTGGGAACAATGAATGAAATGTTTTCCTCTAAACACCTAGAGTTATCAGTCTTGACTGTTGTGTTTAGAATCATTAAGGATATAAATAACCAGTTTACTTATACAATTAAAATGTTGGACATGTGATCATGAATATTAGAATTGAAAATGAAATTCCTTGAAAATGAGAAACTCTTTAACATGGTAATCTGATTTGACAATTGTATGCTTGTGAAAATGTCTGTGTGCTGTTTATGTTTGTTTGAACCTGAAGCATGTGTAAATGTCTGTTTGTTTGTGCCTTATGTTTGTGTAAATGTCTGTGTGCTGTTTATATTTGTTTAAACCTTTTGCTTGTGGAAATATGTATGCCTTTTCATTTGTTTTTTTTCCTAAAGCTAGTGTAAATGTTTGTCTGCTGTTTATATTTGTTTTATCCTTATGCTTGTATAAGTGTCTGTGTGATGTTCACGTTTGTTTGTACGGTATACTTCGGTAAATTTCTGTGTTCTATTTTATATTTGTTTTACCCTTAAGCTTGTGTAAATTTCTGTGTTCTATTTTATATTTGTTTTACCCTTAAGCTTGTGTAAATTTCTGTGTTCTATTTTATATTTGTTTTACCCTTAAGCTTGTGTAAATTTCTGTGTTCTATTTTATATTTGTTTTACCCTTAAGCTTGTGTAAATTTCTGTCTTCTATTTTATATTTGTTTTACCCTTAAGCTTGTGTAAATTTCTGTCTTCTATTTTATATTTGTTTTACCCTTAAGCTTGTGTAAATTTCTGTGTTCTGTTTAAAATTTGTCAGATAGTTTCATCCATAAGAACCAAACTGGTTATATTTTTTGACTCCTGAAGAGTTTCTTTGAATAAAAGTTCCATTACTAGAAAATAAGTGTAACATAAATGTCATACAGCTGTGTTGTTTGAGCTTTCCAATTTACATTTATTTTCTAGTAAATAAATTGTAGTTAAGGTTTTCTTTTAGCACGTTAAAAAGTGCACGATGAAGACGTGTGGGCTTCAGTTCAGTTACCGTAGAAGACAAACCCAGATGTAAAATACACATGTAACTTCTTGTCTCGTAATTGTTCCTCGTGTTTATAGCGCCACCTGGGGATCTGTTTTCAAGAAAAGAAATAAATAATTAAATAAACTTTAGAAATGATATTCATACCTAATTCACAAATTATTCTATCAGTTCTCAAATCCTAAGCCTAATCCTATGTATAAAAATCGTAAAGCGGATTTCGTGTTATTTTGTATTGAATTATTTATTCAAGTTTAATTTGTAACTACTTTAAAAATGAACAAATTCAAAAAATGGATTTAATCATTGAAGCTTCGTAAAGATTACTTTAATTGTTTTTTTTTCTTTTTACTAATTATAAAATAAGTAAACGTCTTTGTAATTAATTTATTTTTATTTACTTTCTTTTTTTTCAGAGAGATTTTCGTAACTGGAATAAAGGTATGTCCTATTTGTTTTAAGTACACGTTCTTCTGATTTATCCAGGTCAACTACCCTGCCCATCGAAACATTGAGCACAAATTAAATTAATACGTTACAACTATCTAGACACAGGTCACTTTTCTTTAAACTCTTCTACGACTCTAGCATGAAGCACAAATAATCTTATTGCGAACAAGTTTTTGCTTGTTTGTTTGGAATTTCGCGCAAAGCCACACGAGGGCTATCTACACTAGCCGTCCGTACATTAGCAGTGAAAGACTAGAGGAAAGACAGCTAGTGATCACCACCCACCGAAAACTTTTGGGCTTCTCTCTTACCAACGAATAGTGGAATTGATTGACACATTATAACGCCCCACGGCTGAAAGGGCGAGCATTTTTGGTGAGACTGGGATTTGAACCCGCGACCTGCAAGTTACGAGTCGAATGCCTTAACCCACCTGGCCATGCTGGGTCCCAACAAGTTTTTACCCCCATTATTCAGTTTATTTAATTTATTGTACATTTCTAAAGAAAATATAATTAATATAATCTCAGTAGAAATTGATACTTGTTACTGAGGCATTATGTAACAAGTGTTGTGGAATAGATGTTATAGAATAGGTGTTGTGGAATAGGTATTTTGATCAAGTCCATTCAGCTCATCAAAACAGTTTCTTCACATTTTGAGCCACAGAAAAGACTACAAAACTAAGAGAACTACGGGTTTTCTTTTCAACTAATGCTTTGTAAGAAGTAATGAAACGTTTGTTGAAAGAAACAAGGTTAATTCATTAATGAACCCTTTGTAATCATTAAATTGAAAAATATGGCGATTCACTCGAAATGTTTTATTACCTGCCGAGAAATCTTTATATATATATATATATATATATTTTTATAGTTTGATTTTATGCAATTCGACCCATAAAACTTGTATCCCCTGGGATGTTATGTCTTCGTTAGCCACAGTTAATAGTTGTGGAATGAAAGTTCCAGGAATGAAATACAAACATTTTATTTTTGTTGTTAACGTAGTTTAATGAACATTTTGTTTTTATTCAGGCGAATGAATATTTCTTTTTGGTTTTTTAAATCACATTTTTCTGCCGTTGTAAATCAGTCGTGGATGAAGCCGAACTGTAATCTGGCGATAGAGTTCAGTCGAAAGGGACTGAAACAAAGAATTTCCGAGTTCCACCTTTTAATACAACTGACATGTTGTTAGGTAATCGTAGTTTGTTGAAGGATTTTTTTCCAAGAATAAGGTACATTAAAACTAACTCAAAGTTTGCACTGAATACAGATGTATATACATTTACTTTCTATGAACCACTCCTACCTGTGGGAAAGAAAAACGATATGTGGATCATACAGTTTAATGCTCAAAGCGAGTTGACTTGACACCCACGGTCATTCTCGACACTTCCTGTGACGTGTGTCGGTTCGAATCCCCGTCACACGAAACGTGCTCGCCCCTTTAAGCCGGGGTCGTTATAATGTTCAGTCAATCCCTCTATTCGTTAGTAAAAGAGTAGCCCAAGAGTTGGCGATGGGCGATGATAACTAACTGCTTTCCCTCTAGTCTTACACTGCTGAATTAGGGAAGGCTACCACAGATAGCCTTCGTGTAGTTTTGCGCAAAATTCCAAACAAGTCAAATCCTGTGACGTGCGGCCTGTAAAAAACTTGGATCATTTATGTTTGGACGCCACCCCTTGTATTCTTAGGTTATAAATTGGATTTTTTGTTTGGTGTTTGCAGAAAATATCACGCGAGTTTGAAAAGGCGGGAAACTCCACAACCCAGTAAACACCCAGTTTTCTTTCGAATTATAAAATTTTAATAGTTATATGTAAGATCATTCCATATACTTTTGGGTTTTTTTATGTAGCAAATTTAATCGTCCTTTGTCCTTCGAGAACTTTCGATTTTAGCGATGTAAGTCGGTAAACTTACCGCTTTCCCGTCGGTGAGATAAAAGTATTTCGAAATGTGAGTGTTATGATAAAACACTTGTAAACAAAATGTTACGGCAACTACCCGCTAGGATATCAAAACAATTATATTGAGTACTGAGAATATCGCTTGAGTTGTATCTTACACATGTAATGTTCTGTAGTTTAGTTTAAAAATGTAACTCTGATGGTGTTGCTAAGTTATTCATCAGGTAAGCTGATCAGAATATTCAGTATTTTGTTATTTGTCAGTCTGATTGAGCAGTACACCTGACGTGTGACAGAGTTGGATGGTGTTTGTGAATTGGGCTTTCCCTTGTATACACTTTATTTCTATGTGATACGAAAGTGGTCTCTGTATTTCAAAACATCCATAGTAATGCTTTCAGATCTGCTGGTTTATTTAAATTTAACACTTTAGTTTAATTCTGTACTTTATTTAATAATTAGCATGATTCAGGTCTAATATTGTGCTTTATTTAACAATTAGTTTGATCCAGGCCTATTCTTGTTCATTATTTAACAATTAGTTAATACTATATATTAATACTATACAAGGGATCAAAGCCACTTTTGTAACATATGTATTTATATATATGACATATTTCCTGTAATATATTAATACTATACAAGGGATCAAAGCCCCTTTTGTAACATATGTATTTATATATATGACATATTTCCTGTAATATATTAATACTATACAAGGGATCAAAGCCACTTTTGTAACATATGTATTTATATGTATGATATATTTCCTGTAATATATTAATACTACACAAGGGATCAAAGCCACTTTTGTAACATGTGTATTTATATACATGACGAATTTCCTGTAATATATTAATACTGTACATTTGTGTGAAAGTCTGTTGTCATTACATGTGTTTCTTTACTACGTATCCAGGAGTGTCTTAAATTGTCGTGTTGCATGAAACAAATTTTAAAATCGCGCTCTATGTATACATCATGGTATATTGTGGATTAGCAAGTCTTCATTGTTGTAATTTTAATGTGAAACAATAATTATGGAACCCAGCGATCGGAAGTGGTTCATGGTGAGACAACGTTAAGCCTAATACCATATTATCAACAGATTCACACCATAAAGAATCCCTAGCAGGAATACACTCTCGTCACGACCTAGTTTGACCATTCAAAATATCGTCTTCAATTTGACATTTCAACCGTATCCATATTCCAGTGTCATGACTGGTGCATTCTCTCTTTCCACACTTCAACTCTATATCGTACTGAGGGGTATTTGAGGGGAGAATCCATATAGGGTTTTTCACTCATCGCATTTTCATTATCTCTAGAGTTTTCGTTCTATAATATGTTTCTTTCTTTCGTCCTTCCCCACGTAGTATGGAGACAGGACATTTTAACACATACCAGTTTGACGTTTTCAGTCCTAGTGTCGTTTTATTAGGAAGCGACATGTTTTTTTATTATGTTGATAGAAATTACCTTGTCTTTCAGCTTTCTTTACTTAGCCTCTCATTCCAAGCATGTGTGTTCTACTGAAATGTAACATATTTGTATTAATTAATTAAGGGTTTACAATGCTTTTTGCCGTATTTTTTTAAAATTAATCGAAATCAAATTTGATAACATTAGACGAATTTCAAAAAATTCATTACAACTTTGTGTGAACGAAGGATAAAATTTTGCAAAATTTTATTAAATATTTTCGTACCTTAAAAACAGTGTTGATTAAAGAAAACCTTTTGATAGCTCGGCGGTAAACTCGTAATGTCATAACGCTAAAATTATGGGTTGTAATCCGGGACTACACAGAGCAGATAGCCCACTGTGCCGCTTTGCGGTTAGTTCTTAGGTTTATTGCGCTAAAATTGCGGATTTCAACCCTGTTGAGCACAGCAATGATAGCCCATTATGCAGCTTTACGGTTAGTCCTAAGGTTTATGATATTGAAATTCGAGGCTTGGTCCTTGGTTAACACAATACAAGTAGTCCACTGGAAAAAAAGAAACTGATAAAAACTAAAACTTTAAAATGCGTCAAGTCGTCACAAGGTGAAGAAAACTTGTGGGTTTAATGTAACCATTATAAAGTATAAAACCATACTAAGCACATTGAAGGTTTCGTATGAAGTCTCCGCTGGATAGCATCTCTGTCATCGAACCAAACGGGACATCTCGAGATAAGGATTACATTACCTACTTACTGTAAACTTCTGTGCTGTGTGACTTCAGTATCATTAGAAATTGTTTGTTGTTTGAACAAACTCTGTTATATCATTGACAAACTCTCATTTGTCAAGATGAGTAAAGGACACTCTAAACGTATGAAAATATACAGATATTAAAATACGTGTCATTGATTAACTGTACAGATATTAAAGTACGTGTCATTGACTAACAGTACAGATATTAAAGTACGTGTCATTGACTAACAGTACAGATATTAAAGTACGTGTCTGATTAACAGTACAGATATTAAAGTACGTGTCATTGACTGACAGTTGTAGTCACAATTTAAAAGAGAAGTTTGTTTGTGACATCTGACATTTACGTGGTTCGTACCGATTAATGATGTAAATAAAGATATTTTCTAAAATCGATATTTACATATCAAGAAGTTGGTCTAGTCGATAGCGCACCCGAAATGTAAACCTGACTGTTCCTAGGTTAGAAACCCGTTGTTACAAAACCCATTTCCATATTTTGTGGCTCTTATAAAAGTGGTAGTCAGATCTTACTATTCGATATAGGTTAGACCAAGAGGTGGTATTTGGGTGCTGTTTACTGGATGTCTTACTTTTAGTGAATCAATTCAAAATTAGGAACAGAGTGCACAAGCAGCCATTACATAGCTTTGCCCGACGATCGAAACCAAACGTATATTCAGAGGTTTAATTCACAGCGATGGATGGTGATACACATTTGTGGAATGCCGAGATCTGATGTTAACTAAGAAACTTGGTTGTTTTGTGTTCTTCACAGCTTGATGTGTAAAACTAATCAGTAAATTCCAGATTGACATCAGATTTTCATCAACATCGTGGCGACGGAAGGGAAGAAAGGTCGAAACTAAAAATATAACTGAGAGAAATTATCAGTTTGAGCTGGTAAGTGAGAATACTTGAGTCAACATCTTTAAAAGAGGTCATGTTTGGGTTAAAGATATGACTCCCAATTTTGTACATACGTGTGTATGTGAAAGAGACGGGTATGACTGGAGGACATAACATCAGTATCATTATATCTGATTAATACATTTAGAAACATAACCCTATTAAAAGTCACCATAAACTAGTCTTTGATGGCGTAGTTTTGCATTTGATGTTGCCTGGTCGACATCTGAGGGTGCTGTTTTGAAAGCGGTTGCTACACCCACAAAGTAGGTGCCATCCACCTATCGTATTGGATGATTTACAAGAATGTTGCAAAAGGATTTGCGTATTGTGTTTAATATTTTAAATTCTCCTACCACGTAAGTACGTAACGAGTTTTAACTTGAAGTTCGTAAAAATGTTGCTTTATTGTTTCACGTGCAAATCATTAAAGTATTCGGGTAGGGGCTAGAGGGGGTTCAGTCCCAGGGCCCGTGGCCCTAATGGGGTCTCATTGATAATTTTATTCTGTGTAAAAATACAATCTTAGATTCGCCACTACTGTGAATTGTGACATCTGCACGAACCCGCTCCTTCATAATTTACTTGGAAACAAATCCAGGACGAACATGTTTCGTTTTAGGGTAGAAAGATGTTATTGACAGCATAACTGCTGTTCTTGTGTTAATCACTAATTGGTAAGGAAAGATTGTAAGGTTTGGTTCTCGGTAAAACTGACCATGAGAAAAGTATATATGTTTCTTTCTACTGGATAACTTAGAGTAGCACAACTTGTTGAATAGCCCCAAAATTAAAATAATATCGGTAGTTGTTTACTGGACTAACTTAATGTGGCATCTAGCAGCGTAAAGAACTTACGGAAATAACGTCCTTATGTTGTGTCTTAGTAGTTTTACGTCACTTCCGATAAAGTCGGATGTAAATACTAAGAGCTTTTGATAAAACAGAAAAAGTACCTGTCAAAACTTGAAAGTAGTGTAATAATAATAAAGAAACCAGAACCACTTACTTTCATGCATTAGTTCACGAGTAAAATGACTCGCATAATGGTTCAACGATGCTTTCGACTGTAATCCCAATCATATCTCGCGAGTTTCGGCCAGCTAAAGGGGTTGATGTCATATCTTAATCCGTACACTGAGCAAACACTGTAAAACTGAATTTCAAATGAGTATGTTATTACTTACAAAATACGTGAATGTTTCGTTCCAATCTTAAATAAATGTTATGTATCGCCTTGACTGTTCCGAATGGTAATACACCAGATTATGGCCCAATTTGACGTTGTAAATGTCAAACATTTACGTACAACAAAAGTACAAAAATTGATATATTTATTTAGCTTAAAATCTGCAAAATTGTGGGTGGGACAACGTTTTTTTCCATCTGTTCCACACATCCATTATTTCTTTATTACTGGTACGTAAGGAAAACAGCTTATCGTCTTTTTTGTTATTAATACTATAGAAATAAAGTACATGTAATTAACTTGGATAATGGATGGCTGGATTCAGTAAGATGAAGAGGCCACTGTGTTATACGAGTCCATCTCAGCTGATGACAAGGAACAGACTAATGACACCTTTCTTGTTAAGATGTAGATGAGGGAACACCAGGGAAGTGTGGGTACTCTGACAGTCAGCTGAATGAAGAGTGTATGAAAAAAAAATTCCATAGCAATGAATGGTGACTCACAATAAAATGTCTACTTGGCGTTGTATGGTAATCAGTTGTTATAACAGTGAAATGTATACATATATGAGTCACATTGGTCATTTAGCTATTTATCTTTAACACAATCAACTGCTTCAGTTATAAAGCATTTCCATACAACACCGTCTAGACATTTTACTGTTACATTTAGTGAATACCATACAACACCGTCCAGACATTTTACTGTTACATTAAGTGAATACCATAGAACACTGTCTAGACATTTTACTGTTACATTAAGTGAATACCATACAACACCGTCTGGACATTTTACTGTTACATTAAGTGAATACCATACAACACCGTCCAGGCATTTTACTGTTACATTAAGTGAATGCCATGCAACACCGTCTAGATATTTTACTGTTACATTAAGTGAATACCATACAACACCGTCTAGACATTTTACTCTTACATTAAGTGAATACCATACAACACCGTCTAGACATTTTACTGTTACATTAAGTGAATACCATACAACACCGTCTAGACATTTTACTGTTACATTAAGTGAATACCATGCAACACCGTCTAGACATTTTACTGTTGCATTTAGTGAATACCATACAACACCGTCTGGACATTTTACTGTTACATTAAGTGAATACCATACAACACTGTCTAGACATTTTACTGTTACATTTAGTGAATACCATACAACACCGTCTAGACATTTTACTGTTACATTTAGTGAATACCATGCAACACCGTCTAGACATTTTACTGTTACATTAAGTGAATACCATACAACACCGTCCAGACATTTTACTGTTACATTTAGTGAATACCATACAACACTGTCCAGACATTTTACTGTTACATTAAGTGAATACCATAGAACACCGTCTAGACATTTTACTGTTACATTAAGTGAATACCATACAACACCGTCTGGACATTTTACTGTTACATTAAGTGAATACCATACAACACCGTCCAGACATTTTACTGTTACATTAAGTGAATACCATAGAACACCGTCTAGACATTTTACTGTTACATTAAGTGAATACCATACAACACCGTCTGGACATTTTACTGTTACATTAAGTGAATACCATACAACACCGTCTAGACATTTTACTGTTGCATTTAGTGAATACCATACAACACCGTCTGGACATTTTACTGTTACATTAAGTGAATACCATACAACACTGTCTAGACATTTTACTGTTACATTTAGTGAATACCATACAACACCGTCTAGACATTTTACTGTTACATTTAGTGAATACCATGCAACACCGTCTAGACATTTTACTGTTACATTAAGTGAATACCATGCAACACCGTCTAGACATTTTACTGTTACATTAAGTGAATACCATACAACACCGTCTAGACATTTTACTCTTACATTAAGTGAATACCATACAACACCGTCTAGACATTTTACTGTTACATTAAGTGAATACCATACAACACCGTCTAGACATTTTACTGTTACATTTAGTGAATACCATACAACACTGTCCAGACATTTTACTGTTACATTAAGTGAATACCATAGAACACCGTCTAGACATTTTACTGTTACATTAAGTGAATACCATACAACACCGTCTGGACATTTTACTGTTACATTAAGTGAATACCATACAACACCGTCCAGACATTTTACTGTTACATTAAGTGAATACCATAGAACACCGTCTAGACATTTTACTGTTACATTAAGTGAATACCATACAACACCGTCTGGACATTTTACTGTTACATTAAGTGAATACCATACAACACCGTCTAGACATTTTACTGTTGCATTTAGTGAATACCATACAACACCGTCTGGACATTTTACTGTTACATTAAGTGAATACCATACAACACTGTCTAGACATTTTACTGTTACATTTAGTGAATACCATACAACACCGTCTAGACATTTTACTGTTACATTTAGTGAATACCATGCAACACCGTCTAGACATTTTACTGTTACATTAAGTGAATACCATGCAACACCGTCTAGACATTTTACTGTTACATTAAGTGAATACCATACAACACCGTCCAGACATTTTACTGTTACATTAAGTGAATACCATAGAACACCGTCTAGACATTTTACTGTTACATTAAGTGAATACCATGCAACACCGTCTAGACATTTTACTGTTACATTAAGTGAATACCATACAACACCGTCCAGACATTTTACTGTTACATTAAGTGAATACCATACAACACCGTCTAGACATTTTACTGTTACATTAAGTGAATACCATACAACACCGTGTGGAAATTTTATTGTTCATTGATAACCATACACGGTGTTGTGTGTTTGTTTGTTTGTTTGTTGAATTTCGCACAAAGCTACTGAAGAGTTATCTGTACTAACCGTCCCTAATTTAGCAGTGTAAGACTAGAGGGAAGGCAGCTAGTTATCACCTCCCACCGCTAACTCTTGGGCTACTCTTTTAGCAACGAATAGTGGGATTGACCGTAACATTATAACGCCCCTACCGAACATGTTTGGTGCGACCGGGATTCGAACCCGCGACCCTCAAATTACGAGTCAAACACAGTGTTGTATTGTAATATCTTGATATAAAAGTAAAATGTCTGCATTTTGTATGGTAATTTCTTATAACTAAAACAGCTGACTGTGTTAAAGATAAACAGCTGAATGGCCAATGTGACTCTTACTGTCAGAGCTACTGAGTGATAGTTGATTGCGAGACATAGGTCTAACGTGTTGAGATAATTACATCTTATGACTGAGTTGTAATGAAATTTCTTTAGAACAGACCATGTCAAACTTGTGAGAAATGTTTTTAACACCTGGGGTTGTGGTCGAGATCTCTAGGATGTTTATAGCTGGTCGTTTTTGCTGTTAATGGTTGGGAATTTTGGCAAAGCAATGTACTGAAAGGACTGCTCTATGAGAAACTTCCGGGTTGAACTTTCGACTTTGCTGTAACTCAGTATGATTTCGTGTTGTATTCTATGCAACATTATGCTTTGTGGTATAGTAGGTCTGTTCCAGTCTACCAGAAGTGTAATTGAAGAACTGTGCTTGGACACAGCACGGATGAACGTGGCAAACTGTGCATCATTTTGCTAGATATTTAGAAAGTTACTTGTTTTTATGTGGTGAGAGTTCTTACGAGTCCCCACATGGCAGTACTAAGGGCACAAACTTAATACATTTCAGGCCAGATGCCTTCTTGTGATGTCAAAAATGATCTTTCTGCCATCTTTTGTTTGACTACATGTGAGACTATGTATATGTGCGTGTATTTTCTAGCTGCCCAAACAAAATGTAATCTAGATAGATAATTGTAGCACAAATAGTGATTTTTTTTATTATTTCTTTCCATGGTTGCTCTTTGTTGCTCTTAATTGCAATATTGTAGTTCTTAAGGTAATGCGTGACGACTTTTAAAACTCTATGTCAACTCGGGTAGCTAGGTAAAGTCGCGTCTACTATGTTAATAAACATTTATATACTCGTTACGTTGTTTGCCTTTGTTATTTAGATCTCTGCATAATATTTCTAGGCAGTTCACTTGTTAAGTTGCATTTCTTTCTGTAGAACATATTGTACACCTGAGTTGCATACCTTCCTATAGAACATATTCTACACCTGAGTTGCATACCTTCCTATAGAACATATTGTACACCTGAGTTGCATATTTTCTTATAGAACATTGTACATCTGAGTTGCATACCTTCCTATAGAACATATTGTACACCTGAGTTGCATACCTTCCTATAGAACATATTGTACACCTGAGTTGCATACCTTCCTATAGAACATATTGTACACTACATCATGGCTGGCTGTAGATTTCAAGGTCTGACGTCCAGTCAGTAATGTTTCAAAGCATGTTCTGCATTATATATATAGGTGGCAGTTATGAAATTTATTTAATAAAAGTAGTTATATAAATTGTGGATACTTTTGGTTATTTCCTGTCACTCTGGTAAATATTTCTGAGGTAGAAATGGCTAAGCCTGAATGTTGAGGTCTTTGGCTAGCTCTACTTTTTTGAGCGTGGTACAATGTGTACAACATCTTTATGTGCACGTGATCATGAAAATTTTCATATTTGCAACAGTGCATAACATTCCCTGGTGGAATTTTGTTCTAGCAGTATCTGAAAACCACTAACTCCAGCTTTAGAGCTCTGCAGAACCACCAGGTGTGAATCTTTCCTGGTGCTCCAGAACATGGTCTATTGTTTGTCCAACAGTTCTTGATGACGAGACACCCATTGGAATAAAAATGTATCTGTTAAAAATGTACCTTTTTTTTTTTACCTAGGAAGGTCGAAATGTTGTTCTCTGCTTTATTAATAAGTGTTAATACCCATAACAGCCATTCTGAGATACAGCCAACAGTTCTGTGATGGATTTTGCTAGTATATTAACCAATAAATCAGCCTCATTCCATTTAATGATTAATAATGCTGAAAATTTAATGATGAAATGATTAATAATGACTAACACGTACTAATTATATTTATCAGTTTGAGTCATGTCGGTGGGCAGCTATATATAAAGAGAGAGAGAGAGAGATCTCAAATGAAGAAGTCTGCAGAAGCAAGTATTGGTTGACAAATGCTACAATACACAATTCCTTCCGTTACATACAATATCTGCATTCAGAAAGAGTTAGCTATGGCCTGCATAATGTGATTACCTGCTCCCCATAGTTCTATACGTGTTGCAATTCCCCTATCTCTGACATTCTGAAATTTATATCCAAGATGAATGGACAATGTTGACAAAAATACTTCGGCTTCGACCGGCCCTTGACTACTTCTCACTGAAATCTTCTCACGGTCAGTGTTCATTCCTGTTTCTCATATCACCAACAGACTGCACGTGAAATCACACAGCATCCTGGTTTAATTTTCAGTCTTGCATCCTTGATGCATTGGAATGTAATTTTCAAGTCTCACGTGGATGAAACATCTTTACCATTGCGGTTATTTCAGTGCAGGCTCCATCAGCCTATTGAAACTGGTGGATGCATCACACAGACAGAGTGCATTACAGGTCACGTAACTCATATAGTCTTTCCTGAATGCTGAAGGCAGTAGTTACGTCTACGTTCATCATCTAGTTCAGTTGTTCAGTAAATAAAAGTCGGATATTAAGTCGTAATCCGAAAGTTGCGGGTTCGAACCTCCCTCACACCAAACATGCCCTTTCAGCCGTGTGGGTGTTATAATATAGCGGTCAACCTCACTATTCGTTGATAAAAGAGTAGCCCAAGAGTTGGCGGTGGGTGGTGATAACAAGCTGCCTTCCCTCTTGTCTTACACTGCTAAATTAGGGACGGCCAGCACAGATGGCCTTCGAGTAGCTTTGTGCGAAATTCCAAAAACAAACAAACAAACAGAAAATGGCCATAACGTCAAATAACTAAGAACCAGGACTGGAAAGGTCAACTTCAGGTGACTAACTCTGGTGTTTGAACTATCTGTTAGCTATCCTAGTGTATTATAATAATTAAAATTTTGCTACAAGTTTTAAAAGACTTGTAATGCTGTACTTTCTGAGAACGGCCGTAATGTCAAATAACTCGAAACCCAGAGAGAAAATCCCAATTTCAGGTGATTAACTCTGTTTCTTGAACTTACCTGTTAGTCGTCATGGCAAGTTATGATAGTTAGAATTATGCTACAGAAAGTCCTTTACAACTTGTATTACTGTATTTTTTCTCTTACCACTGTAGACTAGATATAAAAACTGGATTTAATGTTATTTATGTTTTTAATTCAAAAATTAAACTTTGTTTTGTTTTACCTCAATTTCCTTTTATGAATTTTAATAATTTTAATTTTAACTTTTTACTCGTGCTGATAGACGAGTTTCTTTGCGCCATAAGACCCCAAACCTGAAGCTCGACACAGACAAACATCCCTTGTGCCCCCAAAAAAGAATGGGTTATGGGTATTGGCAGTTTTGTCAGACACACAGCATCTAAATCTGTTTAATGTGATTTTTGTCCAACTCGATTGGCTATTTGACAGCAAAAAAGCATTAACAAATTTCTTGATAAACTCACAGATAGTATGTCTGTATGTTAAGATCAGAATTTTTGTACAATTCTTACAATTCACATTCTTGGTTTGGTTTTTTTTGTAATTTCGCGCAAAAATAAAACACGAGAGCTAGCCATTCGTAAATTAGCAGTGAAAGCCTAGAGGGAAGACAGTCAACACCACTTACCACCAACTCTCGGACTACTCGACGGGGACTCGAATGCGCGACCCTCTGATTGCGAGTTAAGCACTTTAACCACCATGCTATTTCAGGCCCACATATGTTTAAATAGCTATATGATTGTTCATTCTTATAGACAGCACAGTGAAGTGATACCAGCTACTAGACTTATTTCGGTTATTTCTCCACCTATAAACATTTTACCATTTCAGCTGGAAGCTGGATGCATTTGTTAAAGACTGGTACCACACTTGCTTTGTTAAAGACTGGTACTACTACCACACTCTGCTTTGTTTAAAGACTGGTACCAGTACCAAACTTGCTTTGTTATTAAAGACTGGTACTAGTACCACACTTGCACTTGGATATATTTCTGTTTATGAATGTACAGCTTCCTTTGCAGGCAGAAAACGGTGTTTTCTGTGTTGGTTATATAGCAGTATCAAATGGAAACAGTACAGTCGACTGTATTCATAAACACCACAAAACACTAATTTAACATTTGGCAATATTATGACATCCTTCCTCAGCATTCAGCTACACATTCCACTGTTCTTGTGTCTACTCTTATTGGCACTGATTGATAAAGTCATGTAATTATAATTCACTATTGTGTGAATAAAAGTTATTTGAAGATTTCTGTAGTGATTCCATCCTTAAAATTGGTGACAGTTCACCTTTGTATGTCACACATTTCCAAGAAAAAGATAGAGACGTGTCTATTCTCACCTGTTTTTTCACCATGTATCTACACGAGTTGATAGTAGCTGATCAAAATCACGACATTGTGTAGCTCATCTGATACATATCAATATAGAATAAGGCATCTTCAGTAACTATTAAAAACTGTGAACCTTCTGTCATTATATTGCTGTTAACATGTAAAATGGGATATCCATCTACAATTCGTCAAATCCAAGCTAACGTAACGTTAGTTGTGAGTTGACTGCTTTACTTACCCACAATTACCAACCAGATCCAGCTTACCCAAAATCACCAACCAGATGCAGCTTACCCAAAATTACCAACCAGATCCAGCTCAAGTTCTACGATTTTAAGCTTCCTGGATGAGTTGCAACCATTACTTATCGTCGACCTCTCTGTGACATTGGTCAGAAAGATATCTTGCAAAGTGAATGGACATTCACCAAACCAGCGAAGAGATGAGCCACAGGAGAAGAAAGGGCTTCTTTTCTTTTGCTCTTGGCTTCCTTTTTCGAGAGACCAGCTCTAGATATAATTATAACATGTTTATATTTATAATGTGATATTCTAGTGTATTTAAAAATAAGAACATGCATAATTTGCTTATTCGGAGATCTAAACGAATGAAAACACAACCGTGTCAAGTTACTGTTCTGTAGTCATTATTATTACTAGCCTTGGCCCGGCATAGCCAGATGGGTTAAGGCATTCAACTCGTAATCTGAGGGTCGCGGGTTCGAATTTCCGTTGCACCAATCATGCTCGCCCTTTCAGCTGTGGGGGCGTTATAAAGTGACAGTCAATCTCACTATTCGTTGATGAGAGTAACCCAAGAGTTGTCGATGGGTGGTGATGACTAGCTGCCTTCCCTCTAGTCTTGTACTGCTAAATTACGGACGGCTAGCGCAGATAGCTCTTGGGTAGCTTTGCACGAAATTCAAAACAAACCAAACTAATTTCTTGCTCCTTTCCCTCCCATACTTCTGGTCTCTTACTTCCAGTTGACCAGTGTAACTTCCGTTCTATTATTTCCTGTTCCCCTTAATGCACGTGGTATTTGTTTATAATTCTAGGTACTTACCATATCTTCATCGAACATAATTCTAATGGTGCAGAAACTTTTATGTCGTAGTGGGAGTTAGTCATTCGGTATAATCTTACACAATTAGAGATATGCACACTGGAAGCACTGTGTGCTTTCATACATGCTTTACACGAGCTGACGTTTTTCTAAGAAACAAAATTGCACAACTGG
This sequence comes from Carcinoscorpius rotundicauda, assembly GCA_011833715.1. Taxonomy (NCBI): domain Eukaryota; kingdom Metazoa; phylum Arthropoda; class Merostomata; order Xiphosura; family Limulidae; genus Carcinoscorpius; species Carcinoscorpius rotundicauda. The sequence continues at coordinate 166,848,837 of CM022392.1, read as the reverse complement.
AGAAGTTAGTTTAACCTTTCAGTTGAGGTTGAAAAAATATCCTGGTGTGTATTCCAGTTTTGCTTTGAATAGCAGTTTATCACTTTCGAAAGCTTCATAATCTAAACGTGGATCTAGCAGTTTATCACTTTCGAAAGCTTCATAATCTAAACGTGGATCTAGCAGTTTATCACTTTCGAAAGCTTCATAATCTAAACGTGGATCTAGCAGTTTATCACTTTCGAAAGCTTCATAATCTAAACGTGGATCTAGCAGTTTATCACTTTCGAAAGCTTCATAATCTAAACGTGGATCTCTTTTTAACCCATAAAAACGTAATATTATCAGACAAGACTTGATTAACAACACTACTGGTTGTGTGTTATCTTGCACGTGTACCTTACTGATAAAACTTTAAGAGGTCAAATAAAATATCGAACAGGTCATTAAACTGCCTTAAATTCACGTCTTTATTTGTCAAACTGTGTAGCGAGTTCATAAAATCAAAACAAGAAAGCATTCTGTATCGAGATAACGCTTCTCAGTCGTAGTGTTCAATTTCTATGTGTAGATGCATTACGATTATTTTTAGTAAGAAGATCTGTGACACAGCTCTCGATTTCGAAACTGGAGAGCCGGGTTCGAATACACGCGATACCAAAAACAAACAAACAAAAAAAAACCTCCACATTTTAACTTGTGGTTGCGTTACCAGAGAGGTAGTTAATTCCCTGGCATTGGTGATAGGATGGTAATAACTGGCAGCTCCCCCTATGGTTAGTATCTCAAAATTAGGTACAACGACAGATTTCTTAGTACCAACAACGAAACGCATCTTCCAGTGAAGATCTTTGTGAAAACCTTAAACATGAATTAACTAACATAGAATACAATAATTAAAATGTTCCCACAAATTAATCAATAATTACTGTGACATGAGAACTAAAGAGTAATTATGTTATTAAAAACAGCACGTGCTTGTACGTCAAATACAATATAGCCATGCTCAGGAAATCCTTTATGTTTTGCTTATATTTTTAACAGTACATTTATGTCACTATTCCAATGTCAGGGCGCATATATAGCCTATTGTTTTATAGTCTTGAAACGTGTATAACTTCAGGCTTCATAAGGTTTAGCAGTTTCAGGTAAGAAGTGACATTGAAATATATGTACTTCATAATGACTAGTAGTTTCCGGTTTCAGGTGAGTAATAACATATAGAAATATGTCTCTTTCTATTCCATTATTTCTCTTCTGTTCCCTCTTTAAGAATAAATGCTACATGACAATAAGAAAAAGTTATTTACACACTTCGCAGAGTGAAAACTTCATGAAAACAACTTTTAATTGTTTTACGGATTTTTTTATGTACAATTTTTTTTATATATTTGAAACGTACTTTAAAAAACCAGAAGTGGGAAAATGTGCGAGTAGGAGAAGAAAACTTGTAAATTTAATGTAGTGTAAAGAAGTGGGAAAATATGCGAGTGACATAAGAAAGATTTACGGATAAATTTGATGTAGTGTAAAGAAGTGGGAAAATATGCGAGTGACATAAGAAACATTTACGGATAAATTTGATGTAGTGTAAAGAAGTAGGAAAATGTGTGTTTGGCAGAAGAAAAATGTACATCTTAGAGGTAGTTAAGGAATGTTTCATTTGGAACAAAGCTCTGTCATAAGTGGTTCAGGAAGGAATCTAAAACAGAAATCTGGGGGGAGCCTTTCATAGCGAAGAGTTAAGGGGTTACATTTCCTAATCCGATGTGTGATATTTCAGTGTGAAAGATAAAAATTTATTTCCTTTTGAACAAAAGACAATTCTTTCAGGAAGAAAATTGGTGAAAAAAGAGCTTATTAATTGATGATATTTGTCTTCATTGGTCATCAAGAGGTCATTTGGCCTGTGGATGAAAAAGAGAGCCTATTAATTGACGACACTTGTTTTCCATCAGTCATCATTTTACCTCTGACACCTTTATTCATTCAGAACAATATGATTGATAACTTTGTTGTTTTTGGCAAGATTAAAGTAAATGGAAAAAAGTAACTTGTGCTTCAATCTGGCTCGTACTGAGTTAGAGCTTGATGGCTAAGGCACTTGAATCGTAATCCGAGGGTCGCGGGTTCGAATCCCCGTCACACCAAACATGCTTGCCATTTTAGCCGTGGGGGCTTTACAATGTGACGGTCTACCCCACTAATCGCTGGTAAAAGAGTATCCCAAGAGTTAGTGGTGGGTGGTGATGACTAGCTGCCTTCCCTCTTGCCTTACAGTGCTAAATTAATGGCGGCTAGCGTAGATAGCCCTCATGTAACTTTGCGCGAAATTCCGAAACAAACTTGAGTAGTTTGGGAGGAAAATGTCCAGTGTGCCTGACCCTCCTAAGTGTACAAATTTATTTACCCAAACACCTAGTGAGAGAGTGTTAGTTTGTAAAATTTGGGATATTTCAGAAATAAATTTTTGTTGTACAAATGACTGTCTTGTCATTGCATTCTACTCAAAGGTAAACTTGAGCTTGATAAACTGACTTTGTGGCTGAAAACACAAGTTACTGCTTGCTACCTGCGTTTGCACATGCGCATACTAAATTAACTGGTCCTTTCAGGATTACGTTCTGCCGGTGTGTGATAATAGGCTTAAAACAACACAGTTTTTATGGTATGAATGTCTTTATATAATCTGCAAAATGCGATATGAAATATGAAGATTAGAAATTGTTCTTAATACCTTTCTTAATATGTTTTTCTAGTCAGTACGTAATACATTTTTGTCCATGTTTATCAGCAGTTAAGATTCTAACAACCATCCTACCCCGATGTTCCATTCAGATCTGTTGGCCTTACCTGCTTCATATTCTTCGATTTTTCATGGTTTTCTTGTTTGTTTGTTTGTTCCTGGTGATAATTACTAAAGGTTTCTGTAGCAGATTATGCATTATTTGTGTGTATATGCGCGCGCGTCAACAACAGCTAAAGTAACACTTTAACTTGAGCACAGGAAGGTTTAGTCGTGATCCCTCAAAACACATGCACGTGCCGTGAGCGATAAGTAAGTCTTGAGACAAATGACTGGTGTCTTTTTTTTCTTTACCATGGGCAAATATATACATTTTTATAACAAGGATTATTTCGACACCTCGTTGACAATCAAACGGTATCTCCTAGTTTAGTTATGTATTTAATTATAGGTATTGTCTTCTCGAGTAGTTTGGTCTTCACCAACTTCGTATTGTACGTTGCGTTGATTGTTTTCTTCGGATGCCAAATACTATAATACTAGTAGATTCGATCAGGAAGGGAAGTTGTGTGTGTTTAGTAACTTGACTATTTTCCCAGTGTGTGAGTGAACAAATTTAACAGAGTGAATACAATATATTGTTGTAGCAGGTACTCACGTGGAAAGAGGATTCTAATTTGGGAGTTCAAACGGTAACACATTATGAGAAGTACAATCAACATGCTAATGGTACGGGAGTCTGGCCCCATGGCACCCCCAGACAATTTGTATTTAAAAAAAAAAGGATGTTGTGACATTAAATCTAGAAGCAATTTATTTCATGAAATATAGCTTAAACAGTCACATGGCTGTCATTCGGTTGTAACACTGCAGAGGGAGCTGTATTTGAATAAGCAGAAATACTTGTGTGTTGTTATAGTACTGTACGATTTACTTGCACAATAGTTAATTGTTAAATTATATTACTAATTTAATTAACTGTACAACAACAATAGTATATTACCTATTTTAATCATTGGTGATCTTGTATGTACGTGTGTGCAATACTGAAATAACGTTAGGATATTCTTATAATGCTACTGGAATGCTTTTGCATCACAAAAATAGGGGCGTTGGTTTACCCTCCCTGCCTACTGCGTGAATAGAGATAGTCAAATTTGAATTAGGTGTGGTATGTAAAAAAAGTTTGACTTAGAGTATTTAGTTATATTGAAGTCTCTTTGTTACCTGTTATCACATCATGATATTTCGGTTTAACCAAAGATGATCCAAATGTTGACATTTTGGAACGGACAGCAGGGACGTGCAGGGATTTGTCCTAATGAGGAAACAAAAGCATTAGGGGCGAATTATAAAACAAACTATGTACAGGACGACCAATTAAGATAAAATAAATTACTTATAGTCGTCAATCATATTAAAGTACTTCCAATAAAAACAAGACATATTTGGCTACTTTATTTATATATTAATTCCGTCCTCCCATCCTTTTAACTGAATAAATTTATTACATCTGTGTAGAAACTATCAGTCTTTAATTTCAGGTCACTCTGGATTCTATTTGAAAAACCAGAAAAAACCACTCGATTTTTTAAATGATATTTCAATAATGGATCATATTTCTTGCAAAAATCTACCAATTCCACACACTAACCTCGGATGGCAGACTCTAGTGATTCATCAGGACCCCTAAATACCAATTGTTGTTCACCCAAATAAAATACCACGTCTGTTAATCTTTTATCAGATGTCTTTATTCCTTTTCACCTTTTAATTGTACGTTTGCACATTTATTTTATCTTGGCTGTTTAGCTGGAATTCAATCCGTGATTGAAAAAAGATGAAAATATGTGACTCGAGGAATTTTCGTGTCTTTTAATTGCCTTAAGCATGTTATTTCAATTATCAAATTCCCTTGAGTTTCATGTCCCAAATACACTGTTAAATAATGTTAACACGGCCACCAGAAACACTTCTACAAGTTAGGACAATCAGTTAACCAAGTTGTCCTGTCATATTGTATCTTCTAACGCACTGCTTTGTTCTTCCAATCAGACTCAGAGCTTGCATAGATGTACCACTAATAAGCTTTGTATAATACAATTACATTATTTTCTATTACTTTTTCAATCCATATTCAAATCTAAAGGGTGACACTTCACAAAAAATTTTTCCAAACAAAATATAACACTGTCACTTAATACATTGCCTGAAGCACATCACGTGACATCAGAGAGGTTGGTAACAAGTAGCACGAGCACAAGGTGCAGATCATGAAAAACAATATCCAAATATCGCAAAAAATTAACAATAACTTTTTATTGTTTCTTATTATATTTGATTTGTTTATTTACGTTTTTAATTTATTATATAGTAATTACGAAACGGTAACTTATTTGTGAATTATTTGTCTCGCTTAATCGTGTTAATGATTTAAGTAATTTGATATGTAGACTATGAATTGTTAATAAGTTCCAATTTTGCGTGCATATTGAAGTAAGATGAACTGATAACTCCTTTCTCTGCGCCATAGAAGAGGCCAATATAACATTCATTGTGTTGTTTTATTTATGTATGAATTTGAAAATTTTTATTCAGAAAATTATTCATGTAAGAAGCATTTTATAATTTAAAGAATATATTATGCAACAAAAACGTTTTTAGTTAGAAATAAAGTTTTCCTAGTGGGAAAAAAATCTAAAAATTTACTCATAAAAAGAACCATTTTGCGAGTTGTAATTACAATTCTTCCCAACAGTGCTTTCCACCCTACAAGATGGTTACTGGTTATGTGTGACAGAGTGTTTCCGTATGAAACAATTGTACAAGATGGTTACTGGTTATGTGTGACAGAATGTTTCCGTATGAAACAATTGCAACTTCATATTTAGCTGACACTTAAAAATATTTTTAATATACATTGAGGAAGCTCTGCTTCCTTGCATCAGTTCCTCTAATTGGCATGTGTCACCTAAGACTGACAGTTCCAGAGATGTCATTTTTTTAATTTTTGATCCCTTATACCGTAATTTAATGTTAGGCAACAAGTGACCTCTGATAGTGCCTAAACAAACTTTTTAAGTATATTTTCTATGTTCCACTTTCACTTCATAACAATAGGAAAAATCAGGACCTTTGAATAAACAAAACATGTGACGAGCGTAAGTAGCTCCACACGTGGAAAGGTGGACACTGCTACAGGAGTGTAATTAACTCCACGTTTTTCTTATTCTCGAGACAAACTTCTGTCGAACTAAGAACGATGATCTTAAAGACTGTCGTTACAGTAAGAACTCCAAGTAAAAACGAAATTTAAAAGACGTGCTTGAAATCAGTATATAAACTCGATTTCTTTGTCCAGGTTTGATTTGTTTTTGAATTTCGCTCAAAAATTACAAGGAAGCTATCTGCGCTAGCCATCCGAAATTTAGCAGTGTAAGACTAGAGTGAAAGCAGCTAATCATCATCACCTACCGCTAACTTTTGGGTTACTCTTTTACCAACGAATAAGGGGATTGACTGTGACATTTTAATGTCCCCACAACTGAAAAGGCGAGCATATTTGGTGTGATGGGGATTCGAACTCGCGACGTTCAGATTACGAGTCAAGCGCCCTAACCACCTGGCCATAACGGACCTTCTATGTCCAGTCGACAGTGTCAAGTGTCTCGTGTTTTCTTTCAGCATTGATCAGTTGTGACATTCAGATAATGTCAACTCGGCCAGCAGAGGACTTTACAGTCATCATACCTTTCAAACAGGATGCTGTTTGTTACTGAAATATCTTCTCTGAACAGACATTATCTACTATAGAAAACAAAGAAAAAAGCAATGAAAACAAGACCATCTCGGCGACCTTCTGAAACAAGTAAATAAAAGAAAAATAATTTAGTGTGTAAATGCTGTATATAAAAACATACAGTTTGCCTACATGTCGTACATTTACTCATTTTGAATGCTTAATACAGCGTGGTAGTTAAGGCGTTCGAGATTGGCATGGCCAAGTGTGTTAAGGAGTTCGAATCCTCATCGCACCAAACATGCTCGTCCTTTCAGCCGTGGTGAAGTTATAATGTTACGATCAATCCCACTATTCGTTGGTAAAAGAGTAGCCCAAGAGCTGGCGGTATGTGGTGATGACTAGCTGCCTTCTCTCTAGTTTTACACTGCTAAACCAGGAACGGCTAGCGCAGATAGCCCTCGAGTAACTTTGCGCAAAATTCAAAACAAACAAACAAACAAGGCGTTCGAGTCTAAATTACGAGTTGCCGAACATGCACGCCCTTCTAGCCAGGGAACTTTATAATTTCACAGTCATTTCCATTGTTTATTATTAAAGAGTAACTCAACAGATGATAGTAGGTGGTAGGTGGTGGTGTTTTCAAATTAGGAACAACCAGCGTAGATAACCGTTTGGTAGCTTTGTGTGAAGGCAAATCACCTTCTTGTTGTTCTTAACATCTGTAAACGCAAATTGGAGTTCATTACTAGACAATTTTATTGATGTAAATATAATAACGACCAACATTTTTTTTTTACAGAATGACCCGTCTGGTGGGTCAGCGTTAAGTATACAGACTTGTAATGCATAAAAATCCGCGGTTCGATTCTACACGGTGTACAATAATATAAATAACCCACTGTAGTACTTTATACTAAGAAAAACGACGATATCTCCATAACGTATCTTTATCTAATCAGTATTTCGTTTCGTTATGAGTTATTGATTAAACTGGATTTAAAGAACTGTGAATTATCAATAGGTTCTGATGAAGCTCTAACCCCAAGATACTGAACAAATAAAGACACGGTCTGGAGACATCTCGTTACTTTATTTAAATGAATATAATTGGCTTACTAATCCACTCAGCTCCGCCTTCATTGTCCAGTTTCTTGTTTGTTTGTTTATTTTAAAGCACGCCCACATTAGGTTATTTGATGTTCCAACTGCGGGGAAGCTCCCCCCCCCCCGGATTTCAGCTTTGTAATCCCACTGTCTCGCTTGGAGCTTTGGTGTCCAGGGTATGACCTTTTATTTCGTATAATAGTATCTGGGTTACACTTACAGATTTGTGGACGATAGTGACCACACCTCCCTGATGTTTAGTTACTCCCAAACTTTCATACTCTAGTGTCAATTTAGCTCAAACACATTTATGTAAAGTAATGTCGAGAAAAACCCACCTGTAGAGAAATATATGTATAAAAACGGCTCGTTTGGGTTGAGAAAATTTTTTACGTAGAGGAGTGAACAACGTTTCGATCTTCTTCAGTCATCGCCAGGTTCACAAAGAAAGAGAGAGGTAACTGACCGGAAGCTGACCACATTTTTGAAACGGATTGTGTAACTGAATGTCGGAATGTAGAGTGCGGGCTTAGATGTTTGAATATATATATATTTTATATTATTTATTTTATTTTTATTATTTATTATATTATTTTTAATATAGATATAAAGGTGTTCCTTTGTTTTGGTTTATAAGAAACAAACGCAAAATTAAAGAATCCTTACTTATTCAACAACTTAAGCCTAATATGAATAACTGCCATGGTTCATATTGGTATCATAAAGTTCTTGTTTAAGTTTCGTCGTATTAAGCTTTTCCCGCCATTTCATTAGGATTTTCGTCATAAGTTGTCCCCATCAAATTTCTAATTACGTTTTGTCATTTTTCGCGCCTAATAAGTGTGTATTCTGTCGCAACATTTTCCTTCAGGTTTCATTTCGTCACATTCGACTTTTCGCGTCAAATAATTAGAAATTCCGTCACAAGTTGTTTGCATCAGAGTTTTGATTACGGCTTCATCACAGTGATAAGCCAGTTAATGAGTGAATTAATGTCAGTTTGAAGTATTAGGTTCAAGTGTTTCCACGTTTACTGAAGTTAATTTTTTTTTTTTGTAAATACTTTTAAAGTTCATCTTTATATTTTCCGTGCTGAGGTGCCTAACGTAATATTGCTAATGTGATGAAATTCGGATTTCTTTCAGCCACTAACATTAGTCGGGCATGGTGTGGTGATAAGAATGTCGATCCAAGGATTTGGGATTAACTTTTGATTTCAGTTGTGGGCACGTTATAAAAGTGACTTTATAACCTGTTCTTCTCTGATGCAAGACGAGGGACAGCTATATCAAAACCATAGGGACCTCTAACCAGGGACCCCAATGACATAACGGTATGTTTGTTGGTTCACACCGCTAGAACCAGGTTTCGATACCCGTGATGGACAGAGCACAGATAGTCCATCGTGTACCTTTGTGCTTAATTCCAAAAACAAACAAAAAACCCTCTGATCAAATAGATGAGCGCGTGTTGTCGATTAAGTTGAAAATACCCTTTCCAACAACGAACTCATTAATTGGAGAGTAGAAGTTGCATTGAAATATATGATCGCCTTTTCTCCGACACTGAGAGATATCTGACGTAATCAGGGCGCTCGACTTGCAATCTACGCGCGGCGGATTCAAATCCCATCACTGAACATATTCTTCTTGTCAGGCGCGAGGTTGTGAAAATCAGGGGGTGAGAGCTCAAATAACTAATAGTGTTGCGCGAAACTCAACAAACAAACAAACAAACTGTTTGTAAGATCACAACTACAAATAAGATATTTGGCTAAAATTTTGACAATAAATATTTGTTTATATTTTAGAATTATTTTTTTTATGTGCTTACTAATCGCATAAAATATGATGACCTTAATAATCGTCATCAAAAAAATATAATACAGAATTTCCGTTTTACATATCGCTAAATATTCCTGTTCTTCAGACATCTGTGGGTGTGAACTTGAAAGTTTAGTTTACAAGTAGGACTCTAACCGGTGTTGTTGCCACATTTTGGGATAAAAGTGTTTACTTTTTTCTGAAATAAAAAGTATTTGTTTTTAAATTTCGCGAAAAGCTGCTTGATGTTTAACGGTTCTAATCGTTCATAACATTATGTGACAAAATTTTTACTCTTTATTGTTCATGGACAGAAAGTTATTTCTCAATTGCTTATTCCTAAAGTAAATTGAAAAATTTACTCTTGAAACTTTGCTTTTGTGGACTGAGAGCATATAACGAAAACATGATGGGAGACTATATTTGGGGGCTGACACTTGAAAGTGATTTACATTACAGTCGTAAATCTCGAAAAACTACTCACTTCTAAATATTTTTGTATAGTTTTAGTATAAATATACGTAAATCTTGATTCATATGTTGTTTTATTCAGACCTTACGTAAATGCAAATGTGCAGATTTTCCCGTTTTTACATATAAAATAGGTTAATTTCTAAATTTCATTATCCAGGTCACGAAAGCAAAATTTGAAGGGAATAATGGCCATTTTCTGTACTTTTACAACATAACCAGTTAAGAAATAACACATACTGTCCAGGAACAAAATTTGTGTTACATAGTGTAATTTATCACTGATGCATCAGACCAAATGAACATCTCCCGTCACGAGCTCTTGGACGTTGGTCAGGTGGTTAAGGCACTCAACTTGTTATCCGACGGTCGCGGGTTCGAATCCCCGTCGCACCAAACATGCTCGCCCTTGCAGTAGTACATTTGGAACCGACTTTTTTGATTTATAAGATTGTAATGTAGTTTCGAATGCCACATAATAAGAAGTGAATGTTTAAAATGTATAAGTTATTAATGAACGGAATTTCACGAATACTGTCCATTTATTTACTGATTTTACTGAAAATTTACTCTCGAACTTGACCCGGCATGGCCAGGTGGGTTAAGGCGTGCGATTCGTAATGTGAGGGTCTAGGGTTCGCAACCCCGTCGCACCAAACATTTTCGCTTTTACAGCCGTGAAGGCGTAAAACATGACGGTCAATCCCACTATTCGTTGGTAAAACAGTAGCCCAAGTGTTGGCGGTGGGTGATGATGACTAGCTGCCTTTCCTCTTGAAGCTTTGCACGAAATTCAAACAAACCATTAATGAAGACACTTAACATTTTCGATCTTGATAAATCTTTCAACACACGGTTATTTAAATATAAAAAAGGCTTAAGTCTTTCTAATACACATACATTTTTCAAACAAATGTTTTTTTAAACCATTTGTGTTTCTAAGTCATATAAGTTTCCATAGACAATTTTAGCTTAATAAAATAGTAATTCTTAAGTTTTTAGAGATATTTATAGTTGTATTTGTTATTGATACAAGTCGACTTCCTGATAGATGGCACTGTTAAAACTGGTTTCGTCATCGTGTGGAATATGCTAGTTCTTGTGCTATTACACCTTTAACTTTTATGTATATTTATTTTACCAACGCTATATTTTCATTGAAATGGAAGTTCTGGGCTTGGAATGTTTATCCTATGCGCACTAGAGATGCGATTTTACTGCGCATTCCCGGTTCACATTTGTATTTTAAATTCATAATTTATAGTCGGAATAAAATGTTTCCCGTATTTTAAATACAATTCCAGATAGTTTATTGGTTATATTATTCTATAGCCTAGTGTCCCCTGCATGTTAACTAATGCCGTTTATGGAAGGCGTTCACGTCTATAACGCTTCTCCATTCACGTAAAGTATTGGGTCACTCCAGGTTTCTTAGAACCAATTTCCCTGATTGTCTGTTTCCTGGACTTTACATCCTGATGACGTTGAATGTCGCGACATAACTCGTTTTGACTAGTATGTGGTTTTGTTTATGACTTTTACAACGTGTGGTTCCGAGAAGTAGGTGCTTTTCCAAAAATAAACCGCTTCATATCACAGGTGCTGGTATTTCTGTCAGGGGTGCTTTGTCTGCATAATTTTTAATATTAGAATCTTTCTTTCATATACGAAAAAAAAATGTTCTTTCATAATATTCACATCCATATTATTTTTCCCTTTTGTAAGATTTTCCCATTTCCATGGGTCAGGTAATATCAGACTATATTATTTCTCGGTAGCTGCGTGAATAAAGAAATGTTCTATCTGTAAGGTGCTTCTGACCCAACGACAATACACAAAGATTTTCATTCGTCTTTATATAGATAGTCAGTGAAGGCTAATTATAACTGTAGAGACAAACTAACGTGGCAGAGGATTAGTTTAGAGAGAGAGAAATCGTAAGAATTCTCTCTCCAACTGGGGTGTTCAGGAACCTTGTGGTTCCTCTTCGTCCCCTTTCGTGAAAGGTTATTAGGTTTAGTTTTATTTATTTATTTATTAAACAATTTTTTACTCTTTTTTTGGGTGAAGGATGTCACTCTAAATGTTATCCTAGACCGAGGCAGTATATAATTTACTGGAGTGAATGATGGTAGACTGAATGCAGATCTTAGTATTCCGTTCTGTTGAACTTGGATTTTCTGGAGTGTGTTGTTTTACATATTGTATGTTACTTGACATCCATACTCTATTAGTGGACGGATGTAAGCCTTGTATATTTGTATAATGGCGTTTGGTGAACATTTTGATTGTCTACTGGTTAGGGTCATTAAGTGTGAAATCCATTTTTTAATTGATGAGTGCATATTGTTAACATGTTTTTTCCATGTTAGTTTTGTGTCAAGTAATGTCAAGGAATATGATGTTTCACAAAGAAACTTGAAGTTTCCACAAGCACCACTAAATTTTAAGACCCGTAGAATTGGTCATCTCAGTTGAAACTGAAACAATATCCGTGATTTGATTTTTTTTTCAGGGGTAAATTGTGTTCCAGTTTTATTCCTTAAAAAAAAAGTTTGTAGTAAGTAATTTTAACAGTAAAATAATGTATTAATTGTACATAATTCAGAATTTTATTACGCAATCGGCAAATCAACTCTCTATTTACTCGCAAAATGTAATGATTTTCAGTACAAAAATCATCTGATTCTTTGTATTTGAAAGTTATATACACGCATATGTGTATTTTTGTAAATACAATATCAGTGATCTAATGTCTTGAAAAATTGACAAATGCATCAAAAATGATGCGTATATTGGCATTAAGTAATCTCGAACCTTTGTTATCGACTAATCTCGAACCCTGTTTCCTTTCATCATCTGTGGTAGATAGTGTTCACTGGAAATGAGTTTTCAATGGCAGTTGTATACATTTAGAAAGAAATATGCATGTGACATGAGAAAGTAGATACGACAGTTACTAATTATTTATTGTAACTCAGTTTTGTTCATCTGGGGAAAGTTACGCGCACTGGTTCCTTTATTCTTTCACGGGTACAGAATATCGTGGTCACGTGAACTTAGCTGTCCGTATACAAAACATCTACTGTATCACTTCAGAGAAAGATTCAGTCACTCCGTGTTGGTTTGTACGCACCGTTATTTTAATAGCTAGCTTTCGAAAAAAAATTCACTCAAAATAGATAACGTAAACAAGTCAGCACATGTGTGTGTGTGTGTGTGTGTGTGTAATTAAACCAAGCGTATACGACAGAAGCGTCTTTGAACGCCCAATAAATCTTTATCTTACATTCAAAAATCAGATCTAGTTTGCAGAAGTTACAGAATGGAAATAGTGTAACCAGCAGAGGAGGTAATTGTGTTTACAGTTATGGGGAACACTCCCCCTCCTCGTATCATCACGATTGTGGGACACTCCCCCTCCTCGTATCATCACGATTGTAGGGACACTCCCCGTCCTCGTATCATCACGATTGTAGGAACACTCCCCGTCCTCGTATCATCACGATTGTGGGGACACTCCCCCTCCTCGTATCATCACGATTGTAGGGACACTCCCCCGTCCTCGTATCATCACGATTGTGGGGACACTCTCCCGTCCTCGTATCATCACGATTGTGGGGACACTCTCCCGTCCTCGTATCATCACGATTGTGGGGACACTCCCCCGTCCTCGTATCATCACGATTGTGGGGACACTCTCCCGTCCTCGTATCATCACGATTGTGGGGACACTCCCCCGTCCTCGTATCATCACGATTGTGGGGACACTCCCCCTCGTCGTATCATCGGAAGTTATGATGGTTCACAAACCTCCGGTATAATTACCATTCACAGTCTGAACTTAGTTGTGGCAAAGTTTGTCTACCAGGGTTTAACTTTGTCATCGTAATTTAGCGTCAGTTCCTATAAATATATTTAGAACTTAAAACACAAAATATTTCATTCTGTGAGATCTAAGTCTTAACTTTTTATTGCTTTCAAAGCGAGACTTGAATGTTACAAAGAGATAGAAAACACCCATACATGTTTGAGAATGCGTGTTTTTATGGGGGGGTTAACGGATTTCGAACACGCAGACAACCTGAGACATTTTTAGCGTTAGGGCTGGAAGTCTATATGCGTAGTTGATAAATAGAGCACTGTTACACTGCTGAAGGGTACATGAAAATAAACAAACGGAATGTCTTTTTATAACAAATATGACGAAGTTTGTTTGTACTTTAATATATCCACAAAGAAGCCGAAACTTAGCTGGGTTTTAGGTTTGGTTCGTTAAATAACGACGTACCACAGGGTTTTAAAACTAACAAATTTCGCTGATTAACATAGAAACGCCAGAAATGTCGAAGAATTTATACATGTTTTGAATCAGTGTTGTTTTTGTTTCAACATCGAAGCATATGGGAAAATTATCAACATTGAACCGTGTATTAAATGTCTAATTGTTTCAATACCCGTGGCGGGCGAAGCACAATTAGCCAGCCCATTGTGTAGCTTTCAGTGATGTCGAGAAACCCACTTGTTGAGAATTTTTATATGCAAAAACGGCTCTTCTGGGCCCAGAAAACACTTCAAATAGAAGAGCGAACAACGTTTCGACCTTCTTCGGTCATCGTCAGGTTCACAAAGAAAGGGGTTACTGGCCGGAAGCTGACCACATGTTTGGAAGGGGTTGTAAACACTAAATTTATTCAAAAACCAGGCACAAAACTAAGGTATATACTATGTAAGAACTACACTGACAAACACCACACCAACATTATTTATAAAATACAATGTGATAACTGCCACGACTTCTATATAGGAGAAACAAGTAGAAAAATGGAAACCAGATTCAAAGAACATAAAAAGTCACCTTCACACGTTTTCGAACACTGCAAGTCAAATGGACACAACATAACCATAGAAAACACTAAAATACTAAATAAAGAAACAAACATAAACAAACGAAAAATTAAAGAAGCCTTACTTATACAACAACTTAAACCCAAAATAAACCAATATAAAGGAACACCATTATACCTATATTAATATTATAGAAAAATTATATATTCAAACCGCGCCCTCTACATTGCAACACTCAGTTATACAACCCCTTCCAAACATGTGGTCAGCTTCCGGCCAGTAACCCCTTTCTTTGTGAACCTGACGATGACCGAAGAAGGTCGAAACGTTGTTCGCTCTTCTATTTGAAGTGTTTTCTGGGCCCAGAAGAGCCGTTTTTGCATATAAAAA
Source organism: Carcinoscorpius rotundicauda (assembly GCA_011833715.1). Classification (NCBI taxonomy): domain Eukaryota; kingdom Metazoa; phylum Arthropoda; class Merostomata; order Xiphosura; family Limulidae; genus Carcinoscorpius; species Carcinoscorpius rotundicauda. The sequence goes on along the minus strand of CM022392.1, from coordinate 166,833,734 downwards.
TTGTGTAGCTTTGTGCTTAATTTCAAAATACAGGGTGTTCGGAAAGTCACTTGTATATTTATTAACAGGTAAAACTACACAGTGACTTTCCGAACACCCTGTACAATAACCAAACAATCATATAAATTATATTTATGATTTGACGATGTGTGAGAGTTTTGAATATGAACACGGTTCATTTTAATACCTATAAAATCTGATTATAAACTGATTATCCAAGCGCCAGATATTATGCAGGTAAGTAATAGCCCGGAATAGCCATGTGGTTAGGGCGCTCGACTCGTAATCTGAGGGTCGAGGGTTCGAATCTCCGTGCTATCCAACATACTCGGCTTTTCAGCATGGGCGCGTTACAACATTGTGGTCATTCCGACTATTTGTTGGTAAAAGAGTAGTACAAGAGTTGATGGCGGGTTGTGATGACTAGCTGCCTTCCCTCTAGTCTTACACTGACCGATTAAGGACGGCTAGCGCAGATATACAAGTTTTAAATATACTAATTAAGTATGCTGTAATTTTTAAGTATTTGACATCTGCTGGCCTAAAGCTTCATTGCAGGGAGCCCACGCATAATTTTATCTGTTTTATTGTGTAATTTTACTGTATTTGTTTCTTTAGATTGTTACTTAACCCGTTCTTCCCCAAAACACGTATTATAACACATTACATAAATTTTATTATACCATATATCAGTTATATCTTGTCTCTCTTGAGCTGCTGTTCTTAGGACGTTAATTTTAATAAGAATGAAACTGGTTCGTACGTAATTTCCATGGAGTAAAATGGAGTTTTCTTTTAGAAAATACATACCAAGTATAAAAGTTCTTAATTATTTGACTTAAAATTGGGTTTTGAGGATCAGAATGATGGTAAGCTCGTGCATGGCCATATGGTGAACGTGTCGGTCCAGGAACTCGTGTTTCATGGCACATTGCCACGCGCCCAAAACTTTCGAGCCGTTGTTGCTTTGTAAGATTGACGGTTAAATCCCACTAATAGATTAGTGCAACAGTTGGCGGTGGGTACTCTTTGTCTAGGTTTCTTATCACTCGTTTATCGGTTCAGAATTAGTGACGGCGAGTCCTGGTGTAGATTTGCTCAAACATTCGAATCGTACCAAACCAATAAATAATAGATTTATTGCACCAAGAGTCCTACGTAATGAACGGACTGCACACGAAAACTCAGCCCTTCAATTTCACGTGAGGCTTGCCCAAGACGGGTTGTTTAGTGATCTCTTCTAAAACGTGTATAATACTTCTTAAAACTCTGTTTACGTTAAGTTAACCCTGCCGTTTATAATAAGGACATGAATCATAGTTTATAGACTGATCAGAATTCTGCAAGCCTAATGACCTCTCAAATGAGTTTTCATTCTCTAATTACCCAAGAAGAACGTCGAGACTGGGTGGTACACGCAGACCACCAGTGGAAGTGTTCTTTGTTCATCTGTGTGTAATATGTACTGGACTCTGCTAGAACAACTGTAGATAAAACTCAAATTCCATTAGTGTGTTCCGTATGTAAAGTCCATCATGCTTGAATAGCATTTTGTTTTTACTGATTACATCGTGAACAGAATACGGCAAAAAAGTGAAGCATACTGGAAGTGTTGATTGGTTCGAGGAGAATAACAGTGTTAGAGGAAATACTTGAAGTATTCTAAAAATGCTGGTTTTTAAAGTGTCATGGGAAGTGCCTTAGGGGTACATGAGGTATTTTGGAAACGCTGGCTTCTTAAGTGTCATGGGAAGTTCCTCAGGTATTCTGAAGAGGCTTGACTTGTAAGGTATCATAAAAAGTGCTGCAAGTACTCTTGGCGTGCTTGTTTCTAAAGTGTCATAGGAAGTGGCTGGAGTATTCTGGACATGCTGTTTGGTAAAGTGTCATAGGAAGTGGCTGGAGTATTCTGGACATGCTGTTTGGTAAAGTGTCATAGGAAGTGGCTGGATTATTCTGGACATTCTGTTTGGTAAAGTGTCATAGGAAGTGGCTGGAGTATTCTGGACATTCTGTTTGGTAAAGTGTCATAGGAAGTGGCTGGAGTATTCTGGACATTCTGTTTGGTAAAGTGTCATAGGAAGTGGCTGGAGTATTCTGGACATTCCGTTTGGTAAAGTGTCATAGGAAGTAGCTGTAGGCGTTAGCTTATGGTTATCGCAAGTAATGGATGATAATACTTCTGGTTCGATGTGTTTTTATAAGATATTACACCTTAAAAGGATAATTGTGGAGGAGAAAGCGAAGTTCATTGCAGAAGTTCTGAATGTGGCACGTGCTGCTTTTGGAGGCTAAATATCAAAGATGTCTGAGTGGCTTAGGGTATGGCCACACCTCTCTCGTGTGACATACCTTTCTTTATGAGGATAGACCTGGGGTGATAAAAGAAAGGATAAACAACATATTACATATTCCTGATTTTGTGTTCATGTTTGACGTTCTTTGGACCTATTTATATGTACTTACTGAGTTGTGTATAAGTTATGTTCTCATTCCTCAAAACAGGTTTTAATAAATGATGTAGTTAACACTAATGACTTAGTGTTATAAAGAAATATTTCGACCCTCCGGCTTCATTTTGTCTCTGTAACCCTAGTAAATCAGCGATGCTAATTGGGTTAAAACTTTCGCGGTTTGCAGATCACAAATGTCTTTACATTTAACAACAATAAAATCAATCTCATGGATTGTTCGCGCTTTGTTTCTGAGATGAAAAGGGATACAATTAAGCAGAAACGGAAGAACCAACTGGCGAAAGAACTCAAAGCTCAGCCATTGAAGGGTTGGTTCTTAGAACAACCGCGGAAATTGAAACCAGTGTTTACGAAGATACTTTTCATCGATTTATACACGGTGATCAAATGAGAGATATTATACTGGTTTCCTATGGGAAAGAACAAAACAAATTTACCTTATTTGGCTTATACTAGTGTCGGTTAAGCACACCTGGTTAGCAACACTGTCACTTAGAACAGCTGGCTTCTAACAATATTAGATTTAGCACTTGGCCAACAACAGTACCAGTTAGAACACCTGGCCAGCAACGATGTCAGTTAGAACACCTGGCTTGCAAGAGTACCAGTTAGAACAGCTGGCTTGCTACAGTATCAGTTAGAACACCTGGCTTGCTACAGTATCAGTAAGAACAGCTGGCTTGCTACAGTATCAGTAAGAACAGCTGGCTTGCTACAGTATCAGTTAGAACACCTGGCTTGCTACAGTATCAGTAAGAACAGCTGGCTTGCTACAGTATCAGTAAGAACAGCTGGCTTGCTACAGTATCAGTTAGAACACCTGGCTTGCTACAGTATCAGTAAGAACACCTGGCTTGCTACAGTATCAGTAAGAACAGCTGGCTTGCTACAGTATCAGTAAGAACAGCTGGCTTGCTACAGTATCAGTAAGAACAGCTGGCTTGCTACAGTATCAGTTAGAACAGCTGGCTTGCTACAGTATCAGTTAGAACAGCTGGCTTGCTACAGTATCAGTAAGAACAGCTGGCTTGCTACAGTATCAGTAAGAACAGCTGGCTTGCTACAGTATCAGTTAGAACACCTGGCTTGCTACAGTATCAGTAAGAACAGCTGGCTTGCTACAGTATCAGTAAGAACAGCTGGCTTGCTACAGTATCAGTTAGAACACCTGGCTTGCTACAGTATCAGTAAGAACACCTGGCTTGCTACAGTATCAGTAAGAACAGCTGGCTTGCTACAGTATCAGTTAGAACACCTGGCTTGCTACAGTATCAGTTAGAACAGCTGGCTTGCTACAGGTACAAGAAACACCATGTTAGAACACGTACGGATTACGACGTCAGCAATGTGAAAAGATTTTAATATTCAATAGGTTCTGTGACGAAAAGCAGTAATCATTATTTATGTTTTAGAAACTTAGCGATACAAACTGTTCATTATTTACGTTATTCAATCAAAGCTCCTGGATGTAGAACTGTTCAGTATGAACCTAAGACTGCAAAATCATACGTAATGACAAGAAGTGTATCTTGGTAAGCATGATCACGTGCTTGAGTGCTGTACGTGTTGGACGATGGTACATGTTTGTTCAGTAGCCTCTTAAAATATGTAGTAGAACACTAGAAATCATTTCTTAATGCCGATAGTGTTTGTGGCTGACGGCTCGAGTGTTGTTCGCCTATTTTAACAGAACAGTAACACTCCTGAACGAGGAAACTGTTTTGTATTCTTTCTTTGCAAAAGCTTGTCCGTTACGCTAGGCCCGGCATGACCAGGTGGGTTAAGGCGTTCGACTCGTAATCTGAGGGTCACGGGTTCGAATTCCCATCACACCAAATATGCTCGCCCTTTCAGTCGTGAGGGCGTTACAATATTACGGTTAATCCTACTATTCGTTGGTAAAATAGTAGCGCAAGAGTTGGCGATGGGTGGTGATGACTAGCTGCCTTCCCTTTAACCTTACACTGCTAAATCATGAGCGGCAAACGCAAATAACCCTCGTGTAGCTTTGCGCGAAATTCGAAACAAACAAACAAGTAGCAGGTCTCAATATCATCTAAATTCATTCATAATTACTCGAACATACCAACCATATCAGATAGACTCCTAAATATTACAATTAGGTATTTTAACAAAAATTGGATGGAAAATGATTTATTATGCGAACTAGACAGGAACCTTATACATGATGAAGAAAATCCTAAATATCTCTCCCCAATTAACATATATTTTAAATATAAAGAAAAATAAATTAAAATATGTATGTATATAAACTTTAAATCTTATATTTATAGTTTACATATTTATGTATTTAAAAAAAAATAAAAAACATAATAATAAAATAAAATAAATAAATTGCCACCAGCTAACTTGACCTACTGTGAATAATAGACTATAAATGGACATTGCCCTGAGAAGGACCTAACACACAAACAGTTAGGGAAAATAAGTTCAGGAAGGAGGAAGAGGTCAAAGTGAACCTGACCCTCCAGAGCAAAAAACCCAGATACCATCGATCTATCTCCTAGTGCACCTGCGAAACTTGTTCAAGAAAGCTCGTGCTTTTAAAATGGTCCCTTTTTTAACACAGGCAAGTGATTTATATTTTATTTCACGTGGCTTTAGTCACGTGTATTCATTTCTATGTTATCCCAAAAACAATTTCGGAAAGAGGTCTTATGATAAAAGGAAATGGCTTTCAATGTAAACAAACACCTGATAAACTGGTGTTCTTTGAAGAAACGTGGAAAATATACTCGACTCTCAATAGTACTGTGATTTGACCAGTAGTGAAGATTGGAAAAACAGGTGTTTGAGATAAACAGAAAACATAAAATCTACTTTTCTCTTCTGACCAATGAGCCTTTTATGTTCATGAAGTAACTTAAACCCACGGGATACACGTGGCTTCTCGTGCTAAATCAAAACTTCATAGGTACACATCACAATCCACACCTCTTGAACTACAGTGTGTGACAGGTGCACATTACAGTCTACACCTCCTGAACTATAGTGTGTGACAGGTGCACATTACAGTACACACCTCCTGAACTACAGTGTGTGACAGATGCACATCACAGTACACACCTCCTGAACTACAGTGTGTGGCAAGTGCACATCACAGTCCACACCTCCTGAACTACAGTGTGTTGGCAAGTGCACATCACAGTCCACACCTCCTGAACTACAGTGTTTGACAGGTGCACATCACAGTCCACACCTCCTGAACTACAGTGTGTGGCAAGTGCACATCACAGTCTACACCTCCTGAACTACAGTGTGTAACAGGTGCACATTACAGTACACACCTCCTGAACTACAGTGTGTAACAGGTGCACATTACAGTACACACCTCCTGAACTACAGTGTGTAACAGGTGCACATCACAGTACACACCTCCTGAACTACAGTGTGTGGCAAGTGCACATCACAGTACACACCTCCTGAACTACAGTGTGTGACAGGTGCACATCACAGTACACAACTCCTGAACTACAGTGTGTGACAGGTGCACATCACAGTACACACCTCCTGAACTACAGTGTGTGGCAAGTGCACATCACAGTCCACACCTCCTGAACTACAGTGTGTTGGCAAGTGCACATCACAGTTTACACCTCCTGAACTAGTGTGTGACAGGTGCACATCACAGTCCACACCTCCTGAACTACAATGTGTGACAGGTGCACATTACAGTACACACCTCCTGAACTACAGTGTGTAACAGGTGCACATCACAGTCCACACCTCCTGAACTACAGTGTGTGACAGGTGCACATCACAGTCTACACCTCCTGAACTACAGTGTGTGGCAAGTGCACATCACAGTCCACACCTGAACTACAGTGTGTAACAGGTGCACATTACAGTTCACACCTCTTGAACTACAGTGTGTACATTCTAGAGAAACGTGAATAAATTGCAACTTAGATACCTTATGAAATGTATAACAAAATTTCGCACAATTTTTATTACCGTACACATAGTTCCCTACAGACTTGTGTCTCTTGACTTCGCGTTATCAAATACACTTATGCAAATGGTAAACTTACGTCTGTATGTAACAAGTATTCGCCTGGAACACAATGCTGATGTGTCTTGTTTTGTTAAATATCTAGGACACTACAAATATAACATACAAGGAACAAAGAAATCAAGCTGTAATAAGAATGACAGTGAAAAACCGCGAGACAATCGTAATGAAAATTGTGAACCCTGGAACGGGAAAGAATGGAAACCTGCTATAAATAACAGTTGGAAAAGTACACATGAAAGTGAGACAATAGAACATGAAACTGTACTGGAATTGAAGAACCGTTATTTCTGAAAATCATCTCAGTATCAAAAACAAACGATTCAGCGTGCGTTATACGATTCGTCTGTCCTAACTACTAATGAACGTGTACGTGGAAATCATAACGAAAAAAAAAATTATTTCTTACTTTCCAGGCCTAGGGGAAACCAATGTTGGATAATAAATAAAATGTACATCACTGGAGTTTTGTTGTGTCTGCCTACTCTACCCGGTAGTCTTACGAAGGTAAAATCACCACTTATCTCGCAAAGAACGTGATTTGTAACACTAGGTGTGCAAATAGTAAACAATACGTTAGTGGAAAAACAGCGTCCATTATGGGTGAGGTTCAAAGAAGACCAAAGAGTTGATGAGAAGTGTACTAGAAACACGTCAACTATAGATTTTCACGATTAGGAATACAGCCACATTATATATATAAAAGCCAAAATAACAGATGGAGAAGAAAACACCAAATGTATAAAAAATAAGGAAACTGTTTCCATCCAAGCACAGGTCAGTGGTCCACTAGTAGGTGTTTATGTTGTTGTTGTTGTTTTGAATTAAGCACAAAGCTACACTATGGGCTATCTGTGCTCTGCCCACCACGGGTATCGAAACCCGAATTTTAGCGTTGTAAGTCCGCAGACATACCGCTGAGCCACTGGGGGGCATTAGGTGTTAATAAAAACAACAACTCAATACTGCGGACAGTGGACCACCAGTAGGTGTTAATAAAAACAACTCAATGCTGCATGGACACCACTAACAAAAAACATAAAACGTTATTTGTGTTAGTTTCGTGTACAATTCAATTTTATAATGTATTATTTAAAGTCTTAAAATTCCTTTGTTTTTATTCCAACCTATTTATATTCCAATTTCGACGAAATTCTATATGTATAATAATTTTAATACCAAGTGTCAGTTATTAAGCGGTTCGACATGGCCAGGTGGGTTAAGGCGTGCGACTCGTAATCTGAGGGTCGCGGGTTCGCGTCCCCGTTGCACCAAACATGCTCGTCCTCCCAGCCGTGGGGGCGTTATAATGTTCGGTCAGTCCCACTATTCGTTGGTAAAAGAGTAACCCAAGAATTGGCGGTGGGTGGTGATGACTAACTGCCTTCCCTCTTGTCTTACACTGTTAAACTCGGGACGGCTAGCACAGATAGCCCTCGAGTAGCTTTACGCAAAATTCAAAACCAAACCAAACCAGTTATTAAATCTGTTGCGTAGATAAGGAACTTAAAGTAGTGTTTCACAGTTAAACGAACTGCTGTCGCTCGAAACATTGTTATTCAGTGAAGGTTCCGTAAGAGGCCCGAAACCTTGCAACTAAACTTTTTTAACGAAGTGAATTGTCTGTGTATAATTCTATAAATTCACTTACATCAGGAGTTTTAAACAACAAGAGCAAATATTGTTCCCGAAGAAGAAAATAAAACCGCCAAAATTAACAAATGCGAATGTACTAAAGGGATATGCCACAAGTTTCTTTCTTTTTGTTCTATTAATATTTGATTATGGATTCATTTCTTATCTCGATATTGCAAGTTGTTCACATTGCATGTGGCAAAAAAAACAACTGTCGAATTTCTCTTGTTTCAAGTTTTTTGCTCGTTTGTTTGTTTTTTCCCTTTGTCATTCTGACAGTTAGATGACACCGCGCGTGAAGAACACTGCTCCACACGACCTTCTGTGAGGTTAAGGCAGCGTACTTGTATTGTTTGACAGGTAATGTATAAGGTCAAAGCCTCGCTACTTTGGAATAAAAACCACCAGCCACAACATAATTCAGTCTCTCCAGGTAAATACAAGGTTTCGTTTTAGAAAAATAACCTTTCGTTTTGTTTGTCTAATTTCAAGTTTCATCCGAAACTGACTAGTCATGACTTGATGAATAAATGGCGGATGTAAGCAAGTAAACATGCACTCTCTGGTTCTGTCTTCTACTTTTTCTAAATATTTGTTGTTAGTATTGTGTTCAATCTAGATATTACTAACTTTCAACTGGCCACTGTTTCGTAGTAACTTGTTACACCTACTGTTTAGCAGACTTGTTCCATATAGCTCTCGACTTAATTCATTTCAACTACATACAAAATCGATAGTAAAGGAGACATTTTATGTGTATTGTTCTGGCAGGAGATAAAAAGTGCTGAGTATTGTTTTGACAGAAGATAATAAAATCATTAAATCAAAGAGTAACTGGTATTGTTTTGACAGTGGATAATAAAACCACTAAATCAAATAGTAACTGGTATTGTTTTGAAAGAGGATAATAAAACCACTAAATCAAATAGTAACTGGTATTGTTTTGAAAGAGGATAATAAAACCACTAAATCAAAGAGTAACTGGTATTGTTTTGAAAGAGGATAATAAAACCACTAAATCAAATAGTAACTGGTATTGTTTTGAAAGAGGATAATAAAACCACTAAATCAAAGAGTAACTGGTATTGTTTTGAAAGAGGATAATAAAACCACTAAATCAAAGAGTAACTGGTATTGTTTTGACAGAGAATAATAAAACCACTAAATCAAAGAGTAACTGGTATTGTTTTGACAGAGGATAATAAAACCACTAAATCAAAGAGTAACTGGTATTGTTTTGACAGAGGATAATAAAACCACTAAATCAAAGAGTAACTGGTATTGTTTTGACAGAGAATAATAAAAACCACTAAATCAAAGAGTAACTGGTATTGTTTTGACAGAGGATAATAAAACCACTAAATCAATGAGTAACTGGTATTGTTTTGAAAGAGGATAATAAAACCACTAAATCAAATAGTAACTGGTATTGTTTTGAAAGAGGATAATAAAACCACTAAATCAAATAGTAACTGGTATTGTTTTGAAAGAGGATAATAAAACCACTAAATCAAATAGTAACTGGTATTGTTTTGAAAGAGGATAATAAAACCACTAAATCAAAGAGTAACTGGTATTGTTTTGAAAGAGGATAATAAAACCACTAAATCAAAGAGTAACTGGTATTGTTTTGACAGAGAATAATAAAACCACTAAATCAAAGAGTAACTGGTATTGTTTTGACAGAGGATAATAAAACCACTAAATCAAAGAGTAACTGGTATTGTTTTGACAGAGGATAATAAAACCACTAAATCAAATAGTAACTGGTATTGTTTTGAAAGAGGATAATAAAACCACTAAATCAAATAGTAACTGGTATTGTTTTGAAAGAGGATAATAAAACCACTAAATCAAATAGTAACTGGTATTGTTTTGAAAGAGGATAATAAAACCACTAAATCAAAGAGTAACTGGTATTGTTTTGAAAGAGGATAATAAAACCACTAAATCAAAGAGTAACTGGTATTGTTTTGACAGAGAATAATAAAACCACTAAATCAAAGAGTAACTGGTATTGTTTTGACAGAGGATAATAAAACCACTAAATCAAAGAGTAACTGGTATTGTTTTGACAGAGGATAATAAAACCACTAAATCAAAGAGTAACTGGTATTGTTTTGACAGAGAATAATAAAACTACCAAATCAAATAATAACTGGTATTGTTTTGACAGAATAATAAACTCACTTAATCAAAGAGTAACTATTATTGTTTTGACAGAGAATAATAAAACCACCAAATCAAAGAGTAACTGGTATTGTTTTGACAGAAGATAATAAAATCATTAAATCAAAGAGTAACTGGTATTGTTTTGACAGTGGATAATAAAATCATTAAATCAAAGAGTAACTGGTATTGTTTTGACAGTGGATAATAAAACCACTAAATCAAATAGTAACTGGTATTGTTTTGAAAGAGGATAATAAAACCACTAAATCAAATAGTAACTGGTATTGTTTTGAAAGAGGATAATAAAACCACTAAATCAAAGAGTAACTGGTATTGTTTTGACAGAGAATTATAAAACCACTAAATCAAAGAGTAACTAGTATTGTTTTGACAGAGAATAATAAAACCACTAAATCAAAGAGTAACTGGTATTGTTTTGACAGAGGATAATAAAACCACTGAATCAAAGAGTAACTGGTATTGTTTTGACAGAGGATAATAAAACCACTAAATCAAAGAGTAACTGGTATTGTTTTGACAGAGAATAATAAAACTACCAAATCAAATAATAACTGGTATTGTTTTGACAGAGAATAATAAAATCACTTAATCAAAGAGTAACTATTATTGTTTTGACAGAGAATAATAAAACCACCAAATCAAATAATAACTGGTATTGTTTTGACAGAAGATAATAAAATCATTAAATCAAAGAGTAACTGGTATTGTTTTGACAGTGGATAATAAAATCATTAAATCAAAGAGTAACTGGTATTGTTTTGACAGTGGATAATAAAACCACTAAATCAAATAGTAACTGGTATTGTTTTCAAAGAGGATAATAAAACCACTAAATCAAATAGTAACTGGTATTGTTTTGAAAGAGGATAATAAAACCACTAAATCAAATAGTAACTGGTATTGTTTTGAAAGAGGATAATAAAACCACTAAATCAAAGAGTAACTGGTATTGTTTTGACAGAGAATAATAAAATCACTAAATCAAAGAGTAACTGGTATTGTTTTGACAGAAGATAATAAAATCACTAAATCAAAGAGTAACTGGTATTGTTTTGACAGAAGATAATAAAATCACTAAATCAAAGAGTAACTGGTATTGTTTTGACAGAAGATAATAAAATCATTAAATCAAAGAGTAACTGGTATTGTTTTGACAGTGGATAATAAAATCATTAAATCAAAGAGTAACTGGTATTGTTTTGACAGTGGATAATAAAACCACTAAATCAAATAGTAACTGGTATTGTTTTGAAAGAGGATAATAAAACCACTAAATCAAATAGTAACTGGTAATGTTTTGAAAGAGGATAATAAAACCACTAAATCAAATAGTAACTGGTATTGTTTTGAAAGAGGATAATAAAACCACTAAATCAAAGAGTAACTGGTATTGTTTTGACAGAGAATAATAAAATCACTAAATCAAAGAGTAACTGGTATTGTTTTGACAGAAGATAATAAAATCACTAAATCAAAGAGTAACTGGTATTGTTTTGACAGAAGATAATAAAATCATTAAATCAAAGAGTAACTGGTATTGTTTTGATAGATAATAATAAAACTATCAAATGAAACAGTAACGACTATTGTTTTGACAAAAGATAATAGAGCCAACAAATGAAACAGTTCCGAGTGTTATTCTGGTAAGTAAATCTACCAAAGTTGGTGAATTTTACTCCTGTTATCACACACAGCAGAAATAGATTAACATCTTCCCAATGCAACCAGAGTAAATTTAACTTGCTTTCTGATTACGGGACCAAGTTGTTATTGTGTCGCATTGTGGACCTAGCGGTCTGTGGTTCGTGTTCTGTTACTGAAAAAAATTCAAGTTCAGTACATTGAGGATCCCCGGAGGGGGAGTGAATATCGCATGTGTCTGCCACCCCACCCCCCTGAAACCAATGAAGTATATTCCTCTCGAGCTGTCAGTGTGTATGCTGTTAGAGGTAATTCACTGAGATGTGGTTTTTGGTGACATCTTCTAGTCTCTTGATGGGTCGGAGGAAAATCTTCCGGACTTACAAAATTAAACAAAGGGTTTTAGTAATCGTGGCGGGCAAAGCACGGGCAGCCCGTTGTCCAGCTTTGTGCTTACAAGCAATCAACCCAACCCAAAGTAATCAGTTCAAAATTAGAAACGGCTAATGTGCGGGTGTGCACGAATATCTGAAACAAACCAAACCAAACTGTCTTTAAATGTTTATAACATGGACTCGAAACAACGAGATGAGTCAATGTATAATGATTGACAGCTTTCGATCTTAGAAGAACAGTATAGGTTAGTTTTAAGTCACTATACTACGCCAACAATGCATATTAATCTCTATGAGAGAAATGAATCTGATAATTAAAAATAAACGTTTTATGCAATGATGTTAATAGAACTAGATATAATAAAATGTAACTTAGAAACTGCTTGTTTGTTTTATCGTATCGAGAAGTCCGACACGTTTCCACTTGTTCGTAAGTGAAATATGCTGTCCGTTATGACTTCCCACAATAAGTAAAAACAGCATAAATAAAATGTGTGAAAAAAATTAAATAAAAATCGTGCTAAGAAAACACGTAAACATTTTAAGTCTCCTGGTTTCCAGTTCTGAAGAAGTAGGACATTATCAGTTGTTTTTGTGTTGTTGCTGTTTCCAGAGATGTTAAACAGTTAACCATTCTATATTAGTGTTTTTATCAGTGTTTACAGTTAACCATTTTATGTAATCTGTAAACAAGTACACCATCCTTCCACACTTGTATCAATAAGATTGTTGTCATTATGTTTACAGACGATAGATTGTATTGGCCAATCAAGATTAGGACTGTTACATTTAATTTATTTGGCGCTGTTTTTAAGATACGTTACGAAAACTGACGTCAGAAAGTGAGGTATTCATCTTATTAAAGAAAATAAAACATTAACTCAGCTGAGTATATTTCAAAACCCTGTAAACTGATTACCGTTATTGTGTTTATAGTCGCTGATTAGTTAGTTATACGAGACTAAATTCGAAGGACGATAAGCAAATTTATTCTCGTAAACATCTGATGGTAACATATTCGTACAAGCTTTGGTTTTTATTTACGAAAGAAAATTTTAAAACTAATAATCCGTTCATTACGTTGTGTTTCAGGTCCGGCATGGGCAAGCGTGTTAAGGCGTTCGACTCGTAATCCGAGGATCGCGGGTTCGAATCCCGCTCACACCAAACATGCCCACCCTTTCAGCCGTGGGGGCGTTATAATGTCACGGTCAATCCCACTATTCGTTGGTAAAAAGAGTAGCCCAAGAGTTAGCGGTTGGAGATGATGACTAGCTCCCTTCCCTCTGGTCTTACACTGCTAAATTAGGGACGGCTAGCGCAGATAGCCCTCGAGTAGCTTTGCGCAAAAAACAAACAAATAAACGTTGTGCTTCGTGCACTAACAACTGTAGATGAGTTTGGCATGGTTCAAGATAATTAATCGTAAAGAAAAAAAATCCAACACAGTTGTCATACATGTTTTGCGGTTGGAAAGCCTCCGAACTTGACTATCTTTAAAACGAGCTGTCATTCGGATGGCTGAATCCAGTTTGTCACTATATCTGAGAAAGCTATCTTAACAAGAAAAAAAGACGTCACTTAAGATAGACACTATATTAGACAGCGAAGCCTATTCTCGGTACAGTGCTTCGTGGGTGAATTGAGTTGGTCTCTACACAGTAACGGTTGCCAGTGTCTCTTCTGTGTATGTCGTTTTGCTTTGCAGTAGTGAATAAATGAGGGTCATGGTTCTGGCTGTCGTTAAAACTGTTAGCATTTCATGGCTGCTTAATTTCTGTCCCTCCATTTTTTCCCATCCAGTTTAATTTCCTCTCGTATAAATGAAAAGGTGTGCTTGTTTTTTAATTTCGCGCAAAGCTACACTAGGGCTATCTGCGCTAGTCGTCCCTAATATAGCAGTGAAAGACGATAAGGAAGACAGCTAGTCATCGCCACCCACCTACAACTCTTCGCCTATTCTTTTACCAACGAATAGAGGGATTGACTGTAGCATTATGATGCCCCACGGCTAAAAGGGGCGAACATGTTTGGTGCAACGGGGATTCGAACCTGCGACCCTCAAATTACGAGTTCGAGTGCCTTAACCACCTGGCCATGCCGGGCTAAATGAAATGGGTGACGAAAATAAGAAAAATACAACAGTGTTGATTATGGCGCCCTCTAATGTTCAATAATGAAGAGAACTTTTTTTTTTGTCGACAGATGAAAATTTCGGTTAAAGTCTTTCCTCAGACTATTTATATATTCAGAAGTAGCATTGATTTAAAGATTGGTTTGATTTTCGAATTTCGCGCATAGCTACAAGAGGGCTATCTGCGCTAGTTGTCCCTAATTTAACAGTGTAAGACAAGAGAGAAGGCAGCTAGTTATCGCCACGCAACGCCAACACTTGGGCTACTCTTTTAACAACGAATAGTGGGATTGACAGTCACATTATAACGCCCCCACGGCTGAAAGGGCGAACATGTTTGGTGTGGTTATAGCTTGAACCCACGATCCTCGGATCACGAATCGAGTACCTTAACCAATTTGTTTTTCAGCAGCCATCAGAAACCCCTGTCAATAGAAGATTCAATGTAAAGTTTTACTTACTATCAATTTGACAGAAGATAAGAATTTGGACTTCTGTTACCATCCAGTGTTTCCATAAATGTGTGTGTTTGTGTTTTTTACATATTGCGGAGACGATTTACATCATTAAGTAACGTAAGCACTCGACATCCAATAACGTGGAACTACAGGCCACATGACTATTTTTGACGTCAGTACAAGACCTCTGTATCCCAATGGTAATTCTATAAGTGAACCGTTTTAAGTTCCCGGATGATAGTAGAGAATTTCCATTCCCTATAGACATTTTTAATAGGTTGAATATCAAAAAGAAAAAAAATTAATGCAAACGACAAAGAGGCTTAACTTACAAAATCATTGATAAATTATAGTATTATTTTAACCACACGAGAACTACAGAACAGTCAGTGAGCAATAACTTTTGCCAACAAATTTGTACTAATTTGTCCTCATTAAAAATATATATTATGTACATTACAGCATCAAGGTAATTAACTAAAACTTGGAGACTGACAGTCAGCTTGCTTCAGGATTAAATGATTAAACTGTAGTCCTTATTATAATAATTACATCCTTCATTCAATAACGGAGAGATGTAAAAAATTGTGATCCGTAACTTTGGCCTAACTGATTGCCAACGTGACAGTTGCATGCGTCAAGTGTTTTGTCGAGTATGACACGTGGTAAAGTTGAATTAATTATATATTAATGAAAACGACTGATTCGTGTGTACGTGTAGAAATCAAGCATCTACCATGTACCGTGTGAAAATAAAAATATCCCAAATGGACAAGAGAGAGATAAGAACTTTTAAAACGTGAATGTGGTATTAATGTGTGTTTGTTTCAACCGGCTTCACGTGGTGAAACACTTTTTGACTTAACATCGTTTCGAAAGGCTTTAGTCTCTGTGTGTGAGGTCTTGTGATTCAAAATGGAAATGTTTTATGTTTTCTGTTGTACAGCTAGATACGCACAATGAAATAACATAAAAATAGCTGTGATTCTGAAAACTTTCTTCGCCGCTTCTCTGTGTTATTCTTAAATGTCTCCTTTGTGTTTCTCAATAGGCATCAGAACTAGAACTGTGTCAAATACGGGGTGTTTAAATTTTGTATTAATAAATTTATTAACGTTAAAAGATATATATTAACAGAATTTTTTGACATATTGTTTTATAAGTAGGGAAGAAATTTACAAACTCGCTAATCATTAGAATCTTCTTTGTAATCTATACAAACAATATTCAGCGGTAAACCTGAAAGCTTTCAACGTTAAAAACCGGGTTTTGATACAGGTAGCTTACTCGGCACAGATAACTCGTTGTGCAGCTTTGAGCGTAACGAGGAATTAATTCATTATATTTATGAATGTATGTGCTGCCATCTATTTTATTTCAAGGGACATATTTATTTTAGATAAAAATAACAGAAGCAAGCCAAAGTAAGAATTATTGTTGTATCTCCATATCTAGCACTCAAGAGTTTATTATGCCTGGTATGACTTAACTGTCCAACAGCGTTAACGAGCCTTTCTGCGAACTGTAAACATAACGTGTATGAGATATGTATGTATTTCAAAATAATTGAATTTTGAGAGCTCGTAACATCGAATGTGTGGTGGACAGAACGCAGCTTTCTCATGAAAACAAAAATTAACATTGTAAAATTATATTTGTAAAGCATTGAAAAACAAATGTATAAATAACCACTGTGCAAGAAGAAAAAAAAAAGGTAAGCCCATTGTATAGTTTTGTGCTTACTTCCAAACAATCAATAGAAGAAAAAACACGAATATTGATTTGGCATGATGTACCCCAACCTCGGTGTCATTTTATTGGCTATTGAATTCACGTGACGATTAATAGTTTGTTTTGTAATACTATTTGGCCAGGCATGGCCAGGTCGTTAGGGTGCTTGACTCAAAATTTGAGGGTTGCGAGTTCGAATTCCCGTCACACCAAACATGTTGGTCCTTTCTGCCGTGAGGGCGTTATAACGTTACGGTCAATCCCACTATTGGTTGGTAAAAGAGCAGCCAACGAGTTGGCGGTGGGTGGTGATGACTAGCTGACTTCCTTCTAGTCTTACACGGCTAAATTAGGGACGGCTAGCACAGATAGCCCTCAAGTAGCTTTGTGCGAAATTCAAAACCAAAAACAAACAAATAGTGCAAGTACTGAAAAGGAGATGACGTTCCACGGGTCTCAGTTAGTCAACTGTGATTTTACGAACTGACTGGACTTCGAGTTCCCATGATAACCCGTTGTATAGCTTAGCCCTAAAATAGGACAAGTGCCTCAGCGGTCAGTGTATGATCTAATAACGCTCGAATTCAAGGTTCGAACAATGCGACGAACACGTTTTAGATTTCCCATTTTGTAGCTTTACTCTATAAACACTACATGGCGAAAAGTATGTAGACGCTCGACTATCACACCAACATGTGTTTCTTGAACATCTCATTCCAAAACCATGAGCATTAATATGGAGTTGGTCCCCACTATAACAGCCTCCACTCTTCTGGGAAGACTTTTCACTAGATTTTGGAACATGTTTGTGGGGACTCCTATTCAACCACACGAGCATTAGAGATCGTGCACTGATGTCGGAAGAGAAGGCCTGGCTCGTAGTCGGTGTTTCAGTTCGTCCAAGAGGCGTTCGATGGGGTTGAGGTCAGGGCTCTGTGCAGGCTGATCACGTTCTTCTGCACCAACCACAACAAACCATGTCGTTATGGTTTGTGCACGAGGGCCTTATCATGCTGAAACAAAAAAGGGCTTCTCCCAAATTGTTGGCACAAAGTTGGAAGCACGTAGTTTTCTAGAATGTCATTGTATGCTGTAGCATTAAAATTTCCCTTCACTGGAACTAAGAAGCCTAGCTTGAGCCATGAAAAACAGCCCCAGACTATTATTCCTCCTCCACAGAACTTTACAGTTGGACTGTGCATTCAGGCAGGTAGCGTTCTCATGGCATCCGCCAAACCCAGATTTGACCGTCAGACTGTCAGATAGTGAAGCGTGATTTATCACTCCAGAGAATGTGTTTTCACTGTTCTAGAGTCCTGTGGTTGTGTTCTTTACAAGCCAACGCTTGGCATTGTTCATGGTGATCTTAGGCTTGTGTGTGGCTGCTTTGCCATGGAAATCCATTTCATGAAGCTTCCGACGAACAGTTCTTGTGCTGACGTTGCTTCCAAGAGCAGTTTGGAACTCCGGTAGTGAGTGTAACGACTGTGGACAGACGATTTTTACAAGCTACGAGCTTCAGCACTCGACGGTCCCATTCTGTGAACTTGTGTGGCCTACCGCTTCGTGGCTCAGTTGTTGTGGCTCCTAGACGTTTCCACTTCACAATAACAACACTTAAAGTTGACAGGGGTAGCTTCTACAGGGCAGAAAGATGACGAATTGACTTGTTGGTAAGGTGGCATCCTATGACTGTACCACGTTGAAAGTTATTGAGCTCTTCAGTACGACCCATTCTACTGCTAACGTTTCTCTATGGAGATTTCATGGCTGTATGCTGGACTTTATGCACTTGTTAGCAATGGGTGTGGCTGAAATAGTCGAACCCACTAATTAGAAGGGATGTCCACGTATTTTTTGTCATAAAGTGTAAATAGTAAACCAGGATTTTTATGCATTTGGTGTTTTAAAAATTGTGTCTGAACCATTTTCTTCAACTAGTATGTAAATATCAGGTACAAAATATTAATCTTGGCTATTACACATTAATACAAATAGATCATATTTGGTGTTAACACCACTAATTAACTATAAAACATATAACCGGGCCAGGCCTTGTGGTAATATATTTGTATAGCAAACCATAAAATGTTCATAACAGTAACTTAGTAATTTTGTTTTTTCACCTAGTGTTAAAAAATGGTATTAATGACGCACTTTTTTCGTTGTTTTTATGTACCGGTATAATATATAAATGTTAAATAAACGTTCTTTGTGTTTCATATACTTGGTTGACCAAAGTAGGACTGCTACTCAACAAAATGTGCTTCAGCTGGTTCTCAGTATTTGTAGAATAGTTATGAATCTATACAATATAAATAACTCTACCGCAAATACAAATATAAAGAAAGAGTTTGTTTTTTTCTCGAAATGAAAAAGAAAATATTTTACACGCAGTTAGTACTATAGGAACTGTGTTTATTTTTTGGGGGTGGAGTATTCGAAAATTACTCACTTAACCAAACTATGCAATGAATGTTTATAATTTTCTAAATTACTTAAATCTGTAATGGGAATATATTAATTGCCATAATTAGTTATATTTGTTTAAATTGATTGAAATCTCCGAGGTGAAGCTACCAGTCCTATTCTCGTGGGCCCTCTGTTGGTTCAGCGACAGTATTATATGATTATGACGCTAAATATCGGGTTTTCGTAGTATTGGTACAGATGGTCTGTTTGTACTTGCGCTTAACAACAAACCAATAAACTTATATAATCATAACAATCCATCACTTTTGTTCCTAAATGCAACACCAGATGTCAGGCACGCTGATTTCCGAAAATCCTACAAAAATCGAAATTGAGCAACTCGACAAAACAGTTTCGGTTACGCACGTGTAGTGTCAAAGCTCGTCTCGTTTCCTCGTGTAATGTGTGTTTCTACTTTATTATTACACTGTTAACAGCTTACACAATACAAATTGTTGAAATACGCATACTAGCTTGCTTTTTTTATTGTCGATATTAGCATGTTATAAAATCACAAAAACGACACAATTTCTGCTATTTTGGCCATAGCAAGAAAAAAACTCGTCTTGGAGCAAGCTATCAGTTTGCAAGTTGTATTTACTTACCGTATTCCGTATTTTAAATACATAATCCAGATATTGAAATATATATATTAATAAATATATTTTAAATAAAGGTCTAATATGATTCTCTGCAGGACGTAAGTCGGAGAGACGACTTATCTTTAAAACTACGTGTAGCCAGTGTGTAGCGTTGGGGGTTATTTTCCCAAAATCAAATGAGTTTGTTTCTGACTTTAGCAACCATAACACACTAACGTAGTTTCTCGGGGGGGGGGGAGAACGTGAAACTTTTGATGAACTATTTTTGGTACCATTTTCCTTGAAACAATCATTCTAGTGTTGCCGTCCTTTCTTCAGAGCACGTCTTTGAATTATGGCCTTCCTCGTGTTAAGTAGGTCACATATTTCCTTTTAGAAATCGGAGTGGTATTCTGACCTTTCTTGGTGGAGTTAACCCCTATAACCGTCTCCCGGTGGGCCTTCAGCGATAAGTTATGGACTTCCAACGCTGAAATCTGGAATTCGAGTTTCTGCTGTGGGAAGAGTGCAAATAGCCCATTTGTGTACATTTGCGTTAAGGAGAACAAAAAACCCTAACCCTTATCTATTAACTGTGGACTTGTTCTTTATTTAATGAGCCAAGTTGCAGTGAAGTGATATAGAAGCTCAGAGACTTAAAGATCTTACGGGCAACTTCCTTCAAATTAACGAGGTTTACTTAACTTACTAACATTTCTAAAGACACACGTACTTAGTTACACAACTCCCTGAATACGTTTCCACTGAAGCTAAGGGAAGCCGTGATATATTAGGGTACAGCTACTGTGGGCGGTATCGGTTTTACGGTCCCGTATGTGCGCGAGTTAGCAGAGACGACTTAATTTTCACTGGCGTAAAAAAGAGATTTTCTTTGCTGGACGGTGATGTTGGCGGGCACATGCTTGCTGAGGTACCGGAAATGCTTCGCAATTTCAAAATTGTATTTCCTCTCTAAATACCTGATTCACGAGGAAGCCTCGCGCGATTGAAACTAAAATGGCGTCGTACAAATGAAACTGTCTGCGTTAAAGTATCGATGGTGTAAATTCCTCACGCGAACAGTATTAACAGCTATTTCAAATATTAACGTCAAGTCATGAAACTTTAGATTAAAATGCTTTCGAAGACACGAATTCAAAATATAAATAACATTCTTTATATTGCTGTCTCTTTCAAAAGGGTAAGACTCCTGTATTCTAACTAACCAATCAGGTGTGGTACAGAAGTGTGTCTTCCTTATCTCCAACACCACTTTGTATTCTGCTAATAATGCTGCTGGGCCCGGCATGGTCTAGCGCGTTAAGGCGTGCGCTTTGTGATCTGAGGGTCGCGGGTTAGCGCCCGAGTCGCGCCAAACATGCTCGCCCTCCCAGCCGTGGGGGCGTTATAATGTGACGGTCAATCCCACTTTTCGTTGGTAAAAGAGTAGCCCAAGAGTTGACGGTGGGTGGTGATGACTAGCTGCCTTCCCTCTGGTCTTACACTGCAAAATAAGGGACGGCTAGCACAGATAGCCCTCGAGTAGCTTTGTGCGAAACTCCAAAACAAACAAACAATAATGCTGCTGGATTTGTTGATTGTTGTTGTTGTTTGAGGGGGGGGGGGTCTTATTATTCTCACAGTTACGGAAAAATGCTGCTCCTCAAATTAAAGCCCGAAAACACAACTTGCTGCGAAGGTAGAAGTTATTGCGTAAATGTAGTGAAACACCTGGCAATGAAAAGAGACCTTAATGAATAGGCGTGGCGCTTTCCGAAACCGGTGTAACCCAGAAGATTGATTAAAAAAAACAAATAAATTCAGAAAATTCCGTTGTTTCTTTTTGCGGGGATCGCCATAAGCAAGAAAGAAACTGTAACACGAAATTCAGTAGTTTAATCTGAAATAAAACTAAACGGATGACTTTATTTTTCCAAAAAAAAAACAATTTTTTTTCACTGGAGACAAATATTTGTAGTAGAAAAGATTTTTAGAAGTATTTTTTTATGAAACATTTTTTTATGTTTGTCAACTATTTTTAAACTGCAGGTGTCGTCTCGATGTTCTTTGTTTGTTTACTTTTTTTTGCAATCTTCGAAATAAACACATCATATGGACAATATGACAAGTCACGTTTCAGTGTACTTCCAAGACACAGATTACAACTGAAGATGACGAGAAACCCACTTGAAATAAAAATGTATCACAAAACTGCTGGTTTGGGTATTAAAACTTTTACCAAAATAAAGTAAAGAACAACGTTTCGACCTTCATAGGTCATCTTCAATAAAATCTTTAATAAAAGGTTTAATGCCCACACCAACCGTCTTGAGATGCAGGTTACAACTCATTTGAAATAAAGTAAAGTTTTGTATTTTCCAACGATGTTAGGAAATTGAATAAATTTATTTAAATGTTCTTAAATACGTGTTTGTATTGGTATAAAACTTTAGTATTCTAATATATCCAACTTAAACACTGTTCCACTTTGAAGGTAAAAACTGTTTTGTATTAGGGGGGGCTTGGCATGGCCGAGCGCGTTAAGGCGTGCACTCGTAATCCGAGGGTCGCGGGTTCGCGCCCGCGTCGCGCTAAACATGCTCGCCCTCCCAGCCTTGGGGGTGTATAATGTGACGGTCAATCCCACTATTCGTTGGTAAAAGAGTATCCCAAGAGTTGGCGGTGGGTGGTGATGACTAGCTGCCTTCCCTCTAGTCTTACACTGCTAAATTAGGGACGGCTAGCACAGATAGCCCTCGAGTAGCTTTGTGCGAAATTCCAAAATAAACCATGTATTAGGGGATAATGGTTATATATTGTTCCTTGTTTGTTTTTAATTTCGCGCAAAGCTACACGAGGACAACCTGCGGTTACGTGATTTAACCGTGTAAGAGTAGAGGGTTTGGTTTGAATTTTGCTTAAAGCTACAGCAGGGTTATTTCCGCTGGCCGTCCCTAATTTAGCAGTGTAAGACTAGAGGGAAGGCAACTAGTCATTACCACCCACCGCCAACTCTTGGGCTACTCCTTTACCAACGAATAGTGGGATTGACAATAACGTTATAACGCCCCCACGGCTGAAAGGGCGAGCATATTTGGTGTGACGGAGATTCGAACCCGCGACCCTCAGATGTACGTGTTGAGCGTCCCCTAACAATCTGGCCAGGCTGGACCCCGTTTTGTTGCGTGTTTTTTTTCTTTTTGTCGTTTTTGCAATAACGATAGAATTACGTTTCCTCCCGCCCGCGACTGAGCGGAAAGTTTGAAAGCTTACAGCGCGAAAAACAGGGTTTCGATACCCGCGGTGGGAGCAGCACAGATACACGTAATCATTGTGTAGCTGTTTACTTCCCGAACAAACAGTCGAATTTCATTATTCTTACTTGAAAGGTAGTTCCACTACTCACGATAGTAATATAACATTTGAGCGAGTAATTGAAAATGTGAGATGACCATTACGTGTTTGAAATGTACGTTCTTCTACAAAAATTCTGTTTCAAGTGGCAGTATACTGTGTTCGGCACGAAAACATTGCGTTGCGACACGCGCGCAGCAAGCAACAGGGTGTATCGATTTCCCTTTTCCTTGTGCATAGGTTTGGTAACTTTGTATTGTGCTCTACAAACAGTTCATTTGTCTGTTCACAGCTTGCTTCCGAAGCTGTGAGTCATCGCTTTAATTAACGCAATGAGTGAACGAATAGTGATATTGTTTAAGAGTGGCTAATAGTGAAAACCCTTTTCAGTTTGTAGATTTCATTACGAATTAATACCATTACATTTTGGCTTATCCTGTACAAATTGTAATTTTGTGAGTTTTATTAACGGTAGAAAAGCAAACAAACGACATGCTTTTGCTCGAATTACGTCCGTGTGATCTTAGCCTTATAATTACAAAACCGATACCTAAATTCGTGATGTTAGAAAAACTCGTACGTTCAATAAGTCTTGACACAAAATGCCGGAAACCGTATAACCTGAGCTATTCCTAAAAATAGACCCAATATGCCCCTTGAAGAAAGATCCACCTTTCGAAAGTGCTTGGATTATATTATAGGGATTTTTTTATTCTGTGATCAGTTTCATAAAAAAAAAAGTTTAACTTGGGTCTGTAGTTACCAGATGACGCCACATGCAATAGATTCATATGCTCGTACAACGTTGATAGGGTCGTTGTGATTAATGTATTTTGCATAGAAAAGTATTCAAACAACAGTTAAATTGGTGCCTAGCACAGCGTGTGTGTGTGTGTTACGTGTTTAATAGATGTATTCAGTCAACAGACGAAGTATAAAATGTCGGCTATTTGCATGTTTTATAAATAACAATATATTTATTCAGCAGAGAGAATAAAAAGTGGTCGAAAATGCGATTGTCTCTAATCTTATACAGTAATCTGTACGGATTATGTGATTCATCTAGCCAACAGCCTAGGCTACACGTGGTTTACAGCATATATATATTGTTTGTTTTTCTGTCTTTTATATCTGAATGATGTTACGTATATATATATATATATATATATATATCGCCCAGTATTTGTAAATATTCATAGTTTTTATGCACCAATAACGATACAAGTTACAAATGAATTTCCAAGTTGTTGTAACAATAGGTTTACCAAGTGTATGGATGTTAGCAGTTGTTGTAACAATAGGTTTACCAAGTGTTTGGATGTTAGCAGTTGTTGTAACAATAGGTTTAGTTGCAGGTTTCTCAGGTTCCGGTATCTCCTCGTTTCTGCTCATTTTAATTAAACACAAAGTCTGGCAAGACATATTATGGTTAACGTTTTCATGTAGCGGTTGATAAGACATGTTATGGTTAACATTGTCATGTAGCGGTTGATAAGACGTGTTATGGTTAACATTTTCATGTAGCGGTTGATAAAACATGTTATGGTTAACATTGTCATGTAGCGGTTGATAAGACATGTTGTGGTTAACATTGTCATGTAGCGGTTGATAAGACATGTTATGGTTAACATTGTCATGTAGCGGTTGATAAGACATGTTATGGTTAACATTGTCATGTAGCGGTTGATAAGACATGTTATCGTTAACATTGTCATGTAGCGGTTGATAAGACATGTTATGGTTAACATTTTCATGTAGCGGTTGATAAAACATGTTATGGTTAACATTGTCATGTAGCGGTTGATAAAACATGTTATGGTTAACATTGTCATGTAGCGGTTGATAAGACATGTTATGGTTAACATTGTCATGTAGCGGTTGATAAGACATGTTATGGTTAACATTGTCATGTAGCGGTTGATAAGACATGTTATGGTTAACATTGTCATGTAGCGGTTGATAAGACGTTATGGTTAACATTGTCATGTAGCGGTTGATAAGACATGTTATCGTTAACATTGTCATGTAGCGGTTGATAAGATGTGTTACGGCTAACAGTTTCATGTAGCAGTTGATAAGACATGGTTAACGTTTTCATATAGCCGCTGATAAGACATGTTATGGTTAACAATTATCATGTAGCTGTTGATAAGACATGGTTAACATTGTCATGTAGCGGTTGATGAGACATGTTATGGTTAACATTGTCATGTAGCTGTTGATAAGACATGTTATGGTTAACATTGTCATGTAGCGGTTGATAAGACATGTTATGATTAACGTTTTCATGTAGCGGTTGATAAGACATGTTATGATTAACGTTTTCACGTAGCGGTTGATAAGACATGTTATGGTTAACGTTTTCACGTAGCGGTTGATAAGACATGTTATGGTTAACATTTTCACGTAGCGGTTGATAAGACATGTTATGGTTAACGTTTTCATCTAGCCGCTGATAAGACATGTTATGGTTAACATTTTCTTGTAGCGGTTGATAAGACATGTTATGGTTAACATTGTCATGTAGTGGTTGATAAGACATGTTATGGTTAACATTTTCATATAGCGATTGATGAGACATGTTATGGTTAACATTTTCATGTAGCGGTTGATGAGACATGTTATGGTTAACATTTTCACGTAGCGGTTGATAAGACATGTTATGGTTAACATTGTCATGTAGCGGTTGATAAGACATGTTATGGTTAACATTGTCATGTAGCGGTTGATAAGACATGTTATGGTTAACATTGTCATGTAGCGGTTGATAAGACATGTTATGGTTAACATTGTCATGTAGCGGTTGATAAGACACGTTATGGTTAACACTTTCATGTGGCAGCTGGCAAGACACGTTATGGTTAACACTTTCATGTAGCAGCTTACCAGACGTGTTATGATTAACATTTTCATGTAGCAGCTCAACAGACAGGTTATGATTAACATTTTCATGTGAAGATAGGTGCCTTGTTTCAGGACTACCAAGCTAATTGAGAAAAGTTATTCACGTGCAAGCGTTCTGCTATCGATAGACCCAAGGTTCGAGCTGCAATATGCCGTGGCTATGTAGGTACTGACGATTGATTATCTATCTCACTGTGATCAGAAGTTATAAATTTAGGAATGGCTACATACGAACACAAGGGTCTCTGACTACACTGTTTAGAACACAGGGGTCTCTGACTACACTGGTTAGAACACAGGGGCCTCTGACTACACTGTTTAGCCTAGGTGTTGTACAAGGTGCCTTTCAGATTTCGAGAACTAAACATTAATTCTTAGTCGTTGTTGTTTCTCAAAACACCGAAAAACACAAAATCAGGCGGGCCTAATGACAGTGCTATGTGTGTTTATTAACAAGAGTGAATAATAACCAAAGAAATAATATTTATCTGTTCCTCCCGTTTTCTTCTCAGTTTCCGATCAGTTTCATCGAACCCCTCTAACCCGAAGCAAGCAGCGTTTAATAAAGCCTTTCAGTTACCATGGGAGCCAAAATTAGATTCATCGTATGGAACCAACGTGCGTTTTACTTGAACGTGTAACGGAAGAACAGTTTTTACCTAGAAAGCGATTTCAAAGTTATTTGTTTTGGCCCATGCTGACAAAATAATGTTTAACTTTGTTACGTTAGCTCAGTTGTTTTCTGGGTAAAATTTGTCATCCCCTTTCAAATTATGTGCAGGTGTTTTCTAAATAAGTTTTTTTTCGGCCGAAAAGAATTTATGAAGCTTATTTTTGCATGAATATGTTTTTTTTTTGGCGAATGTCCAAAATAAACTCTCAATGAGGTGCTTTACGACAACGTAAGTGAATATCTCGTGCACAGTGTGTTCTTGGGAATTATTGTGTGTGTGCGTTTTTATGAAAGCAAAGCCACATCGGGCTAACTGCTGAGTCCATCGAGGGATGTCGAATCCCTGATTTTAGCTTTATAAATCTGTAGATTTACCTCTGTACTAGCGGGGGGCAGTGAATTGTTCGCTCATCAACTTTTTAAAAACAAAATTCTCCAAAAAAAGTTGTAATATTTTTTTCAGTAACTAATTTGATGTATCATTGTGCAATCATTCAAAAGATAATTGTTTGTTTGTTTGTTTTGGAATTTCGCACAAAGCTACTCGAGGGCTATCTGTGCTAGCCGTCTTTAATTTTGCAGTGTAAGACTAGAGGGAAGGCAGCTAGTCATCACCACCCACCGCCAACTCTTGGGCTACTCTTTTACCAACAAAAGATAAATTATATTAATTCGTTACTGTGCACTCGCAACTCGTCTAACTCCAAAAATCATGTCCAATATTTCTGTAAAGATGTATCCTGCTAAGAAAATCATGTCCAATATTTCTGTAAAGATGTATCCTGCTAAGAAAATCATGTCCAAAACAAATAAATGAAACAAATAACATTTTGTTAGAATATACACGTCATATTTTCAAATGTGTAGTGATTTAAATAAATTAATAGAAAACTACACTTCTTTAACTTAATGCAATTCACACCGAATTACTTCTTCGAGCAAATTGCAGATACAAACACCGTCTCAACTGGTATTATGTTTGTATCTCAAGACAACTGCAGTGGGTATTAAAACTGTTATTGAGATAAAGAACAGAAGAACGTTTTTACGTTCTAAGATCGTCTGCAGGTTAACAAAGAGAGTTGGCAACTATTACGTATGTTACGTTTATTCCGGCCTGAAAAGAACTTGTGTTGAACGATAGGCCTAGGTTGGTAATTGATGTTATAGATATGTTGTGGTTTCTGAATTGTCGCATCCCTGATGGCTCGGCGCAAAACTGCTCGCTTAAAACGCCAAAAATGTTTCTACCATTTCTTTTATAAACGTTCAATACTTTTGATATTTCTTATCATAACCGAAAATAAAAATAAAACACCGTTCTATGGGTATAACCATATGTTCGTGTTCCACGATTTAACTAAATCTACATGTAGTTGGTACTTTTGGAAAGGGCCTCGAACCTAGAAGTAAATATTTACTTTTCACAGACGTTGTACGACGGTATGCTCATAGCTCTAGCTAGTGGCCGATTTAAGGTTGTGTGGGCCCATTATGTCCTATGTAATTTTACTCAGAATAAAATTATCAATGGGCCCTGAGGCTGAGACCTCTCCAGTCTACACCCAAATTCGCCGCTTTGTTACATCCCTAAAAACGAAGAGCTTAAAAAATTTTTTTTGCTTATGACAATTAACATAAATAATTCCCTAACTTAAAAAAATAAAAAGTTAAAACATTGATGTGTCTTTGAAAAACACGTGCAATTTCGTCGCTATGACAACAGCGATTTTAGTTGTTTCATTGTAGGAAATTTTGTCATTTTATTGACATGTTCTTAGAGGTGTTTTCCTTTTATACACTTTGATATTAATGTTTTGTGTATTATTCATCCATCAGTAATGTTTGATGAAACTGTAGTTACAAAATACTACAGAAGTTTGTTTGACTTATACATAACGTTCCGTTCTGAGGGGGCCGAAAATCTTTGTTCCGGTCCTACTGCTAACGTTTTGTATAACCCTAACTATTTGTTCCGGTCCTTCTGCTGATATTGTATATAACCCGAACTATTTGTTACGGTCCTTCTGCTAACGTTTTGTATAACCCTAAATCTTTGTTCCGGTCCTACTGCTAACGTTGTGCGTAACCCTAAATCTTTGTTACGATCCTACTGCAAACGTTGTGTATAGCCTTATTGTCTTTGTTACGATCCTACTGCTAACACTGTCTATAACCCATGGAAACCCATAATATTCGCAACATACAAATTTATATATTTGAATCTACTGAAAAAGTGGATGGACAATAAAAAAAAAACTCTTTTTTTTTATAAGCAGCACTAATTGTGGTTTTCACACAAACATTGTTGTAAATTACAAACTGCAACTAGGACTACTTTTGATATAAAATACTGAATTGCATATTAGTAACGTAATAACAATAATTAAAGTTCGTCTAAAACAGGTGTAAACAAACAGATGTTTATTTTCAACTATTAATACCGATACTCTGCACACTTACACAACAAGAAACGTATTTCTTATTTATACAACTTTTAAAACTTCTTTTGCTGTTGTATTTTTCAGTTGAGGTTTTGATGGTAAAACTGTCATGATAACCTTAATCGAAAATATTCCAAATTATAGTTAAGAAATTCATCCAATGTGAGAATACCGATGAGAATGGAGTTACTGTGTCCAGAGGACTGAGTACATTGTTTTGAATATGCATATCATTAAATCCCATGGCAACCATAGTCGATGCAAAATCTCGTAGGAACAGATTGTATAAAAACTATATTTTGATACTGTGTGGCTCTCGTAGACCCGTGAAGTCAGTGAAAATTGATCCCATTTGGGAAGGATTTATAATAGCCTTTTTCTAGAGTAAAATATCAATACACCCAGATCATAGAAATACATTTACATCGAGTATTTAGAGTTTCCAAGACTAGAAATATCCCTCGTACTTAATGGCGGTGGGGATTAAAAAAAAAGAAAAAAAAGAAGGAATATTGAACAACTTGGGTTATCAAGATCATACAGAGCGAGAAATGAAACAACTCGTAACTCAGCAATGGTAACCAAAGTGCAGTATCTTGTATGAAGTGAGAATCCATGATCACAATGGTCAGTGACAGAAGCCGTCGCGTGATCCACACAACAGCAAACAACAAAATCAAGAGAGAAAAAAAAAGCTACACAAGTAAACTGTATTCAAGCTGCTTCCATGACACATCCTTTGGACCGTCGTGAAGTTCAAGTAGCTGGAGAATAAAACTAGTATTCATGAAATTTCAATGAAAGCATACCAGTCAAACGCCCAGATACAACGCTTATTGACTTCTGTGCGACAGGTCTGCTGACCCCCCTCAGCTAGTCCACGGATTTACAACCCTAAAATCAGGGGTTCGATTCCCCTCGATGGGCTCAACAGATAATCCGATGTGGCTTTGCTATAAGAAAATACACCCACTCACTAGGTATGTTGAAATAAATGCTAGTAAATCATTGTTCTCATACACTAGACGGATTATAAAACGTATGCAGGGAAGAATGGGTGAGTTTTAAACATGACGTTTTCACAGTGGAGCCGTTTGCAATGGAAACTACACGGAGAGACTATTATCAATTTTCACATGACCAAACGTGGTGACATGGACTGTAACTCACAGAGAAGACTTCAATATTAATTTAATATAATGCCTCTGTAGTTTATTGAATTGTTGGATGAGAGAAAGCACGATACTGTTATTAACTGAATTAAGACCAATAAAAGTGGATCTTTGTTAATAATGGAGTACTTCACGATCAGTGTTTGAGCCTTCGCTCTTCTTTCCTTTATCTGTATGATACCCTCAGGGACAAAAGTTGTAATTCATTGAAGTATGCAGAAGGCATTTAAATCCTTGAGCTTTTATTACTGTTTCGAGGCTACTGAAGAATAGATTGGGTCAATCGGCAATATTCCAAAATACGAATTAAGAAAAGAAGCTTGAAACAGTGATGGACAAATCATTCAAACCATCTGAGAGGTACTGATTACAAGTCAAGAGGTCATTGTTTCGAAATAAATCCTTCTCTGGTGGTAAGTCTTCTGACTCACAATGCTAAAATCAGGGATTCAAATCTCCTTGGTGGACACAGCAGGTAGCCTGATGTGACATTACTATAAGAAAACACGTACACACAATACAAATACTTAGTTATTCCTCACTGTTTAAAATGTTAGCATCTACATCTTAAGAAAGGATATTGTTTTATTGTAAAAAGCTCCGCTACTTTAATATAATTTCTGGAATGAAGGGTTATATTACAAAGTCAAGATTTATTTACGTATATTTTATTGATGATACGAGAATGTGTTGTTATATTATTGATTATTCTGAGAATCCATTGGAGGAAGGCCTCTGATTTTATTGCGATATATTCTGAAGGTAACAGAATACAAGAGATTTGGACAAGAAAGGCTAAACTCCGGTTGAAACAAAGGCCTCTTATTTGATTGCGATATATTCTGAAGGTAACAGAATACAAGAGATTTGGACAAGAAAGGCTAAACTCCGGTTGAAACAAAGGCCTCTTATTTGATTGCGATATATTCTGAAGATAATAAGGCACGAGAGATTTGGACAAGAAAGGCTAAACTCCGGTTGAAACAAAGGCCTCTTATTTGATTGCGATATATTCTGAAGATAATAAGGCATGAGAGATTTGAACAATACAGGCTGAACGCCGGTTAAAACAGTGTTATTTTTTCCAATAAGATTATTGGAGTTTTGGAATTTGTGGAAGTGTTGCAGTTTGGTAAAACCGTACGCGTCCGTTGTCAGGAGCGTATAATGACTGGTCAAGGGTGAAGAGTAAAAAAATAATGTTGTGAGACCACTAGCTTGACCAATGGCTCATAATCGATAAATAATGCAATGTCACGTTAACGACAACACGAATTCATCTTCTAAAATTACGTTATTGTAATAATGTTGGTGTGGTTAGGAAGAATTAAACCACTTAATTTCAGTATCAGAAGGTACGCTGTCTCAAAATAGGAAGATTTCCAATTAAAAACAACGGAAGGAAACAGCCTCACCTCTAAGGCTTGGTGGAATGTTACTTTGTAAGCATGGTTGGATGTACCTCTGTAATCTATCAGTATAGGGTTTACTTGGTTTGTTTTTAATTTTGCACGAACTTTAGGATAGGGCCCTTTACCCTATCCGTCCCTAATTTAGCAGTGATTGTCTGGAGGGAAGACATATAGAAGATGCCACCCACATTTAGTTCTCGGGATTATTTTTTTTCTACTCAAGAACAATAGATCTGACAGGCATTCACACCACACCATTTTTAGGTATTTTGGTTTCCACTAGCTGGCCGGTCTTTTGGATTAGACTATTATGTTACATAAAAACTCATTGTACAGCCAAACTACTGAGTCTTGGCATTAACAAAAAGCTCTTGGGGTAGTGACTTATAGTAAAACAAGGTTGTATCTGAAATGCTAGCCCTCCAGTGGCTCAGCGGTATGTCTGCGGACTTGCACGCTAAAATCCGGGTTTCGATACCCGTGGTGGGCAGAGCACAGATAGCCCATTGTGTAGCTTTGTGCTTAATTCAAAACAACAACAACAACAACTGAAATGCTGTATTTACAGAAAATTCGTATTTTGGCTGTTTGTTGTTCAGCACAAACCCACCGCCGGTATCGAAACCCAATTTTAACACCTTATTTTAAGCCGTAATGGTGAAAATTAAGGAAATGCATGAACAAACCATATTTGGATATCATGGTTTAAATAACAACTCTTAGGCCGATTGGTTTGTATAGTTCGCTAACTTTCGGCGTTTAGTTGGTTTGTTTGTTTGTTTTGAATTTCGCGCAAAGCTACATGAGGGCTGTTTGCGCTAGATGCCCCCAATATAGCGATGAAGGACGACAGAGAAGCAACTAGTCATCACCACTGATCGACAACTCTTAGGCTACTCTTTTACCAACGAACAGTGGGATTGGCCATCACATTATGACGCCCACATAGCTGAAAGGACGAGTACGTTTGGTGTGACGGGAATTTGAACCCACGACAATCGGATTACGAGTCGAGTGCTTTAACCACCTGGACATGTCGGGCTGTTCGGCGTTTAAATAGTAAAGAAAACTGTTTATAATTCTGGTTTTCTGCAACCCTGTTTGCCAACTTTAGTCTAAAACAGAAACCGATTATCAGAGGCTCCTGGAACTGCCAAGTGAACCATTGTTAACCATCAATTCGAATTATTTGAATTTGCCCACAATTATAATTTAAAGTATTTGTTCCACAAACAAATTAACTAATAATATAAACAATAGAGGGCGTTTGATGTCTCATATCTCAAGTCAAATAACGAACAGCCAATAAAACTCAATTAAAATCCAGGCGGTAATCTTTACTGATAATTTCTGACGGTTGCGAGTTCGAGTCCCGTCCATGGTCATGCTCGCCCATTCATCCGTGGAGGCATTATAATGTGATGATTAATTCCATTATTGTTTGTTAAAAAGGTAGCCCAAGAATTGTCGGTTGGTGACATTGACTAGCCGCCTTCCTTCTAGTCTATCACCACTAAATTAGAGTAGGTTAGCACAGATAGCCCTCGAGTAGATTTCCGAGAGATTTGACACAAACATTTTTTTGGGAGGAAGAGGTCACACGAACCTGACCCTCCCTGGTATTTAAAGACCTAAATCCCGAAGCAGAATAAACTAGGCTTAGCTAAGTTGAGGTCTATAGAACCAAGTAAGGGAAGGTTAGATCGAGGTTTGCTGTAATAGATGTTGGGAACAACAAATAAGAGGGTTACTTGTAGGTTTTTCATACCAAAATTAACCTCGTAGTTTATCCTATAGTCAGGCTAATAAAAGATACATATATCTTTACGTTACATTTAACAAAAATAAAAACATCTTGACGTCATAACTTCGATAAACCCATAAATGTGAAATTGGGACATACCTAAACCTGGAACAAAAATGACATATTTAAATTCGAAAGAGCACAGATCGTATTATTGTCAAACTACAAAAATCCGACTTCACGGTTAATATGTTCGCAGCAAGTTTTAATGCTACACAATAAGCAATAAACATAATTATCAAATATTTTGAACGAAAACAATAAATTAATTTTAAAAAAAATTGTCGAAGAGAATCAGATCTGTTCGACAAGTATGGCGTTCAAGTTAATGCTAATTATTTTACTAAACGTTACAAAGTAACAATAGTATTGGCATAGTTCTTGTTATTTGTGTAGTTATCAACACAAGTGTTATTGAATAAAACACACTCCATGGTCAGATGTCTGCCTAAACGAGCAAGTTTAGGTTTGTTTTTCGTTTGTTTTGAACTTCGCGCAAAGCTACAGGATGCTATCTGCGCTAGCCGTCCCTAATTTAGCAGTGTAAGAAGGGAAGGCAGCTAGTCATCACCATCCACCACCAACTCTTGGGCTACTCTTTTACCAACGAATAGTGGGATGGACCGTCACATTATAACGCCCTCACGGCTGGAAGGGCGAGCATGTTTGGTGTGACTGGGATTCGAACCCGCGACCGTCGGATTGCGAGTCGAATGCCTTAACCACCTGGCCATGCCAGGCCAGGGCCAGTAAGTTCAAGTACAACTGAAGAGAGGGGAGAGTGTGTGTTTTCTTATAGCAACATCAGGCTATCTGCTGAGTCCACCGAGGGAAATCGAACCCTTGATTTTAGCGTTGTAAATCTGGAGAGGGGAAGGAAACCTCTAATTTCAACGGTTTGTAGTCTGTGGTTCATTGGCTGTCTTTAGGTGGTTGCATAGTAATAGAAGGGAAGAGTTAGTTTAGTGTATAGGTCCCGTTTTAGTTGGTCGAGATACAAAAAATAAAGTGAACTCCCTCTGGACACGCTCCCCAGTGGCTCAGCGGTATGTCTGCGGACTTACACGCTAAAATCCGGGTTTCGATACCCGTGGTGGGCTGAGCACAGATAGCCCATTGTGTAGCTTTGTGCTTAATTCAAAACAACAACCCTCTGGACACAAATCTCTATAAAAATCTACTAGCCTGGCATTGATCTGGTGGTGGTTGGTGTGACCGAACATGCTCGCCCTCTTTAGCCGTGGAGCGTCATGATGTCACAGTTAGCCCCACTATTTGATTAAAAGCACAAGAGTTGACGTTAGATGGTGTTGACTGTCTGCCATCGCTTTAAATGACCACTCTTAAAATAGGAATGACCGCCATAGTAAACTCTCGAAATTCAACAAACAAAAGAGTATTTTGATGAATAGTACATTATATTGATCGCTCTTACGTCACGGTGTATATTCTCCAACCATGTTGTTTTCATTTGGGATCCGGGACCATGGGATTTCATTGAAAAACGATGTATTCAGGTTATTGTAAACTGTATTTTAATTCACTGTCGACCCACCGTTATTTCCTTGATGCTTATTTTATACCAAGAAGCAACATGACCGCCATACGTAGAGACCATATGTCAGTTCATTTCTATCCCTTTATAGACCCCACATCCCGTACACGTAACACGTTTAGCAACAACACAACATTGGTTTATTTTCTTCTAACAGTTCAGTGATCTGTCGAAACGTGCAGTATGTTTCACCATTAATGAAACTTCATTATGCTTATAAATCGATGCTTGTCTACCTATTATTACATAATGTACCTCCTTACTCGAGTATAGTGGAAAGGTAAGTAGGATTTTTGTTATTGTATCTACAGAAATATTGAATGAAAGTATCAAGATGTTATAATTTTATTGTACAGGTCACTGTGTGGGCAATGTTTTGGGTATTGGGTTACTTATATCAGGAAGGACACTGAACTGTTAGATAGGGTCCATAGGATGATGCATTGGATAGAAAAATTGACATACAAGAACAGTTTTAAGATCTCTGAAAGTGTTTTCTCTTGAAAAAAAAAGTAGGAGTTAAAGTTGATATGATTGAGGTGTTTAAGATTAAGGTGGTGTTGATTTATTATCATTTAGTCTTTAACCCTCAAACAGCGGGAATGTTGTAGGTAGAAGCATCAGTTGATGATGACCGTAATTTAAGGGTTAATGGCGAGAATAGTAAGAATGTGGAACGTATATATACACACACAACATTAGCAACGCAGGCGTCATCCTTAGCATACACACACACACAACATTAGCAAGGCAGGGGTCATCCTCAGCATATACACACACACACACAACACTAACAAGACAGGGGTCATCCTCAGCTAATACACTTTTATTTTTGTAACAGGGAGTTTGGGCTTTGAAATGGCTGTTTTCTTCAAATTTTATGGATACAGTTAGTTTAAGAAAGTTTGAAAGAAAGATTGATAAATATTTTAACGAAGTGGTTTTAAGCTACATATACAAATATAATTTTGTGAGCAGACCAGTAGTTCTCTTGTTGTCCTTGAATATTATGTCATTAGAAACCTTAAATTTGTGATAAAATCAAGTAAACTACGCATTTAATTCTCCCCTGCAAGAATACAAAGTCAGTAATATAGTGACGTGATACTTACATTACTAAGTTAAGAATAAGGTATATCTGTACTTTAATGTGATGTCCTCCAGTCTCGTGTCTCACGTACAAATTATGCTTTAAATTCGGCATGCTGAGAAACATGTTTAAAATTATTTTAGTTGGGTAGAGGAAATGATGTACACCACGTCTCAATAAAGGTATCGGACCACAGAAAATGTATTCATACGTTTTTATGTGAATATGGTGTCAGTATATCTAATTATACAGTCGCGTTAGTTTAATGTTACCTAATGAACTATTATCACTTAAATGTGAACAAGTACTATTGTTTGATACTATACAGTTAAATAATTAATTTTTTTTAAATATTATTGTTGTTTGAGCTAAAAAATAGTCCATGCATCTAGAAGTATACCTTGTAGCAATATTTTTTTCGTGAATAAGAATGCGATATCACATTTACCAACAAGTAGTGGGATTGACCTCACATTGTAATGCTCCGGCTGAAAGGGCGAGCATGTTTGGTGTGACAGGGATTCGAACCCGCGACCCTCAGATTATGCCCTGTGGAATTTTATGGATTTATTTTCCATATACGTAGGGCATCATTTTTAACCGAACCAAATGTTTGTTTTAACAATAAATATAATACAGCAGAGAATAAATATTTCTCCGGAACCATGTTGTTTGTTTTGAAGTTCGCGCAAATCTACTCATGGGCTATCTGCGCTTCTATGTTGTCCAACGTGGCTTTAAAAGACTATATATAGCGTAGGTGCCATAACGTTTGTTATCAGGTACTGTAATATTCTGGAATTTAATATGAACGAACTTAAATCAAGTATTTTTTTTTATTTTTCACTGATAAACTAAGCTCTTAAAGCCCCAGTCAAAGTACAATAGAACCCTCGAGGGGGTTGAAGTGTCGAACTGCCACCTGGATGTTTTCAAATATTTTATGATCTTGCGACTCTGTTGTAAAATTTACGTGTCTTATGAGTGTTTTTAGTAAGCACATAACTGTCATGTGCGTTGTGTAGCTCGAAACGGCTTTAAGTCAGTTGAATTAAGCGCAGCATGGCCAGGTGGGTTAAGGCGTTCGACTCGTAATCTCTGTTTCTCAGAAAAGAATTCATTCTTCTTCTAAACTACTGTGAAGTGTTGACTTCCGACAGTGCTGGCGGCAACTTGTTCCGTGGGTTGATCAACCTGTGTTTTTGAAAATAAAATTGTTTTAACTAAGCCTAACCTCAACACTTGTGTCTCATTATTTTCTCAATGGAGCAGAAAGAAATCAGAGGCCTTTATCAATAAAATCATCTGTTACCCATTCTTTCTTACAAAAAAAATAATTTTAAAAATCGTAACCTATCCGTTTTACGTGACTTTCTAACTCTCCGTCTTTTTCATATGAACTTTAATCGTAATTTAATATCCTGTCTCAGACTAAAACTGTACACAGTTCCCCAAGTGAGGCTTAACTAGTAATTTGTTTAGAGATATAATTACTTCTTTTTTCTCTCTCTCTCTCTCTCTCTCTCTTTTTTGACTGGTAATAATTACGTCTATAACTACACCTTAAACTTTGGTAACTTTGCTACTAGCAACAGAACACAACTTGGATGACTTGAGTGACCTGTCCAATATTCTAAGATTCTTCAAAATTTATTAACATTTTCGCATCGGATAGGTCAAAGTGCATATGTCACAACCAACTTTAATTTTCATTATTATGCCCGGCATGACCATGTGGTTAAGGCCCTCTACTCGTAATCTGAGGGTCGCGGGTTCGAATCCTCGTCACACCAAACATGCTCGCCCTGTCAGTCGTGGGGGCGTTATAATGTTACGGTTAATCCCACTATTATTTTGTAAACGAGTAACCCAAGAGTTGTCGGTGAGTGTTAATAACTAGCTGTCTTCCTTACAGTTTTTTACTGCTAAATTAGGAACGGTTTACGCAGATAGCCCTCGAGTAGCTTCGCGCGAAATTCCAAAGAAACCAAACCAATAATATAGATCACGAAGTAGTTGCTTTGTGTCCTTCATTTATCAGCTTGGTTAACCTGTAGTCTTGGTTATAACACGTGTTTGCAGACGTAATAAAAAAGAAATACGCCTTACCCCCCTTTCGTTTTCACAAATATATTCTTGTTCGTTGTTATGATTAGGAAGACGTCGTTTTCGTAGGCTGTTGTAATAAACACCTACCTACATATGATTAATTAGAGATTATTATGAGTATGTGTAGGGGTTGAGTAGGTGTCTGGACTTAGCCTTGTACACCTGTTTACCCTAAGCTACCCCTTTGCATCATTTACAAGTTTTCATTAGGAGGAGGGAGCATTCCGACAAATAAAGCTGTAACAAAGTAGTGAATTACAGTTTATTTCTTACACATATTCTATAGAAACAGATAAAATCATCTTCGGATTTTTCTTTCATAGGTTTCGTGAAAGAAGGCCCAGCAATTTGGACACTCGACTCGCAACCTGGAGGTCTTGGGCTTGAATCTCCATCACCGAACATCCTCGTCCTTTCAAACTTAGGTCATAATAGCGTCACGATCAATCCCACAATACGTGGATAAAAAGAGTAACCCAAGAATATACAGTGGCGTTGATCTGCTGCCTTCCCTCTAAGTTGTCACTGCTAAATTACGAACGGCTATCGCAGGTAGTATCCCTCGTGTAGCTTTGCGCAAAATTTAGAACCATATCAAATCAAAGTTTTCTCTGTAGCCAAAATAACAATAATAATAAATACATTACTGTACTACAATATTAAATACATTTTGAATTATAACCATGTTCTTTTAAGTAAAAGTATTTTAAAAACGTTGGATGTTTCGCAACGCGTTTGTTGTGCGTAATAATACATGTACGTGAAGAGGATGGTCGCTATAGCAAACGTTACGTGACAGATTCACCGTTTCTTTACCTGTCATTGCCAATTTCTAGCACAGTTACAAATGTAACTAGTATTTACAATTATACATTTTTAAATGGACTACTTTCAAACCGATGTCAGTTGCATTTCTTTTGGTATAACCGACGTATGAAATTTATGACGTGTAGGTTTTTCCTAGCACAGTTAACCACCGAATCTCTATATACATACGACTACGCACTCAAACAGATCTAGTTTTGTTGTTGTTTTTTTATTTCGCGCAAAACTACTCGAGGGCCATCTGCGCTAGCTGTCCCTAATTTTGCAGTGGGAAAGCAGACCAGAGGGAAAGCAGCTAATCATCACCACCCACCGCCAACTGTTGGACTACTCTTTTACCAACGAATAGTGGGATTGATCGTTACTTTATAACGTCCCTACGGCTGAAAGGGCGAGCATGTTTGCAGCGACGGGGATGCGAACCCGCAACCCTCGGATTACGAGTCGCACGCCTTAACGCGCTTGGCCATGCCGGACCACAGCTTCAGTATTTCTAATGTATTTGCAAACTAGGTACACGCTAGTATGTATTTCTGACATCCTGTCAGTAGAATATTTCAAAAATGTCCACATAATAATAAAGCTACATTATTTAAAATCGTTAATTAAAACCTAAGTCATCTCGATGGCAGTTTTTACTGCTCTCTGGGGAGCCGTTTATGCACTTATTTATTTCCAAGTTACTTGCTTTCAAAACGGAAAACGTGTGTTCTTTGTTTTGTGGAAAGGTAAGAGAGAGAGAGAGAGAAAAGCTGTCTTCTTCCAGCACGAGATCCTTCCTGTCTCTGGATCACCAAGTGACACTTTTCGCTAATGAAATGGTTCCTTTCGTTTGATACAATTTATCGGTTTAGACCATGCAGCATATCAATAAGGGCCTGGTGATTAGGGCGCTCATCACGCAGTTTGTGAACCACGGATTCAAATTCTGTCATCGAATATACTCGTCCTTTCGCCAATGACGGTCAGACTTACTGTTCTTTGGTAAAAGAGTGGACTAGGAGTTATCAGTGGATGAAGGTCATTAGCTGTCATCTTTCTAATCTAGCCCTCTAATGGCACAGCAGAATGTCTATGGACTTGCACATACCGTGTTCGATACCCGTGATGGGCAGAGTATAGGTAGCCCATTGCTGCTTTTTGCTCAATTTCAATCTGTCGGCCAACTTTCTAATCTAGCATTTCTAAATGAGGAACGGCTAATGCCCTCCAATATCTTTGCAAGAAATTCAAAATAGAAATAATACAGGTTGGAAGAAAAAACTACGACAATGCACGTGACAATTATTATGCTAATATATAATTGCATTGTTACTAATACAACACTGCTGACTTTAAACAATGCATCTCATACACGGTGTAAACGAGTTTCTAGGTTCCAAAGTACATTTAATGTTTAATGGATGGATGGATGGATATGTACTTTTTATTAACTCTGGTGAGTTGAGTGCAAGGCTTAACCTAAAAATAAAATATGTGCACTCAGCTGTGAAGTCCTTAAATGGTCTACGTTCATGCACCATTCGATTATAAAAGTATTTTTAGGGCTGTACCTTAAATTTAATCATCTGCCTTTCAATTTAAATTATTAATTTGAAGTTGTTCTCCGTAGTTTGATATTTGTTCACTTATTATGTATCTTACGCATGCTCAGAAAGTTCAAAACACTGTTTAATATGAAGCAATAATGGAACTTAACTGTATGTACTTCCAAAGCAAGGGTGACGTCATATATGCACGTACAAGAGAAATTGTTTCGGAGCCTCGCTACCTAATACAGTCATATAGCAAGAGCAGTCACTTGACTCTCTTTCATGTTTCTTTCTTTTTGTAAAAGTAAAGAAGTGATTAGATGTATTTCCAAACTTTATACGGTTTGATCTGAATTTGGGAAACAAGTAAACTTCGTTCTTTGATCTCATTTGATAATGGTAATGTCATTATTAGTAATAAAGATTTGGAACTACGGTCGGAAAATACCACAGTCTCTGTTTCTTTGTGCAGACTAATGCCGTTGTTAATTTTGTTCTTTTATACAGACCACAGACGTATAAAAAAACAAACAAAAATAATATTAGATGGACATTTTTGAGACCTGTTAAAAAACTGTTGAAGTAAAGGGTTAGTTTTATGCAGTGCTGTGAGTGACGTAAGTAACATGGTATATTATTGTTCAAGAAATAAAACTTGGAATTTTTTACTGTATCCGAGCGATAGGTTGTTAAAAAAAAAAACAGCAAGCCTGTAGTCGCAAAATGATTGGTTGGTTTAACTGCTCTGCTGCACGCGCATCGAAGAATTACGTAGCTGATAGTCAAGCTAGTCCGGCTCTCAGGAAATTCTCTCTGACGTATGTTTCATCGCTCTCACGTTTTTGCCTCGCGGCATTAGAAGTGAATAAGCCCGCCTACATTGGCGTGCCGCTGTTGCGTTCAGAAAACGGTTTAATTTCTTTGTCACTTTCCTCACTTCCACTGTTCACTCGGGATCTTCTTGGCTATTCTGTACTGTTTTCCCGGGTTTGAAGCTATACCCTTCTTACTTTGAACACCTGTTCGATTCACCTCTCTGGCGTATAAGCCAACAACACATTGGAACTGTGAAGAAGGAAAAGTAAAGTTCTGTTCTCGAATAGTGTGGTAAACCGTCCTCGCATTCGCAGCCTTTCACCTGCTCTTCAAGGTTCCATTGGATGTGTCATTGATTTAATTCTGCCTTAGTCAGAAAAAAACAACAACAAAACGTTTGAGAGACTTCCAGAATACACGGTTAATAACAGATAAGAAGTTTTTGTCCTGTTTTATTGTTGTTGTCTGGAAGAGAAATTTTTCGACTCAAATGGTAAGTATACAGAATTTTTTCTTGTGTTGCGTGTACACCTGCATATACTTCGTTTACTATGAGTACTTTTGGTTCGGGTTATAACAATGAATTCCGACTAATATCGGACAATATGTTTACTTGTGGAAAAAGTATCACTTGAAATGAACGCGCCACGCACGAGATCGTAGAAAGATAGACTAAACGACCACTACGTAACACAAGCCATAGCGAAATTCGTGTATCACACACGTCAATTTCACCTGCTCTTCGCCACCAGTCTCTTGTAAATATTAGGTTCACAAAATTTTTCTGCTGATTAACTTAACTATGTTGACCTATGTACATGTTTCACGTTGAAAGTTCGAAGCGTTCCGTTGTTTGATTTCACAGTACGGGCTTGGTTT
The DNA here is from genome assembly GCA_011833715.1 of Carcinoscorpius rotundicauda. Classification (NCBI taxonomy): domain Eukaryota; kingdom Metazoa; phylum Arthropoda; class Merostomata; order Xiphosura; family Limulidae; genus Carcinoscorpius; species Carcinoscorpius rotundicauda. The sequence continues at coordinate 166,791,418 of CM022392.1, read as the reverse complement.
CCTGTATCCGCCTAAACCAACCCTTCCTTTGTGCAGAAACCAGTCCTGTTGTCGCTCTAGTAGACGTCCCGTGGTTTCCAAACAGAATATTTCGAACTTCCATGTTATTTCACAACGTAGCTATCCGTTTTCGCCGGATATTTGCATTAAAGCAACTGATAAGGGAGTGTAATTTGTATCGGATATAGTCAGTGCGTATTTAAACACACACTGAACTATAAACTCGTAATATTAAAAAAAAAGAGTTAATTATGGCATGTATTGTGACGTGGTATTTTTTGACTATTCTGTTTTTGTGCCTGGTGTTAAATTTTGCCACTGTTATCGACAGTAAACTTTTATTAAAAACAAATAACCGTACGCTAAACGAAGATAACTTGTTAACCACGCCTTTGTGTCGTAACACCTTCTTTCCTGGCACTTAGGAAAACCCCTAAAGAGATAATGTTGAAGCGAAAATAGACTGCTCCCCCAAAAAACCACCACTGTTCCTAAAGGCAGTAGTGTGAGCTGTCCTGTGTTACGTTTAAAATAAAGGAAATCGAATCATTTGCATTAGTTCTTAAGTTATAAAAATTCCGATGATGTAAGCGGTATTTATTAGTGTCGTTACAATTAATGGAAAATCCAGAGAAATTTAAAATGTTCTTACCGTATATTGTTAATTCGTAGAGGGCTACATGTATTTTTCCAGTTACATGTTTTTGCGATCTCTTTCACTAAAAACAAAACAAATACGTCATCGTGTGCACACAGTTTTATTGACAACATGGTAGAAACATTAATACTTTAGTTGTTTCAACGTGAAGTTTACGGTGGACCCGTTGGTTAATCAGTTGGACTATAACTTAAAAAAAAAGCAAAATAAACGCTAAGAAATTTCCTCGGTACTTTTTATTTCAACCAGCGTTTCGCCATTACTGCTTTATTAGAACTAGTACAAGTGCAATAACACACAATTAATTTCTTAACGTAGTGACGAACACCTCGTTCGAAAGTAAGGCCCTACAGGCTATACCCAACAATATGTTTGGTGTCTGTAATGCTTAAGAAATAGGATTCTTGTCCTTTAAAATATTACGGTTTATTCTCTCAAGTAGGTGCTTCCCTGACGTCATTTTGTTGTTACAAACACAACAGACAACTGTTAAAAGAGAGCTAAGACTAAAAGCTTTTAGATCGGCGCAACGGTACTTGTACTCTTGTAAACTTAATTTACGACAATATCCTGAGCTTCGAACTAATGTTTTTATGTTCAGTCACACTTTTATCGTAGAAATCAATTGGTAATGTTAGTTAAGCGTACGTGTTTGAGTTTGACCTAAATCATCTAAAGCGATTGAACTTGGAGAGATATTATTAGGACTAAATTATGTTAACTGACCGAACAATGAATTCCGAACGTTGTTTGTAGCATCGTGAGAACACTGTATTAACTAGCCTCATCAATGCAATGATTTTTATCACAATTAATATAATGTACTTTAACCAAAATAGCTGTAAAAATAATTAGTTGTTGTTGTTTTTTGTAGCACATTCACGCAATAAAATTTTTCCCATAATGCACCGAAAGCTTTAGAAAGTATGCGACTCTCGTGTCAGGCACGTTGTATTTTTGTTATGACAAGAGTGTCTTGAATAATTCATATTTATGTAGAGTATAGAATGGAAACCACCTGTTACAATGAAATCGAACCGGATTCTTAGATCAGTGACTTAATGTATTACCTATTTCCTGGCTTCGCTATTTTGAAGATAATTTTCTGAATAAAAATTATAATAGTAACCACATATTTCAGATAAATAAGTTAATGTTTCTTTTTTAATATTATTATTTGAAATTAAAAGTTGGAAGTGTTTATGATATCGTCCGGAGTATTGAATTTAAGGTTGTGTCAATTAAACCTTTTGTTTTTGTCACCCATGTGTGACCCACCCCTCTTCATTAAGCATGGTCTCTCGCGTTTCTCTTTTTTTTTTTTTAAGTAATGAAAGAGTGAATTTAGAGACGAGATATGACATATAGATACACATTAAAATACTATATGTGTTGTAGTGATTACTTATTATTTTCGTTAATCAAAAAGTAATTTAAAGCGTATTTTACATTATTACTCCATTGATTTTAATCTTTAGCGCCGCGTAGTGTGGGGACCCCACATTTTTAGGAAACAGTTCTCTGTGATATACAGGCTGTTCCTGGAAGTTAATTCAAACTTCTATCTTTCCCATTTTTTACTGTGTTGAATATTTTGGTGTATTTGTATTAAATTTCTTTGCACTTCAGTTTCAGCCAAACCACGCGTTTGGGGAGCTTACCTGTTCTAAAACTTTTTATGCGTTCTGTTTTGCAGTTTATCGATTTTAAAACTTGCATCCAAAAAGTCTACTGTGGGGAAAGAGATAATGTTTATTGTTTCTTTATTTATTTATCTTTCAGTTGAGATGTGTATTGAATTATTTAATAAACCAGGTTTTATAGGAGATGGCTTTGTAAGCTGATAGGCTTAGCATAGAGATGGCTTTGTAAACTGATAGGCTTAGCATAGCCTGATGGTTAGGATACTTAGTGAAAATCTGTGGATCGCGGGTTTGAATCCGCGTCACCAAACATTCTCGCACTTTCTTTCTGCATAATATACATACTGAATCCCAGCAGTAATTCACCGTCATTACCATATCGGGTCAGTTCACCCGACTCTAAACTGAAGTTAAAACTTTTAGAAGCAACATAACATCTCATAGGACGGATTTGAGTTTGTTTTCTTCTTATTGTTATTTTAGTTTTCAAATATAAACGTTTAAGTCATAGCTGTTTCATCTCTTGACCGATATGAGAATCTAATTACTTCCGATCAATATATTTTACCATGCCCAAGGCCTCAGATTACGTTATTCTAATCCTGCCTGAAATAATTTCAGTTTTAGGGTAGGCTGGTAAAGATTATGATACGTAATAATACTGAATCAGGTTTACACGCGCCCCACACTTAGTATTGCCGGAGCACAAAAATGTGGCTAACAAAAAGGGGAAAACGTATCATATGTAAGTTTACTTCAATCCTGCCTAAATTAATTTCAAATGCCGAGGCTATTGATAATTCCCCCATGTATAAAGGTATATCTTATTAATAGGTGTTGCCCTTTTACAGGTTTCTTGTTCAAAGGCTATAAAAATATTATATTTTGAATACGTTTCTTGATGTCTGTATAATAGGTAGCACTGTATTTGTCTATCTGTGACTTCTGATTACCTGGTTTTTATTACCGGCCGCTATTTCGCGTACTAATAGTAGCCTATTGAACAATAAGCCTAAGATTATATGCAGACTAGTTGTCCCCACTGGAACTGTGCCTCCCCTCTCTGCTGAGGGCGTCGCTCCCGGACCCTCTTAACGACCCCTGTTGACTTGCAGATTTAGCAACTTCGCCCATGGTACGTATTGATAATAAACAAAATGCAGTATTAACTGTATTTTCGTTTACTGCGTGTGATGAACCCGCACATAACTTTTGGTGGAAAAAATAAATTATAAGTACGTATTTAAAACAAAAATATAATTAAAAAAAAACAAGCCGGTAATTCTAATTATGAGTAACTCGTTCCGAGTCTTGGCGCTTACGATGTTGTGTATATATCCTCGTGGTTGTAATTTGGGATAGTTACGCAGTATTTTAATAATTCACACGGTTTGTTATCTTGATTAAGTCTAGATGGCATTGTTTCAAGAGTATCTGTGTTCTTGTTTATATTTGTTTGTGTTATGTAACACTAACAGTGGCTGACGAAGTTAGTGAGATCACATCACTGATTATCTACCTCTGAGAACCTAACTTTCATCAATATTCTAATGGTTTTTGAACTGTCATCTTGAAATCATACATTCTTTTCTTCACTACATTTTTTAAGGGGATGGGTGGTTACACCGATTTGGGCAGTGCCTCACAGCCAGTTTCACATTGTATTATTCGACTCCACTTGCATTAGTATGGGTTTTAGTCCCAAAACTACTCTGCGTGATCCAGAAGAAGGGAGAGTTGTTGATGGAAAGCCATTCTTCTCGAAGTTCATGATTTAGAGGCACCTGTTCTGATGCCTGTTCACTGAAATAAGTCCTCTGGTGGGAATTTCGTACTTTATTAATGAATCCACGATTTTTTGAAGTTGAAAGTGACGCAGCCAGGGATTGGACGATAGATATTCTTTTGTACATATTGCCACATTCAGTATTACCAATCTTTCTCTCGAAATGTGAACAGAATGTTTATTTACTATTTCCCTATGTCATTCAATCATTCAACCTCAAAAAAGTATTTATTTTAGGAAGTTTTAAAGATTTCAAAATTTGTTGCTCTTTGTGTCACACTAGAATTTGGGTCTAAAATAAAAGAATAATCGTAGCAGTAAAAAAAAAACCCTGAAGTTCAAAGCTAACAGCAGTAAAGAAACCTTGAAGTTTAAAGCTAGCAGTTTTAAACAAACCTTGAAGTTTAAGGCTAGCAGTATCAAACAAACCTTGAAGTTTAAGGCTAGCAGTTTTAAACAAACCTTGAAGTTTAAAGCTAGTAGTATCAAACAAACCTTGAAGTTTAAGGCTAGCAGTTTTAAGCAAACCTTGAAGTTTAAGGCTAGTAGTATCAAACAAACCTTGAAGTTTAATGCCAACAGTAGTAAACAAACCGAACTGAAGTTTAAAACGAAAAATAAGTTCTTTTCTTAAAGCCAATCTCCTTGAAAAAGGTACTTAGAAATTGTTCGACCATCTGTTAACGTTATTTAATTCATCGTACAACAGTGATGACATTCCGGCCTCTCGGAAGCAAACGCTTCTTGTGTTTCGAAAAGAAAGTAAACCAACGAGTGAACCTGGAAACCTACCGATCATTTAGTTTAGACTAGTCGTGTAGGCAAAATTTATGGCTCGTTGCGAATGAAACTGTCAAAAATTATCAAAACCACAGGATAGAAATTAAAAAAAAAAATGTTCCTGAAATAAACCTTCTATTCTCGAAATCGATTAAAACACACAGAAATATTCTTGAAATATACTTAAACGAAGCTCTTCTAAATGTTATCCCATCGACAAAAGTGTTAGGGATAACTTGTGATTTAGAATGAACATGAAACAAGTACATTACTCAAATTAGGCCTGGCAACAAGCAGACTGCGTCGACATCCTAACAGGTAAAAACACAGGAGTTGTATCACAAAACGTAATGAAACAGTTAAAAACACAGGAGTTGTATCACAAAACGTAATGAAACAGTTCTGTCCTGCTTGGGCTAATTTAGTACAAACACGCACAGAGAAATTACAGAGACCACATAACGAAATTATCACCACAGTCCACAATGCACCAAGATCAACAAATACTAATTTCATGTATAAATATACAAACGTTAAACCAATCAGACTGACTAGTAGATTGCTCGTTCTCATCCTTTGATAAAAGTGTGTAGAGAAACGATTCATTATCTTCAATATATCGTTATATCACACATAGTGGTGGTGATCCTGAGTATAATCTCTCACTCAGTGTTTACCATAAGAAGAAAAAGTCCAACTGCGCTACATCTTAACATATCGTTTAGAATTAAGTATCACTTGTGTGTTCAATTAGAGTTTTTACGTGTGAAATACGCCACTGATAAGTATTTCAATTGAAAGAGTACCTTGTGACTATGGAACTGTTTGTGAATGTATACGACCAGTTTAAGATAAATTGTAAAATAGCACCAAATGCTACATAGTCTGTTGATGGACACCGTTCTGAAAAAAGAAGTGTTTGTTTGTTTGTTTTTGAATTTCGCGTAAAGCTGCAGGGGGGCTATCTGCGCTAGCTGTCCCTAATTTAGCAGTGTAAGACTAGAGGGAAGGCAGCTAGTCATCACCACCCACCGCCAACTCTTGGGCCACTATTTAATCAACGAATAGTGGGATTAACCGTCACATTGTAACCATGCCGGGCCAGAAAGAAGTGAAATCAGTGTTCAAGCCCTGTTTTTCGTGGATAACCTTTGTAGCATTCTGCAGTTTATAGACGATAGTGATGGATGAGGGGATGAGTGGTTTAGAAAAAAAACTTCTTGGGTCGTGCCCACGACGAAGACGAGACCATTCTTAACGAACAATGTTATCACGCATCGTAAATAATGCTAATAAATAATCAGGTGTGAATATATTACACACATTCACAAAGACGTAGCGCGGAGGAGATGCTGCTAAAATATTATTTTTCAGCTTTTATATATACAATAATAATAATAATAATAAATGTTTTATATCACGTAATAAAAAATAATACTTTGGTAAATACTGTTTCATAAGATTCGATATGTGTTAATGACAATTTTATCAGATATATAGATCAATTTCAGCTTTAATTTATTGTCCCCTTAAATATTTCTGTTCTCCCCCCGAGAGGAAAATTTGGCTAGGACACTGTATTAAAAAGTACAACAACAAGATGACAAGTTCTTGATGTGTAGAATTTGAATGACAGTGGAATTATATAACTGGACTTTAAAGGTTTGTTACCCGCCGTCTGTGTGTCTTTGTAATGAATTATGTGTCCCTAAACCCAAAAGCTATTTGTTGAGTCCAGTTAATATGTGTTATAAAACTAGCGAAAAAAGTCCAGTATGGATGTGACTCCGGTTATGCGTGTTGTTTTTCGTTATCCACTTTGACATTTACGTGTCTCGTATTATAGTTCTGGTGACATTCTTTAAGAGCTGGTTCCATTTATGATATTTATTATGTGGAAGCTCACATTTCCTACAGTCCCGCTCCGTTTGAAGAGTTGCATCTATACCTCAATTCGCTTGACTCCAAGTGGTCCTTCAGAAATTATCTACAATCTCAGTTTTCGCGTGGCGTCAGCAGAGGAGTTATGACCACTCTGTTGTTGATAAGGAACACATGGTTCTCAGCTTATGGCCATAAGCAGTTGGAAAAAAGAAAAGGCATTTGCCGTGTCCTTCAATAACGGTGTTTGTGCAGGCTTGTAATTAATTCTTAACAGCTCTTGGCATCTGAAACAAATTGTTCAATAACTTGAAGGGTGAAAGAGTTTGGGATGAGGCTTCCCGTGAGACGAAGAAAAAAAAATTAATTTGGCGATTTTACCGAGTGAGAATTGTAATAATTGTTTGTTTGTTTGTTTGTTTTGGAATTTCGCACAAAGCTACTCGAGGGCTATCTGTGCTAGCCGTCCCTAATTTAGCAGTGTAAGACTAGAGGGAAGGCAGCTAGTCATCACCACCCACCGCCAACTCTTGGGCTACTCTTTTACCAACGAATAGTGGGATTGACCGTCACATTATACGCCCCCACGGCTGGGAGGGCGAGCATGTTTAGCGCGACTCGGGCGCGAACCCGCGACCCTCGGATTACGAGCGCACGCCTTAACGCGCTCGGCCATGCCAGGCCTAAGAATTGTAATAAAGGCTAAAATGAATAATTGTAGAAAATAAGGGTTTGATAGAGATGTATGAAAATGGTTGAGACCCCACGACCGCTACGAGTTAAAGCTATTTTAATAAGCCCCCCCAGTGGCTCAGCGGTATGTCTGTGTACTTACACGCTAAAATCCTGGTTTCGATACCTGTGGTGGGCAGAGCACAGATAGCCCATTGTGTAGCTTTGTGCTTAATGCAAAACAACAACAACTATTTTAATAAGATGGGCAGGGGAGTTTTAATACGGTACCTGTAAGTAGTGGGTATCTCTAATATTGATGAATTGAGATGAGTTATTAAACTTCAGGAACGAAAGTAAAAATTCTTCCAGTTGTGGAGTTATGAATTTTTTTGTTTTTTTAGACTTTGTGCCTAATATCACTTTAAGGAAAAGAAAACTATGTTAGCATTGATTGTCATCCGCAGAAAAATTGTGATGAGGCCACAAAGTTACCTGGACTTATTACGAGATTAGTTTTTGTGTAACACAACGAGTCTGTATTAGAGCAAATCCACGTTGAACTATTTGCTATATTCACCACGAGAATCGAATCAAAACCTTTAGCGTTGGTAAGTCCAAAAACTTACCGCAGTGCCACTAGGGAGATATAAACACAACGAAAAGTCACTTTCAAAGACCACGGTTTTAAATATGAAATGTTTGGAACGTTCAGAGAACATTCGGACAGTTCTGTTCAAACATCTACAGACGTTTAAGTAGATAACTTCTGATATTCCTTGAATATTTCGAAGTATGTAACAAAATGAAAAGGAAGAAACACTGGTTAAAATTCAAGTATAATGAAACACAGTAGGTGTTGGCATCACTGTCACGCAGGTCTTCATTACAGATTTTATACACAAGTAAATCGTGTGTTATTTTACTTTGTTGCTGGTTGTTTTTCACTCTGAATTTGAACTTTTTAAAAATTATTATAATTTGTTCTAACTGTATGTGAAGTAACGATTGTTTTGAACCCATTTAAATCATCCAGTATAAATTTCACAATGTTTTTAAATACATTTTTATCCCTGGATAAAACTAATATAATAAACGTTGTTTTTTTTGTAGTTTTTTCACGTGAGACGAATATAAATTTTACATTTCTAGGTGGAATCAATTATTATGGTTCATTAGATTGTGTTGTTATGAATATAGTATTACGTTTTAAAACGAATTATTTTTTTTTTCAGCGCGGATCTGACGAGTTACTGTCTCAGGCTGCAGTTAATAATGGTACCGCCATGAGTCCACAACCGAACCACGCCGACAACAACAATGATGCCAAAAAAGTAAGTCATATATAAAGTTTCGTGACGAAAATTTTGAACTGGTTTTTCTGTAAAATAAAAATACGTATATGTTTCAAAGTGATTAAAAAGTTGGTATAATTCTGACTATTTTCCTGCAGGTGAAACTGGAAAGAAATCAGCACGACAAACCGTCCAGAGTGGTCCATGTGCGGAACATTCCAAATGAGGCAACAGAGATGGATGTTATTCATTTGGGTATACCATTTGGACGAGTGAATAATGTATTACTGTTGAAGGGAAAAAACCAGGTATCGACCTTAGTCTGTATATTACCCCATAATGAATGTGTTTGGTTGAGGAAAGTAAAAACAAATTACGAAGTGCGTAGAAAATAAGTGAAACAAGCGAATCAGCGTGAACGTTTTATTTTGTTATTGTATTGAAACTTGTCTGGAGTTAGAGGTTTTTTACCTGGGTGTGTGACCGGATTCTGTTGCTATCAGCTAGGTAGCTGTTTTAAATTAAGCAGATATATGTACGTAAGAACTCGTTTGAATTCAACTGGTATCCATACTGGAAAATTATACAATAACTAGGCTCAACTGAATTTGTTGTAAATAACGCTAAACGCCTTATCTTCACCAGATGGCGGTAGAAATAGAAGACGTAAAACGAATTTTATCTAGCTTTTTTATTTCCGTTTTTTTATATAATAACGAACAAGATATCTGTTTGCCTGTAGGGTATTTCTAAAGATCTCAGCCGACTGAAGCAGTTCTTTGCAAAGTTAATCTGTATTAGGCTTTATTCCTCATCGAACATCCGTACCCAGTTGTCAGTTTTAGGCCTAAATCAATAAACAGCAAACGATATTTTTGTTATGCCGTACAAAGTGCATTAAATTGTGAACACGGGGAATGAGAAAATAGTTTTATGATACTTTGACTTAAAGCATTTCATTGTGCATAATACAACTTTGTTCCATCGTGTTTTCATTATAATTACGCCTTTTATTATTCATTTCTCTTCGAACTTCTGTATATTAACGAACCAACTATGAGTACTGTATGAAGTTGATATGTAGACCGTTTACATTAAAGCCTCATTTCCAAGTCAAACATAACAAGCTATTACTTGAGGCCAGTGCTAATGTTTATGAAAATAAGGCTAGCTCTGGCAGTATTTGTTTTTGTTCATAGGTCTGTTAATTACAATTAATCCTTTTAATTATCAGACGTAATGAAGAACCTAACTACTGCCAAACTACTTAATACAAAGTTCCAAACTTCAGTGCTGACAAATTATTTTATTGATTGCTACCTACCTGTTGTAACAACCCCTAAACTAATGGACTGTTCCTACACGTTGCACGTTAGAATATGCTCATTGAAGCTGTGGATGGAACTGTACACTATAAATAAAAACTGTAGTGGATACATTTAATACGTTAGTGAATTTTTTCTAATGAAATCTCTAATTTTTTTGCGTGTTCCACTTTTCCGAGTAGTGTCAACGATTTAGGCTAAGTTCAAGCGCAAAAGACCTTTTTAATCTTATGATATAATTATTACTAACTTCTCTCAATCGCTGGGCGAAACTATAATTTTTTCTGTTTTTGACAGTTAAGGTGGTTGTTTTAAACTAAGAAGTATCTTTATGGAGGCCCTCTATATATTACAATTCTTACATTATTTAACCTGTAACCCCTCCCTCCAAGGCCACCGACAGTTTTCATGGGCATCAGGGAAAGCTTGGTATGTGGTTCCCCTCCCCCTCGATCAATTCTTTCTCTGCCTTCTACAGATCCACATTTGAAACAATGAACCCCGAGGAAATTCCCGGCCTCCACGCTGATAGGCATGCGTACCTCCTTATATAATGCCTCTAGTCCTCGTGAGCCACATCTGGTGACGTTGTTTTAACTTGGTAATAATAATAAAAAAAGCGCCGCCTACTTCAAAATGATGAGTTATTTAATGTTACAGAATTTATGTCAAATAAAGCTGTGTAATACGTGATAGAGATGAAAATTTAAAATCTACATTGTTGACCAGCAGCATTTTTACCTGTAATCTAACCGTCACCCGTATATTATAATTGCAGTATGATATGACATAACTTAATTGTTAAATTTAGTTATGTAACTTTTGTTTTTGGCAGTTGGGGAGTTTTTATTTTCTGTTTTTTTCATGCAAATATAAATTGGAATTACCTTTGTCCGTAGGTTAACATATCGAAATTAATTAACTTGTAGAAATTTTGATAGATCTTATGCGTAGTTTTTTTGTTTGTGTGTGTGGGGGGAGAATAATATTTGGCCCATGCTTGAGTACCTCCTGTCCTGAGGAAGACATTTGTACCACAATGCACCTCCTGTCCTAAGGAAGACATTTGTACCACAATGCACCTCCTGTCATAAGGAAGACATTTGTACCACAATGCACCTCCTGTCATAAGGAAGACATTTGTACCACAATGCACCTCCTGTCCTAAGGAAGACATTTGTACCACAATGCACCTCCTGTCCTAAGAAAGACATATGTACCACAATGCACCTCCTGTCCTAAGGAAGACATATGTACCACAATGCACCTCCTGTCCTAAGAAAGACATTTGTACCATATTGCACTTTCTTGATTGAAAAATATTTTTAAAAACTTCTTGACAATAATAAATATTCAATATCAACGGTGAAAATGAAAAGCGTTATGTTTATAAAAACCAACGTACAAAAGAAAAATGTCTTGAATAAATTAATTGACGACTTTTTAAGAATTAAGTATCTAATTTTTGATAAACGTTTGGCATATAAACTATGATGGATCGTAATTCTCAGTTTATTTTCGTTTAACTTCGCAGATGTGAATTTCTGATCAAAGTAAGCCGCATGTATGGGTTAGAACTAAAAAGCTTCGTAATCTGAGAATCGCGGGTTCGAATCCCCGTCACACCAAACACGCTCGCTCTTTCAGCCGTGGGGGCGTTATAATGTGACAGTCAATTCAACTTTCGTTGGTAAAAGAGTAGCCCAAGAGTTGATGATGAATGGCGACAACTAGAGTAATGAAGCCAGTCAATATACTTGGAAAACAAAGCCTTCAGTGAGCAGACAGACCGCATTGATTCCTCGGTGGGGCAGCCGTAAGTTTACGGACGTGCAATTGCTGAAATCCGTGGTTCGATTCCACATGGGGGGCACAGCAGATAACTCTTGAAGGTGGCTTGCAGTAAAACAAGGGCTTTATGAAATCATTAGTTGGATGCCGTCACTCTTAATAGTAATTTCGGTCGTAATCACGGTGGTTCCTCGGGAAATTTGGTTAGTTCAGGAAATTTAGGCTTACCCTTGACAGTCAAGTTATTCTACGAAATAATATTTTTAAAATTGTCGATCCTGTTATTGAGCAGGTCATTAGTTTAAGATATAATCGTGATTATCAATTGCTAGAGAGTTTTGTATTCAACTGTGAATCACTTGTTCCAAACAAATTAAAATTCATTGTGATTACAGCCTCTTAGGCAGGACGTCACTCGAGACTCCCAGTGACAATTAATTGTGCTTTGTTTATATGAACTGAGCGTACCTGCACTAATATTTCTCGCTAATTTGGGGAAAAAACAAAAGATCTCGGTTGTAACTCATCGAAAAGACAGTTTTTTTACGCCGTACCGCGTTTTTCCCTGCGATTTTGACTGTTTCTTCAATAACGTGGACAACCAGTGAAGACGAAAATTAGCTGTCGGTCGTAGGAGTTGCCGTCATGGTTGACCTTGGACGGGTGACTCACAAAAGACTCCTGTTACCGGATGTTGAGCTGAACCTGTAGCTGGCCCCACTTTGTAGGTCGCCTCTTTTGCCGGATGGGCCATTGAGAAGACGTCCATGCATGCAGAACGCTATTAAGCGGCAGTTTTTCCTTCACAAAGAAGTTGGAATGTTATCAACTGGTACCTTTGAATTTCGGCCTGTTTGTGAAAGTTGAAAGATGTGTTCATTGTTTCTCATTCGTCCATTACTACTAGTAGGGAAGTAATATATACACACATACCTAAAAAAAAAACATCGCTCTGTTTCTCTTACTAGTGTTCTTACACTAGTAACTATCACTACAGTCAGTATTCAAGAACACTCGGAACAAAAACATATCTTTAATACTATCTAGTAATTCATTGTGTTTTTGAAATGGCGTGCTATTGTGAGTTTTCGCGGGAGTGATCGGCCAAAACAGACATAAATATATTATACCGAAAGAATGAACATTATTTCTTATTGTAAATTTGTTACGAATAATATTATCAGTATGGTGCACAGACATGAAAGATTCGGTATTGTGATTTATGCTGCACGATTGTATCACTAGATGTTATGTTTTATGACAGTTAATACACGCGATATTGTGCTTTACGTGGTACTGTTGTAGCATTGGATATTGTAGTTTGTATGACACTGGTGTAACAAAGCTCTCGTGGTTGGTATGACACTTGTATGAAATAATATTGTTATTATTGTAAGATCTTATTCATGAAAACAGAGAATAATGTAATAAGAATTTCAACTACGTTATATTTGCTGTATCCAGTCTTATGTTAAGTGGAGTGTTTTTTATGTAGTTTGGATAAACTAAATTGTTGACTTGAGAGAAGAATTATTTTACATACTTCATTGAGAAAATATGTACTTGATGTTACAGAATATATATTGTCACCTTTTGAAATATAAGCTTCCATTTTAATTACAATAATTAAACCTATTGATGGTCACTTCTATTATCCGTACAAGTTATGCTGATGGTCACTTCTATTATCCGTACAAGTTATGCTGATGGTCACTTCTATTATCCGTGCAAGTTATGCTGATGGTCACTTCTATTATCCGTACAAGTTATGCTGAAATAAACTTTTTTGTTATTATTATAACTTAAAAAAACAACATATCTCATAATTTTAATATCAAGATACCACAGCTCAACACTACCTATGAAAAAAATAACTTAATAAGAAATCAGTGGTCAGTGTATATTCTTACAAGAGTTTTTAAAATTGACTGGTTATTTACTCTTTTTATATATAGGTTATAATTTTGTACTAAGTTTATGTTAAATTTATGTTGTGTTATGTTACAGATTAGACACAACTCATATTTGATGTCTTGTTATGGTCACTTCTATTATCCGTACAAGTTATGCTGATGGTCACTTCTATTATCCGTACAAGTTATGCTGAAATAAACTTTTTTGTTATTATTATAACTTAAAAAAACAACATATCTCATAATGGTTATTTACTCTTTTTATATATAGGTTATAATTTTGTACTAAGTTTATGTTAAATTTATGTTGTGTTATGTTACAGATTAGACACAACTCATATTTGATGTCTTGTTATGTTCCTATGTGTGTTAATACAGTTATTTTATGCTAAATTAATAATACTGTATTATATGACAGATTAAACACAACCTTCGATGACATGTCATGTTCCGGTGTTTGTCTGTGTGTATATTTACTGTCTGTGAAATGCTGACATTTAGAAATTAATAAACTTTTGCAACAAGAGCTAGAAATATATTTCCTGTACAATGTTAATGTTAATGTAAGTCATGACATCAACTTGTTGTCAATGAATTGTTCATATTTAGAAAATGAAACACTTTTTAGACAAGTTTTTACTTCGTATTAGAAGCAAAGATTCTTTTAAACAGACTTCAACATATCTTTCAAAGCTTTAAACATTGTTTTTAAATAGATCTGCTTGAAAGTGTTGTATTCTAGTTATATAGAAGCCACGATTTGCAAACCAGTGGGCATCTGGATGGTCACCTTAAACAAAACAGAATCAAGTGACCTTAGCTTTTAATGGAATGTACATAGGGTTGTGCCATTGACCTGACCTTGTATTGAAGATGGAGTGTCGACTCTTGTTTCAAATTCACTGAGTGAAATGTAGCATGCCTTTAGTAAAATGTATGAATGTGTTGCACACAAAAGTCAGATGTGTCACAGAAGTATTTGTACTGAAGATACGTCTGTGAATTTGCAGTGTTAGTCTGAGTTGCACTTTGACCTTTAACGAGCTGGAACATGAGGTAATATTCATGTGAAGAATAAAAATATTTTTGCATAACCTCTAGAACTTTTGAATTGCTGTTTATTGGTTTTCTTTTCAGTATCTCTGTATGATGGGAATATCACTTATTTTATTGTTGTTGATTTCAGTACCCTCGTATATTGTTACCGGTATTTACTCTTGTCTGCTTTGGACTGTCACTAAATTTGCAGCATTTAGTGAAATTAATAGTTCATAACTGACAGGAAATGCATAATGAGAACTTGTATTTTAAACTCTTCTTTGTTTCTAATTTCTTGTACTTAATGTTTGTGAAAAATACAGTGGAAGAGAAAGAGTAGTGGTAAAAGGAAACATATGCTGATAGTTTGAGAAGGTAATTGTTTTGTTTATGTTATTTTACTATCATCTTTACCAGTTAAGGGCTGCATTTTCTGAATTGATTCTTTGCACAAAGACAAATCCTTACTATAGAAAGTAATCCCTGAAATGTTATGGTATTTATAGTGGATGTTGTTTATTAAATTAAGAATGGCAGGTGTTTTATTACTTGTGTAAATGGTTCACTGTGTTGCTATGGGGCTACAGAGGTTTTTCTGTATTGTGAAATTTGATGCTATGTTAATGTTACTAACATGACATAGTCACTGTGTGAAGGCCAAAGTTGTCAAACTGCATATGGTTTGAAGGATGGAGTGACCTTGAAGGGTCTTTAAAGGGCAATATAAAGTTTGGCCTAACAATTAATGAACTGAAAGTTTGTTTTCAGGCCTGGGGGACCAGTAGAAGTGAACTGAACTATGTAATTCTAACATGATGAAAGAAGCAGTACAAGAGCATGTTACAGGGCTGTTGTTTAGTAGTTTCTACTCTAGTAAAAATTATTTTGATAAAATTTTAACCTGGGTTTTAATGAAAAGTTTTGTTACTTCTTGCTGGTTACTGGTTCGTTAGACGTTTTATCTTTCTTAGATGTATAAACTAGAAACCAAATGCTATTATTGAACTAATTTCATTCACTACTAGGTAGTTACATGTGTATGTGGCTGTTCCATTCATATTCAGTAGTTACGTGTGTATGTGTGGAAAAAGCTCCTCTCATCATATTTAAAGAACCTTTTGTAATTAGGCTGAATTGTTTACTTAACAAGCAGTTCGGCTGGCATTCACTGAAGTCAAACAATCAAATAAAAGAGTAAAACAAACTGAAGTAGACAGTGCTAAGTTGTACCATGCATTACATCACTGCTGTTATGTACTATCTAACTATATATACATTTTTATATACAACATGCTTGAGTGAAAGCTAACATGGTAACAGACAAAAATTGGTATATTTGAGTAAAAAAAAAAGTAAACTAAAGTTCTTGGCTCATGTCATTTGTATTATTTTGTTTTAACCCCTGTAAATGCATTAAGAATTGTTAAGCCATCATTATAAATTAAATACAAATAGTTATTTACACTGGATATAACAAAACCTAACGTTTTGGGGCAACATGGGACCTATTGTTCATGTCAGCTGTAATATTCTTTAAACTTAAGTGAAACTGTTAAGACATTTTCTAAATTTATTTATTAATGTCTGCTCTTATTATCTGGATGAATGAAACCTTGGTAAAAAATTGTTAGCTTTTCTAACTTTGTAGTTTTATCATTCAACTTCACTAGAATTTAAACAAATTCAACATTGCTTTTATTTAAAATTGAAGTTCATCTGATGCTGAGATGCATAAAATGTTATGTTACCCACTGTTTTAGAGATAAACAATTATTAAACTTTGTGAATAAAAGAAAGCTATTAAAATTCAGAGTTTATCCCAGTTTTTTCCTCCCATATTTTTATTTGTACAAACCTAAGTGTAAAAAGTAGTTTTGATGATATTTTAATCTCAATGTTTATCACTTTGTGGTTTTTATTGTAATAAAAAAGCTTTTCGATATTTCTTTCATATGTATATTTTTATTCGTGTAAAATTAATAAAAAAGCTTTTCGATATTTCTTTCATATGTATATTTTTATTCGTGTAAAATTAATAAAAAAATAAGTCAGAATTCTGGAGACATTTGAAGCACGTTAGCTATTTTAATGGGGTTTACGAGCTATGTTTTGTTTTTGGAAAAGCCTAAAGCCATTCTGGCCAGCTTTTCACTTCTACTTTTTTCTCATTTTTTTAGACTTAAGTGTTATACATAAAAATGAGCTTCTTATTAAGTTCTGCCATTTACTTTAGACACTACTGCTACATAGTTTTTACCTCAAGTTTCAATACTTTTGACCCCAGGCCTTCTTAGAAATGGTGGACGATGCAGCTGCTAGCTCCATGGTGGACTACTACACCAATTCAGGTGCTCCTCTTATCCGCGGACAAACTGTTTTTGTGCAGTTCTCCAACCACAAGGAACTGAAGACAGACAGCATACATTCAGATGCTGTAAGTTGTTTTCCTGGCTATTAGAACAAAGATGAAATAGCACAGTTGCCATCTTATTTCGTGTTCCTGTTATATTTTCTATAAATAATGAAAAAGCTGTTTGACACTTAATATTTTAAAAATCCTGGTGCTGGGAAATTATAACACAATATTGAGGTTATCATTTTAACCTAAGTATTTTTGTTTCATGTACATACAGTACCATGAGGTGAAGATTTTTCATTTTATTTTTCTGGTTAACTGAGATGCAATTGTTTGCTGTTTGTGACCCCGTAAGGATTATTTATTTTGTTTGTAATATTACACATAGTCCTAAGAAATTTAAAGGATTTCAAAATGTTGCCTATAAAAGGTATCAACTGAAACATTATGACTGAAAGCTAATCCCAAAATATTTCATGTAATTTTTTAATATATGTTTAATCAGAATATTTTAAATTTGAAATATTTAATTATTTAGTGTCATATCCAAGAGAAGTATTTTGTCGTACAAACAGTATCACCTATAGAACTTAACAGGCATAAACTGCATTTTGTATCTAAATGTTTTAAATGAGTGGTAATACAAAACTACCCGAGAGAAAGAACTCGACTAACTGCCACATCATTAGCTTTATGGTATGAAGGTGTGAAACAAGTCCCTTCCATTTTCACCTTTTGATCTTTTGGAATGTGGGCTGAGGTTAGTCTGAAATCACTCTTGTGTTTATACCATTCCAATTTCAAATAAATTTAAATAGGCCTTCAAATCTTGCATGTCACAAACGAAGTTATGGTTTGAGGTTTTTCTCTTTTAAAAGGAATATCCTAATTACATTCTTAGTTTGATTCCAAATATATTAGCATTGATAAATCAGCACTTTGAAAACATAGTGATGTTTTAGAAGTAAACTGTAACGTACTGAAAACAAACTGTTTTGATCTTTTCTTAATTTATGGGTGTAAATTAGCAAATAATTATTCTGGTGATTTTAAGAGATAACTAGAAGGTAAGCTCATACTTTGAATGCAAGACATTGTTTTGATTATGGTATTTTGTGTTTGAGTGTATAAAGTTTGCAAAATGAAATTACAGCACTTATATTTTAAAGTAATTCAAGCAAGTAACTTGGCTAAACTACTTTCTTATGAGGTTACATACAAAGAGTTCCAAACAAGTCTGATGTCTGTGTGAAGTGTCTCGGTGACTGTAATGTTAAACCTGTTCCACAACATGTGATACCCAACAAAGATACTTTGAGACAAGTGGTTTGATCAAAAATTACAAACTGATCAACTCGTCTAGGTAGACACACCAGATTTAGCAATTCTTTCAAAACCTAGGTATCCGGGGCAAGTATTAAAACTCAACTGGGTTATGGTACCAGTACTGTTAATGTCTAAAAAACGAATGAAGAAATTTGTGTACAAAATATTGACACATAAACACTGCTGTTTGAGATGTAACTCTGAAGGACGAGAGCCATTTCCCAGATACCTTTACTTTTTCAATGCATTAGTATTATCCACACTAACTTCTTTCTACCTTATGCATATAATGGCATTGTATGTACTTCCATACTCCTAATTTAATTTTTGCAGTGTAATAAATTTCCACCATTGAATAAATTTCATAGTAAAGAACTTTCTAACAAGTAAATAAATTTACGAGTTAACAACTTTCTCACCAATAAATTCGTCAGTGAATAAATTTGCTAGCCTTAAGTAGTTTGATATTGAAGCTAATAAATAGAGGATAACTTATCATAAGAGTAATAGCTTAAAAACACACCGGATTAAACTGTTTTCTGTGTGTAATTAAAAAAGGGAGAAAATAAAAGAGAAAAATTGTTTGTATTATTTTTATCAAGTTTATATAACTTTAACATGAAAAAATGAACTTCAGTCATGACTCCACTGTCATAAGATCGGAAATGCTAGGGGAGTTTTTAGCCAATTATTATTTCTGATACAGTCACGGCAGCTGTTGTATAACTCAGTAACTTGTCTGTGATCCAAGGTTGTTGGTTTTTTTTTCTGGCTGCTTAGACATGTCTCTGGGTTTTGTTGAAGCAAAGCTGGTTAGTGCCAAGACATTATGACCTGTCACTGCAATTTTTTTTCTGAGTGTCTTTGTTCTTGCTCAACCATATGTAGATATTTAGATGTAAAGCTTGGATTCGATTTCACACCAACAAGAGCACCACTGTAATATGTGTAAAATCTTAAACATGACCAAGAAGCAAAGGGTCTTTCTTTTGATGTTGTCTGTCATCTTTTACTGATCTTATCTTTTTAAACACACTTAACATTAGTGGCACATAATAAAGTTAATGTTTTAATGTGTTCATGTGTTTTTTTAAAAATACAATAGAAGAGTTTTGTAACAAACCTGCCTTAACATTTTCTATAGGTACAAAAATGTGTGTGTATTTTGTATATTATTTTAAATGGATACTCGGTTCTGCCTTTTCATTATTTTGGAAATTGAAATTAATGTATTCTGGAGTGAATTGCACTCGTGAATAAATTACTCTCTTGTTTAATATGAACTGTTTAACAGTTTCCATAGAAATTAATTAGTTTTCATTGGTTTGTACAGGAACCAAATTATTGGTTTGTATTTGTTCTGCAGTTTTATTGTTCTGGATTACCATATGTATGTTGCAGTGGAGAGAATGTACATTTTTTAATTTTTTGGTTGCTTCACTATATTTCCCACTCACTCATACAAAAATGCAAATGAGTACAAAAAAATCATTATAGATGAAAAGTAACAGTATCTTGGTGTTACAACAACATGGTGTTCTGTTTTTGTTTCAGAATCCTTTATATTGGAGAAATTATATGAGACTAATTATTAAGTAATGTGTAGAATGTTGAACAAAAAAAATCAGTATTATTAAACAAAAGATAGCTCGGTTATCTAACACTATAATGAAATTTAAAGTTTTAGGTTTCTCAGTATAACACCACACGTGTCCCAAATTTAGAGATAAATAGTCTTCCTAATGTTTTTGTGTCATAATAAAATATTTGACATAGATTAGAGAAATATGCAACTAATCATACAGGATGATAGAAATCAGAATTATATAATGCAGTTAAGGTTTTCAGTAATAAGTTTTCAAAGAAAGTGTAGTATATATTTTGTTTCTGCTTTGTAATCTTTCAAATAATTAGTTTATAACATCATTAAATTTCATCAGGCTCTTAGGAGAATCAAGTCTTAGGGATCTGTAATTAGTAATTTGCAAGTATTTCGTAATCCATATGCAAATACTATCAACAGAAACAAAAACAAACATCAGTTTGTGTCACAAGTCTCACTAACATGTTCTAATCAAAGCCATATTTTCTCTCAAGTTTAATGTGAAGAAACTTTATGAATAGAGTCTCTTGTTGTTGTTTTTTTTTTTACGTTTCTTTACGTATTATCATTTTAAATCAAGCATGCCAACACTCAAGCTGCCCTGCAAGCTGCCCAAGCTTTATTAAGCCAGTCCGAGACACAAGGTGGTCTGAATACAGTACTCAGGGTAATAGTTGACAATCAGATTTACCCTGTCACACTTGACGTGCTTTACCAGGTAAGAATTATTATTTTTGAACTGATTAAAATACCTACTTAGTTATACTGTAGGTAATTTCAGTCTTTCTTTTTAGCTGAAAGTACAGAAAATATTATTTTTCTAGAAAGATGTGGAATGTTTCACAATTAAAATATAGTGATGTGATATCAGTTAAGATATTTTCAATGTAGGTATTAAATTCTAAAGCTTTTAAGAAATTTAAAACATTTTTATAGTATTGAAGTTATTACTGATTAAGCCCAGTCTTGTAATTCTTTTATATTTTTAGCTTTTTTATTTGACATATCTTCAAGGATTATTAAACCAAACAAATTACTGTTTGTAACACACGTAAAATAAATAACAAGTTTCATGATTGAATTTCAACACTGAATAGTTTTCCAAAATAAAATGCTTTCTCTTAATTTTCTAAATATAAAAGGTTTTTAAAAAAGGTTATCGAAAGCTTATTCACAGTACTGTATCACAGTTGATACACAATAAAAGTTTTATCACTGATAATAAATGTATAAAGATAGTTTTTCCATGCAGATATTTTCTAGAGTGGGAAAAATCTTGAAAATTATTACCTTTACCAAGAACAGTAAGTTTCAATTATTTACCTAATACTTATTGTATAACTTCTCTGAAGTAGTAGTAGTATTAATAATGAAATATTTCAAATTAAAAATACATTACAGTTTGTAAATGTAGTTTAATCAGAATGAAAAATACAGAGAGCACTATTTTACTGTTTTGAATTTTAAATACATTTATCTTGTTGTACATTGAATAAAGAAAAAAATATATATGTGTACCGTATAATTTTTGAAAATTACTTATCGTTCAAGTAAAACATTTAATACTTTAGTTATTTAATGACCTTTAGTAAGATTCACTGAACTGCAAAGTGTAAGCCATTTTGATGTTATCAGTTTATTTAATATTTTTAAAGTCAAGGATACAGACTTTCCCCTCTGCTGTTTTCTAGATACATTCCAAGCTCTCATACAATACCCTGATGTCATAACAGCACAAGCAGCCAAACTAGTAAGTCTACATAGTTTTTAACAAGCGTTCGAGGAAAAGGGAATAACCAACTTGTGTGACCAGTTTCGTTTTTTGTTGTTCTTTTTTCCATTAGTTGTGAGGATTGGTAGTTTAGTGGTTAATAAGATGTTTAAAATACATCTTTAATTATTCTTTAAAGAAAGTGTTCAACAATAACTGTCATTGTCCAGAGAGAAAAGAAAAAAAAAAGTTTATTATACGTGTGCCTCAGAATCTTTACAAAGTATTACCCAAGAGTATACGTTGTTGAGAAAGCATCTCTGAAAATTGTGAAGGGGTTAATAACAAGAAATGTAAAAAAAACAAAAAGGAGCTTTCAAAAATAACTTGTAAATCTTGCATTACGTTGCTCTAGGCCTATTCTTCAAGGAAATAAGGTATGGAGTCACCTAAGGTCATTGTAACGATCACAACTGATTTTGTTTTTTCTATGGTCAGTAGAACGTTTGGCATAATAATATATTGCTTCTATGTTTTGGTGTTAAAACGTATATAATTGGCTTAATGTTTATTATTCTGTAGCAAAGAAGATATAATTAGCTTTTACTTATGAATCTAAAACTTAA